>JALAZF010000502.1:0-2400000 GCA_022829125.1 Lathyrus tuberosus | reverse complement strand
TGTCTTCAGGACTAACAATGTTATCCCACCAACCTTTTAATTGGCCAGTTAAACCCATAATTAACATTTCTTTAGTCTTTTTGTCCTCATTGTTTATGATTTTAAAAGCAGTGGCTGCCATAGCCATGTTTTGTATGGTGTCTAAAACTTTTTGTTCTGAGGCGCCATCTATATTCCATTCTACTATAGATTCTCCTAAATAATTGTTTTCTACAAAAAGGCTTCTTTCTTCGAATTGCACATCTGCAAACGAAGGTCTAGGACAATAATTTCTAGTTTTAGGTTTCGGGGACCGTTCTAGCCGGTTTATTAAGTTATCAAATTCTTCTTCTCTAGATAATACATTAACAATCTTAGAGGGGCCACCTATTTCCATATTTTTTAATTTTAGTATTAATTCTTCTATTTTATCTTCTCTGCCTAATTTTAATTTTTTGATTTCTAAATCAGATGGGGCAGTGTACTGGTTTATAGGTCTCGTAGGATTTAATTTAAATTCTTGTAAAGTTTTTTCTCTATGGCTAAGAGAATTCTCAACACGATTTATCTGATGTGCCACAGAATGCAACAGCTGATTAGTATAATTAAGTTGACTATGAACATTATTCATATCTTTTCTTAGCTCAGAAGGATTAGTAATAACTTTAAATGGAGACGCATCTATTTCTATTTTTTTTGTTTCATGCTGAATTTTAATTGCTACTAAAGCAGGATGAATAGATTCGATAACACCCTTTTTGATAGTTTTCCAATGGGTAAAAAAGTAAACATCTATTTCCCGTTCTTCTAGAAATTTATAAAAATAACTTAAGAAATCTTGAGTTTCTTGTTTCGAGAAGGTGCTAAAATACCAATCTCGTTTTTCTTGGTTGTAACTGGCTTGAAAATTATCTCTTATCCAAGGTTTATCAATTTCAAAGGTATCTTGTGTAATGATGTTTAATATCTGTGACTCAGTAGGTGAGGGAGACCTAGATATTGGATCGGAATACATAGGTCTGGGTGTATTAGGAGCAAAGTTTACTCCTGCAAGATTAACTCTAATAGTGGAGTCTGTTGATCTTCTAGAGTCTGTTGATCTTCTAGCCTCAGAAGAGGCTATACTACTAGAGTGATGGTATCTATAGGATTGACTACGATTCATTCTTATAACCACCGAACCATCTGTATCTGTAATATAGTGTTTAATTAATCTAGATTCAATTTTCTCAGGTTTAACAACGTCTTTTAAGACCCGTTCTTCTGGTAATTTATCCATAATTTCTGACGCAGTTAGGATTTTAGGCGTTACAATATTAGATCTTCTTAAATTGGCTTCAATGATACATGTTTCATTTCTAGGTGTAACTTTTAAAGAGTTAAAACCGTAATTAACTTTTGAAATGTTGTAAGTTATTCTACTGATTATATGTATATTAGATACTCCAGGATTAAAATTATTTTCAGAAGCTTGATCAAAAATTACTAAGGACTCCGGAGTAGCTTTATCGGCTAAACTCATGGAATAATTAGGATGACAGTTAAAATAAACCGGGCCATCATTGAGATTGGTTTCAACCATAGCTATAACTGAGTAATGAAAATCTCTTATCCTAGTATATCTAAGCATTAATAAAAGAGAGGTATTAAGACCTAATTTATGCAGAGGTTTAATAGCTATTTGTATTAATCCTAAGTGAATGTATTTAAATCCTTGGGTTTTATGTTCATCTATTAATGATCTTTCTAACAAAGGGATGATTTCTTGTTTATTAGAGACAGATTTAGGCGATTCAACTGTCTTAATAATCTTTTTAGTATCATCGCTAAAGGTAGAGACTTTATAAACATCTTTAATTTTAATTTCTGGCATAAACCAATTAATTAATTTATTTTCTAACTCTTGAATTTGTAATTCATGATTCTGATAAGTGTCATGATCTATGTTGTTATTGGTATTAGCAAAGCTAGTAGACGAGGGTATTAGGGTTTTCCTACTGCTAGAAGCACTACTTCCCAACTGACTTAAAGCTTTCAAGATTTGAGACATGGTGGATAAACAAAATTATAAAGATATGTTTTAATCCAAAGGTTTCTTAAACTTGTTACTCCTTCCTACCCCCTTATAATTTGTTTATTTCTGGAAGACTACAATGAGCTAAACCAACGGATTCATGGCCTCTCTTGCAGGACTTACTACTTGGACCACTCACTATTCAGAAAATCCCCAGAAAGAACTAAAACTTCAGGGTTAAAGAAATTATAACAAATAATAAGAACCAGTGAAATAAAACAAAACTTAAAATAATGTGAATTAAGTTTTGTTTTATTTCACTTGTTCTTATTATTTGTTATAATTTCTTTAACCCTGAAGTTTTAGTTCTTTCTCGGGATTTGCTAAATAGTGAGTGGTCCAGGTAGTAAGTCCTGCAAGAGAGGTCGTGAATCCGTTGGTTTAGCTCATTGTAGTCTTCCATAAATAAACAAATTATAAGGGGGCGGGAAGGAGTAGTAATTTTAAGAAACCTTTGGATTAAAACATATCTTTATAATTTTGTTTATCCACCATGTCTCAAATCTTGAAAGCCTTAAGCCGGTTGGGAAGTAGTGCTTCTAGCAGTAGGAAAACCCTAATACCTGCGTTTACTAGCTATGATAATACCAATAACAACATAGATCAGGACACTTATCAGAATCATGAATTACAAATTCAAGAGTTTGAAAATAAATTAATTAATTTCTCTATGCGAGAACTTAAAATGAAAGATGTTAATAAAGTCTCTACCTTTAGCGATGATACTAACAAGATTATTAAGACAGTTGAATCGTTTAAATCTGTCTCTAATAAACAAGAAATCAAACCTTTGTTAGAAAAATCATTAATAGATGAACTTAAAACCCAAGGATTTAAATACATTCATTTAGGATTAATACAAATAGCTATTAAGCCTCTGCATAAATTAGGTCTTAATACCCTTATTTTATTAATGCTTAGTGATACTAGGATAAGAGATTTTCATAACTCGGTTATAGCTATGGTCGAAACCAATCTCAATGATGGCCCGGTTTATTTTAATTGTCATCCTAATTATTCCATGAGTTTAGACGATAAAGCTACTCCTGAGTCCTTAGTAATTTTTGTTCAAGCTTCTGAAAACAATTTTAATCCTGGAGTATCTAATATAGATATAATAAGTAGAATAACTTACAAGATTTCAAAAGTTAATTACGGTTTTAACTCTTTAAAAGTTACACCTAGAAATGAAACATGTATCATTGAAGCCAATTTAAGAAGATCTAATATTGTAACGCCTAAAATCCTAACTGCGTCTGAAATTATAGATAAATTACCAGAAGAATATGTCTTAAAAGACATTGTTAAACCTGAAAAAATTGAATCTAGATCAATTAAACACCTTATTACGGACACCGATGGTTCGGTGGTTATAAGAATGAATCGTAGTCAATCCTATAGATACCATCAGTCTAGTAGCATAGTCTCTTCTGAGGCTAGAAGATCAACAGACTCTAGAAGATCAACAGACTCCACTAATAGAGTTAATCTTGTAGGAGTAAACTTTGCTCCTAATATACCCAGACCTATGTATTCCCATTCAATATCTAGGTCTCCCTCACCTACTGAGTCACAAATATTAAACGTCACTACACAAGATACCTTTGAAATTGATAAACCTTTGATAAGAGAAAATTTTCTAGCCAGTTACAACCAAGAAAAACGAGATTGGTATTTTAGCACCTTCTCGAAACAAGAAACGCAAGATTACTTAAGTTATTTTTATAAATTTCTAGAAGAACAGGAAATAAATTTTTACTTTTTTACTTGGTTTGAACTATAATGCTTAGAAAACAATATTAAAAATCCTTTCACTACAGAAATAATAATATATGTCAATACTAGAATGAACACCCATTGGAAAACTATCAAAAAGGGTGTCATCGAATCTATCCATCCTTCTTTAGAAGCAATTAAAATTTAGTATGAAACAGAAAAAATAGAAGTAGATGTGTCTCCCTTTAAAGTTATTACTAATCCTTCTGAGCTAAGGAAAGATATGAATAATGTTCATAGTCAACTTAATTATACTAATCAGCTGTTGCATTCTGTGGCACATCAGATAGATCGTGTTGAGAATTCTCTTGGCCATAGAGAAAAAAACTTTACAAGAATTTAAATTAAATCCTACGAGACCTATATACCAGTACACTGCCCCATCTGATTTAGAAATCAAAAAATTAAAATTAGACAGAGAAGATAAAATAGAAGAATTAATACTAAAATAAAAAAATATGGAAATAGGTGGCCCCTCTAAGATTGTTAATGTATTATCTAGAGAAGAAGAATTTGATAACTTAATAAACCGGCTAGAACGGTCCCCGAAACCTAAAACTAGAAATTATTAACATAGACCTTCGTTTGCAGATGTGTAATTCGAAGAAAGAAACCATTTCGTAGAAAATAGTTATTCAGGAGAATCTATAATAGAATGGAATATAGATGGCGCCTTAGAAAAACAAGTTTTAGACACCATACAAAACATGGCTATGGTAGCCACCGCTTTTAAAATCAGAAACAATGAGGACAAAAAGACTAAAGAAATGTTAATTATGGGTTTCACTGGCCAGTTGAAAGGTTGGTGGTATAACATTGTTAGTCCTGAAGACAAACTAAAAATAGACTCAACTGTTAAAACAGAAACTCAAGAAGCTATATGTGTTGCAACTTTACTATACGCTATGACTAAGTTCTTTGTAGGAGAACCTCTTAAGTTCCAACAAAGAGCTGGAGATCAATTACAAAACCTTTACTGTCCTAAGATGTCTAATTACAAATAGTATCGCGACATGTTCCTATCTAAGCTTTGTCTTAGAGAAGATGGCGCGGCTGTTTATAGGAAAAAGAGATTCTTAAGTGGATTACCTAGACTCTTTGTTGAAAAGGTAAAGACCAATATTGGGCAAGCCTTTAGTGGCAAAATTCCTTATCAAAACCTTACCATAGGAGAATTATCCAATTATGTTATTGAAACTGGAATACAAATATGTACAGATTACAAAATACAAAATAAAATAAAATCATAAATAACTAATAGTAAAAAGGAATTAGGTTCGTTTTGCGAACAATATGGAGTAGCTCCCCTTAGAGCTCCTAGCAACCCTAAACATAAAAAGAAATCAATTAGTAAAGGAAGAAGTGACTACAAATATCATAAAAAGCCTTACTCAGATAAAATAGAATTTTATCAGAATAAAAAGAAAAGTTATGGTAAAAAGCCTTATAAGACATCTTTTAATAAAACTAAACCAAAAGATAAAGAGGTTAAGTGCTACAAATGTGGAAGATTTGGGCATTATGCTAATAAATGTAAGGTCTAAGATAAGATAAATCAATTAAGAAATCTTGACATTTCAAAAGAATTACAAGATAACCTTATTAGTTCTTTAGAGAACATTTTACTTAATAGTGAAGAAGAAACATCGTTTCAAGAAGAAACTTCTGAAGAAGAAATTAATCAACTTATTCACTCATCTAATTCTGAATCCGATTCTGAAGATGAATGTGCAGGATTAGATTTCTGCAATTGAAACAACTGTAAAACTATTAATGTATTACCTAACACCCAAGCTAATACTTTAATTACTATTCTTGATAAAATGGAAGAATCAGAATTGAAAAATGCCTTTATGCGACAAATTAAGTCCATTACGGAATAAGATACAATTACTTCAAAAAATATTAACAAGGTTGAATTTAAAGAAGTTATGGAAATGTTTAAATCACCCGAAAAAAATATCACTATACAAGACCTACAGCAAAAAATTAAAATTTTGAAACAAGAAATACAAAATTTAAAAATCCGGGATGATGAGATAGAATTAAAACTTTTGGAATTAGAAGGACATATGAATGTTGAAAAGCAAAATCAATCCTCGCCAAGTACTAACAATTTAAGTACGGATGCCGAAAAATACATTTTGAAAATAGAGAAAATTATTTCTCATAAGTGGTACTGTAGAATTAATCTGGTAATAAAAGACACTAATTTAGACATAGTAGCCTTAATAGATTCTGGGGTAGACTTAAATTGCATTCAGGAAGGATTGATACCAACTAAATATTATGAACAAACTAAAGAGACCCTTAAAGGCGCTAATGGAATGCGTTTAGAAATATCCTATAAATTATCTGATGCTAAAATCTGTAAAGGACAAATATGTTATAAGACCTCTTTTATCTTAGTTAAAGATCTCAAAGAAACCGTAATATTAGTGATCGTACCTAGATCAGGCAGTTATGCAGTGGCCAGCAACGTCGTATGGACTTCAGCTCCGGTGATGATGATACGGCGGGGGGTGTACCTGCAAGGTACTCCGATGCTCAAGTAAGAAAAAGGGAGTAAGCAAGTACAGAAAAGCAGGTGTGAGAGTTAGAATGTAGTGTAACCTGGTCCTCTCAAGTGAGAGGGTATTTATAGAGAGTCCCCCGGCGCGGGGCCAACGGTTACTTGCACTGGGCCAGATTGCAAGGCCTAATCCAAGCAACTGCCAGGGCTTACGTGGCATAGTGAAGACTAGCACGTGCTCTTCGCCCTGGTGTAACGGTCCCTAAATCTCCGAAAGTAGGGCAGACCGATTCCTTCGGGAGTGGGAAGTTACAAGAGAACGTGTCCTCGCAGGGAGGAGCACGTAAGGGTCGAGGATAGTGAGGTTCTCCCGACTATAAGTTTATGCCCGACATCGGTGTTTGCTAGGTGGCTAACGAGTGGAGGACACGTGGGGTCCTCGTCCCTGCGAAGCTGTGCTCGGCACTGGCCATTGGAAGGATCACGCTGGGCCGACCCATTACTGAATTGGGCATGCTCGATGGTTGGGCAAACCACGACCCAGTTCGGAACAGGAGTCCCCCCAAGTCATTGCTCCAAGATGTCTGAGTAATGACTTTAGGATCGGCTCGACACAAGGCTCCTCGTTCGAATTTCTTCGATACCTTCTATCATACGGGTGTCGACTATGAAGTGTCTTCGAGCTAAAACGCAGCGAGGAGGACACGAGCACAAGATGTTAAGCGGGCAGGTATCTGAGACTCTGCTCGACTCGCGAAGACGGTGATGCGTGGAAGATGAACGGTTGAGAGGCCGAGGAGCAAGGCAGGTGAAGAGGTAAACGCGGGAATGCGTGTGCCACGTGTCGTCTGTCATTAATGCCTAGGGGCGGCTAGGCCTAGGGCACTCAAAAGCCCAGGGACTCCTCGAGTCCCGTGAGGGGCCTAAAAAAGGGTTGAGTTCATGCCATTTGCACGTTCCCACCTTTTTCGCTCCGGACTTCTCTTCTATTCACTGTCGCTGCTCCATCGCCGAACACCACCGCGCGCCGCTGTTTTCACCGTACTGGTCCGCTCTCCACCACCATTTCAGGTAAGCTTTTAATCCTTTTCTGTTCCATTTTTGTTTCTTTTAGTAGTTTTCTAGCAAACCTGTAAAGTTTCCGGCACGGCTGTGGAGCCTCCGGTGAGAAACGGCAGGACGTTTCTAGGGTTCCGTCGGATTTGGCGGAGGCTTGGGATGAATATCCCGAGGACCCGATGAATACCCCGAGGACATGCGATGAATGTCCTGGGGAAGTGAGGTGAGAGAGGATCAGAGACCTGAAGAAGGTCCGGGGGTAACGGTATCGGGTAGTTCGCCGTTGTCCCGAGCATCTCCCGTGCTCTCGCTGCCCTTTCACTTGATCGGTGGTGGAAGGGTGGATTTGGTCGTGGCCAACGAATTCACCTATTTCCCCTGCTTTTCAGGTAAAAATGGTCCTACGGCTTGCGGGGATTATCCAGATAGACAATGAACCTGACGTGGACGGCCCCGCGCAGATTCATGGGGAGGAGCTCCTGCGTACGGCCGTCGACTAGGCCGGCGAGGAGCCTCTACGTATTCGTTCATGTTTTGCCATCGATGACACGGACGCTTTCGCCATCGTCGAGGACGTCGCTGTGGGCGAGCAGGCGAAGTGGACGGTCTTTCAGCCTCGAAAACACCATCGTATTTGCTCGAATTACCGTGGGTTAAGGTTCCCCATGTATGAGTTCTCCTTTAAAGAGGACGATATTCGTCTCCCCTTCAACAACTTTCTGGTGGGGCTGTTCAAGTGGCTGCACCTGGTGCCGTCTCAGCTTCATCCTAATGCACCTGCCTTCATGCAGGCATTCGAGATCGTGTGCGACTACCTCAACGTCGAGACCACCCTCACACTCTTTTTCCGCGTCTTCCACCTCCAACGGGCAACTGACCAGTGGCGACATAGCTGGGTCTCCTTCAAACAGCCGAGGAAGCTATTCAAGGCGTACTCAGATTCGGTTAGGAATTTCAAAGATAGGTTTTACTATGTCATGCCTGCGACGCACGATGTTGTGGGCACGCTTTATGAAATCATGACCGACAGTTCCGGGCAGGAGAGGTTTGTGTCCAAGTGCCCCCTAGAGTGGGAGGATGCACACTTCGCGCTTGGTATGGACGAATACCTCGTGAAACCTAGCGAGCTATCGGAGGAGGACAAAGAAGCGTACGCAAAGCTGGACGAGTATGTCGCCGGCTTTAGTTGGGCGGTGTGTATAACTAGGGATGGAAAGTCTATCCTTGAATCCCGGGGAAGGGTCAAGATCGAGGCCCGTTATATAAACACCAAGGCTCTCCATGAGTGTAAGTCCCCCGATGAGGCCAAGAGGTTTTTAAGGTAGGAACCAATTGTTTTGTTCGTGCGTGCACTTAGTATTGTTTTCCTTGTGCTAACTTGTGTCGTGTTCCTCCTTGCAGCTCAAATGTTGAACGCCGCCGAGCGGATCATGAAGATGGCTGCTGAGCGAGCTCCCAAACGAGCTAAGGGCCGTGTTCGAGACGTTATCCAGACAGCGGTGTCGATCGGCACGACGAGCAGCTCATCTTCTCCACATTGCAGCTAATCTCCCCCTCCGGAGAGCACCCATGCCAAAAGGGAAAGGACTGAGGGGCCCGTCCTCGTGGACCTCAAGGAGCCTGTCCCCACGGAGAAGTTTCTACTGCCCGCCTGCAATCTTCAGCGGAACTTCTTCAGGGGAAGCCCTCCCGTCGTCGCTGAGGCCGAGGTGAATGCAGTTCTGGAAATGGATGGAGCGGCCAGGAAAGAGGCGTTTGTCGAGGATCTGGCGGAGATGATTCGAGTCTTTGAGACAGCCTTGATATTAAGCGAGGGGACCCCCTCGGCTTCTGAACTGCAGAAGATAAAAGATGAATACACTGCCCTTGAGAAGGAGAAGGACAAAATTGAGGTTGACTTGCGAGAGGCCTAGACCAAGTGCAAGGAACATGCTCGTGTCCTCGACGAGCTGAACCAGAATTACAGAGTTGGAAGCTGCTACCCGTCCTGCAGAAAACGAGTCGGCCGAAGAAAAAGGTTTCGCCAGCCGTACGGATTTAATCGCTAAGATTCGGGAGCTTCAGCAAGAGAGTTTGGAGGCCCTCGAGATAGGTTTCAAGAATGTTGTGGAGCAGGTCGAAGCCAAAAATCTAGGTGTCCAGCTTACGCTCGACATGATTAGCCCGTTTGTTCATGTGGTCGATGGTAAGTTGGACCTGCCAGAGGAGGAGGACGGGGAGAACGCTGATCGGATCGAGGAAGAGATCGTTGTTTAGTTTCTTTGCTTGTTCGGCCTGCGTGCCACTACTTTTTTGGTCTTTTGTTTGGCCTGCATGCCGTTTATGATGATCTTTGCCCGACCTGTGAGCCGAGGGCTTTTTGAAACTTTGTAATATTTGTACGATAGGCTTATGCCCGGTTAATGCTTTGATTTTTACGTATCTGCGTGTGCGATGTTTGTATGTGTGTGATGTTATTGTATTTTCTATACTTTGTTTGCTTTTTTCTAAGTAATAGAGATTTTGGGGCTTGCTCGACTTCGATAGTCCTCGACTGCATGGAGAGCTGGTCGAGTGGCCGGAAGTGTATTCTGACCTTCAACGAGGCTAAGAGCTCGGTCGAGGTCTTAGCTTCGTGGCGTGAACTTCCCATCGCGAGCTGGGTGTTTTGCCTAATTGGTACGACGACGAATGAGCTCGATCGAGGTGTCCTCGTCGGATCAAAGTGCTCGCGTACACACAATGCAACCCTTGATCATCGTGTTTTGTATAGGGGTATCGCGCTTGTACCCTAGTGCGTCCCCGTAACCGCGATGCTAGTGTGTCGCGGGCAGTGCTTAATTGTAGTACTGTTTAAGCTTCTCAGCGTTCCATGTTCGAGCAAGATCTTCCCCGTGCAGATTTTCGAGGAAGTAGGCTCCTGTCCCTGTTTTCGCGCGAACGCGGTACGGGCCCTCCCAGTTCGCGGCGAGTTTACCTTCTCGCGAATATTTCTGGTTCCTTCGTAGGATGAGGGTGCCTACCTGAAAATCACGCTTGATAACTTTGTCGTTATAACGTAAAGTTATCTTTTGTTTTAGTGAGGCTTCTCGGAGAGAAGTGCCCAATCGTGTCTCCTCGACGAAATTGAATTCTTCCCCCAGGGCTTTGTTGTTCGCATCTCCGTCAAGGGGGGCTTCCGTCCTCCACGATGGTGCCCTGATCTCCACAGGGATCACCGCTTCTGTCCCGTAGGTCAGACGAAAGGGGGTCTCCCCGGTCGTGGAATGTGGGGTTGTTCGGTAGGCCCAGAGGACACTGTGTAGCTCCTCGACCCACCGTTGTTTGGCATCGCCTAATCGACGTTTCAGTCCTCAGAGGATTACTGACCGGGAAATAGCAAGTGTACTATTTATCAGTGTAGTAATAAAAGGGGTTTTCCCCGAAGTCAATCTCTTGAGGACTGTCAGAATTTATAATGCCAAATGTATTTTCAATTAAACAAAAGTTTCTTTGGTAAGAGTTGATGAGTAGTAATTTTAACAACGAAAAGAAATGTAAATATAATTAAGGTTTTAGACGATTATGAAAATAATGCTAAGAGAGGTGTATGAAATCCCTTATAATAACAATTTTTCCTATGTGTGCAATAATACTGTAAATTTTATTATCACCGCCTCTTTAGATTAGTTTTCCAAAATTCCTTTAGAGAAAACCCTTTGGTATTCTCTCTATACCCCAATTCCTTGGTGGTATATAGAGAATCCCAAGCCATTTTGTTTAACAAAAGTAATACGGTTAAAATACGATATCCCAATTCCTCAGTGATATCGAATATGATATTGTTGTACGAAAGCGTTAAAAGAGTTTTCCAACCCAAATTCAACCGTAATTCAAATCTAATTTTCCAATAAAGATTTGTATGAAGAACATCGTATAACAAGATTAATAAAATAAACAGTACAATTACTACTAAACAGATTCAATTGTCATTACATAAGGAAATCAAGGACACCCCCTAGCATTGGGGGGTTTAGCCTCTCATGTTCATAATTAAAACAAAAACAAGGGAAAGATACAAGAAAGGCATTATAAAGAGTATAGGATTACTTTGATCTCAATTGCTTTCGCGAATCGATGATTTTCGTTCTCCCGGATTTCTCCCAAGCATGAACTTTTCTCGTACAATTGTTCGTAAAACCCAAGATGATTCTACTCTCTTCTAGACCTAACTTAAATAACTTTGATCTGTCAATACATTCCAGGAAATACCCAAAATATCCCTCAGATAAGTGTTTCAGCAAAACATGAAAAATCACAAATTTTTGGTCTCCAGGCCTCCTGACACGGGCGGCCGTGTCAGGCATGCTTTCTTGCTGCCCCGTTGCTTTTTCATCAGGAGTCCTGACACGGGCCGTGTCCCTTGACACTGTCGGCCGTGTCAGGCATGCTTTATTGTTGTCCCGTGTGTTCCTCTTCAGGGGCCCTGACACGGGCTGTGTCCTGTGACACGGGCACCCGTGTCAGGCTTCTGTGATGCTGCCGAAAAGTCATCTTTAAGCTCCGAAACTTCATCGCGCGTATGTCCGATCATTGGCTATTCATGTATACCTGAAAAGCACAGAAAATACTACCAAATCAAAGCATAAAAGGCCTATGAAAGAAATAACATTGAAACTTAGACTAACTTAAATAAGAACATAAACACTAAGTAAAAATAACCACATGAATTCAAATGCAAATGAAACACAACTGAAATAGACACAAAAAGACCCAAAAACATACGAGTGAAAACCACTGATCAAATTCCCCCAAACTTAAACTTTTGCTTGACCTCAAGCAATAAGCTTGCATAAAGAGTTAAAACGCCAGTGAACTGTCACAAAGTAAAATATTCACGATGGAAGTGATAATACTCATACGTGAGTTTTTCGTTCCAAGTTGCTCAACAAGGAATCTTGGTACTTCTCCGTCAACATTAGTATCGCACAAACACTACACCGCGGTGAAACCACGGACCTTAACCCCCTTTTTGGTTACCTCTCCAACTATGCTTTGGGCTTAAGTCTTTCCTCGATTTTCTACCCCTTTAGTTCGGACAATCACTTTTAAGGCATCAATGATGATTTTTCCTCACATGTACAAAATTGATCAAAGTTTATTTTTCTAGGACGACTCTTAGGTTCGACCGCCGTTAGGCTAAATAACCGGGTGAGGGTTACCCAACTTAGAAGGACAAGTCGTCTAATTACCTTTATGCACATTTTTTTTTCGGTGCCTTGACTCTCTTGTTTTTTTTTAATCAACTTTGTACACGCAATTCTTATAGGTATGCCAGACTGTCATTTTAAACTACTCGGGGAATACTTCTCAGATTGAAGCACTATGGCACAAATCTACACGTTAGACTCGTTCCCATACTCAGAGGATCTGGGGTGTTTGTAGTATACTGACGTTTTCAAATTTTTCCAAAAATTCTCACTAAGCTTCTTTTCCCTCAAACTCTATATACTTTCTTCTCCCTCACTCATGAATACAAGACTTAACAAAACCTGCAAAAATGTTTTCAATTCGGGGAACGGGTTTCACAGTGGTTTTCTGACACAACTTCAAACATAACAAAACATAACTAAAAACTCAAAAGAAAATTGACAAAAAAACAAACACAAAACAAGTAAAAACCCCCCCACACTTGAATTCAACAGTGACCTCACTGTTGTCAAACAAATGTGAGAGGGGGCTCACAAAATTCTACTGAGAAGGTGGGAAGTGCAGCCTCATCTGCTGCATCCACTCATGCATTTTTCGCATCATCTCTCCTTGCCAAACCTGTTCATTGCCTTGGCGAGAAAGTTCATTCCTTTGGTGGGACTGCTCCTCCCTGATTTCACCAATTTCATTTTGCAGCCATGCCCACTGATCTGGTGCCATAGAAAAAGATCTTGCTCCAGTGTTTGGTGCTCCTTCATGAGGGGGAACAGTCTGATAAGGTTCAGGTTCCACCCTAACACCTTCTTGAGCTGGAATACCTGCATCAACATTATCCTCATCCTGCTCGTCCGTAACAGTTATGACGGCACCTCCATAAACCCAATTATCAGTGTCTTGAATACCACTTCTGTGGGAGTTAGGTAAAACCATCAAAAATTGACCAGAACATAATAAAGAATAATTCCCATTATTAAAAGCAATCATACGTTGTTGGACTAGCGCATTCATGTCAAGACGGGTGTTACCTGAAACTGGAGTCTCATCAAGTGCAACTTGGTCATATCCCAAGTGCTCGGCTATCTAGGTAATCATACCCCCAACAGAAATTCCTCCCGAAGGAGCCCGACCAACTCGTCCTAAATAGTCAGCCGCAAAGGCTGCAACACTTACCTTGATATTGTTAGCCATAGCATATAAAAAGAACAACTCTTTCTGGGTTACCACCCCGGTGCTGTCACCACGGCCAAACAAAGTGTAAGCCAAACATTTCTGCGCATAGCGAAAACACGGATTCTGAATCCCAGAAGCCTTGGCTCCCTTGGCCACATATTCTGGTTGGCCGGTAATTGCCCTCCAGAACTCTCTTGCCTCAAAATCTTTAGGCACAAATCCAGGGCCAACAGTCGGAAGTTTCAAAATATTCCCCACCTCTTCCACGGTCAGCTCATGGTCATTATCATACAACCTGAAACTCATAGTCCCATAAAAATGGTAAAAAGAACCTGTTGTCCATTTCTTTTTCAATTTAAATTCAATAGTACTAAGAAATTCTAAAGTTATGCGTACATAAGTATGTGCTTCATACTGCATAAAATCCAGCATTCCTAGTGTGCGAAACATTCTATCTATCTCAGTATTCAGCCCCAAAGCAGATAAAGTTTCATAACAGATATACCTGGTGGGTGTGATTTTGCGTTTAACATGCAAGCCGTACCTCTGCTCATGATCGTCGTTATCAAATATAATGTCGTGAGGATTTGGCTGGCGGACATTTCGCTTTCGAGAACGGGAGGTCTCATCAGCGGCCTTCTTACCTTTGTCTCCTCTCTTCGGGGGCATTTTCATCACCCTAAAAAATCAAGAAAACTGAAAACAGGAATTAGGAAAAAAATTACCGTAGACTTGACGAGGAAGATGAGAGGAACAACTTTTGTGAAGCAAGGTATGGGTTTAGGTGAGTGGGTGCTTGGGAAAATGAGGGTTTTGTGAAGAGAGGAAATGTAGTTTTAGGTTTTGCAAAGAGAATGGAGGAAGAAGATGAGAGAAGTTAGTGAGAAAAAACATAAAAATATAGAATGAAAGTAAATAATTAGAATAAATGGCGTGGGGTCCCCTAAATCAAATTCAAAATAATCAAAATAAATGCAAAAATAAAACAAAAAAAAACAAAAATTAAAAAATTTGAGAAGTCCGCCCTTCCTGACACGGGCCGTGTCCTGTGACACGGGCGACCGTCTCAGGTGTGTTATAACAAAAAGTCTCCCATTCCACCAACCAGCAACAAAGGGGGTCTGACACGGGCCGTGTCCCGTGACACGGGCGGCCGTGTCAGAGCACACCTTCCCCCTTTTTTTTTTTTCGTTCTGCAGTTTCTCTCCTGCCCGTTATGCTGGAACTTTTTCCTTTCTGATTATCTACGTAAACCCTGCAAAACAACTAAATAAACACACACACACTCCATTAATTCAAATAAAACTATGGGTTGCCTCCCACAAAGCGCTTCGTTTAATGTCTCATGGCTCGACGGTCGTCCGTCCTATTATGTAAGACGAGCGACATCAACCTGACCAGTTGGTTGACCTTGGAAGTAGGGCTTCAACCTCTGCCCATTCACTTTGAAATCATCTCCATTAGCTTGGTTCTTTATCTCAACCGCTCCGTGTTGAAACAATTTATGCACAACAAACGGTCCTGACCATTTAGACCTCAATTTTCCAGGAAATAACTTCAGACGTGAATTGTATAAAAGAACCAATTGTCCTTCCCAAAAGTCTTTTTTCTGGATTCTTTTATCATGCCACTTCTTGGTTTGTTCCTTATACATCTTGGCATTTTCATATGCGTGGTTCCAAAATTCTTCCAACTCATGAAGTTGAAGAATCCGGGAACTCCCAGCCTGAGATAGATCCATGTTCAAGAATTTGGTAGCCCAAAATGCCTTGTGTTCTAATTCTAAAGGTAGATGGCAAGCCTTCCCATAGACCAAATGATACGGTGACATACCGATGGGTGTCTTGAAAGCTGTTCTATATGCCCACATGGCATCGTCCAACTTTGTCGCCCAATCCTACCTAGAAGAACTTACAGTCTTCTCCAAAATTTGCTTAAGTTGTCTATTTGAGACTTCTACTTGGCCGCTTGTTTGGGGATGATAAGGAGTGGCAATCCGGTGTTTAACATTGTATTTTTTAGTAACCTCTCCATTAGGTGATTAAGGAAGTGTGTTCCCTCATCACTAATCAAAGCTCTTAGTACCCCAAATCTCACAAAGATATTCTCCTTTAAGAACCTCACAACAACCTTAGCATCATTCGTAGGTAAAGCCACCGCTTCCACCCATTTGGACACATAATCCACCGCTACTAAGATATAATTCTTTACGAAAGATGATGGAAATGGCCCCATAAAATCTATCCCCCAAACATCGAACAACTCAACTTCTAGCATGGAGTTTTGGGGCATCTGATTCTTTTTGGAGATGTTCCCCGTCCTCTGACATTTGTCACATTCTTTAACCAATTCCTGAGCATCCTTGAACAATGAGGGCCAATATAACCCCGACTAAAGGACTTTGGATGCGGTTCTGTCACCACTGAAGTGTCCTCCATATTCTGAGTCATGACACGCCTTTAGCACATCCCTCTGTTCCTCCTCTGGCACACATCGTCTAACCAATCCATCTACTCCTCTTTTTTAGAGAAACGGGTCATCCCATACATAGAACCTGCAATCATGAACAAACTTTTTTCTTCGGTTAGACTCAAAATCGTCAGGTATGATACCACCCACCAAATAGTTCGCGTAATCTGCGAACCAAGGAACACCAATAATAGCTAGGATGTGTTCATCAGCAAACTCATCCTTTATTGGACGCTTGTCTTAGGTTTCCACAATGGGTGACATCCTAGAAAGGTGGTCAGCCACGGTGTTTTCACATCCTCTCTTGTCACGAATCTCTACATCAAACTCCTGAAGGAGTAGAATCCATCTCAAGAGCCTTGGTTTGGAATCCTGCTTAGCAAAAAGATATTTCAAGGCAGCATGGTCAGTATAAACAATCACTTTTGAACCCAACAGATATTGCCTGAATTTATCAAAGGCGTATACAACCGCTAACAACTCCTTTTCGGTAGTTGCATAATTCATCTATGCAGGGTTCAAAACGTGACTAGCATAATAAATAACATGAAGAAGATTTTCTTTTCGCTGCCCCAATATAGCCCCTACAGCAATGTCGTTAGCATCGCACATGATCTCAAATGGAAGAGACCAATCGGGGGCAATCACAATAGTTGCCGACACAAGTTTATTTTTGAGTGTCTCAAATGCATCGGCACACTCTTTATCAAACACAAAAGCCCTATCCTTAACTAAGAGAGTGGTTAGAGGTTTGGCTATTTTAGAAAAGTCTCTTATGAACCTACGGTAAAAACTTGCATGTCCTAAGAAACTTCTTATACCTTTTTCATTCACAGGAGGAGGAAGCTTTGAGATTACCTCCACTTTGGCTTGGTCAACTTCCATCCCCTTATGTGAGATTTTGTGACCAAGAACAATACCTTCACGCACCATAAAATGGCACTTCTCCCAGTTGAGAATCAAGTTGCTCTCCTGGAATCTTTGTAAAACAAGAGAAAGGTTAGTTAAACAATTATCAAAGGAAGAGCCAAATACCGAAAAGTCGTCCATGAAGACTTCCATATGCTTTTCAAGCATGTCAGCAAAAATGGAAGTCATGCACCTCTGAAAGGTGGTCGGAGCGTTACATAGCCCGAATGGCATTCTTCTATAAGCAAAGACTCCATTAGGGCAAGTAAAGGCTGTCTTTTCTTGATCTTTCGGTGCAACCGCAATTTGGTTGTACCCTGAGTATCCATCCAAGAAACAGTAATAATCATGACCCGCTAACTTCTCCAACATTTGATCAATGAAGGGCAAAGGGAAGTGGTCTTTCCTGGTAGCTAAATTCAACCTCCGGTAGTCAATACACACACGCCACCCTGTGATCGTCCTCGTAGGAATCAACTTATTTTTCTCATTTTTAATGACGGTGGTTCCTCCTTTCTTGGGCACTACATGGACATGGCTCACCCACGAGTTGTCAGATATTGGGTAAATCAAACCCGTATCAAGCAATTTCACCACCTCCTTTCTTACAACTTCTTTCATGGCAGGATTAAGTCTTCTTTGAGGTTGGACAACCGGTTTATGATCATCCTCCATGAGAATTTTGTGCATACAAACAGTAGGACTGATACCCTTCAAATCTTCAATTTTCCAACCCATAGCTCCCTTGTACTTTTTAAGAACTTCAATCAACTTATCTTCTTGGAAAGTTTTTAGGCTAGCACTTATGATGGCTGGACATTTACCTTCGGTATCAAGGAAAACATACTTGAGGTTTTCGGGTAGTTCTTTCAATTCAGTCCCCTTTTTAGTCTCTTCACCACCTTCCGTGAGTTGAGGTGTCCTAAGATCTTCCCACCGGTGCTTTCGAGGTCCCTTAAATGGAGGTTGAACTTCCATCATGGCAATCACTTCCAACTCTTTTTCTCCGGCTTCTTCACTATCTTCAAAAATTGATAAACTCAACACTTTTTTCAATGGTAATTTTTGTGTATTTACCGGATTCTAATTATCAATCACTTGATCTATCACCTCTATAGTATGGCTCGTACCAATATCATCCTTGTGCTTCATAGTGTTTCGCACATCAATCTTCAACTCCTCATCATAGACCTTAAGAGTCATAGTGCCCTCTTCTATGTCTATCAAACATCGTCCGGTCTCCAAAAATGGCCTTCCCAAAATGAGTGGTATTTCTTTGTCCTCTGGCATCTCTAAAATAACAAAGTCCACCGGGAACACAAACTTATCAATCTTCACTAGAACGTCTTCTACTATTCCATAAGGCCTCTTAACAGAATGATCGGCAAATTGTAAAGTCATCCTAGTGTCTTGTACAGTCCCAATCCCCAACTTTTTGTATATGGACAACGGCATAAGGCTGACGCTCTCCCCCAAATCAATAAGAGCCTTATTGAAAGACCTATCTTCAATAGTGCATGGAATGGTGACCGAGCCTCTATCTTTCTTTTTCACCGGAATCTTCATTCCCTGTAAAATAGCACTACACGTTTCGGTTAGAATAATAGGTTCCATATCGACGGATCTCTTCTTGGAAATGATGTCCTTCATGAACTTGGCATAAGTAGGCATTTGTTCGAGTTCCTCCAGGAAAGGAATATTGAGTTCAAGCTTCTTGAACATTTCCAAATTTTTCAAAAATTTTCTCGTGATGCCCCTTCTTTTTGTTTCAAGTTGGAAAGGGGAGCTTGATGCTCTGTTTGGGCTTAATGATCTTCTCCTTGGTTACTTGCTCAGGTATAATCACTTCTTCATTCATAACCTCATTTTCCTTAATTTCCAACTCAACTTCAAGTAACCGGTCTTCACCCTCAGATTCTTTCTCGGTGTCCTCTTGAGGTTTGGTAAGTCTCGTGGTTACCGCACTAACATTATTATGCTCTCGCGGGTTGGTTACCGTTGAACTTGGAAGAGTACTCTGTGCTTGAGAGCTTCCTAACTGTTGAGCTATTTGGCTCATCTAGACCTCTATATTTTTGATGGAGGCACCTGTATTCCTAAGATTACTTCGTGTCTCTTCTTGGAATTGAGAGCTTTGAGCTGCCATCTTCTCAATGGCAATTTCCCAATCCGTTTTCTTTTGGACCTGTTGTTGAGGTTGGTAGTACTGTTGAGGTTGTTGCTGATATTGTTGTTGTTGTGGTGGTGGTTCCTGGGGGCGGTATTGCTGTTGTTGGGGCTGGTTCGGGTATGGAGCAGGTCCTTGCTTCAGAACATTTCCTTGTTGATCCTTCTAGGAAAAGTTTGGATATTTTTCCATCCTGGATTATATGTGTCCGAATACGGATTGTTCTGCTTCAGAAAATTAATTACCTCAACCTGTTGTGCTGTAGCCACACAATGCATGGCAAAGTGAGGACCTCCACAAATTTCACAATTCACCGCTTGAACCGGTTGCACTTGTGCTACCGTCTGTGTATCTAGACTCATTTTCTTTAACCTTCTCTCCACTTCAGCCGTAATCTGATCTTCCATTTTCACAACCTGTTCTGTCAGCTTCAAGTCAATTATCTTCTCAGGTTGGCTAACACTGCGACCATACAGCTCCAGGTGCTCATTTGTTGTAATTGCTTCAATTATCTTTTTAATACCAGTGGCTGTTGAAAAATTTGTAGAACCACCGGCAGCTGTATCGATAAACTGCTTTGTCTTCATCCTTAACCCATTCAAAAAATTCTGCATTTGTTCGGTTGCGTCCATATTATGGGTGGGACATGCAACCAAACACCTCTTAAATCGCTTGTAAGCATATCCGAGTGATTCTCCTTCTTTCTGCTTGAAATTAACAATGTCATATCTTTTTTGGATGTATACAGATGCAAGAAAATACTCGTTCAGAAATGTAGTCTCCATCTCTTGCCAAGTAGTAATACTCCCAGCGGGTAGTGAATAAAACCACTCTTCGGTGTCATCGGATAAAGTGAACGGGAACATCACTAATTTCTTTGCTTCTTCAGAGTGTCCCTCAATCTTCAAGGATGTGCTCATGGTAAGGAACCTTTGCAAGTGCTTGTTGGCATCTTCATTGATTCTTCCTGAAAACGGCTTACTCTGAAGCTGTCGGATGGTAGACGGGTGCAGCTGGAACTGCACAGCAGTAACTGGTTGATTGACGATTGTCAACCGTACTACTAGAGCGTTTGCTCAGCCATAATCACCGAGAAGTCTTTCGGCAGGTGGATCTTCCACCATGATACTAGTTTCCGACTCGGAGTCTGAACCGGAATCTATGTGCTGAGAGTGACCTAAAACTGACTCTTCTTTCTCGGGCTCAAGGATAATTGGTTCTGAACTCGATGATGCCTGCCTTTCTAGCTTAGCTTGCCGACGTCTGGCGTGCAAGAATCTTTCTGGTTCTGCGTTAAAAGAAAATTCAGCCGAGGCCTTACCTCGCATACACAGGTTAGCAAAGTATTAGTAAATAATACAAAATTATAATACAGGAAAATAAACTCAAATTTTGGTCACAGAGTGACAAAATTTCAATTGAAATAAAATCGACACTATGAATTTGGCAGTCCCCGGCAACGACAGGGGGAAAAACTTGACCGGTAAATAGCAAGTGTACTATTCATCAGTGTAGTAATAAAAGGGGTTTTCCCCGAAGTCGATCTCTTGAGGACTGTCAGAATTTATAATGCCAAATGTATTTTCAATTAAACAAAAGTTTCTTTGGTAAGAGTTGATGAGTAGTAATTTTAACAACGAAAAGAAATGTAAATATAATTAAGGTTTCAGACGATTATGAAAATAATGCTAAGAGAGGTGTATGAAATCCCTTATAATAACAATTTTTCCTATGTGTGCAATAATACTGTAAATTTTATTATCACCGCCTCTTTAGATTAGTTTTCCAAAATTCCTTTAGAGAAAACCCTTTGGTATTCTCTCTATACCCCAATTCTTTGGTGGTATATAGAGAATCCCAAGCCTTTTTGTTTAACAAAAGTAATACGGTTAAAATATGATATCCCAATTCCTCGGCGATATCGAATATGATATTGTTGTACGAAAGCGTTAAAAGAGTTTTCCAACCTAAACTCAACCGTAATTCAAATCTAATTTTCCAATAAAGATTTGTATGAAGAACATCGTATAACAAGATTAATAAAATAAATAGTATAATTACTACTAAACAGATTCAATTGTCATTACATAAGGAAATCAGGGACACCCCCCTAGCATTGGGGGGTTTAGCCTCTCATGTTCATAATTAAAACAAAAACAAGGGAAAGATACAAGAAAGACATTATAAAGAGTATAGGATTACTTTGATCTCAATTGCTTCCGCGAATCGATGATCTCCGTTCTCCCAGATTTCTCCCAAGCATGAACTTTTCTCATACAATTGTTCGTAAAACCCAAGATGATTCTACTCTCTTCTAGACCTAACTTAAATAACTTTGATCTATCATTACATTCCAGGAAATACCCAAAATATCCCTCAGATAAGTGTTTCAGCAAAACATGAAAAATCACAAATTTTTGGTCTCCAGGCCTCCTGACACGGGCCGTGTCCCATGACACGGGCGGCCGTGTCAGGCATGCTTACTTGCTGTCCCTTGCTTCTTCTTCAGGAGTCCTGACACGGGCCGTGTCCCATGACACGGGCGGCCGTGTCAGGCATGCTTTATTGATGTCCCGCGTGTTCCTCTTCAGGGGCCCTGACAAGGGCACCCGTGTCAGGCTTCTGTGATGCTGCCAAAAAGTCATCTTTAAGCTCCCAAACTTCATCGCGCGTATGTCCTATCATTGACTATTCATGTATACCTAAAAAGTACAGAAAATACTACCAAATCAAAGCATAAAAGGCCTATGAAAGAAATAACATTGAAACTTGGACTAACTTAAATAAGAACATAAACACTAAGTAAAATAACCACTTGAATTCAAATGCAAACGAAACAAAACTGAAATAGACACAAAAAGACCCAAAAACATATGAGTGAAAACCACTGATCAATTACTCTGTTCGCCGATTCGGCTTGCCCGTTCGTTTGAGGGTGCTCGACCGACGTGAAGTGCTGCTTCGTGCCCAGTTTGGCGACGAAGTCTCGGAAGTTCCTGTCGGTGAACTGGGTTCCATTGTCGGTGACAATAGCTTGGGGCATGCTGAATCGGGCGAGGATGTTCCTTTTGTAGAAACGTAGTATGTTGAAGGCCGTGATTTTGGCCAATGCTTCCACCTCGATCCACTTCATAAAATAATCCACCCCGACGATGAGGTATTTTTTTTATATGATCCCACGATGAAAGGTCCGAGGATGTCCATTCCCCACCACACAAACGACCACGGGGAAGATAACTTTTTGAGCTCGCTAGGAGGAGCGAGGTGCATGTCCCTGTGTCGCTGGAATCTATCGCACTTCTTGACATGTTCCTTGGCGTCCTGTTTCATGGTGGGCCAGTAATACCCTGTCCGAACCGCCTTGCTGGCTAAAGATTGCCCACCGAGGTGCTGTGTATTGATTCCCTCTTGGATTTCCTGGAGTATACCAGGGACCTTGGTCTCATCGACATGCCTGAGGAGAGGGATAGAAAACCCTCGGCGGTATAGCTTATCCTCGACTATCGTGTACGAGCACGCTCGCCGCTTGACAATCCCTGCTTCTTTGGGATCTTCAGGCAAGCTGCCGGTCGTGAGGTACTCGTATACCGGGGTCATCCAGCAGTTGTTGTCCCCAACCTCGGGCGGGAAAGCACTTCTTGTATGACAGATTTGTTTCCGCCTTTCTTCTTTGTGCTCACTAATTTGGACAAGACATCTGCTCAGGTATTGTGCTCGCGGGGGATGTGGGTTACCTCCATGGAGGTGAATCTTTTCATCCTTTCTTTCACCAAGGTCAGGTATTCGATGAGGTTGTCTTTCTTGGCCTGGTACTCTCCTCGAACTTGCGAGGCTAAGAGCTGGGAGTCAGTGAAAATCTTGAGCTCCTTGGCGCCGAGGTCCTCGGCCAACCAAAGCCTGGGAGGAAAGCCTCGTACTCTGCTTGGTTATTCGACGTCGGGAAGGATAGTTCGAGGGAGACCTCGATCAGGATGCCTTCCTCATTTTTGAGGATAATGCCCGCCCCGCTTCCCTTCGTGCTGGATGCTCCATCGACATAGATCGTCCACTTTTGGGATTCGTTTGTCGAAGTTTCCAGGACGGTCGTCTCCTCCATGAAGCCGGCCAATACCTGAGCCTTTAGGGCTTTCCTTCACTCGTACTAGATGTCGAATTTGGCGAGTTCGAGCGACCACCTGAGCATCCTTCCCGCCATATCTGGTCGCCCGAGGAGTTGCCTTATCGGCTGTTCGGTTCTTACGACAACCGTGTGGGCTAGGAAGTAATGGTGCAGTCTCCCGGCCATGGTGATGAGGGCCAGGTTGACCTTCTCGATTTGCTGGTACCTGAGCTCAGGACCTTGGAGGGCTTTACTCGTGAAGTAAATTGGTTTCTGCCTGTCCGAGGTTTCTCGGATGAGAACAGTGCTGGCCGCTTCACTCGTGATTGCGAGATACAAGAACAGGGTCTCCCCGTTCTCAGGCCGTGAGAGGACCGGGGGTTGTGATAAGACTTGTTTTAGGTGGAGGAGTGCCTGCTCGCACTCCTCGCTCCATTCAAATGTCGCTTTTTGCCGAAGAAGTTTGAAAATTGGGAGCACGTATTGTACAGACTTGGCGACGAAGCGGGAGAGGGCGGTCAGCATCTCGTTCAGTGATTGTATTGACTTCTTCGAGTTCAGAGTTGGGATCTTGGAGAAAGCCCTACATTTGTCGGGGTTGGCTTCGATTCCACGTTCTGTGAGGTAGAAGCCGAGAAATTTACCTGACCGAACGCCGAAGGCGCATTTGTCGGGATTGAACCTTATGCGACATCTCCTTGCTATGTTGAACACCTTCTTGAGGTGCGCGGCGTGGTCGACTTCATCTGTGGATTTGAAGATCATTTCGTCCATATAGACCTCGAGCACGTCGCCGATTTCTCCCAGGAAAACCTTGTTCATCATCCGTTGGTAGGTCGCGCCGGCGTTCTTCAGGCCGAAGGGCATTATGTTGTAGTAGTAGTTGTCAGACTCGGTCATGAAGGTCGTGTGCTGTTTGTCGACCTTATCCATGGGAATTTGGTTGTACCCCGAGTAGGCGTTGTTGTACCCCAAATTTTACCCTCTTAGATGTCATACATCTTGCATTTGCATTAAGATTCAATCATCTGTGCATTATTATCTAATCACCATATCTTGCTAGTTTGTTCTTTTATGTGAAAAGCAGGGTTTGCACAAGGTCTCCTAAGACACTCTTTGGTTCCAAACAATCATCACAGGTGTTCACTAACTGAGTGAGAATGATACCTTGAGCCACCCTAGATTAGGGTTTTGACTGAGGTTTTGGATTTGTAAGATTTTGATCCCCAAAATGAAGCAATCAAGTCACAATTCATCATGACATGTCCAATTGTTGAGTTAGGGCATGAGAAATCAAGTTTTGAGAGTTTTCTTGCAAAGAGGGCAATGTTTGGTCCTTGAAGCTTTCTAAGTGTGAAAAATTTACTTCTTGTGCAAAATTGGGAAGGCCATAACTTTCAGACCACACATCCAAATTGAGTGACTCAAAGCTCAAATGGAAGCTCCTTCCATGATCTTCAAAATGTATTAGAGGACCCTCTTCCAAAAAATGAATGGGTTTTAAGTTATGAGACTTGGAAGATAAGTTACCTTTAGGACTTAGTGAAATTTTCAGCATTTTACTCCAATTTTGAACACTACTTCATGGCTGTTTTTCACCTAGTTCTAAGCTTCAAATCAAAAATATTTGGACATGAAAGTTGTTCCTTATTCTTCAAGCTTTCCAAGCATGTGTGGAACTCCTCATTTGGATAAACCAATCTAAAGTTATGATGTTCTAAAGTTAGTTGTTTCAAGTTGTGAAATTTCCATAACTTAGAAATTTTCTAAGTTTCTTTTGGACAGCCCATGTGCATAATTTCTTGGCATTTTTTCTAAATGATGTAAACCTCATTTCAAGAATTCCTCCACATGAAACTTGTTGTATCAAATGCCTGTTTTGCAAAGAATAAAAAACCTCACAAATTGGAGCATTGATCATCAAGTTATGATATCCTAAAGTTGGCATGATGAAATGTGTACACACTTCGGAAAATTCAGATTTTTCAAACTCTTTGGAATCTCAATGTTGTGCATGATTTTTCACATATTTATGGGCTGAATTTCAAGCCTTTTCAAGACACCAAAGCCATTCTCCTCCATGCCATGTTTCAAGGGAACCAAGAACCAACTCATTTGGTTTGTTAAACTTGACAATATCATGTGACAAAGTGGACCTTTTAATGTAGTTTCATTACACAAACTACATTTCATGTTGAACTAGAACTTGAACCTAATCCTCCAAGTACACTCTTCTGATTTTTGCCATCTTCCAAAGTGACACTTTTCCACAAATCGTGCAAGAAAAAATCTCCAAAGTACGACCATCTTGTACTTGTTGAATTGACACTATGCTACAAAAAGGGCAAAGACCATCGTGTAATGTTGATTGGCACCATGTTGTGTTTGGTTTGTGACTCTTTTTTTCTGAACCAAGACTGAATGCAAGCAGCCACTAAACCTTCTTTTCACTTGGCTCAAGAAGATTAGAACCATGCGTGTAGTATCACATTTGTGATATTTCTCTCTTGGACCAAGCTAAAAACCACTGAGTCTTCCATGTCAATTAACCAACAGCCAGGACTATAAAAGGAGGTTCACACTCCCTTGTTTGAGGACAACAAAAATCACTCTTAAATCTCCCTATCTCTCCTCTTCCTAGCCTTGCAAGAAAATCTCAAAGCTCGCCCTGCTCTAATTCCCTCGAGTCATCCATAAACAGGTCACACAAACCTTCTCTCAAGACTCCATGAAGTTGGTCTAAACCAACAACCGGAGCATCCACACAACAATAAAGACACACTATCCTAAAGAAAGGAGCTCGTGAGCAATAAAGAAGGAACCAGAAGTTGTGACCCTTGCACAGCATCATCAACCAGAAAAAGGCTCAAGCTAGTTGAGTCCGAAGCTCTCAAATCTTGAAGAAGCAGTGGACTTGACTCCACTTGGTAAGTTTCTCTTTCATGATCTCCATGCCTTCATATGCAATGTCCAACCATATTTTAATGATGCTATATGTTTGTGCTTGGTATTTAGGTTAGTTTTGAATTATTAGATGAATGAATGTTTGAGCTGGAAGGATGTATTATTGCTCTGTTAGTTCATGGCAGTTGGTAACACATGCTTTTCATGTCCATTTTTATCCCAACCCTGGTTGTTATCTTGAGTAACTTAGGATGTCATGTTATTCTACTAAGAGAGCCCTTCATATTGGTGCTTTATTTCATAAAATATGCTAGAAAAAGGAGTTTACAAATGATTAAACAAAGAGAGCAGGCGCCATGGTCATTTTTCTGGTTTCACGAAGGGTTTGTTGGTAGCTTGCATGTTTGCATGATGATGACAATGTCATGGCAGCGCGTGATTGGTTGAGACATTTTTTTTTCTTTTAGTAACTTAAAGATATGTGACCAGTTGATTTACATGATTCCATTTGTACACACGGTCACGTCTCAATTTCATTTGGTTGATGTTCTCTTTTTTTTGGACCGGGCCTTATCAATTTTGCTAGTCGCACCCCCCGTCCAGAAAGGCTTGTGCATGCAGAAAGCTCAATCCAGTTCAGTTTTCTTTTTACCAATGCACCCCTGTTTATTTCATAAAAATTTTATTTTATTTTCTTTTCAATCTCATTTATTTAAAAATAGTTTCTTGTTTATAAAAATTCCCAAAAAATTCACAAATACATTCTTATGCTTAATTTAATTTTCTCTAATTTATTTTTCATTTTTATTTTATTCTCATATTAATTTCTAAAATTCCAAAAAATATGCATAACCTTATTTTTGTACTTCTTTGAATCAACCTTTTCTTAAGAGTTTTTTTTTAGAGTTTGCCTTAGAATGTTTAGGACATTTGAGAGGGTTGTTTAAGAGGTGTTTCTTGACCTTGGATTGAGTTATTTTACTATGGTCTTGTTTGAGTCTTTGTTGCTAAATCTCATAACTTTGACATGTCTTTAATTTCAAACTTTGAAGGCGTTCGTTGCTATACTTTGTGTGCGTTCATTTATTCATGTCTGTTGTGAATTTCATCATATCTTTTGCCATGCTCATATACGGATGTTCATTATTTTGATTTTGTTCATGTTTAGTTAATGTTATCAACTTAATCTCAAATCCCTTTTAACATTCTTGTTCATAAGAAGTTGTCTCCCCTCCTTCCAAAGGAAAGTCTCTCTATTGACTTCAAGTCATAGATAGCTCATTACCAGCCTTGACCTCATAGTCATGGCCATTCCTCCTTGACCTCATAGTCATAGGATTCCATCTTTGGCCTCCTAAGAGCCATTTTCCTCATAGTTTAGTAATAGGGTAGAGTTATCGTGAACTCTATGTGATTCTCACCATCATGAGAACTCACTTTCCCTTTACTTAGACTTATAGAGTTATCGTGAACTCTATGTGATTCTCACTATCATGAGAACTCACTTTTCCCTTTTAACGTAGACTTAGAGAGTTATCGTGAACTCTAAAATGAGATCGTACTCATTCCCCGTTGGAACTTTGACCATAGTCAATGGTTCCTCTTTCACCCTTAGTTAGGTGAACTACGGTTGCTCTGATTCTTTAGTCAGATACGTAGGCACAAGATGCGACGTCTTGGCGAGCAAAACTTAGTGTACATACCCTTAGGTCTTTACCTTAGTACAGATTTCCCTTAGCAAACAAACATAACATAACACAAACTTAACAAGAGGTTCCCGTAGAGTACTACAGATATTAAGGGTGCTAATACCTTCCCTTAGTATAACTAACCCCCGAACCTTAGATCTCCCCCTTTTAGGTTTTTTTAACGATCTTGAACCTTTCCTTTGGATAAATCAAAGTCGGTTGTAAAAGAAATGCGATGCAAGTTAATTAATAGCTTGTTATCCGATTTTCACCGCAACAGGCGCCCATGAAGGATAATAGTTTGTAACCTGCAGAATTGTGGACCAGTTGGTCGATGTTAGGCAAAGGATAGCAGTCCTTCGGGCATGCCCGATTAAGATCAGTATAGTCAACACACATCCTCCATTTTCCATTATTCTTTTTGACAAGTACAACGTTGGATAGCTAGGTCGTGTACCTGGCCTCCGAAATAAAATTCGCCTCTAGGAGGTCTTTTACAGCTTTTTCAGCAGCCTTCGCTTTTTCGAGAGACAGCCTACGCCTACGTTGAACTATGTCCCTAGCGGCCGGATCTACTGTGAGCTGATGGCAAGCCACCTCAGGGTCAAGGCTAGGCATCTTGGAGGCTTTCCATGCGAATAAATCAGCGTTCTCCCGAAGACATGCCTTCAGCTGCTTCTTCGCCAGGTCGGGGATCCTGGTGCCAATCTTTACGTTACGGTCTGGATCATCCCCGAGGGCGACGAGCTCAAAGACTCTGTCTGGGATGGGGCGCGTTGGGTGGAGAGGCTTCCCGTTGTTTTCCACCTGGAGGTCGAGGCCCGCTGCTCCGCCTTCTTCTTGCTCATCCAGGAACCTGCTGTTAAGGTCGACCGCGTTGACGCGCGGGAGAGGCCTCTGTACGGTGTCCGTGGATGACTTTGCTCTGGTCTTAGGCTTGGTGTCGATGGAACTCATGCCTTTGATCGCAGCGTCAAAGCACCTCCTGGACGCGTCTATGTCCCCGTGCATCGTAACTACACGTCCCCTGGCCGTGTAGTACTTCATCTTGAGGTGGACCGTTGATGGCACTGCTGTGAGTTCGGCCAGGGTGGTCCTCCTGAGGATGCAGTTGTAGAGGGATGGGCATTCGACCACGAGGAAACGGGTCTTCACTTGGCGGGCAGTGTCTTCGGGCCAGAATTTGACCATCAGTTCAACGTAGCCCCATGGTCTAGTGGTGGTGTCGTTGAACCCCTGCAGATCTGAATCGAGGTACTGGGTCAGATGTCTCTCGTCGAGCTGGAGAGTCCCGAATAGATGAGCATACATGATGTCGACCGAACTCCCTGGTCGACAAGGATCTTTCGAACGTCAAAATTCTCCATCAGTGCCCTGACCAAGAGGGGGTTAGTGGCGTTGGGCGCTCCGCCTGGGAGCTCTTAAAGGTAGAAGGTGATAGGGTGTGATTTCCCTTGCACCTTCTCGAAAGTAGTTGTCTTCGCCGATGTTGCGGACTCCAGTTCGTCAAATTTCTGATTGATTGACCCAACGGACACCTTCTCGTAACCACCCCCGGAGATGACCATAGTCTTGGGGAAACCCTCCCACGTGCTGCGGACAGCGACGAGGTCTTCGTGGGGGAAGTTTGCCCACATGCTATGAACTGCTTCTTGGCCCTCGATGCCTTCGGGGACAAAGAAGTCTTCGGGTCGAGTGATGCTGAGGGCGACCTGAAGGGGACTCTCGTCGGGAGGAGGTGTCGTCTCCTCGACGTTTTGGGCTTCCTAGGAACTGGGATGAGGAGCGTCATTTTTCTGGGTGTACTTCTTTAAGTGCCCTTCCTTGATCAGGATCACAATTGCATATTTGAGATAGATGCAGTCTTCCGTGACATGTCTGTGGCTCCGGTGGAACCTGTAATACTTGGACATGTCCTTGTTTGATTTGGGGGTCGTTGGCTTCGGAAACCGGACGCCTCCTTTAAGAAATTCCGAGTTGGAGCACTCGGAGAGGATTCGTGCGCAGGGAGCATTGAGAGGGGTGTATTCCGTGAACTGGCCACATGGTCCGCGCGGTTCACGAGAGTCCCGGGGGCGGTTTTCCTTCTTTCTTTCTCCTCCAAGTAGGGGAGGAGAATCTTCTTCTATGCGGACGCAGGGGCCTTCCTTCTGCCTCGAGTCGAGGGCGATCTGTGCTTCCTCCACCTCCTCGAACTCGATGTATGATTGAGCTCGTTGGAGGAGGTCCTCCAGACGGCGAGGTCTGCGGAGGCCTACGGACTTAGCAAAATCGGATCCAAGACGTAGTCCCTGGATGATTAAAAACTTCTTCATATCGTCGATCGTGTGGACCTCGACAACCTCCCTATTGAACCTCTCAATGTAGTTCCTGAGAGGCTCGTTCTTCCCCTGGTAGATGCTTTCTAGTGCATCCTTCATCTTCGGGTGTCGGCGAGATATCGTGAAGTGTTTGGTAAAGCGTTCTCTTAGTTGTCTGCAGGACGTGATCGACCCGGGTGTCAGGCTCGTGTACCAGGTCATGGCGCCCTTTCGCAAGCTGGTGGGGAAAATTCTGCACTTAATGGCTCCCCTGAAGTTTTTTAAGTTGAGCATGGCTTCAAAACTTTCGATGTGATCGTCTGGGTCGGCCAGCCCGTCTTAGGTCCCTAGTGGCGGGGGATTCTCCATTCCCGCGGGAATTGGAGCGTCCATGATCTCCCATGACTGGGGGTTCCTCTGGTCTTCGTCGTCGCTTCCATCTGGGGACCTTGATGGGGATCGGTGGTGTCGACTAGGTCCTTGTCGTGGAGGGGAGTTCCTAGAGTGGTTCCTGGGTCTCTCCTCGGCGGTCTTGCTCCTCTTAGTAGTCGAGGAGCGCATGGGTTCCTTCTGAGGGGGGGGAATGATGGCGCTTCTGGGAGACTTCTGGCTGGGGACGCTCGAGATGCGGCCGGCGGCCCTCGCGCACTGGCGAGGGGGTCCGAGATCCTTCTTGAGGGGTCCTTCACGGGGAAGGAGAACGGCGAGGCAAAGGTGGACGACAATGTCTTCGCAGGGAAGATTGTCGTGTTCACCCTCGTTCGAGCGCTTCAATTCTGATATTCTGGTGCATGATCAGCTGGTTGGTCTGGTTGACCAAGGTGAACAGGGCCACGGTGCTCGAATCTGCATTGGGCGGAGGAGCAACTGGCTGAAAGGCGACTTGTTGGTCGTCCAGCTAGGCAGCGTCGTAAGCCGCGTCTTCGGAGTCTGGGGAGGCGGTCTGCCCGTCTCTTACGTCACCTTCTTCGACGTTGAGGGCAGCATTGTCCTCACGGTGGTTTCCGTTCTCGAGTTGTGCGAGGACGGCGTCCAGAGCTTTGTTCGCAGACGGGTTGTTGGCCATGCTGGTGATGAATGAAGGGATTGCTTTGGTTTATCGTTGAAGCAAAAACAGGGAAGCAACGTTTCCCACAGACGGCGCCACTGATCGTACCTGGATCAGACAATTATGTAGTGGCCAGCAACGTTGTTTGGACTTCAGCTCCGGTGATGAGGATACGGCCGGGGGGTGTACCTGCAAGGTACTCCGACGCTCAAGTAAGAAAAAAGGAGTAAGCAAGTATAGAAAAGCAGGTGTGAGAGTTAAAATGTAGTGTAACCTCGTCCTCTCAAGTGAGAGGATATTTATAGAGAGCCCCCGGTGCGGGGCCAACTGTTACTTACACTGGGGCGGATTGCAAGGCCCAATCCAAGTAACTATCAGGGCTTACGTGGCATAGTGAAAACCAGCACGTGGTCTTCACCCTGGTGTAATGGTCCCTAAATCTTCGGAAGTAGGGCAGACCGATTCCTTCGGGAGTGGGAAGTTACAAGAGAACGTGTCCTCGCAGGGAGGAGCACGTAAGGGTTGAGGATAATGAGGTTCTCCCGACTATAAGCTTATGCCCGACATCGGTGTTTGCTAGGTGGCTAACGAGTGGAGGACACGTGGGGTCCTCGTCCCTGCAAAGCTGTGCTCGGCACTGGTCATTGGAAGGATCACGCTAGGCTGACCCATTACTGAATTGGGTCTGCTCAACGGTTGGCCAGACCGCGGCCCAGTCCGAAACAATTAGGAACCCCATTTCTATCATTATTATATCCTTTTACAGTTGACGATACCGCCATAAGTACTCAGGCGCTGGGAAGAATAGTTAAATTCAAATTCTTAGATAAACCTGAAATTAGAGATCTTAATATTATGCAAGAAAGAAAAATCTCTATTATAAATCAAATTACGAATAAAACCAAACACACTAATCACCTTAGTAAAAAGGTTCACTTTAAACGTTTAGATGAGCAATTACAAATTAATACAGTCATAGAGAAAATCAAAACTACAACTAGTAAATTTATTTCTGACCTCTGTTCAGATCAACCTAATGCTTTCTAGAAAAGAAAGACTCATGTTATATCTTTGCCTTACGATCCTAGTTTTAAAGAAATTAATATTCAAACTAAAGCTAGACCAATCCAAATGAATAAAGATCATATGGATTATTGCAAGAAGGAAATTAATGAATATTTAGCTAAAGGATTAATTAGACCCAGTAAGTCGCCTTGGAGTTGCTCGGCGTTCTATGTGGTCAATGCTGCCGAATTAGAAAGAGGAAGTCCTCGATTAGTAATAAACTATAAACCTTTAAACCAAGCGTTATAATGGATTAGGTATCACATACCTAATAAAAAAGATCTAATTAACAGATTACAACAGAAAAGTATATTTTCTAAATTTGATCTTAAATATGGATATTATCAAATTCAATTACATGAAAAAGATTAATATAAAAAAAAAACATTTATAGTCCCTTTCGGGCATTATGAATGGAATGTATTCCATTGGGTCTTAAAAATGCGCCTTCCGAGTTTCAGAACATTATGAATACTATATTTAATAATTACTCAAACTTTACTATAGTTTATCTTGATGATATCTTGGTCTTTTCAGATTCTATAGACCAACATTTTAAACATTTAAATCAATTCTATGAACTAATCAAATCTAATGGATTAGTATTATCAGAAAAGAAGCTAAATTTGTGTCAAAGTAAAATCAAAGTTTATTACTAAGGAACTTTCAATTCCTATTATTCCCTTGGAAGATTATTACTGTCCACCCGAAGTATCGTTGTTACAAGTGATTAGTAAGTTGTTTCCTCAAGGAATTCACTTTCTTAATCCAGACATTAATAAAACAGGTCCTTTTATGAGATCATCCTGGTTGATACTGATTCTATTACTCTTACACACGTTAAAGATGGTGCTACCGGAAATATTAAATACTCCAAGTTTAAAATTAATAAAGTTTTGTCCCCTTCAGACTGGGGTACTCATCCTTATCATTCTTGAGATTTTACAAGGATCTTTGTCCCTCAGCATTACACTTACTTATATTACATGGACGTCTGGTCCCATTTCCTTGTAATTAGGCCATATGATCATACTTGGTTTATTTGGTTCAATAAGAACATGTCATTAAAATTTCCTAACTGGTTTATTAAATGGTTCAAAGTTTATGGGTTGGAAACCCAGATTTTTCCAGATCTAGCATTAAAATCTTACCAAGAATTTTGCGAAGTTACTGCTTGTCCAAAGCACAAAAGTCTGTTATCTTTTACAGCCGTGTTTGGAATTACATGGATTATGTCATGGTCATTTACTAAAGATCAAACTTGGCCAGAAACTATAGCTTCTCATCTATCAAGAAAGATTTCTATCAAATGGTGGGACTCTTTCAGCCTAGAGCTACTTACTCCAGCTGTTAGAAACGCTTGATATGCAAAAAATTCCAAGCTCTGTAAGTCTAATACAACTAGCACATAAACTACTTTCTGAGCTGATACGAATAAATTGTTAGCTTCGCTCTCGACAATTTCTGATCCCCATAAATTTGCTGATAAGCTACAAGAAATTACAAGTTCCATGTCAGAATACCATAGTTCATCCTCTTCTATTGATGGCACACCTGTCAATAAAGACGATTGTTATCTAATTTATGATTAGTTTTCCACCAGAATTATTAATATTACTTTTTCATATATGTTAATTTACTTTTAAGATAAGATTCGCTTTTATCACTTGCTATCATTTATCGTTTGAATTGTTAGGCCATGTGGGCCACCCTTGCTTTTACTTTACTCTACTTTGAACAATTATGTAAAAGATAAGATTCCTTATCTTTGCTTTTGGCCATTTGTGTTTGTCGGCCACTATGTTTTTTTATTATTGTAGCATTTAAGAGCATTGTAATTTAGTTTGAAGTTTGTATGCTATATAAGGACTTGGTCTTGTTTGTTCAGGGCATCATAATTTTCTCTCATACTTGAATTGAAACAAAAAACCCTTGAAGAATCAATATTGTAGGTCTTCTTGTGAAATAATAAAATTATGACTTTATCTATTGCTGTACATTTAAATTATATACCTATTTTTAGATTTTCTAATGACGATATTTTACCAATTACAAATATATTTATTCAAGTATACATTAACTATAATACTGCATCTGCTATTTACATTACTTCTACCGACTCTGAAGGATCATATTTTTCGCTATTGAAACTGATTCACATTATTTTAAGTTTTGTTTTATTTCACTGGTTCTTATTATTTGTTATAAAATCTTTAATCCTGAAGTTTTAGTTCTTTTTGGGGATTTGCTGAATAGTGAGTGGTCCAGGTAGTAAGTCCTGCAAGAGAGGTCGTGAATCCGTTGGTTTAGCTCATTGTAGTCTTCCAGAAATAAACAAATTATAAGGGGGGTAGGAAGGAGTAGCAAGTTTAAGCAACCTTTGGATTAAAACATATCTTTATAATTTTGTTTATCCACCATGTCTCAAATCTTAAAAGCTTTAAGCCGGTTGGGTAGTAGTGCTTCTACCAGTAGGAAAACCCTAATACCTGCGTCTACTAGCTATGATGATACCAATAACAACATAGATCAGGACACTTATCAAAATCATGAATTACAAATTCAAGAGTTAGAAAATAAATTAATTAATTGGTCTATGCCAGAAATTAAAATGAAAGATGTTTATAAAGTCTCTACCTTTAGCGATGATACTAAAAAGATTATTAAGACAGTTGAATCGTCTAAATCTGTCTCTAATAAACAAGAGATCATACATTTGTTAGAAAAATCATTAATAGATGAACATAAAACCCAAGGATTTAAATACATTCACTTAAGATTAATACAAATAGCTATTAAACCTCTGCATAAATTAGGTCTTAATACCCCTATTTTATTAATGCTTAGAGATACTAGGATAAGAGATTTTCATAACTCGGTTATAGCTATGGTCGAAACTAATCTCAATGATGGCCCGGTTTATTTTAACTGTCATCCAAATTATTCCATGAGTTTAGCCGATAAAGCTACTCCGGAGTCCTTAGTAATTTTTGTTCAAGCTTCTGAAAACAATTTTAATCCTGGAGTATCTAATATAGATATAATCAGTAGAATAACTTACAAGATTAAGAAACCCATTTCTATCATTATTATATACTTTTACAGTTGACGAAACCGCCATAAGTACTCAGGCACTGGGAAGAATAGTTAAATTTGAATTCCTAGATAAACCTATAATTAGAGATCTTAATATTATGCAAGAAAGAGAAATCTCTATTATAAATCAAATTACGAATAAAACCAAACACATTAATCACCTTAGTAAAGAGGTTCACTTTAAACGTTTGGATAAGCAATTACAAAATAATACAGTCCGAGAGAAAATCAAAACTATAACTAGTAAATTTATTTCTGACTTCTATTCTGATCAACCTAATGCTTTCTGGAAAAGAAAGACACATGTTATATCTTTGCCTTACCATCCTAGTTTTAAAGAAATTAATATTCCAACTAAAGCTAGACCAATCCAAATGAATAAAGATCATATGGATTATTGCAAGAAGGAAATTAATGAATATTTAGCTAAAGGGTTAATTAGACCCAGTAAGCCGCCTTGGAGTTGCTCGGCGTTCTATGTGGTCAATGCTGCCGAATTAGAAAGAGGAAGTCCTCGATTAGTAATAAACTATAAACCTTTAAACCAAGTGTTACAATGGATTAGGTATCCCATATCTAATAAAAAGGATTTAATTAGCAGATTACAACGGAAAAGTATATTTTCTAACTTTGATCTTAAATCAGGATATTATCAGATTCAATTACATGAAAAAGATAAATATAAAACACCATTTGTAGTCCCTTTCGGGCATTATGAATGGAATGTACTTCCATTGGGTCTTAAAAATGCGCCTTCCGAGTTTCTAAACATTATGAATGCTATATTTAAGAATTACTCAAACTTTACTATAGTTTATCTTGATGATATCTTGGTCTTTTCAGATTCTATAGACCAACATTTTAAACATTTAAATCATTTCTATGAACTAATCAAATCTAATGGATTAGTATTATCAGAAAAGAAGCTAAATTTTTGTCAAAGTAAAATTAGGTTTTTAGGGTTTGACATTGGTCAAGGTCTGTACACCACAATTAATAGATCCTTAGAATTTGTTACAAAATTTCCAAATGAAATTAAAGATAAAATCCAACTACAAAGATTCTTAGAATATCTAAATTATGTGTCTGATTTCATTCCTAATTTAAGAACCATTTGTATACCCCTATTTAAAAGACTTAAGAAAAATCCTCCTCCTTGGGATAAGTCTATGACTGAGAGTGTATAACTGCTTAAGAAGATAGTTAAAAAACTACCTTGTTTAGGTATTCCAGATCCTACCGCAGATCTTATTGTCAAAAACTACCTTGTGAGATATTACTCGGGAACCTGGACTCAGGCCCAATTAAATTATTCTACTATTTAAAAAGAGATTTTATCAATTGTTTTATGTATTATGAAATTTCAAGATGATTTGTTTACAAATTCATTTATTTTAAAAATGGATTGTAAATCTGCAAAAAGTGTATTACAAAAAGATGTTAAGAATTTAGTTTCCAAACACATTTTTGCCAGATGGCAGGCTTTACTCGCATGTTTTGATTTTGAAATTATTCATATAGAGGGTATTAAAAATGCATTACCAGATTTTTTAACAAGAGAATTTTTACAGGGAAAGAAAAATGAGTAACAATACCACTTCTAAAGATTCTTATGGCCCGCCATTACAAAGTCCAGAAAACCACACTAAATAATTGGTACTGGGATCATCTTCCTATGTATCAAAAATAACTTCTCCAATTTCCTCTTTAAAGGAAAAAGGAGCTAACCCTGCTTTTGTTTCTCCATCGCAGTTTACTCAGGGTATTACGTCATCCTCTTCTTTAAAGATGACTCCAATTAAAAGAAAATTAGCATATTACGCTCCCCCACCAGGAGTAAAATCAAAGTTTATTACTAAGGAACTTTCAATTCCTATTATTACATTGGAAGATTATTACTGTCCTCCCGAAGTATCATTGTTACAAGTGATTAGTAAGTTGTTTCCTCAAGGAATTCACTTTCTTAATCCAGACATTAATAAAACCAGGTCCTTTTATGAGTTCATCCTGGTTGATACTGATTCTATTACTCTTACACACGTTAAAGATGATGCTACCAGAAATATTAAATACTCTAAGTTTAAAATTAATAAAGTTTTGTCCCCTTCTAACTGGGGTACTCATCCTTATCATTCTCAAGATTTTACAAGGATCTTTGTCCCTTAGCATTACACTTACTTAGATTACATGGACGCCTGGTCCCATTTCCTTGCAGTTAGGCCATATGATCATACTTGGTTTATTTGGTTCAATAAGAACATATCATTAAAATTTTCTAACTGGTTTATTAAATGGTTCAAAATTTATGGGTTGGAAACCCAGATTTTTCCAGATCTAGCATTAAAATCTTACCAAGCATTTTGCAAAGCTACTGCTTGTCCAAAGCACAAAAGTCTGTTATCTTTTACAGCCGCGTTTGGAATTACATGGACTATGTCATGGTCATTTACTACAGATCAAATTTGGCCTGAAACTACTGCCTCTCATCTTTAAAGAAAGATTTCTATCAAATGGTGGGAGTTTTTCAGTCCATAGCTACTTACTCCAGCTGTTAGAAACGCTTGGTATGCAAAAAATACCAAGCTCCGTAAGTCTACTACAACTAGCACGGAAACTACTTTTCTAGCTGACAAGAGTAAATTGTTGTCTTCGCTCTCGACAATTTTTGATCCCCAGAAATTTGCTGATAAGCTCCAAGAAATTACAAGTGCCATGTCAGAATGCCACAGTTCATCCTCTTCTATTGATGGCACACCTGTCAATGAAGACGATTGTTATGGAATCTATAATTAGATTTCCACCAGAATTATTAAAATTACTTTTTCATATATGTTAATTTACTTTTAAGTTAAGATTCGCTTTTATCACTTGCTATCATTTATCGTTTGAATTGTTAGGCCATGTGGGCCACCCTTGCTTTTACTTTACTCTACTTTGAACAATTATGTAAAAGATAAAATTCCTTATCTTTGCTTTTGGCCATTTGTATTTGTCGGCCACTATGTTTCTTTATTATTGTAGCATCTAAGAGCATTGTAATTTAGTTTGAAGTCAGTGTGCTATATAAGGACTTGGTCTTGTTTGTTCAGGGCATCATAATTTTCTCTCATACTTGAGTTGAAACAAAAAAACCCTTGAAGAATCAATATTGTAAGTCTTCTTGTGAAATAATAAAATTATGACTTTATCTATTGCTGTACATTTAAATTATATACCTATTTTTAGATTTTCTAATGACGATATTTTACCTATTACAAATATATTTATTCAAGTATACATTAACTATAATACTGCATATGCTATATATATATATATATATATATATATATATATATATATATATATATTGATAACTCGAATTTGTATCGTATTTTCTGACTCATTACGCGCACTTTTAGTACCGTTTTATCGAGTCTTTCATACTATTTGCTTTGATTTATTATGTTTTCCTTTGTTTTTATGTCGACATGTCTTTAATCGGCAAGTATGGAAAAAAGAGCGAAAACAGAGCTGAAGAGTGAAGAAAAACAGCAAAAATGCAAGTTTTGGCCTCCCCAACTGAATGGCGCTCGCCATTTGCCCCTATAGAGGAGAAAGGCGTTCGCCGTCTCCCAAAAAAGGAGGGAAATCACCTTTTGAACTAATGGCGGTCGCCGTTAGGCATACGGTGGTCACCATTATGCGCGGGAGCAGTTTTTCAGTGACAGTTTGACAGTTTTGCTTGGTTTGAATTCAAATCGTACCAGACCTTCTTGGAGCCAATTTTCCTCTATAAATACACCCTTGAGGGTCTGGATTTAGGGATTGGAGTTGCGCGGAAGCGCTACCGAATTCTTTAGCCTAACTACATATTTACTTTCCAAAGCAGCAATTGCTCACACTGAGTAGTTGTTGCACTGTTGTAATCTTTTACATTATTGCCGATTGTACGCTTAGATCGATTTGTCATTCAATAGAAGTTGTTTTCATTCCAGTTTATTCCGGGTTATTTACTTTTCCGTCTTCACTGCATTGTTTAGTTTACAAGCTTGCAACATAACTTGATTTCTAAATAAAAACCAAAATCTGTGTTTTTGTTAAAACTATTCAGTATGTATGATTTAATTTCCAGCATTTTTAATATGTTAGTTTTTGGACCGTCGTTTAGACGAAACTCTGTAGAAACCATCGGTGTAAAACATGATCGTTTAAAAATCTAGTTTTAGTGTCTAATTGTAATTTAAGTCGCTTTGTCGTGAGAGAGAGGGGCTGCTTAACAGCGTTTTGTCATGAGAGTGAGAAATGCATTAAGGTGTGTCCGATAGAACGAGAGTTTGAGGTAAGCACCAAATAGTAGACACTGAGCACTAAACCTAAACACGACGAGAGCGCTTTAGGCTTCATTTAGGCTTTGTTGGTTTTCAAAATACATCGTTTAATTACCGAGCGAGCGAGAGCAAAATCTTGGGGTCATTAGGTGTGGCTTGGTCAATAACGCGAGAGTGTGAGATTGAGTCTTTAAATCAGTATTACCTACAGAATAGAATTTGAGATCTTTGTTAACACCTGTAATTTACGGAGTCCCTTAGGAACACGGAATCCACATTTCAGGCTCGTTTTATCGTTATTTTCAAACTTTAAGTAATTAGCGTTTATATTTCCATTCGTACCATTTTAATCATAGCCTTAGCTTTATAAAGCAACGATAGATTGCAGTAGGTTGACATTGGTCTTTGTGGGTTCGACAATCTTTTATATTACTTCGATAAATCCGTGCACTTGCGGATCATATATATATATATATATATATATATAAATTGGAATACACTGTCAGTGTAAAACTACTTTATCCAATTAGAATCAATCATTTTGGCACATAATTATGAAATTAAAAATTAAAATAAATAAATTGTAATTAAACCATTTTAATAACTAATTCTTTTATGTTTCTCTCTTCTCATGTGTCAAAATTATTCATTCTAATTGGATGAGTGTGTAAAATGATTTTACACTGACAGTGTATTCTAATTAATCTCATATATATATATATATATATATATATATATATATATATAATGATAATCATTATGCAATATAATTTAATTTTGATGTTTATGTATGGTTTAATTAAAATGGTTTTTGGAAATTGGGAGGACTCTTACAAAGAACTCCCAAGATACCTCGTGGTACTAAAACATTTTGCTCTAGGGACTGTAGCATTGTTGGAGACGTTGACGGCATATACACCAGACGGGAATTATGTCAGTGGAAATGGCATTTTCCACAGACTCTTCTAGGCGTTTGAACCATGGATCAAAGGATTTACGTACTATAAACCTATAATTCAAATTGATGTAACATGGTTGTACGGAAAGTATAAGGGCACGCTACTAATGGTCGCAGCACAGGATGGCAACAACGACATTTTCCCTATCGCCTTCGCTCTAGTTGAATGGGAGACTACTGGAGGTTGGAGTTTTTTCCTAAAAAATCTCCGACAATACGTTGCTCCCCAACCTAACTTGTGTTTGATCTTCGACAGACACCCCTCAATAGAGAGTGCTTACAATAATCCTGATAACGGTTGGCAGGATTCTCCCTCAAGCCATGTGTATTGCATTAGACACAACGGTCAAAATTTCATGCGGGAGTTCACGGACAAGGGGCTAAAGAAAATGGTTACTAACGCGGACTATGCATTAACAGAGCCTACCTTCAGATACTACTAGGACGAGATTAGACTTACAAACGCAGATGCATTGAGAAGGATTGATAATATTGAACGGGAGAAGTGGACAAGGGCGTACGACAATGGGCAACGATGTGGCCATATGACAACAAACCTGATTGAGTCTATGAACTCTGTATTCAAAGGCATCCGAAACCTGCCGATAACCGCTCTTGTGAGGTCAACATATTTTAGGCTCGCTGCACTCTTTGATACCAGACGTACAGAGTGGGGTTCGGTCATACAATCTGGGCAGCTGTTTGGTTATAGTTCAATGACATTCATGAAGGAAGAAGCTGCAAAGGCCAACACACATGTCGTCACGGTCTTTGACCATATTACAGGTCACTCCAGTGTTGCAGAGTCTATTGATCACAACGAAGGAAGGCCTAGGGGATGTTTTCGAGTGGAACTGGATAGGAGTTAGTGGGACTGTGGAAAGTTTTAGGCATTTCGTATGCCTTGCTCCCATGTTATAGCAGCCTGTTCTAAGGTCCGGCTGGACCCAACCAACTATCTCTCTGTTCTTCACCAAGTCATTACTCTATGCAATGTCTACGACACCAGCTTTCAAGTGGTAGCAGGGAAGGACTACTGGCCTCCATGCGAAGGCAAAATTTTGTGGCATAATGATTTTATGCGAAGAAATAAAAAGGGTCGCCCTAACAGCACCCGTATTCACACGGAGATGGATGCAGCAGACAAAATGGTGAGGTTGTGTGGTTTGTGCTGCCAGCGAGGCCACAATCGTACCAAGTTCCCAAATGTGGGCTCTAGTATAACATCATAGTTTCAACTGTAAATTTGTCTATTTATAACAACAACAAATTTTATTTCATTGATGGCATTCTTAACTGATTACAACGACATAAAATAACATAACATAACATAATTTAATAGCTAAACATCAACAAATAACCATCAACGGAACCTAATACCAAATTAGAAAAACCCTAACGAAACAACTCATAGAATCAGCTTATCTAGGAAATTACAACCATCAACTTAATTTCTTGTTCTAACATCATCATCACGAGGACGCCAGCATCATTTTCCACTTTCCTCCAATACCGGGTGACTCCGTTTGGACTAGACTTCTCAACTAGCCTCTCAATCTTCCTGATCTTTTCACCTGCCATAAATTCATCTGCTAGTCTGCGGCGAAGTTCCCTATGCAAATGCTCCAACGTCTGTGTGTTCCAGAGTAGCATCTTCATCGGAGGCTTGACAGCTGAGTATACAACTAGGGCATCTCTTTTCATCAGTGGAAATTGTGGAAACGGTTCCTCCGGTGCTGATGATGATGACGACGGACGACGATTTAACCACTCAGACATGGTGTTGAGAAGGGGAGAGTTTGAGATATTGGTGAGGGAAGAGAGGAAATTAGGGTTTTGGTGACAAGTGTTGTGCAATAATAAGTGAGGGTGAACCTTTATTTATAGGCACATGATACCCTATTAAATAATATAATTAATTATATTCACTACGCCAAAACTGGACAAAGACAGCGCAACAAAGACAGCGTTTTTTAGACAAAGCGTTGCTATAGGTCTTTAAAAAATTTCGCTAAAAAAAAGCGCTATAATAGATAGCCTTTAGAAAGCGCTTTTCAAAAGTGCTGTTAAATGCCCTAAATGGTAGCCACCTTAGAAAGCGCTTTCTGGAAAGCGCTGCTATAGATAATACTTTAGACAGCGCTTTAGAAAAGCGCTGTCTAAAGGTTAACCTTAGAAAGCGCTTTTAGGAAAGCGCCCTCTAAAGTAATTAAATTCTCCAACTTTAGAAAGCGCTTTATAAAAGCGCTGTCTAAAGGTTAACCTTAGAAAGCGCTTTTAGGAAAGCGCCCTCTAAGGTAATTAAATTCTCCAACTTTAGAAAGCGCTTTATAAGGAAAGCGCCCTCTAAGGTAATTTATGAATTAAAATAATGGTTACATTTCATTTCATTTTCTGAAACTTTTATTCATATTTTTCTCTCGACCGCGCGTTTTAGAAAACCCTTGCTATCTTTCTTCTTTGTTGAAACCCATTCGCCATTGCCGTCGTTCTTCTCTGCCATTGGTTTCGTGAAGTTTCAATGTTGTTCTTGCCATTGTCAGACGTGAAGTTTCACTGTCATTGAAGACGAAACGAAGAAGAGGTACGTTGTTCTTGCTTCATTAAGTTTCATTGTTCTTCTTGGTGTTCTTGCTTCATTAAGATTCATTGCTTTCGTGAAGTTTCATTGTATGTTGTTCTGTTGTTGATGTTTAGTTTGTTGATGGTATGGTATTCGTGTGAAAAATGATGGTATGGTATGGTATGTTGTTCTGTTGTTCTGTTGTTCTGCTTGTAGTGTTGGTGTTATTGTTGGTGATGATGTATGGTTCTGATACTTGGTTTGTTCTCCCTGTTAGATGTTGTTGATATTTCTGGTGTAGTATTTGTTGATGTTGGTGTTGGTGTTTCATACTCATTCTAACACAAAAACCAGGCACCATTTTAAAAATAGTTAATTGATATTTTTATATTTAAAAGATTTTATCAAAATAACTTATAACATTTTATATATTATTTCAAACTTATGTGGAGTGTAGTATAATTTCATAAGCTTAAGTTTTTCATCACTTATAAAATAAGTGCCAGGGTAGTACAATGCATTATTGAAATCTGCATAATGTAGTTTAAAACATCAATTCAAAATTTTAGACATTGTTGAAGAAGCGATTGAGTTTTGTACTGAATATTTTGTCATTTAATTTTTGCTTTTTTCTTTCTTACAGGTAAAATGTCTAGTAACCAGGAAGATACGCACGAGACACATGATACACATGAAACTCAAAATGAAGCTTCGAAAGTAGAACGTGAAATAAAACGAGGAAAAACCATTATGAAGTCAATCATCCGCGCTAGAGATAAAGGGACGAAATTTGATGTACATTGGAGTGACGAGAACCAACTAGTTGAGCCTAATGGTTCAATGTTGTGTTCATACATTGGTTCACTTATCCGTCAGCACATTCCAATCAATAGTGATAATTGGAGGAGTAAATCGTTGGATGCCGGTAAAGAAAAGATATGGACTAAGATACAGGTACTTACCAAATATGATTGATGTTATTAGATTTTTGTTGACTATTAAGTCTTTAATTTACTTATACTAATACGCTTTATGTTTATATGTGTATGTTTTTTCGTAGAGGTCCTTTAATATTGAAGAAAGCCGGGAAAAATATTGTCTTCAATTGGCCGGAAAGAGACACAGAGGGTTTAGAGCCTTATTATCAAACAAATATCTAAGGGATGAGGACAAAAAATTTGTTGAAGCAGAACTTCCACCGTTGTATGCGGATGTGATTACACCGGAAGAATGGGGCATTTTTGTAGCCAAACGGAAAACCGAAGAATTCAATGTAATGTTATCTTGTCATGTCTATTGATTGTATTATATATTTGTTTCATTAGTTTGTTTTGATATGACTTAAACTTTTTTATCCAAAAATTGAGTGCCTTTAATCGCGAAAGAGCATCAAAACCCGCGTATCCATACAGAAAAGGGCGTTTGGGATATGCACGGTTACAACAAAAATTGGTAAGTATATATTCATGCTATGATTTTATTAATTGTATTATTGTGTTATAATTTATGAACTTATTATTTAACTAAATGTGTAGTTAGAAGAGTCTAAAAGTGAAGAATCATCACTTCCGGACCATGTTTTGTGGAAGGAAGCTCGCGTGGGTAAGGATGGAGCTGTTAGAGAAGATGGTCAGCATGTTTATGACGAATGTGTAAGTATAACATTATGTCTCAAAGTTAATCGAAATTTTATTAAAATATAATTAATTTTTAATCCCCACTAATAATTTTCGATTTGTCAATGAATTTCAGGAGAATCTATCTAAATCCTTACCCACAGATGAGGATGATTGCAGGAGCATTCTTAGTCGAGTACTAAATGTTCCTACGTATTCCGGTCGGGTGAGAGGTAAAGGATTTGGTATGAATCCATCTTCCCTATATAAGCCACCAAAGAGAAAAAATCCCAGCAACCAAGAAGTCATGCAAACTTTGATGGCACTACAAGCGCAAGTCCGTGAATTGCAAAAGGATAAAGAGAGATATGAGGCGGAAAAGCGCGGTTCCGGTTTGAAAGATACTAGTGATAAAGCTAGTATCAATTCTCCAAATAAAATTCCCGAGGTAATTAGCACATATTTATTTTAATTAAATTAACACATTTATTTTAATTGACCTTTATTCATATTAACAGTTACATATTTATTATTGCTTCAGGGCATTTCATCTTGCCAGCTGTATTTGTCGTTACCGACTTATCGCATGGTTGGCAAGGGAAAAGTGCATAACCTTGTGGGAGCGTTACTTCATCATCAACCGCTCCCCAATGGATATCTGAAAGTGCCGGTTGATATCGCTTTAGATACGGATGCGGTACTACCCATACCTGACTCGGTTTCAGAGGTTACATTGCTGTGGGATGCAATAGGTTCGTTTGTTGCATGGCCGTTAGACCTCATTTCCATAGGTGATGAGGTATGTTGAAAACCATTACGAATCTCTTAGTATTCAAATGTCAATTCTGAACGATTATGAAAATCATTCTGAACCATTACTTACATTTTTTTTACATGGTAATGTTAGACTCCTACAAAACCCGCAGCTAAGAATAAAGGGGTTTTGCGGCAAAACGAGCCTGTTGAATCATACAGAGAGGTAGCTTTTAAGTGTTATTCTATTATCCAAATTCAAAAGTTTCATGATTTTCTACTTTACCTAACTTATATGATTGTTAGGTTCCTGCTCATGCTTCACAACAGACCGACATGAAAAAAGCTCCTACAAGGAGCGTGCAGGAAAAAAGAGCTCGCTTTCAGTCGTGTCTAGAAACACTTATGACAATGTCAGATTTGATGGATGGTGCTATTCGTCAAATAGAAATGGTCGAAGGTGTTTTTGGATTTCCGCATTCCGAGATAATCGGAAAAGAGGACATGGAGCAGATATTCAAGCATACTGAATTAGGCATCGGTGTTATGCATTCATACATCTGGTACTCTAATCAATCTATTATTTATTTAGTTGAACAATTTATTTACACATTTCAATGAAAATAGTCTAATGTTTATTATGTTTTTATTTAAGGTGCCTGTATGAAAAATTCATGCGGGGGATGGAATTGTCAAACAGATTCCGTTTCTTCTCTTGCAGCCTTGTTAATGCACCGAGAATTGGTATGAATGCAATTGAAGTAAGAGACCACTTACTTGCGCGATTTATGGCCAGCAACACAGAAAGTCTATTTCTTTTACCGTATAATACTGGAAACGGGTAAGATTTTCATTCTAATTTCATTCTAATCTTTAATTTGTATCTTTTGCGTAGAAATTATCCATCTAAACTTTTGTTATATTTTACAGTGGACACTGGTTGTTGGTTGCCATTAATCCTATAACATAAGTGGTCTATTATCTTAATTCATTGGATACTGATTGGTCCACATATCAGAATATGAAGGATGTGGTTGACACGTAAGTGAGATTGTTCGAAATATTCGTGTGTATTTGTATATTTAATTATTTCTGTGACATTATTCTAAGTTTACGTTTTCCTTTTATAGAGCTATACTACTATACCGTGCACAAAGAGAGACTCGAGTAGCACGGGCTAGATCAACCAATATTACATGGGTCAAAGTGGAGGTATATTAATTTTCACAATATTGCTTATTAGTGATGCTACTTGATAACACAAAACATCTATATATTATTTCTTATTTGTTTGTCTATGTGTAGTGCCCTCGTCAGCATAATGACATAGACTGCAGGTACTTCGTTTTGAGGTTCATGAGAGAAATCCTTCAAATGGGACAATCGGAGATTCCTATTACGGTATGCATGGTTTTATAACTTAGGATTTATTTTAATATTTATCGGATATGTCATATAATTTATTATTTTTAACTAAATAATGCGTATTTTGTTTTGTTATGAAGTATTTCGATGATATGGCGTGTCCTTATTACACGAGGAAACAATTGCAAGATATTAAGGAGGAATTGTGCGAATTCTTTATTGCAAGAAGAATTCTTTCTTGAATGTATAGTTTTGTGAATGTAAATTCTAGTTTATTGAAATGTAAATTCTGCATTAATGTAAATTCTAGTTTTGAAATAGAATTTGTTAATGGAAATGCGTATCCATACTGGTTTATTGAAATGTGAATTATACAGGTTTATGGAAATGTGAATTATACAGGTTTCTGCATAAAAAAAAATGATTAAAATGGGATTTTTAAAAAAAATCTTCAAAATTATACGTAGACAAAAGACAGCGCTTTTGAGAAAAAAGCGCTGTCTAAAGGTATACATTAGACAGCGCTTTGAAAAGCGCTGTCTAAAGTCTCCCTTTAGAGAGCGCTTTTAAGGAAAAAGCGCTCTCTAAAGGTATATAAAAAAAATCATTATACATATACATTAGACAGCGCTGTCTAAAGTCCCCCTTTATAGAGCGTTTTTGAAGAAAAAAGCGCTATCTAAAGTATATAAAAAAATTCTTTAAAATTTTAAACGTATACATTAGACAGCGCTTTTGAAAGCGTTGTCTAAAGTCCCCCTTTTAGAGAGCGCTTTTTCATAAATAAAAAAACGCTGTCTTTACCTACGACAGCGCAGCCTTAGACAGCGCTTTTAAGCGCTGTCATAGGCCAAAAAAAGCGCCATCTTTTCCCTTGTTTAGCGTAGTGATTATAAAAAAAAAATTTAATCGTTTAAAAAAAATCACTTACAGTGAAGCGCCATCCTATATGGCACCTCCCCCTGGAAATTAGGGCACCCCAGCTACACTGAAGCGCCATCCCACATGGCGTGTAGGAATTTTTTGAATTTTTTTTGCCTGAATCGCCATCCCATATGGCGCCTCAGGTCTTTCTGTTTTCCAAAACTAGGCCACTTTGGTAAATCTCCTGAACCGTGCGTTTTTTTGGTATTTTTTTTGAAAAAGTAAGTTATGTTAAAAAAAATTCAAATTTTCTTTATTAAAAAATAGAAGTTAAATTTTCTTTCTCCTTTGTTATCACAACCACTCCATAATTCTAATTAAAAAAAAATTAAATTTTAAATTTTCTCTCTTTTCTTATTGATTGCTTCTAGGAATTTGGATAAATGTGTGTTTGCATGTAAATATTTCTTTGGATTTGAAACCTTAAAGCATTTGTGCATGCTTTTAAAACCAAATTAAACTAAACTGAATATATTTTGGCTTGATTCCTAACTATTTAAAAAGATAGTTAAAAGTTTAAGAACTAAAGAAAAACTTAATAATTTTTTATTAGAAATGTTATAAAAGTGGAATTCTCAATTAGGGAGAATGTTTATTTTGCTGCAGAACTTAGTTTCGGCAATTCCGATTAAGCGTAACACGCTGGATACTTGGGTTTGAAGATTGGATTCCAATAAGGCTTTCTCAGTTCGATCGTGTTACGTTTATCTTATTGCGACCTTCCCTAGTTTCTCTCTTCAAGAATCGGAGCAACTATTTCTCAGGGTTGTTTGGAAAACTAAAATTCCTTTCAAGATTAAAATTTTTGTTGGAGGTTGGTTTGTGATAGGCTCCCAACTCGTGATAATCTTGCTATTAAAGGAATTCTCGATTCTTCTCACGATAAAGTTTGCGTTTTTTGTTTCCACGATGATGAGTGTGCGGAGCATTTATTTTTGAGCTGTCCCAAAACCCAACTTTTGTGGTGTAAAATTGCCGATTGGTTAGGTTATTCTCCGGTTACCTCTTCCTCTATTACCAATCACGCCCTTCGCTGGTTTTTGACCTTATTCGACAAAGGTAAGGAGGATATGAGTTGTTATGTGTGGATCATATCTACTTGGTGTATTTGGAATACTAGGAACAACATTATTTTTAATGATGTTGTTTGCGACGTGGACGAGATTCTCTATCGGATAATCATTCTATCCCGGAGATGGTTGGATTTAGGCCGCAAGAGATTTAATCTCTATGATTGGATGAAACATCCTATAGACTACTTGTAATTTATAGGTTTGTCTTTGTTTGTCTTTTCTTCCCCTCCTTTTTGGTTGGTTTTTTGTATCGGGCCGGAGAATCCCTGTTTCTCCCTATTTATACAAATTGCTTACAAAAAAAAATAGACATTGAAATTATGTAATAATAAAAATAGATCGAAGAAGAGAAGTCAAACAATTAAAAATTAAAGAGAATTTAGAAATATTGTAAGAGAAGGAAATAATCAACCCTATTTTCTACTAATTATTTTATGGTTGTATCAAAACTTAAATTGTCATTCTCAAATCAATAATCATTCGACTACAATAATGTAGGATAATCAGGACTTTTTCCAAATATATATTAAAGAAAATTTCTTTTAGAGACCAAATGTTTGAGTATCAAAAAACCAAAAGATAAATAATTAGTAAACAATGTTTGCTAGTTGCTATAAATGTAATGCAACGAAGTGCAACAGCAAGAAAAGCAGAAAGCAGGAACGTGTGAAAGACCACATCTCCCACGCTTGTAGTTTTTCTTCTCTCCAAAATATATACTATTTAAAACTATAATATGCCAAAACAAAACCCTTTGAAATAGATAATATCTCCAGCTGGAGGAGATAAAAGAAAATATCTTCAGTGCACTGTTCTGCACTCCGTGGCTACTACCGTCATCTATGAAATCGCCTTTCAAAGTTTGTAAGGAAATTACAGTTTCTACACAAATTTTTCATCTCATTCTTAAATCTTAGTTTTCCCCCCAAATCATTAACAAGGTAAAGATGGAAGAATGTGAATGCACACACAATGAGGTGAAAGAGTTCTCATTTAAATCAGGAACCCTAACAAACAACAGTTCACTGAAAGCGACGACAGTGTCGGATTTACCTGATGCCACCCCGACGGTGCTTGTGGATGACTCCGTTCTGTTACAGTGAAAATCCTGTTATGTGCTGGTTCTGTTCACAGATCTGTTATTGTAGTTCTGGGAAGATTTTCACTATAGGTTTTCCTGGATCTACAGTTCTACAACTTGCTGGATTCATGATGAGTATGAGTGACTTCTAATTTTTCTGGTTTTAATTTCAGATATATATTGATTTGAGATCTAGTATTGTTGTAAGAGTTGCATACTTTTGAAATTATGAGATATTTGCAGGTAAACACTTTCTGTGAGTTCATTCTAACTGTGTATCCTGATTTTTGGTTTTTAATGAAATTTCCTTGCTGAGTTATAATAATATATCATTTCACTTTAGGTGAGTTCAATCAAACTTTACATTTTTTATAATATATTATTTATGCTTGACTTTTGTATTAGGACTTAGACGTGTTTTGCATTATAATGTTTTTTTTTATAGGGTCAAATATGGTACTGCCCGCTGCCCGCTGTTGCTTCTATATTGATATTAACCAATTGCAGAAACATAGAAAAGCAGGAACATGTGCAATACCAATATCCCCCATGCTTGTAGAGTTTAGTAATTTCCAAACAAATTAAAATATCTAAAGTAACCATTAAAATTAAAATATCTAAAAACCCTCTCAACTAGATAATATCTCCAGCTGGTAGGAAAAATTAAAATATCTTCAGTGCACTGGAGTTCTGCACTCAGTGGCTACCATCACTTCAATAAACAAGTTTTACACAAAATTTTCATTTCTTTCTAAAATTTCTTCTTATCCATAGAAGTAAGGTGAAGAATGTAAAATCTCAGAGTGAGGTGAAAGATTTCTCATATATCAAAAAACCCTAACGTTCCAACATTTCACTTGAAACAGATGGCGGTGGCGGATATACCTTATGCTTCAGACAGCGGTGGTGGTGGTGGAGGATTCTGTTTTGTTACGGGGAAAATCTGGTTATGATGGTGGTGCTGTTGACTGATTAGTTGCAGTTCCGGAACGATTTTCACTTCCGAATGCCTTTGAAGAGTACGAGTGATTTGATATTGATATTGTCGTAAAAGTTGTGGTGAGTTCAACAAACTTAAAATATATTTTTTCTAATATTTTTGGTGAGTTGAATTTTAGATATTAAAAATAAAAGTCCATTTTATTTCTGAGTAGAATTTTAGATATTAAAAATAAAAGTCCATTTTATTTCTATATCTTATTTCTTATACTATTTGTTTTCCATTTATGCTTGCCTTTGGGATGAGGAATTGGGACAACCTACACTGTTTTACTTTATAGGGTTTAATATGGCAGTGAATTCCGATGATCCAGGTCGATCCAATAGCAGGTATTTACTGGCTAAAACTTTTATAATTTTTAGTTACCACTCGTGGTGATGTCGGCTTGGATATCAAGTTTTGACATATTTATTAAAAAAAAAACATAATAAATTGAATTAAATGTAGACATAGAAACACTTGATCAAACTGTGAATAAAGATCATTTCATTGGGTTTCAATTGATCACTCATTTATGGTCTATTACTTGTTATTGTTTTAGCTAACATCAATTATCATTCACCTTATTCACCATTGTTCTTTAATTCCATAAATCATCCCTCAGTTTTCCTTTGCGAGAAATAATACTTGATGACGAAATATTGAAAAGAAAATAAATTTCCCTCTCTCTAAACATAGAGGTCTATGTATCCATCTCTAACCTTCTTTTTATTTTTTTATTTTATTTATTTTAGAGAAACTCATTATTTTAAATTTTTATAATGTCTCTCTCGGTAACCCGATGACATATTATTATCTATTTACTATTCCTTCCGTCTCATAAAAAATGTTTCATTTGTATAGTTTTTGTCTCAAAAAAATTATTCATTTTCATTACTCAAAGTAAAATTTATTATTATTTATAGTTTTATCCTTAAAATTAACATATCTAATCATTTTTTATATTTTTTATGAGACGATAGAAGTAATTTATTTTTTCACAATTTTAAAATATCAAATTCTTTAAAGTTTTAACATTTTAATTTCTTGTTAAACCATAATTCAAATTGATACACAAAATGAGTTTAAATATGTATAATTTTTTACGAATCGCTGCTCCCTATAACGTTTAGTGATAAATATTAAATATGATCTTGTTCTAATATATCGTAAATTGTTGATCAATGTGTGAACAAGATCAAATGCTAAAATGTAAGTGGATTGAAGGAAATTTTAGCTAATTCCTTTTTTCAATAGAACCAAGAGGAGGATCTCATTCTTTGCGTGAGCGGATAGTGGATGGTTGAGATTGGCTGCTTTGTCGATCCTTACGCAAATTTGGCCCTTATCTTGCTTTCTTCGATTTGCTTGGCAAGTCAACTTATGGTTGTCTCACGGATGAAATTTTGTGGTAATAGTTAGTATTATTGTTATTTTTATTTTATATATTTGGGATTTGATTATATTTTTTTTATTAAATGGATTAAAATTACCTTTTTATAGGTGAATAAGTTTGATATTGTAGGTATGAACTCGCGTTTCTATATCTAATGTCTCTTTACAGCTATCAACTGTGAATTGAATTGTGTTCTGGACTGGGCCAGTGCTTGCCCCTCAGTCGGGCAGGCCCAACCCAACATTATGCTAAGCGGCCCATTAAGGCCCAATTCATCTCCTCGTCAGGCACACCCAGCGACATGACCCGTCAAGCAGACGCTACACGTGTCGGGGAGAGTTCGCGACTCTCCCCCCACGTTCTCCACGTGTTCCTTCCGCGGGGACACGTCATAAGATAACTACTCGCCTTCGAAAGAGTCGGCCTGCCCACCTTCCGGAGATCTCGGGACAGTCACTGCAGGGTGAAGACCACGCGCTGGTCTTCTCTACGCCACGTAAGTCCTGGAAGTTATCTGCATTGGGCCTAGCAATCCAACCCAGTGCAGACGACAGTTGGCCCAGTGCTGGGGGCACAATATAAATACCCTCTCTCATGAGAGGGTCAGGTTACATTCTATCACATTCTTACTCCCACTTTCTGTACTTGCCTACTCCTTTTCCTGACTTTGCCATTGGAGTACCTTGCAAGTACACCCCCCGGCCGTCTCATCACCACCGGAGTTGCGGCGCCCACGACATCGCTGGCCACTAGTCTCCTTTCTGATAAGGTACGACCAGTGACGCCGTCTGTGGGAACCTTTGCTTCCCGATTTTTCTCTTCGTAAAACCAAAGCAACTTCCATTTTTCGATAACCATGGCCAGCACCCAACCTGAGGCCAAGACTCCGGACACAACCATTGTACAGTTCAACAACGGAGACAACCACGAGGACAATGTGGTCGTTAACGTCGAAGAAGGCGACGAAAGGGACGGGCGTATACTGCATCCCCTTCTTCTGACGACGCGACATACAAAGTCGCCCAACAGAACAGCACCCCAGCTGTCTACCAGCCTATCCACGCGCCACCAAATGCTGATCCGAACACGGTGGCCATGTTCGCTCTAGGACTGCTATCGAGAGATTCAACCGGGAAGCCGTCGAGGTACCCGCTACCGACGACATGAAGAAGTTCCTGATCGAGCGGGGACTACGTCACGGGACCGAGTTCGCCAAGGCTGTGGACATCCATAGACCCTGCAACTTGGAAGACCTCATCCACAGAGCCCAATCATACATCCAATTTGAGGAATCGGAGGCCACCCACGTTGCGCGCGACTCGCGACACTAAGAGGGCCCCTGGAGCTCCAGGGATGAAGACTCTACTGCCCCCTGACGCGGGGGAAAGAGGAGATGCGAAGGCCGTCCCAGAGACTCGCGAGCCGAGAGGTCCAGCTGGCCGGTTCACGGGGTACACTTCACTCACTGTTCCCCGCGAGCCAATTCTCTCCGAGTGCGCCAACTCGGAATTTCATAAAGGGGTGTCCGCTTTCCGAAGCCGATGTCCCCCAAATTAAACACTAACAAGTCCAAATACTACAGGTTCCATCGGAGCCACGGACATGTCACCGAAGACTGCATCCACTTCAAGGATGCGATAGAGATCCTAATCAAGGAGGGGCATCTAAAACAGTATACAAAGAGGAATGACGCCCCTCGACCTGAATGCTCGGGACACGCAAAACGTCGAGGAGAAGACCGTTCCCTCGGGAGAGAACAGACTGTAATTCGCTCTAAGCGTCACTCGGCCAGAGGACTTTTACATTCCCGAAGAGATCGAGGAGCTCGCGGCAGTTCGCAGCTGGTGAAAGAATTTCCCCCCGAGGATCCTGTCACGACCCGTAGCACATGGGAAAGTTTCCCCACGACAATGGTTATATCCGGCAGGGGCATCAGTAAGGTCTTCGTCGGGTCAATCAAGCGGAAGTTCGACGAGCTAGAATCCGCGAGCTCAGAACAGACTGCCACACTCGAGAAGGTGCAAGGGAAGTAAAACCCCATCACCTTCTACCTCGAGGAACTGCCCGGCGGTGCGCCTAACTCCATCATCCCTCTCTTGATCCGGGCGCAAATGGCAGATTTTGATGTCCTCAGAATCCTGGTCGACCAAGGGAGTTTGGCGGACATCATGTACGCCCACCTCTTCCAAACTCTCCAGCTCGACGAAAAGCATTTGACCCCCTACATAGGCTCAGATCTCCAGGGTTTCAACGACACGACCACCAAGCCATGGGGTTATGTCGAGCTGATGGTCATCTTCGAAAGTGATGACACTACCCGACAAGTCAAGACCCGTTTCCTGGTGGTGGACTGTCCTTCCCTGTACCAGTGCATCCTGGGGAGGACAACTCTGGCCGAGCTCACGGCGGTACCATCTACAGTACATCTAAAGATGAAGTACTACACCACCCGAGGTCGAGTCGTCACCATCCACGGGGATATCGAAGCTGCAACCAAAGGTCTGAGCTTGATCAATGTCAAGCCCAAGATTAGAGAAAAGTCAAGCCCGAACGCAGTACAGAAGCCTCTACCACGTGTCAACGCGGTGTACCTCGACAGTTGTTTCCCCGGCGAGCAGCAAGAAGGGGGAGCAGCGGACAACGACCTCCCAGCTGAAGCCAACAGGCAGCCTCCCCACCCAACGCACCCCGTCCCAGACAGAGACTTCGAGCTCATCGTCCTCGAAGACAATCCAGATAGGAGCTTGAAGATTGGTACCGGTCTCCCCGACCTGGCGAAGAAGCAGCTGAAGGCATGTCTCCGGGAGAACGCAGATTTGTTCGCGTGGAGCGCGTCAGAGATGCCCGGCCTTGACCTAGAGGCGACCTGTCACCGGCTCACTGTAGATCCAGCCGCTAGGGCTATAGTGCAACGTAGGCGTAAACCGTCTCCCTAAAAAGCGGAGGCTGCTGAAAAAGCAAAAGACCTCTTAAAGGAAAATATTAATTCAGAGGCCAGATACACAACCTGGCTGTCCAACGTTGTATTTGTCAAGAAAAATAATGGAAAATGGAGGATGTACGTTGACTATACCGATCTTAACCGGGCGTGCCTAAAAGATTCTTATCCATTGCCTAACATCAACCAGCTGGTCGATAATTCTGCAGGTTTCAAACTATTATCCTTCATGGACGCCTAGTCGGGGTACAATCAAATCCCCATGGCCAAGGCCAACAAGCTGCACACCGCCTTCATGACCAAGTCAAGCAATTACTACTACAACGTAATGCCCTTCGGCCTGAAGAACGCCGACGCGACCTACTAGTGGATGATGAAAAAAGTCTTTCGGGGAGAGGTCGACGACATTCTCGAGGTCTACATAGACGACATGATCGTCAAATCCACAGAAGAAGTCGACCACGCTGCCCATCTCAAAAGGGTCTTCGATACGGCGAAGAAATGCAGGATGAGGTTCAATCCCGCCAAATGCCCCTTCGGCGTCTAGGCGGGCAAGTTCCTGGTTTCTACTTCACAGAGCAAGGAATCGAGGTGAACCTCGACAAGTGCAGGGCGTTCTCCGAGATCCTGGCACCAAAATCGAAGAATTCGATACAATCGCTGAACGGGATGCTGACCTCGCTTTCCCGCTTCGTGGCCAAGTCGGCACAGTACGCACTCCCATTTTTCAAACTTCTACGCCAAAAAGCCACGTTCAAATGGACTGAGGAATGCGAGCAAGCGCTCCTCCACCTCAAACAAGTCCTTTCACAACCCCCGGTTCTCTCGCGACTAGAGGGCGGGGAGACGTTATTCCTGTACCCCTTCATCACGAGCGAAGCCGTCACTGCAGTCTTAATCCGGGAAACCCCCGACAGGCAAAAGCCGATTAACTTCACCAGCAAAGCCCTTCAAGGTCCAGAACTTAGGTACCAGCAGATCGAAAAGGTCGCCCTGGCCCTCGTCACCGTGGCTAGGAGACTGGAACACTATTTCTTGGCCCACACAATCATGGTGAGGACCGAGCAACCTATGAGACAACTCCTCGGCCGGCCAGACATGGCGGGAAGAATGCTTAGATGGTCGCTCAAACTCGCTGAGTTTGACATCCAATATGACGGGATGAAGGCCCTGAATGCTCAGGAGCTGGCCGACTTCGTGGCAGAGATGACCCTCCCGGAGCCTTCGACCAACGGATCCCAAAAGTGGACGATCTATGTTGACGGGGCATCCAGCTCGACAGGAAGCGGAGCAGACATCATCCTCGAAAACAGGGAAGGTATCCTGATCGAAGTCTCACTCACGTTGTCTTTCCCGACACCGAACAATCAAGTAGAGTACGAGGTTTTTCTCGACGGGTTACGCTTAACTAAAGACCTTGGTGCCAAAGAGGTCAGAATATTCACCGACTCCCAGCTCGTGGCTTTCCAGGTACGGGGATAATCCCATGCCAAGAATGATAGCCTCATCGAATACTTGGCTCTGGTGAAGGAAACGATGAAAAAGTTCTCCTCGGCAGAAGTGTACCACGTCCCGCGCGAACACAATACTCGAGCGGACATTCTATCGAAACTCACAAGTACCAAGAAGAAAGGCGAGAACAAATTTGTCATTCAAGAAGTGCTCTCTCGTCAGAGCATCGAGAAAACCGGCTCCGCGGATGACGTGAACGCCGTTGGAGATAGTCATAGCTGGATGATCCCGGTGTACGAGTACCTCATCACGGGCAAGCTACCCGACGACCCTAAAGACGTCGGAGTTGTTAGGCGACGCGCCTGCTCATATACAATCGTTGAAGATAAATTATATCGATGCGGGTTCTCGATCCCTCTCCTCAGGTGCATTAAGGAGTCCAAGGTCCCCGGTATACTCCAAGAGATCCACGAAGGGATCAATGCGCAACACTGGGGCGGATTGCAAGGCCCAATCCAAGTAACTGCCAGGGCTTACGTGGCGTAGTGAAAACCAGCACATGGTCTTCGCCCTGGTGTAATGGTCCCTAAATCTCCGGAAGTAGGGCAGACCGATTCCTTCAGGAGTGGGAAGTTACAAGAGAACGTGTCCTCGCAGGGCGGAGCACGTAAGGGTCGAGGATAATGAGGTTCTCCCGACTATAAGCTTATGCCCGACATCGGTGTTTGCTAGGTGGCTAACGAGTGGAGGACACGTGGGGTCCTCGTCCCTGCAAAGCTGTGCTCGGCACTGGTCATTGGAAGGATCACGCTAGGCCGACCCATTACTGAATTGGGTCTGCTCAACGGTTGGCCAGACCGCGGCCCAGTCCGAAACAATTAGGAACCCCATTTCTATCATTATTATATCCTTTTACAGTTGACGATACCGCCATAAGTACTCAGGCGCTGGGAAGAATAGTTAAATTCAAATTCTTAGATAAACCTAAAATTAGAGATCTTAATATTATGCAGGAAAGAAAAATCTCTATTATAAATCAAATTACGAATAAAACCAAACACACTAATCACCTTAGTAAAGAGGTTCACTTTAAACGTTTAGATGAGCAATTACAAAGTAATACAGTCAGAGAGAAAATCAAAACTATAACTAGTAAATTTATTTATGACCTCTGTTCAGATCAACCTAATGCTTTCTAGAAAAGAAAGACTCATGTTATATCTTTGCCTTACGATCCTAGTTTTAAAGAAATTAATATTCAAACTAAAGCTAGACCAATCCAAATGAATAAAGATCATATGGATTATTGCAAGAAGGAAATTAATGAATATTTAGCTAAAGGATTAATTAGACCCAGTAAGTCGCCTTGGAGTTGCTCGGCGTTCTATGTGGTCAATGCTGCCGAATTAGAAAGAGGAAGTCCTCGATTAGTAATAAACTATAAACCTTTAAACCAAGCGTTATAATGGATTAGGTATCTCATACCTAATAAAAAAGATCTAATTAACAGATTACAACAGAAAAGTATATTTTCTAAATTTGATCTTAAATATGGATATTATCAAATTCAATTACATGAAAAAGATTAATATAAAAAAAACATTTATAGTCCCTTTCGGGCATTATGAATGGAATGTATTCCATTGGGTCTTAAAAATGCGCCTTCCGAGTTTCAGAACATTATGAATACTATATTTAATAATTACTCAAACTTTACTATAGTTTATCTTGATGATATCTTGGTCTTTTCAGATTCTATAGACCAACATTTTAAACATTTAAATAAATTCTATGAACTAATCAAATCTAATGGATTAGTATTATCAGAAAAGAAGCTAAATTTGTGTCAAAGTAAAATCAAAGTTTATTACTAAGGAACTTTCAATTCCTATTATTCCCTTGGAAGATTATTACTGTCCTCCCGAAGTATCGTTGTTACAAGTGATTAGTAAGATGTTTCCTCAAGGAATTCACCTTCTTAATCCAGACATTAATAAAACAGGTCCTTTTATGAGATCATCCTGGTTGATACTGATTCTATTACTCTTACACACGTTAAAGATGGTGCTACCGGAAATATTAAATACTCCAAGTTTAAAATTAATAAAGTTTTGTCCCCTTCAGACTGGGGTACTCATCCTTATCATTCTTGAGATTTTACAAGGATCTTTGTCCCTCAGCATTACACTTACTTATATTACATGGACGCCTGGTCCCATTTCCTTGCAATTAGGCCATATGATCATACTTGGTTTATTTGGTTCAATAAGAACATGTCATTAAAATTTCCTAACTGGTTCATTAAATGGTTCAAAGTTTATGGGTTGGAAACCCAGATTTTTCCAGATCTAGCATTAAAATCTTACCAAGAATTTTGCGAAGTTACTGCTTGTCCAAAGCACAAAAGTCTGTTATCTTTTACAGCCGTGTTTGGAATTACATGGATTATGTCATGGTCATTTACTACAGATCAAACTTGGCCAGAAACTATAGCTTCTCATCTATCAAGAAAGATTTCTATCAAATGGAGGGACTCTTTCAGCCTAGAGCTACTTACTCCAGCTGTTAGAAACGCTTGATATGCAAAAAATTCCAAGCTCTGTAAGTCTAATACAACTAGCACATAAACTACTTTCCGAGCTGATAAGAATAAATTGTTAGCTTCGCTCTCGACAATTTTTGATCCCCAGAAATTTGCTGATAAGCTACAAGAAATTACAAGTTCCATGTCAGAATACCATAGTTCATCCTCTTCTATTGATGGCACACCTGTCAATAAAGACGATTGTTATCGAATCTATGATTAGTTTTCCACCAGAATTATTAATATTACTTTTTCATATATGTTAATTTACTTTTAAGATAAGATTCGCTTTTATCACTTGCTATCATTTATCGTTTGAATTGTTAGGCCATGTGGGCCACCCTTGCTCTTACTTTACTCTACTTTGAACAATTATGTAAAAGATAAGATTCCTTATCTTTGCTTTTGGCCATTTGTGTTTGTCGGCCACTATGTTTCTTTATTATTGTAGCATTTAAGAGCATTGTAATTTAGTTTGAAGTTTGTATGCTATATAAGGACTTGGTCTTGTTTGTTCAGGGCATCATAATTTTCTCTCATACTTGAATTAAAACAAAAAACCCTTGAAGAATCAATATTGTAGGTCTTCTTGTGAAATAATAAAATTATGACTTTATCTATTGCTGTACATTTAAATTATACAACTATTTTTAGATTTTCTAAAGACGATATTTTACCTATTACAAATATATTTATTCAAGTATACATTAACTATAATACTGCATCTGCTATTTACATTACTTCTACCGACTCTGAAGGATCCTATTTTTCGCTATTGAAACTGATTCACATTATTTTAAGTTTTGTTTTATTTCACTGGTTCTTATTATTTGTTATAATTTCTTTAATCCTGAAGTTTTAGTTCTTTTTGGGGATTTGCTGAATAGTGAGTGGTCTAGGTAGTAAGTCCTGCAAGAGAGGCCGTGAATCCGTTGGTTTAGCTCATTGTAGTCTTCCAGAAATAAATAAATTATAAGGGGGGTAGGAAGGAGTAGCAAGTTTAAGCAACCTTTGGATTAAAACATATCTTTATAATTTTGTTTATCCACCATGTCTCAAATCTTAAAAGCTTTAAGCCGGTTGGGTAGTAGTGCTTCTAGCAGTAGGAAAACCCTAATACCTGCGTCTACTAGCTATGATGATACCAATAACAACATAGATCAGGACACTTATCAAAATCATGAATTACAAATTCAAGAGTTAGAAAATAAATTAATTAATTGGTCTATGCCAGAAATTAAAATGAAAGATGTTTATAAAGTCTCTACCTTTAGCGATGATACTAAAAAGATTATTAAGACAGTTGAATCGTCTAAATCTGTCTCTAATAAACAAGAAATCATACATTTTTTAGAAAAATCATTAATAGATGAACATAAAACCTAAGGATTTAAATACATTCACTTAAGATTAATACAAATAGCTATTAAACCTCTGCATAAATTAGGTCTTAATACCCTTATTTTATTAATGCTTAGAGATACTAGGATAAGAGATTTTCATAACTCGGTTATAGCTATGGTCGAAACCAATCTCAATGATGGCCCGATTTATTTTAACTGTCATCCAAATTATTCCATGAGTTTAGCCGATAAAGCTACTCCGGAGGCCTTAGTAATTTTTGTTCAAGCTTCTGAAAACAATTTTAATCCTGGAGTATCTAATATAGATATAATCAGTAGAATAACTTACAAGATTAAGAAACCCATTTCTATCATTATTATATTCTTTTACAGTTGACGATACCGCCATAAGTACTCGGGCGCTGGGAAGAATAGTTAAATTTGAATTCCTAGATAAACCTATAATTAGAGATCTTAATATTATGCAAGAAAGAGAAATCTATATTATAAATCAAATTACGAATAAAACCAAACACATTAATCACCTTAGTAAAGAGGTTCACTTTAAACGTTTGGATAAGCAATTACAAAATAATACAGTCCGAGAGAAAATCAAAACTATAACTAGTAAATTTATTTCTGACCTCTGTTCTGATCAACCTAATGCTTTCTGGAAAAGAAAGACTCATGTTATATCTTTGCCTTACCATCCTAGTTTTAAAGAAATTAATATTCCAACTAAAGCTAGACCAATCCAAATGAATAAAGATCATATGGATTATTGCAAGAAGGAAATTAATGAATATTTAGCTAAAGGGTTAATTAGACCCAGTAAGCCGCCTTGGAGTTGCTCGGCGTTCTATGTGGTCAATGCTGCCGAATTAGAAAGAGGAAGTCCTCGATTAGTAATAAACTATAAACCTTTAAACCAAGTGTTACAATGGATTAGGTATCCCATATCTAATAAAAAGGATTTAATTAGCAGATTACAACGGAAAAGTATATTTTCTAACTTTGATCTTAAATCAGGATATTATCTGATTCAATTACATGAAAAAGATAAATATAAAACACCATTTGTAGTCCCTTTCGGGAATTATGAATGGAATGTACTTCCATTGGGTCTTAAAAATGCACCTTCCGAGTTTCCGAACATTATGAATGCTATATTTAAGAATTACTCAAACTTTACTATAGTTTATCTTGATGATATCTTGGTCTTTTCAGATTCTATAGACCAACATTTTAAACATTTAAATCATTTCTATGAACTAATCAAATCTAATGGATTAGTATTATCAGAAAAGAAGCTAAATTTTTGTCAAAGTAAAATTAGGTTTTTAGGGTTTGACATTGGTCAAGGTCTGTACACCACAATTAATAGATCCTTAGAATTTGTTACAAAATTTCCAAATGAAATTAAAGATAAAATCCAACTACAAAGATTCTTAGGATATCTAAATTATGTGTCTGATTTCATTCCTAATTTAAGAACCATTTGTATACCCCTATTTAAAAGACTTAAGAAAAATCCTCCTCCTTGGGATAAGTCTATGACTGAGAGTGTACAACTGCTTAAGAAGATAGTTAAAAAACTACCTTGTTTAGGTATTCCAGATCCTACCGCAGATCTTATTGTCAAAAACTACCTTGTGAGATATTACTCGGGAACCTGAACTCAGGCCCAATTAAATTATTCTACTATTAAAAAAGATATTTTATCAATTGTTTTATGTATTATGAAATTTCAAGATGATTTGTTTACAAATTCATTTATTTTAAAAATGGATTGTAAATCTGCAAAAAGTGTATTACAAAAAGATGTTAAGAATTTAGTTTCCAAACACATTTTTGCCAGATGGCAGGCTTTACTCGCATGTTTTGATTTTGAAATTATTCATATAGAGGGTATTAAAAATGCATTACCAGATTTTTTAACAAGAGAATTTTTACAAGGAAAGAAAAATGAGTAACAATACCACTTCTAAAGATTCTTATGGCCCGCCATTACAAAGTCCAGAAAACCACACTAAATAATTGGTACTGGGATCATCTTCCTATGTATCAAAAATAACTTCTCCAATTTCCTCTTTAAAGGAAAAAGGAGCTAACCCTGCTTTTGTTTCTCCATCGCAGTTTACTCAGGGTATTACGTCATCCTCTTCTTTAAAGATGACTCCAATTAAAAGAAAATTAGCATATTACGCTCCCCCACCAGGAGTAAAATTAAAGTTTATTACTAAGGAACTTTCAATTCCTATTATTCCCTTGGAAGATTATTACTGTCCTCCCGAAGTATCGTTGTTACAAGTGATTAGTAAGATGTTTCCTCAAGGAATTCACCTTCTTAATCCAGACATTAATAAAACAGGTCCTTTTATGAGATCATCCTGGTTGATACTGATTCTATTACTCTTACACACGTTAAAGATGGTGCTACCGGAAATATTAAATACTCCAAGTTTAAAATTAATAAAGTTTTGTCCCCTTCAGACTGGGGTACTCATCCTTATCATTCTTGAGATTTTACAAGGATCTTTGTCCCTCAGCATTACACTTACTTATATTACATGGACGCCTGGTCCCATTTCCTTGCAATTAGGCCATATGATCATACTTGGTTTATTTGGTTCAATAAGAACATGTCATTAAAATTTCCTAACTGGTTCATTAAATGGTTCAAAGTTTATGGGTTGGAAACCCAGATTTTTCCAGATCTAGCATTAAAATCTTACCAAGAATTTTGCGAAGTTACTGCTTGTCCAAAGCACAAAAGTCTGTTATCTTTTACAGCCGTGTTTGGAATTACATGGATTATGTCATGGTCATTTACTACAGATCAAACTTGGCCAGAAACTATAGCTTCTCATCTATCAAGAAAGATTTCTATCAAATGGAGGGACTCTTTCAGCCTAGAGCTACTTACTCCAGCTGTTAGAAACGCTTGATATGCAAAAAATTCCAAGCTCTGTAAGTCTAATACAACTAGCACATAAACTACTTTCCGAGCTGATAAGAATAAATTGTTAGCTTCGCTCTCGACAATTTTTGATCCCCAGAAATTTGCTGATAAGCTACAAGAAATTACAAGTTCCATGTCAGAATACCATAGTTCATCCTCTTCTATTGATGGCACACCTGTCAATAAAGACGATTGTTATCGAATCTATGATTAGTTTTCCACCAGAATTATTAATATTACTTTTTCATATATGTTAATTTACTTTTAAGATAAGATTCGCTTTTATCACTTGCTATCATTTATCGTTTGAATTGTTAGGCCATGTGGGCCACCCTTGCTCTTACTTTACTCTACTTTGAACAATTATGTAAAAGATAAGATTCCTTATCTTTGCTTTTGGCCATTTGTGTTTGTCGGCCACTATGTTTCTTTATTATTGTAGCATTTAAGAGCATTGTAATTTAGTTTGAAGTTTGTATGCTATATAAGGACTTGGTCTTGTTTGTTCAGGGCATCATAATTTTCTCTCATACTTGAATTAAAACAAAAAACCCTTGAAGAATCAATATTGTAGGTCTTCTTGTGAAATAATAAAATTATGACTTTATCTATTGTTGTACATTTAAATTATACAACTATTTTTAGATTTTCTAAAGACGATATTTTACCTATTACAAATATATTTATTCAAGTATACATTAACTATAATACTGCATCTGCTATTTACATTACTTCTACCGACTCTGAAGGATCCTATTTTTCGCTATTGAAACTGATTCACATTATTTTAAGTTTTGTTTTATTTCACTGGTTCTTATTATTTGTTATAATTTCTTTAATCCTGAAGTTTTAGTTCTTTTTGGGGATTTGCTGAATAGTGAGTGGCTAGGTAGTAAGTCCTGCAAGAGAGGCCGTGAATCCGTTGGTTTAGCTCATTGTAGTCTTCCAGAAATAAATAAATTATAAGGGGGGTAGGAAGGAGTAGCAAGTTTAAGCAACCTTTGGATTAAAACATATCTTTATAATTTTGTTTATCCACCATGTCTCAAATCTTAAAAGCTTTAAGCCGGTTGGGTAGTAGTGCTTCTAGCAGTAGGAAAACCCTAATACCTGCGTCTACTAGCTATGATGATACCAATAACAACATAGATCAGGACACTTATCAAAATCATGAATTACAAATTCAAGAGTTAGAAAATAAATTAATTAATTGGTCTATGCCAGAAATTAAAATGAAAGATGTTTATAAAGTCTCTACCTTTAGCGATGATACTAAAAAGATTATTAAGACAGTTGAATCGTCTAAATCTGTCTCTAATAAACAAGAAATCATACATTTTTTAGAAAAATCATTAATAGATGAACATAAAACCTAAGGATTTAAATACATTCACTTAAGATTAATACAAATAGCTATTAAACCTCTGCATAAATTAGGTCTTAATACCCTTATTTTATTAATGCTTAGAGATACTAGGATAAGAGATTTTCATAACTCGGTTATAGCTATGGTCGAAACCAATCTCAATGATGGCCCGATTTATTTTAACTGTCATCCAAATTATTCCATGAGTTTAGCCGATAAAGCTACTCCGGAGGCCTTAGTAATTTTTGTTCAAGCTTCTGAAAACAATTTTAATCCTGGAGTATCTAATATAGATATAATCAGTAGAATAACTTACAAGATTAAGAAACCCATTTCTATCATTATTATATTCTTTTACAGTTGACGATACCGCCATAAGTACTCAGGCGCTGGGAAGAATAGTTAAATTTGAATTCCTAGATAAACCTATAATTAGAGATCTTAATATTATGCAAGAAAGAGAAATCTATATTATAAATCAAATTACGAATAAAACCAAACACATTAATCACCTTAGTAAAGAGGTTCACTTTAAACGTTTGGATAAGCAATTACAAAATAATACAGTCCGAGAGAAAATCAAAACTATAACTAGTAAATTTATTTCTGACCTCTGTTCTGATCAACCTAATGCTTTCTGGAAAAGAAAGACTCATGTTATATCTTTGCCTTACCATCCTAGTTTTAAAGAAATTAATATTCCAACTAAAGCTAGACCAATCCAAATGAATAAAGATCATATGGATTATTGCAAGAAGGAAATTAATGAATATTTAGCTAAAGGGTTAATTAGACCCAGTAAGCCGCCTTGGAGTTGCTCGGCGTTCTATGTGGTCAATGCTGCCGAATTAGAAAGAGGAAGTCCTCGATTAGTAATAAACTATAAACCTTTAAACCAAGTGTTACAATGGATTAGGTATCCCATATCTAATAAAAAGGATTTAATTAGCAGATTACAACGAAAAAGTATATTTTCTAACTTTGATCTTAAATCAGGATATTATCAGATTCAATTACATGAAAAAGATAAATATAAAACACCATTTGTAGTCCCTTTCGGGCATTATGAATGGAATGTACTTCCATTGGGTCTTAAAAATGCACCTTCCGAGTTTCCGAACATTATGAATGCTATATTTAAGAATTACTCAAACTTTACTATAGTTTATCTTGATGATATCTTGGTCTTTTCAGATTCTATAAACCAACATTTTAAACATTTAAATCATTTCTATGAACTAATCAAATCTAATGGATTATTATTATCAGAAAAGAAGCTAAATTTTTGTCAAAGTAAAATTAGGTTTTTAGGGTTTGACATTGGTCAAGGTCTGTACACCACAATTAATAGATCCTTAGAATTTGTTACAAAATTTCCAAATGAAATTAAAGATAAAATCCAACTACAAAGATTCTTAGGATATCTAAATTATGTGTCTGATTTCATTCCTAATTTAAGAACCATTTGTATACCCCTATTTAAAAGACTTAAGAAAAATCCTCCTCCTTGGGATAAGTCTATGACTGAGAGTGTACAACTGCTTAAGAAGATAGTTAAAAAACTACCTTGTTTAGGTATTCCAGATCCTACCGCAGATCTTATTGTCAAAAACTACCTTGTGAGATATTACTCGGGAACCTGAACTCAGGCCCAATTAAATTATTCTACTATTAAAAAAGATATTTTATCAATTGTTTTATGTATTATGAAATTTCAAGATGATTTGTTTACAAATTCATTTATTTTAAAAATGGATTGTAAATCTGCAAAAAGTGTATTACAAAAAGATGTTAAGAATTTAGTTTCCAAACACATTTTTGCCAGATGGCAGGCTTTACTCGCATGTTTTGATTTTGAAATTATTCATATAGAGGGTATTAAAAATGCATTACCAGATTTTTTAACAAGAGAATTTTTACAAGGAAAGAAAAATGAGTAACAATACCACTTCTAAAGATTCTTATGGCCCGCCATTACAAAGTCCAGAAAACCACACTAAATAATTGGTACTGGGATCATCTTCCTATGTATCAAAAATAACTTCTCCAATTTCCTCTTTAAAGGAAAAAGGAGCTAACCCTGCTTTTGTTTCTCCATCGCAGTTTACTCAGGGTATTACGTCATCCTCTTCTTTAAAGATGACTCCAATTAAAAGAAAATTAGCATATTACGCTCCCCCACCAGGAGTAAAATTAAAGTTTATTACTAAGGAACTTTCAATTCCTATTATTCCCTTGGAAGATTATTACTGTCCTCCCGAAGTATCATTGTTACAAGTGATTAGTAAGTTGTTTCCTCAAGGAATTCACCTTCTTAATCCAGACATTAATAAAACCAGGTCCTTTTATGAGTTCATCCTGGTTGATACTGATTCTATTACTCTTACACACGTTAAAGATGATGCTACCAGAAATATTAAATACTCTAAGTTTAAAATTAATAAAGTTTTGCCCCCTTCTAACTGGGGTACTCATCCTTATCATTCTCGAGATTTTACAAGGATCTTTGTCCCTCAGCATTACACTTACTTATATTACATGGACGCCTGGTCCCATTTCCTTGCAATTAGGCCATATGATCATACTTGGTTTATTTGGTTCAATAAGAACATGTCATTAAAATTTCCTAACTGGTTTATTAAATGGTTCAAAGTTTATGGGTTGGAAACCCAGATTTTTCCAGATCTAGCATTAAAATCTTAACAAGAATTTTGCGAAGTTACTGCTTGTCCAAAGCACAAAAGTCTGTTATCTTTTACAGCCGCGTTTGGAATTACTTGGACTATGTCATGGTCATTTACTACAGATCAAATTTGGCCTGAAACTACTGCCTCTCATCTATCAAGAAAGATTTCTATCAAATGGTGGGAGTCTTTCAGCCTAGAGCTACTTACTCCAGCTGTTAGAAACGCTTGGTATGCAAAAAATACCAAGCTCCGTAAGTCTACTACAACTAGCACGGAAACTACTTTTCTAGCTGACAAGAGTAAATTGTTGGCTTCGCTCTCGGCAATTTTTGATCCCCAGAAATTTGCTGATAAGCTCCAAGAAATTACAAGTGCCATGTCAGAATGCCACAGTTCATCCTCTTCTATTGATGGCACACCTGTCAATGAAGACAATTGTTATGGAATCTATAATTAGATTTCCACCAGAATTATTAAAATTACTTTTTCATATATGTTAATTTACTTTTAAGATAAGATTCGCTTTTATAACTTGCTATCATTTATCGTTTGAATTGTTAGGCCATGTGGGCCACCCTTGCTTTTACTTTACTCTACTTTGAACAATTATGTAAAAGATAAAATTCCTTATCTTTGCTTTTGGCCATTTGTATTTGTCGGCCACTATGTTTCTTTATTATTGTAGCATCTAAGAGCATTGTAATTTAGTTTGAAGTCCGTGTGCTATATAAGGACTTGGTCTTGTTTGTTCAGGGCATCATAATTTTCTCTCATACTTGAGTTGAAACAAAAAAACCCTTGAAGAATCAATATTGTAAGTCTTCTTGTGAAATAATAAAATTATGACTTTATCTATTGCTGTACATTTAAATTATATACCTATTTTTAGATTTTCTAAAGACGATATTTTACCTATTACAAATATATTTATTCAAGTATACATTAACTATAATACTGCATCTGCTATTTACATTACTTCTACCGACTCTGAAGGATCCTATTTTTCGCTATTGAAACTGATTCACATTATTTTAAGTTTTGTTTTATTTCACTGGTTCTTATTATTTGTTATAATTTCTTTAATCCTGAAGTTTTAGTTCTTTTTGGGGATTTGCTGAATAGTGAGTGGTCCAGGTAGTAAGTCCTGCAAGAGAGGCCGTGAATCCGTTGGTTTAGCTCATTGTAGTCTTCCAGAAATAAATAAATTATAAGGGGGGTAGGAAGGAGTAGCAAGTTTAAGCAACCTTTGGATTAAAACATATCTTTATAATTTTGTTTATCCACCATGTCTCAAATCTTAAAAGCTTTAAGCCGGTTGGGTAGTAGTGCTTCTAGCAGTAGGAAAACCCTAATACCTGCGTCTACTAGCTATGATGATACCAATAACAACATAGATCAGGACACTTATCAAAATCATGAATTACAAATTCAAGAGTTAGAAAATAAATTAATTAATTGGTCTATGCCAGAAATTAAAATGAAAGATGTTTATAAAGTCTCTACCTTTAGCGATGATACTAAAAAGATTATTAAGACAGTTGAATCGTCTAAATCTGTCTCTAATAAACAAGAAATCATACATTTTTTAGAAAAATCATTAATAGATGAACATAAAACCTAAGGATTTAAATACATTCACTTAAGATTAATACAAATAGCTATTAAACCTCTGCATAAATTAGGTCTTAATACCCTTATTTTATTAATGCTTAGAGATACTAGGATAAGAGATTTTCATAACTCGGTTATAGCTATGGTCGAAACCAATCTCAATGATGGCCCGATTTATTTTAACTGTCATCCAAATTATTCCATGAGTTTAGCCGATAAAGCTACTCCGGAGGCCTTAGTAATTTTTGTTCAAGCTTCTGAAAACAATTTTAATCCTGGAGTATCTAATATAGATATAATCAGTAGAATAACTTACAAGATTAAGAAACCCATTTCTATCATTATTATATTCTTTTACAGTTGACGATACCGCCATAAGTACTCAGGCGCTGGGAAGAATAGTTAAATTTGAATTCCTAGATAAACCTATAATTAGAGATCTTAATATTATGCAAGAAAGAGAAATCTATATTATAAATCAAATTACGAATAAAACCAAACACATTAATCACCTTAGTAAAGAGGTTCACTTTAAACGTTTGGATAAGCAATTACAAAATAATACAGTCCGAGAGAAAATCAAAACTATAACTAGTAAATTTATTTCTGACCTCTGTTCTGATCAACCTAATGCTTTCTGGAAAAGAAAGACTCATGTTATATCTTTGCCTTACCATCCTAGTTTTAAAGAAATTAATATTCCAACTAAAGCTAGACCAATCCAAATGAATAAAGATCATATGGATTATTGCAAGAAGGAAATTAATGAATATTTAGCTAAAGGGTTAATTAGACCCAGTAAGCCGCCTTGGAGTTGCTCGGCGTTCTATGTGGTCAATGCTGCCGAATTAGAAAGAGGAAGTCCTCGATTAGTAATAAACTATAAACCTTTAAACCAAGTGTTACAATGGATTAGGTATCCCATATCTAATAAAAAGGATTTAATTAGCAGATTACAACGAAAAAGTATATTTTCTAACTTTGATCTTAAATCAGGATATTATCAGATTCAATTACATGAAAAAGATAAATATAAAACACCATTTGTAGTCCCTTTCGGGAATTATGAATGGAATGTACTTCCATTGGGTCTTAAAAATGCACCTTCCGAGTTTCCGAACATTATGAATGCTATATTTAAGAATTACTCAAACTTTACTATAGTTTATCTTGATGATATCTTGGTCTTTTCAGATTCTATAGACCAACATTTTAAACATTTAAATCATTTCTATGAACTAATCAAAACTAATGGATTAGTATTATCAGAAAAGAAGCTAAATTTTTGTCAAAGTAAAATTAGGTTTTTAGGGTTTGACATTGGTCAAGGTCTGTACACCACAATTAATAGATCCTTAGAATTTGTTACAAAATTTCCAAATGAAATTAAAGATAAAATCCAACTACAAAGATTCTTAGGATATCTAAATTATGTGTCTGATTTCATTCCTAATTTAAGAACCATTTGTATACCCCTATTTAAAAGACTTAAGAAAAATCCTCCTCCTTGGGATAAGTCTATGACTGAGAGTGTACAACTGCTTAAGAAGATAGTTAAAAAACTACCTTGTTTAGGTATTCCAGATCCTACCGCAGATCTTATTGTCAAAAACTACCTTGTGAGATATTACTCGGGAACCTGAACTCAGGCCCAATTAAATTATTCTACTATTAAAAAAGAGATTTTATCAATTGTTTTATGTATTATGAAATTTCAAGATGATTTGTTTACAAATTCATTTATTTTAAAAATGGATTGTAAATCTGCAAAAAGTGTATTACAAAAAGATGTTAAGAATTTAGTTTCCAAACACATTTTTGCCAGATGGCAGGCTTTACTCGCATGTTTTGATTTTGAAATTATTCATATAGAGGGTATTAAAAATGCATTACCAGATTTTTTAACAAGAGAATTTTTACAAGGAAAGAAAAATGAGTAACAATACCACTTCTAAAGATTCTTATGGCCCGCCATTACAAAGTCCAGAAAACCACACTAAATAATTGGTACTGGGATCATCTTCCTATGTATCAAAAATAACTTCTCCAATTTCCTCTTTAAAGGAAAAAGGAGCTAACCCTGCTTTTGTTTCTCCATCGCAGTTTACTCAGGGTATTACGTCATCCTCTTCTTTAAAGATGACTCCAATTAAAAGAAAATTAGCATATTACGCTCCCCCACCAGGAGTAAAATTAAAGTTTATTACTAAGGAACTTTCAATTCCTATTATTCCCTTGGAAGATTATTACTGTCCTCCCGAAGTATCGTTGTTACAAGTGATTAGTAAGATGTTTCCTCAAGGAATTCACCTTCTTAATCCAGACATTAATAAAACAGGTCCTTTTATGAGTTCATCCTGGTTGATACTGATTCTATTACTCTTACACACGTTAAAGATGATGCTATCAGAAATATTAAATACTCTAAGTTTAAAATTAATAAAGTTTTGTCCCCTTCTAACTGGGGTACTCATCCTTATCATTCTCGAGATTTTACAAGGATCTTTGTCCCTCAGCATTACACTTACTTATATTACATGGACGCCTGGTCCCATTTCCTTGCAATTAGGCCATATGATCATACTTGGTTTATTTGGTTCAATAAGAACATGTCATTAAAATTTCCTAACTGGTTTATTAAATGGTTCAAAGTTTATGGGTTGGAAACCCAGATTTTTCCAGATCTAGCATTAAAATCTTACCAAGAATTTTGCGAAGTTACTGCTTGTCCAAAGCACAAAAGTCTGTTATCTTTTACAGCAGCGTTTGGAATTACAAGGACTATGTCATGGTCATTTACTACAGATCAAATTTGGCCTGAAACTACTGCCTCTCATCTATCAAGAAAGATTTCTATCAAATGGTGGGAGTCTTTCAGCCTAGAGCTACTTACTCCAGCTGTTAGAAACGCTTGGTATGCAAAAAATACCAAGCTCCGTAAGTCTACTACAACTAGCACGGAAACTACTTTTCTAGCTGACAAGAGTAAATTGTTGGCTTCGCTCTCGGCAATTTTTGATCCCCAGAAATTTGCTGATAAGCTCCAAGAAATTACAAGTGCCATGTCAGAATGCCACAGTTCATCCTCTTCTATTGATGGCACACCTGTCAATGAAGACAATTGTTATGGAATCTATAATTAGATTTCCACCAGAATTATTAAAATTACTTTTTCATATATGTTAATTTACTTTTAAGATAAGATTCGCTTTTATCACTTGCTATCATTTATCGTTTGAATTGTTAGGCCATGTGGGCCACCCTTGCTCTTACTTTACTCTACTTTGAACAATTATGTAAAAGATAAGATTCCTTATCTTTGCTTTTGGCCATTTGTGTTTGTCGGCCACTATGTTTCTTTATTATTGTAGCATTTAAGAGCATTGTAATTTAGTTTGAAGTTTGTATGCTATATAAGGACTTGGTCTTGTTTGTTCAGGGCATCATAATTTTCTCTCATACTTGAATTAAAACAAAAAACCCTTGAAGAATCAATATTGTAGGTCTTCTTGTGAAATAATAAAATTATGACTTTATCTATTGCTGTACATTTAAATTATACAACTATTTTTAGATTTTCTAAAGACGATATTTTACCTATTACAAATATATTTATTCAAGTATACATTAACTATAATACTGCATCTGCTATTTACATTACTTCTACCGACTCTGAAGGATCCTATTTTTCGCTATTGAAACTGATTCACATTATTTTAAGTTTTGTTTTATTTCACTGGTTCTTATTATTTGTTATAATTTCTTTAATCCTGAAGTTTTAGTTCTTTTTGGGGATTTGCTGAATAGTGAGTGGTCTAGGTAGTAAGTCCTGCAAGAGAGGCCGTGAATCCGTTGGTTTAGCTCATTGTAGTCTTCCAGAAATAAATAAATTATAAGGGGGGTAGGAAGGAGTAGCAAGTTTAAGCAACCTTTGGATTAAAACATATCTTTATAATTTTGTTTATCCACCATGTCTCAAATCTTAAAAGCTTTAAGCCGGTTGGGTAGTAGTGCTTCTAGCAGTAGGAAAACCCTAATACCTGCGTCTACTAGCTATGATGATACCAATAACAACATAGATCAGGACACTTATCAAAATCATGAATTACAAATTCAAGAGTTAGAAAATAAATTAATTAATTGGTCTATGCCAGAAATTAAAATGAAAGATGTTTATAAAGTCTCTACCTTTAGCGATGATACTAAAAAGATTATTAAGACAGTTGAATCGTCTAAATCTGTCTCTAATAAACAAGAAATCATACATTTTTTAGAAAAATCATTAATAGATGAACATAAAACCTAAGGATTTAAATACATTCACTTAAGATTAATACAAATAGCTATTAAACCTCTGCATAAATTAGGTCTTAATACCCTTATTTTATTAATGCTTAGAGATACTAGGATAAGAGATTTTCATAACTCGGTTATAGCTATGGTCGAAACCAATCTCAATGATGGCCCGATTTATTTTAACTGTCATCCAAATTATTCCATGAGTTTAGCCGATAAAGCTACTCCGGAGGCCTTAGTAATTTTTGTTCAAGCTTCTGAAAACAATTTTAATCCTGGAGTATCTAATATAGATATAATCAGTAGAATAACTTACAAGATTAAGAAACCCATTTCTATCATTATTATATTCTTTTACAGTTGACGATACCGCCATAAGTACTCGGGCGCTGGGAAGAATAGTTAAATTTGAATTCCTAGATAAACCTATAATTAGAGATCTTAATATTATGCAAGAAAGAGAAATCTATATTATAAATCAAATTACGAATAAAACCAAACACATTAATCACCTTAGTAAAGAGGTTCACTTTAAACGTTTGGATAAGCAATTACAAAATAATACAGTCCGAGAGAAAATCAAAACTATAACTAGTAAATTTATTTCTGACCTCTGTTCTGATCAACCTAATGCTTTCTGGAAAAGAAAGACTCATGTTATATCTTTGCCTTACCATCCTAGTTTTAAAGAAATTAATTTTCCAACTAAAGCTAGACCAATCCAAATGAATAAAGATCATATGGATTATTGCAAGAAGGAAATTAATGAATATTTAGCTAAAGGGTTAATTAGACCCAGTAAGCCGCCTTGGAGTTGCTCGGCGTTCTATGTGGTCAATGCTGCCGAATTAGAAAGAGGAAGTCCTCGATTAGTAATAAACTATAAACCTTTAAACCAAGTGTTACAATGGATTAGGTATCCCATATCTAATAAAAAGGATTTAATTAGCAGATTACAACGGAAAAGTATATTTTCTAACTTTGATCTTAAATCAGGATATTATCTGATTCAATTACATGAAAAAGATAAATATAAAACACCATTTGTAGTCCCTTTCGGGCATTATGAATGGAATGTACTTCCATTGGGTCTTAAAAATGCACCTTCCGAGTTTCCGAACATTATGAATGCTATATTTAAGAATTACTCAAACTTTACTATAGTTTATCTTGATGATATCTTGGTCTTTTCAGATTCTATAGACCAACATTTTAAACATTTAAATCATTTCTATGAACTAATCAAATCTAATGGATTAGTATTATCAGAAAAGAAGCTAAATTTTTGTCAAAGTAAAATTAGGTTTTTAGGGTTTGACATTGGTCAAGGTCTGTACACCACAATTAATAGATCCTTAGAATTTGTTACAAAATTTCCAAATGAAATTAAAGATAAAATCCAACTACAAAGATTCTTAGGATATCTAAATTATGTGTCTGATTTCATTCCTAATTTAAGAACCATTTGTATACCCCTATTTAAAAGACTTAAGAAAAATCCTCCTCCTTGGGATAAGTCTATGACTGAGAGTGTACAACTGCTTAAGAAGATAGTTAAAAAACTACCTTGTTTAGGTATTCCAGATCCTACCGCAGATCTTATTGTCAAAAACTACCTTGTGAGATATTACTCGGGAACCTGAACTCAGGCCCAATTAAATTATTCTACTATTAAAAAAGATATTTTATCAATTGTTTTATGTATTATGAAATTTCAAGATGATTTGTTTACAAATTCATTTATTTTAAAAATGGATTGTAAATCTGCAAAAAGTGTATTACAAAAAGATGTTAAGAATTTAGTTTCCAAACACATTTTTGCCAGATGGCAGGCTTTACTCGCATGTTTTGATTTTGAAATTATTCATATAGAGGGTATTAAAAATGCATTACCAGATTTTTTAACAAGAGAATTTTTACAAGGAAAGAAAAATGAGTAACAATACCACTTCTAAAGATTCTTATGGCCCGCCATTACAAAGTCCAGAAAACCACACTAAATAATTGGTACTGGGATCATCTTCCTATGTATCAAAAATAACTTCTCCAATTTCCTCTTTAAAGGAAAAAGGAGCTAACCCTGCTTTTGTTTCTCCATCGCAGTTTACTCAGGGTATTACGTCATCCTCTTCTTTAAAGATGACTCCAATTAAAACAAAATTAGCATATTACGCTCCCCCACCAGGAGTAAAATTAAAGTTTATTACTAAGGAACTTTCAATTCCTATTATTCCCTTGGAAGATTATTACTGTCCTCCCGAAGTATCGTTGTTACAAGTGATTAGTAAGATGTTTCCTCAAGGAATTCACCTTCTTAATCCAGACATTAATAAAACAGGTCCTTTTATGAGATCATCCTGGTTGATACTGATTCTATTACTCTTACACACGTTAAAGATGGTGCTACCGGAAATATTAAATACTCCAAGTTTAAAATTAATAAAGTTTTGTCCCCTTCAGACTGGGGTACTCATCCTTATCATTCTTGAGATTTTACAAGGATCTTTGTCCCTCAGCATTACACTTACTTATATTACATGGACGCCTGGTCCCATTTCCTTGCAATTAGGCCATATGATCATACTTGGTTTATTTGGTTCAATAAGAACATGTCATTAAAATTTCCTAACTGGTTCATTAAATGGTTCAAAGTTTATGGGTTGGAAACCCAGATTTTTCCAGATCTAGCATTAAAATCTTACCAAGAATTTTGCGAAGTTACTGCTTGTCCAAAGCACAAAAGTCTGTTATCTTTTACAGCCGTGTTTGGAATTACATGGATTATGTCATGGTCATTTACTACAGATCAAACTTGGCCAGAAACTATAGCTTCTCATCTATCAAGAAAGATTTCTATCAAATGGAGGGACTCTTTCAGCCTAGAGCTACTTACTCCAGCTGTTAGAAACGCTTGATATGCAAAAAATTCCAAGCTCTGTAAGTCTAATACAACTAGCACATAAACTACTTTCCGAGCTGATAAGAATAAATTGTTAGCTTCGCTCTCGACAATTTTTGATCCCCAGAAATTTGCTGATAAGCTACAAGAAATTACAAGTTCCATGTCAGAATACCATAGTTCATCCTCTTCTATTGATGGCACACCTGTCAATAAAGACGATTGTTATCGAATCTATGATTAGTTTTCCACCAGAATTATTAATATTACTTTTTCATATATGTTAATTTACTTTTAAGATAAGATTCGCTTTTATCACTTGCTATCATTTATCGTTTGAATTGTTAGGCCATGTGGGCCACCCTTGCTCTTACTTTACTCTACTTTGAACAATTATGTAAAAGATAAGATTCCTTATCTTTGCTTTTGGCCATTTGTGTTTGTCGGCCACTATGTTTCTTTATTATTGTAGCATTTAAGAGCATTGTAATTTAGTTTGAAGTTTGTATGCTATATAAGGACTTGGTCTTGTTTGTTCAGGGCATCATAATTTTCTCTCATACTTGAATTAAAACAAAAAACCCTTGAAGAATCAATATTGTAGGTCTTCTTGTGAAATAATAAAATTATGACTTTATCTATTGCTGTACATTTAAATTATACAACTATTTTTAGATTTTCTAAAGACGATATTTTACCTATTACAAATATATTTATTCAAGTATACATTAACTATAATACTGCATCTGCTATTTACATTACTTCTACCGACTCTGAAGGATCCTATTTTTCGCTATTGAAACTGATTCACATTATTTTAAGTTTTGTTTTATTTCACTGGTTCTTATTATTTGTTATAATTTCTTTAATCCTGAAGTTTTAGTTCTTTTTGGGGATTTGCTGAATAGTGAGTGGTCTAGGTAGTAAGTCCTGCAAGAGAGGCCGTGAATCCGTTGGTTTAGCTCATTGTAGTCTTCCAGAAATAAATAAATTATAAGGGGGGTAGGAAGGAGTAGCAAGTTTAAGCAACCTTTGGATTAAAACATATCTTTATAATTTTGTTTATCCACCATGTCTCAAATCTTAAAAGCTTTAAGCCGGTTGGGTAGTAGTGCTTCTAGCAGTAGGAAAACCCTAATACCTGCGTCTACTAGCTATGATGATACCAATAACAACATAGATCAGGACACTTATCAAAATCATGAATTACAAATTCAAGAGTTAGAAAATAAATTAATTAATTGGTCTATGCCAGAAATTAAAATGAAAGATGTTTATAAAGTCTCTACCTTTAGCGATGATACTAAAAAGATTATTAAGACAGTTGAATCGTCTAAATCTGTCTCTAATAAACAAGAAATCATACATTTTTTAGAAAAATCATTAATAGATGAACATAAAACCTAAGGATTTAAATACATTCACTTAAGATTAATACAAATAGCTATTAAACCTCTGCATAAATTAGGTCTTAATACCCTTATTTTATTAATGCTTAGAGATACTAGGATAAGAGATTTTCATAACTCGGTTATAGCTATGGTCGAAACCAATCTCAATGATGGCCCGATTTATTTTAACTGTCATCCAAATTATTCCATGAGTTTAGCCGATAAAGCTACTCCGGAGGCCTTAGTAATTTTTGTTCAAGCTTCTGAAAACAATTTTAATCCTGGAGTATCTAATATAGATATAATCAGTAGAATAACTTACAAGATTAAGAAACCCATTTCTATCATTATTATATTCTTTTACAGTTGACGATACCGCCATAAGTACTCGGGCGCTGGGAAGAATAGTTAAATTTGAATTCCTAGATAAACCTATAATTAGAGATCTTAATATTATGCAAGAAAGAGAAATCTATATTATAAATCAAATTACGAATAAAACCAAACACATTAATCACCTTAGTAAAGAGGTTCACTTTAAACGTTTGGATAAGCAATTACAAAATAATACAGTCCGAGAGAAAATCAAAACTATAACTAGTAAATTTATTTCTGACCTCTGTTCTGATCAACCTAATGCTTTCTGGAAAAGAAAGACTCATGTTATATCTTTGCCTTACCATCCTAGTTTTAAAGAAATTAATATTCCAACTAAAGCTAGACCAATCCAAATGAATAAAGATCATATGGATTATTGCAAGAAGGAAATTAATGAATATTTAGCTAAAGGGTTAATTAGACCCAGTAAGCCGCCTTGGAGTTGCTCGGCGTTCTATGTGGTCAATGCTGCCGAATTAGAAAGAGGAAGTCCTCGATTAGTAATAAACTATAAACCTTTAAACCAAGTGTTACAATGGATTAGGTATCCCATATCTAATAAAAAGGATTTAATTAGCAGATTACAACGGAAAAGTATATTTTCTAACTTTGATCTTAAATCAGGATATTATCTGATTCAATTACATGAAAAAGATAAATATAAAACACCATTTGTAGTCCCTTTCGGGCATTATGAATGGAATGTACTTCCATTGGGTCTTAAAAATGCACCTTCCGAGTTTCCGAACATTATGAATGCTATATTTAAGAATTACTCAAACTTTACTATAGTTTATCTTGATGATATCTTGGTCTTTTCAGATTCTATAGACCAACATTTTAAACATTTAAATCATTTCTATGAACTAATCAAATCTAATGGATTAGTATTATCAGAAAAGAAGCTAAATTTTTGTCAAAGTAAAATTAGGTTTTTAGGGTTTGACATTGGTCAAGGTCTGTACACCACAATTAATAGATCCTTAGAATTTGTTACAAAATTTCCAAATGAAATTAAAGATAAAATCCAACTACAAAGATTCTTAGGATATCTAAATTATGTGTCTGATTTCATTCCTAATTTAAGAACCATTTGTATACCCCTATTTAAAAGACTTAAGAAAAATCCTCCTCCTTGGGATAAGTCTATGACTGAGAGTGTACAACTGCTTAAGAAGATAGTTAAAAAACTACCTTGTTTAGGTATTCCAGATCCTACCGCAGATCTTATTGTCAAAAACTACCTTGTGAGATATTACTCGGGAACCTGAACTCAGGCCCAATTAAATTATTCTACTATTAAAAAAGATATTTTATCAATTGTTTTATGTATTATGAAATTTCAAGATGATTTGTTTACAAATTCATTTATTTTAAAAATGGATTGTAAATCTGCAAAAAGTGTATTACAAAAAGATGTTAAGAATTTAGTTTCCAAACACATTTTTGCCAGATGGCAGGCTTTACTCGCATGTTTTGATTTTGAAATTATTCATATAGAGGGTATTAAAAATGCATTACCAGATTTTTTAACAAGAGAATTTTTACAAGGAAAGAAAAATGAGTAACAATACCACTTCTAAAGATTCTTATGGCCCGCCATTACAAAGTCCAGAAAACCACACTAAATAATTGGTACTGGGATCATCTTCCTATGTATCAAAAATAACTTCTCCAATTTCCTCTTTAAAGGAAAAAGGAGCTAACCCTGCTTTTGTTTCTCCATCGCAGTTTACTCAGGGTATTACGTCATCCTCTTCTTTAAAGATGACTCCAATTAAAAGAAAATTAGCATATTACGCTCCCCCACCAGGAGTAAAATTAAAGTTTATTACTAAGGAACTTTCAATTCCTATTATTCCCTTGGAAGATTATTACTGTCCTCCCGAAGTATCGTTGTTACAAGTGATTAGTAAGATGTTTCCTCAAGGAATTCACCTTCTTAATCCAGACATTAATAAAACAGGTCCTTTTATGAGATCATCCTGGTTGATACTGATTCTATTACTCTTACACACGTTAAAGATGGTGCTACCGGAAATATTAAATACTCCAAGTTTAAAATTAATAAAGTTTTGTCCCCTTCAGACTGGGGTACTCATCCTTATCATTCTTGAGATTTTACAAGGATCTTTGTCCCTCAGCATTACACTTACTTATATTACATGGACGCCTGGTCCCATTTCCTTGCAATTAGGCCATATGATCATACTTGGTTTATTTGGTTCAATAAGAACATGTCATTAAAATTTCCTAACTGGTTCATTAAATGGTTCAAAGTTTATGGGTTGGAAACCCAGATTTTTCCAGATCTAGCATTAAAATCTTACCAAGAATTTAGCGAAGTTACTGCTTGTCCAAAGCACAAAAGTCTGTTATCTTTTACAGCCGTGTTTGGAATTACATGGATTATGTCATGGTCATTTACTACAGATCAAACTTGGCCAGAAACTATAGCTTCTCATCTATCAAGAAAGATTTCTATCAAATGGAGGGACTCTTTCAGCCTAGAGCTACTTACTCCAGCTGTTAGAAACGCTTGATATGCAAAAAATTCCAAGCTCTGTAAGTCTAATACAACTAGCACATAAACTACTTTCCGAGCTGATAAGAATAAATTGTTAGCTTCGCTCTCGACAATTTTTGATCCCCAGAAATTTGCTGATAAGCTACAAGAAATTACAAGTTCCATGTCAGAATACCATAGTTCATCCTCTTCTATTGATGGCACACCTGTCAATAAAGACGATTGTTATCGAATCTATGATTAGTTTTCCACCAGAATTATTAATATTACTTTTTCATATATGTTAATTTACTTTTAAGATAAGATTCGCTTTTATCACTTGCTATCATTTATCGTTTGAATTGTTAGGCCATGTGGGCCACCCTTGCTCTTACTTTACTCTACTTTGAACAATTATGTAAAAGATAAGATTCCTTATCTTTGCTTTTGGCCATTTGTGTTTGTCGGCCACTATGTTTCTTTATTATTGTAGCATTTAAGAGCATTGTAATTTAGTTTGAAGTTTGTATGCTATATAAGGACTTGGTCTTGTTTGTTCAGGGCATCATAATTTTCTCTCATACTTGAATTAAAACAAAAAACCCTTGAAGAATCAATATTGTAGGTCTTCTTGTGAAATAATAAAATTATGACTTTATCTATTGCTGTACATTTAAATTATACAACTATTTTTAGATTTTCTAAAGACGATATTTTACCTATTACAAATATATTTATTCAAGTATACATTAACTATAATACTGCATCTGCTATTTACATTACTTCTACCGACTCTGAAGGATCCTATTTTTCGCTATTGAAACTGATTCACATTATTTTAAGTTTTGTTTTATTTCACTGGTTCTTATTATTTGTTATAATTTCTTTAATCCTGAAGTTTTAGTTCTTTTTGGGGATTTGCTGAATAGTGAGTGGTCTAGGTAGTAAGTCCTGCAAGAGAGGCCGTGAATCCGTTGGTTTAGCTCATTGTAGTCTTCCAGAAATAAATAAATTATAAGGGGGGTAGGAAGGAGTAGCAAGTTTAAGCAACCTTTGGATTAAAACATATCTTTATAATTTTGTTTATCCACCATGTCTCAAATCTTAAAAGCTTTAAGCCGGTTGGGTAGTAGTGCTTCTAGCAGTAGGAAAACCCTAATACCTGCGTCTACTAGCTATGATGATACCAATAACAACATAGATCAGGACACTTATCAAAATCATGAATTACAAATTCAAGAGTTAGAAAATAAATTAATTAATTGGTCTATGCCAGAAATTAAAATGAAAGATGTTTATAAAGTCTCTACCTTTAGCGATGATACTAAAAAGATTATTAAGACAGTTGAATCGTCTAAATCTGTCTCTAATAAACAAGAAATCATACATTTTTTAGAAAAATCATTAATAGATGAACATAAAACCTAAGGATTTAAATACATTCACTTAAGATTAATACAAATAGCTATTAAACCTCTGCATAAATTAGGTCTTAATACCCTTATTTTATTAATGCTTAGAGATACTAGGATAAGAGATTTTCATAACTCGGTTATAGCTATGGTCGAAACCAATCTCAATGATGGCCCGATTTATTTTAACTGTCATCCAAATTATTCCATGAGTTTAGCCGATAAAGCTACTCCGGAGGCCTTAGTAATTTTTGTTCAAGCTTCTGAAAACAATTTTAATCCTGGAGTATCTAATATAGATATAATCAGTAGAATAACTTACAAGATTAAGAAACCCATTTCTATCATTATTATATTCTTTTACAGTTGACGATACCGCCATAAGTACTCGGGCGCTGGGAAGAATAGTTAAATTTGAATTCCTAGATAAACCTATAATTAGAGATCTTAATATTATGCAAGAAAGAGAAATCTATATTATAAATCAAATTACGAATAAAACCAAACACATTAATCACCTTAGTAAAGAGGTTCACTTTAAACGTTTGGATAAGCAATTACAAAATAATACAGTCCGAGAGAAAATCAAAACTATAACTAGTAAATTTATTTCTGACCTCTGTTCTGATCAACCTAATGCTTTCTGGAAAAGAAAGACTCATGTTATATCTTTGCCTTACCATCCTAGTTTTAAAGAAATTAATATTCCAACTAAAGCTAGACCAATCCAAATGAATAAAGATCATATGGATTATTGCAAGAAGGAAATTAATGAATATTTAGCTAAAGGGTTAATTAGACCCAGTAAGCCGCCTTGGAGTTGCTCGGCGTTCTATGTGGTCAATGCTGCCGAATTAGAAAGAGGAAGTCCTCGATTAGTAATAAACTATAAACCTTTAAACCAAGTGTTACAATGGATTAGGTATCCCATATCTAATAAAAAGGATTTAATTAGCAGATTACAACGGAAAAGTATATTTTCTAACTTTGATCTTAAATCAGGATATTATCTGATTCAATTACATGAAAAAGATAAATATAAAACACCATTTGTAGTCCCTTTCGGGCATTATGAATGGAATGTACTTCCATTGGGTCTTAAAAATGCACCTTCCGAGTTTCCGAACATTATGAATGCTATATTTAAGAATTACTCAAACTTTACTATAGTTTATCTTGATGATATCTTGGTCTTTTCAGATTCTATAGACCAACATTTTAAACATTTAAATCATTTCTATGAACTAATCAAATCTAATGGATTAGTATTATCAGAAAAGAAGCTAAATTTTTGTCAAAGTAAAATTAGGTTTTTAGGGTTTGACATTGGTCAAGGTCTGTACACCACAATTAATAGATCCTTAGAATTTGTTACAAAATTTCCAAATGAAATTAAAGATAAAATCCAACTACAAAGATTCTTAGGATATCTAAATTATGTGTCTGATTTCATTCCTAATTTAAGAACCATTTGTATACCCCTATTTAAAAGACTTAAGAAAAATCCTCCTCCTTGGGATAAGTCTATGACTGAGAGTGTACAACTGCTTAAGAAGATAGTTAAAAAACTACCTTGTTTAGGTATTCCAGATCCTACCGCAGATCTTATTGTCAAAAACTACCTTGTGAGATATTACTCGGGAACCTGAACTCAGGCCCAATTAAATTATTCTACTATTAAAAAAGATATTTTATCAATTGTTTTATGTATTATGAAATTTCAAGATGATTTGTTTACAAATTCATTTATTTTAAAAATGGATTGTAAATCTGCAAAAAGTGTATTACAAAAAGATGTTAAGAATTTAGTTTCCAAACACATTTTTGCCAGATGGCAGGCTTTACTCGCATGTTTTGATTTTGAAATTATTCATATAGAGGGTATTAAAAATGCATTACCAGATTTTTTAACAAGAGAATTTTTACAAGGAAAGAAAAATGAGTAACAATACCACTTCTAAAGATTCTTATGGCCCGCCATTACAAAGTCCAGAAAACCACACTAAATAATTGGTACTGGGATCATCTTCCTATGTATCAAAAATAACTTCTCCAATTTCCTCTTTAAAGGAAAAAGGAGCTAACCCTGCTTTTGTTTCTCCATCGCAGTTTACTCAGGGTATTACGTCATCCTCTTCTTTAAAGATGACTCCAATTAAAAGAAAATTAGCATATTACGCTCCCCCACCAGGAGTAAAATTAAAGTTTATTACTAAGGAACTTTCAATTCCTATTATTCCCTTGGAAGATTATTACTGTCCTCCCGAAGTATCATTGTTACAAGTGATTAGTAAGTTGTTTCCTCAAGGAATTCACCTTCTTAATCCAGACATTAATAAAACCAGGTCCTTTTATGAGTTCATCCTGGTTGATACTGATTCTATTACTCTTACACACGTTAAAGATGATGCTACCAGAAATATTAAATACTCTAAGTTTAAAATTAATAAAGTTTTGCCCCCTTCTAACTGGGGTACTCATCCTTATCATTCTCGAGATTTTACAAGGATCTTTGTCCCTCAGCATTACACTTACTTATATTACATGGACGCCTGGTCCCATTTCCTTGCAATTAGGCCATATGATCATACTTGGTTTATTTGGTTCAATAAGAACATGTCATTAAAATTTCCTAACTGGTTTATTAAATGGTTCAAAGTTTATGGGTTGGAAACCCAGATTTTTCCAGATCTAGCATTAAAATCTTACCAAGAATTTTGCGAAGTTACTGCTTGTCCAAAGCACAAAAGTCTGTTATCTTTTACAGCCGCGTTTGGAATTACTTGGACTATGTCATGGTCATTTACTACAGATCAAATTTGGCCTGAAACTACTGCCTCTCATCTATCAAGAAAGATTTCTATCAAATGGTGGGAGTCTTTCAGCCTAGAGCTACTTACTCCAGCTGTTAGAAACGCTTGGTATGCAAAAAATACCAAGCTCCGTAAGTCTACTACAACTAGCACGGAAACTACTTTTCTAGCTGACAAGAGTAAATTGTTGGCTTCGCTCTCGGCAATTTTTGATCCCCAGAAATTTGCTGATAAGCTCCAAGAAATTACAAGTGCCATGTCAGAATGCCACAGTTCATCCTCTTCTATTGATGGCACACCTGTCAATGAAGACAATTGTTATGGAATCTATAATTAGATTTCCACCAGAATTATTAAAATTACTTTTTCATATATGTTAATTTACTTTTAAGATAAGATTCGCTTTTATCACTTGCTATCATTTATCGTTTGAATTGTTAGGCCATGTGGGCCACCCTTGCTTTTACTTTACTCTACTTTGAACAATTATGTAAAAGATAAAATTCCTTATCTTTGCTTTTGGCCATTTGTATTTGTCGGCCACTATGTTTCTTTATTATTGTAGCATCTAAGAGCATTGTAATTTAGTTTGAAGTCCGTGTGCTATATAAGGACTTGGTCTTGTTTGTTCAGGGCATCATAATTTTCTCTCATACTTGAGTTGAAACAAAAAAACCCTTGAAGAATCAATATTGTAAGTCTTCTTGTGAAATAATAAAATTATGACTTTATCTATTGCTGTACATTTAAATTATATACCTATTTTTAGATTTTCTAAAGACGATATTTTACCTATTACAAATATATTTATTCAAGTATACATTAACTATAATACTGCATCTGCTATTTACATTACTTCTACCGACTCTGAAGGATCCTATTTTTCGCTATTGAAACTGATTCACATTATTTTAAGTTTTGTTTTATTTCACTGGTTCTTATTATTTGTTATAATTTCTTTAATCCTGAAGTTTTAGTTCTTTTTGGGGATTTGCTGAATAGTGAGTGGTCCAGGTAGTAAGTCCTGCAAGAGAGGCCGTGAATCCGTTGGTTTAGCTCATTGTAGTCTTCCAGAAATAAATAAATTATAAGGGGGGTAGGAAGGAGTAGCAAGTTTAAGCAACCTTTGGATTAAAACATATCTTTATAATTTTGTTTATCCACCATGTCTCAAATCTTAAAAGCTTTAAGCCGGTTGGGTAGTAGTGCTTCTAGCAGTAGGAAAACCCTAATACCTGCGTCTACTAGCTATGATGATACCAATAACAACATAGATCAGGACACTTATCAAAATCATGAATTACAAATTCAAGAGTTAGAAAATAAATTAATTAATTGGTCTATGCCAGAAATTAAAATGAAAGATGTTTATAAAGTCTCTACCTTTAGCGATGATACTAAAAAGATTATTAAGACAGTTGAATCGTCTAAATCTGTCTCTAATAAACAAGAAATCATACATTTTTTAGAAAAATCATTAATAGATGAACATAAAACCTAAGGATTTAAATACATTCACTTAAGATTAATACAAATAGCTATTAAACCTCTGCATAAATTAGGTCTTAATACCCTTATTTTATTAATGCTTAGAGATACTAGGATAAGAGATTTTCATAACTCGGTTATAGCTATGGTCGAAACCAATCTCAATGATGGCCCGATTTATTTTAACTATCATCCAAATTATTCCATGAGTTTAGCCGATAAAGCTACTCCGGAGGCCTTAGTAATTTTTGTTCAAGCTTCTGAAAACAATTTTAATCCTGGAGTATCTAATATAGATATAATCAGTAGAATAACTTACAAGATTAAGAAACCCATTTCTATCATTATTATATTCTTTTACAGTTGACGATACCGCCATAAGTACTCAGGCGCTGGGAAGAATAGTTAAATTTGAATTCCTAGATAAACCTATAATTAGAGATCTTAATATTATGCAAGAAAGAGAAATCTATATTATAAATCAAATTACGAATAAAACCAAACACATTAATCACCTTAGTAAAGAGGTTCACTTTAAACGTTTGGATAAGCAATTACAAAATAATACAGTCCGAGAGAAAATCAAAACTATAACTAGTAAATTTATTTCTGACCTCTGTTCTGATCAACCTAATGCTTTCTGGAAAAGAAAGACTCATGTTATATCTTTGCCTTACCATCCTAGTTTTAAAGAAATTAATATTCCAACTAAAGCTAGACCAATCCAAATGAATAAAGATCATATGGATTATTGCAAGAAGGAAATTAATGAATATTTAGCTAAAGGGTTAATTAGACCCAGTAAGCCGCCTTGGAGTTGCTCGGCGTTCTATGTGGTCAATGCTGCCGAATTAGAAAGAGGAAGTCCTCGATTAGTAATAAACTATAAACCTTTAAACCAAGTGTTACAATGGATTAGGTATCCCATATCTAATAAAAAGGATTTAATTAGCAGATTACAACGAAAAAGTATATTTTCTAACTTTGATCTTAAATCAGGATATTATCAGATTCAATTACATGAAAAAGATAAATATAAAACACCATTTGTAGTCCCTTTCGGGAATTATGAATGGAATGTACTTCCATTGGGTCTTAAAAATGCACCTTCCGAGTTTCCGAACATTATGAATGCTATATTTAAGAATTACTCAAACTTTACTATAGTTTATCTTGATGATATCTTGGTCTTTTCAGATTCTATAGACCAACATTTTAAACATTTAAATCATTTCTATGAACTAATCAAAACTAATGGATTAGTATTATCAGAAAAGAAGCTAAATTTTTGTCAAAGTAAAATTAGGTTTTTAGGGTTTGACATTGGTCAAGGTCTGTACACCACAATTAATAGATCCTTAGAATTTGTTACAAAATTTCCAAATGAAATTAAAGATAAAATCCAACTACAAAGATTCTTAGGATATCTAAATTATGTGTCTGATTTCATTCCTAATTTAAGAACCATTTGTATACCCCTATTTAAAAGACTTAAGAAAAATCCTCCTCCTTGGGATAAGTCTATGACTGAGAGTGTACAACTGCTTAAGAAGATAGTTAAAAAACTACCTTGTTTAGGTATTCCAGATCCTACCGCAGATCTTATTGTCAAAAACTACCTTGTGAGATATTACTCGGGAACCTGAACTCAGGCCCAATTAAATTATTCTACTATTAAAAAAGAGATTTTATCAATTGTTTTATGTATTATGAAATTTCAAGATGATTTGTTTACAAATTCATTTATTTTAAAAATGGATTGTAAATCTGCAAAAAGTGTATTACAAAAAGATGTTAAGAATTTAGTTTCCAAACACATTTTTGCCAGATGGCAGGCTTTACTCGCATGTTTTGATTTTGAAATTATTCATATAGAGGGTATTAAAAATGCATTACCAGATTTTTTAACAAGAGAATTTTTACAGGGAAAGAAAAATGTGTAACAATACCACTTCTAAAGATTCTTATGGCCCGCCATTACAAAGTCCAGAAAACCACACTAAATAATTGGTACTGGGATCATCTTCCTATGTATCAAAAATAACTTCTCCAATTTCCTCTTTAAAGGAAAAAGGAGCTAACCCTGCTTTTGTTTCTCCATCGCAGTTTACTCAGGGTATTACGTCATCCTCTTCTTTAAAGATGACTCCAATTAAAAGAAAATTAGCATATTACGCTCCCCCACCAGGAGTAAAATTAAAGTTTATTACTAAGGAACTTTCAATTCCTATTATTCCCGTGGAAGATTATTACTGTCCTCCCGAAGTATCATTGTTACAAGTGATTAGTAAGTTGTTTCCTCAAGGAATTCACCTTCTTAATCCAGACATTAATAAAACCAGGTCCTTTTATGAGTTCATCCTGGTTGATACTGATTCTATTACTCTTACACACGTTAAAGATGATGCTATCAGAAATATTAAATACTCTAAGTTTAAAATTAATAAAGTTTTGTCCCCTTCTAACTGGGGTACTCATCCTTATCATTCTCGAGATTTTACAAGGATCTTTGTCCCTCAGCATTACACTTACTTATATTACATGGACGCCTGGTCCCATTTCCTTGCAATTAGGCCATATGATCATACTTGGTTTATTTGGTTCAATAAGAACATGTCATTAAAATTTCCTAACTGGTTTATTAAATGGTTCAAAGTTTATGGGTTGGAAACCCAGATTTTTCCAGATCTAGCATTAAAATCTTACCAAGAATTTTGCGAAGTTACTGCTTGTCCAAAGCACAAAAGTCTGTTATCTTTTACAGCAGCGTTTGGAATTACAAGGACTATGTCATGGTCATTTACTACAGATCAAATTTGGCCTGAAACTACTGCCTCTCATCTATCAAGAAAGATTTCTATCAAATGGTGGGAGTCTTTCAGCCTAGAGCTACTTACTCCAGCTGTTAGAAACGCTTGGTATGCAAAAAATACCAAGCTCCGTAAGTCTACTACAACTAGCACGGAAACTACTTTTCTAGCTGACAAGAGTAAATTGTTGGCTTCGCTCTCGGCAATTTTTGATCCCCAGAAATTTGCTGATAAGCTCCAAGAAATTACAAGTGCCATGTCAGAATGCCACAGTTCATCCTCTTCTATTGATGGCACACCTGTCAATGAAGACAATTGTTATGGAATCTATAATTAGATTTCCACCAGAATTATTAAAATTACTTTTTCATATATGTTAATTTACTTTTAAGATAAGATTCGCTTTTATCACTTGCTATCATTTATCGTTTGAATTGTTAGGCCATGTGGGCCACCCTTGCTTTTACTTTACTCTACTTTGAACAATTATGTAAAAGATAAAATTCCTTATCTTTGCTTTTGGCCATTTGTATTTGTCGGCCACTATGTTTCTTTATTATTGTAGCATCTAAGAGCATTGTAATTTAGTTTGAAGTCCGTGTGCTATATAAGGACTTGGTCTTGTTTGTTCAGGGCATCATAATTTTCTCTCATACTTGAGTTGAAACAAAAAAACCCTTGAAGAATCAATATTGTAAGTCTTCTTGTGAAATAATAAAATTATGACTTTATCTATTGCTGTACATTTAAATTATATACCTATTTTTAGATTTTCTAAAGACGATATTTTACCTATTACAAATATATTTATTCAAGTATACATTAACTATAATACTGCATCTGCTATTTACATTACTTCTACCGACTCTGAAGGATCCTATTTTTCGCTATTGAAACTGATTCACATTATTTTAAGTTTTGTTTTATTTCACTGGTTCTTATTATTTGTTATAATTTCTTTAATCCTGAAGTTTTAGTTCTTTTTGGGGATTTGCTGAATAGTGAGTGGTCCAGGTAGTAAGTCCTGCAAGAGAGGCCGTGAATCCGTTGGTTTAGCTCATTGTAGTCTTCCAGAAATAAATAAATTATAAGGGGGGTAGGAAGGAGTAGCAAGTTTAAGCAACCTTTGGATTAAAACATATCTTTATAATTTTGTTTATCCACCATGTCTCAAATCTTAAAAGCTTTAAGCCGGTTGGGTAGTAGTGCTTCTAGCAGTAGGAAAACCCTAATACCTGCGTCTACTAGCTATGATGATACCAATAACAACATAGATCAGGACACTTATCAAAATCATGAATTACAAATTCAAGAGTTAGAAAATAAATTAATTAATTGGTCTATGCCAGAAATTAAAATGAAAGATGTTTATAAAGTCTCTACCTTTAGCGATGATACTAAAAAGATTATTAAGACAGTTGAATCGTCTAAATCTGTCTCTAATAAACAAGAAATCATACATTTTTTAGAAAAATCATTAATAGATGAACATAAAACCTAAGGATTTAAATACATTCACTTAAGATTAATACAAATAGCTATTAAACCTCTGCATAAATTAGGTCTTAATACCCTTATTTTATTAATGCTTAGAGATACTAGGATAAGAGATTTTCATAACTCGGTTATAGCTATGGTCGAAACCAATCTCAATGATGGCCCGATTTATTTTAACTGTCATCCAAATTATTCCATGAGTTTAGCCGATAAAGCTACTCCGGAGGCCTTAGTAATTTTTGTTCAAGCTTCTGAAAACAATTTTAATCCTGGAGTATCTAATATAGATATAATCAGTAGAATAACTTACAAGATTAAGAAACCCATTTCTATCATTATTATATTCTTTTACAGTTGACGATACCGCCATAAGTACTCAGGCGCTGGGAAGAATAGTTAAATTTGAATTCCTAGATAAACCTATAATTAGAGATCTTAATATTATGCAAGAAAGAGAAATCTATATTATAAATCAAATTACGAATAAAACCAAACACATTAATCACCTTAGTAAAGAGGTTCACTTTAAACGTTTGGATAAGCAATTACAAAATAATACAGTCCGAGAGAAAATCAAAACTATAACTAGTAAATTTATTTCTGACCTCTGTTCTGATCAACCTAATGCTTTCTGGAAAAGAAAGACTCATGTTATATCTTTGCCTTACCATCCTAGTTTTAAAGAAATTAATATTCCAACTAAAGCTAGACCAATCCAAATGAATAAAGATCATATGGATTATTGCAAGAAGGAAATTAATGAATATTTAGCTAAAGGGTTAATTAGACCCAGTAAGCCGCCTTGGAGTTGCTCGGCGTTCTATGTGGTCAATGCTGCCGAATTAGAAAGAGGAAGTCCTCGATTAGTAATAAACTATAAACCATTAAACCAAGTGTTACAATGGATTAGGTATCCCATATCTAATAAAAAGGATTTAATTAGCAGATTACAACGGAAAAGTATATTTTCTAACTTTGATCTTAAATCAGGATATTATCTGATTCAATTACATGAAAAAGATAAATATAAAACACCATTTGTAGTCCCTTTCGGGCATTATGAATGGAATGTACTTCCATTGGGTCTTAAAAATGCACCTTCCGAGTTTCCGAACATTATGAATGCTATATTTAAGAATTACTCAAACTTTACTATAGTTTATCTTGATGATATCTTGGTCTTTTCAGATTCTATAGACCAACATTTTAAACATTTAAATCATTTCTATGAACTAATCAAATCTAATGGATTAGTATTATCAGAAAAGAAGCTAAATTTTTGTCAAAGTAAAATTAGGTTTTTAGGGTTTGACATTGGTCAAGGTCTGTACACCACAATTAATAGATCCTTAGAATTTGTTACAAAATTTCCAAATGAAATTAAAGATAAAATCCAACTACAAAGATTCTTAGGATATCTAAATTATGTGTCTGATTTCATTCCTAATTTAAGAACCATTTGTATACCCCTATTTAAAAGACTTAAGAAAAATCCTCCTCCTTGGGATAAGTCTATGACTGAGAGTGTACAACTGCTTAAGAAGATAGTTAAAAAACTACCTTGTTTAGGTATTCCAGATCCTACCGCATATCTTATTGTCAAAAACTACCTTGTGAGATATTACTCGGGAACCTGAACTCAGGCCCAATTAAATTATTCTACTATTAAAAAAGATATTTTATCAATTGTTTTATGTATTATGAAATTTCAAGATGATTTGTTTACAAATTCATTTATTTTAAAAATGGATTGTAAATCTGCAAAAAGTGTATTACAAAAAGATGTTAAGAATTTAGTTTCCAAACACATTTTTGCCAGATGGCAGGCTTTACTCGCATGTTTTGATTTTGAAATTATTCATATAGAGGGTATTAAAAATGCATTACCAGATTTTTTAACAAGAGAATTTTTACAAGGAAAGAAAAATGAGTAACAATACCACTTCTAAAGATTCTTATGGCCCGCCATTACAAAGTCCAGAAAACCACACTAAATAATTGGTACTGGGATCATCTTCCTATGTATCAAAAATAACTTCTCCAATTTCCTCTTTAAAGGAAAAAGGAGCTAACCCTGCTTTTGTTTCTCCATCGCAGTTTACTCAGGGTATTACGTCATCCTCTTCTTTAAAGATGACTCCAATTAAAAGAAAATTAGCATATTATGCTCCCCCACCAGGAGTAAAATTAAAGTTTATTACTAAGGAACTTTCAATTCCTATTATTCCCTTGGAAGATTATTACTGTCCTCCCGAAGTATCATTGTTACAAGTGATTAGTAAGTTGTTTCCTCAAGGAATTCACCTTCTTAATCCAGACATTAATAAAACCAGGTCCTTTTATGAGTTCATCCTGGTTGATACTGATTCTATTACTCTTACACACGTTAAAGATGATGCTACCAGAAATATTAAATACTCTAAGTTTAAAATTAATAAAGTTTTGCCCCCTTCTAACTGGGGTACTCATCCTTATCATTCTCGAGATTTTACAAGGATCTTTGTCCCTCAGCATTACACTTACTTATATTACATGGACGCCTGGTCCCATTTCCTTGCAATTAGGCCATATGATCATACTTGGTTTATTTGGTTCAATAAGAACATGTCATTAAAATTTCCTAACTGGTTTATTAAATGGTTCAAAGTTTATGGGTTGGAAACCCAGATTTTTCCAGATCTAGCATTAAAATCTTACCAAGAATTTTGCGAAGTTACTGCTTGTCCAAAGCACAAAAGTCTGTTATCTTTTACAGCCGCGTTTGGAATTACTTGGACTATGTCATGGTCATTTACTACAGATCAAATTTGGCCTGAAACTACTGCCTCTCATCTATCAAGAAAGATTTCTATCAAATGGTGGGAGTCTTTCAGCCTAGAGCTACTTACTCCAGCTGTTAGAAACGCTTGGTATGCAAAAAATACCAAGCTCCGTAAGTCTACTACAACTAGCACGGAAACTACTTTTCTAGCTGACAAGAGTAAATTGTTGGCTTCGCTCTCGGCAATTTTTGATCCCCAGAAATTTGCTGATAAGCTCCAAGAAATTACAAGTGCCATGTCAGAATGCCACAGTTCATCCTCTTCTATTGATGGCACACCTGTCAATGAAGACAATTGTTATGGAATCTATAATTAGATTTCCACCAGAATTATTAAAATTACTTTTTCATATATGTTAATTTACTTTTAAGATAAGATTCGCTTTTATCACTTGCTATCATTTATCGTTTGAATTGTTAGGCCATGTGGGCCACCCTTGCTTTTACTTTACTCTACTTTGAACAATTATGTAAAAGATAAAATTCCTTATCTTTGCTTTTGGCCATTTGTATTTGTCGGCCACTATGTTTCTTTATTATTGTAGCATCTAAGAGCATTGTAATTTAGTTTGAAGTCCGTGTGCTATATAAGGACTTGGTCTTGTTTGTTCAGGGCATCATAATTTTCTCTCATACTTGAGTTGAAACAAAAAAACCCTTGAAGAATCAATATTGTAAGTCTTCTTGTGAAATAATAAAATTATGACTTTATCTATTGCTGTACATTTAAATTATATACCTATTTTTAGATTTTCTAAAGACGATATTTTACCTATTACAAATATATTTATTCAAGTATACATTAACTATAATACTGCATCTGCTATTTACATTACTTCTACCGACTCTGAAGGATCCTATTTTTCGCTATTGAAACTGATTCACATTATTTTAAGTTTTGTTTTATTTCACTGGTTCTTATTATTTGTTATAATTTCTTTAATCCTGAAGTTTTAGTTCTTTTTGGGGATTTGCTGAATAGTGAGTGGTCCAGGTAGTAAGTCCTGCAAGAGAGGCCGTGAATCCGTTGGTTTAGCTCATTGTAGTCTTCCAGAAATAAATAAATTATAAGGGGGGTAGGAAGGAGTAGCAAGTTTAAGCAACCTTTGGATTAAAACATATCTTTATAATTTTGTTTATCCACCATGTCTCAAATCTTAAAAGCTTTAAGCCGGTTGGGTAGTAGTGCTTCTAGCAGTAGGAAAACCCTAATACCTGCGTCTACTAGCTATGATGATACCAATAACAACATAGATCAGGACACTTATCAAAATCATGAATTACAAATTCAAGAGTTAGAAAATAAATTAATTAATTGGTCTATGCCAGAAATTAAAATGAAAGATGTTTATAAAGTCTCTACCTTTAGCGATGATACTAAAAAGATTATTAAGACAGTTGAATCGTCTAAATCTGTCTCTAATAAACAAGAAATCATACATTTTTTAGAAAAATCATTAATAGATGAACATAAAACCTAAGGATTTAAATACATTCACTTAAGATTAATACAAATAGCTATTAAACCTCTGCATAAATTAGGTCTTAATACCCTTATTTTATTAATGCTTAGAGATACTAGGATAAGAGATTTTCATAACTCGGTTATAGCTATGGTCGAAACCAATCTCAATGATGGCCCGATTTATTTTAACTGTCATCCAAATTATTCCATGAGTTTAGCCGATAAAGCTACTCCGGAGGCCTTAGTAATTTTTGTTCAAGCTTCTGAAAACAATTTTAATCCTGGAGTATCTAATATAGATATAATCAGTAGAATAACTTACAAGATTAAGAAACCCATTTCTATCATTATTATATTCTTTTACAGTTGACGATACCGCCATAAGTACTCGGGCGCTGGGAAGAATAGTTAAATTTGAATTCCTAGATAAACCTATAATTAGAGATCTTAATATTATGCAAGAAAGAGAAATCTATATTATAAATCAAATTACGAATAAAACCAAACACATTAATCACCTTAGTAAAGAGGTTCACTTTAAACGTTTGGATAAGCAATTACAAAATAATACAGTCCGAGAGAAAATCAAAACTATAACTAGTAAATTTATTTCTGACCTCTGTTCTGATCAACCTAATGCTTTCTGGAAAAGAAAGACTCATGTTATATCTTTGCCTTACCATCCTAGTTTTAAAGAAATTAATATTCCAACTAAAGCTAGACCAATCCAAATGAATAAAGATCATATGGATTATTGCAAGAAGGAAATTAATGAATATTTAGCTAAAGGGTTAATTAGACCCAGTAAGCCGCCTTGGAGTTGCTCGGCGTTCTATGTGGTCAATGCTGCCGAATTAGAAAGAGGAAGTCCTCGATTAGTAATAAACTATAAACCTTTAAACCAAGTGTTACAATGGATTAGGTATCCCATATCTAATAAAAAGGATTTAATTAGCAGATTACAACGGAAAAGTATATTTTCTAACTTTGATCTTAAATCAGGATATTATCAGATTCAATTACATGAAAAAGATAAATATAAAACACCATTTGTAGTCCCTTTCGGGCATTATGAATGGAATGTACTTCCATTGGGTCTTAAAAATGCACCTTCCGAGTTTCCGAACATTATGAATGCTATATTTAAGAATTACTCAAACTTTACTATAGTTTATCTTGATGATATCTTGGTCTTTTCAGATTCTATAAACCAACATTTTAAACATTTAAATCATTTCTATGAACTAATCAAATCTAATGGATTAGTATTATCAGAAAAGAAGCTAAATTTTTGTCAAAGTAAAATTAGGTTTTTAGGGTTTGACATTGGTCAAGGTCTGTACACCACAATTAATAGATCCTTAGAATTTGTTACAAAATTTCCAAATGAAATTAAAGATAAAATCCAACTACAAAGATTCTTAGGATATCTAAATTATGTGTCTGATTTCATTCCTAATTTAAGAACCATTTGTATACCCCTATTTAAAAGACTTAAGAAAAATCCTCCTCCTTGGGATAAGTCTATGACTGAGAGTGTACAACTGCTTAAGAAGATAGTTAAAAAACTACCTTGTTTAGGTATTCCAGATCCTACCGCAGATCTTATTGTCAAAAACTACCTTGTGAGATATTACTCGGGAACCTGAACTCAGGCCCAATTAAATTATTCTACTATTAAAAAAGAGATTTTATCAATTGTTTTATGTATTATGAAATTTCAAGATGATTTGTTTACAAATTCATTTATTTTAAAAATGGATTGTAAATCTGCAAAAAGTGTATTACAAAAAGATGTTAAGAATTTAGTTTCCAAACACATTTTTGCCAGATGGCAGGCTTTACTCGCATGTTTTGATTTTGAAATTATTCATATAGAGGGTATTAAAAATGCATTACCAGATTTTTTAACAAGAGAATTTTTACAGGGAAAGAAAAATGTGTAACAATACCACTTCTAAAGATTCTTATGGCCCGCCATTACAAAGTCCAGAAAACCACACTAAATAATTGGTACTGGGATCATCTTCCTATGTATCAAAAATAACTTCTCCAATTTCCTCTTTAAAGGAAAAAGGAGCTAACCCTGCTTTTGTTTCTCCATCGCAGTTTACTCAGGGTATTACGTCATCCTCTTCTTTAAAGATGACTCCAATTAAAAGAAAATTAGCATATTACGCTCCCCCACCAGGAGTAAAATTAAAGTTTATTACTAAGGAACTTTCAATTCCTATTATTCCCGTGGAAGATTATTACTGTCCTCCCGAAGTATCATTGTTACAAGTGATTAGTAAGTTGTTTCCTCAAGGAATTCACCTTCTTAATCCAGACATTAATAAAACCAGGTCCTTTTATGAGTTCATCCTGGTTGATACTGATTCTATTACTCTTACACACGTTAAAGATGATGCTACCAGAAATATTAAATACTCTAAGTTTAAAATTAATAAAGTTTTGTCCCCTTCTAACTGGGGTACTCATCCTTATCATTCTCGAGATTTTACAAGGATCTTTGTCCCTCAGCATTACACTTACTTATATTACATGGACGCCTGGTCCCATTTCCTTGCAATTAGGCCATATGATCATACTTGGTTTATTTGGTTCAATAAGAACATGTCATTAAAATTTCCTAACTGGTTTATTAAATGGTTCAAAGTTTATGGGTTGGAAACCCAGATTTTTCCAGATCTAGCATTAAAATCTTACCAAGAATTTTGCGAAGTTACTGCTTGTCCAAAGCACAAAAGTCTGTTATCTTTTACAGCAGCGTTTGGAATTACAAGGACTATGTCATGGTCATTTACTACAGATCAAATTTGGCCTGAAACTACTGCCTCTCATCTATCAAGAAAGATTTCTATCAAATGGTGGGAGTCTTTCAGCCTAGAGCTACTTACTCCAGCTGTTAGAAACGCTTGGTATGCAAAAAATACCAAGCTCCGTAAGTCTACTACAACTAGCACGGAAACTACTTTTCTAGCTGACAAGAGTAAATTGTTGGCTTCGCTCTCGGCAATTTTTGATCCCCAGAAATTTGCTGATAAGCTCCAAGAAATTACAAGTGCCATGTCAGAATGCCACAGTTCATCCTCTTCTATTGATGGCACACCTGTCAATGAAGACAATTGTTATGGAATCTATAATTAGATTTCCACCAGAATTATTAAAATTACTTTTTCATATATGTTAATTTACTTTTAAGATAAGATTCGCTTTTATCACTTGCTATCATTTATCGTTTGAATTGTTAGGCCATGTGGGCCACCCTTGCTTTTACTTTACTCTACTTTGAACAATTATGTAAAAGATAAAATTCCTTATCTTTGCTTTTGGCCATTTGTATTTGTCGGCCACTATGTTTCTTTATTATTGTAGCATCTAAGAGCATTGTAATTTAGTTTGAAGTCCGTGTGCTATATAAGGACTTGGTCTTGTTTGTTCAGGGCATCATAATTTTCTCTCATACTTGAGTTGAAACAAAAAAACCCTTGAAGAATCAATATTGTAAGTCTTCTTGTGAAATAATAAAATTATGACTTTATCTATTGCTGTACATTTAAATTATATACCTATTTTTAGATTTTCTAAAGACGATATTTTACCTATTACAAATATATTTATTCAAGTATACATTAACTATAATACTGCATCTGCTATTTACATTACTTCTACCGACTCTGAAGGATCCTATTTTTCGCTATTGAAACTGATTCACATTATTTTAAGTTTTGTTTTATTTCACTGGTTCTTATTATTTGTTATAATTTCTTTAATCCTGAAGTTTTAGTTCTTTTTGGGGATTTGCTGAATAGTGAGTGGTCCAGGTAGTAAGTCCTGCAAGAGAGGCCGTGAATCCGTTGGTTTAGCTCATTGTAGTCTTCCAGAAATAAATAAATTATAAGGGGGGTAGGAAGGAGTAGCAAGTTTAAGCAACCTTTGGATTAAAACATATCTTTATAATTTTGTTTATCCACCATGTCTCAAATCTTAAAAGCTTTAAGCCGGTTGGGTAGTAGTGCTTCTAGCAGTAGGAAAACCCTAATACCTGCGTCTACTAGCTATGATGATACCAATAACAACATAGATCAGGACACTTATCAAAATCATGAATTACAAATTCAAGAGTTAGAAAATAAATTAATTAATTGGTCTATGCCAGAAATTAAAATGAAAGATGTTTATAAAGTCTCTACCTTTAGCGATGATACTAAAAAGATTATTAAGACAGTTGAATCGTCTAAATCTGTCTCTAATAAACAAGAAATCATACATTTTTTAGAAAAATCATTAATAGATGAACATAAAACCTAAGGATTTAAATACATTCACTTAAGATTAATACAAATAGCTATTAAACCTCTGCATAAATTAGGTCTTAATACCCTTATTTTATTAATGCTTAGAGATACTAGGATAAGAGATTTTCATAACTCGGTTATAGCTATGGTCGAAACCAATCTCAATGATGGCCCGATTTATTTTAACTGTCATCCAAATTATTCCATGAGTTTAGCCGATAAAGCTACTCCGGAGGCCTTAGTAATTTTTGTTCAAGCTTCTGAAAACAATTTTAATCCTGGAGTATCTAATATAGATATAATCAGTAGAATAACTTACAAGATTAAGAAACCCATTTCTATCATTATTATATTCTTTTACAGTTGACGATACCGCCATAAGTACTCAGGCGCTGGGAAGAATAGTTAAATTTGAATTCCTAGATAAACCTATAATTAGAGATCTTAATATTATGCAAGAAAGAGAAATCTATATTATAAATCAAATTACGAATAAAACCAAACACATTAATCACCTTAGTAAAGAGGTTCACTTTAAACGTTTGGATAAGCAATTACAAAATAATACAGTCCGAGAGAAAATCAAAACTATAACTAGTAAATTTATTTCTGACCTCTGTTCTGATCAACCTAATGCTTTCTGGAAAAGAAAGACTCATGTTATATCTTTGCCTTACCATCCTAGTTTTAAAGAAATTAATATTCCAACTAAAGCTAGACCAATCCAAATGAATAAAGATCATATGGATTATTGCAAGAAGGTAATTAATGAATATTTAGCTAAAGGGTTAATTAGACCCAGTAAGCCGCCTTGGAGTTGCTCGGCGTTCTATGTGGTCAATGCTGCCGAATTAGAAAGAGGAAGTCCTCGATTAGTAATAAACTATAAACCTTTAAACCAAGTGTTACAATGGATTAGGTATCCCATATCTAATAAAAAGGATTTAATTAGCAGATTACAACGGAAAAGTATATTTTCTAACTTTGATCTTAAATCAGGATATTATCAGATTCAATTACATGAAAAAGATAAATATAAAACACCATTTGTAGTCCCTTTCGGGCATTATGAATGGAATGTACTTCCATTGGGTCTTAAAAATGCACCTTCCGAGTTTCCGAACATGATGAATGCTATATTTAAGAATTACTCAAACTTTACTATAGTTTATCTTGATGATATCTTGGTCTTTTCAGATTCTATAGACCAACATTTTAAACATTTAAATCATTTCTATGAACTAATTAAATCCAATGGATTAGTATTATCAGAAAAGAAGCTAAATTTTTGTCAAAGTAAAATTAGGTTTTTAGGGTTTGACATTGGTCAAGGTCTGTACACCACAATTAATAGATCCTTAGAATTTGTTACAAAATTTCCAAATGAAATTAAAGATAAAATCCAACTACAAAGATTCTTAGGATATCTAAATTATGTGTCTGATTTCATTCCTAATTTAAGAACCATTTGTATACCCCTATTTAAAAGACTTAAGAAAAATCCTCCTCCTTGGGATAAGTCTATGACTGAGAGTGTACAACTGCTTAAGAAGATAGTTAAAAAACTACCTTGTTTAGGTATTCCAGATCCTACCGCAGATCTTATTGTCAAAAACTACCTTGTGAGATATTACTCGGGAACCTGAACTCAGGCCCAATTAAATTATTCTACTATTAAAAAAGAGATTTTATCAATTGTTTTATGTATTATGAAATTTCAAGATGATTTGTTTACAAATTCATTTATTTTAAAAATGGATTGTAAATCTGCAAAAAGTGTATTACAAAAAGATGTTAAGAATTTAGTTTCCAAACACATTTTTGCCAGATGGCAGGCTTTACTCGCATGTTTTGATTTTGAAATTATTCATATAGAGGGTATTAAAAATGCATTACCAGATTTTTTAACAAGAGAATTTTTACAGGGAAAGAAAAATGTGTAACAATACCACTTCTAAAGATTCTTATGGCCCGCCATTACAAAGTCCAGAAAACCACACTAAATAATTGGTACTGGGATCATCTTCCTATGTATCAAAAATAACTTCTCCAATTTCCTCTTTAAAGGAAAAAGGAGCTAACCCTGCTTTTGTTTCTCCATCGCAGTTTACTCAGGGTATTACGTCATCCTCTTCTTTAAAGATGACTCCAATTAAAAGAAAATTAGCATATTACGCTCCCCCACCAGGAGTAAAATTAAAGTTTATTACTAAGGAACTTTCAATTCCTATTATTCCCGTGGAAGATTATTACTGTCCTCCCGAAGTATCATTGTTACAAGTGATTAGTAAGTTGTTTCCTCAAGGAATTCACCTTCTTAATCCAGACATTAATAAAACCAGGTCCTTTTATGAGTTCATCCTGGTTGATACTGATTCTATTACTCTTACACACGTTAAAGATGATGCTACCAGAAATATTAAATACTCTAAGTTTAAAATTAATAAAGTTTTGTCCCCTTCTAACTGGGGTACTCATCCTTATCATTCTCGAGATTTTACAAGGATCTTTGTCCCTCAGCATTACACTTACTTATATTACATGGACGCCTGGTCCCATTTCCTTGCAATTAGGCCATATGATCATACTTGGTTTATTTGGTTCAATAAGAACATGTCATTAAAATTTCCTAACTGGTTTATTAAATGGTTCAAAGTTTATGGGTTGGAAACCCAGATTTTTCCAGATCTAGCATTAAAATCTTACCAAGAATTTTGCGAAGTTACTGCTTGTCCAAAGCACAAAAGTCTGTTATCTTTTACAGCCGCGTTTGGAATTACATGGACTATGTCATGGTCATTTACTACAGATCAAATTTGGCCTAAAACTACTGCCTCTCATCTTTAAAGAAAGATTTCTATCAAATGGTGGGAGTTTTTCAGTCCTTAGCTACTTACTCCAGCTGTTAGAAACGCTTGGTAGGCAAAAAATACCAAGCTCCGTAAGTCTACTACAACTAGCATGGAAACTACTTTTCTAGCTGACAAGAGTAAATTGTTGGCTTCGCTCTCGGCAATTTTTTATCCCCAGAAATTTGCTGATAAGCTCCAAGAAATTACAAGTGCCATGTCAGAATGCCACAGTTCATCCTCTTCTATTGATGGCACACCTGTCAATGAAGACAATTGTTATGGAATCTATAATTAGATTTCCACCAGAATTATTAAAATTACTTTTTCATATATGCTAATTTACTTTTAAGATAAGATTCGCTTTTATCACTTGCTATCATTTATCGTTTGAATTGTTAGGCCATGTGGGCCACCCTTGCTTTTACTTTACTCTACTTTGAACAATTATGTAAAAGATAAAATTCCTTATCTTTGCTTTTGGCCATTTGTATTTGTCGGCCACTATGTTTCTTTATTATTGTAGCATCTAAGAGCATTGTAATTTAGTTTGAAGTCCGTGTGCTATATAAGGACTTGGTCTTGTTTGTTCAGGGCATCATAATTTTCTCTCATACTTGAGTTGAAACAAAAAAACCCTTGAAGAATCAATATTGTAAGTCTTCTTGTGAAATAATAAAATTATGACTTTATCTATTGCTGTACATTTAAATTATATACCTATTTTTAGATTTTCTAAAGACGATATTTTACCTATTACAAATATATTTAATCAAGTATACATTAACTATAATACTGCATCTGCTATTTACATTACTTCTACCGACTCTGAAGGATCCTATTTTTCGCTATTGAAACTGATTCACATTATTTTAAGTTTTGTTTTATTTCACTGGTTCTTATTATTTGTTATAATTTCTTTAATCCTGAAGTTTTAGTTCTTTTTGGGGATTTGCTGAATAGTGAGTGGTCCAGGTAGTAAGTCCTGCAAGAGAGGCCGTGAATCCGTTGGTTTAGCTCATTGTAGTCTTCCAGAAATAAATAAATTATAAGGGGGGTAGGAAGGAGTAGCAAGTTTAAGCAACCTTTGGATTAAAACATATCTTTATAATTTTGTTTATCCACCATGTCTCAAATCTTAAAAGCTTTAAGCCGGTTGGGTAGTAGTGCTTCTAGCAGTAGGAAAACCCTAATACCTGCGTCTACTAGCTATGATGATACCAATAACAACATAGATCAGGACACTTATCAAAATCATGAATTACAAATTCAAGAGTTAGAAAATAAATTAATTAATTGGTCTATGCCAGAAATTAAAATGAAAGATGTTTATAAAGTCTCTACCTTTAGCGATGATACTAAAAAGATTATTAAGACAGTTGAATCGTCTAAATCTGTCTCTAATAAACAAGAAATCATACATTTTTTAGAAAAATCATTAATAGATGAACATAAAACCTAAGGATTTAAATACATTCACTTAAGATTAATACAAATAGCTATTAAACCTCTGCATAAATTAGGTCTTAATACCCTTATTTTATTAATGCTTAGAGATACTAGGATAAGAGATTTTCATAACTCGGTTATAGCTATGGTCGAAACCAATCTCAATGATGGCCCGATTTATTTTAACTGTCATCCAAATTATTCCATGAGTTTAGCCGATAAAGCTACTCCGGAGGCCTTAGTAATTTTTGTTCAAGCTTCTGAAAACAATTTTAATCCTGGAGTATCTAATATAGATATAATCAGTAGAATAACTTACAAGATTAAGAAACCCATTTCTATCATTATTATATTCTTTTACAGTTGACGATACCGCCATAAGTACTCAGGCGCTGGGAAGAATAGTTAAATTTGAATTCCTAGATAAACCTATAATTAGAGATCTTAATATTATGCAAGAAAGAGAAATCTATATTATAAATCAAATTACGAATAAAACCAAACACATTAATCACCTTAGTAAAGAGGTTCACTTTAAACGTTTGGATAAGCAATTACAAAATAATACAGTCCGAGAGAAAATCAAAACTATAACTAGTAAATTTATTTCTGACCTCTGTTCTGATCAACCTAATGCTTTCTGGAAAAGAAAGACTCATGTTATATCTTTGCCTTACCATCCTAGTTTTAAAGAAATTAATATTCCAACTAAAGCTAGACCAATCCAAATGAATAAAGATCATATGGATTATTGCAAGAAGGTAATTAATGAATATTTAGCTAAAGGGTTAATTAGACCCAGTAAGCCGCCTTGGAGTTGCTCGGCGTTCTATGTGGTCAATGCTGCCGAATTAGAAAGAGGAAGTCCTCGATTAGTAATAAACTATAAACCTTTAAACCAAGTGTTACAATGGATTAGGTATCCCATATCTAATAAAAAGGATTTAATTAGCAGATTACAACGGAAAAGTATATTTTCTAACTTTGATCTTAATCAGGATATTATCAGATTCAATTACATGAAAAAGATAAATATAAAACACCATTTGTAGTCCCTTTCGGGCATTATGAATGGAATGTACTTCCATTGGGTCTTAAAAATGCACCTTCCGAGTTTCCGAACATGATGAATGCTATATTTAAGAATTACTCAAACTTTACTATAGTTTATCTTGATGATATCTTGGTCTTTTCAGATTCTATAGACCAACATTTTAAACATTTAAATCATTTCTATGAACTAATTAAATCCAATGGATTAGTATTATCAGAAAAGAAGCTAAATTTTTGTCAAAGTAAAATTAGGTTTTTAGGGTTTGACATTGGTCAAGGTCTGTACACCACAATTAATAGATCCTTAGAATTTGTTACAAAATTTCCAAATGAAATTAAAGATAAAATCCAACTACAAAGATTCTTAGGATATCTAAATTATGTGTCTGATTTCATTCCTAATTTAAGAACCATTTGTATACCCCTATTTAAAAGACTTAAGAAAAATCCTCCTCCTTGGGATAAGTCTATGACTGAGAGTGTACAACTGCTTAAGAAGATAGTTAAAAAACTACCTTGTTTAGGTATTCCAGATCCTACCGCAGATCTTATTGTCAAAAACTACCTTGTGAGATATTACTCGGGAACCTGAACTCAGGCCCAATTAAATTATTCTACTATTAAAAAAGAGATTTTATCAATTGTTTTATGTATTATGAAATTTCAAGATGATTTGTTTACAAATTCATTTATTTTAAAAATGGATTGTAAATCTGCAAAAAGTGTATTACAAAAAGATGTTAAGAATTTAGTTTCCAAACACATTTTTGCCAGATGGCAGGCTTTACTCGCATGTTTTGATTTTGAAATTATTCATATAGAGGGTATTAAAAATGCATTACCAGATTTTTTAACAAGAGAATTTTTACAGGGAAAGAAAAATGTGTAACAATACCACTTCTAAAGATTCTTATGGCCCGCCATTACAAAGTCCAGAAAACCACACTAAATAATTGGTACTGGGATCATCTTCCTATGTATCAAAAATAACTTCTCCAATTTCCTCTTTAAAGGAAAAAGGAGCTAACCCTGCTTTTGTTTCTCCATCGCAGTTTACTCAGGGTATTACGTCATCCTCTTCTTTAAAGATGACTCCAATTAAAAGAAAATTAGCATATTACGCTCCCCCACCAGGAGTAAAATTAAAGTTTATTACTAAGGAACTTTCAATTCCTATTATTCCCGTGGAAGATTATTACTGTCCTCCCGAAGTATCATTGTTACAAGTGATTAGTAAGTTGTTTCCTCAAGGAATTCACCTTCTTAATCCAGACATTAATAAAACCAGGTCCTTTTATGAGTTCATCCTGGTTGATACTGATTCTATTACTCTTACACACGTTAAAGATGATGCTACCAGAAATATTAAATACTCTAAGTTTAAAATTAATAAAGTTTTGTCCCCTTCTAACTGGGGTACTCATCCTTATCATTCTCGAGATTTTACAAGGATCTTTGTCCCTCAGCATTACACTTACTTATATTACATGGACGCCTGGTCCCATTTCCTTGCAATTAGGCCATATGATCATACTTGGTTTATTTGGTTCAATAAGAACATGTCATTAAAATTTCCTAACTGGTTTATTAAATGGTTCAAAGTTTATGGGTTGGAAACCCAGATTTTTCCAGATCTAGCATTAAAATCTTACCAAGAATTTTGCGAAGTTACTGCTTGTCCAAAGCACAAAAGTCTGTTATCTTTTACAGCCGCGTTTGGAATTACATGGACTATGTCATGGTCATTTACTACAGATCAAATTTGGCCTGAAACTACTGCCTCTCATCTATCAAGAAAGATTTCTATCAAATGGTGGGAGTCTTTCAGCCTAGAGCTACTTACTCCAGCTGTTAGAAATGCTTGGTATGCAAAAAATACCAAGCTCCGTAAGTCTACTACAACTAGCACGGAAACTACTTTTCTAGCTGACAAGAGTAAATTGTTGGCTTCGCTCTCGGCAATTTTTGATCCCCAGAAATTTGCTGATAAGCTCCAAGAAATTACAAGTGCCATGTCAGAATGCCACAGTTCATCCTCTTCTATTGATGGCACACCTGTCAATGAAGACAATTGTTATGGAATCTATAATTAGATTTCCACCAGAATTATTAAAATTACTTTTTCATATATGTTAATTTACTTTTAAGATAAGATTCGCTTTTATCACTTGCTATCATTTATCGTTTGAATTGTTAGGCCATGTGGGCCACCCTTGCTTTTACTTTACTCTACTTTGAACAATTATGTAAAAGATAAAATTCCTTATCTTTGCTTTTGGCCATTTGTATTTGTCGGCCACTATGTTTCTTTATTATTGTAGCATCTAAGAGCATTGTAATTTAGTTTGAAGTCCGTGTGCTATATAAGGACTTGGTCTTGTTTGTTCAGGGCATCATAATTTTCTCTCATACTTGAGTTGAAACAAAAAAACCCTTGAAGAATCAATATTGTAAGTCTTCTTGTGAAATAATAAAATTATGACTTTATCTATTGCTGTACATTTAAATTATATACCTATTTTTAGATTTTCTAAAGACGATATTTTACCTATTACAAATATATTTAATCAAGTATACATTAACTATAATACTGCATCTGCTATTTACATTACTTCTACCGACTCTGAAGGATCCTATTTTTCGCTATTGAAACTTATTCACATTATTTTAAGTTTTGTTTTATTTCACTGGTTCTTATTATTTGTTATAATTTCTTTAATCCTGAAGTTTTAGTTCTTTTTGGGGATTTGCTGAATAGTGAGTGGTCCAGGTAGTAAGTCCTGCAAGAGAGGCCGTGAATCCGTTGGTTTAGCTCATTGTAGTCTTCCAGAAATAAATAAATTATAAGGGGGGTAGGAAGGAGTAGCAAGTTTAAGCAACCTTTGGATTAAAACATATCTTTATAATTTTGTTTATCCACCATGTCTCAAATCTTAAAAGCTTTAAGCCGGTTGGGTAGTAGTGCTTCTAGCAGTAGGAAAACCCTAATACCTGCGTCTACTAGCTATGATGATACCAATAACAACATAGATCAGGACACTTATCAAAATCATGAATTACAAATTCAAGAGTTAGAAAATAAATTAATTAATTGGTCTATGCCAGAAATTAAAATGAAAGATGTTTATAAAGTCTCTACCTTTAGCGATGATACTAAAAAGATTATTAAGACAGTTGAATCGTCTAAATCTGTCTCTAATAAACAAGAAATCATACATTTTTTAGAAAAATCATTAATAGATGAACATAAAACCTAAGGATTTAAATACATTCACTTAAGATTAATACAAATAGCTATTAAACCTCTGCATAAATTAGGTCTTAATACCCTTATTTTATTAATGCTTAGAGATACTAGGATAAGAGATTTTCATAACTCGGTTATAGCTATGGTCGAAACCAATCTCAATGATGGCCCGATTTATTTTAACTGTCATCCAAATTATTCCATGAGTTTAGCCGATAAAGCTACTCCGGAGGCCTTAGTAATTTTTGTTCAAGCTTCTGAAAACAATTTTAATCCTGGAGTATCTAATATAGATATAATCAGTAGAATAACTTACAAGATTAAGAAACCCATTTCTATCATTATTATATTCTTTTACAGTTGACGATACCGCCATAAGTACTCAGGCGCTGGGAAGAATAGTTAAATTTGAATTCCTAGATAAACCTATAATTAGAGATCTTAATATTATGCAAGAAAGAGAAATCTATATTATAAATCAAATTACGAATAAAACCAAACACATTAATCACCTTAGTAAAGAGGTTCACTTTAAACGTTTGGATAACAATTACAAAATAATACAGTCCGAGAGAAAATCAAAACTATAACTAGTAAATTTATTTCTGACCTCTGTTCTGATCAACCTAATGCTTTCTGGAAAAGAAAGACTCATGTTATATCTTTGCCTTACCATCCTAGTTTTAAAGAAATTAATATTCCAACTAAAGCTAGACCAATCCAAATAAATAAAGATCATATGGATTATTGCAAGAAGGAAATTAATGAATATTTAGCTAAAGGGTTAATTAGACCCAGTAAGCCGCCTTGGAGTTGCTCGGCGTTCTATGTGGTCAATGCTGCCGAATTAGAAAGAGGAAGTCCTCGATTAGTAATAAACTATAAACCTTTAAACCAAGTGTTACAATGGATTAGGTATCCCATATCTAATAAAAAGGATTTAATTAGCAGATTACAACGAAAAAGTATATTTTCTAACTTTGATCTTAAATCAGGATATTATCAGATTCAATTACATGAAAAAGATAAATATAAAACACCATTTGTAGTCCCTTTCGGGCATTATGAATGGAATGTACTTCCATTGGGTCTTAAAAATGCACCTTCCGAGTTTCCGAACATTATGAATGCTATATTTAAGAATTACTCAAACTTTACTATAGTTTATCTTGATGATATCTTGGTCTTTTCAGATTCTATAGACCAACATTTTAAACATTTAAATCATTTCTATGAACTAATCAAATCTAATGGATTAGTATTATCAGAAAAGAAGCTAAATTTTTGTCAAAGTAAAATTAGGTTTTTAGGGTTTGACATTGGTCAAGGTCTGTACACCACAATTAATAGATCCTTAGAATTTGTTACAAAATTTCCAAATGAAATTAAAGATAAAATCCAACTACAAAGATTCTTAGGATATCTAAATTATGTGTCTGATTTCATTCCTAATTTAAGAACCATTTGTATACCCCTATTTAAAAGACTTAAGAAAAATCCTCCTCCTTGGGATAAGTCTATGACTGAGAGTGTACAACTGCTTAAGAAGATAGTTAAAAAACTACCTTGTTTAGGTATTCCAGATCCTACCGCAGATCTTATTGTCAAAAACTACCTTGTGAGATATTACTCGGGAACCTGAACTCAGGCCCAATTAAATTATTCTACTATTAAAAAAGAGATTTTATCAATTGTTTTATGTATTATGAAATTTCAAGATGATTTGTTTACAAATTCATTTATTTTAAAAATGGATTGTAAATCTGCAAAAAGTGTATTACAAAAAGATGTTAAGAATTTAGTTTCCAAACACATTTTTGCCAGATGGCAGGCTTTACTCGCATGTTTTGATTTTGAAATTATTCATATAGAGGGTATTAAAAATGCATTACCAGATTTTTTAACAAGAGAATTTTTACAGGGAAAGAAAAATGTGTAACAATACCACTTCTAAAGATTCTTATGGCCCGCCATTACAAAGTCCAGAAAACCACACTAAATAATTGGTACTGGGATCATCTTCCTATGTATCAAAAATAACTTCTCCAATTTCCTCTTTAAAGGAAAAAGGAGTTAACCCTGCTTTTGTTTCTCCATCGCAGTTTACTCAGGGTATTACGTCATCCTCTTCTTTAAAGATGACTCCAATTAAAAGAAAATTAGCATATTACGCTCCCCCACCAGGAGTAAAATTAAAGTTTATTACTAAGGAACTTTCAATTCCTATTATTCCCTTGGAAGATTATTACTGTCCTCCCGAAGTATCATTGTTACAAGTGATTAGTAAGTTGTTTCCTCAAGGAATTCACCTTCTTAATCCAGACATTAATAAAACCAGGTCCTTTTATGAGTTCATCCTGGTTGATACTGATTCTATTACTCTTACACACGTTAAAGATGATGCTACCAGAAATATTAAATACTCTAAGTTTAAAATTAATAAAGTTTTGTCCCCTTCTAACTGGGGTACTCATCCTTATCATTCTCGAGATTTTACAAGGATCTTTGTCCCTCAGCATTACACTTACTTATATTACATGGACGCCTGGTCCCATTTCCTTGCAATTAGGCCATATGATCATACTTGGTTTATTTGGTTCAATAAGAACATGTCATTAAAATTTCCTAACTGGTTTATTAAATGGTTCAAAGTTTATGGGTTGGAAACCCAGATTTTTCCAGATCTAGCATTAAAATCTTACCAAGAATTTTGCGAAGTTACTGCTTGTCCAAAGCACAAAAGTCTGTTATCTTTTACAGCCGCGTTTGGAATTACATGGACTATGTCATGGTCATTTACTACAGATCAAATTTGGCCTGAAACTACTGCCTCTCATCTATCAAGAAAGATTTCTATCAAATGGTGGGAGTCTTTCAGCCTAGAGCTACTTACTCCAGCTGTTAGAAATGCTTGGTATGCAAAAAATACCAAGCTCCGTAAGTCTACTACAACTAGCACGGAAACTACTTTTCTAGCTGACAAGAGTAAATTGTTGGCTTCGCTCTCGGCAATTTTTGATCCCCAGAAATTTGCTGATAAGCTCCAAGAAATTACAAGTGCCATGTCAGAATGCCACAGTTCATCCTCTTCTATTGATGGCACACCTGTCAATGAAGACAATTGTTATGGAATCTATAATTAGATTTCCACCAGAATTATTAAAATTACTTTTTCATATATGTTAATTTACTTTTAAGATAAGATTCGCTTTTATCACTTGCTATCATTTATCGTTTGAATTGTTAGGCCATGTGGGCCACCCTTGCTTTTACTTTACTCTACTTTGAACAATTATGTAAAAGATAAAATTCCTTATCTTTGCTTTTGGCCATTTGTATTTGTCGGCCACTATGTTTCTTTATTATTGTAGCATCTAAGAGCATTGTAATTTAGTTTGAAGTCCGTGTGCTATATAAGGACTTGGTCTTGTTTGTTCAGGGCATCATAATTTTCTCTCATACTTGAGTTGAAACAAAAAAACCCTTGAAGAATCAATATTGTAAGTCTTCTTGTGAAATAATAAAATTATGACTTTATCTATTGCTGTACATTTAAATTATATACCTATTTTTAGATTTTCTAAAGACGATATTTTACCTATTACAAATATATTTAATCAAGTATACATTAACTATAATACTGCATCTGCTATTTACATTACTTCTACCGACTCTGAAGGATCCTATTTTTCGCTATTGAAACTGATTCACATTATTTTAAGTTTTGTTTTATTTCACTGGTTCTTATTATTTGTTATAATTTCTTTAATCCTGAAGTTTTAGTTCTTTTTGGGGATTTGCTGAATAGTGAGTGGTCCAGGTAGTAAGTCCTGCAAGAGAGGCCGTGAATCCGTTGGTTTAGCTCATTGTAGTCTTCCAGAAATAAATAAATTATAAGGGGGGTAGGAAGGAGTAGCAAGTTTAAGCAACCTTTGGATTAAAACATATCTTTATAATTTTGTTTATCCACCATGTCTCAAATCTTAAAAGCTTTAAGCCGGTTGGGTAGTAGTGCTTCTAGCAGTAGGAAAACCCTAATACCTGCGTCTACTAGCTATGATGATACCAATAACAACATAGATCAGGACACTTATCAAAATCATGAATTACAAATTCAAGAGTTAGAAAATAAATTAATTAATTGGTCTATGCCAGAAATTAAAATGAAAGATGTTTATAAAGTCTCTACCTTTAGCGATGATACTAAAAAGATTATTAAGACAGTTGAATCGTCTAAATCTGTCTCTAATAAACAAGAAATCATACATTTTTTAGAAAAATCATTAATAGATGAACATAAAACCTAAGGATTTAAATACATTCACTTAAGATTAATACAAATAGCTATTAAACCTCTGCATAAATTAGGTCTTAATACCCTTATTTTATTAATGCTTAGAGATACTAGGATAAGAGATTTTCATAACTCGGTTATAGCTATGGTCGAAACCAATCTCAATGATGGCCCGATTTATTTTAACTGTCATCCAAATTATTCCATGAGTTTAGCCGATAAAGCTACTCCGGAGGCCTTAGTAATTTTTGTTCAAGCTTCTGAAAACAATTTTAATCCTGGAGTATCTAATATAGATATAATCAGTAGAATAACTTACAAGATTAAGAAACCCATTTCTATCATTATTATATTCTTTTACAGTTGACGATACCGCCATAAGTACTCAGGCGCTGGGAAGAATAGTTAAATTTGAATTCCTAGATAAACCTATAATTAGAGATCTTAATATTATGCAAGAAAGAGAAATCTATATTATAAATCAAATTACGAATAAAACCAAACACATTAATCACCTTAGTAAAGAGGTTCACTTTAAACGTTTGGATAAGCAATTACAAAATAATACAGTCCGAGAGAAAATCAAAACTATAACTAGTAAATTTATTTCTGACCTCTGTTCTGATCAACCTAATGCTTTCTGGAAAAGAAAGACTCATGTTATATCTTTGCCTTACCATCCTAGTTTTAAAGAAATTAATATTCCAACTAAAGCTAGACCAATCCAAATGAATAAAGATCATATGGATTATTGCAAGAAGGAAATTAATGAATATTTAGCTAAAGGGTTAATTAGACCCAGTAAGCCGCCTTGGAGTTGCTCGGCGTTCTATGTGGTCAATGCTGCCGAATTAGAAAGAGGAAGTCCTCGATTAGTAATAAACTATAAACCTTTAAACCAAGTGTTACAATGGATTAGGTATCCCATATCTAATAAAAAGGATTTAATTAGCAGATTACAACGAAAAAGTATATTTTCTAACTTTGATCTTAAATCAGGATATTATCAGATTCAATTACATGAAAAAGATAAATATAAAACACCATTTGTAGTCCCTTTCGGGCATTATGAATGGAATGTACTTCCATTGGGTCTTAAAAATGCACCTTCCGAGTTTCCGAACATTATGAATGCTATATTTAAGAATTACTCAAACTTTACTATAGTTTATCTTGATGATATCTTGGTCTTTTCAGATTCTATAGACCAACATTTTAAACATTTAAATCATTTCTATGAACTAATCAAATCTAATGGATTAGTATTATCAGAAAAGAAGCTAAATTTTTGTCAAAGTAAAATTAGGTTTTTAGGGTTTGACATTGGTCAAGGTCTGTACACCACAATTAATAGATCCTTAGAATTTGTTACAAAATTTCCAAATGACATTAAAGATAAAATCCAACTACAAAGATTCTTAGGATATCTAAATTATGTGTCTGATTTCATTCCTAATTTAAGAACCATTTGTATACCCCTATTTAAAAGACTTAAGAAAAATCCTCCTCCTTGGGATAAGTCTATGACTGAGAGTGTACAACTGCTTAAGAAGATAGTTAAAAAACTACCTTGTTTAGGTATTCCAGATCCTATCGCAGATCTTATTGTCAAAAACTACCTTGTGAGATATTACTCGGGAACCTGAACTCAGGCCCAATTAAATTATTCTACTATTAAAAAAGAGATTTTATCAATTGTTTTATGTATTATGAAATTTCAAGATGATTTGTTTACAAATTCATTTATTTTAAAAATGGATTGTAAATCTGCAAAAAGTGTATTACAAAAAGATGTTAAGAATTTAGTTTCCAAACACATTTTTGCCAGATGGCAGGCTTTACTCGCATGTTTTGATTTTGAAATTATTCATATAGAGGGTATTAAAAATGCATTACCAGATTTTTTAACAAGAGAATTTTTACAGGGAAAGAAAAATGTGTAACAATACCACTTCTAAAGATTCTTATGGCCCGCCATTACAAAGTCCAGAAAACCACACTAAATAATTGGTACTGGGATCATCTTCCTATGTATCAAAAATAACTTCTCCAATTTCCTCTTTAAAGGAAAAAGGAGCTAACCCTGCTTTTGTTTCTCCATCGCAGTTTACTCAGGGTATTACGTCATCCTCTTCTTTAAAGATGACTCCAATTAAAAGAAAATTAGCATATTACGCTCCCCCACCAGGAGTAAAATTAAAGTTTATTACTAAGGAACTTTCAATTCCTATTATTCCCTTGGAAGATTATTACTGTCCTCCCGAAGTATCATTGTTACAAGTGATTAGTAAGTTGTTTCCTCAAGGAATTCACCTTCTTAATCCAGACATTAATAAAACCAGGTCCTTTTATGAGTTCATCCTGGTTGATACTGATTCTATTACTCTTACACACGTTAAAGATGATGCTACCAGAAATATTAAATACTCTAAGTTTAAAATTAATAAAGTTTTGTCCCCTTCTAACTGGGGTACTCATCCTTATCATTCTCGAGATTTTACAAGGATCTTTGTCCCTCAGCATTACACTTACTTATATTACATGGACGCCTGGTCCCATTTCCTTGCAATTAGGCCATATGATCATACTTGGTTTATTTGGTTCAATAAGAACATGTCATTAAAATTTCCTAACTGGTTTATTAAATGGTTCAAAGTTTATGGGTTGGAAACCCAGATTTTTCCAGATCTAGCATTAAAATCTTACCAAGAATTTTGCGAAGTTACTGCTTGTCCAAAGCACAAAAGTCTGTTATCTTTTACAGCCGCGTTTGGAATTACATGGACTATGTCATGGTCATTTACTACAGATCAAATTTGGCCTGAAACTACTGCCTCTCATCTATCAAGAAAGATTTCTATCAAATGGTGGGAGTCTTTCAGCCTAGAGCTACTTACTCCAGCTGTTAGAAACGCTTGGTATGCAAAAAATACCAAGCTCCGTAAGTCTACTACAACTAGCACGGAAACTACTTTTCTAGCTGACAAGAGTAAATTGTTGGCTTCGCTCTCGGCAATTTTTTATCCCCAGAAATTTGCTGATAAGCTCCAAGAAATTACAAGTGCCATGTCAGAATGCCACAGTTCATCCTCTTCTATTGATGGCACACCTGTCAATGAAGACAATTGTTATGGAATCTATAATTAGATTTCCACCAGAATTATTAAAATTACTTTTTCATATATGTTAATTTACTTTTAAGATAAGATTCGCTTTTATCACTTGCTATCATTTATCGTTTGAATTGTTAGGCCATGTGGGCCACCCTTGCTTTTACTTTACTCTACTTTGAACAATTATGTAAAAGATAAAATTCCTTATCTTTGCTTTTGGCCATTTGTATTTGTCGGCCACTATGTTTCTTTATTATTGTAGCATCTAAGAGCATTGTAATTTAGTTTGAAGTCCGTGTGCTATATAAGGACTTGGTCTTGTTTGTTCAGGGCATCATAATTTTCTCTCATACTTGAGTTGAAACAAAAAAACCCTTGAAGAATCAATATTGTAAGTCTTCTTGTGAAATAATAAAATTATGACTTTATCTATTGCTGTACATTTAAATTATATACCTATTTTTAGATTTTCTAAAGACGATATTTTACCTATTACAAATATATTTAATCAAGTATACATTAACTATAATACTGCATCTGCTATTTACATTACTTCTACCGACTCTGAAGGATCCTATTTTTCGCTATTGAAACTGATTCACATTATTTTAAGTTTTGTTTTATTTCACTGGTTCTTATTATTTGTTATAATTTCTTTAATCCTGAAGTTTTAGTTCTTTTTGGGGATTTGCTGAATAGTGAGTGGTCCAGGTAGTAAGTCCTGCAAGAGAGGCCGTGAATCCGTTGGTTTAGCTCATTGTAGTCTTCCAGAAATAAATAAATTATAAGGGGGGTAGGAAGGAGTAGCAAGTTTAAGCAACCTTTGGATTAAAACATATCTTTATAATTTTGTTTATCCACCATGTCTCAAATCTTAAAAGCTTTAAGCCGGTTGGGTAGTAGTGCTTCTAGCAGTAGGAAAACCCTAATACCTGCGTCTACTAGCTATGATGATACCAATAACAACATAGATCAGGACACTTATCAAAATCATGAATTACAAATTCAAGAGTTAGAAAATAAATTAATTAATTGGTCTATGCCAGAAATTAAAATGAAAGATGTTTATAAAGTCTCTACCTTTAGCGATGATACTAAAAAGATTATTAAGACAGTTGAATCGTCTAAATCTATCTCTAATAAACAAGAAATCATACATTTTTTAGAAAAATCATTAATAGATGAACATAAAACCTAAGGATTTAAATACATTCACTTAAGATTAATACAAATAGCTATTAAACCTCTGCATAAATTAGGTCTTAATACCCTTATTTTATTAATGCTTAGAGATACTAGGATAAGAGATTTTCATAACTCGGTTATAGCTATGGTCGAAACCAATCTCAATGATGGCCCGATTTATTTTAACTGTCATCCAAATTATTCCATGAGTTTAGCCGATAAAGCTACTCCGGAGGCCTTAGTAATTTTTGTTCAAGCTTCTGAAAACAATTTTAATCCTGGAGTATCTAATATAGATATAATCAGTAGAATAACTTACAAGATTAAGAAACCCATTTCTATCATTATTATATTCTTTTACAGTTGACGATACCGCCATAAGTACTCAGGCGCTGGGAAGAATAGTTAAATTTGAATTCCTAGATAAACCTATAATTAGAGATCTTAATATTATGCAAGAAAGAGAAATCTATATTATAAATCAAATTACGAATAAAACCAAACACATTAATCACCTTAGTAAAGAGGTTCACTTTAAACGTTTGGATAAGCAATTACAAAATAATACAGTCCGAGAGAAAATCAAAACTATAACTAGTAAATTTATTTCTGACCTCTGTTCTGATCAACCTAATGCTTTCTGGAAAAGAAAGACTCATGTTATATCTTTGCCTTACCATCCTAGTTTTAAAGAAATTAATATTCCAACTAAAGCTAGACCAATCCAAATGAATAAAGATCATATGGATTATTGCAAGAAGGAAATTAATGAATATTTAGCTAAAGGGTTAATTAGACCCAGTAAGCCGCCTTGGAGTTGCTCGGCGTTCTATGTGGTCAATGCTGCCGAATTAGAAAGAGGAAGTCCTCGATTAGTAATAAACTATAAACCTTTAAACCAAGTGTTACAATGGATTAGGTATCCCATATCTAATAAAAAGGATTTAATTAGCAGATTACAACGAAAAAGTATATTTTCTAACTTTGATCTTAAATCAGGATATTATCAGATTCAATTACATGAAAAAGATAAATATAAAACACCATTTGTAGTCCATTTCGGGCATTATGAATGGAATGTACTTCCATTGGGTCTTAAAAATGCACCTTCCGAGTTTCCGAACATTATGAATGCTATATTTAAGAATTACTCAAACTTTACTATAGTTTATCTTGATGATATCTTGGTCTTTTCAGATTCTATAGACCAACATTTTAAACATTTAAATCATTTCTATGAACTAATCAAATCTAATGGATTAGTATTATCAGAAAAGAAGCTAAATTTTTGTCAAAGTAAAATTAGGTTTTTAGGGTTTGACATTGGTCAAGGTCTGTACACCACAATTAATAGATCCTTAGAATTTGTTACAAAATTTCCAAATGAAATTAAAGATAAAATCCAACTACAAAGATTCTTAGGATATCTAAATTATGTGTCTGATTTCATTCCTAATTTAAGAACCATTTGTATACCCCTATTTAAAAGACTTAAGAAAAATCCTCCTCCTTGGGATAAGTCTATGACTGAGAGTGTACAACTGCTTAAGAAGATAGTTAAAAAACTACCTTGTTTAGGTATTCCAGATCCTACCGCAGATCTTATTGTCAAAAACTACCTTGTGAGATATTACTCGGGAACCTGAACTCAGGCCCAATTAAATTATTCTACTATTAAAAAAGAGATTTTATCAATTGTTTTATGTATTATGAAATTTCAAGATGATTTGTTTACAAATTCATTTATTTTAAAAATGGATTGTAAATCTGCAAAAAGTGTATTACAAAAAGATGTTAAGAATTTAGTTTCCAAACACATTTTTGCCAGATGGCAGGCTTTATTCGCATGTTTTGATTTTGAAATTATTCATATAGAGGGTATTAAAAATGCATTACCAGATTTTTTAACAAGAGAATTTTTACAGGGAAAGAAAAATGTGTAACAATACCACTTCTAAAGATTCTTATGGCCCGCCATTACAAAGTCCAGAAAACCACACTAAATAATTGGTACTGGGATCATCTTCCTATGTATCAAAAATAACTTCTCCAATTTCCTCTTTAAAGGAAAAAGGAGCTAACCCTGCTTTTGTTTCTCCATCACAGTTTACTCAGGGTATTACGTCATCCTCTTCTTTAAAGATGACTCCAATTAAAAGAAAATTAGCATATTACGCTCCCCCACCAGGAGTAAAATTAAAGTTTATTACTAAGGAACTTTCAATTCCTATTATTCCCTTGGAAGATTATTACTGTCCTCCCGAAGTATCATTGTTACAAGTGATTAGTAAGTTGTTTCCTCAAGGAATTCACCTTCTTAATCCAGACATTAATAAAACCAGGTCCTTTTATGAGTTCATCCTGGTTGATACTGATTCTATTACTCTTACACACGTTAAAGATGATGCTACCAGAAATATTAAATACTCTAAGTTTAAAATTAATAAAGTTTTGTCCCCTTCTAACTGGGGTACTCATCCTTATCATTCTCGAGATTTTACAAGGATCTTTGTCCCTCAGCATTACACTTACTTATATTACATGGACGCCTGGTCCCATTTCCTTGCAATTAGGCCATATGATCATACTTGGTTTATTTGGTTCAATAAGAACATGTCATTAAAATTTCCTAACTGGTTTATTAAATGGTTCAAAGTTTATGGGTTGGAAACCCAGATTTTTCCAGATCTAGCATTAAAATCTTACCAAGAATTTTGCGAAGTTACTGCTTGTCCAAAGCACAAAAGTCTGTTATCTTTTACAGCCGCGTTTGGAATTACATGGACTATGTCATGGTCATTTACTACAGATCAAATTTGGCCTGAAACTACTGCCTCTCATCTATCAAGAAAGATTTCTATCAAATGGTGGGAGTCTTTCAGCCTAGAGCTACTTACTCCAGCTGTTAGAAACGCTTGGTATGCAAAAAATACCAAGCTCCGTAAGTCTACTACAACTAGCACGGAAACTACTTTTCTAGCTGACAAGAGTAAATTGTTGGCTTCGCTCTCGGCAATTTTTTATCCCCAGAAATTTGCTGATAAGCTCCAAGAAATTACAAGTGCCATGTCAGAATGCCACAGTTCATCCTCTTCTATTGATGGCACACCTGTCAATGAAGACAATTGTTATGGAATCTATAATTAGATTTCCACCAGAATTATTAAAATTACTTTTTCATATATGTTAATTTACTTTTAAGATAAGATTCGCTTTTATCACTTGCTATCATTTATCGTTTGAATTGTTAGGCCATGTGGGCCACCCTTGCTTTTACTTTACTCTACTTTGAACAATTATGTAAAAGATAAAATTCCTTATCTTTGCTTTTGGCCATTTGTATTTGTCGGCCACTATGTTTCTTTATTATTGTAGCATCTAAGAGCATTGTAATTTAGTTTGAAGTCCGTGTGCTATATAAGGACTTGGTCTTGTTTGTTCAGGGCATCATAATTTTCTCTCATACTTGAGTTGAAACAAAAAAACCCTTGAAGAATCAATATTGTAAGTCTTCTTGTGAAATAATAAAATTATGACTTTATCTATTGCTGTACATTTAAATTATATACCTATTTTTAGATTTTCTAAAGACGATATTTTACCTATTACAAATATATTTAATCAAGTATACATTAACTATAATACTGCATCTGCTATTTACATTACTTCTACCGACTCTGAAGGATCCTATTTTTCGCTATTGAAACTGATTCACATTATTTTAAGTTTTGTTTTATTTCACTGGTTCTTATTATTTGTTATAATTTCTTTAATCCTGAAGTTTTAGTTCTTTTTGGGGATTTGCTGAATAGTGAGTGGTCCAGGTAGTAAGTCCTGCAAGAGAGGCCGTGAATCCGTTGGTTTAGCTCATTGTAGTCTTCCAGAAATAAATAAATTATAAGGGGGGTAGGAAGGAGTAGCAAGTTTAAGCAACCTTTGGATTAAAACATATCTTTATAATTTTGTTTATCCACCATGTCTCAAATCTTAAAAGCTTTAAGCCGGTTGGGTAGTAGTGCTTCTAGCAGTAGGAAAACCCTAATACCTGCGTCTACTAGCTATGATGATACCAATAACAACATAGATCAGGACACTTATCAAAATCATGAATTACAAATTCAAGAGTTAGAAAATAAATTAATTAATTGGTCTATGCCAGAAATTAAAATGAAAGATGTTTATAAAGTCTCTACCTTTAGCGATGATACTAAAAAGATTATTAAGACAGTTGAATCGTCTAAATCTATCTCTAATAAACAAGAAATCATACATTTTTTAGAAAAATCATTAATAGATGAACATAAAACCTAAGGATTTAAATACATTCACTTAAGATTAATACAAATAGCTATTAAACCTCTGCATAAATTAGGTCTTAATACCCTTATTTTATTAATGCTTAGAGATACTAGGATAAGAGATTTTCATAACTCGGTTATAGCTATGGTCGAAACCAATCTCAATGATGGCCCGATTTATTTTAACTGTCATCCAAATTATTCCATGAGTTTAGCCGATAAAGCTACTCCGGAGGCCTTAGTAATTTTTGTTCAAGCTTCTGAAAACAATTTTAATCCTGGAGTATCTAATATAGATATAATCAGTAGAATAACTTACAAGATTAAGAAACCCATTTCTATCATTATTATATTCTTTTACAGTTGACGATACCGCCATAAGTACTCAGGCGCTGGGAAGAATAGTTAAATTTGAATTCCTAGATAAACCTATAATTAGAGATCTTAATATTATGCAAGAAAGAGAAATCTATATTATAAATCAAATTACGAATAAAACCAAACACATTAATCACCTTAGTAAAGAGGTTCACTTTAAACGTTTGGATAAGCAATTACAAAATAATACAGTCCGAGAGAAAATCAAAACTATAACTAGTAAATTTATTTCTGACCTCTGTTCTGATCAACCTAATGCTTTCTGGAAAAGAAAGACTCATGTTATATCTTTGCCTTACCATCCTAGTTTTAAAGAAATTAATATTCCAACTAAAGCTAGACCAATCCAAATGAATAAAGATCATATGGATTATTGCAAGAAGGAAATTAATGAATATTTAGCTAAAGGGTTAATTAGACCCAGTAAGCCGCCTTGGAGTTGCTCGGCGTTCTATGTGGTCAATGCTGCCGAATTAGAAAGAGGAAGTCCTCGATTAGTAATAAACTATAAACCTTTAAACCAAGTGTTACAATGGATTAGGTATCCCATATCTAATAAAAAGGATTTAATTAGCAGATTACAACGAAAAAGTATATTTTCTAACTTTGATCTTAAATCAGGATATTATCAGATTCAATTACATGAAAAAGATAAATATAAAACACCATTTGTAGTCCATTTCGGGCATTATGAATGGAATGTACTTCCATTGGGTCTTAAAAATGCACCTTCCGAGTTTCCGAACATTATGAATGCTATATTTAAGAATTACTCAAACTTTACTATAGTTTATCTTGATGATATCTTGGTCTTTTCAGATTCTATAGACCAACATTTTAAACATTTAAATCATTTCTATGAACTAATCAAATCTAATGGATTAGTATTATCAGAAAAGAAGCTAAATTTTTGTCAAAGTAAAATTAGGTTTTTAGGGTTTGACATTGGTCAAGGTCTGTACACCACAATTAATAGATCCTTAGAATTTGTTACAAAATTTCCAAATGAAATTAAAGATAAAATCCAACTACAAAGATTCTTAGGATATCTAAATTATGTGTCTGATTTCATTCCTAATTTAAGAACCATTTGTATACCCCTATTTAAAAGACTTAAGAAAAATCCTCCTCCTTGGGATAAGTCTATGACTGAGAGTGTACAACTGCTTAAGAAGATAGTTAAAAAACTACCTTGTTTAGGTATTCCAGATCCTACCGCAGATCTTATTGTCAAAAACTACCTTGTGAGATATTACTCGGGAACCTGAACTCAGGCCCAATTAAATTATTCTACTATTAAAAAAGAGATTTTATCAATTGTTTTATGTATTATGAAATTTCAAGATGATTTGTTTACAAATTCATTTATTTTAAAAATGGATTGTAAATCTGCAAAAAGTGTATTACAAAAAGATGTTAAGAATTTAGTTTCCAAACACATTTTTGCCAGATGGCAGGCTTTATTCGCATGTTTTGATTTTGAAATTATTCATATAGAGGGTATTAAAAATGCATTACCAGATTTTTTAACAAGAGAATTTTTACAGGGAAAGAAAAATGTGTAACAATACCACTTCTAAAGATTCTTATGGCCCGCCATTACAAAGTCCAGAAAACCACACTAAATAATTGGTACTGGGATCATCTTCCTATGTATCAAAAATAACTTCTCCAATTTCCTCTTTAAAGGAAAAAGGAGCTAACCCTGCTTTTGTTTCTCCATCACAGTTTACTCAGGGTATTACGTCATCCTCTTCTTTAAAGATGACTCCAATTAAAAGAAAATTAGCATATTACGCTCCCCCACCAGGAGTAAAATTAAAGTTTATTACTAAGGAACTTTCAATTCCTATTATTCCCTTGGAAGATTATTACTGTCCTCCCGAAGTATCATTGTTACAAGTGATTAGTAAGTTGTTTCCTCAAGGAATTCACCTTCTTAATCCAGACATTAATAAAACCAGGTCCTTTTATGAGTTCATCCTGGTTGATACTGATTCTATTACTCTTACACACGTTAAAGATGATGCTACCAGAAATATTAAATACTCTAAGTTTAAAATTAATAAAGTTTTGTCCCCTTCTAACTGGGGTACTCATCCTTATCATTCTCGAGATTTTACAAGGATCTTTGTCCCTCAGCATTACACTTACTTATATTACATGGACGCCTGGTCCCATTTCCTTGCAATTAGGCCATATGATCATACTTGGTTTATTTGGTTCAATAAGAACATGTCATTAAAATTTCCTAACTGGTTTATTAAATGGTTCAAAGTTTATGGGTTGGAAACCCAGATTTTTCCAGATCTAGCATTAAAATCTTACCAAGAATTTTGCGAAGTTACTGCTTGTCCAAAGCACAAAAGTCTGTTATCTTTTACAGCCGCGTTTGGAATTACATGGACTATGTCATGGTCATTTACTACAGATCAAATTTGGCCTGAAACTACTGCCTCTCATCTATCAAGAAAGATTTCTATCAAATGGTGGGAGTCTTTCAGCCTAGAGCTACTTACTCCAGCTGTTAGAAACGCTTGGTATGCAAAAAATACCAAGCTCCGTAAGTCTACTACAACTAGCACGGAAACTACTTTTCTAGCTGACAAGAGTAAATTGTTGGCTTCGCTCTCGGCAATTTTTTATCCCCAGAAATTTGCTGATAAGCTCCAAGAAATTACAAGTGCCATGTCAGAATGCCACAGTTCATCCTCTTCTATTGATGGCACACCTGTCAATGAAGACAATTGTTATGGAATCTATAATTAGATTTCCACCAGAATTATTAAAATTACTTTTTCATATATGTTAATTTACTTTTAAGATAAGATTCGCTTTTATCACTTGCTATCATTTATCGTTTGAATTGTTAGGCCATGTGGGCCACCCTTGCTTTTACTTTACTCTACTTTGAACAATTATGTAAAAGATAAAATTCCTTATCTTTGCTTTTGGCCATTTGTATTTGTCGGCCACTATGTTTCTTTATTATTGTAGCATCTAAGAGCATTGTAATTTAGTTTGAAGTCCGTGTGCTATATAAGGACTTGGTCTTGTTTGTTCAGGGCATCATAATTTTCTCTCATACTTGAGTTGAAACAAAAAAACCCTTGAAGAATCAATATTGTAAGTCTTCTTGTGAAATAATAAAATTATGAATTTATCTATTGCTGTACATTTAAATTATATACCTATTTTTAGATTTTCTAAAGACGATATTTTACCTATTACAAATATATTTAATCAAGTATACATTAACTATAATACTGCATCTGCTATTTACATTACTTCTACCGACTCTGAAGGATCCTATTTTTCGCTATTGAAACTGATTCACATTATTTTAAGTTTTGTTTTATTTCACTGGTTCTTATTATTTGTTATAATTTCTTTAATCCTGAAGTTTTAGTTCTTTTTGGGGATTTGCTGAATAGTGAGTGGTCCAGGTAGTAAGTCCTGCAAGAGAGGCCGTGAATCCGTTGGTTTAGCTCATTGTAGTCTTCCAGAAATAAATAAATTATAAGGGGGGTAGGAAGGAGTAGCAAGTTTAAGCAACCTTTGGATTAAAACATATCTTTATAATTTTGTTTATCCACCATGTCTCAAATCTTAAAAGCTTTAAGCCGGTTGGGTAGTAGTGCTTCTAGCAGTAGGAAAACCCTAATACCTGCGTCTACTAGCTATGATGATACCAATAACAACATAGATCAGGACACTTATCAAAATCATGAATTACAAATTCAAGAGTTAGAAAATAAATTAATTAATTGGTCTATGCCAGAAATTAAAATGAAAGATGTTTATAAAGTCTCTACCTTTAGCGATGATACTAAAAAGATTATTAAGACAGTTGAATCGTCTAAATCTATCTCTAATAAACAAGAAATCATACATTTTTTAGAAAAATCATTAATAGATGAACATAAAACCTAAGGATTTAAATACATTCACTTAAGATTAATACAAATAGCTATTAAACCTCTGCATAAATTAGGTCTTAATACCCTTATTTTATTAATGCTTAGAGATACTAGGATAAGAGATTTTCATAACTCGGTTATAGCTATGGTCGAAACCAATCTCAATGATGGCCCGATTTATTTTAACTGTCATCCAAATTATTCCATGAGTTTAGCCGATAAAGCTACTCCGGAGGCCTTAGTAATTTTTGTTCAAGCTTCTGAAAACAATTTTAATCCTGGAGTATCTAATATAGATATAATCAGTAGAATAACTTACAAGATTAAGAAACCCATTTCTATCATTATTATATTCTTTTACAGTTGACGATACCGCCATAAGTACTCAGGCGCTGGGAAGAATAGTTAAATTTGAATTCCTAGATAAACCTATAATTAGAGATCTTAATATTATGCAAGAAAGAGAAATCTATATTATAAATCAAATTACGAATAAAACCAAACACATTAATCACCTTAGTAAAGAGGTTCACTTTAAACGTTTGGATAAGCAATTACAAAATAATACAGTCCGAGAGAAAATCAAAACTATAACTAGTAAATTTATTTCTGACCTCTGTTCTGATCAACCTAATGCTTTCTGGAAAAGAAAGACTCATGTTATATCTTTGCCTTACCATCCTAGTTTTAAAGAAATTAATATTCCAACTAAAGCTAGACCAATCCAAATGAATAAAGATCATATGGATTATTGCAAGAAGGAAATTAATGAATATTTAGCTAAAGGGTTAATTAGACCCAGTAAGCCGCCTTGGAGTTGCTCGGCGTTCTATGTGGTCAATGCTGCCGAATTAGAAAGAGGAAGTCCTCGATTAGTAATAAACTATAAACCTTTAAACCAAGTGTTACAATGGATTAGGTATCCCATATCTAATAAAAAGGATTTAATTAGAAGATTACAACGAAAAAGTATATTTTCTAACTTTGATCTTAAATCAGGATATTATCAGATTCAATTACATGAAAAAGATAAATATAAAACACCATTTGTAGTCCCTTTCGGGCATTATGAATGGAATGTACTTCCATTGGGTCTTAAAAATGCACCTTCCGAGTTTCCGAACATTATGAATGCTATATTTAAGAATTACTCAAACTTTATTATAGTTTATCTTGATGATATCTTGGTCTTTTCAGATTCTATAGACCAACATTTTAAACATTTAAATCATTTCTATGAACTAATCAAATCTAATGGATTAGTATTATCAGAAAAGAAGCTAAATTTTTGTCAAAGTAAAATTAGGTTTTTAGGGTTTGACATTGGTCAAGGTCTGTACACCACAATTAATAGATCCTTAGAATTTGTTACAAAATTTCCAAATGAAATTAAAGTTAAAATCCAACTACAAAGATTCTTAGGATATCTAAATTATGTGTCTGATTTCATTCCTAATTTAAGAACCATTTGTATACCCCTATTTAAAAGACTTAAGAAAAATCCTCCTCCTTGGGATAAGTCTATGACTGAGAGTGTACAACTGCTTAAGAAGATAGTTAAAAAACTACCTTGTTTAGGTATTCCAGATCCTACCGCAGATCTTATTGTCAAAAACTACCTTGTGAGATATTACTCGGGAACCTGAACTCAGGCCCAATTAAATTATTCTACTATTAAAAAAGAGATTTTATCAATTGTTTTATGTATTATGAAATTTCAAGATGATTTGTTTACAAATTCATTTATTTTAAAAATGGATTGTAAATCTGCAAAAAGTGTATTACAAAAAGATGTTAAGAATTTAGTTTCCAAACACATTTTTGCCAGATGGCAGGCTTTACTCGCATGTTTTGATTTTGAAATTATTCATATAGAGGGTATTAAAAATGCATTACCAGATTTTTTAACAAGAGAATTTTTACAGGGAAAGAAAAATGTGTAACAATACCACTTCTAAAGATTCTTATGGCCCGCCATTACAAAGTCCAGAAAACCACACTAAATAATTGGTACTGGGATCATCTTCCTATGTATCAAAAATAACTTCTCCAATTTCCTCTTTAAAGGAAAAAGGAGCTAACCCTGCTTTTGTTTCTCCATCGCAGTTTACTCAGGGTATTACGTCATCCTCTTCTTTAAAGATGACTCCAATTAAAAGAAAATTAGCATATTACGCTCCCCCACCAGGAGTAAAATTAAAGTTTATTACTAAGGAACTTTCAATTCCTATTATTCCCTTGGAAGATTATTACTGTCCTCCCGAAGTATCATTGTTACAAGTGATTAGTAAGTTGTTTCCTCAAGGAATTCACCTTCTTAATCCAGACATTAATAAAACCAGGTCCTTTTATGAGTTCATCCTGGTTGATACTGATTCTATTACTCTTACACACGTTAAAGATGATGCTACCAGAAATATTAAATACTCTAAGTTTAAAATTAATAAAGTTTTGTCCCCTTCTAACTGGGGTACTCATCCTTATCATTCTCGAGATTTTACAAGGATCTTTGTCCCTCAGCATTACACTTACTTATATTACATGGACGCCTGGTCCCATTTCCTTGCAATTAGGCCATATGATCATACTTGGTTTATTTGGTTCAATAAGAACATGTCATTAAAATTTCCTAACTGGTTTATTAAATGGTTCAAAGTTTATGGGTTGGAAACCCAGATTTTTCCAGATCTAGCATTAAAATCTTACCAAGAATTTTGCGAAGTTACTGCTTGTCCAAAGCACAAAAGTCTGTTATCTTTTACAGCCGCGTTTGGAATTACATGGACTATGTCATGGTCATTTACTACAGATCAAATTTGGCCTGAAACTACTGCCTCTCATCTATCAAGAAAGATTTCTATCAAATGGTGGGAGTCTTTCAGCCTAGAGCTACTTACTCCAGCTGTTAGAAACGCTTGGTATGCAAAAAATACCAAGCTCCGTAAGTCTACTACAACTAGCACGGAAACTACTTTTCTAGCTGACAAGAGTAAATTGTTGGCTTCGCTCTCGGCAATTTTTTATCCCCAGAAATTTGCTGATAAGCTCCAAGAAATTACAAGTGCCATGTCAGAATGCCACAGTTCATCCTCTTCTATTGATGGCACACCTGTCAATGAAGACAATTGTTATGGAATCTATAATTAGATTTCCACCAGAATTATTAAAATTACTTTTTCATATATGTTAATTTACTTTTAAGATAAGATTCGCTTTTATCACTTGCTATCATTTATCGTTTGAATTGTTAGGCCATGTGGGCCACCCTTGCTTTTACTTTACTCTACTTTGAACAATTATGTAAAAGATAAAATTCCTTATCTTTGCTTTTGGCCATTTGTATTTGTCGGCCACTATGTTTCTTTATTATTGTAGCATCTAAGAGCATTGTAATTTAGTTTGAAGTCCGTGTGCTATATAAGGACTTGGTCTTGTTTGTTCAGGGCATCATAATTTTCTCTCATACTTGAGTTGAAACAAAAAAACCCTTGAAGAATCAATATTGTAAGTCTTCTTGTGAAATAATAAAATTATGACTTTATCTATTGCTGTACATTTAAATTATATACCTATTTTTAGATTTTCTAAAGACGATATTTTACCTATTACAAATATATTTAATCAAGTATACATTAACTATAATACTGCATCTGCTATTTACATTACTTCTACCGACTCTGAAGGATCCTATTTTTCGCTATTGAAACTGATTCACATTATTTTAAGTTTTGTTTTATTTCACTGGTTCTTATTATTTGTTATAATTTCTTTAATCCTGAAGTTTTAGTTCTTTTTGGGGATTTGCTGAATAGTGAGTGGTCCAGGTAGTAAGTCCTGCAAGAGAGGCCGTGAATCCGTTGGTTTAGCTCATTGTAGTCTTCCAGAAATAAATAAATTATAAGGGGGGTAGGAAGGAGTAGCAAGTTTAAGCAACCTTTGGATTAAAACATATCTTTATAATTTTGTTTATCCACCATGTCTCAAATCTTAAAAGCTTTAAGCCGGTTGGGTAGTAGTGCTTCTAGCAGTAGGAAAACCCTAATACCTGCGTCTACTAGCTATGATGATACCAATAACAACATAGATCAGGACACTTATCAAAATCATGAATTACAAATTCAAGAGTTAGAAAATAAATTAATTAATTGGTCTATGCCAGAAATTAAAATGAAAGATGTTTATAAAGTCTCTACCTTTAGCGATGATACTAAAAAGATTATTAAGACAGTTGAATCGTCTAAATCTATCTCTAATAAACAAGAAATCATACATTTTTTAGAAAAATCATTAATAGATGAACATAAAACCTAAGGATTTAAATACATTCACTTAAGATTAATACAAATAGCTATTAAACCTCTGCATAAATTACGTCTTAATACCCTTATTTTATTAATGCTTAGAGATACTAGGATAAGAGATTTTCATAACTCGGTTATAGCTATGGTCGAAACCAATCTCAATGATGGCCCGATTTATTTTAACTGTCATCCAAATTATTCCATGAGTTTAGCCGATAAAGCTACTCCGGAGGCCTTAGTAATTTTTGTTCAAGCTTCTGAAAACAATTTTAATCCTGGAGTATCTAATATAGATATAATCAGTAGAATAACTTACAAGATTAAGAAACCCATTTCTATCATTATTATATTCTTTTACAGTTGACGATACCGCCATAAGTACTCAGGCGCTGGGAAGAATAGTTAAATTTGAATTCCTAGATAAACCTATAATTAGAGATCTTAATATTATGCAAGAAAGAGAAATCTATATTATAAATCAAATTACGAATAAAACCAAACACATTAATCACCTTAGTAAAGAGGTTCACTTTAAACGTTTGGATAAGCAATTACAAAATAATACAGTCCGAGAGAAAATCAAAACTATAACTAGTAAATTTATTTCTGACCTCTGTTCTGATCAACCTAATGCTTTCTGGAAAAGAAAGACTCATGTTATATCTTTGCCTTACCATCCTAGTTTTAAAGAAATTAATATTCCAACTAAAGCTAGACCAATCCAAATGAATAAAGATCATATGGATTATTGCAAGAAGGAAATTAATGAATATTTAGCTAAAGGGTTAATTAGACCCAGTAAGCCGCCTTGGAGTTGCTCGGCGTTCTATGTGGTCAATGCTGCCGAATTAGAAAGAGGAAGTCCTCGATTAGTAATAAACCATAAACCTTTAAACCAAGTGTTACAATGGATTAGGTATCCCATATCTAATAAAAAGGATTTAATTAGAAGATTACAACGAAAAAGTATATTTTCTAACTTTGATCTTAAATCAGGATATTATCAGATTCAATTACATGAAAAAGATAAATATAAAACACCATTTGTAGTCCCTTTCGGGCATTATGAATGGAATGTACTTCCATTGGGTCTTAAAAATGCACCTTCCGAGTTTCCGAACATTATGAATGCTATATTTAAGAATTACTCAAACTTTACTATAGTTTATCTTGATGATATCTTGGTCTTTTCAGATTCTATAGACCAACATTTTAAACATTTAAATCATTTCTATGAACTAATCAAATCTAATGGATTAGTATTATCAGAAAAGAAGCTAAATTTTTGTCAAAGTAAAATTAGGTTTTTAGGGTTTGACATTGGTCAAGGTCTGTACACCACAATTAATAGATCCTTAGAATTTGTTACAAAATTTCCAAATGAAATTAAAGATAAAATCCAACTACAAAGATTCTTAGGATATCTAAATTATGTGTCTGATTTCATTCCTAATTTAAGAACCATTTGTATACCCCTATTTAAAAGACTTAAGAAAAATCCTCCTCCTTGGGATAAGTCTATGACTGAGAGTGTACAACTGCTTAAGAAGATAGTTAAAAAACTACCTTGTTTAGGTATTCCAGATCCTACCGCAGATCTTATTGTCAAAAACTACCTTGTGAGATATTACTCGGGAACCTGAACTCAGGCCCAATTAAATTATTCTACTATTAAAAAAGAGATTTTATCAATTGTTTTATGTATTATGAAATTTCAAGATGATTTGTTTACAAATTCATTTATTTTAAAAATGGATTGTAAATCTGCAAAAAGTGTATTACAAAAAGATGTTAAGAATTTAGTTTCCAAACACATTTTTGCCAGATGGCAGGCTTTACTCGCATGTTTTGATTTTGAAATTATTCATATAGAGGGTATTAAAAATGCATTACCAGATTTTTTAACAAGAGAATTTTTACAGGGAAAGAAAAATGTGTAACAATACCACTTCTAAAGATTCTTATGGCCCGCCATTACAAAGTCCAGAAAACCACACTAAATAATTGGTACTGGGATCATCTTCCTATGTATCAAAAATAACTTCTCCAATTTCCTCTTTAAAGGAAAAAGGAGCTAACCCTGCTTTTGTTTCTCCATCGCAGTTTACTCAGGGTATTACGTCATCCTCTTCTTTAAAGATGACTCCAATTAAAAGAAAATTAGCATATTACGCTCCCCCACCAGGAGTAAAATTAAAGTTTATTACTAAGGAACTTTCAATTCCTATTATTCCCTTGGAAGATTATTACTGTCCTCCCGAAGTATCATTGTTACAAGTGATTAGTAAGTTGTTTCCTCAAGGAATTCACCTTCTTAATCCAGACATTAATAAAACCAGGTCCTTTTATGAGTTCATCCTGGTTGATACTGATTCTATTACTCTTACACACGTTAAAGATGATGCTACCAGAAATATTAAATACTCTAAGTTTAAAATTAATAAAGTTTTGTCCCCTTCTAACTGGGGTACTCATCCTTATCATTCTCGAGATTTTACAAGGATCTTTGTCCCTCAGCATTACACTTACTTATATTACATGGACGCCTGGTCCCATTTCCTTGCAATTAGGCCATATGATCATACTTGGTTTATTTGGTTCAATAAGAACATGTCATTAAAATTTCCTAACTGGTTTATTAAATGGTTCAAAGTTTATGGGTTGGAAACCCAGATTTTTCCAGATCTAGCATTAAAATCTTACCAAGAATTTTGCGAAGTTACTGCTTGTCCAAAGCACAAAAGTCTGTTATCTTTTACAGCCGCGTTTGGAATTACATGGACTATGTCATGGTCATTTACTACAGATCAAATTTGGCCTGAAACTACTGCCTCTCATCTATCAAGAAAGATTTCTATCAAATGGTGGGAGTCTTTCAGCCTAGAGCTACTTACTCCAGCTGTTAGAAACGCTTGGTATGCAAAAAATACCAAGCTCCGTAAGTCTACTACAACTAGCACGGAAACTACTTTTCTAGCTGACAAGAGTAAATTGTTGGCTTCGCTCTCGGCAATTTTTTATCCCCAGAAATTTGCTGATAAGCTCCAAGAAATTACAAGTGCCATGTCAGAATGCCACAGTTCATCCTCTTCTATTGATGGCACACCTGTCAATGAAGACAATTGTTATGGAATCTATAATTAGATTTCCACCAGAATTATTAAAATTACTTTTTCATATATGTTAATTTACTTTTAAGATAAGATTCGCTTTTATCACTTGCTATCATTTATCGTTTGAATTGTTAGGCCATGTGGGCCACCCTTGCTTTTACTTTACTCTACTTTGAACAATTATGTAAAAGATAAAATTCCTTATCTTTGCTTTTGGCCATTTGTATTTGTCGGCCACTATGTTTCTTTATTATTGTAGCATCTAAGAGCATTGTAATTTAGTTTGAAGTCCGTGTGCTATATAAGGACTTGGTCTTGTTTGTTCAGGGCATCATAATTTTCTCTCATACTTGAGTTGAAACAAAAAAACCCTTGAAGAATCAATATTGTAAGTCTTCTTGTGAAATAATAAAATTATGACTTTATCTATTGCTGTACATTTAAATTATATACCTATTTTTAGATTTTCTAAAGACGATATTTTACCTATTACAAATATATTTAATCAAGTATACATTAACTATAATACTGCATCTGCTATTTACATTACTTCTACCGACTCTGAAGGATCCTATTTTTCGCTATTGAAACTGATTCACATTATTTTAAGTTTTGTTTTATTTCACTGGTTCTTATTATTTGTTATAATTTCTTTAATCCTGAAGTTTTAGTTCTTTTTGGGGATTTGCTGAATAGTGAGTGGTCCAGGTAGTAAGTCCTGCAAGAGAGGCCGTGAATCCGTTGGTTTAGCTCATTGTAGTCTTCCAGAAATAAATAAATTATAAGGGGGGTAGGAAGGAGTAGCAAGTTTAAGCAACCTTTGGATTAAAACATATCTTTATAATTTTGTTTATCCACCATGTCTCAAATCTTAAAAGCTTTAAGCCGGTTGGGTAGTAGTGCTTCTAGCAGTAGGAAAACCCTAATACCTGCGTCTACTAGCTATGATGATACCAATAACAACATAGATCAGGACACTTATCAAAATCATGAATTACAAATTCAAGAGTTAGAAAATAAATTAATTAATTGGTCTATGCCAGAAATTAAAATGAAAGATGTTTATAAAGTCTCTACCTTTAGCGATGATACTAAAAAGATTATTAAGACAGTTGAATCGTCTAAATCTATCTCTAATAAACAAGAAATCATACATTTTTTAGAAAAATCATTAATAGATGAACATAAAACCTAAGGATTTAAATACATTCACTTAAGATTAATACAAATAGCTATTAAACCTCTGCATAAATTAGGTCTTAATACCCTTATTTTATTAATGCTTAGAGATACTAGGATAAGAGATTTTCATAACTCGGTTATAGCTATGGTCGAAACCAATCTCAATGATGGCCCGATTTATTTTAACTGTCATCCAAATTATTCCATGAGTTTAGCCGATAAAGCTACTCCGGAGGCCTTAGTAATTTTTGTTCAAGCTTCTGAAAACAATTTTAATCCTGGAGTATCTAATATAGATATAATCAGTAGAATAACTTACAAGATTAAGAAACCCATTTCTATCATTATTATATTCTTTTACAGTTGACGATACCGCCATAAGTACTCAGGCGCTGGGAAGAATAGTTAAATTTGAATTCCTAGATAAACCTATAATTAGAGATCTTAATATTATGCAAGAAAGAGAAATCTATATTATAAATCAAATTACGAATAAAACCAAACACATTAATCACCTTAGTAAAGAGGTTCACTTTAAACGTTTGGATAAGCAATTACAAAATAATACAGTCCGAGAGAAAATCAAAACTATAACTAGTAAATTTATTTCTGACCTCTGTTCTGATCAACCTAATGCTTTCTGGAAAAGAAAGACTCATGTTATATCTTTGCCTTACCATCCTAGTTTTAAAGAAATTAATATTCCAACTAAAGCTAGACCAATCCAAATGAATAAAGATCATATGGATTATTGCAAGAAGGAAATTAATGAATATTTAGCTAAAGGGTTAATTAGACCCAGTAAGCCGCCTTGGAGTTGCTCGGCGTTCTATGTGGTCAATGCTGCCGAATTAGAAAGAGGAAGTCCTCGATTAGTAATAAACTATAAACCTTTAAACCAAGTGTTACAATGGATTAGGTATCCCATATCTAATAAAAAGGATTTAATTAGCAGATTACAACGAAAAAGTATATTTTCTAACTTTGATCTTAAATCAGGATATTATCAGATTCAATTACATGAAAAAGATAAATATAAAACACCATTTGTAGTCCCTTTCGGGCATTATGAATGGAATGTACTTCCATTGGGTCTTAAAAATGCACCTTCCGAGTTTCCGAACATTATGAATGCTATATTTAAGAATTACTCAAACTTTACTATAGTTTATCTTGATGATATCTTGGTCTTTTCAGATTCTATAGACCAACATTTTAAACATTTAAATCATTTCTATGAACTAATCAAATCTAATGGATTAGTATTATCAGAAAAGAAGCTAAATTTTTGTCAAAGTAAAATTAGGTTTTTAGGGTTTGACATTGGTCAAGGTCTGTACACCACAATTAATAGATCCTTAGAATTTGTTACAAAATTTCCAAATGAAATTAAAGATAAAATCCAACTACAAAGATTCTTAGGATATCTAAATTATGTGTCTGATTTCATTCCTAATTTAAGAACCATTTGTATACCCCTATTTAAAAGACTTAAGAAAAATCCTCCTCCTTGGGATAAGTCTATGACTGAGAGTGTACAACTGCTTAAGAAGATAGTTAAAAAACTACCTTGTTTAGGTATTCCAGATCCTACCGCAGATCTTATTGTCAAAAACTACCTTGTGAGATATTACTCGGGAACCTGAACTCAGGCCCAATTAAATTATTCTACTATTAAAAAAGAGATTTTATCAATTGTTTTATGTATTATGAAATTTCAAGATGATTTGTTTACAAATTCATTTATTTTAAAAATGGATTGTAAATCTGCAAAAAGTGTATTACAAAAAGATGTTAAGAATTTAGTTTCCAAACACATTTTTGCCAGATGGCAGGCTTTACTCGCATGTTTTGATTTTGAAATTATTCATATAGAGGGTATTAAAAATGCATTACCAGATTTTTTAACAAGAGAATTTTTACAGGGAAAGAAAAATGTGTAACAATACCACTTCTAAAGATTCTTATGGCCCGCCATTACAAAGTCCAGAAAACCACACTAAATAATTGGTACTGGGATCATCTTCCTATGTATCAAAAATAACTTCTCCAATTTCCTCTTTAAAGGAAAAAGGAGCTAACCCTGCTTTTGTTTCTCCATCGCAGTTTACTCAGGGTATTACGTCATCCTCTTCTTTAAAGATGACTCCAATTAAAAGAAAATTAGCATATTACGCTCCTCCACCAGGAGTAAAATTAAAGTTTATTACTAAGGAACTTTCAATTCCTATTATTCCCTTGGAAGATTATTACTGTCCTCCCGAAGTATCATTGTTACAAGTGATTAGTAAGTTGTTTCCTCAAGGAATTCACCTTCTTAATCCAGACATTAATAAAACCAGGTCCTTTTATGAGTTCATCCTGGTTGATACTGATTCTATTACTCTTACACACGTTAAAGATGATGCTACCAGAAATATTAAATACTCTAAGTTTAAAATTAATAAAGTTTTGTCCCCTTCTAACTGGGGTACTCATCCTTATCATTCTCGAGATTTTACAAGGATCTTTGTCCCTCAGCATTACACTTACTTATATTACATGGACGCCTGGTCCCATTTCCTTGCAATTAGGCCATATGATCATACTTGGTTTATTTGGTTCAATAAGAACATGTCATTAAAATTTCCTAACTGGTTTATTAAATGGTTCAAAGTTTATGGGTTGGAAACCCAGATTTTTCCAGATCTAGCATTAAAATCTTACCAAGAATTTTGCGAAGTTACTGCTTGTCCAAAGCACAAAAGTCTGTTATCTTTTACAGCCGCGTTTGGAATTACATGGACTATGTCATGGTCATTTACTACAGATCAAATTTGGCCTGAAACTACTGCCTCTCATCTATCAAGAAAGATTTCTATCAAATGGTGGGAGTCTTTCAGCCTAGAGCTACTTACTCCAGCTGTTAGAAACGCTTGGTATGCAAAAAATACCAAGCTCCGTAAGTCTACTACAACTAGCACGGAAACTACTTTTCTAGCTGACAAGAGTAAATTGTTGGCTTCGCTCTCGGCAATTTTTGATCCCCAGAAATTTGCTGATAAGCTCCAAGAAATTACAAGTGCCATGTCAGAATGCCACAGTTCATCCTCTTCTATTGATGGCACACCTGTCAATGAAGACAATTGTTATGGAATCTATAATTAGATTTCCACCAGAATTATTAAAATTACTTTTTCATATATGTTAATTTACTTTTAAGATAAGATTCGCTTTTATCACTTGCTATCATTTATCGTTTGAATTGTTAGGCCATGTGGGCCACCCTTGCTTTTACTTTACTCTACTTTGAACAATTATGTAAAAGATAAAATTCCTTATCTTTGCTTTTGGCCATTTGTATTTGTCGGCCACTATGTTTCTTTATTATTGTAGCATCTAAGAGCATTGTAATTTAGTTTGAAGTCCGTGTGCTATATAAGGACTTGGTCTTGTTTGTTCAGGGCATCATAATTTTCTCTCATACTTGAGTTGAAACAAAAAAACCCTTGAAGAATCAATATTGTAAGTCTTCTTGTGAAATAATAAAATTATGACTTTATCTATTGCTGTACATTTAAATTATATACCTATTTTTAGATTTTCTAAAGACGATATTTTACCTATTACAAATATATTTAATCAAGTATACATTAACTATAATACTGCATCTGCTATTTACATTACTTCTACCGACTCTGAAGGATCCTATTTTTCGCTATTGAAACTGATTCACATTATTTTAAGTTTTGTTTTATTTCACTGGTTCTTATTATTTGTTATAATTTCTTTAATCCTGAAGTTTTAGTTCTTTTTGGGGATTTGCTGAATAGTGAGTGGTCCAGGTAGTAAGTCCTGCAAGAGAGGCCGTGAATCCGTTGGTTTAGCTCATTGTAGTCTTCCAGAAATAAATAAATTATAAGGTGGGTAGGAAGGAGTAGCAAGTTTAAGCAACCTTTGGATTAAAACATATCTTTATAATTTTGTTTATCCACCATGTCTCAAATCTTAAAAGCTTTAAGCCGGTTGGGTAGTAGTGCTTCTAGCAGTAGGAAAACCCTAATACCTGCGTCTACTAGCTATGATGATACCAATAACAACATAGATCAGGACACTTATCAAAATCATGAATTACAAATTCAAGAGTTAGAAAATAAATTAATTAATTGGTCTATGCCAGAAATTAAAATGAAAGATGTTTATAAAGTCTCTACCTTTAGCGATGATACTAAAAAGATTATTAAGACAGTTGAATCGTCTAAATCTGTCTCTAATAAACAAGAAATCATACATTTTTTAGAAAAATCATTAATAGATGAACATAAAACCTAAGGATTTAAATACATTCACTTAAGATTAATACAAATAGCTATTAAACCTCTGCATAAATTAGGTCTTAATACCCTTATTTTATTAATGCTTAGAGATACTAGGATAAGAGATTTTCATAACTCGGTTATAGCTATGGTAGAAACCAATCTCAATGATGGCCCGATTTATTTTAACTGTCATCCAAATTATTCCATGAGTTTAGCCGATAAAGCTACTCCGGAGGCCTTAGTAATTTTTGTTCAAGCTTCTGAAAACAATTTTAATCCTGGAGTATCTAATATAGATATAATCAGTAGAATAACTTACAAGATTAAGAAACCCATTTCTATCATTATTATATTCTTTTACAGTTGACGATACCGCCATAAGTACTCAGGCGCTGGGAAGAATAGTTAAATTTGAATTCCTAGATAAACCTATAATTAGAGATCTTAATATTATGCAAGAAAGAGAAATCTATATTATAAATCAAATTACGAATAAAACCAAACACATTAATCACCTTAGTAAAGAGGTTCACTTTAAACGTTTGGATAAGCAATTACAAAATAATACAGTCCGAGAGAAAATCAAAACTATAACTAGTAAATTTATTTCTGACCTCTGTTCTGATCAACCTAATGCTTTCTGGAAAAGAAAGACTCATGTTATATCTTTGCCTTACCATCCTAGTTTTAAAGAAATTAATATTCCAACTAAAGCTAGACCAATCCAAATGAATAAAGATCATATGGATTATTGCAAGAAGGAAATTAATGAATATTTAGCTAAAGGGTTAATTAGACCCAGTAAGCCGCCTTGGAGTTGCTCGGCGTTCTATGTGGTCAATGCTGCCGAATTAGAAAGAGGAAGTCCTCGATTAGTAATAAACTATAAACCTTTAAACCAAGTGTTACAATGGATTAGGTATCCCATATCTAATAAAAAGGATTTAATTAGCAGATTACAACGAAAAAGTATATTTTCTAACTTTGATCTTAAATCAGGATATTATCAGATTCAATTACATGAAAAAGATAAATATAAAACACCATTTGTAGTCCCTTTCGGGCATTATGAATGGAATGTACTTCCATTGGGTCTTAAAAATGCACCTTCCGAGTTTCCGAACATTATGAATGCTATATTTAAGAATTACTCAAACTTTACTATAGTTTATCTTGATGATATCTTGGTCTTTTCAGATTCTATAGACCAACATTTTAAACATTTAAATCATTTCTATGAACTAATCAAATCTAATGGATTAGTATTATCAGAAAAGAAGCTAAATTTTTGTCAAAGTAAAATTAGGTTTTTAGGGTTTGACATTGGTCAAGGTCTGTACACCACAATTAATAGATCCTTAGAATTTGTTACAAAATTTCCAAATGAAATTAAAGATAAAATCCAACTACAAAGATTCTTAGGATATCTAAATTATGTGTCTGATTTCATTCCTAATTTAAGAACCATTTGTATACCCCTATTTAAAAGACTTAAGAAAAATCCTCCTCCTTGGGATAAGTCTATGACTGAGAGTGTACAACTGCTTAAGAAGATAGTTAAAAAACTACCTTGTTTAGGTATTCCAGATCCTACCGCAGATCTTATTGTCAAAAACTACCTTGTGAGATATTACTCGGGAACCTGAACTCAGGCCCAATTAAATTATTCTACTATTAAAAAAGAGATTTTATCAATTGTTTTATGTATTATGAAATTTCAAGATGATTTGTTTACAAATTCATTTATTTTAAAAATGGATTGTAAATCTGCAAAAAGTGTATTACAAAAAGATGTTAAGAATTTAGTTTCCAAACACATTTTTGCCAGATGGCAGGCTTTACTCGCATGTTTTGATTTTGAAATTATTCATATAGAGGGTATTAAAAATGCATTACCAGATTTTTTAACAAGAGAATTTTTACAGGGAAAGAAAAATGTGTAACAATACCACTTCTAAAGATTCTTATGGCCCGCCATTACAAAGTCCAGAAAACCACACTAAATAATTGGTACTGGGATCATCTTCCTATGTATCAAAAATAACTTCTCCAATTTCCTCTTTAAAGGAAAAAGGAGCTAACCCTGCTTTTGTTTCTCCATCGCAGTTTACTCAGGGTATTACGTCATCCTCTTCTTTAAAGATGACTCCAATTAAAAGAAAATTAGCATATTACGCTCCCCCACCAGGAGTAAAATTAAAGTTTATTACTAAGGAACTTTCAATTCCTATTATTCCCTTGGAAGATTATTACTGTCCTCCCGAAGTATCATTGTTACAAGTGATTAGTAAGTTGTTTCCTCAAGGAATTCACCTTCTTAATCCAGACATTAATAAAACCAGGTCCTTTTATGAGTTCATCCTGGTTGATACTGATTCTATTACTCTTACACACGTTAAAGATGATGCTACCAGAAATATTAAATACTCTAAGTTTAAAATTAATAAAGTTTTGTCCCCTTCTAACTGGGGTACTCATCCTTATCATTCTCGAGATTTTACAAGGATCTTTGTCCCTCAGCATTACACTTACTTATATTACATGGACGCCTGGTCCCATTTCCTTGCAATTAGGCCATATGATCATACTTGGTTTATTTGGTTCAATAAGAACATGTCATTAAAATTTCCTAACTGGTTTATTAAATGGTTCAAAGTTTATGGGTTGGAAACCCAGATTTTTCCAGATCTAGCATTAAAATCTTACCAAGAATTTTGCGAAGTTACTGCTTGTCCAAAGCACAAAAGTCTGTTATCTTTTACAGCCGCGTTTGGAATTACATGGACTATGTCATGGTCATTTACTACAGATCAAATTTGGCCTGAAACTACTGCCTCTCATCTATCAAGAAAGATTTCTATCAAATGGTGGGAGTCTTTCAGCCTAGAGCTACTTACTCCAGCTGTTAGAAACGCTTGGTATGCAAAAAATACCAAGCTCCGTAAGTCTACTACAACTAGCACGGAAACTACTTTTCTAGCTGACAAGAGTAAATTGTTGGCTTCGCTCTCGGCAATTTTTGATCCCCAGAAATTTGCTGATAAGCTCCAAGAAATTACAAGTGCCATGTCAGAATGCCACAGTTCATCCTCTTCTATTGATGGCACACCTGTCAATGAAGACAATTGTTATGGAATCTATAATTAGATTTCCACCAGAATTATTAAAATTACTTTTTCATATATGTTAATTTACTTTTAAGATAAGATTCGCTTTTATCACTTGCTATCATTTACCGTTTGAATTGTTAGGCCATGTGGGCCACCCTTGCTTTTACTTTACTCTACTTTGAACAATTATGTAAAAGATAAAATTCCTTATCTTTGCTTTTGGCCATTTGTATTTGTCGGCCACTATGTTTCTTTATTATTGTAGCATCTAAGAGCATTGTAATTTAGTTTGAAGTCCGTGTGCTATATAAGGACTTGGTCTTGTTTGTTCAGGGCATCATAATTTTCTCTCATACTTGAGTTGAAACAAAAAAACCCTTGAAGAATCAATATTGTAAGTCTTCTTGTGAAATAATAAAATTATGACTTTATCTATTGCTGTACATTTAAATTATATACCTATTTTTAGATTTTCTAAAGACGATATTTTACCTATTACAAATATATTTAATCAAGTATACATTAACTATAATACTGCATCTGCTATTTACATTACTTCTACCGACTCTGAAGGATCCTATTTTTCGCTATTGAAACTGATTCACATTATTTTAAGTTTTGTTTTATTTCACTGGTTCTTATTATTTGTTATAATTTCTTTAATCCTGAAGTTTTAGTTCTTTTTGGGGATTTGCTGAATAGTGAGTGGTCCAGGTAGTAAGTCCTGCAAGAGAGGCCGTGAATCCGTTGGTTTAGCTCATTGTAGTCTTCCAGAAATAAATAAATTATAAGGGGGGTAGGAAGGAGTAGCAAGTTTAAGCAACCTTTGGATTAAAACATATCTTTATAATTTTGTTTATCCACCATGTCTCAAATCTTAAAAGCTTTAAGCCGGTTGGGTAGTAGTGCTTCTAGCAGTAGGAAAACCCTAATACCTGCGTCTACTAGCTATGATGATACCAATAACAACATAGATCAGGACACTTATCAAAATCATGAATTACAAATTCAAGAGTTAGAAAATAAATTAATTAATTGGTCTATGCCAGAAATTAAAATGAAAGATGTTTATAAAGTCTCTACCTTTAGCGATGATACTAAAAAGATTATTAAGACAGTTGAATCGTCTAAATCTGTCTCTAATAAACAAGAAATCATACATTTTTTAGAAAAATCATTAATAGATGAACATAAAACCTAAGGATTTAAATACATTCACTTAAGATTAATACAAATAGCTATTAAACCTCTGCATAAATTAGGTCTTAATACCCTTATTTTATTAATGCTTAGAGATACTAGGATAAGAGATTTTCATAACTCGGTTATAGCTATGGTCGAAACCAATCTCAATGATGGCCCGATTTATTTTAACTGTCATCCAAATTATTCCATGAGTTTAGCCGATAAAGCTACTCCGGAGGCCTTAGTAATTTTTGTTCAAGCTTCTGAAAACAATTTTAATCCTGGAGTATCTAATATAGATATAATCAGTAGAATAACTTACAAGATTAAGAAACCCATTTCTATCATTATTATATTCTTTTACAGTTGACGATACCGCCATAAGTACTCAGGCGCTGGGAAGAATAGTTAAATTTGAATTCCTAGATAAACCTATAATTAGAGATCTTAATATTATGCAAGAAAGAGAAATCTATATTATAAATAAAATTACGAATAAAACCAAACACATTAATCACCTTAGTAAAGAGGTTCACTTTAAACGTTTGGATAAGCAATTACAAAATAATACAGTCCGAGAGAAAATCAAAACTATAACTAGTAAATTTATTTCTGACCTCTGTTCTGATCAACCTAATGCTTTCTGGAAAAGAAAGACTCATGTTATATCTTTGCCTTACCATCCTAGTTTTAAAGAAATTAATATTCCAACTAAAGCTAGACCAATCCAAATGAATAAAGATCATATGGATTATTGCAAGAAGGAAATTAATGAATATTTAGCTAAAGGGTTAATTAGACCCAGTAAGCCGCCTTGGAGTTGCTCGGCGTTCTATGTGGTCAATGCTGCCGAATTAGAAAGAGGAAGTCCTCGATTAGTAATAAACTATAAACCTTTAAACCAAGTGTTACAATGGATTAGGTATTAGGTATCCCATATCTAATAAAAAGGATTTAATTAGCAGATTACAACGGAAAAGTATATTTTCTAACTTTGATCTTAAATCAGGATATTATCAGATTCAATTACATGAAAAAGATAAATATAAAACACCATTTGTAGTCCCTTTCGGGCATTATGAATGGAATGTACTTCCATTGGGTCTTAAAAATGCACCTTCCGAGTTTCCGAACATTATGAATGCTATATTTAAGAATTACTCAAACTTTACTATAGTTTATCTTGATGATATCTTGGTCTTTTCAGATTCTATAGACCAACATTTTAAACATTTAAATCATTTCTATGAACTAATCAAATCTAATGGATTAGTATTATCAGAAAAGAAGCTAAATTTTTGTCAAAGTAAAATTAGGTTTTTAGGGTTTGACATTGGTCAAGGTCTGTACACCACAATTAATAGATCCTTAGAATTTGTTACAAAATTTCCAAATGAAATTAAAGATAAAATCCAACTACAAAGATTCTTAGGATATCTAAATTATGTGTCTGATTTCATTCCTAATTTAAGAACCATTTGTATACCCCTATTTAAAAGACTTAAGAAAAATCCTCCTCCTTGGGATAAGTCTATGACTGAGAGTGTACAACTGCTTAAGAAGATAGTTAAAAAACTACCTTGTTTAGGTATTCCAGATCCTACCGCAGATCTTATTGTCAAAAACTACCTTGTGAGATATTACCCGGGAACCTGAACTCAGGCCCAATTAAATTATTCTACTATTAAAAAAGAGATTTTATCAATTGTTTTATGTATTATGAAATTTCAAGATGATTTGTTTACAAATTCATTTATTTTAAAAATGGATTGTAAATCTGCAAAAAGTGTATTACAAAAAGTTGTTAAGAATTTAGTTTCCAAACACATTTTTGCCAGATGGCAGGCTTTACTCGCATGTTTTGATTTTGAAATTATTCATATAGAGGGTATTAAAAATGCATTACCAGATTTTTTAACAAGAGAATTTTTACAGGGAAAGAAAAATGTGTAACAATACCACTTCTAAAGATTCTTATGGCCCGCCATTACAAAGTCCAGAAAACCACACTAAATAATTGGTACTGGGATCATCTTCCTATGTATCAAAAATAACTTCTCCAATTTCCTCTTTAAAGGAAAAAGGAGCTAACCCTGCTTTTGTTTCTCCATCGCAGTTTACTCAGGGTATTACGTCATCCTCTTCTTTAAAGATGACTCCAATTAAAAGAAAATTAGCGTATTACGCTCCCCCACCAGGAGTAAAATTAAAGTTTATTACTAAGGAACTTTCAATTCCTATTATTCCCTTGGAAGATTATTACTGTCCTCCCGAAGTATCATTGTTACAAGTGATTAGTAAGTTGTTTCCTCAAGGAATTCACCTTCTTAATCCAGACATTAATAAAACCAGGTCCTTTTATGAGTTCATCCTGGTTGATACTGATTCTATTACTCTTACACACGTTAAAGATGATGCTACCAGAAATATTAAATACTCTAAGTTTAAAATTAATAAAGTTTTGTCCCCTTCTAACTGGGGTACTCATCCTTATCATTCTCGAGATTTTACAAGGATCTTTGTCCCTCAGCATTACACTTACTTATATTACATGGACGCCTGGTCCCATTTCCTTGCAATTAGGCCATATGATCATACTTGGTTTATTTGGTTCAATAAGAACATGTCATTAAAATTTCCTAACTGGTTTATTAAATGGTTCAAAGTTTATGGGTTGGAAACCCAGATTTTTCCAGATCTAGCATTAAAATCTTACCAAGAATTTTGCGAAGTTACTGCTTGTCCAAAGCACAAAAGTCTGTTATCTTTTACAGCCGCGTTTGGAATTACATGGACTATGTCATGGTCATTTACTACAGATCAAATTTGGCCTGAAACTACTGCCTCTCATCTATCAAGAAAGATTTCTATCAAATGGTGGGAGTCTTTCAGCCTAGAGCTACTTACTCCAGCTGTTAGAAACGCTTGGTATGCAAAAAATACCAAGCTCCGTAAGTCTACTACAACTAGCACGGAAACTACTTTTCTAGCTGACAAGAGTAAATTGTTGGCTTCGCTCTCGGCAATTTTTGATCCCCAGAAATTTGCTGATAAGCTCCAAGAAATTACAAGTGCCATGTCAGAATGCCACAGTTCATCCTCTTCTATTGATGGCACACCTGTCAATGAAGACAATTGTTATGGAATCTATAATTAGATTTCCACCAGAATTATTAAAATTACTTTTTCATATATGTTAATTTACTTTTAAGATAAGATTCGCTTTTATCACTTGCTATCATTTATTGTTTGAATTGTTAGGCCATGTGGGCCACCCTTGCTTTTACTTTACTCTACTTTGAACAATTATGTAAAAGATAAAATTCCTTATCTTTGCTTTTGGCCATTTGTATTTGTCGGCCACTATGTTTCTTTATTATTGTAGCATCTAAGAGCATTGTAATTTAGTTTGAAGTCCGTGTGCTATATAAGGACTTGGTCTTGTTTGTTCAGGGCATCATAATTTTCTCTCATACTTGAGTTGAAACAAAAAAACCCTTGAAGAATCAATATTGTAAGTCTTCTTGTGAAATAATAAAATTATGACTTTATCTATTGCTGTACATTTAAATTATATACCTATTTTTAGATTTTCTAAAGACGATATTTTACCTATTACAAATATATTTATTCAAGTATACATTAACTATAATACTGCATCTGCTATTTACATTACTTCTACCGACTCTGAAGGATCCTATTTTTCGCTATTGAAACTGATTCACATTATTTTAGGTTTTGTTTTATTTCACTGGTTCTTATTATTTGTTATAATTTCTTTAATCCTGAAGTTTTAGTTCTTTTTGGGGATTTGCTGAATAGTGAGTGGTCCAGGTAGTAAGTCCTGCAAGAGTGGCCGTGAATCCGTTGGTTTAGCTCATTGTAGTCTTCCAGAAATAAATAAATTATAAGGGGGGTAGGAAGGAGTAGCAAGTTTAAGCAACCTTTGGATTAAAACATATCTTTATAATTTTGTTTATCCACCATGTCTCAAATCTTAAAAGCTTTAAGCCGGTTGGGTAGTAGTGCTTCTAGCAGTAGGAAAACCCTAATACCTGCGTCTACTAGCTATGATGATACCAATAACAACATAGATCAGGACACTTATCAAAATCATGAATTACAAATTCAAGAGTTAGAAAATAAATTAATTAATTGGTCTATGCCAGAAATTAAAATGAAAGATGTTTATAAAGTCTCTACCTTTAGCGATGATACTAAAAAGATTATTAAGACAGTTGAATCGTCTAAATCTGTCTCTAATAAACAAGAAATCATACATTTTTTAGAAAAATCATTAATAGATGAACATAAAACCTAAGGATTTAAATACATTCACTTAAGATTAATACAAATAGCTATTAAACCTCTGCATAAATTAGGTCTTAATACCCTTATTTTATTAATGCTTAGAGATACTAGGATAAGAGATTTTCATAACTCGGTTATAGCTATGGTCGAAATCAATCTCAATGATGGCCCGATTTATTTTAACTGTCATCCAAATTATTCCATGAGTTTAGCCGATAAAGCTACTCCGGAGGCCTTAGTAATTTTTGTTCAAGCTTCTGAAAACAATTTTAATCCTGGAGTATCTATTATAGATATAATCAGTAGAATAACTTACAAGATTAAGAAACCCATTTCTACCATTATTATATACTTTTACAGTTGACGATACCGCCATAAGTACTCAGGCGCTGGGAAGAATAGTTAAATTTGAATTCCTAGATAAACCTATAATTAGAGATCTTAATATTATGCAAGAAAGAGAAATCTATATTATAAATCAAATTACGAATAAAACCAAACACATTAATCACCTTAGTAAAGAGGTTCACTTTAAACGTTTGGATAAGCAATTACAAAATAATACAGTCCGAGAGAAAATCAAAACTATAACTAGTAAATTTATTTTTGACCTCTGTTCTGATCAACCTAATGCTTTCTGGAAAAGAAAGACTCATGTTATATCTTTGCCTTACCATCCTAGTTTTACAGAAATTAATATTCCAACTAAAGCTAGACCAATCCAAATGAATAAAGATCATATGGATTATTGCAAGAAGGAAATTAATGAATATTTAGCTAAAGGGTTAATTAGACCTAGTAAGCCGCCTTGGAGTTGCTCGGCGTTCTATATGGTCAATGCTGCTGAATTAGAAAGAGGAAGTCCTCGATTAGTAATAAACTATAAACCTTTAAACCAAGTGTTACAATGGATTAGGTATCCCATATCTAATAAAAAGGATTTAATTAGCAGATTACAACGGAAAAGTATATTTTCTAACTTTGATCTTAAATCAGGATATTATCAGATTCAATTACATGAAAAAGATAAATATAAAACACCATTTGTAGTCCCTTTCGGGCATTATGAATGGAATGTACTTCCATTGGGTCTTAAAAATGCACCTTCCGAGTTTCCGAACATGATGAATGCTATATTTAAGAATTACTCAAACTTTACTATAGTTTATCTTGATGATATCTTGGTCTTTTCAGATTCTATAGACCAACATTTTAAACATTTAAATCATTTCTATGAACTAATTAAATCCAATGGATTAGTATTATCAGAAAAGAAGCTAAATTTTTGTCAAAGTAAAATTAGGTTTTTAGGGTTTGACATTGGTCAAGGTCTGTACACCACAATTAATAGATCCTTAGAATTTGTTACAGAATTTCCAAATGAAATTAAAGATAAAATCCAACTACAAAGATTCTTAGGATATCTAAATTATGTGTCTGATTTCATTCCTAATTTAAGAACCATTTGTATACCCCTATTTAAAAGACTTAAGAAAAATCCTCCTCCTTGGGATAAGTCTATGACTGAGAGTGTACAACTGCTTAAGAAGATAGTTAAAAAACTACCTTGTTTAGGTATTCCAGATCCTACCGCAGATCTTATTGTCAAAAACTACCTTGTGAGATATTACTCGGGAACCTGAACTCAGGCCCAATTAAATTATTCTACTATTAAAAAAGAGATTTTATCAATTGTTTTATGTATTATGAAATTTCAAGATGATTTGTTTACAAATTCATTTATTTTAAAAATGGATTGTAAATCTGCAAAAAGTGTATTACAAAAAGATGTTAAGAATTTAGTTTCCAAACACATTTTTGCCAAATGGCAGGCTTTACTCGCATGTTTTGATTTTGAAATTATTCATATAGAGGGTATTAAAAATGCATTACCAGATTTTTTAACAAGAGAATTTTTACAGGGAAAGAAAAATGTGTAACAATACCACTTCTAAAGATTCTTATGGCCCGCCATTACAAAGTCCAGAAAACCACACTAAATAATTGGTACTGGGATCATCTTCCTATGTATCAAAAATAACTTCTCCAATTTCCTCTTTAAAGGAAAAAGGAGCTAACCCTGCTTTTGTTTCTCCATCGCAGTTTACTCAGGGTATTACGTCATCCTCTTCTTTAAAGATGACTCCAATTAAAAGAAAATTAGCATATTACGCTCCCCCACCAGGAGTAAAATCAAAGTTTATTACTAAGGAACTTTCAATTCCTATTATTACATTGGAAGATTATTACTGTCCTCCCGAAGTATCATTGTTACAAGTGATTAGTAAGTTGTTTCCTCAAGGAATTCACTTTCTTAATCCAGACATTAATAAAACCAGGTCCTTTTATGAGTTCATCCTGGTTGATACTGATTCTATTACTCTTACACACGTTAAAGATGATGCTACCAGAAATATTAAATACTCTAAGTTTAAAATTACTAAAGTTTTGTCCCCTTCTAACTGGGGTACTCATCCTTATCATTCTCGAGATTTTACAAGGATCTTTGTCCCTTAGCATTACACTTACTTAGATTACATGGACGCCTGGTCCCATTTCCTTGCAGTTAGGCCATATGATCATACTTGGTTTATTTGGTTCAATAAGAACATATCATTAAAATTTTCTAACTGGTTTATTAAATGGTTCAAAATTTATGGGTTGGAAACCCAGATTTTTCCAGATCTAGCATTAAAATCTTACCAAGAATTTTGCGAAGCTACTGCTTGTTCAAAGCACAAAAGTCTGTTATCTTTTACAGCCGCGTTTGGAATTACATGGACTATGTCATGGTCATTTACTACAGATCAAATTTGGCCTGAAACTATTGCCTCTCATCTTTAAAGAAAGATTTCTATCAAATGGTGGGAGTTTTTCAGTCCTTAGCTACTTACTCCAGCTGTTAGAAACGCTTGGTATGCAAAAAATACCAAGCTCCGTAAGTCTACTACAACTAGCACGGAAACTACTTTTCTAGCTGACAAGAGTAAATTGTTGGCTTCGCTCTCGGCAATTTTTGATCCCCAGAAATTTGCTGATAAGCTCCAAGAAATTACAAGTGCCATGTCAGAATGCCACAGTTCATCCTCTTCTATTGATGGCACACCTGTCAATGAAGACAATTGTTATGGAATCTATAATTAGATTTCCACCAGAATTATTAAAATTACTTTTTCATATATGTTAATTTACTTTTAAGTTAAGATTCGCTTTTATCACTTGCTATCATTTATCATTTGAATTGTTAGGCCATGTGGGCCACCCTTGCTTTTACTTTACTCTACTTTGAACAATTATGTAAAAGATAAAATTCCTTATCTTTGCTTTTGGCCATTTGTATTTGTCGGCCACTATGTTTCTTTATTATTGTAGCATCTAAGAGCATTGTAATTTAGTTTGAAGTCCGTGTGCTATATAAGGACTTGGTCTTGTTTGTTCAGGGCATCATAATTTTCTCTCATACTTGAGTTGAAACAAAAAAACCCTTGAAGAATCAATATTGTAAGTCTTCTTGTGAAATAATAAAATTATGACTTTATCTATTGCTGTACATTTAAATTATATACCTATTTTTAGATTTTCTAATGACGATATTTTACCTATTACAAATATATTTATTCAAGTATACATTAACTATAATACTGCATGTGCTATATATATATATATATATATATATATATATATATTGATAACTCGAATTCGTATCGTATTTTCTGACTCATTACGCGCACTTTTAGTACCGTTTTATCGAGTCTTTCATACTATTTGTTTTGATTTATTATGTTTTCCTTTGTTTTTATGTCGACATGTCTTTAATAGGCAAGTATGGAAAAAAGAGCGAAAACAGATCTGAAGAGTGAAGAAAAACAGCAAAAATGCAAGTTTTGGCCTCCCCAACTGAATGGCGCTCGCCATTTGCCCCTATAGAGGAGAAAGGCGTTCGCCGTGTCCCAAAAAAGGAGGGAAATCCACCAGAATCAATATTGACAGTTTTGCTTGGTTTGAATTCAAATCGTACCAGACCTTCTTGGAGCCAATTTTCCTCTATAAATACACCCTTGAGGGTCTGCATTTAGGGATTGGAGTTGCGCGGAAGCGCTGCCGAATTCTTTAGCCTAACTACATATTTACTTTCCAAAGCAGCAATTGCTCACACTGAGTAGTTGTTGCACTGTTGTAATCTTTTACATTATTGCCGATTGTACGCTTAGATCGATTTGTCATTCAATAGAAGTTGTTTTCATTCCAGTTTATTCCGGGTTATTTACTTTTCCGTCTTCACTGCATTGTTTAGTTTACAAGCTTGTAACATAACTTGATTTCTAAATAAAAACCAAAATCTGTGTTTTTGTTAAAACTATTCAGTATGTATGATTTAATTTCCAGCATTTTTAATGTTAGTTTTAGGATTTAATATGTTAGGCTAAATTTGGCTGAGCCCGTAGTTTGAGGACCGTCGTTTAGACGGAACTCTGTAGAAACCATCGGTGTAAAACATGATCGTTTAAAAATCTAGTTTTAGTGTCTAATTGTAATTTAAGTCGCTTTGTCGTGAGAGCGAGGGGCTGCTTAACAGCGTTTTGTCATGAGAGTGAGAAATGCATTAAGGTGTGTCCGATAGAACGGGAGTTTGAGGTAAGCACCAAATAGTAGACGTTGAGCACTAAACCTAAACACGGCGATAACGCTTTAGGCTTCATTTAGGCTTTGTTGGTTTTCAAAATGCATCGTTTAATTACCGAGCGAGCGAGAGCAAAATCTTGGGGTCATTAGGTGTGGCTTGGTCAATAGCGCGAGAGTGTGAGATTGAGTCTTTAAATCAGTATTTCCTATAGAATAGAATTTAAGATCTTTGTTAACACCTGTAATTTACGGAGTCCCTTAGGAACACAGAATCCACATTTCAGGCTCGTTTTATCGTTATTTTCAAACTTTAAGTAATTAGCGTTTATATTTCCATTCGTACCATTTTAATCATAGCCTTAGCTTTATAAAGCAACGATAGATTGCAGTAGGTTGACATTGGTCTTTGTGGGTTCGACAATCTTTTATATTACTTCGATAAATCCGTGCACTTGCGGAGCATCATATATATATATATATATATATATATATAAATTGGAATACACTGTCAGTGTAAAACTACTTTATCCAATTAGAATAAATCATTTTGGCACATAATTATGAAATTAAAAATTAAAATAAATAAATTGTAATTAAACCATTTTAATAACTAATTCTTTTATGTTTCTCTCTTCTCATGTGTCAAAATTATTCATTCTAATTGGATGAGTGTGTAAAATGATTTTACACTGACAGTGTATTCTAATTAATCTCATATATATATATATATATATATATATATATATATATATATATATATATAATGATAATCATTATGCAATATAATTTAATTTTGATGTTTATGTATGGTTTAATTAAAATGGTTTTTGGAAATTGGGAGGACTCTTACAAAGAACTCCCAAGATACCTCGTGGTACTAAAACATTTTGCTCTAGGGACTGTAGCATTGTTGGAGACGTTGACGGCATATACACTAGACAGGAATTATGTCAGTGGAAATGGCATTTTCCACAGACTCTTCTGGGCGTTTGAACCATGGATCAAAGGATTTACGTACTGTAAACCTATAATTCAAATTGATGTAACATGGTTGTACGGAAACTATAAGGGCACGCTACTAATGGTCGTAGCACAGGATGGCAACAACAACATTTTCCCTATCGCCTTCGCTCTAATTGAATAGGAGACTGCTGGAGGTTGGAGTTTTTTCCTAAAAAATCTCCGACAATACGTTGCTCCCCAACCTAACTTGTGTTTGATCTTTGACAGACACCCCTCAATAGAGAGTGCTTACAATAATCCTGATAACGGTTGGCAGGATTCTCCCTTAAGCCATGTGTATTGCATTAGACACAACGGTCAAAATTTAAGGCGGGAGTTCACGGACAAGGGGCTAAAGAAGATGGTTACTAACGCGGACTATGCATTAACAGAGCCTACCTTCAGATACTACCAGGACGAGATCAGACTTACAAACGCAGATGCATTGAGAAGGATTGATAATATTGAACGGGAGAAGTGGACAAGGGCGTACGACAATGGGCAACGATGTGGCCATATGACAACAAACCTGATTGAGTCTATGAACTCTGTATTCAAAGGCATCCGAAACCTGCCGATAACCGCTCTTGTGAGGTCAGCATATTTTAGGCTCGCTGCACTCTTTGATACCAAACGTACAGAGTGGGGTTCGGTCATATAATCTGGGCAGCTGTTTGGTTATAGTTCAATGACATTCATGAAGGAAGAAGCTGTAAAGGCCAACACACATGTCGTCACGGCCTTTGACCATATTACAGGTCACTTCAGTGTTGCAGAGTCTATTGATCACAATGAAGGAAGGCCTAGGGGATGTTTTCGAGTGGAACTGGATAGGAGTTAGTGGGACTGTGGAAAGTTTTAGGCATTTCGTATGCCTTGCTCCCATGTTATAGCAGCCTGTTCTAAGGTCCGGCTGGACCCAACCAACTATCTCTCTGTTCTTCACCAAGTCATTACTCTATGTAATGTCTACGGCACCAGCTTTCAAGTGGTAGCAAGGGAGGACTACTGGCCTCCATACGAAGGCAAAATTTTGTGGCATAATGATTTTATGCGAAGAAATAAAAAGGGTCGCCCTAACAGCACCCGTATTCACACGGAGATGGATGCAGCAGACAAAATGGTGAGGTTGTGTGGTTTGTGCCGCCAGCGAGGCCACAATCGTACCAAGTTCCCAAATGTGGGCTCTAGTATAACATCATAGTTTCAACTGTAAATTTGTCTATTTATAACAACAACAAATTTTATTTCATTGATGGCATACTTAACTGATTACAATGACATAAAATAACATAACATAACATAACATAATTTAATAGCTAAACATCAACAAATAACCATCAACGGAACCTAATACCAAATTAGAAAAACCCAAACGAAACAACTCATAGAATCAGCTTATCTAGGAAATTACAACCATCAACTTAATTTCTTGTTCTAACATCATCATCATGAGGACGCCAGCATCATTTTCCACTTTCCTCCAATACCGGGTGATTCCGTTTGGACTAGACTTCTCAACTAGCCTCTCAATCTTCCTGATCTTTTCACCTGCCGTAAATTCATCTGCTAGCCAGCGGCGAAGTTCCCTATGCAAATGCCCCAACGTCTGTGTGTTCCAGAGTAGCATCTTCATCGGAGGCTTGACAGCTGAGTATACAACTAGTGCATCTCTTTTCATCAGTGGAAATTGTGGAAACGGTTCCTCCGGTGCTGATGATGATGACGACGGATGACGATTTAATCACTCAGACATGGTGTTGAGAAGGGGAGAGTTTGAGATATTGGTGAGGGAAGAGAGGAAATTAGGGTTTTGGTGACAAGTATTGTGCAATAATAAGTGAGGGTGAACCCTTATTTATAGGCACATGATACCCTATTAAATAATATAATTAATTATATTCACTACGCCAAAACTGGACAAAGACAGCGCAACAAAGACAGCGCTTTTTAGACAAAGCGCTGCTATAGGTCTTTAAAAAATTTCGCTAAAAAAAGCGCTGTAATAGATAGCCTTTAGAAAGCGCTTTTCAAAAGCGCTGTTAAATGCCCTAAATGGTAGCCACCTTAGAAAGCGCTTTCTGGAAAGCGCTGCTATAGATAATACTTTAGACAGCGCTTTAGAAAAGCGCTGTCTAAAGGTTAACCTTAGAAAGCGCTTTTAGGAAAGCGCCCTCTAAGGTAATTAAATTCTCCAACTTTAGAAAGCGCTTTATAAAAGCGCTGTCTAAAGGTTAACCTTAGAAAGCGCTTTTAGGAAAGCGCCCTCTAAGGTAATTAAATTCTCCAACTTTAGAAAGCGCTTTATAAGGAAAGCGCCCTCTAAGGTCATTTATGAATTAAAATAATGGTTACATTTCATTTCATTTTCTGAAACTTTTATTCATATTCTTCTCTCGACCGGGCGTTTTAGAAAACCCTTGCTATCTTTCTTCTCTGCTGAAACCCATTCGCCATTGCCGTCGTTCTTCTCTACCATTGGTTTCTTGAAGTTTCAATGTTGTTCTTGCCATTGTCAGACGTGAAGTTTCACTGTCATTGAAGACGAAACGAAGAAGAGGTACGTTGTTCTTGCTTCATTAAGTTTCATTGTTCTTCTTGGTGTTCTTGCTTCATTAAGATTCATTGCTTTCGTGAAGTTTCATTGTATGTTGTTCTGTTGTTGATGTTTAGTTTGTTGATGGTATGGTATTCGTGTGAAAAATGATGGTATGGTATGGTATGTTGTTCTGTTGTTCTGTTGTTCTGCTTGTAGTGTTGGTGTTATTGTTGGTGATGATGTATGATTCTGATACTTGGTTTGTTCTCCCTGTTAGATGTTGTTGATATTTCTGGTGTAGTATTTGTTGATGTTGGTGTTGGTGTTTCATACTCATTCTAACACAAAAACCAGGCACCATTTTAAAAATAGTTAATTGATATTTTTATATTTAAAAGATTTTATCAAAATAACTTATAACATTTTATATATTATTTTAAACTTATGTGGAGTGTAGTATAATTTCATAAGCTTAAGTTTTTCATCACTTATAAAATAAGTGCCAGGGTAGTACAATGCATTATTGAAATCTGCATAATGTAGTTTAAAACATCAGTTCAAAATTTTAGACATTGTTGAAGAAGCGATTGAGTTTTGTACTGAATATTTTGTCATTTAATTTTTGTTTTTTTCTTTCTTACAAGTAAAATGTCTAGTAACCAGGAAGATACGCACGAGACACATGATACACATGAAACTCAGAATGAAGCTTCGAAAGTAGAACGTGAAATAAAACGAGGAAAAACCATTATGAAGTCAATCATCCGCGCTAGAGATAAAGGGACGAAATTTGATGTACATTGGAGTGACGAGAACCAACTAGTTGAGCCTAACGGTTCAATGTTGTCTTCATACATTGGTTCACTTATCCGTCAGCACATTCCAATCAATAGTGATAATTGGAGGAGTAAATCGTTGGATGCCGGTAAAGAAAAGATATGGACTGAGATACAGGTACTTACCAAATATGATTGATGTTATTAGATTTTTGTTGACTATTAAGTCATTAATTTACTTATACTAATACGCTTTATGTTTATATGTGTATGTTTTTTCGTAGAGGTCCTTTAATATTGAAGAAAGTCGGGAAAAATATTGTCTTCAATTGGCCGGAAAGAGACACAGAGGGTTTAGAGCCTTATTATCAAACAAATATCTAAGGGATGAGGACAAAAAATTTGTTGAAGCAGAACTTCCACCGTTGTATGCGGGTGTGATTACATCGGAAGAATGAGGCATTTTTGTAGCCAAACGGAAAACCGAAGAATTCAATGTAATGTTATCTTGTCATGTCTATTGATTGTATTATATATTTGTTTCATTAGTTTGTTTTGATATGACTTAAACTTTTTTATCCAGAAATTGAGTGCCATTAATCGCGAAAGAGCATCAAAACCCGCGTATCCATACAGAAAAGGGCGTTTGGGATATGCACGGTTACAACAAAAATTGGTAAGTATATATTCATGCTATGATTTTATTAATTGTATTATTGTGTTATAATTGATGAACTTATTATTTAACTAAATGTGTAGTTAGAAGAGTCTAAAAGTGAAGAATCATCAGTTCCGGACCATGTTTTGTGGAAGGAAGCTCGCGTGGGTAAGGATGGAGCTGTTAGAGAAGATGGTCAGCATGTTTATGACGAATGTGTAAGTATAACATTATGTCTCAAAGTTAATCGAAATTTTATTAAAATATAATTAATTTTTAATCCCCACTAATAATTTTCGATTTGTCAATGAATTTCAGGAGAATCTATCTAAATCCTTACCCACAGATGAGGTTGATTGCAGGAGCATTCTTAGTCGAGTACTAAATGTTCCTACGTATTCCGGTCGGGTGAGAGGTAAAGGATTTGGTGTGACTCCATCTTCCCTATATAAGCCACCAAAGAGAAAAAATCCCAGCAACTAAGAAGTCATGCAAACTTTTATGGCACTACAAGCGCAAGTCCGTGAATTGCAAAAGGATAAAGAGAGATATGAGGCGGAAAAGCGCGGTTCCGGTTTGAAAGATACTAGTGATAAAGCTAGTATCAATTCTCCAAATAAAATTCCCGAGGTAATTAGCACATATTTATTTTAATTAAATTAACACATTTATTTTAATTGACCTTTATTCATATTAACAGTTACATATTTATTATTGCTTCAGGGCATTTCATCTTGCCAGCTGTATTTCTCGTTACCGACTTATCGCACAGTTGGCAAGGGAAAAGTGCATAACCTTGTGGGAGCGTTACTTCATCATCAACCGCTCCCCAATGGATATCTGAAAGTGCCGGTTGATATCGCTTTAGATACGGATGCGGTACTACCCATACCTGACTCGGTTTCAGAGGTTACATTGTTGTGGGATGCAATAGGTTCGTTTGTTGCATGGCCGTTAGACCTCATTTCCATAGGTGATGAGGTATGTTGAAAACCATTACGAATCTCTTAGTATTCAAATGTCAATTCTGAACGATTATGAAAATCATTCTGAACCATTACTTACATTTTTTTTACATGGTAATGTTAGACTCCTACAAAACCCGCAGCTAAGAATAAAGGGGTTTTGCGGCAAAACGAGCCTGTTGAATCACACAGAGAGGTAGCTTTTAAGTGTTATTCTATTATCCAAATTCAAAAGTTTCATGATTTTCTACTTTACCTAACTTATATGATTGTTAGGTTCCTGCTCATGCTTCACAACAGACCGACATGAAAAAAGCTCCTACAAGGACCGTGCAGGAAAAAAGAGCTCGCTTTCAGTCGTGTCTAGAAACACTTATGACAATGTCAGATTTGATGGATGGTGCTATTCGTCAAATAGAAATGGTCGAAGGTGTTTTTGGATTTCCGCATTCCGAGATAATCGGAAAAGAGGACATGGAGCAGATATTCAAGCATACTGAATTAGTCATCGGTGTTATGCATTCATACATCTGGTACTCTAATCAATCTATTATTTATTTAGTTGAACAATTTATTTACACATTTCAATGAAAATAGTCTAATGTTTATTATGTTTTTATTTAAGGTGCCTGTATGAAAAATTCATGCGGGGGACGGAATTGTCAAACAGATTCTGTTTCTTCTCTTGCAGCCTTGTTAATGCACCGAGAATTGGTATGAATGCAATTGAAGTAAGAGACCACTTACTTGCGCGATTTATGGCCAGCAACACAGAAAGTCTGTTTCTTTTACCGTATAATACTGGAAACGGGTAAGATTTTCATTCTAATTTCATTCTAATCTTTAATTTGTATCTTTTGCGTAGAAATTATCCATCTAAACTTTTGTTATATTTTACAGTGGACACTGGTTGTTGGTTGCCATTAATCCTATAACATAAGTGGTCTATTATCTTAATTCATTGGATACTGATTGGTCCACATATCAGAATATGAAGGATGTGGTTGACACGTAAGTGAGATTGTTCGAAATATTCGTGTGTATTTGTATATTTAATTATTTCTGTGACATTATTCTAAGTTTACGTTTTCCTTTTATAGAGCTATACTACTATACCGTGCACAAAGAGAGACTCGAGTAGCACGGGCTAGATCAACCAATATTACATGGGTCAAAGTGGAGGTATATTAATTTTCACAATATTGCTTATTAGTGATGCTACTTGATAACACAAAACATCTATATATTATTTCTTATTTGTTTGTCTATGTGTAGTGCCCTCGTCAGCATAATGACATAGACTGCGGGTACTTCGTTTTGAGGTTCATGAGAGAAATCCTTCAAATGGGACAATCGGAGATTCCTATTACGGTATGCATGGTTTTATAACTTAGGATTTATTTTAATATTTATCGGATATGTCATATAATTTATTATTTTTAACTAAATAATGCGTATATTGTTTTGTTATGTAGTATTTCGATGATATGGCGTGTCCTTATTACACGAGGAAACAATTGCAAGATATTAAGGAGGAATTGTGCGAATTCTTTATTGCAAGAAGAATTCTTTCTTGAATGTATAGTTTTGTGAATGTAAATTCTAGTTTATTGAAATGTAAATTCTGCATTAATGTAAATTCTAGTTTTGAAATAGAATTTATTAATGGAAATGCGTATCCATACTGGTTTATTGAAATGTGAATTATACAGGTTTATGGAAATGTGAATTATACAGGTTTCTGCATAAAAAAAATGGTTAAAATGGGATTTTTAAAAAAAATCTTCAAAATTATACGTAAACAAAAGACAGCGCTTTTGAGAAAAAAGCGCTGTCTAAAGGTATACATTAGACAGCGCTTTGAAAAGCGCTGTCTAAAGTCTCCCTTTAGAGAGCGCTTTTAAGGAAAAAGCGTTCTCTAAAGGTATATAAAAAAAATCATTATACATATACATTAGACAGCGCTGTCTAAAGTCCCCCTTTATAGAGCGCTTTTGAAGAAAAAAGCGCTATCTAAAGTATATAAAAAAATTCTTTAAAATTTTAAACGTATACATTAGACAGCGCTTTTGAAAGCGTTGTCTAAAGTCCCCCTTTTAGAGAGCGCTTTTTCATAAATAAAAAAACGTTGTCTTTACCTACGACAGCGCAACCTTAGACAGCGCTTTTAAGCGCTGTCATAGGCCAAAAAAAGCGCCATCTTTTCCCTTGTTTAGCGTAGTGATTATAAAAAAAAAATTTAATCGTTTAAAAAAAATCACTTACAGTGAAGCGCCATCCTATATGGCACCTCCCCCTGGAAATTAGGGCACCTCAGCTACACTGAAGCGCCATCCCACATGGCGTGTAGGAATTTTTTGAATTTTTTTTGCCTGAATCGCCATCCCATATGGCGCCTCAGGTCTTTCTGTTTTCCAAAACTAGGCCACTTTGGTAAATCTCCTGAACCGTGCGTTTTTTTGGTTTTTTTTTTGAAAAAGTAAGTTATGTTAAAAAAAATTCAAATTTTCTTTATTAAAAAATAGAAGTAAAATTTTCTTTCTCCTTTGTTATCACAACCACTCCATAATTCTAATTAAAAAAAATTAAATTTTAAATTTTCTCTCTTTTCTTATTGATTGCTTCTAGGAATTTGGATAAATGTGTGTTTGTATGTAAATATTTCTTTGGATTTGAAACCTTAAAGCATTTGTGCATGCTTTTAAAACCAAATTAAACTAAACTGAATATATTTTGGCTTGATTCCTAACTATTTAAAAAGATAGTTAAAAGTTTAAGAACTAAAGAAAAACTTAATAATTTTTTATTAGAAATGTTATAAAAGTGGAATTCTCAATTAGGGAGAATGTTTATTTTGCTGCAGAACTTAGTTTCGGCAATTCCGATTAAGCGTAACACGCTGGATACTTGGGTTTGAAGATTGGATTCCAATAAGGCTTTCTCAGTTCGATCGTGTTACGTTTATCTTATTGTGACCTTCCCTAGTTTCTCTCTTCAAGAATCAGAGCAACTATTTCTCAGGGTTGTTTGGAAAACTAAAAGTCCTTTCAAGATTAAAATTTTTGTTGGAGGTTGGTTTGTGATAGGCTCCCAACTCGTGATAATCTTGCTATTAAAGGAATTCTCGATTCTTCTCACGATAAAGTTTGCGTTTTTTGTTTCCACGATGATGAGTGTGCGGAGCATTTATTTTTGAGCTGTCCCAAAACCCAACTTTTGTGGTGTAAAATTGCCGATTGGTTAGGTTATTCTCCGGTTACCTCTTCCTCTATTACCAATCACGCCCTTCGCTGGTTTTTGACCTTATTCGACAAAGGTAAGGAGGATATGAGTTGTTATGTGTGGATCATATCTACTTGGTGTATTTGGAATACTAGGAACAACATTATTTTTAATGATGTTGTTTGCGACGTGGACGAGATTCTCTATCGGATAATCATTCTATCCCGGAGATGGTTGGATTTAGGCCGCAAGAGATTTAATCTCTATGATTGGATGAAACATCCTATAGACTACTTGTAATTTATAGGTTTGTCTTTGTTTGTCTTTTCTTCCCCTCCTTTTTGGTTGGTTTTTTGTATCGGGCCGGAGAATCCCTGTTTTTCCCTATTTATACAAATTGCTTACAAAAAAAAAATAGACATTGAAATTATGTAATAATAAAAATAGATCGAAGAAGAGAAGTCAAACAATTAAAAATTAAAGAGAATTTAGAAATATTGTAAGAGAAGGAAATAATCAACCCTATTTTCTACTAATTATTTTATGGTTGTATCAAAACTTAAATTGTCATTCTCAAATCAATAATCATTCGACTACAATAATGTAGGATAATCAGGACTTTTTCCAAATATATATTAAAGAAAATTTCTTTTAGAGACCAAATGTTTGAGTATCAAAAAACCAAAAGATAAATAATTAGTAAACAATGTTTGCTAGTTGCTATAAATGTAATGCAACGAAGTGCAACAGCAAGAAAAGCAGAAAGCAGGAACGTGTGAAAGACCACATCTCCCACGCTTGTAGTTTTTCTTCTCTCCAAAATATATACTATTTAAAACTATAATATGCCAAAACAAAACCCTTTGAAATAGATAATATCTCCAGCTGGAGGAGATAAAAGAAAATATCTTCAGTGCACTGTTCTGCACTCCGTGGCTACTACCGTCATCTATGAAATCGCCTTTCAAAGTTTGTAAGGAAATTACAGTTTCTACACAAATTTTTCATCTCACTCTTAAATCTTAGTTTTCCCCCCAAATCATTAACAAGGTAAAGATGGAAGAATGTGAATGCACACACAATGAGGTGAAAGAGTTCTCATTTAAATCAGGAACCCTAACAAACAACAGTTCACTGAAAGCGACGACAGTGTCGGATTTACCTGATGCCACCCCGACGGTGATTGTGGATGACTCCGTTCTGTTACAGTGAAAATCCTGTTATGTGCTGGTTCTGTTCACAGATCTGTTATTGTAGTTCTGGGAAGATTTTCACTATAGGTTTTCCTGGATCTACAGTTCTACAACTTGCTGGATTCATGATGAGTATGAGTGACTTCTAATTTTTCTGGTTTTAATTTCAGATATATATTGATTTGAGATCTAGTATTGTTGTAAGAGTTGCATACTTTTGAAATTATGAGATATTTGCAGGTAAACACTTTCTGTGAGTTCATTCTAACTGTGTATCCTGATTTTTGGTTTTTAATGAAATTTCCTTGCTGAGTTATAATAATATATCATTTCACTTTAGGTGAGTTCAATCAAACTTTACATTTTTTATAATATATTATTTATGCTTGACTTTTGTATTAGGACTTAGACGTGTTTTGCATTATAATGTTTTTTTTTATAGGGTCAAATATGGTACTGCCCGCTGCCCGCTGTTGCTTCTATATTGATATTAACCAATTGCAGAAACATAGAAAAGCAGGAACATGTGCAATACCAATATCCCCCATGCTTGTAGACTTTAGTAATTTCCAAACAAATTAAAATATCTAAAGTAACCATTAAAATTAAAATATCTAAAAACCCTCTCAACTAGATAATATCTCCAGCTGGTAGGAAAAATTAAAATATCTTCAGTGCACTGGAGTTCTGCACTCAGTGGCTACCATCACTTCAATAAACAAGTTTTACACAAAATTTTCATTTCTTTCTAAAATTTCTTCTTATCCATAGAAGTAAGGTGAAGAATGTAAAATCTCAGAGTGAGGTGAAAGATTTCTCATATATCAAAAAACCCTAACTAACCAACATTTCACTTGAAACAGATGGCGGTGGCGGATATACCTTATGCTTCAGACAGCGGTGGTGGTGGTGGAGGATTCTGTTTTGTTACGGGGAAAATCTGGTTATGATGGTGGTGCTGTTGACTGATTAGTTGCAGTTCCGGAACGATTTTCACTTCCGAATGCCTTTGAAGAGTACGAGTGATTTGATATTGATATTGTCGTAAAAGTTGTGGTGAGTTCAACAAACTTAAAATATATTTTTTCTAATATTTTTGGTGAGTTGAATTTTAGATATTAAAAATAAAAGTCCATTTTATTTCTGAGTAGAATTTTAGATATTAAAAATAAAAGTCCATTTTATTTCTATATCTTATTTCTTATACTATTTGTTTTCCATTTATGCTTGCCTTTGGGATGAGGAATTGGGACAACCTACACTGTTTTACTTTATAGGGTTTAATATGGCAGTGAATTCCGATGATCCAGGTCGATCCAATAGCAGGTATTTACTGGCTAAAACTTTTATAATTTTTAGTTACCACTCGTGGTGATGTCGGCTTGGATATCAAGTTTTGACATATTTATTAAAAAAAAAACATAATAAATTGAATTAAATGTAGACATAGAAACACTTGATCAAACTGTGAATAAAGATCATTTCATTGGGTTTCAATTGATCACTCATTTATGGTCTATTACTTGTTATTGTTTTAGCTAACATCAATTATCATTCACCTTATTCACCATTGTTCTTTAATTCCATAAATCATCCCTCAGTTTTCCTTTGCGAGAAATAATACTTGATGACGAAATATTGAAAAGAAAATAAATTTCCCTCTCTCTAAACATAGAGGTCTATGTATCCATCTCTAACCTTCTTTTTATTTTTTTATTTTATTTATTTTAGAGAAACTCATTATTTTAAATTTTTATAATGTCTCTCTCGGTAACCCGATGACATATTATTATCTATTTACTATTCCTTCCGTCTCATAAAAAATGTTTCATTTGTATTTTTTTTGTCTCAAAAAAATTATTCATTTTCATTACTCAAAGTAAAATTTATTATTATTTATAGTTTTATCCTTAAAATTAACATATCTAATCATTTTTTAAAAATCAAGTATTACTCAAATAAGATATTTTTTATGAGACGATAGAAGTAATTTATTTTTTCACAATTTTAAAATATCAAATTTTTTAAAGTTTTAACATTTTAATTTCTTGTTAAACCATAATTCAAATTGATACACAAAATGAGTTTAAATATGTATAATTTTTTACGAATCGCTGCTCCCTATAACGTTTAGTGATAAATATTAAATATGATCTTGTTCTAATATATCGTAAATTGTTGATCAATGTGTGAACAAGATCAAATGCTAAAATGTAAGTGGATTGAAGGAAATTTTAGCTAATTCCTTTTTTCAATAGGACCAAGAGGAGGATCTCATTCTTTGCGTGAGCGGATAGTGGATGGTTGAGATTGGCTGCTTTGTCGATCCTTACGCAAATTTGGCCCTTATCTTGCTTTCTTCGATTTGCTTGGCAAGTCAACTTATGGTTGTCTCACGGATGAAATTTTGTGGTAATAGTTAGTATTATTGTTATTTTTATTTTATATATTTGGGATTTGATTATATTTTTTTTATTAAATGGATTAAAATTACCTTTTTATAGGTGAATAAGTTTGATATTGTAGGTATGAACTCGCGTTTCTATATCTAATGTCTCTTTACAGCTATCAACTGTGAATTGAATTGTGTTCTGGACTGGGCCAGCGCTTGCCCCTCAGTCGGGCAGGCCCAACCCAACATTATGCTAAGCGGCCCATTAAGGCCCAATTCATCTCCTCGTCAGGCACACCCAGCGACATGACCCGTCAAGCAGACGCTACACGTGTCGGGGAGAGTTCGCGACTCTCCCCCCACGTTCTCCACGTGTTCCTTCCGCGGGGACACGTCATCAGATAACTACTCGCCTTCGAAAGAGTCGGCCTGCCCACCTTCCGGAGATCTCGGGACAGTCACTGCAGGGTGAAGACCACGCGTTGGTCTTCTCTACGCCACGTAAGTCCTGGAAGTTATCTGCATTGGGCCTAGCAATCCAACCCAGTGCAGACGACAGTTTGCCCAGTGCTGGGGGCACAATATAAATACCCTCTCTCATGAGAGGGTCAGGTTACATTCTATCACATTCTTACTTCCACTTTCTGTACTTGCCTACTCCTTTTCCTGACTTTGCCATTAGAGTACCTTGCAAGTACACCCCCCAGCCGTCTCATCACCACCGGAGTTGCGGCGCCCACGACGTCGCTGGCCACTAGTCTCCTTTCTGATAAGGTACGACCAGTGACGCCGTCTGTGGGAACCTTTGCTTCCCCATTTTTCTCTTCGTAAAACAAAAGCAACTTCCATTTTCCGATAACCATGGCCAGCACCCAACCTGAGGCCAAGACTCCGGACACAACCATTGTACAGTTCAACAACGGAGACGACCACGAGGACAATGTGGTCGTTAACGTCTAAGAAGGCGACGAAAGGGACGGGCGTATACTGCCTCCCCTTCTTCTGACGACGCGACATACAAAGTCGCCCAACAGAACAGCACCCCAGCTGTCTACCAGCCTATCCACGCGCCACCAAATGCTGATCCGAACACGGTGGCCATGTTCGCTCTAGGACTGCTATCGAGAGATTCAACCGAGAAGCCGTCGAGGTACCCGCTACCGACGACATGAAGAAGTTCCTGATCGAGCGGGGACTACGTCACGGGACCGAGTTCGCCAAGGCTGTGGACATCCATAGACCCCGCAACTTGGAAGACCTCATCCACAAAGCCCAATCATACATCCAGTTTGAGGAATCGGAGGCCACCCACGTTGCCCGTGAATCGCGACACTAAGAGGGCCCCTGGAGCTCCAGGGATGAAGACTCTACTGCCCCCTGACGCGGGGGAAAGAGGAGATGCGAAGGCCGTCCCAAAGACTCTCGCGAGCCGAGAGGTCCAGCTGGCCGGTTCACGGGGTACACTTCACTCACTGTTCCCCGCGAGCTAATTCTCTCCGAGTGCGCCAACTCGGAATTTCATAAAGGGGTGTCCGCTTTCCGAAGCCGATGTCCCCCAAATTAAACACTGACAAGTCCAAATACTACAAGTTCCATCGGAGCCACGGACATGTCACCGAAGACTGCATCCACTTCAAGGATGCGATAGAGATCCTAATCAAGGAGGGGCATCTAAAACAGTATACAAAGAGGAATGACGCCCCTCGACCTGAATGCTCGGGACACGTAAAACGTCGAGGAGAAGACCGTTCCCTCGGGAGAGAACAGACTGCAATTCGCTCTAAGCGTCACTCGGCCAGAGGACTTTTACATTCCCGAAGAGATCGAGGACCTTGCGGCAGTTCGCAGTTGGTGAAAGAATTTCCCCCCGAGGATCCTGTCACGACCTGTAGCACATGGGAAAGTTTCCCCACAGCAATGGTTATATCCGGCAGGGGCATCAGTAAGGTCTTCGTCGGGTCAATCAAGCGGAAGTTTGACGAGCTAGAATCCGCGAGCTCAGAACAGACTGCCACACTCGAGAAGGTGCAAGGGAAGTCGAACCCCATCACCTTCTACCTCGAGGAACTGCCCGGCTTTGCGCCTAACTCCATCATCCCTCTCCTGATCCGGGCGCAAATGGCGAATTTTGATGTCCTCAGAATCCTGGTCGACCAAGGGAGTTCGGCGGACATCATGTACGCCCACCTCTTCCAAACTCTCCAGCTCGACGAAAAGCATTTGACCCCCTACATAGGCTCAGATCTCTAGGGTTTCAACGACACGACCACCAAGCCATGGGGTTATGTCGAGCTGATGGTCATCTTCGAAAGTGATGACACTGCCCGACAAGTCAAGACCCGTTTCCTGGTGGTGGACTGTCCTTCCCTGTACCAGTGCATCCTGGGGAGGACAACTCTGGCCGAGCTCACGGCGGTACCATCTACAGTACATCTAAAGATGAAGTACTACCCCACCCGAGGTCGAGTCGTCACCATCCACAGGGATATCGAAGCTGCAACCAAGGGCCTGAGCTCGATCAATGTCAAGCCCAAGATTAGAGAGAAGTCAAGCTCGAACGCAGTACAGAAGCCTCTACCACGTGTCAACGCGGTGTACCTCGACAGTTGTTTCCCCGGCGAGCAGGAAGAAGGGGGAGCAGCGGACAACGACCTCCCAGCTGAAGCTAACAGGCAGCCTCCCCACCCAACGCACCCCGTCCCAGACAGAGACTTCGAGCTCATCGTCCTCGGAGACAATCCAGATAGGAGCTTGAAGATTAGTACCGGTCTCCCCGACCTGGCGAAGAAGCAGCTGAAGGCATGTCTCTGGGAGAACGCAGATTTGTTCGCGTGGAGCGCGTCCGAGATGCCCGTCCTCGACCTAGAGGTGACCTGTCACCGGCTCACTGTAGATCCAGCCGCTAGGGCTATAGTGCAACGTAGGCGTAAAACGTCTCGCTAAAAAGCGGAGGCTGCTGAAAAAGCAAAAGACCTCTTAGAAGAAAATATTAATTCGGAGGCCAGATACACAACCTAGCTGTCCAACGTTGTATTTGTCAAGAAAAATAATGGAAAATGGAGGATGTACATTGACTATACCGATCTTAACCGGGCGTGCCTAAAAGATTCTTATCCATTGCCTAACATCGACCAGCTGGTCGATAATTCTGCAGGTTTCAAACTATTGTCCTTCATGGACGCCTAGTCGGGGTACAATCAAATCCCCATGGCCAAGGCCAACAAGCTGCACATCGCCTTCATGACCAAGTCAAGCAATTACTACTACAACGTAATACCCTTCGGCCTGAAGAACGCCGACACGACCTACTAGCGGATGATGAAAAAAGTCTTTCGGGGAGAGGTCGACTACATTCTCGAGGTCTACATGGACGACATGATCGTCAAATCCACAGAAGAAGTCGACCACGCTGCCCATCTCAAAAGGGTGTTCGACACGGCGAAGAAATGCAGGATGAGGTTCAATCCCGACAAATGCCCCTTCGGCGTCCAGGCGGGCAAGTTCCTCGGTTTCTACTTCACAGAGCAAGGAATCGAGGTGAACCTCGACAAGTGCAGGGCGTTCTCCGAGATCCTGGCACCAAAATCAAAGAATTCGATACAATCGCTGAACGGGATGCTGACCTCGCTTTCCCGCTTTGTGGCCAAGTCGGCACAGTACGCACTCCCATTTTTCAAACTTCTACGCCAGAAAGCCACGTTCAAATGGACCGAGGAATGCGAGCAAGCGCTCCTCCACCTCAAACAAGTCATTTCACAACCCCCGGTTCTCTCGCTACTAGAGGGCGGGGAGACGTTATTCCTGTACCTCTTCATCACGAGCGAAGCCGTCACTGCAGTCCTAATCCGGGAAACCCCCGACAGGCAAAAGCCGATTAACATCACCAGCAAAGCCCTCCAAGGTCCAGAACTTAGGTACCAGCAGATCGAAAAGGTCGCCCTGGCCCTCGTCACTGTGGCCAGGAGACTAGGACACTATTTCTTGGCCCACACAATCGTGGTGAGGATCGAGAAACCTATGAGACAACTCCTCGGCCGACCAGACATGGCGGGAAGAATGCTTAGATGGTCGCTCGAACTCGCTGAGTTTGACATCCAATATGAAGGGTTGAAGGCCCTGAATGCTCAGGAGTTGGCCGACTTCGTGGCAGAGATGACCCTCCCAGAGCCTTCGACCAATGGATCCCAAAAGTGGACGATCTACGTTGACGGGGCATCCAGCTCGACTGGAAGCGGAGCAGACATCATCCTCGAAAACAGGGAAGGTATCCTGATCGAAGTCTCACTCACGTTGTCTTTCCCGACACCGAACAATCAAGTAGAGTACGAGGCTTTTCTTGACGGGTTACGCTTAGCTAAAGACCTTGGTGCCAAAGAGGTCAAAATATTCACCGACTCCCAGGTCGTGGCTTTCCAGGTACGGGGATAATACCATGCCAAGAATGATAGCCTCATCGAATACTTGGCTCTGGTGAAGGAAACGATGAAAAAGTTCTCCTCGGCAGAAGTGTACCACGTCCCGCGCGAACACAATACTCGAGCGGACATTCTATCAAAACTCACAAGTACAAAGAAGAAAGGCGAGAACAAATTTGTCATTCAAGAAGTGCTATCTCGTCAGAGCATCGAGAAAACCGGCTCCGCGGATGACGTGAACGCCGTTGGAGATAGTCATAGCTGGATGATCCCGGTGTACGAGTACCTCATCACGGGCAAGCTACCCGACGACCCTAAAGACGCCGGAGTTGTTAGGCGACACGCCTGCTCCTATACAATCGTCGAAGATAAATTATATCGATGCGGCTTCTCGATCCCTCTCCTCAGGTGCATCAACGAGTCCAAGGTCCCCGGTATACTCCAAGAGATCCACGAAGGGATCAATGCGCAACACCTCGGCGGACGATAACTAGCCCGTAAAACGTTATAAACAGGGTACTACTGGCCCACCATGCAGCAGGGCGCCAAGGAACACGTCAAGAAGTGTGACAGATGCCAACGACTTGGGGACATGCACCTGGCCCCGCTGAGCGAGCTCAAAACGCTCTCGTCCCCGTGGTCGTTTGCATGGTAGGGGATGGATATCCTCTGGCCCTTCGTCATGGGGTCGTACCAAAACAAGTACCTGATCATCGGCGTTGATTATTTCACGAATTGGATCGAGGCTGAAGCCCTGGCCAAAATCAGGGTCCACAACATACTATGTTTCTACAAGAGGAACATACTTTCCCGGTATGGCGTGCCCTAGGCAATTGTCACCGACAACGGAACACAATTCACTGATAAGAACTTTCAGGACTTCGTCGCAAAGCTGGGCACGAAACAACACTTCACCTCAGTCGAGCACCCACAAACAAACGGGTAGGAAGAAGCCACGAACAGGGTGATCCTGCGAGGTCTGAAATGGAGATTGGGCGACGCCAAGAAAAGATGGGTCGAGGAACTACACAACGTCCTCTAGGCCTACAGAACAACCCCGCACTCCACTACCGGGGAGACCCCCTTCCGATTGACCTATGGAACTGAGGCGGTGATCCCCGTGGAGATAAGGGAACCCTCGAGAAGAACGGAGTCTCCCCTAGACGAGGAGACGAACGATGAGGCCCTCCGGGAGGAGCTCGACTTCGTCAAAGAAATAAGGTTAGGGGCGTCCCTCCGCGAAGCCTCTCTCAAACAAAAGATAACTTTACGTTATAACAACAAAGTTATTAAGCACGATTTTCAGGTGGGCACTCTCGTCCTACGAAGGAACCAGAAAGATTCACGAGAAGGCAAGCTCAGCGCGAACTGGTAGGGCCCCTACCGCGTCCGCACGAAAACGGGGACAAGATCCTACTACCTCGAAAATCTACATGGGGAAAAACTTGCTCGACAATGGAATGCTGAAAAGCTTAAACAGTATTACAGATAAACACTGCCCGCAACCCCTCCGCGTCGCGACTATGGGGGAACACTAAGGTACAAGTGCGACTTCCCTTGAGACAAAAAGACAAGGACCCGCGTTGTGTGTTCACGAGGACCCTTGATCCAACGGGGATACCTCAACCGAGCTCCACCGTTGTCGTACCAATTTGGCAGGGCACCCAGCTTGCGATGGGAAGCCCACGCCATGAAGCTAAGACCTCGATCGAGCTCTTAGCCTCGTCAAAGGTCGAAATACACCTCCGACCACTCGACCAGTTCCCTACACAGTCGAGGATCAACAAAGTCGATCAAAACCCCCAATTACTTAGATACAAACGAAATAGATATATCAATAAACATACATACATCACACACATAAATAAAAGACAAAGCATTAAATCAGGCAGAAGCTCATTATTCAAAGTACTTACAAAAATATCACAAGCCCCTGGCACGCAGGCCAGGCAGAAAGCAATTCAAAATCACGGCGCGCATGCCGAACTAAATAAAAGAAACTGGCACGCAGGCCAGAAGAACTAACCAAAAGAAAAACTAAGCAGCTGTATCCCCCTCGGGCTGCCCATCCTCCATCGTCTCGTCGTCATCATCTCCCTCAGACACCGGGGGGACAATCTGACCATCGACCACTTCATGGTAGGGACCATTCCCCCCGTGATGAGCTGAACACCGGGATTCGCGATCCGGAGCTACTTCACAGCGTTGGCGAAGCCCACCTCGACAGCACCAAAGACATCCTGCTCGGTTTGCCTGAGCTTTGCGATAAATTCGGCACGAGTGATCAGGAGCTTGTCGTCCTCGGTTTCCTCTTCAACAGGTCGGGGCTTCCTGCTCCAGCTCGGCGATTTTTGCCAGGAGATTTTTCCTCTCCTCAGCGGAACTCTTCAATTTCCCCTCCAGCTGCCCCTGAAGCTTGACCTGGGTTTCATTCTGCTTTTTGCACTCAGCGAGGTCCTTGCTCAGTTTGCTCATCTCGGCCTCTACTGACTTGAAGCTATCCTGTAGCTTGGTCAGCTCCGCTGACGGACAGGTTTCATCGTTCAGGACCAAGGCTGCAGCACAAACCTGCATCACCGCGACCACGTCTTCCACCAAGGCTTTTCTCCTCGAGACCCGGTCAACCCCTAGGATGGCCTGGGCTTCAGGTGCGCTGATGGCCAGTGAGTTGGCCCCGGAGAAGAAATTTGGCCTCAGGTGACAAGGCGGGAGCACGAACTTCTGGCTTGGGGGACTCTCAGTAAGGTCGACCTGCACCTGCTCGGTGGTCCACTGCCTTTTCGGGGACCCCTGTGAGTTGGGAGATTAGCTGCACTGAGGAGAGCCAGAGGAATCCCCGGATGCCGGGACAGGCCCTGGGCGCTGCTGCAGGATCTGTTCGTCCCGTCTTTTCCCGCCCCTCTTCGAACCACGAGCAGCTACTAACTTCTTGACGCGCTCCTCCATACTCGACATCCTACATGCAAAGGAAAAATAAAAACACGTCAGTAAACACGAAGACGTAAAGGTGCAAGAGCACCCGATCAAGGAGTTGCTCGCCACCTAATAGCTCGAGGGCGTCCTTATCAGAAAATGTCTCGAGGAGGGCCCTCGTATTAATCAACCGAGGCTCCTCTAAGATCTCCCCGTTGTCGCTGCAGATAAACTTGCCGTCCGGAGTCACGAGCTGCGTGGGCTTAAAACCAGCGATGAACTTGATTATCTCCTCGTGGGCCAGACGATCATCTTCGGACAGCGCGCCCGGGCTAAATATGTAGCTGTCCGTGCCCTTCTTGTAGTGCGCTTCCGTCCAATGTAAGGGGAACTTTGCCTCGAGGACTTCCACCTGTTGCCCGTCTATTTCTTTAAGCACCCGGTTGTACACTGTTTCTGCGGCCTTGAACGAGACAGGCTTTACGACATTCCACCGGGACTTGAAATGGCGAACAGAGTCCATATAAGTATGGAATAACCGACTCACTTGTTCGAAGGATACCCACCCGTGCCTCCCATCAATCATCTGCCTCTGTAGATGGAAGATACAGAAGAACAGAGGTATGGCCGCCCCGAAGCCAAGGTGCCGGCAGACGAGCTCGAGCGCGCGAATGAAGGCAAGGGCATTGGGGTGAAGCTGCGAAGGTGGCAGGCGCGGCTAGGTGAACACCTCTTGCTAGAAACCGCTGAAGGGCATGCGCCAGCCCGCCTCGTCGAAGGTAAACTCATATAGGGGAAATCTCATCCCTTTGAATGTCGAGCAGATACGGTGGTGCACTAGAGGCCTGTACACCATCCAGTTCTTCGATAAGCCCTCACAGCTATCCTCGACAGTTGCAAAGGCATCGTCAGAATCCGTGACGAAATGAGACGCGACGCCCAGAAACTCCTCGATAGCCCAGTCCTCTGGTGGCCGTTCTTCGTCACCGGTGATTGGTGCCATCGGGGAGTCGGGCTCATCATCAGTCTCTATGATTCCCGCGGCCATGGTCGCCATTTTACCTGAAAAGCAGAAGGAATTGGTGAACTCGATAGTCCAGATCAAATTCACCCTTCCACTGCAAGTCAAGTGAAAGGGTGAAGAAAGGGGTCTGGGAACATGCTAAGAAAATGCCCCCGACCAGAGCCTTCCTCGGGGATATCCCGTGCTTGGCAAGTATCCCCTCGACCACGATTACCGAGGGTACTCACACCTTAGAACTCCCCGCGCTGGGGAGACATGAAATTCGAGGACCCGAGCAGATATCCTCGGGGGGACCGTCGTATGTCCCCGAGACCTTCATCAGGTCCATGACGTCTTCATCCCGCGTCCTCGGGGAATTCATCCTATCTCCCCGAGACCTACATCAGATCCACGGCGTCTTCATCCCACGTCCTCGGGGAATTCATCCTATGCCCTCTGGATAAGTGCTATGCAAGATGAACTGTGTCAGTTCAAGAGGAATGAAGTTTGGGAACTGGTACCACGACCAGCAGGAACAAATGTGATTGGAACAAAATGGGTTTATAAGAATAAGTCTGATGACCAAGGAGTTGTTACCAGGAACAAAGCCAGATTAGTTGCTCAAGGATACACACAGATTGAAGGAGTAGACTTCGATGAAACATTTGCACCTATGGCTCGATTGGAATCCATCAGATTGTTGCTAGGAGTGGCATGTTTGTTGAAATTCAGATTGTTTCAAATGGATGTCAAGAGTGCCTTTCTGAATGGCTATCTTAATGAGGAAGTCTACGTTGAGCAGCCTAAAGGGTTTGTGGATCCAAACTTTCCTGATCATGTTTACAAGCTGAAGAAGGCTTTGTATGGGTTGAAACAAGCTCCACGAGCTTGGTATGAAAGACTGACTGAGTTCTTAGTTAACAATGGGTACAGGAAGGGTGGTATTGATAAAACTCTTTTTGTCAAGGAGAAGGATGGGAAACTAATGATTGCTCAGATTTATGTAGATGATATTGTGTTTGGCGGGATGTCGGATGAAATGGTCCAACATTTTGTCACTCAAATGCAGTCTGAATTTGAGATGAGCTTGGTGGGTGAATTGACCTACTTCCTTGGATTACAAGTCAAGCAGATGGAAGACTCCATTTTTAATTGTCAGAGCAAATATGCGAGTAACATTGTGAAAAAGTTTGGACTGGATAATGCCAAGCATAAGAGGACTCCTGCTCCTACTCACTTGAAGTTATCCAAAGATGAAAAGGGAGTGAATGTTGAACAAAGTTTGTATAAAAGTATGATTGGCAGTTTACTCTCTGATTCAGTTTACTCTGGTTTATTTTTACTTTGACTTGTTCTATTTGCCTTTGTCATATTTATGGCTAAAAATGGGGAGTAGTATGTGGGGAGTGCTTGTGCTACTGCAGTTGTTGAGGGGGAGAATGTGGAATGTTGCTGCTGTTGAGGGGGAGTTTTGCCAGGCTGCTATGATGAGTTGTTTACTGTACTGAGTGTTTGTATGCAGCTGAAGGGGAGTGCTGCTGGATTTTTTTTTGCTGTGTGTTGTTGGTGTTTTCGCTGCTGTCTGATATATGGATATTTTTTTGCTGTTTGTGCTTCTTTACAAGTTTGTTGTGTGTGTAGTTTTAGCCAAAATAAGCCAAAGCGGGAGATTGTTATTTCTGTGCTTTTGTGGTTGCCATTTATTTTGCTAAAACTATTATAGCAGCAAGATGTTGAATCTTAATGTTCTAAGTGGCTGCTTTCAACATGTCGAATGAAGATGTTCCATGCCTGCTCATAGGACATCGCGTTGTGGATTCAGTTTTAATGCAGATTCTGTTACTATGAATTGTTACTGAATATTCTGTGAATATTTGGTTATCCTATGTGGCATCCAAAGCATTTTTGGATTGTGGTTATTTGTTGGTTTTCGGATTTGCTGCTGTTTCTAATTATGGAGACATAATAGGAAACTTTGGATTGAAGACCTATTTTGTTGGAGTTAATTTTGCAGATTTGTGAGCAGTCTATTTGCTGCGTTTTTGAAGCCCAATTCAGTCCAGATTAATTGCTATATATTGACTGATGTAAACCTAGTTTTAGGTGTGGAACTTACTTGTGTTTTTTAGGGTTTTCGAGTGTATTTTGTGAGCATAACTGGTATCATTCTGATAACAGTATAAGGACTGATTTTTGTGTTGTAAGTTCTGTCAAGTTACTCATAAGCTTTTAAGCATTGAGTTTCTTGTGTGTCAATTCTCATAAGCTGTGAAGTATTGAGAATTGTGTGTTTTGAAAGTGTGACTTTCAGTTTGTTTCTTGTGTGGAAAGGTACCAATCACGGGTTGTGGTTGTAGAGGGATTTGAGGAGGGCCTCATACCTAGGTGAGTCTTAGGTAGAAGTCATAGGAAGGGTAGTGATTAAGTGAGCAGATTATTCGGGTACTGTATGATCTGTGAATTGATACTATCGTATATTGATTTCGTCCCTGGCTTGGTAGCCCCCAGAGTAGGTGTGTTAGACCGAACTGGGTAAACATATCGCTGTGTTATTTACTTTCTGCACTATTATTTTTAATTGTTATCTTGTTCATTGTGTTTGATATCAGTGTCTCAACATCTGTATAGGACATCTGATATCTGTGCCAGAATTTCAAGTTGAAATAACTCCACGCAAATGAAGATTATCGCGGGTCGGTAACCTATTATGCACTAACCTCCAGCCAAAACAAATTTTTTTTACCGGTGCCACTACAGACCATAATAACTTGAAATGAAACCCACAATCAGTCGTTGCATCCTCCTCAAGCAACTGTGCAGCCAGAATTTTAAAACCAGCCTGTGTAGAGTAACCTCTATCTACATCTCCTGTCCACAAAATCATGTCCCTTCTGTCCCTGCAAATTGAATGCTCTTCCACCATCGCCATGAATAATTCATACTCCTGCTGTAGAGATTGTGGCAGCACAGAACCCCCTAGATTTATGTTCCAACTCCAAGTATCGCCTGCCCACGTACCATTATTCGCGACCCTACTATTTGGAAAAGCAACCCTAGCCCACAATTCCGAAAACGCAGCAGACAACTTAACCAAACCGCAACATTTGGACTCCCAAAAGAGAGATTCTCCTCATCCCCCACTCTTGTCGACGCTAGACCAGCAAAACTGACATTGCCAAACGGTGAAATGGAAAATAGGTTCTTCCACCAAAGAGAAGGTCTCACCTTGTACTTTGGCAATTCTCCATTCAATAGGCAATCCCTAAACCCACCATACCTGCCTATCAAAATTTAGTTCCACAGCCTGATATTCGGATTCATGCATTTCCAAATCCATTTAGCAAGCAGCGCCACATTAAAACACCTAATATGAATAATACCTAAACCCCCAAACTCCTTGTCTTTGTAGATCTGTTTCCAGCTAATCCAGGATATGCCATTTTTGTTAATCGAACCGTTCCATAAAAACCTACGTTCCAATGTTGTAATAATCCTAACCACTTTACCAGGCATTTTATAAAACGACATGAAATGAATTTAGAAGCATAATGCTAGACAAGGTTAAAAAATGTATCGCTTATTTGTAATTGCTTATGTAGTTCTTTATCCCATCTTTCATCAATAATTTCCATATCAATTTGTAACTAAGAACGAGAAAAAATAAATTATAAAAAAGTGTAAAATGGTTACTAGGTATCGACTTCTTTAAGGTCTATTTGAATCTTTTATTTTGTTCTGTCCATCTCTTCATAAATATAACATACGATTAATTTCTCATTTGAATCCACAATCTGGAGCATTCTAATTAAGGAGAAAAGCACCCTTTATGCAAATACACCGCACCTTTCTAAAATTTCTTATCAATAACCAAACCTTCCATAAAGACCCTATCATAACTCTTTTTGCAAGCTTACTAGATTTTCCATTCGATTGATCTAAAGATCTAGGTTGTTTTTGCCATATTATCAAAGAAACACTCCAAGGTTAAGTATGTAGTGGTAAAGCGAGCTCGGATCAAAACAAATCATGTTATTTATGGAATAAAGAAATAGACTTATTTTTGAATAAATGAGTGTTTTGATACTCTTACCACTTGTAATTATCGTGTAATGTGATATTTTTCTCGAAATCATTGACCATTAAGTTTTTCTTTTTTTAATAAACAAAAAATATATTGATAGAGAGTACTAAAAGTACTTAAAAGTTACACCACACAACCATCTACACTAACTGTTCTAATGTATGTTTTATCCATTCATAAAAACTACACTTTCTAATCTTCTTAGTGTCAATAATCAACCAAAGCCAAGATATCAGCGGAACATTAAAAAGAACAATATAAATATCACAAACACCTTCTTCCTTCAAAAATACATTCGTTCCTTACCCTCCATAACATCCAAATTGTGGCCAGCCATATAGTGCATTCCATGTTCTTCCGCGCTTTGCTTCTCATGAAGTTGATATAATGAGAAGCACAAGGTGTCCAATCCAACACCTTTAAATTTTACACCAATTATTTTTATACATTAACAATTAAAATATGTAGTCCATATATCAACTTGATACATTAATTATTAATTATTGTCAAATATAATAAAAAAAATCAAATTTGTTTATAACAATAATAACACAATGACTTGAGGTGTAAGCTATTTCTTAGTTTGTGACACAACCATAAAAGATATGTGTGCATATAAAAACATACTACTAGTAACTAGTAATCATATATAGGCTAATTGTGGTTTTAACTGATATGCATAGGTAATGAGGTTGTAAGTTATGAAAAGCCACGACCCAACTTAGGGATTCATCGTTTCGTGTTTGTATTATTACGTCAACGGTGTAGACAAATAGTCTATGCTCCGGGATGGCGACAAAATTTTAATACAAGAGAATTTGTTGAACTTTACAATCTTGAATTGCCAGTTGCTGCTGTGTTCTTCAATTGTCAAAGGGAAGCCGGATCTGGAGGAAGAACCTTTAGATAAATTAGCTTTATTTTATGAATTAATAATTTTAATGTAAGCTTAGTTGGTAAATCCTACAAGAAAAACCATATAAATGATATAGAGATATACAAACACAAATCATGAGGGGTGCAGGTGTTGCATCAATGATGGTAATATTTGACAACATATGAAGATTGAAACCCTTTTCTGTCATATGAGTTTTATATTTAAAGGACTCATAATTAGATTTGAGGTTTTGTAAAATATATATTTTGTATACCAACTTTACTAGAAATAATATTCTTAACAGTCACTAGTAATAAATAAAATTCACTTGTGTGATCAATCAAGGCGAGAATGGAATTGTTGGTGGATTTTGTGATGTGGGCTGCTGAGTGCAGGGTTCATGACGGTTATTACTAGTGCATGGATAAGAGTGGAAAAAAGAGGGTATATGATTCCCGATTATGCTGAGTCATAGCTAATTGTGGTTCATATGATTTATGATAAGGTTAGTTTCTTGTTCTGGCCTAACTTGTGGTGGATTCTGATATGTTTAAGCTTTCAGACACATGAAATTTTTTTCTTTCTGGGTTTACTGTGTGTGAATGTGGTGTTTTTTTGATATAAAATATTTGTTATTCAGGTTATATTCTAGTTCTTGAACAAGTAAATGAAAGTTACTGAAAATGAAACTTTGTAAGTTTTGTTTAAATGGAATTTTGCATGGTTATTTAAACTGAATTTGGTTAGTTATGTATGACATAGACTGAAATGTATATTTTTTTAATTTCAACATTATTTCTTACTCATTCACTTTTTTTAATATAAAATTTATAGGAATTCAGAAATTATATAAAAACATAGTAATATTGAATTTTGTAAATTTTATATTGGTCAAATGGTTTAGAGAGAGAAGCTCCAACTTCTCTTTTCTTTTTAGTTCTAATTTCCTTCGACAAGAATTGAGTTTTTCTCTTCTTAAGCTTAGCCGACCTTTAGCTCTCTTTGGCAATGTAAATTTTTATGTCTTTGGTTTAAACTCCTATACTTATATATATGGACCTTGGCATTTGTTTCTTCTTCATTGTTGAAGGTTCTAAGGACTCACTAAATTGTGTTCTCGTGCTTTGTTTCTTGTTACTTCTGTGGTTGGTGAAGATTGTCATCAAGGTGTTTAATATGGATTCGAAGAACATGCCAGATAAAGGTTGGGAGTATGTTAGGAAATCTAAATCAAAGCGTGCGGTGATTGCTAAGAGATCGATATGGAAAGCGCTTGGTAATAAGGGGATTGACCAAGATTTACGTGAAGCTTCGTTTCTTTTCACAGAATTCCCAGATTCGTTCGAGGCAAAAGACATGTTTAATGTCTTTAAGTAGTATGGGCAGGTTCTAGAAGTCTTCATTCCTTCAAGGTTAGATAAAGGGGGAAGAAGGTTTGGATTTGTTAGATTCAAAAAGGTGATTGATGAACATCTTCTTGCCATTAAACTGGACAATATTGTCATTAATGGCAACAAGATATTTGCAAATACACCAAGATTTTAGAGAGGCGACAGAGTGGACAATTTGGGTGGTGTGAAACCAATATTTGAGATGAGTAATATGACGAAGAAGGGAGGGGCAACGAACATAAGAAAGCAAGGTTTAACTAACGGTAAGAAATCTTATGCTAAAGCGATAAAAGGAGGGGTGAACAATATTTCTTCTCATCAGGTGTGTTTGGGAGCCAAACCAAGTTTCGTTCGTCTTTCGTTTAATGTAAAAGAGGAAGACTTAGAGCGTTTCCAACAAGCTTTTGTGGGTGTTATGGAGAGGCCTGGTTCGTCCTACGAGATACAAGAAGCTTTACATGTTGAAGGTTATTTCAAAATCAAAGATATTCCTTTAGGTGCCAATATGGTGTTATTAGAAGAAGAAGTGACTGGGGATATTAAGAAGATGGTGGATGAAGATAAAGATTGGATTGAGAAATGGTTTTCGGATATACACCCTTGGACCCCGTCAGATGTTGATTATGAGAGGATGACATGGGTAAATATCTTTGGTCTCCCTTGTCACGTTTGGGGAGATAGTTTCTTTGGTTTTTTGGCACCCAGAATTGGTTCCTTCGTTAAAGTTGATGAGGAAACGCAGAGGCTTGAGAAGCTGGACGTTGTTCGGATTCTCATCAGAACAAAGTTTGCTATGAATCTAAATGAAGTTTGTAATATAGAAATTAAAAAATACACTTTCCGCATTAAGATTGTGGAAGAATCCATTGGTTTCTGTTCAAGGAAAACTTGTCTTTTCAAAGATAGATTAATGACAGATAGCTCGGAGGTGGATTCTTCTGACAGTGAGGTTAAAGAATCGGTCCTGGGAGGGAGTGAACCGGAGGATATTATCCAGAAGACATTTCTTGATAGTGGTGGTGAAGGTGAAAATTTTGTTCACGCCTTAGGTAATGTTGGGAGAAGCAAAAAGGGTCATGCACGAAAAGGTGATGATGACAATGTAATCAATCCTATACGTTTGGAAAAACAGATGGCGAATGAGGATAAAGCAAAGTTTGACAGGGCCCACCTTCATAAAAAGAAGATAGCAGGAGGAGATAGCATTTTATTAGGTCTGCCAAAAGTCAAGCCGACATCATTTCATGCCGTGTCTGATAAATTAATCCAGAAAGAGCAGAAAGGCAATGTACTCAGCAACCTAGGAAGTCATAGTCAGGTTAGCGGTAAGTCCAATGAAGTTTTAAGTGAATCTACAAAAGGGCGTGAATTGGAATATGTGTGTGGGCTGGATCGAGAGAAGATTAGTGGGCCTAATAATTGAGTTTCACCTTGCAATAGAAAACCGACCAGAAAGAAGAAATTATTGGAGGAAATTTACCAGAACTTAAAAATTCCTTTTGCACCATCTTACTACGTTACTCTTCTTCAAGCGGATAAGCAGCTACAAACTCCTACAAAGTCTGTGAGTCCTAAAAAATGTGAAAGTGGTAAGGAAATTGATGAGAGGAACGATCTATTTAAAGATATTCTGAAGATTTAAAAGGTGATAGTTTTGGTTCCATTGGTGATGAAGAGGTTTATAAGAGCAACTCCAGAATTAAGAAAAAACTAGCAGATCTTCCTACTAGGGTGTGGGAATCTATCAAAAGGTTGGGGGTCGAAGCAGAAGAAGACGATGAGGCTTTTGAATCCATTATTCGTAATATGGAAGACGAAGAAAGAAAGACGAAGAAAGGTAAGAAGGTGTTAGCTACTGTTTTCTTATGAATTTTGTCACTTATAACGTTAGAGGGTGCATCAGCATGATTAAGAACAGAAAAATCTATAATACGTTAAAGGGTGGTGGGGCTGATTTAATCTTTATCCAAGAAACTAAGTGCGGTCTTATGACAGATGCCATTGTGCATAAAATTTGGGATAATACCAATTGCCTTTGGTCGACTTTAAATTCAGAGGGTCTTTCTGGAGGGATCCTTACCATTTGGAGGAAAGATTTATTTGAACCTGTTTGTAGTTACAGAGGAAAAGGTTATCTGGGTATGAAGGTTATATGGAAAAAGAAAATTTGTTATTTCTTCAATATATACTCTTCATGTAATAATGCCGAGAAAAGAGAACTTTGGAGTCAGATTATGCTTCTTAAATCCAAATTAGAAGAGGGCGAGTGGGTTATCAGAGGCGATTTTAACGCAGTAAAAAGTGAAAGGGAGAAAGTGGGAAGAGGAAATCATAACAAAAAATTGTTGGCAGAATTTGATGATTTTATTCAATTGACTAGTTGCGTGGATTTACCGGTGTCAGGGAACAAGTTTACATGGTTTAGTTCGTCTGGTAAAGCTTGCAGCAGACTCGATCGTTTTCTAATTTCATACGGGTTATTAAATGATTGGAATTTGGCTTGCCAAAAAATGGGGTTGCGGGATATCTCGGATCATAGACCGGTGTGGATTTCGGTAAGAAATTTCAATTGGGGCCCTAAACCCTTTAGGAATCTTAACCGCTGGTTTCAACACCCTCATTTTTTCAATTTTGTCAAACAGATCTGGGAGTCCTGTTCTATCCATGGAAGTAGCATGTATATTCTTTCCAAGAAACTTCAATTTCTTCGCTCAAAACTGAGGTGGTGGAACAAGAATGTTTTTGGTTGGATTGAAACCAAAATAGTTGAAACCATTGAAACACTAAATGTGGTGGAAGACATTCTTGCAGAGAATGAGGGCGTAGTTGGTTCTCGACTTCTTTTTAACCGTAATTCTGCAGAAGATGAGTTATGGAAACATTTAAGGATCAAAGAAAGTCTGTTACAACAAAAAGCTCGAACCACGTGGATTGAGGAGGGAGACCAAAACACAAGTTTTTATCATGCTGTGATTAAGCATCGTAACTTATTAAATTCCATTTCTCCAGTGACTGTCGATAACATAGTCATTGAAGATTCAACAGGTGTTAAAGAAGGGGTGGCTGGTCATTTTGAAAGAAGGTTTCGTTCTTTTCATAGACCAATGTTGTATATTAATAGTGAGTATTTTAAGGTCTTGACAGATGTGGATAGAGTGGTAATTGAAGAAAGCTTTGAGTCAGCAGAAATTAGAAATGCGGTCTTTCAATGTAAAGGAGATAAAAGCCCGGGTCCGGAATGATTCAACATGGAATTCTATCAAAGGTGTTGGGATATTGTGGGATAAGATTTTACGAATTGCATCAAGGAGTTTTTTGAAGTTGTTGGCTGTGTTTATAAGGTGGTGGCTAAACTTTTGGCTGGAAGATTGAAATCAGTTATGAAAGCATCATATCTCTGTACCAAACTGCTTTCGTTGCGGGCAGAAATTTTCTTGATGGAGTTCTAGCTTTGAATGAGATCATAGATTACGCTAGGAGAAGCAATCATAAGAGCTTGATCCTTAAGGTTGATTTCGCCAAAGCTTATGATTGTGTGGAATGGCCTTACATTCGTAATGTGATGAAAATTACGGGCTTTGGTGAAAAATGGATGAGTTGATTAGAGGGTAGCGTTTTCAAGAGCTATATGTCTGTGCTTGTCAATAGCAGCCCGTCTCGTGATTTTGAAGTAACTAGAGGGCTTAGCCAAGGTAATCCGTTATCACCTTATCTTTTTGCCATTGCTGCGAAAGGTTTGGCAATTTTTTTAAAAAGGGCTGAGGAAGGTTCGATGTTTTAAGGCTTCAAGATGCATCATGAAGTTACTTTCAATTTACTTCAATACGCGGATGATACGGTTATTGTTGGAGAAGGTTTTTGGAACAATTTATGGTCAATTAAAGTGATTCTTAGAGGCTTTCAACTGCTGTCTGGATTGGAGATTAATTTCAGTAAGAGCACCTTATTTGGATTCGGTGTTGATAAGTCGTTTGTGAAGGCGGCGAAAAGTTTTCTGGCTTGTAAAATTCAAAAGTGTCCGTTCAAATTTCATGGCATTCAAATTGGTGGAAACCACATATTAATTTCTTTTTGGAAACCGGTCATAGAAAAAGTCCAAGCTAGACTAGCTTCGTGGAAGGGATGATTTTTGTCAATTGGAGGTAGAACTACCCTTATTAAATCAGTTCTTTCTAACCTTCAAATCCATTATATGTCGTTTTATAGGATGCCTAGCAAGGTTATCAGGATTTTAACGTCAATACAAAGGAGGGTTTTATGGAATGGTTCTTCTGTCAAGAATGGAATAACTTGGATTAATTGGGATGTGGTGTGTAAATCAAAGGAATTAGGTGGGCTGGGTATTTTGGATGTTCGATGTTTGAATGAAGCTCTGATAGCTAAATGGTTATGGAAGTTTATTTGTCCAGGAGATTTTTTGTGGCATGGTATCTTACAAGCTAGGTATGGTTAGTACAGTTCTCACCTGGTTCGAGGAGAATTACCATCGTATATTGTTCCGTCATCCTTATGGTGGCGTGACCTATTTACCATTTCTTGCCGTTTTGGTTATGACTCCTTTTTCAGTTACACTTCCTCTAAAGTTGGCAATGGCGAATTAACTCCTTTCTGGACTTCTTCGTGGTGTGGTCGTGACAGTTTTGCTTCGTTATTCCCGGAGCTACGGAATGTTGCTTTATGGCCGAACAGTTTGGTTGTTGACAACAACTCCTGGAATGGTGATCTTTGGGTCTGGAACGTTCATTTTTCTGATACATTTCCCCCTCTGTCGTTAGAGCAACAACAGGCAAGGTTGATTGGAATGATTCAAGACTTAACTTTATGCTAGGAGGATAGGGACTTTATACAATGGCCGCATAATTTTACTTCTATTTATTCTGTCCATTCTGCGTATAATTGTATAGTCTAATACAGGTCTGCCACTTATAATGTTTCTGCGAGCCATAAGGCAGCGTTCAAATTGATTTGGGTTGCCTCATCACCTTTGAAAACTATTGTTTTTGGTTGGTGTCTCCTGCACAATAGGCTTCTGTCGCGAGATAACTTAAGCGCTCGAGGCATTGTTTCTTCTCCTCACGACTAGGTCTGTCCTTTTTGTTTTGTGGAAGACGAAAATTCTACACATCTTCTCTTTTATTGCAACAAATCTAGTAACGTGTGGCATAACTTGTTAGAATGGTTTGGGGTGGTGGTGATTCTTAATGGTACTGTGTTTGATCATTTAAGAAAGTGGACAATTGCTTTACACTCTATAGGCATTGCTATTAAAAATGCAATAGGATTGTGGTTAGTTATTTGTTGGAGTCTATGGATTACTAGGACTAACATTATGTTTAACGGTGACGTTTGGAATAGTGATTTGGTCGTCCATAAGATAGTGTTGTTATCTTGGTGGTGGATTGGTAAAAAACTAAGGAAAGATTTTACGTGTAATTATTACGAATGGTATAAATCACTGTGTGATTTTATGTAATGGTGATTTTTTGGTTAGCTGTTTTTTGTACATGGGTTAGGATACCCCTTTGTATCCTTGGAATTCATTTTGCTTATTAAAAAAAATATTTTGATTTTTTAAATTAAAGATACTTAAAACTCTCAATTAAATTAATGTATCTAATTAGAGGTTTGATAATTCAAATGTTTAGAGCTTAAAAAAATAGAGAAGTTGAGTTTCATATTTATAGACCGATGAATAAAAAAAACTAATTTAACAACTAATTAATAAGATTTTAAGTGTTTGCAAATTTGTTTTTTGTCTGGCTATTTTTTTGGTTTTCTTTTTTCTATTTTTGGTGGATGTTTTGTATATATTTTATAAAGATAATTATTATGCACCTTAATTTTCATGTATATGCATGAGCTTGGTACTTTATACTCCCATAAATCTTTTTTACGTACACATCATCATTATATTATATACAAGTGTATTTGAAGATATACATGACTAAGATTAATATGATTTCATTTATTGATTGCTAAATGTAAATAAAAAAGACTATTTCTACTACATCAATATAATATTTTTCCTATAAGAAAAATAATTAAATTTAAACAGCAGTAGTAATATGTAGTCATCTGAAGAAGCTACGCTTCAAAGAGATAATTAAAAATTTAAGAACTAAAGAAAAAGAAGAAAATAAAGAAACTCTAACAAATGAAATACAAGTAGAATCCTGTATTATAGTTTGTATTAAAGAAAAATAGATGAAAATCATATATAGTAACGTTACTATTTTAAATTAATGTCATGCTTAAGCTGGAAATCTGCATATATGGAAGTTTTTTTAGAATAACACAATTATTCAATAATAATACATAAATATCCAATGTTTCAACTAATTTACTAAAATGACGGAGTTTGAAAAAAAATAGTAAGGTGGCGCCATACCATAAGGCACATTAGGCAAAGGCAATTGCACCAAAAGCCATGTCAGATGACGCCTCAGGCATAATGTGCATGCCCTAATTTATTTCCATTTTACAGGGAGGCACCATACCATATGGCGCCTTAGTTCATTTTTTTTTTAATTTTTATTTTAATTATGAAAATTGAAAAATTTAATAAACAAAAAATAAAGGTAGCCAAAAATACATAACGATGATCCGAATAAATAATAGTACAACTGATGGTAAACAAAAATTTAATGTTCGTGCCTATCTAAACGTCCACCGGTTCCACATGTCGAGGTTCTTGCGCGGCGTCTTTATCTACCACGATTTTGTTGAGGTGTCTCTGGCCTTTGCGTGTTGACCTGCGAAAGATGCATCTGTTGAGATGGTCCCGGCGTATCAGACAAATTTTGAAGCATCTGTCCCCAATAGCCGGGGGGGTTGTTGCCAACTGCACTTCCGTAATCCAGATGCATGCCCATGTTTTCGTAGTTTGTAAGGGGGGTTGGGTTGGTTGTAGACGGTACGGTTGGCCAAAATGTTGCATTGAAGGGTGTTGGTACCGATCCAATGGTTGATGTGGGGTTTGGTAGTCAAATAGTGGGTGAGTTTGTTGGTTGTAGGACTATTGTGTTTGTTGGTTATAGGACGAGGGGGTGTTCATTTGCGGGGGGCTATGGTGGGCTCGAAAGAGTTGTCAGGGCTATAGGCATTAGTGGGGTCGGTGTAGGTGGGCTGGCGGTAGGGGTGAGGCTCTTCTTGTTGTGACTGAGTTGGTGGCATGATTCGGGAGTTGGTGGCAGGATCCTCCCTCAACCCAAGTGTATTGCATTAGACACATCGGTCAAAATTTCACGTGGGAGTTCAAGGACAAAGGGTTAAAGAAGATGGTTACTAACGCGGGCTATGCACTCATAGAGCCTACCTTCAGATACTATTGTGACGAGATCAGACAGACAAACGCAGATGCATTGAGATGGATTGATAATATTCAACGGGAGAAGTGGACAAGGGCATACGACAATAGGCAGCGATGGGGCCACATGATAACAAACCTCATTGAATCTATGAATTTTGTATTCAAGGGCATCTGAAACCTACCGATAACCACTTTGGTGAGGTCAACATATTTTAGGCTCGCTGCACTCTTTGATACTAGACGTACAAAGTGGGGTTCAGTCTTGCAATCTGGGCAGCTGTTTAGTAATAGTTCAATGACATTCATGAAGGACGAAGCTGCAAAGGCCAACACATATATGGTCTCGGTCTTTGACCTTACTAAAGGCCACTTCAGTGTTGCAGAGTCTATTGATCACAATGAAGGAAGGCCTAGGGGATGTTACCGAGTGGAACTGGATAGGAGTTGGTGTGACTGTGGAAAGTTCAGGCATTTCGTATGCCTTGCTCCCATGTCATAGCAGCATGTTCCAAGGCCCGGCTGGACCCAACCAACTATCTCTCTGTTCTTCACCAAGTCATTACTCTATGCAATGTCTATGACACTAGCTTTCAAGTGGTAGCAAAGGAGGACTACTGGCCTTCATACGAAGGCGAAATTGTGTGGCATAATGATTTGATGATAGGAAATAAAAAGGGTCGCCCTAACAGCACCCGTATTTGAACGGAGATGGATGTAGCAGACAAAATGGTGAGGTTATATGGTTTGTGCCGCCAGCCAGGACACAATCGCACCAAGTGTCCCAATGTGGGCTCTAGCACAACATCATAGTTTCAACTGTAAACTTGTCGATTTATAACATCAACAAATTTTATTTCATTGATGGCATACCTAAGCGATTACAACAACATTACATAACAGAACATAACTTAATAGCTAAACATCAACAAATAACAACGACATAACCTAATACCAAATCAGAAAATAACAACAACATACCGAAAATAAACAACCCAACGTATCAACTTATCTTGGAAATTACAACCATCAAGATAATTTTCTTTGGACTCATCATCATCATAAGGACACCAACATCATTTTGCACTTTTCTCCAAGTGCGAGTGACTCCATTTGGACCAGACTCCTCAACCTGCTTGTCAATCTTCCTGATCTTTTCACCTGCCTCAAATTCTTCTTCTAGCCAGCGATACCGTTCCCTATGCAAATGATTCAGCGTCTGCGTGTTCCAGAGTATCATCTTCATTGGAGGCTTTTTTTGTTGAGAATACAACTAGGGCATTGCTCTTCATCAATGGAAATGTTGGAAACGGTTCCTCCGGTGTTGTTGATGATGACGATGGACGGCGATTTAACCACTCAGACATGGTGTTGGGAAAGGGAGAGATTAGGGTAATGGTGAGAAGTGTTGAGAAGGGGAGAGATTAGGGTTATGGTGAAAGGTGTTGTGGAGTAACACATGAGGCTGCAGTCTCATTTATAGCCTCATGAAACACTGTAGCATCATTAATTTAATCAATTTCCAAATTAAAATAAAATTTAAAAAAAAAAGAAAAAAAAAGGACATCAACTGAGGCGCCATATTGGGTGGCGCCTCCCTTCTGGCATTTAAAACAAATTAGGGCATATTAATTTAGCCTGAGGCGCCATATGGGATGGCATGTGCCCTTAGACTGAGGCGTCATACCATATGGAGCCACCCTGTTAAATGTTTTCCAAACCATGCCATTTGGGTAATTTTTTTGAAATGTTACTTTTTTTGGTATATTTTTTGAATAAATAAGTTATATTAAAAAAAATTCGCATATATGCTATTGAATTATCTTTTCTACTAATTATTTTATGGTTATTTAAACTTAAAATCTTACATTTATTTAGAGAAGAGTTCTGCTCCATCAACATATCAAAAGATAAAAAATAAATAAACAAGGTTTTGCTAGTTACCATATTAACATATGTAATGCAAGGAAGTGCAACAAGAAAAGCAGAAACGTGTGAAAGACTACATCTCTCATGCTTATATTTTAATATTTTAAAGTATAATATGCCAAAAGAAAACCCTTTGGACTAGATAATATCTCCAGCTGGAGGAGAAAAGAAAATATCTTCAGCGCACTATTCTGCACTCAGTGGCTACTATCGTCATATATGAAATCTACTTTCAAACAAGGAAATTACAGTTTCTACATAAATTTCTCATCTCATTCTAAAATCTTAGTTTTCCCCCCAATCATAAACCACAGAAGCAAGGTGAGGATGAAAGAATGTAAATGCACACACACACAGTGAAGTGAAAAAGCTCTCACTTAAATCAGGAATCCTAAAAAATCACAGTTGACTGAAAGATTGTGGATGACTCCTTTCTATTGTGTAAGAGTTGTGTGCTTTCGAAATTATGAACTATTTGCAGGAAAAAACGGTCTCAGTTTATTCAAACTGTATATCCTGAGTTTTGGTTTTTATAAAAAAATCCTAAGTTATACTAATATATAATTTCTGTTTTGGTGAGTTCAATCAAACTTTACATTTTTTTTATAATAAAAAATAATTATAAATTTTATTTTTTTATTGTTGAATAATCTTTGGATTAAACCATTTCCATTTATTTATTTATGTTTGAATTTTTGTATTAGGACTTATACGTGTTTTGCATTATAGTGTTTTTCTTTATAGGGTCAAATATGGTACTGCCTAAAATTTATGTAGTTAAGTTTATACACTCTTGATGTTGGCTTGGAGATTAAGTTTTGTCCTATAGTTTATAGACTTTTTACACTGATTCTATTATAACTGTTTAATGATTAATTGTTTTTAATTTTAACTAGTTTTATAGTTGTATACAAGTATAATTGTGATATATATGTAGTGTAGAAATTTTTACTTTGTATAACACACTTAGAATTTTTTTTTAATGTAACTTGTTTTTTCAAAAAAATTACCAAAAAAACCCTCTTTTCAAAATATTTACGAAACTGGCATGGTTTTTGAAAACCCTTTAAGGGTGGCGACATATGGGATGACGCCTCAGTTAGAGGCAAGGAGGCAAACCATATGGCGCCTCAGTACAACAGATGCCCTAATTTTTTTCTTCAAAATTTTAAAGGGTTGCGCCATCTTTTTTTTTTTAAGATGGGAAAATTAAAAAAACAATATTAATTTTTTTTTAATATTTAGTACAATAGTTGGATACAAAAAAAATCAATGATTGTGCCTATTTAAACGACCATCGGTCCCACAATCAGGGGCTCTTGTTTGACGTCTCTGTCTAGCACCACAAGGTTGTTGAGGCGTGGCTGGTCTCTGTGTTTGCTGAGATGGCCCCAACGCATCAGACGATGGCCCCGGTGCATGAGACAAATTCTGCAGCATCTGTCCCCAATAGCCGGGGGGTTGCCGCCGACAGCACTTTCATAATTCAGCTGCATGCCCATGTTTATAGTAAGGGTTTTGTTGTTGTGGTGGAGAGGTTGGTGAATGATGTTGGGCATATTGCTGGGAGGAAGACGCACGTTGGCGGGGGTCAACTTGATACGTCAGCTGAGAGAGGAAAGGTTGTGGAGTGGTAACATACCTAAACCAGCTCATATATAGTTCCGTTGGGCGAACATGTTGTACAACGGGGTCTGTTAAGACAAGCTGGTGTCGCATCTCCCACTGGTGACACAACGCTGCTGCAAAGTTGGTCCACACACCATCCTTCCACTGCGTGTCGACTCTGCGCAGGTGCCACTTTCCCAAATTGGTAGGATCCACCAGAATGTCCTGATGCATACCGAATTGTAGTTTCACTCGGTCGAGATCGTCCACACAACAACATCATTTGCGTTGGGCTGGTGGTCGAGATCGTCGTAAGGCCTCCAGACAAACTACAAGAAAAAATTGTTTAATGAGTAAATATACAAAATGTTAGAAATATCTATGGAAGTTGTAGGAAAATATACGTCGTCAGGGCCAATGTGGTCTAGCAGGTTGCGGTAGACTGTTATGGCGTTCCTGGGGTTTCTTTCGTAGCTCATTTTCGGAACTGCCCACCTGAAAATGTAGTTAGAAAATGAATTAGTTACATATGAACATATCAGTATAGGCCATAGGCGCATGGATGTGTATAGACTTACCTTAATGCGTAGAGGAATGTGAAGGGGTTCCAGTTTATTGGAGCTAATGTTGGCATTCTCGACAAACCCCACGCCTGAAGGAGATAGGCGCAACCATAAAATGCACACGCATTTTTTTTTGGAATTTTTGCGGAGTACACTATATAGATGTGCCAGGACAGCTGAACCCCAACCATATTCGTGCACATTATTAATGTTAAACAACAACGGGAGATACATAATATTTACACTGTTTCCAGTGCTTTCTGGAAACAAAAAACGACCGAACAATAGCAACAAAATACGACGGAGTCATGGTATTCCCTAAGGCCTTTTAAGTTAATTCCTTGCCCCCTAGGTTTACCGTCGGGTGAAGGCTCGGCTTCTTCAATCTCTAGGGGGGTGCCCAACAAATTGAAGCATACTTGGCTATTTATATTTACGGGGCCGTTGACGGCCATGCCATCTATGCGGAGGCCTAGTAACATATACACGTCTTGGAGGGTGACCGTGCATTCACCAAAAGGAAGGTGAAATGTGTGGGTCTCCGGCCTCCATCTTTCTAGCAATGCCAGAATGAACTTTGGGTCTACATGGTATGATGGGATTTTAATCACTTTTCCAAATCCACATCTTGTTAGATATGGTTCAGTGATAGGGACGTGAGGAAAGTATGCGTGTCCACGGCAACAGAACCGTGAAACAACCTGAACAAAAAAACCAGCAACATTACAAAGACAATAAAATACATCAAGGTTTAATATTTTAAAACAAAATAATACAGGAAAACTTATGAAGTCTTCAATGTTTTTCGGCGTTCCTCGGTGGTTGCTTCCCATTGTGAATAAAGACATTTTTGTAACTGGTTGTGAGATAAGGGAATGGATGCAAAGGTTTGTACAGAAAATAAGAGAAGAAGAAGAAGAGTTTGGGATGAGATGAAAATTTTGACAAGCTGAGATGGTTTTTATAATGGTGTAAAGGGGGAGTCATATGAGTATGCATGTATTCTTGGTCTTTGTAATTTGCCATGTGTTCTCTTGCATACTTCTTACCCTTTGCAGTCTGCCATGTGTAGTTATGCATGAGATTCCTTGCATGCATCTTGGTTTTTGTAGCCTGACTTGTGTAGTAAGGCTTGAGATTCCAAGGCATACTTGTATTGTCATGTCAATAGTGGCCTGAAACAAAAACAATGGTGCAGAGGCATGCGAATGAATAATAGACGCAGAGTATAGGTATGCAGATTCATCAGTCTAGGGCATCACAACAAATTTAAAAAAATATTTTTTTTAAACATTTAAAAATTAAAAAAAACATCCTCAACTGAGGCGCCATCTGGGATGGCGACTCTCAGTTGAATTTCTAAACGAAATTTTTTTTAGGGCAAACATCTGAGGCGCGATATGGTTTAGCTCCTTACCTCTAACTGAGACGCCAACCCATATGGCGCCACCCTTATGGGGGATTTCCAAAATAGGTCACTTTGGTAAATTGTTTCAAAATTTGGTTTTTTTGGTAATATTTTTGAAACTACATGTTATCTTAAAAAAAATTCACACACTTATGCATGATCAGGTGTACTTTTTTTTTAGATTCCCTGCGAAATGAATGTCTTTTTATCTATTATTTTTAAACCCCTCATTTTTTAAAGAAAGGTTGCATATTTTTTAATACTTAATGTATAATTTATTATTCTTTTTAGTTTTATCCTTAAAATTAGCATATCTAATCATTTTTTAAAAATCAAGTATTACTCAAATAAGATACTTTTTATGAGACAATAGAAGTAATTTATTTTTCCACAATTTTAAAATATCAAATTCTTTAAAGTTTTAACATTTTAATTTCTTGTTAAACCATAATTCAAATTGATACACGAAATGAGTTTAAATATATGTTTTTTACGAATTACTCCTCCCTATAACATTTAGTGATAAATATTAAATATGATCTTGTTATAATATATCGTAAATTGTCGATCAAAGTGTGAACAAGATCAAATGCTAAAATGTAAGTGGATTGAAGGAAATTATAACTAATTCCTTTTTTCAATAGGACCAAGAGGAGGATCTCATTTTTGCGTGGGCGGATAGTGGATGGTTGAGATTGGCTGGTTTGTTGATCCTTACGCAAATTTGGCCCTTATCTTACTTCCTTCGGTTTGCTTGGCAAGTCAACTTATGGTTGTCTCACGGATGAAATTTTAAAGTTGTAGTTATTATTATTGTTATTTTTATTTTATATATTAGGGATTTGACTTTTTTTTTTCTTAAATGGATTAGAATTACCTTTTTATAGGTGAATAAGTTTGATATTGTAGGTATGAACTCGCGTTTCTATATCTAATGTCTCTTTACAGCTATCAACTATGGAATTTTTTTTGGTATAACGTATTTATTCAATAAAAATACCAAAAAAATAACATTTCAAAAAAAATTTCCAAAATGGCATGGATTTGAAAAGGTTTAACAGGGTGGCGCCATATGGTATGACGCCTCAGTTAAAAGGCAAATGCCATCCCATATGGCGCCTCAGGCTAAAGTCATGTGCCCTAATTTTTTTTCCGTGCCTGAAAGGAGGCGCCATATGGTATGACGCCTCAGTTGATGTCCTTTTAAAAAAAAAATATTTTAATTTGGAAATTGATTAAATTAATGGTGCTACAGTGTTTCATGTGTCTATAAATGAGACTGCACCCTCATTTGTTACTCCACAACACTTCTCACTGTTACCCTAATCTTTCCTCTTTCCAACGCTTCTCACCATTACCCTAATCTCCCCCCTTCTCAACACTATGTCTGAGTGGTTAAATCGCCGTCCATCGTCATCATCATCAGCACCGGAGGAACCGTTTCCAACATTTCCACTGATGAAAAGAAATGCCCTAGTTGTATTCTCAGCTATCAAGCCTCCGATGAAGATGATACTCTGGAACACGTAGACATTGGAGCATTTGCATAGGGAATTGTATCGCTGGCTAGAAGGAGAATTTGAGGCAGGTGAAAAGATCAGGAAGATTGAGAGGTCGGTTGAGCAGTCTGGTCCAAACGGAGTTACCCGGACTTGGAGAAAAGTGGAAAGTGATGCTGGTGTATTCACGATGATGTTAACACCAAAGAAAATTAGCTTGATGGTTGCAATATCTTAGATAAGCTGATTCGTTGAGTTGTTTCGTTTGGTTATGTTGTTGTTATTTTCTGATTTGGTATTAGGTTATGTTGTTGTTATTTGTTGATGTTAAGCTATTAAGTTATGCTTTGTTATGTTATGTCGTTGTAATTGCTTATGAATGCCATCAATGAAATAAAATCTGTTTTTGTTATAAATAGACAAGTTTACAGTTGAAACTATGATGTTGTGCTATAGCCTACATTGGGACACTTGGTACGATTGTGTCCCGGCTGGCGGCACAAACCATATAACGTCACCATTTTGTCTGCTGCATCCATCTCCGCTCGAATACGGGTGTTGTTAGGGGACCCTTTTTATTTCTTCGCATCAAATCATTATGCCACACAATTTCGCCTTCGTATGGAGGCCAGTAGTCCTCCTTTGCTACCACTTGAAAGCTTGTGCCGTAGATATTGCATAGAGTAATGACTTGGTGAAGAACAGAGAGATAGTTCATTGGGTCCAGCCTGGCCTTGGAACATGCTGTTATAACATGGGAGCAAGGAATACGAAATGCCTGAAACATTCCACAGTCACACCAACTTCTATCGAGTTCCACTCAGTAACATCCCCTAGGTCTCCCTTCATTCTGATCAATAGACTCTATAACACAGAAGTGACCTTTAGTACGTGTCATACCCTAAATTTTGACCAGACATTTTTATTTTTTCTCATTTCATCTGTCTATATTTTCATACTGTATCATCTGCATACAATATCATATATTTTCTTCATGAATATTTTTTGAATTATCAGCCGGATTTAACGCGTAAAATTTTCATGTATTTTTGGTCAAACTGAAAAGTCAACAGTGAAAAAAGTCGGTGTCCGGGCAATTTTTAAATCAAGTTCGCAGACGCCAGTGTTATTTTCCTTTGTTTCACGTAATTTAACCCGGTGTGCGCAATTTTGACTTTTTCAAGTTCCGGTCGCCTTTTTTGACTCACCTGAGCCTTTTTACCAGATTTTTTCTCTGACTCGTCTGAGCCTTTTTACCAGGTAAAATTTCACAATTTGATCGCGCAGTGTATTTTTTTAATACTTAATATTTTGTACTGATCATTTTGGTGTGTCCATTTTTATTTTTTTCGGACGCGTCGATACCGGACGATTTTATCATTTTTAACCGGTTTCAATATTAATTTTAATTAATAGTTATTTTTATTAATTAATTTTATTATTTTTAGACTTATTTTATATTTTTGCCTTTTTCTAAATATATAATAATGTTTATTTTTCTTACTAACTTATTTATTTTTTCTAATAACCTATTTATTAAAATCAAATATGAATATATAATTTCACAAAATGACATCATCAAGATTACATCACATGGCCTACATCACTAATTCAAAATTCATGACTAAATACATATTATATCATTTTTCACTAACTTAGTCTTTTTCTAAACTTGATCACCAAGTTTTTTTTTTCCTATAAATACCCCATCAAATTCCCTTTCATTCTCACACCAAAACATTACAAAGCTTTTGTTTTCTCTCTTCTTTCCTCTCTTCAAATCTCAAGCTTCATAAGGAGTGCAAGAGTGGAATTTCAACTCCAAGCAACATCCCCTCCAATCCATCATTATTTGGAGGGTAAGGATTCTCACTTTGAAACTTCATGAAATATGCATCATTTACATCCATTTAAATTCATGATATGCTTGTTATAATTACATATTTGAATTCCTCATGAAATTCCCTTCAAAATGGTATATTGGAACATGTGATTTGGTTAAAAACTGAGAGAGTTGTGTTTGGAAGAAGTTGTTGATCATATGAAAATTCTGCTACCGTCGCTGCAATAGACAACGCTTCTGTGCAACAAGCGCTGTTAAAACCTGTTGTTTTTGTTCCTCTACGCTGTGATACACACCGGTGCTGCCCAGGAGCGCTGTTAAAAGTCTGTTGCTTATTTTCCTGCGCCACAATTTACAGCTACCTTGCCAGGAGCGCTGTTAAAACTATTTTCTTTATATATTATTTATTTTTTTTAGTATCTTTTTTATTTATTTATTTATTTTATTTTCTCATTTATTTTTAACCAAATATTTATTTTAACTTCTTCTTTTTAATAATATTTTCTTTTATCTTAGTTATTTTAATTTCTTATTTATTTTCCTTTAAATCATTTATTTTATCTTTTTATTTTCCTAAAAATCCTTTTAATCACTTTATTAAACTTTCTTTTGGTTACTTAAACTTTTGTCATTTAAAATATGATTATAATTTAGTTAAATCTTTCATTTATTATCTTTAATTAAAAAAAAAAACCTTAAACATATTTATTACCTTTAATTTATTAATTCCAAGGATTTTCTTCAAACACACTTTGTTTATTCTCTGAATATTGTACTTCTTTTGTGAATTCTAGCTTGACATAATCTTTGTACACAATGGGCATCCCTTAAGGTGTAAGCCCCAACCCTTTTGAGTATAAATAATTTTTGGGCCTCTAATAGAGTGTAAGACCCAACCCCCTTTTAACCAAAACATTTTGGGCCTCACTTATTGTATAAGTCCCTCTGCGTTAAAAGAAAACCTCGGCGCGATCGCCATTTTTTAAACGAAAAGTCATCTGGGCCTACCCTCGTGTTATAAGCCCCACTCTTTTTCTTTAAACTTTTTGGGCCTCTTGAGAGAGTGTAAGACCCATTCCTTTGTACAGAAAACCTTTTGGGCCTCAGTCACTTGTATAAGTCCCTGTACAAACTCAAAACCACAGTGCAATCACTGATAAAAACATGGGCCTCTCCTTGAGCTGTAAGCCCCAACCTCTTTTCAAAATACTTTCTCCTTTGATTTTGAATATACTGTTGTTTTCAATCTTTCTTTGTTGAACAACTAACCCAAACAGCATGGAAGCTCTGCAACCGAGTAAGTGGTTATCGCTTTCATTTACTGCTTTCATATATATATATATAACTGTATTGTGGGGCTGCTCAATGTAAGTCTCCTTTCATAGACTCATATCAACTGTGTAATAATAGTATAGATATTTAGAGTTTCCCCGGCAACTACGTCTAGAACTAGGTGACGCCGTTTCGTTTAGTTCGTAGAAATAGACGCCTAGATCCCCAAATAGGATCCACCAGATACAGTCTTCTCTTCGGCTGTCCTCATTAGGAATCGTCAAGAAACTCTACTCCCCAAGATGAATGTATTCTCCGTGAATGGCATCTTTGAGTTTCTTCCAAATTCTCGAACTTTCCTGACTTGATCTATTCCTTGTGAATAGCTTGCCTTGAATTTCTCGGGGTTTGGGGACCCACGGGCTTCTTAAAAGCATCAGCCTCCTCTTGGGCATCGTACAAGGACCCACAGGCTTCCTAAAAGCAACCCCGCCTCCTCTTGGGCTTAGTACAAGGACCCTACGGCTTCTTAGAAGTATTTACAGCCTCCTCTTAGGCTTCGTATAATGATCTCTTCCTCCGGCAATGATAGCCTCCTCTTGGGCTTAGTACAAGGACCCGTCGGCTTCTTAAAAGCTTCCAGCCTCCTCTTGGGCTTCGTACAAATTGTCCCGACGACCTCCTAGAGGTATAGGAACAGAACTTAATCATCTTCATAGAGCAATCCTTTCATAGAGTCTACTACTGTTTCTCAAAACATAGTACAAAAGATGAAACTCTAGACTTGGACAGTCTATATCCCCTCTTGAGTCTCAAAGACATTCTCAAGTTCCTTCTAAACACAGGAAAAACCCTTTCCTTTTCTTTTTAACATCCGATGCTTTTCCGGATATTCCTTTTCTTTTCATCCGATGCTTTTCCGAATATTCCTTTTCTTTTCATCCGATGCTTTTTCGGATATCCCTTTTTCTTTACATCCGACGCTTTCCCGGATATTCCTTTTTATTTTCATCCGATGTTTTTCCCGGATATTTATATCTCAATCTTTAATCTCTTCACTCTTTTCAAATCAATTCCCACAAACACCCTTTTAGCTTCATATCTTGGGCTTTGAACAAGATACAAATAAACCCTTTAGCTTCATATCTTGGGCTTTGAACAAGATACCCAAACATCTTTTTCCTCCCATAGAATAGGAGGAACTACTACTGTTTCGGTAAACGGGAATACGTAGGCATAAGATCAAAAGAAAAAATCTTAGCGAGCACACTAAACAAAAACCCAAAATCCCATCACTTCATAAAGCATTAGTCCTAACATCATGTGTCAATCAGGAGAAATAACCTAAGAGAAACCCCCGAATCTTTGTAGCATCTGTAACCTAACAGGCCGCTGTTCAAACTCAGTATGCAAGCAGGGTTAGTTGGAGACATCTATTTCCCTTCCTTAATCAGCTTTAATAGGATAAAAAATGAATCGAGCTGTAGTACCAGAGCGATTGTGCTTCGCAACCACATCCAAAAATCACTCGCTACAGTACGGTCAAACCTACCACCCATCGCCCCCCGCAAATGAACACCCCATCGTCCTACAACTAACAAACACAATCGTCCTACAACCAACAAACTCACCCACTATTTGACTACCAAACCCCATATCAACCACTGGATCGGTACCAACACCCTTCAATGCAACATTTCGGCCAACAATACCGTCCACAACCAACCCAACCCCCCTTACAAACTACGAAAACATGGATATGCAACTGGATTACGGAAGCGCGGTTGGCGGCAACACCCCCGGCTATTGGGGACAGATGCTTCAAAATTTGTCTGATACGCCGGGACCATCTCAGTAGACGCAAAAGCCAGGCACACCTCAACAAAATCGTGGTAGGTAAAGACGCCGCGCAAGAGCTCCGACATGTGGAACCGGTGGACGTTTAGATAGTCACGATCATTAAATTTTTCTTTACCATCAATTGTACTAATTTTTATTCTGAACATCGTTATGTATTTTTGGCTACACTTATTTTTTTTCATTAAATTTTTCAATTTCTTAATTAAAAATAAATTAAAAAATAAAAAAGGAAAATGAATTGAGGCCCCACATGGTATGACGCCTCCCCTGTAAAATGGAAAAAAAAATTAGTGCATTCGTGTAACACCTGAGGCGCCACATGGTATGGCTTTTAGGATTTATCCATTAGCCTGAGGCGCCACATAATATGGCTTTTAGGATTTATCCATTAGCCTGAGGCGCCATTCCATATGGTGCCCCCTGTTATATTATTTTCAAACAACGCCATTGTGATTTTTTTGGAAATGATAGTTTTTTGGATATTTTTATTGAATAAACAAGTTAGTCTAAAAAAAATTCTCAACTGTGAATTGAATTGTTAGCTTAGTTTTATTTTTGTTTTTAATTTTTTAAAAAGAAACATAAATATTCCTCCAATTATTCTTTAGTGTTTAACTATTTATGATATTTCTTACTCACTTTTGCTTAAAAAAACATAAATATGAGTATATTATTAAAGAATTATGATTTTTTCATTAAAATAAATAAGATTTTTTTCATGAAAATTATGACTCAAAATTGAACAGTAAACTACTACAAATATTAAACTTTCTTTTATCAATTTATTAATAAAAGAGAGATCTCAGTGGTATACTTATCCTAATAATATATGTTCTCCCTAGATATTTCTATATGTACGAGATTTTCCACCTCTCTCAAAAGCTTTCAGCCAATAAGTTCTTTCCACATATATATATATATATATATAATGAATGAATTTATTAATATAATTATGGAAAATTAAAAAGACCACGACCCATAAAAAGTTTTCATCGTTTTGTACTTGTTTTTTTCGACAATTTTTTTTTTGTTTTTTTTAAACAAGATATTTTACGGAAAAACTAAAGATTTTCCAACCTATTTACGTGAGAACAGAAATAACCCAATAAAAGAAAAAATTACAAACCAATTTAACGTCCAATAAACACTTAAATTTTATGTTTCTAATTCTAAATAAAATAAATAATCATAATTGATTAATCGCAAATAAAAAATAATAAATGCGAAACCTGAACTGAAAATATCTAGTTCTGAAAGGCGGTATTCTTCTGCATAGTAGAAGCCGTCACTTACGAAATCACCCCTCCAAGCCACGCAACGCTCCCCCCACCTCAAACTTGTGCACGGTTTTCCCTTAAACCAGGTGCCGCTCTATTTTTCCTCTATCTCAATCTTTTCTCATATTCTCATAAATCAGAAACCGAATCTCAAAGTGAAGAACGACCCAGTTAGTTGAGAGTTCTCACACTCGAGTCAAAACCCTAACTAACCAGCGAACCTCCAAAACTGATCCCGGCGGTGGTTTGACGGTTGCATCCGCGGTGGTTACTAAAAACTCCGTCGTGTAGAAGTGAAAATCCGTTTTGACGGTAGTGATCTCAACGGAACAGAAGTTTGCAGCTCCGGAACTGTTTCAACCGAACGATGTACTTGATCTACACACTTTGCTGATTTTGATGGTGAGTATGTGTAATTTCTGGATTTGAGATCCATTTCGTGAAGTATGATAATAACACTGTTTTGTTTTCTTCTTGGAAGTTATTTGATCCCTCTGAAATCCTGAAACTTCTTTGGTGAACCTTCATGCTCATTTTTTTCCTTTATATCAAATATAGCTGTAAGTTTTTTTATTACATAACCGTATTGAATATGCTGTGAATAGGCAATATTTACGGATGATTTATTTTGAATTGTGCTAAATTAGTTTTAAAGTTATTCTTGGAGTGCAGGGATTATATCATGAGTTACTTACACTGTCATCATTCCAGTGTGGGTAAGTTCATGCCTTTTTATTCTTACTTTTCCTTTTAAGTTTTATACCGGACATGACATTTGCAGCATATAGACACTTCATAAACATTGCTTTGAATTGTGATGCTGTTGTTGTGTTTAAGTATATTGCTTGATTTGAATAATCCAGGTTGATCCTGGCTGAAATTTTTGGTAGTTTTTTTTTACTTCATGTTATTATTTTGAAAGAACAAATTATGATTTATGTATCATTGTAAAGAATTTTATTCCAGGTATTCGTAGTATAATATATTTTTACTTTATTGTTTTTGCTAAGCTCAGAAATTTCATTAACACCAGAAGAATAGAAAAGAACTATTCAAATCAACAATTACAATCTAACAATTCCACCCCCATCTACCTTCATATAAATCACCCATTACAACCCCAGACCTTGGTCACAAAACCACATCCTGAACTTCCCTCAAAAGTTAAACACCTTCAAGCAAACTATTCAGCTCAAACAAATCTGCCAAAGCTTCTTCTTGCCAATCTTCAATCGTAAAATCAAAGTTCCAATTCCATCTGTTATTATCCCAACTCCCATGTTCTGCTACTGTCCCATTCTGCCAGCGAGCTTTTTGGAAAAGAATTGGGTAGGCAAGCCGCAAAAGATCATTTGTTAACCATCTTGCATACCAGAAAGACACGAAAGATCCATCCTCCACTTTACAAGTGGCCTGTATATGAAATGCATCTGAATTCGTAGAGTGTGCAATTTTGAGTATATCTCGCCACCACATGGAGCACTTTTGCTGCTCTGGAATACCTTGCATCAACAACAATTGTTTTTTATAGTTGCCATACTTACTTTGAAGCACCGGCTCCCATAAAGCATCTTCTTCGTGTGTTAACCTCCAAATCCATTTTGTAAGAAGAGCCCTATTAAAAGCTTCCAAATCTTTGATCCCCGACCCTCTCTTTCCATAGTGTTACAAACGCTCTCCCACGAAACACATGTCATTGACCTCTTTTCAGACACCCCAGACCTTAAAAAGCGCCTCTGAATTGTATTTAGCTCGCACACAACCGCCATAGGAATTTTGAAGAACGACAGATAATGTATAGGAATGCTAGATAAGACAGACCTTATAAGTGTAATGCGGCCACCCATGGAGAGAAGCTTACCTTGCCACGACGAAAGCCGGGCTTTGAAATAATTCACGACAGGGCTCCAAAAGTTCAATCTCTTATGGTTACCACCTACCTGCAAACCCAGGAATTTGAATGGTATTCCGCCTCTTTTACACGCCAGGAATTGAGCTGCCCCTATTAAGAAGTTTTCGTCCACCCCCACCCCATATATACAGCTTTTACGAAAGTTGATGCTAAGCCCTGAGATGATTTGAAAGCCACGAAGTATGGCTTTTATACCCCACACATTGCTCCACGTTGCTTCCCCAAACAAGATCGTACCATCCGCAAATTGAGTAATGCTGAATTCCACACCTTCCTTTAGTTGAACCCCTTTAAACACTCCAATTCCAATAGCTCTTCGCACTAGACATGATAACCCTTCTTCCACAATAGTGAATAGGAACAGTGATAGTGGATCACCTTGACGAAGTCCTTTCGTACCAGTAAAATCTTTGGTTGTACCTCCATTGACCAAAACTGACACATGATTTTTCAGCACTGCTCCATTCATCCACTTAATCCACGTATCCCCAAAGTTCATAGCTTCCAAGGTATCAATCCAAAAATCCCACTCAACGCAGTCGTAAGCCTAAGCAAAATCTACTTTGAAAAGCACACACTTACGCGTATGTCTTTTAGCAAAATAGATAATCTCATTTGTTGCAAGCACTCCATCCAATATCTGCCTCCCCGGGATGAACGATGTCTGATTCTTAGAAATCACCTTCCCAATAACTTTTCTCAACCTTTCAGCAAGAATCTTTGCTATAATCTTGTATATGCACCCTATAAGAATAATAGGTATGTACTCCTCAATAGATTGAGGGTTTAGATTCTTAGGTATCAAAGCTATAAACGAAGATAATAACGCTTTTGGTAGAGAACCTGTGACATGAAACTCCTTAATACAGTTAACAACATCCTGCCCAACAGTATCCCAACATCTTTTCATGAATTCCATGTTGAAACCATCTGGTCCTGGACTTTTCTTTCCATTGCAGTTACATATTGCTTCGAAAATTTCGTCCGGCGAAAACTCTTCCTGCAGCCTAGCTTGATCCAAATCCGTGAGCTTGGCATAATTATAGAAATTCAACTTAGGTCTTTCCCTCCCCTCCTTAGTAAACCTGGTAGCCATACTATCCTGGATAACTTTTTTAACTGAACAGACATCATCAATATTATCCTTTCCAAATTTCACAACTGAAATGAAATTGTTCCTGGCTCTATAATTTATCACTGCATGAAAGTACTTAGAGTTTTCATCACCTTCTTTAATCCACTTCACCTGTGATTTCTGCCATAACATGCTCTCCTTAATTCTGAGATTACTCTATATTTTATCCATTGCTGCACACATTGATTGGTGTATTTCCTCCATGTCAATACCAGAATCATCCTCAGACCTCGCTTCTTCTAGAATGTTTAATTCTTTCACACCCTGCTCTACCATTAAGTCCACCCACCCAAAGATATTCCTATTCGACCACCTAATTTTTCACGCAAAATATTTACAACTGGATTTTCCTCAATTGGTGACAGGAATGCAGTTCAACAACAAAGATATCTCAGAGGGAGAAGGATGTACTAGAGTAAATTTCAACAGGGAACCAAAGAGGAAATGGCGAACTATTGGTGATACGGCTGGCTTGGGAGCAACGGAAACTAGGGAGCACACCTCTACTTTCTTCATCACCGAGTTTGCGGACAAATCGAAGGCTAAGGATCTTTACTCTGAAATCAAGAAGATGGGAGAAATTGATGATGTTGTCATTCTGCCAAGAAGAGACAGAAGAGGTAGGCGATTTGCGTTCGCAAGGTTCTTTAATATCAGAGATGAAAAAGTTTTTGCCACTAAGTTGGACAACATCTTCCTTGATGGAAGGAAGTTGTTTGCTAACGTACCAAGATTCTCTAGGCGAGAGAATCCCATCGTTCGGAAGGTTGAACAGAGAGGAAGGATTCATGCAGATAAAGAGTTTAGAAGAAGACCTTTTGTTACGAACATCAATAGCACAACAAGGAATAGATCCTATGCAGAGGTGACATCAAACAAGTTGGAAGCTTCAGATAATTGATAAGTGCAAATTGTACCTATTTTTGTATATAAGTTTTGTTGCACTTATCGATACTTTTTGGTTAATATCGTTCAAATAAACCCTAATTTATTTATAATTACGTTTACTTTACGTTTTAGTGTGTATATCACGTATCATGTAAATATCATTGAGTTTAATTGATTTTATCTCATTTTTGTAGGTATTCCAGTAATGGGATTTTCCCAATGTTGTATAGAGCATTGAATAAGCTTTCCAACGCTTCAAACTGTGCGTCAATCGGAGTTACGGTTCAAGAGTTATGATCAAAACAAATTCTGGTTTGCTTTCATGTTCGCTAGGCGAACCAGGAGGCGAGCATTCGCTGGCGAGTTCGCTAGGCGAACCCGAGGCGAATAAAAAGTTCCAGAAGCGTGAAAAAACACACTTTTGGCTGAAGTTAAGGCGGCATACGGATGATCCGGAGTGGATTGATCGTCGACCGGCGTTGACAAACCGCGAGATGTTTGGTTTATTTCTTTTCTTCTTTGTGTTTTACTTCTATGTTGGGTTTTGTATATGTACTTACTATGAACTCATGTATATTTGTCGCCCAGGGCATTGTATAAAACTTGCTTTACAAATCTTTATTGGTAATTGTCTCTGATTTTTGCTTTATGCGCGGGGTTTGAGTTGTGTTAGAGATAACCTTCGCGAACTTCGATTAGGGATAATTGTCTATTAGTTTCTGGACTCTAGAGATAGATTTAAAAGCTAACAATCTTCAATAGGCGTCGAAGCTTAATGCCTTCCGTGTTTCGAGGCTTCGCTCGCGAGAGTGACGTAGAGAGTGACACGGTTGTTATCTCAACTTTGCGTTAGACATAACCTGTGTTGTGAGCGATGCTGGGTGATATTGGGGAGTATTGTAGGTGGAGTATAACTGGTCGGCAAGTTTAAGTTTGTGAGGAGTGATTTATATGCATTGTCGGACGAGTTTTTCTCTCTGAAGAATGATTTCTTTTTGTTTTAATGTTTACTTTTATGTTTTCTTATTTGAAACTATTTTAATCCAAACTCATAAACGCGAGATACTGTCGAACGACATTCTTTCCCTCGAACCGATCTCTGTGGACACGGCATAAATCCCGGAGGGAATTCTTTCGAAAATAAATATTTTTGCTTGCTTGCTCTATTCTGCAGTCAACAAAATGGCGCCGTTGCCAGGGATCGGTTGTGATATTGAATCGCATTGCGATAGTTTCTTTGTTTTTGAGTTTTGTATATATCGTATATATTGTCTGTTTCCATTATGTTTGTTCAAGTGTTGTATACATTTTGTTCCCGTAACGTTTGTTTAAGTGTTTGGTTAGGACACTTGCTTTTGGTTTGCGCGGTGAGGCATCACTATGGCATGAAGGAAGGAAGTTCCTAGCTAAGCATTGTAAAGGCGTCGAGCTTACGACGTAAAACAAGCATGGTGTATTTTTTTCTTTTGTTGTTGTTTAGTTTAGGTAGTGTGGTGAGTATTCATTAAACAAGTTGTACTCGGATTTTCCGTAAATTCTCAAATCTTCACTTTACAACTTGTTTAATGAATTTTCTACCGGTTTTTCAGTTTGTGTATATTAATAGTTTTCGCGTTTGTCAATGAGCTTATTTTGAGTAGCTTGAGGAAATTTGGCGATGTTCCAAGTTTGATCGTTTCAACTTGCGGATGTATGGTAATGATCTTGTTAAGTTTTGTACACGTCCGAGGTATGTATTTATCGCTTTCTATACTTTAGCATATTCATGATACTTAGGCTTTTTACAAACTTCCATGCCATTCATTCTTTTGTATACTTGTTCTTATTGTGAATCACTTTAGTTCCTAACCTTTTTTTGTGAGGAAGCCTTCTATTGTTCATATATGCACGGAGTACCAACATTCTTGTTTTAACTGGATTTTATTATGCTTAATTTTTGTTTGTGTTGATTTTATGAAAGCATGAAAAGGATCAAGGCATTTTGTTTCATTTTGAGCATAACTACCTAGCCAAATAGTCAATTCACCTTGTGAGTGTGTGATCATTTGTAACCCCTTTGAGCCTTTGGTCATTATCCATGTTGTTTGAGTTTGATGCTTGTCTATAAGTGTCAAATTTACTTTTTGTATGGATTTTGATTGATTATTTTTTCTTGAACCCTCAACTTTATGTTGTTGTATGGATTTTTTCCTTGCCTTAGAAAGTAGGGAGTATTCACATGATGGTGCAGTTGAATTCAAGTTGGGGAGAGGATGATTGTATACTCATTGGTTGGATTCTATGAGAATTGAAAAAGAAAAGAAAAAAGAGAAAAATATGACAAAGAAAGGAAAAGAAAAAAAAAAGAAAAAGAAAATCCTTGAAAAAAGAAACAAAAAGAGTTCAAATAATTGTGCTAAATAAGTATTGTGTTTGTGTAAAACTTGAGATTTTGGAAGAAGTTGATTGGAATTTGGTGTTTGAACTTTTGTGAGTTGATCACTCCCTTAGGTTTAGGCAAGTTTTTGTTTTAATTAGCTTTAGAAATTGCCCCTTGTTTGTTTACCCAACCACGCTACAACCTTGAAAAGTCCTTGTGATTCTTGCCTTTGTATGTTCAATGTAAATTTTTGGATGATTGCATAATTTAGTCTATTGTTTGCATGATTGTTGTGTGAGTGATAAATACCTTATTTTGTGTTTTTCATCTACCGATGATTGTTTTTGCTAGGTGTGATTCACATTTGAACTTGTGTTGTTTTAGAATTTTTGGCATGATTTTTGTATTTTGCATTTGTTTCGTGACTATGTTACCGTCGTAGTTTAGTGGTAAGTATTTACTTTGTATGTACCGTTTTTCATTTGAACCATACATTTGTTTTCCATTTTTCAAAACTTGTTGATTCATGATTCTTTGGTTATCACTCGGTTTCGTTGAGTTGTTTGATTCTTGTTTGAGGACAAATAATTATGTAAGTTGGGAAGAGTTTGATAAGTGCAAATTGTACCTATTTTTGTATATAAGTTTTGTTGCACTTATCGATACTTTTTGGTTAATATCGTTCAAATAAACCCCGATTTGTTTATAATTACGTTTACTTTACGTTTTAGTGTGTATATCGTGTATCGTATAAATATCATTGAGTTTAATTGATTTTATCTCATTTTTGTAGGTAGTCCAGCAATGACATTTTTCCATTTTGTATAGAGCATTGAATAAGCTTTCCAACGCTTCAAATCGTGCGTCAATCGGAGTTACGGTTCAAGAGTTATGATCAAAACAAATTCTGGTTTGCTGTCATGTTCGCTAGGCGAACTAGGAGGCGAGCATTCGCTGGCGAGTTCGCTAGGAGAACTCGGGGCGAATAAAAAGTTCCAGAAGCATGAAAAAACACACTTTTTGCTGAAGTTAAGGCAGTATACGTTCGCTAGGCGAACGGGGGCTCGCTAGGCGAACCTGGAAAGACAATTTTGCCAATTTTAGTCATTTTTCATCCTTTTTTAGGTTATGGTTTTGGGGATTCTTGCTCCAACTCCATCAAACTTCATTTTTTTAGTAGATTAGCTTAGAAAACAACATGGAAGCTTGCATATGGATGATCCAGAGTGGATTGATCGTCGACCAGCGTTGACAAACCGCGAGATGTTTGGTTTATTTTTTTTATTCTTTATGTTTTTCTTCTATGTTGGGTTTTGTATATGTATTGACTATGAACTCATGTATATTTGTCGCCCATGGCGTTGTATAAAACTTTCTTTACAAATCTTTATTGGTAATTGTCTCTGATTTTTGCTTTATGCGCGGGGTTTGAGTTGCGTTAGATATAACCTTCGCAAACTTCGATTAGGGATGATTGTCTGTTAGTTTCTGGACTCTAGAGATAGATTTAAGAGCTAACAATCTTCAATAGGCGTCGAAGCTTAATGCCTTCCGTGTTTCGAGGCTTCGCTCGCGAGAGTGACAAAGAGAGTGACACGGTTGTTATCTCAACTTTGCGTTAGACTAACTTGTGTTGTGAGCGATGCTGGGTGATATTGAGGAGTATTGTCGGTGGAGTATAACTGGTCGGTAAGTTTAAGTTTGTGAGGAGTGATTTATATGCATTGTTGGACGAGTTTTTCTCTTTGAAGAATGATTTCTTTTTGTTTTAATGTTTACTTTTATGTTTTCTTGTTTGAAACTATTTTAATCCAAAATCATAAACGCGAGAGACTGTCGAACGACATTCTTTCCCTTGAACCGATCTCTGTGGACACGACATAAATCCCGGAGGGAATTCTTTCGAAAATAAATATTTTTGCTTGCTTGCCCTATTCTGCAGTCAACAATAACCATCAGTGCCTGAGATTCACAACGGAGGAGGAAGATTTAACCCATTACTCAAGGGCTTATGTGGGGGAGGTTGTGAAACCGGGTTTTTCCTACAGCATGAAAGACATCTTCCATGAAGAAGGTTTATTCACCATAAGAGTTACCCCATTGGGAGAAAATCTCTGTCTCTTAGAGGACTTGATCAAAGGCGAGGTTGATAATCTGTTACTCGAAAATATGGAGTGGCTGGGCAAATGGTTCAAAGAAGTCAAAAAATGGAAGCAAAGTGATATTGATCATGAGAGATTGACGTGGCTTAGCTGTTCAGGAATCCCCTATCATGTGTGGGGCGAGACCTTTTTCAAGTTCCTAGCAGACACTATGGGTTGTTTCATTCGTTGTGATGAACATACAAGGCTAATCTCGAGGATGGACTTTGCCAGAATCCTGATTCGTACAAGGTGCTGTTTATTCATCAACGACGTGTTTAAAGTAATTATAAATGGGATATCGTTCAGGATAGGCGTTAAGGAAGAAGCTCAGTGTTCTTTGGACTCGTTCATCAACAATGGAATCAAGAGGAAAAGTGAGCCGGCTACAAGCGAAGAAGAAGCTGCTTCGGAGTTCTCCTCGGGCTAGGAGGAGATTAGAGTTCCGATGACCAACGAGCTAGATTTTGAGGAAGTCGAGGAGACCATTGAGGGGGACTCCTCTAATGATATTTTTGACAAGTTTGCATAAACTTTTCCAGTGTGTCAGAAGGAAAAGGCAAAAGTTGTTTCTTGTATTAAGGTTCCTAGGATAGTCAGCAATGATGCTGCTACATGTTCAGACTTGGTAAGTGCTCAGAAAACACCAGAGGAACGAAGTCCAAAGTCAGCGCAGGATATCAATTTTGAGGGCTATAATCTGCTAAATGAGGGAATAGGTATTAATGACGCATCGACTAACGACGATATTCAAAACATCGAGGAAGGTGGGACCCAGAAGTTAAGAAGCGGATCCAATGGTTCCCCTAACTCTTTCAAAGGCCCATTAACTTTTGATGGGGCGTGCTTGAAAGCCATTGAGAATAGGCCCAAGCATAAAAAACCTAAAAAGATCAAAAAAATGGAGAAATGGTTGGAATTTGGCCCATCTTATTTCGCTTGTCTCCTTAATAATAGAGGTGGACAATCTGACTCTATCTCTTCCACTTCTTTTGGTAAGGGATCAAGGAATGAGGCGACCTTTTTTGACTCAGAGGTACATGCTTATTCCTTAACTGATTTAGAAATTCTTCGCTGCAATAAGAGATTTCTTAGTAAATACGATACGGTGAATGACGAGGTTTGGGATACTATTTCTAAATTGGGAGTGGCTAGCAATAAGAAGAAGGAATACCTGGTTAAAGAGGTGGAATCAATGGAGAGAAGAGACAAGAGCGGCTTGGTTTCAAAGAAGGCGGGTATGTTGCTGTAACCATGAATATTATGACTTTCAACATCCGTGGGGGATTGTTCTGGACCAAACGAAAGAGAATTAGTTGTATTATCCAATCTGGTAAAGCAGATCTTTGTTTTCTCCAGGAAACCAAGTTAACTCGTTTTGATGACTTTCTGGCTAAGGAATTATGGGGGAATGATGGTGTGGAATGGACAGCCAGTCACTCAAAGGGAGCTTCTGGCGGTTTGGTTATTCTTTGGAAAAAGAACTTTTTTGCGTATAAATTTCAGTTTTAGAGGAATGGCTTTTGTTGGTATTAATGCAGTGTGGAAGGGAAAAATGTATAACTTCGTTAACATCTATGCCCCGTGCAATACGATTCTCAAGAGATCTTTGTGGAATGATTTAGTTGTTCAGAAACAGGTCAGAAACTTGGATTATTGGTGTCTTGGAGGGGACTTCAACGCGGTGTGCAACAGGGAGGAAAGATTAGGAGCTACGAGGTACGTCTCTAACTCTGATATGGAAGATTTTGGCATGTTCATATCAGATGTGGGACTGGTTGACTTACCCTGCTCAGGGGGAAGATTTACTTGGTACAGTGATAGCGGCACGACGATGAATCACTTAGATAGATTTCTTCTTTCTGATGGTATGATAGAGGATTGGAAGCTGACGGACCAAAGGATAGGCCAATGAGATGTTTCGGACCACTGGCCCTTATGGTTGAGGCCGAATTTAGCTGATTGGGGCCCGAAACCTTTCAGGTTTCTCAACACTTGGTTTAAACATGAAGACTGCATCAGTTTCATTAGAAGTGAATGGGAGAAAATTGTTGTTAAGGGCAGAGGTGACTTCATCCTGAGCGAAAAATTGAAGGTTATGAAAACGAAATTGAAACTGTGGATCAAGGACGTGTTTGGCTGGATTGATTTGCAGGTTCATAACAACGTGGATCAACTTAACAATTTGGACAAGCGGATGGTGGATAATCATGGAGGATCTGTTGAAGACTTAGCGAAGGAAAGAGCTAGAGTGTGCGGTGACTTGTGGAAGAAGCTTGAGTTTAAGGAGGGAATGCTAAGGCAAAAATCTAGGAAATTGTGGCTAAAAGAAGGGGACCAAAACTCTCATTACTTCCATCAATCAATCAAATATAGGCAACGAAGAAATTCCTTAACTTTGTTATTCCGCGACAATGATTTGGTTGAAGATGTGGAAGCTATAAAGTCTACGATTCAAGATCATTTCACAAAGCTTTTCGTTGAAACAGACGAAGACAAACCTGTCCCAGCAGGGGTCTCCTTCAGAACCTTGAATGAGTCGGATAGGGATAGTCTGGAGGCTCCATTCTTTGAAGGCGAGGTTAAAGCAGCGGTTTGGTCTTGTGACGGTAACAAGAGTGCGGGGCCAGATGGTTTCACTTTGGAGTTTTTCAAGAGGGGTTGGGAGTTCTTAAAACAGGATGTGTTTCGCTTTATTAACGATTTCTATAGGAAAGCCAAACTGACTAAAGCGTGCACTGCTTCTTTTTTGGATTTGATTCCGAAGCTAGCGAATCCTTAGACTCTGGCGGATTACAGACCTATATGCCTGGTGAACAGCTTATACAAAATAGTGGCTAAGTTTTTGACAAATCGTCTCAAGAAGGTGGCTGATAAACTGATTTCCCCTAAGCAGACTGCCTTCATTGAAGGTCGCAACATTTCTGATGGAATTTTGACGGTTAATGAAGTGTTGGATCTGGCAAAGCGTGACAATAGGAGTTGTTTGCTGATGAAAATGGATTATGAGAAAGCGTATGATACGCTAAGTTGGAATTTCCTTTGCTACATTTTAAGTACAATGAGGTTTGGAAAGAGGTGGTTAAGCTAGATGGAGTGTTGCATTTTTAATAGCACAATGTCGGTTTTGGTCAATGGAGGGACAACCAAAGACTTCGTTGTCAATAGAGGCCTGAGGCAAGGCGATCCGTTGTTGCCGTTCCTATTCATTATAGCTATGGAATGTCTAACGGGTTTAATTAACAAAGCTATGGAGTTCAACTTATTTAGAGGTTTCACTTTGCAGGTGATGGTTCGGTGGATGTGCTCTAGTTCGTAGACGACACTATAATAGTTGGAGAAGGAACTACCGAAAATATTCGGTGATTGAAATCTATCATGAGAGGCTTTGCGATGATGTTGGGTCTTAAAGTGAACTTTAGTAAGAGCAAGTTATATGGGGTGAATTTAGATGAGTGGTTTCTTGATGCAGCCTCTTCCTTCCTTGCTTGCAGAGTGGATTGTCTTCCTTTCAAATTTTTAGGTGTCCTTATTGGCAACAATCCTAGGAAGAAAGTTATGTGGAACAATGTTTTGGTGACTCTTCGAAAGAAGTTAGCAGACTGGAGAGGGAGACATTTCTCCTTTGCTGGCAGAGTTGTCTTAATCAACTCAGTTCTTAATGCTATCCCTATCTACACTCTATCCTTTTACAAAGCTCATGTAGCTGTGATTCGGGAGATCCGTAGCATTCAAAGTATATTTCTTTGGAATGGTAATAAAGATAAAAAAACCAATTTTCGGGGCTAGTTGGAGAGATATATGTAAACCGAAAGATAAGGGAGGCCTTCATATAAAGGATGTGGAAGTCTTCAATAGGTGCTTGCTGCTTAAGTGGAAGTGGCGGATTCTGAATGATAAAAAGGTGATATGGCAAAAGATCCTTAGGTTTCGCTACGAGAATATTGACGTAAAGGTTACCGTTGGAGGTGCGGAGATGCTGGGGAAGAAGGACTCGATTTGGTGGAGAGATATCATGTTAAATGAAATATCTGAGCAATCTAATATGGTTTTCTCTAACTTTTTTCTGTGCAGGATTGGAAACGGCACTTCGACATCATTTTGGTACGTAAACTGACTGGCTAATCAATCTTTGAAGGATGCTTACCCTTCCTTATTCGCAGCTGCAATTTCGCACGATATGTCGGTCCAAGATGAAGGCGAGTGGATAAATGAAGAATGGAATTGGATCTTTACTAGAATCGTTAGTGGATAGGAAGATTTGGAGGATGTCATGAAAGCTGAGTTCAAAGAGTCTTATCTGGCAAGGAACCGCAGCAGCATGGAACGGACGAGATGATTTGGAAGCTCATTGAGGACGGCGAATTCTCTATCAAATATTGATTTTCAGCTCTGGTTGAAGGTTCCACTCCATCCTGGACCGACCCAATTAGGAAGGCGCAGAATTTTCTGTGGCAAATGGAAGTGCCGTCGAAGGTTTTGTTTTTTGGTTGGAGGCTCTTAATTAACAAGTTACCGACCAAAGATCTATTGGTTCGTAGGGGGATTTTGTCTAACCCGACACACTTTGCTTGTGCTTTCTGCTTTAACAGTGAGGAAAACATGCCTCGTCTCTTCTTTGGCTGCAGTCGCAGTAAATGTGTTTGGGTGAAGCCGTTGGAGTGGATTGGTGGTAGTATAAATCTGTCTTTGCAGGATTTTATGGCTTTCCCCATGAGGTACAGTCAGCTCAATAACTCAAAGGATAGGAACACGGTGGGAGTTATTTAGTTGGCCTCAGTGTGGAGTATTTGGTTGTTGCGAAACGAAATTCATTTCAACGATGTTGTTTTTAGTTTCGACAATTGTATGACGGGGATACTTTATAGGTCTTGGGTTTGGCTGGGCTTAAAGCGTAAACATCCTTTCTGTATCAATTTCTATGATTGGCATTCTGACCTTATCTTGTGTGATAGGAGAAAGTAGTCGATATCATCGCTTGTATTTTTGGAGTAAGCCTCCTACTCTTTTAATACAAATTACTTATTAAAAAAAAAACTCCACTATTACCCTTTACCTCCATAGCCTTCCAAGAGCTATCAACAAACTTTAGAAAAACCCTAATGCAAAGCTGGATGTAGGATTGTGAGTCAACAAGCTAAATGGCAAGTAGTAGCCGGAATCCTCTTGTTGTTGGGCGTGTAACAGGGGATATATTAGACCCCTTTGAAAGTTTTATTCCTCTCCAAATTACCTACGGAAATAGGAATGTTTCCAATTATTGTGAGCTTAAACCTTCTCAAGTTTCCAATCAACCTCGAGTGAGTATTGGTGGCGATGACCCCATGATCTGCTACACCCTGGTAATTACATTAGATAGATGTTATGTCTATTTAGTATATTCATATGGAAAATGTTCTTAGAGCATTGTTTTAGCAACTAAAAAAAGACTAACAACATTCACTTTAAAAATGGATCTCACATGTAATATTTCTTTGAATATCTTTGAAGTTGTATGTGTAAAAAAATTACAATATCAATTATATACAAACTAAATGCATTTCAAATTTCTAACTTAATTACTTTTAATTTCCCTATTTTATTGAAGGTGTTAGTAGATCCTGATGCACCTAGCCCAAGTTACCCCAGTTTTAGGGAGTACCTTCATTGGTGAGTAAATCACCCTGCTTACAAGTGAACATCATATATGAGATATTTTTGTTGAATAATACTGTAACTAACACCTTTCTCTCGATGGATTTTAGTAGGACTGTTCAAAAAAACCGTGAACCAAACTGAACTGTTGAACTAAACCGAACTGAAGTTAAAATAACCAAACCGTTATGTTTGGTTAGTGAACCGAACTGATATTTTATTAACGGTTCTACAACCGAACCGAATTGCAGTTAACCAAAAATAAACCAAAACCAAACCATTATTTATTGTAGATAGATTTCTTTTGTGAATAGCTAGATTTTATATAACAAGATTGTTGCTATGTAATCTTCAGACCTTGTTTAATACAGATGATGTATATGGATTGCAGAACCTAAATCAAGACTGTTTTTTAAACAATTGTATGCTCTTAAGAATTATTTGAGCTAGCATATGCAGTGTTTAATTAACTTTAGCATTTTGACATATTTTTCACGTTTGGATAGTAATAACTGGAATATCAATTCTCCACTTCTTTATTGAAGAAAAGAGAGTAACTAATAACAATGGGCTAAGATTAAAATAACCCAAAGCACTATGACTGTTCAATAAAATCGTCGAACCAAACTGTCGAATAAATCGAAATGAAGTAAAAATAATTAAACTATTATATTTGGTTAGTGAACTGAACCATATTGAATAAATAATTCTAGAATAGAACCAAATGACAAATGAAGCAAACCAAAATTAAAATCAAACCAAACCAAAACTACACACAAAAAATATAAAAAAAAAAAAGTTTTAAATTTTTATTAAAAAAATCGAAAAAGTATAACAGTTTGGTTGGTTAACAAATTGTTCAGTTTAGGAAAAATGTCTTCTAATGGTTTGATATGGTTCGAAATTCTGAACTGGTATACCAAACCAATAACTTTGGTTCGGTTTGGTTCTGGATAAACTGAAACGGTTTGGTTCAGTTCGAGTAACCATTTAGTATGGTTCGGTTTGGTTCAGTTCGGTTTTTTGACATAACCGTACCATGAACAGCCCTAGATTTTAGGATGGTGACTGACATTCCAGCAACTACCGGGGCTAGTTCTGGTATGTATCTTATTTCCATTCATTCCATGGGTCAAATAGTTGTAGTATACATGAATTAAAAGTTTATTAAAAAAGTTATAAGTATATAATGGATAATACAATGGATAATTATCTTGATTGTAATAATTTTTATTTTATATTATGTTGGTAAGCTCAAATATGATAATAGTATTACTATTATATAATGAGATTAAGTGTCAATTTGATAATGGTCATAATTAGAGATAAAATACGATAATTGTATTATAATATATTTTAATTGAGTTTTGATAAGATACTAATATACTTATAATTTAACAATGCCTTCTCTCTAGAATCTTTAGCAACTTTTCATTCGCCTTCTCAACTTCTCCGTCTCCGTTTCATCAAATATGTATCAGACAATGAAATAATAGTGTCCCTTCATCTTCTTTTCCCCTCGTTTTTACATTTCCTTCTTGTTGTCAACAGAAACATGTATCAAGTTCACTAAACTGCTTCGCTCGCTTTCCTTCTTCCTTCGGTATTAGGACTCAGCATTGTTAGATTTGTCTGGGTTTGGTTTAAAGTCCTAACCTTAGGGTTAGGGACCTTCCTCCCAGCGGGTCTTATCACAAAGTGTTGGTCTTTTTATTGAGGGAACCGGATATTGTGGAGCTCCTGGGTTTTTAGGTTTGCTCTGCAATAATCAATGGCAGCTTCTAACAAAGGAACTTGGGTGGAGGTTAGAAAAAAGAATAATCATGCTTTTCGTCCTGGGAGAATGTCGGTCTGGAAGAACATCAAAGGAAAACCCACTGAAGACGACCTAAAAGAAGTTTCATCCTTTTTATTCACTGAGTTTCCAGTTTCGTACGATGCTAAACATATGTATGAAGTTTTCAAGGATTTCGGATTCATTCTGGAGGTTTTTATCCCTGGAAGACTGGACATTAGGGGTAAACGATTTGGTTTTGTTAGATTCACAAGAGTTGATGATGAACATCTTCTTGCCACTAAGCTCGACAACATTGTACTTAATGGCACTAAGATATTCGTTAATCTTCCATGATTTCAGAGAGATTTCAAGGCTCGTGGTGTAGATCCTATTTATAAGAATGGGATTCTGGATTTGAAGCAAGCTGAAGATCAGAAGGGTCAGCAAACCGCGGGGCAGAATATAAATGATTTTAGGTTCCAAAGGAGCAAGGTAAGGGCAGGTGGTAATGGAAATCTATCTTATGCTCAGGTTACTCAAATGGACAGAAGAGGTCAACAGGGCCATAAGAAGGTTTTGAAGCAATGGCTAATGGGTGATAAACCGGAGTTCGCTCATCTTATGTTCAACGTAAGCAACGAAGATTTGTTAAGATTTGAAAAAGCGTTTGTCGGTGTTTTGGAGGAACCTGGTACTGCATTTGAAATACAGGAGGCATTACATGTCGAAGGCTATTTTAATATCAAAGCTACCCCATTAGGAGCGAATTTATGTTTATTGGAGGAAGAGGAATTTCGGGGAATCATGAAAATGGTGAAAGAAGACGAAGTTTGGATTTCCAGATGGTTCTCCGATATCCATCATTGGTCTCCAGATGATGTTGACAAGGAAAAACTAACTTGGATCAGCATTTACGGGCTGCCTTGTCATGTGTGGGGTGACAAGTTCTACAAATTCCTAGCAGGTCGGTTAGGAGAATATGTGAAAGCAGACGAAGAGACTAAAAGTATGACAAGATTGGATGTTGCAAGGATTCTAGTCAGAACGAAATTCGCTTTGAACTTCAATGAAGTGTTCAATATTGAGGTTAATGACAAGGTTTATAGGATTAAAGTAAGAGCAGATTCAATTAGCATCAGGAAAGCCTGGGATGCAAAAGAGTTATCTAGAGAAGACAGTTCATATATTTCTTCGTCGGATAGTGATGGAGATGTGTCCATTATTAATGAAAGTATTGAAGACGCTAAAGTTCTAAAGGTTGATGAAGAACTTCAGAGGGAGGTTGTAGGTGGTAGCGTAGAAAAAGAGGTGGAGAGAGGTTCTTGGGGGGGGTCTGCAAAAAGTAATTGAGGAGAGAAAATCAAATGGAGTTTGGGTAAGACCCGAGGAGAGTAGGTCTATTCCGTGTACGAAAGTTAACCAAAGGAATGGACAAAATAGCCCTGTGGCTGGTAGAGATAAGGAATTAACTGAGCTAGTTGGTAATCAAAAGCAAGGTAGACAGGATGACAAGTCTCTTCAGTTGTCAGAAACTCATGGCTCGTTTCATAAAGTCAGACAGCGTCACAAAATAACAGAAGAATCACGGGTAGAAACTACAAAAGTAAACAGAGGTGGGGTAGATGGATGTGTAGATGCAGATTTGAATAAAGAATTAAGAGAAAGTTTTGAAGTACATAGTCAACAGAATGGAGGCTCTGAGAAGAGGTTAAAGAAAAAGGTTGTTCTACTTGATGAAATTTATCAGAAAATTAAGATACCTTTTGCCCCGTCGTATTACGCAACACTGCTGAATGAACATAAAGCGTATGGTGAAGGCACTACTAAACCAACTCTCTTGAGCTTTGAATCAGAGGAAAAGATATCTAGTATTGGAGGAACTCCTTCTTCTGGGGGCAATTCTATAGGTGATAAGGAGGTACAGAAAAGTAATTCGAGGATAAAAAGAAAGTTAGATAATCTCCCTCAGAAATTTGGGATGCCATAAAGAAGATGGGAATAGAAGCTGAAGAAGATGATGAGATGTTTGAGAATTGTATTAGGAAGTTAGAAACTAAAGAGAGACAGGGAAGTAGAGTTTTGAAGGGGGCAGCTAAAGGTAGATTATGAATTTTATGACATATAATATAAGAGGCTGTGGAAGCAACATTAAGAGAAGGAGGATTCGGAAACTAATACAAAATGAAGGAGTAAATGTAGTATTTATACAGGAAACTAAGTGTGAGTTGATGTCTGATGAAGTAGTTCATGAAATGTGGGGTGATGATAGTTGTTTGTGGTCTAGTTCAAGCGCTGTGGGTTATGCAGGTGGGATACTCACGATATGGAGGAAAAATTGTTTGGTTCCGATTAGCAGTTTTAAAGGAAAGGGATACCTTGGAGTGAACGCTTGGTGGAAAGGGCACAATGTTTATTTTGTAAATATTTATTCATCTTGCTCCAACTCAGAAAAGAGGTTACTTTGGAGCAAAATCATTCAACTGAAAGACACTCCAGCAGCAGGCGATTGGGTCATTAGGGGGGACTTTAATGCCATAAAGAATAGAAGAGAGCGATGTGGTAGCTGTATACAAAATAGCATAATCATGGAGGATTTTAAAGATTTTATTGAAATGACTGGGTGTGTGGATATTCCGGTTCGTGGCAATAAATATACTTGGTTTAACGCATCTGGTAAATCTGCCAGCAGGTTAGACAGGTTTATAACCTCACCTGGTCTCCTTAGTAATTGGAATGTGATTACACAAAATGTGAGGTCCAGAGACATCTCTGATCATAGGCCAGTGACGATTACGGCAAAAAACATCAACTGGGGTCTGAAACCGTTTAAAGTCCTGAACTGTTGGTTAGATCATCATGACTTTCTCCATTTTGTTAGAGATGTGTGGGAATCTTTTAAGGTAGAGGGTGATGTGTTTTATGTCTTGTCCAAGAAGATTCAACATTTAAGGAATCGGTTACGCTGGTGGAATACTAATGTCTTTGGTTGGATCGATACTAAGGTCAGTGAGAATACTAGTACAATTAATGAAATTGAAGATTGTATAGCTCAAGACAGTGTAGAGATCAATGCTGATATGTTGAAGTCTAGAAGGGTAGCTGAAGATGAATTATGGAAGCATTTGAGAATCAAGGAGAGTATCCTTAAACAGAAAGCGAGAATGAAATGGATTAATGAGGGGGATGCAAACACCAAGTTCTACCACGCTGCCATTAGGACCAGAAACAGGTTGAACACAATTAATGCGATTCAAGTGGACGGTGAATTAATTGAAGATGTTGATGGTATTAAAGAAGCAGTGGCAAGTCACTTCGAAAGAAGGTTCATGAAAGAGTGCAGATTTATGCCTAAGATTGGTAGTAAAGGTTTTATCAGTATGAACGAGGAAGAAAGATTGTCGCTAGAGGTTCCATTCACGCATGAAGATGTGAAGCATGTAGTGTTTTCAAGTGAAGGTGACAAGAGTCCTGGGCCTGACGGTTTTAACCTGAAATTCATAAAGAAATGTTGGGAGGTGTTGGGTAAGGATTTCAGTGACTGTATACTTTAGTTCTTTGAGAAAGGTGTTCTCTCGAAGGTGTTTACGTCTTCCTTCATTGCATTGATTCCAAAAAAGGAAGATCCTTGTGGCTTGGAGGATTTCCGTCCTATTTGTTTAATAGGGTCAATTTATAAAGTTGTTTCAAAGTTATTGGTCATGAGAATTAAGAAGGTGATGGACAGTATTGTCTCAACCACATAGACGGCGTTTATAGAAGGACGTAATATCCTAGATGGCGTTTTGGTTCTAAATAAATTAATTGATTATGCAAGGAGGAGCAACTCTAAGACATTAATGCTGAAAGTGGACTTTGCTTTAGTATTTGACAGGGTTGATTGGAGTTACTTATTGGACATTATGCGTCATATGGGCTTTGGAAGTAAATTTATGGGGTGGATTGAAGGAACTGTAATGAATAGTTTTATGTCTATCATGGTAAATGGGAGCCCAACCCGGGATTTCAAGGTTTCGTGTGGTTTACGTCAAGGGTACCCTATCTCTCCCTTCCTTTTTGCAATAGCTGCTAAAGGACTGGCTGTACTGATAAAAAGAGCTGCACAGAAGGCGTGTTTTACTGGTCTTAAACTCAATTCAGAAACATCTTATGAATTATTACAATATGCTGACGACACAATTTTAGTGGGAGATGGATCTTGGTCAAATCTCTGGACAGTCAAAGCGTTGCTGAAAGGTTTTCAACTGGTGTCAGGGCTTCAAATAAACTACAAGAAAATTTATCTGTATGGCATAGGTGTGGAGGAGCACGTTTTAAGAGATGCAGAATGTTTTCTTGGTGTTCAAGTAGATTCATTTCCTTTCAAATTTTTGGGAGTTTATGTTGGTGGAAATCATAGGAAGATTGCATTTTGGAAACCAATGATTAAAAAAATTCAAGAGCGACTCTCTACTTGGAAAGGAAGATTATTGTCAATGGCTGGCAGGGTCACTCTCATCAATGCTATGTTATCTAATTTACCTATTCACTATATGTCTATGTATTTGCTGCCATGTAAAGTAGTTAAGCTCATAACAAGTATGCAATGCCGGTTCCTTTGGGGTGGTTCTGCTCTCTCCAAAAGAATTTCTTGGGTTAGGTGGAGTGTGGTGTGTAAACCGAAGGAGGAAGGTGGACTGGGAGTAAAACATGTCAAATGGTTTAATGTTGCTTTAATGGCAAAATGGTTATGGAAGTTGTTATCTCTTAAAAATCAGATTTGGCAAGGAGTAGTGGAGGTTAGGTATCCGGAACACATTGTTGATCTTCATACTGGTGTCCTTCCAAACTATAATCTAAACCGTCATTGTGGCGGAGAGATCTATTTAAGATTTGGGAAATGTTTGGTGATGGAGGATTTGCGCAACACCTGAAACATGACATAGGCTGTGGGGATAACACCCTGTTTTGGTTATCCAAATGGTGTGGAAACCAATACTTGGCTGTCCAATTTTTGAGCTTATGGGAGATTTCAAGTAACAAGAGAGGCAGAGTTATGGAGTTTCGCAACATCAATTTGATCGCAGGTGGTTGGTTCCTTGATTATGACAGCAGCATCCCTTTAAATTACAGTGGGCAGCTGGACTGGTGTGAGTTGATTACATTGTTACCGGTTGTAACCATGGCACCAGCAGATGAAGATCAGGTGATTTGGGAGGTTGGAGACGCCACACATTACACGTCAAGTTCAGGTTATGTACTGTTAATTAATGCTCAAACTCTGCAAAACCCTTAACATATGTTGGTTGATGTTTTTAAATTGATATGGCTATCATCTGCACATCCAAAAATCCAGATATTTGGTTGGAGATTATTTCAGGATCGGTTGGCTACGAGAGAAAATTTACGTAAACGACACATTGCGTTAACTGGAGATTCTACGTTATGTCCATTCTGTCAAAGTGTTGAGGAGGGTGCACTTCATCTACTATACTCATGTGAAAAGACTTTGCATATTTGGAATTTTGTAGTAAATTGGTTAGACATTGTTATAGGAGATCCAGAATCATTGCTGGACTTGTTCCATTACTGGGTGCAAGCGCTTTTAGCCAAGAAGGTTGCTATCAAAAATGCAGTAGGACTTTGGTTGACAATAGGTTGGTGTATATGGTTAACTAGGAATAACATAGTGTTTAAGGGAGAGGTGTGAGATTTTGACTTGATAGAGATGAGGATCATTTTGAATACTTGGTGGTGGTTAGGAAAACGGACTAACGGGAGATATACGTGTAATTACTATGACTGGACTAACTCCCCTTGTGAGTTTTTGTAGTTTCATAAGGGTTTAGTTGGTATTTTTTGTAGATGGGTTGGATACACCATTTGTATCCAATTGAATATACTTTTCGCTTATTAAAAAAAAAATACTTATAATTAAAAGCTAACTTGAATATGACATGACTTGTAAACAATGTAATTTGATTAAGAAAGTCATTGATTATCTATAAAAAATGTATATGATTATGAAAATCATTGATTATCTATAAAAAAAAGTAATATGATTAAGAAAATCGGAGATTATATTTAAAAAAAAAACATGATTAAGAAATCATTGATTACCTATATCAAATATATTTTAAAATAAAAAATTTATATTTAATAAAATATAATTAAAGTAAAATTTTAAAAATTATTTATTGAAATTTAAATATTTAAAAATAAAACAATAATAACAAAACATTTAAAATATAAACATTTATTTTGATTTTTTGGTACCAATTTAATATAAATTTCTTGCAAAACTTTCATTTATATAAAACATATATTTATTGAATTACTCATAATTTAAAAAAATTGAAACTTCTTATTTAGTAATGTCAAATTATTAATATCTTAAAATTTTATATAATTTTTTTAATATTAACAATTAGTTTCAAAAAAGTTCTAAGTTAAACTCTATATTTGCAATTTAGACATGCATCTCTATAAGATCCTCACCATTGTGCTGGTGTTTAAGTTTTAAATGAGAGCATAGAAAATTCACCACCGATAAAATCCATCTTTTTTTGTTTGAAATTTTTAAGTTGGTGAGCAATCTTAGAATAGTTTCTAAGTCTAGCACCATCCCATTTAAACATTTATATACAATATGATGTTATTCAAAAATCTGTGATGTTATTTAATAAATTTGTGGAAAGATAAATTTAGTGTTGTAGTTGGTTGATTGGTGTTTTGTATTCAAGAACTTTGCCATCGGTTTTCATGATCTTCATCATGTTAACTTGTTGCAGCACCAAAAAAATAGCTAACAAAAGAAGAATGTTCTCTTACTACTGATTTTTAGTTTCATTACTTTTTCTATTCAAGAACATAGTATTTGAACTTGCTGGAATTAATCTTGCTAGTGTTTTCAGCTTAAACTCCTAGTCTTAGGGCTAGGGGCCTTGGCATTGGCTGTGATTTGTTCTTGGTTAGTTTCGAATCTTGTATTTATCAACACCTGGTTTTGTTCATGGAGTGGAAGGTTGTGGGTAGAAAGAACGAGGGAAACGATAAACCTCACGTGTCAATATGGAAAGAAAGGAATGGCAAGAATCTTGGAGAACATGAGTTAATAACCTCGTTCTTCTTTACTGAATTCCCAGAGCACTACAATGCAAGAGACATGGCAAATATTTTCATGGAGTTTGGGATTCTTTTTGAGGTTTTCATCTCTGCCAAGTTAGATAAAAGAGGCAAGCGTTATGGTTTTACCAGATTCAGACAAGTGGAAGATGAAAGAAAGATGACTATTAGGCTGGATAATATACAAATCAATGGGAGAAAAATACATGTTAACACACCTCGATTTGAAAGAAGAAGAGAGATAGTTGGGAAGGGTTTAGACTTGAAACCAAAGGAGATATATGATCCAAAAGAAAGCATTAATAAGAATGTCTAGAAAAAAACAAGGCAGGGAAATTCTTATGCAGAAGTGGTTAGAGGTAGTAATGGAAATATCATAAATAATTTTTACATTCCAAATGGCTTTAGAACTCTGGACAACAGAGCTTCAAAGCCTAATTGGGAAGGTCTAGCATTTAAGATAGAAGAAGAGGATCTAAAACGCTTTGAAGAAGCATATGTAGGAGTTGTTAAGGAATCGGGCAACTCATACAATATCCAGGAAGTTTTTCACAGAGAAGGCTTTTTTCAAATTAAAGTTACACCTATGGGAGCAAATATGTGCTTACTAGAAGATTTGGAGGGGAATGCAATGAGAACTCTAATAAAGGAAGAAGAAGATTGGCTTCAAAACTGGTTTGAAGATATTAGGGGTTGGTCTCCAGCGGAAGTCGATAAGGAAAGACTCACTTGGGTAAAATGCTTTGGTATTCCATGTCATGCTTGGAGAAAGGACTTTTTCAAATTGATTTCAAGTAGAATTGGAGACTACATTTGTAGTGATGAAGAAACTGAAACTCACTCAAAGATTGATGTGGCGAGAATTTTGATAAAGACAAGGTACACGAGCAACCTGAATGAGATCTTTAACATAGAAGTCAATGATGTTTTGTTTAGCATAAAGCTGGTTGAAGATAATCACAGCCCTAAGCGGATTGTCTCTCGTGATCCTAAGAAGAAGAAATTTGAAGATTCTGATGAGTCTTTAGTGGAGGAATCAGAGGAGGACTTGGGTGAAGAGGACAACAGCGAAGACGTTCACATTTCTGAAGATGGATCAAGCGAGGAAGATGAATCTCCCAAGCTCATAGAGGAAGATAATGGAGGTAGGGCCACCAGTAACGTCGCATCCATAGGGAATAACAAAAGTCAAGTTTCAAGAAAGGAGCAGGAAAACAACCATTATAACTCTGACAATTTGGGGAATACAAAAAAATCCACTAAAAAGGCGATTCTTGGCGGCAGTGAGAAGGAGATTCATAACTCAGACAAGTTAAAAGGGAAGGATGCATTTAATGATGTGGTGTCCCAAGGAAATCGGATGGGACAAAATGTAGAGGCTTTAAATGGTAGGAGGAAAAAAGTCAGAGAGGGGGTAGTAGAAGGGGGAATAGACTGTACGGAGATTCAGAGAAAAGGTGATATTCGGAGTATTAACAATAAGGTTTTTGGCCCAATATTAAGTTCTGATAACATTGAGGGTGTTAGGCCCATCGTACATCCATTATCTCCTTCTAAGAGAACTGGGCCGCCCACCATCATTTTATCTAGAAAGAAAATATCTTTGAGTGAAATCTATGAAATATTCAGATTCCATATGCTCCATCTTTTTACTCTACTCTTTTACATTCTTCTGTTAGACTTAAATCTTATAACAGAGCTGAAGATTTAAAAGACAGACATTTGACTTATTATTCCTAAAGTGGAGATAATGAATCAAGATACTCTGGGGGATCCATATTATGCTGTGAGTCTATATCAGATGTAGATGTGGAAATTGGAAATGATAGGGTGAAGAGAAGATCTGAAGATGTACCTGGAAAGGTGTGGAATATTCTGAAGGAGTTGGGCATAGAAGGACAAGAGGATGATGAAGTATTAGAAGGCATTCTAAGAGGGATGGAATCGAGGGACAAAGTTAGAAAGGAAAGTTTGAGGGAGGCATCAACAAGAGATCCATGAATATAACTACTTACAATATCAAAGGGTGTAACTCTTCAATCAAAAGAAGAAGAGTTAAGTAATTGATAGAGAAGAATAAGATAGAGTTCTGTCTTCTACAAGAAACAAAATGTCAGAAGGTAGATGAAGGCCTTATCAGAAGCTTATGGGGGAGAGGAGATTTTGACTGGTCTGCTACTGAATCGATTGGCCAGTCTGGAGGTATGATTTCAATATGGAATAAAAATTCATTATGCTCTATATTTAGTTTCTTTGGTAGAGGTTATCTAGGAGTTCATGGAATTTGGAGGGGTAGAGCTATGTATATTGTAAATATATACTCATCTTGTACTCTAGCTGATAAAAGATTGTTGTGGAAGAAACTTATAAGATTGAAATCAACTTATCCAAGAGGGGATTGGGTTTTAGGGGGGGACTTCAATGCCATTAAATCCAAAAGTGAGAGGATAGGGAGGGGGAGTTACAAACAATCAGAAATGGAGGAATTTGAAATGTTCATAGAAGATATGGAACTTATAGATCTCCTGCAGTGGGCAATAGGTTTACTTGGTTTAACTCAAATGGTTCTTGCAAGAGTAGGTTGGATAGATTTCTAATTAATGAAGAACTATGTGTTTTTTGGAAAGTGGTGAGTCAGAAGGTGGGTGAAAGAGATGTTTCAGACCATAGACCTGTATCTCTGGTTCTGAATGATAGGAATTGGGGACCTAAGCCATTTAGAACAATCAATGCTTGGCTTGATCACCCTGAATTCATGATTTTTGTTAAAGAGACATGGAATTCTTCCCTAGCTTCAAGTGATGCAGACAATGTTCTTATACAAAAACTGAATAACCTCAAGAGAAGACTAAGATGGTGGAATAAAAATGTATTTGGATTTATTGATCTTAAAGTAGAGGAGAATGTCAAGAGGATCAATGAAATAGAAGAAGAGATGGCAGAGAGTGAAGCTGATATACCTGTGAACATTTTGTAAATGAGAAAGGAAGCTATGGAAGACATGTGGAACAAATTACACACTAAGAGAGTATACTTCAGCAAAAGGCTAGATCAAGGTGGCTAGTGGAGGGTGATAATAACTCCAAGTATTTTCACTCAATTATTAGTAATAGAAGAAGGATAATATCTGGTCTGAATATAGGCCTCAATGAAGAAGAAAAGGTGGAGAAGGTAAAACAAGTCATTCATGACCACTTTGAAGAGAAATACAAGAGCAACATGAATGAGAGTTTTGACATGGATTTAAGTTCAATGGAATAGATTTTTGAAGAAGACAATGCAATGCTGACAGAAACTTTTTCTCCTGAGGAAATTTTGGAAGCCATTAACTCTGGTGATGGTGACAGAAGCCCTGGCCCTGATGGCTTCAACATGAAATTCATTAGGAATACTTGGGAGATAGTTGGGAAAGATTTCATAAACTGCTTATCAGAATTTCATGAAAAGGCTACTCTTGGAAAAACTTTCTGTTCAGCATTTTTGGTTCTCATCCCAAAGACAGATAACCCCCAAAATTTGAAGGAATTTAGACCCATAGCACTAATAGGTTGTGTACATAAAATTGTGTCCAAGATTCTAGCTGCAAGATTGAAATGTATCATTGGGAAATTGGTATCCTCTTCTCAAACTACTTTTGTCCCAGGAAGACAACTACTTGATGGGGTTTTTGATTATGTCAAGAAGAAAAAGAAAAAAGGTTTTATGTTCAAGGTAGATTTTGCCCAAGCTTATGATTGTATAAGTAGGAGTTTCCTCTTTAAGGTGTTAGATGCTATGCAATTTAGCTCTAAGTGGCAAGACTGGATTAGGGGCTTAATTTGTAATAACTATGGTTCTGTTTTGGTGAATGGCAGTTCATCTAAGGATTTCAAGATCCATAGGGGCCTTAAGCAAGGTGACCCTTTATCTCCATTTCTTTTTGTGTTGATAACAGAAAGTCTGGCCCTTCTCTTTAAGAAAGACTGTGGACTGATGAGATGATTGAAGATTGAAGGAGACACAATCACATCTCTTCTACAATTTGCCGATGACACACTGATCTTGTGTGATGAATCATGGTCTAATATTTGGACAATTAAAGCCAGTTTGAGAGGCTTAAAAGCAGTGTCTGGTTTGAAGGTCAACTATAATAAAAGTAAGATATTGGGATTTGGTTTAAAAGATAATCTGATAGAAGCAGCTTCAACTTTTTTTTCATGTAGAGTGGGACAGTTTCCTTTTAAATTTCTGGGACTGTCTGTAGGTGGAAGACACAAATCAGCTGATTTTTGGAAACCTGTCATCGCATCAATAAAATCTAGGCTGGCCTCTTAGAGGGGCAGGATTTTATCCATTGGAGCGCGAGTCATCTTAATCAATTCTATCTTATCAAATCTACCAATACATTATCTTGCTTTCTATTTGGCACCTGTAAAAGTGATCAAGGAAATTAAATCCATACAGAGGAAATTCTTATGGGCAGGCGATGGGGAGAAGAAGATTATGGCATAGGTGAAATGGTCTCTAATTTGTAGATCAAGAAAACAAGGTGGCCTTGGAATCAAGGATATAGCAACATTCAACAGGGCATTAGTGGCCAAATGGCTTTGGAGAATAACTCAGGAAACAAAAGCGTATGGAAGGGAGTGATAAAGGCAAGATATGGAGGTGAGGTTCATAATATTTTTCTGGAACAGACAGATAACACTTCAAGACAGAATTCCAGATGGTGGAATGATTTAATTGGGCTTGCAAAGCATACAAACGACCAGGGTATCTTTAATCAGTTATTATGGAAAGTAGGAAATGGTAGAGATACACTTTTCTGGCACTCTAGATGGACAGGAGGAAATGCTCTCAAAGTTCGATTTTTCCAACCTTATATAATACATCACCAAATCAGAATATCCTCATCAAGGATTGTGGCTTTTGGATTGATGGCAATTGAAATTGGGACAATGTAGGTCTGAATATCATTTTGAGTGAAGAAGTTGATGATTCTGGCAGCGAATTGCAACAGATCATTCAAGAGATCAAGCTAGACATGGATATTGAAGACGAGATCATATGGCCTAGGAGAATGGATAATAACTTCAGTGTTAAAAACTGCTACAAGGCATGGAATCTAAGGAAGGAAGAGGATATCTAGGGAAATAATTTGGAGGAAGCATTTCATCACTTGTGGAAGATTAAGACTCCCTTAAAAATCTTAATATTTGGCTGGAGACTCATGCTGAACAGATTGCCGACTCGTGATAACCTGAGCATTAGAGGCATAATCAACGATCCACATCAAATGTCGTGTGTGTTTTGTTTCAAGGAGAAAGAAGATATAACTCATATCATTCTAGGTTGTGAAAAAATCAAATTGGTTTGGAGGGAAATTGAATCGTGGTTGGGAGTCAAATTGACTGAAGGATGTAATTGCATTCAGATGTTTCTAGGCTAGGTCAAAATTGCTGAGGTAGGAACATCTATAATATATTTTTGGTTGATATCATGCTGGTGTATATGGAGGACAAGAAATCAGTTTCTCTTCAATGATGCAGTGGCAAATCCAAGTTTAATTTGCCAAGAGATTAAAATGTACTCATGGAGATGGAAGCAGATGAATAAGAAGAGAGAAAATGAAGGTAGTTATTATGAGTGGCATAAATTACCCGTGGAGCATTTTTAGATAATCTATTCATTGATAACAGTTTGTTGTAAATATGGTAGGAGATCACTGTTATGTTTCTGATCTGGTCTAAGGTTTGGAAACATCTTTTTTCTCTGCTTTTTCATGTAAGCAGATTGTAGGGTCTGATGTATAATATTGCTGGACCTTATGTTTGTATGATGGTCTCTTTTTGGACCTTATTAATGAATTTGAGTATTAAAAAAACATTATATATTTTATCTAGAATTTAATTATTAATAATAAATTTAGAAGCATAATGCTAGACAAGGTTAAGAAATATATCGCTTATTTGTAATTGCTTATGTAGTTGTTTATCCTATCTTTCATCAATAATTTCCATATCAATTTGTAACTAAGAACGAGAAAAAATGAATTATAAAAAAGTGTAAAATGGTTACCAGCTATCCAATTCTTTGAGATCTATTTGAATCTTTTATTTTGTTATGTTCATCTCTTCGTAAATATAACATATGATTAGTTTCTCATTTGAATCCACAATGCGGAGCATCCTAATTAAGGAGAAAAGTACCTTTTATGCAATACACCACATATTTCTAAAATTTCTTATCAATAACCAAACCTTCCATAAAGACCCTATCATAACTCTTTTTGCAAGCTTACTAGATTTTCCATTCGATTGATCTAAAGATCTAAGTTATTTTTTCCTTATTATCAAAGAAACACTCCAAGATTAAGTATGTAGTGTTAAAGCGAGCTCGGGTCAAAACAAATCATGTTATTTATGGAATAAAGAAATAGACTTACTTTTGAATAAATGAGTGTTTTGATTCTCTTACCACTTGTAATTATCGTGTAATGCGATATTTTTCTCGAAATCATTGACCATTAAGTTTTTCTTTTTTTTTTTAATAAACAAAAAATATATTGATATAGAGTACTAGAAGTACTCAAAAGTTACACCACACAACTATCTACACTAAATGTTCTAATCGATGTTTTATCCATTCATAAAAACTACACTTTCTAATCTTCTTCTTAATGTCAATAGTCAACCAAAGCCAAGATATCAGCAGAACATTAAAAAGAACAACAGAAATATCACAAACACCTTCCTTCAAAAATACATTTGTTCCTTACCCTCTATAACATTCAAATCGTGGTCAGCCATATAGTGTATTCCATGTTCTTCCGCGCTTTGCTTCTCATTATGTTGGTATAATGAGAAGCACAAGGTGTCCTATCCAACACCTTTAAATTTTACACCAACACATTTGACTTTTTTTATATATTTAACCATTACTATAAGCAGTCCATATATCAACTTGATACATTAATTATTAATTATTGTCAAATATAGTAAAAAAAATCAAATTTGTTTATAACAATAATAACACAATGACTTGAGATGTAAGCTATTTCTTAGTTTGTGACATAACCATAAAAGATATGTGTGTATATAAAAACATACTACTAGTAACTAGTAATTATATATAGGATAATTGTGGTTTTACTTGATATGCATAGGTAATGAGGTTGTAAGTTATGAAAAGCCACGACCCAACTTAGGGATTCATTGTTTCGTGTTTGTATTATTACGTCAACGGTGTAGACAAATAGTCTATGCTCCGGGATGGCGACAAAATTTTAATACAAGAGAATTTGTTGAACTTTACAATCTTGAATCGCCAGTTGCTGCTGTGTTCTTCAATTGTCAAAGGGAAGCTGGATCTGGAGGAAGAACCTTTAGATAAATTAGCTTTATTTTATGAAGGTTGAAGCCCTTTTCTGTCATATAAGTTTTATATTTTAAGGAATCATAATTAGATTTGAGGTTTTGTAAAATATATATGTTGTATACCAATTTTACTAGAAATAATATTCTTAACAGTTACTAGTAATAAATAAAATTCACTTGTGTGATCAATCAAGGTGAGAATGGCATTGTTGGTGGATTTTGTGATGTGGGCTGCTGAGTGAGTCTCTATGTGCAGGGTTCATGACGCGTATTACTAGTGCAGGGATAAGTGTGGAAAAAATAAGGTATATGATTCCCAATTATGTAGAGTCATAGCTAATTGAGGTTGATCTGATTTATGATAAGGTTAGTTTCTTGTTCTGGTCTAATTTGTGGTGGATTCTGATATGTTTAAGCTTTCAGACACATGAAATTTTTTTCTTTATGAGTTTACTGTGTGTGAATGTGGTTTTTTTTTATATAAAATATTTGTTATTCAGGTTATATCCAGTTCTTGAACAAGTAAATGAAAGTTACTGAAAATGAAACTTTGTAAGTTTTGTTTAAATGGAAATTTGCATGTTTATCTTAACTGAATTTGGTTAGTTATGTATGACATAGGCTGAAATGCATTTTTTTAAATTTCAACATTATTTATGCTCAATTAGTCATTCAGGCACTGAAGTGCAAATAAAAATAATTGTAGGGTCCTAAAATAAAAAATAATAATTATTTTTAAGTACTAAAACAAGTATTTTGAGGACCAAAATGAAATTAAAAAAATTATAAGTATCATTTTGATATAAATGAGTGAGGGACTAAAATGATAAGTGAGTTTATTACAAAAAAACACATATATGAAAGTATTTTTAATATACTATTTTTGAGATATTTATCACACTAAAATACCCACCTTTATTTTTATTTATATTAAGACATTTTTCTATCAAATATATATATATATATATATATATATATATATATATATATATATATATATATATATATATATATATATATATATATATATATATAGGGAACGTGTCATATAAGAATGTCATTTTTACGTGAAAACATGAAAATGAATCTGAACCATTAGATTTTAAAATAAATGGTGGAGATTATGTGCCACTTTTTTTCTCTCTCCTCCATAATTTATTTTAATAATGAAGGAGAGAGAAAAACAAAAACCACACATAATCTCCACTATTTATTTTAAAATCTAATGATTTAGATTCATTTTCATGTTCTTACATAAAAATGTCATTCTCATAGGATATGAATCCAATATATATATATATATATATATATATATATATATATATATATATATATATATATATATATATATATAAAACAATGATGTAGTGCAGATTTGATGTGAGCCGAAACAATATATTATATCTTTCTTACTCACTCACTTTTATTTTATATAAAGTTTATAGGTGAAATTCTGGTACCAGATATGTGATGTTACGTGTGATGTCACAACAACACACTCTGCAATAGACAATATAACACAACAGAAAGGACACAAAGAATTGTTTACCCAGTTCAGTTAAACAACTTACTCTGGGGGCTACCAAGCCAGGGATGAATTTCACTATCAGTAGAATTAATTTACAGACTCAACAACCCAGTTGACATCTCCTAAACTTAATCACTACTTAATGAACCTTCTACCTAAGAGACCACTTAGGTATGAGAACACTACTCAATCCCTAAATCACTTCAGTGATATAATTCAAAGATCATACACTTTGAAAAACACAACTTGATTCTGCTTCACAGCTTTGATCAAGAACAACTCAAAACAACAACACCAATTCACACTAGAATGGTTTACAAAACATACACGAAGACACAAACGACTCTCAGTCTTTAGCTCTCTTTCTTCGTTCCCTTTCCTTCAGGATTGATGCGCTTTATATAGCTATTAGATTTGGTCTTGGACCTGCTACAATATCTGACCTGATTTGTTATTTAAAACTGAATCTTCAAAACAGATTTTCTCTCTCAAAATCTTCTTAAATCTTTAGCCTTTAAACACTCCTACAAATCTGCATCAAATCTGTTTGCAACAGAAAATATCTCCTCCAAGATATTCGCATCCAATAACTCTAACAGCTCTCCCAAATTCCAGCTAATACGCTTAACCCTAAAAACATCTCAAACCTGATGTTTTAATGATCTGCATATCTGATGTCATGACATCGCATGTGACATCAAACTTCAAAACTTCAACAACTTAAAACTATAACATTAACCAATGTTAAGACTCAATGTTAAGACATCACCCATGTGACATCAGACTTGAACAACTTTGTTTTACCAAAATTCTAGCCAATCTAAGAACTAACAATCTCCCCCTTTGGCTAATTTTGGCTAAAACAATCTCTGCAACATCAGAGACTTCAGCAGCGGATAAATTTTTTAAAACAAACAGCTCCCACTTCAAAATGCTGCACACCATCTATCAATCAAAGGGCAAACTCCCCCTCAAAACCAGAACCAGCAACAGTTGTTCAACATGCACACTCCCCCTCAACTTCTGCACCACACCAGAACTGAGATAGGTCAAAACTTTTATTTTTAAAACACAAAGGCTTGGTTCACTTTATCTCCCCCTTTTTAGCCACAATTGGACAATCACCAAACACAATGTCCTGACCTAATAAATGACACAGTCAAACACCAAGCTTTCCCAAAAAAAAAAGTTCCAACACCTTGACTGGTCAGGTGATACAAACAATGCTCCTTGTTTGCATTATAAAAACAAGCCTTCTTCCTTCTAGCAGCACCACATAACATCCAAGAATGACCCAGTCAAACTCTAAAGATACAACAAAGAACCTCAAGCAGAAGGACAAGACTTCAGATCCACCTAAGAAGAGGAGCACAACAATGACTGCAGTTGAAACTACTTCAAGAACCACAAAGACAGGCAGAACCTCAGAGACAACCATGAAACCCAGCAAGAAACTTCCTGTGCAACAACATGCTTCAGATGATGATTGGGATGAAGACTGGAAAGCTTTTCTAGATGCAGGGGGTTGGGATAATCTGTAACTATTTATGTACTTCAAACATGTATGCCTTCAGTAGTTGAATAAAATCAATATCTAATAAAGAATACAACTGCTTAATACACTCTCTAGCACATTTAATCTTCATAAATGCAAATTCCCAATTTACTTCTCAAACTTTCAAATTGGTTTGCATCTAAGGCTTTAGTAAAAATGTCAGCTAATTGTTTATCTGTAGCAACATGTTCCAAAGCAACTACTTTGTCTTCAACCAAATCTCTTATAAAATGATGCCTTATATCAATATGCTTAGTTCTGATATGCTGAATATGATTCTTAGAGATATTGATAGCACTCAAATTATCACAGTACAATGTCATGACATCTTTCTTGACATTGTATTCTGTTAACATCTGCTTCATCCAAACAAGTTGAGAACAACTACTCCCTGCTGCTATGTACTCAGCTTCAGCAGTAGAAAGAGACACACAGTTCTGCTTCTTACTAAACCAAGAAATCATATTATTCCCTAAAAAGAAGAAACCTCCTGAAGTGCTTTTCCTATCATCAGCACTTCCAGCCCAGTCAACATCACAATATCCCCTTAACTCAGTCCCAGGTCCGTGACTGTACAGCATCCCATAGCCACTAGTGCCATTAACATATTTCAGGATCCTTTTCACTTGATTCAAGTGACTATCCTTAGGCTCAGATTGATATTTGGCATAAACTCCAACAGCAAAAGAAATATCAGGTCTGCTAGCTGTGAGATACAATAGACTCCCAATCATGCTTCCATATAAACTTTGATCCACACTAACTCCATGTTCATCCTTGGATAATTTTAAATGAGTAGGAGCAGGGGTCCTCTTATGATTAGCATTCTCTAGACCAAACTTCTTCACTATGTTCTTTGCATACTTGCTCTGAGAAATGAATATGGAGTCCTCCATTTGTCTAACTTGTAGATTAAGAAAATAGTTTAGCTCACCAACAAGACTCATTTCAAACTCAGATTGCATCTGTTCCACAAAATGTTTCACCATTGCATCTGACATCCCACCGAATACTATGTCATCAACATAGATTTGAGCTATCATCAGTTTTCCTCCTTCCTCTTTAACAAACAAAGTCTTGTCAATCCCTCCTTTTCTGTAGCCATTCACAACCAGGAATTCAGTAAGCCTTTCATACCAAGCTCTTGGTGCTTGCTTCAACCCATATAGAGCTTTCCTTAGTTTGTACACATGGTCAGGAAATGTTGGATCAATAAATCCTTTTGGTTGATCAACATACACCTCTTCATTTAAGTAACCATTCAAGAAGGCACTCTTAACATCCATCTGAAAAAGTTTGAATTAGAAATTACAAGCCACCCCTAAGAGAAATCTGATAGATTCCAGTCTTGCCACAGGAGCAAAGGTTTCATCATAATCAATTCCTTCAACCTGAGTGTATCCCTGAGCAACTAATCTAGCCTTGTTTTTGGTGACCACTCCTTGTTCATCAGATTTATTCTTGTAAATCCACTTGGTGCCTATCACATTAACTCCCTCAGGCCTTGGTACAGGATCCCACACTCCATTCCTTTTGAATTGTTCCAGCTCTTCATGCATGGCATTAATCCAAAACTCATCAGTCAATGCTTCCTTGACATTCTTTGGCTCAATTTTGGAGACAAAACATGAACTTGCTACAACTTCTCTTGACCTAGTCCTCACTCCAGAATTTGGATCACCTATAATAAGCTCCTTTGGGTGGTCCTTCTGCACTCTGATAGAAGGATCTTTATGAGGTTGCTCAGATTCAGGCTCAGCAGCAGCAACACTAGGAGTTGGACTTCTGCCTTCAGCTTCTGGTGCAACTTCACCAACTGATGTTCCAACATCATCTAGGACATCATCATCTTCCTGCTTATCATTGTCATCAATCACCACATTGATGGACTCCATCATCACCTTGGTTCTAGAGTTGAAAACCCTATATGCTCTGCTGTTGGTAGAGTATCCCAAAAAATATTCCTTCATCACTTTTCGAATCCAATTTTCTTCTCTGTTCTCTATCAGCTAGAATATAACATCTACTTCCAAAAACATGAAAGTATTTAACATTAGGTTTTCTTCCCTTCCATAGTCCATACAGAGTGGATGAAGTGCCTCTTCTCAAGGTAACCCTGTTGTGAATGTAGCAGGCAGTATTCATGGCTTCAGCCCAGAAATGATAGGGAAGTTTCTTGGCATGTATCATAGCTCTAGCAGACTCTTGGATAGTTCTGTTCTTCCTCTCAACTACTCCATTTTGCTGAGGAGTAATAGGAGATGAAAACTCATGACTTATACCTTCAGCAGAGCAAAATTCTTCAAACTTGCTATTCTCAAACTCTCTTCCATGGTCACTCCTTATCCTGATAACATTACTCTCCTTTTCTCTTTGGAGTCTTTGACAAAGATCTTTAAAAACATCAAACACCTCTGATTTGTCTTTGATGAAGCTCACCCAGGTGTACCTTGAATAGTCATCCACAACTACATACGCATATTTCTTTCCACCCAGACTTTTAACCTACATAGGTCCCATCAAGTTCATATGAAGTAGTTCCAAGACCTTGGAGGTGGTGTCTTGTTGAAGCTTCGGATGAGACATCTTTGTCTGCTTCCCTTTTTGACAGTCTCCACAAACATTTCCTTCCTCAATATTAAGTTTGGGAATTCCTCTGACTGCTTTTGAGGAGATGATTCTGTTCATTCCCTTTAGGTGAAGATGTCCCAACTTCTGATGCCAGATTTTGACATCGTCTTCTTTAGCAAAAACACAAGTGGAAGAATTTGAGTCTAGTGGCACCCAAAGATAACAACTGTCCTTAGACCTGACTCCCTTCATAATGACTTCTCCTTTATCATCTTTGATAATGCATTCAGACTTTGTAAAGTCTACTTTGAATCCTTGATCACAAAGTTGACTAATGCTAATCAAATTTGCTGTCAGTCCTTTAACAAGAAGAACATCATCCAGTCTGGGAGCACCAGTACAGTTCAGTTTACCAATCCCTTTGATCTCTCCTTTGACCCCATCACCAAATGTAACATGGCCTGAAGAATGAAGCTTCACATCTACCAACAGATTCTTAACTCCAGTCATGTGCCTTGAACACCCACTGTCAAAGTACCAATCTTCTTTGGTAGAAGCCCTTAAAGAAGTGTGAGCTATCAAGCTGGTAACCTTAACTTTAGGGACCCATTGCTTCTCAGGCTTGATAACATGCCTTCCTCTGTGACAGTTCTGTCTGGGAACAACCTGATGAGCCTTCTGTGGATATCCATGTAGCTTATAACAATAAGCCTTAATGTGTCCAAAACATCCACAATGGTGACATCTCCAGTGCCTGTATTTCTTCTTAGATGTAGTTCTGTCATGATGTCTTAACATCACTGGTTTGGAGGTGATAACATCATTAGAACCTGCATCATTAGTGAATCCCAACCCACATTTGTCTGCAGCCATCTTCCCAATACTAAGAATGTTGTCTAGAGCATCAGTACCATTGTTCAACATTCTGATAGTTTTGGTCATAGAGTCTAGTTTATAGTTAAGCATACTGACTTCAGATTCAAGTTCAGTCTTTTCAGCTTTTAACTGTACTATGATTTTCTTCAGCTTTTCTCCTTCAAGACACACTTATTCACTTCTTATGAACAGTTCTTTATAAGTGACAGTAAGTTCATCATAAGTAATCTCATCATCACAAGAATCATCATCTGACTCATAAACCCCAACCATAGATCTAACAAGTTTAGCAGAATTTTCTTCAGATTCACTCTCACTGTCAGACCAAGAAGCTGATAACCCTTTCTGCTTCTTTACAAAAGTAGGACATTCCTTCTTGACATGTCCATACCCTTCACACTCATAGCATTATATCCCTTTGTCATTACTGGACTTTTCTTCATCTTTATACTTCTTCCCTTGTTCTCCTGATCTGTTGATGTCAAAAGTAATGTTCTTGGCATTGGGATTATAACTCCTATTTATCCTCTTCATAACTTTGTTGAACTGTTTTCCCAGCAAAGCAATAGCCTGAGATAGCTCCTCCTGAGATTCAACACCATTCCCTTTCTTCTCTTCTTGAGTATTAGATACCAAGGCTATACTCTTGGTCTTCTTTTCAGGTTCCTCTTCATTCAACCCTAACTCAAAATTTTGAAGAGATCCAATTAGCTCATCAACCCTCATTTTGCTGATGTCTTGAGCTTCTTCAATTGCAGTTACCTTCATCTTATACCTCTTGGGAAGGGATCTAAGGATTTTCCTCACCAGCTTTTCTTCAGTCATCTTTTCTCCAAGAGCACTAGAGGCATTAGACAGCTCAAGAATACTCATGTGAAAATCATGAATAGTTTCATCTTCCTTCATCTTTAGACTTTTAAATTTTGATGTCAGAAGTTAAAGTCTTGACATCTTAACCTTTGAGGTTCCTTCATGAGTAGTTTTTAAGATGTCCCAAGCTTCCTTAGCAACTTCACAAGTGTTGATCAACCCGAAGATGTTCTTATCAACTCCATTGAAAATAGCATTTAGAACTTTAGAATTACCAAGGGCAAGCTTATCTTCTTCCTTGGTCCATTCTTCTTCAGGTTTCAGTTTTGAGCTGCCTTCTTTTTCTTTCCCAGCATCATCTTTCTCAACAACAACAGGTGTTTTCCATTCTTTTATGATAGCCTTCCAAGCCCTGCTGTCCAAGGATTTCAAAAAGGTAATCATCCTTGGCTTCCAATAATCATAATTAGAGCCATCCAGAATAGGGGGCTTATTCACAAATTCACCAACTTCCTTGTCCATCTTACCAGAAAGTATCAGCCCTAGATCTCACCCAGAAGCAGAGCAGGATGCCTGCTCTGATACCAATTGAAATTCTGGTACCAGATATGTGATGTTACGTGTGATGTCACAACAACACACTCTGCAATGGATAATATAACACAACAGAAAGGACACTAAGAATTGTTCACCCGTTCAGTTAAACAACTTACTCTAGGGGCTACCAAGCCAGGGATGAATTTCACTATCAGTAGAATTAATTTACAGACTCAACAACCCAGTTGACATATCCTAAACTTAATCACTACTTAATGAACCTTCTACCTAAGAGACCACTGAGGTATGAGAACACTACTCAATCCCTAAATCACTTCAGTGATATAATTCAAAGATCACACACTTTGAAAAACACAACTTGATTCTGCTTCACAGTTTTGATCAAGAACAACTCAAAACAACAACACCAATTCACACTAGAATGGTTTACAACACATACACGAAGACACAAGCGACTCTCAGTCTTTAGCTCTCTTTCTTCATTCCCTTTCCTTCAGGATTGATGCGCTTTATATAGATATTTGATTTGGTCTTGGACCTGCTACAATATCTGACCTGATTTGTCATTTAAAACTGAATCTTCAAAACAGATTTTCTCTCTCAAAATCTTCTTAAATCTTCAGCCTTTAAACACTCCTACAAATCTGCATCAAATCTGTTTGCAACAGAAAATATCTCCTCCAAGATATTCGCATCCAATAACTCTAATAGCTCTCCCAAATTCCAGCTAATACGCTTAACCCTAAAAACATCTCAAACCTGATGTTTTAATGATCTGCATATCTGATGTCATGACATCGCATGTAACATCAGACTTCTAAACTTCAACAACTTAAAACTATAACATTAACCAATGTTAAGACTCAATGTTAAGACTTCACCCATGTGACATCAGACTTGAACAACTTTGTTTTACCAAAATTCTAGCCAATCCAAGAACTAACAATAGGAATTAAGAAATTATATAAAAACACAGCAGTATTGAATTTTGTAAATTTTATATTTTGATTTTTTAAATTGAAGATACATTAAACTTTCAATTAAATTAATGTATCTAATTAGAGGTTTGATAATTCAAATGTTAAGAGCTTAAAAAAATAAAAAGGTTGAGTTTCATATTTATAGACCGATGAATAAAAAAACTAATTTAACAACTAATTAATAAGATTTTAAGTGTTTACAAAAAAATTTTCGTCTGGCCATTTTTTTTGGTTTTCTTTTTTCTATTTTTGGTGGATGTTTTGTATATATTTTAAAAAGATAATTATTATGCACCTTATTTTCATGTATATAAATGGGCTTGGTACCTTGTACTCCCATAAATATTTTTTACTTACACATTATCATTATATTATATACAAGTGTATTTGAAGATATACATGACTAAAATTAATTTGATTTTGATTTATTGATTGCTAAATGTAAAAAAAAAAAAGAAAAAAAAGAGACTATTTCTGCTACATCAATATGATATTTTTTCTATAAGAAAAATAATTAAATTTAAACAGCAGTAGTAATATGTAGTCAACTAAAAAGCTACGCTTTAAAGAGATAATTAAAAATTTAAGAACTAAAGGAAAAGAAGTAAATAAAGAAACTCTAAGAAATGAAATACAAGTAGAATCCTGTATTAAGGTTTGTATTAAATAAAAATAAATGAAAATTAAAAATAGTAACTTTACTATTTTAAATTAATGTCATGCTTAAGCTGGAAATCTGCATATATGCTTTTGAATTATCTTTTCTACTAATTATTTTAGGGTTATCTATCATATAAGAAAATTAGGTGGTCTTAAAAACCCCTAATTACCCTTCTTATCCCATTATTTGTCACGTGGCTATGTTTAGCAATAAGTAACCTATTTTTCTTGGATTAACACTCATAGATTCAAATAATAAATTCCAATTAATTAATAAAAAATTATTAAAACTCAATTCCCCTTCCTCCTTCAATGCACGGTTTAATAAAAAATGGTTTCTCTTCCATCGACACAAACTTCTCTTCCATCTACACAAACCGTCCCTCACTCATTCCAACCACGATCCTCTCCTTTTCCCATGTCTCATATCCATCCCCTCTATGTTCTTCCATTCATTTTAAAATCTTACAACTTCCGTCAACTTCTTCATCTTTCTCTTTCTCTTTCTCTTCCTACTTCTTCTTCATCTTCATAATGCTTTAGATAAAGGTAGATGGAATTAGGCTTGGAACGACAATGAATATGAAAGCGCGGACGGGGACGGAAAGTTTATTTTTCAGTAAGTTTATTATTTTATCTTTATGCATTAGTTTCCAATCTCTTTTCTTCTCCCTGTGAATCTTTGGTTTTGAATGGATTTTGCGTGTCTCTTGTGTAGATTTTTCTGATCTAATGTAGGTTTTTGTCCGATGCACAAGTATTTGTTGATTTATAGGTGATTCTGATTCATCATAAATATGGAGTTTATTATTATTTGCTTCAATCCATTCTTGCATAAATTTTTTCTTGGGAAAGGTTATATTTGGAACAGATGTGAGATTGTTGGCACTGAAGACTTTACTTATTGTTACTCTTGCCTCTGTTTTCAGGTGTATTTTGAATCAGATGAAGTTCAAGATGTTATTGCTAAATGTGGAGGCATAATTGATTTGGCACAAGAAATTTAGGTGTACATTGTTGCATTTTCACACAAAATTGTATTTGCGTTGTTCTATGTTATACTTTTTTGTGATCAGTAGTATCGATAACTAATTTGTGTTGTATTTTATCGATTGAAATGACTATGGGGTAAGTTATATCATCTCATAGTGCAATTTTTTACTTAGTATATTGAATATGATTAATCTAAGTTACTTATTTTGCTGGTTGTTATGATTAATTAATATGACAAAAAGAAATTTAAGTGTCTCACGTGATTCAGTCTCATGTTTTACTTGGCTCTCTTTTTTATATAGTTAATGTAAATAGCAAATGCAGTATTATAGTTAATATATACTTGAATAAATATATTTGTAATAGGTAAAATATCGTTATTAGAAAATCTAAAAATATGTATATAATTTAAATGTAAAGCAATAGATAAAGTCATAATTTTATTATTTCACAAGAAGACTTACAATATTGATTCTTCAAGGGTTTTTTGTTTCAACTCAACTATGAGAGAAAATTATGATGCCATGAACAATCAAGACCAAGTCCTTATATAGCACACGGACTTCAAACTAAATTACAATGCTCTTAAATGCTACAATAATAAAGAAACATAGTGGCCGACAAATTCAAATGGCCAAAAACAAATTTAAGAAATCTTATCTTTTACATAATTGTTCAAATAGAGTAAAGTAAAAGCAAGGGTGACCCACATGGCCTAACAATTTAAACGATAAATGATAGCAAGTGATAAAATCGAATATTATCTTAAAAGTAAATTAACATATATGAAAAAGTAATATTAATAATTATGGTGAAAATCTAATCATAGACTCCATAACAATCGTCTTCATTGACACGTGTGCCATCAATAGAAGAGGATGAACTGTGGCATTCTGAAATGGCACTTGTAATTTCTTGGAGCTTATCAGCAAATTTCTGGGGATCAGAAATTGCCGAGAGCAAAGCTAACAATTTACTCTTGTCACCTAGGAAAGTAGTTTCCGTACTAGTTGTAGTAGACTTACAAAGCTTGGGATTTTTTGCATATCAAGCGTTTCTAATAGCTGGAGTAAGTAGCTCTGGGCTGAAAGAGTCCCACCATTTGATAGAAATCTTTCTTGATAGATGAGAGGCAGTAGTTTCTGGCCAAATTTGATCTGTAGTAAATGACCATGACATAATCCATGTAATTCCAAACGCGGCTGTAAAAGATAACAGACTTTTGTGCTTTGGACAAGCAGTAACTTCGCAAAAGTCTTGGTAAGTTTTAATGCTAGATCTGGAAAAATCTGGGTTTCTAACCCATAAACTTCGAACCATTTAATAAACCAGTTAGGAAATTTTAATGATATGTTCTTATTGAACCAAATAAACCAAGTATGATCATATGGCCTAACTGCAAGGAAATGGAACCAGGCATCCATGTAATCTAAGTAATTGTAATGCTGAGGGACAAAGATCCTTGTAAAATCTCGAGAATGATAAGGATGAGTACCCCAGTCTGAAGGGGACAGAACTTTATTAATTTTAAACTTGGAGTATTTAATATTTTCGGTAGGATCATCTTTAACATGTGTAAGAGTAATAAAATCAGTATCAACCAGGATGAACTCATAAAAGGACCTGGTTTTATTAATGTCTGCAAAAACGTGTTTGGAAACTAAATTCTTAACATCTTTTTGTAATACACTTTTTGTAGATTTACAATCCGTTTTTAAAATAAATGATTTTGTAAACAATTCATCTTGAAATTTCATAATACATAAAACAATTGATAAAATCTCTTTTTTAATAATAGAATAATTTAATTGGGCCCGAGTCTAGGTTCCCGAGTAATATCTCACAACTTGCTCCTTCTTAGAACCTGGTAAAACCTATTTTAATATTCCCCCAAAACCTATATCTGAGGCATCAGTTTTAACAATAAGATCTGTTGTAATACCCCGTATTTTATTTTTCTTGGATAATATTGGTTCTGATCAACTGGGTTCCGGTGTACTCTGTGAAATTATCTGCAAAGATAATTAGAGTAACTGACGAGCTCAGAGTAGGTCAAATTAATATTATCTGACCCTGAGGTTTTATCAAGTGATACATTAGAGACAAATTGGACATTTAAGTTAGTGTTACTAACTAAATGATATCTCTACATATCATAACCTTTTCCTTTCCTCTTCATTTGTCACAAGAATAGAAAGAATAGAGAGAGGAAGTAGAGAGAAGGAAGAGCAAAAGGAGAAAGAGAAAGGAAACCTAGAAGAAGAAGAAAGCTTGGATCTTCATCATCTTTTCTTCAAATCATCTCTCAATCTTCATCATCATCTTGTCTAGAGCTGGGTTCTAGTTAGAACTTGAGTTTTAGAATTCTAGAAATGTTAGAAGTTTAGGTTAGCAATGTTGATTTGTGAATAATATTATGGAATCGATGTTTCTAACGGTTAAAATGTGGAAATAGTCCGGTAATATAGTCGGGTTATGTTTACCTTGAACCTAATATGCTTACTTGATGTTTCTATGAATTTTGGATGAGTTTCCATTGAGTTTGTGCTGAAAATAACAGGCTTTTGGCCTCTGGTTCAGTGGTAACCAGTTACTCACTTTGAGCTAACCGGTTACTTGCAGGAAAAATAGCTGTTTTTACGCAAAAATGAACTGAGTAACCGGTTACTCATCTTGAGGTAACCGGTTACCCTATTGAGTTTTGGCTACTGTCTGCGCAGGAAGAATGCGTAACCGGTTACTCACTTTGAGGTAACCGGTTACCACTGTTGGTTGATGAAAAATAATTTTTGAAAATCCATAACTTTTAAACCATAATTCCGATCGACGTGTTCTTGGTACCGACAGAAAGCTGTGGAAATATTTTACACTATCAAAGTGAAAAATATCGGTTTTTTTACCCGATTAAATAATCAGAGGAAAACCCGAGAATGTATTAATTTTATAAATTGAATTACTATGTGCAAGTTTGTTATACTATCGTATTGTGTTACATTTAGCCCCTTATTGTGAAAGAAAGTGAGTGATAACATGCTTAAAATGAATTAGGAAGAGTGAGAAACCTTACCCCAAATCTTATAATATGATTCTAGGTTGTGACTAGGATAGTGATAGAGAACCTAGATGATGATGCTCATGCATTCGATGTAGAAAGGTACATTCGTGACGAGTATTGGTCTAGGAGAGAGTGAAACACTAGTATGGAACATGTGTAAACCATTGTGATTATGAGAAAAGGCAAAAGTGGCCTTAAGGCGAATGTGGCCTTGTGATTGTCGAATACAATCACGTTTGTATGTGTGTGATCACGTAAACGTAATCGTTTCACTTGAGTTGCAGTTTCATAAGTCTCGAGCTCCTCTGAAACGTATGCATGATTACTTGGCAGGTTTGTTCCCGCGTGTAGTACGAATGAAGCCTACGGGTAAAGAGACTTGTGACGGTTAATGGCCCGTGTGAAGTGACGGTTCATAACGGTTAATGGCCCGTAGAACCTGAATCCATTTCGTATGTCAAGTAAGTGACAAGGATCCATGACTCGGGTCGACTTCTAGACGTAGAAGCGGACGGGAAAAGGGGATGCCTTGGTAAGGTTATCGATTAGTGATATTTTGAGTTGGTGAACTCATGAACATGTTTCCATATAGTGTGAGATTGAGAACTCAAGGTCATTTCCCTTTCCCTTGACTTGAGCTAAGAATGGTAGAACCTTGTAAAGCTGAGAGAATCTATAAGATAAGGAACTCACTGGGATTTAATATCTCACCCCATGTTGTTGATTATATTACAGGTGCTTCAGGTTCTGCGAAGGGTAAGGATAAGGCCGTTTGATCATCCTTACTTATCTTGGCTTTTGAGATGGCAAGACTTCCGTTGTTGGAGTTTATTTTTGAGATTATTGTGTTGATCTAGTTCTTAGTGCATTGGAACATCTTGTATATATTATGCCATAATTTTTTTAGTATGTTGTATTTTGGGCATGTATATGTACAATGTGTTAACTAGGAACTTATGGTATTTCAATACCAAAACTTGGATTCATGTATAATATTTATGCTTTGATGTATGATGTTATATGTGGGTGTTATAGTTGGTATCAGAGCTGGTCGTATCCTCGACCTAGCCATGAAATGGTATAAGTATTTCTTTCCGTTTCATATGCGTTATGTCCCCATTGGTCTTAAGTATTATATTTATGGCATTGAGTCTGATCAACTTAATCCTATCTGTATAACCTATAGGAACATGGCTGACAAACGAAGAAGCAATCGTGGTAGACCCAGAACTACTCATGTTGGGACGAATCCGCCGGACGGCGGCGAGTATGTCCCATGGCCTCAGTTTTTACAAAAGATGCAGCAGCAGTAGAACCAGTTCATGCAGCAGATGGTACAACAAATTAATGGGGGTCTTCATCCTCCAGTGGTTGTTCCAGATGCTTAGGTGGAAGTTTTCGGGATTTCATCTGCATGAATCCTCCAGAATTTCATGGCGGATTAGACCCTGTGAAATCTCATGAATGGATAGCTGGCATGGAGAGAATTTTCCTGATAGTCCATTGTAATGAAGAGAACAAGGTGGTGTTCGTTTCTCACTCGTTGAAGGGTCTTTCTATGAGGTGGTGGGAGAGTACCTCAGCCCTAATGACTATCCAAGAGGTACCTAAGGTCTGGGAGCAATTTAAGATTTCTTTTATGGAGAATTATTTCCCTAGTTCCTTGAGGACCCAGAAAAAATTTGATTTCCAATAGTTGAGACGAGGTACTTTGACTGTGACTGCTTATGCTGAAAAATTTGAGATCATGGCTGCTTACTCTAGGCAAGCCATGTATGCTCCGGATGAGAGGTGGAAAGTTGACCAATTTCTTTTTGGATTAAAAGCTGAGATTTCCCATAGTGTGTCTCAAAGAGAATTCACTAGTTATGCTGAGTTGCTAAGGCAATGTTATGTGGCGGAGAACAGACTGAAGAAAGTTCAAGCAGAAGGGGATTTGAGTAGGTCGAACCAAAATGATCGTGGAAGATCAAACCAACTGTTTAGGCCTAGACAACAAGCTTTCAAAGGGAAGCAAGTTCAGAGTTCTAGGACTAGTGCATCTCCTGTGTGTCGTACTTGTGGTAGGAATCATTATGGAAGGTGTGGTGTCGAAGGTGTGAGATGCTTTCAGTGTCAGAAGATGGGTCATCTGAAGAGGGATTGTCCTCAGAATAGGAATCAAACGTAAGAAAGGAGTATCAGTCGAGTTTATACTTTGGATGCGAAGAAAGCAAAGGGCGATAACTCTTTGATTGATGGTACGTGTTTCGTTAATGGGAATCCTTGTTTTGTATTATTTTATTGTGGAGCGACACACTCTTTTGTGTCGATGCAATGTGTGAAGCGACTTCGGTTGCAAGCTATTCCATTGTCTCCACCCATGGTGGTTACTACTGCCATGGACGAGATGGTTGAAACACCTTTAAGGTGTGAAAATTGTGTTTTATCTGTGGATGGGAGAGTTTTTCAGATTGATCTTATTTGTTTTCCGCTTAAGAAAGTAGATGTTGTTTTGGGAATGGATTGGCTTTCTGCTAATTCGGTATTTATTGGTTGTGAAGAAAAGCTAATCATCATTCCATCCGTTGAAGCTACTCTGAAGGATGTGTTAACAACTATTTTAGAAGGTATGGTTGGAATGATAAATTTATTGTTTGAGAAGGAAAAATCTATTCTTTTGGTTCTCACTAAGGAGGAGAGTAGCGATCTTCAAGTTCTGAGTATTCATGTAGTCTGTGAGTTTTTCGAAGTTTTCCCCGAGAACATCACTTCTCTTCCTCTGGAAAGGGAAGTGGAATTCTCTATTGACCTGATACTAGGAACGACTCCTATATCCGTTTCTTCGTATCGGATGGCACCACTTGAGTTAAGAGAATTGAAGGATCAATTGGAAGAGTTAATGGCTAAGCAATTTGTCCGACCCAGTGTTTTGCCCTGGGGAGCTCCAATGTTGTTAGTAAAGAAGAAGGATGGTGGAATACGGTTATGTATTAATTACTGATAGTTGAGTAAAGTCACCATCAAGAACAAATACCCATTACCCAGGATAGACGACCTGTTAGATCAATTGAAAGGAGCCTGCGTGTTCTCGAAGATTGATTTATGCTCGGGTTATCATCAGATCCGTGTGAAGAATTCAAATGTATCAAAGACCGCGTTTAGAACCCGTTATGGCCATTATGAATTCTTAGTAATGCCTTTCGGTGTGACGAATGCTTCGGCAGTTTTTATGGATTATATGAATCGGATATTTCAACATTACTTGGACCAATTTGTAGTGATCTTCATTGATGACATTCTTATTTATTCTCGTACTTCTCAAGAGCACGAAAAGCATTTAAGAATCGTTTTATCGATCTTACAAGATAGACAACTTTTTTGCCAAGCTAAGCAAGTGTGAGTTTTGGATGTCGGAAGTTAATTTCCTCGGTCATGTCATATCTCAAGGAGGTGTGGCGGTAGATCCATCAAAAGTTGAAGCAGTGATTAATTGGGAGAGACCGAGGAATGTTTCAGAAGTTAAAAGTATCTTGGGACTGGCAGGTTATTATAGGAGGTTTATCAAGGGCTTTTCTTAATTGGCCTTACCAATGACTAAACTTACTTGAAAGAATTTCCCTTATGAGTGGGATTTGACTTGTGAACGAAGTTTTATGAGTTTGAAGGAAAGATTGACGACTGCTCATGTGTTGACCATTCCTGATCCTAGCAAGTCGTATGAGGTATTTTACGATGCATCAAAGATGGGATTAGGAGGTGTTTTAATGCAAGATAGTCATGTGGTGGCTTATGCTTCTTGACAATTAAAAGTTCATGAGAAGAATTATCCAACGCATGATTTGGAATTGGCGGTGGTTGTTTTTACATTGAAAGTGTGGTGTCATTACTTATATGGGGTACATTTTGAGATGTTCAGCGACCACAAGAGTTTGAAGTATCTATTTGACCAAAAAGAGTTGAACATGCATCAAAGGAGATGGATGGAGTATTTGAAGGATTATGACATGGAACTAAAGTACCATCCGGGTAAAGCGGATAGAGTGGCAAATGCATTAAGCCGAAAAGTGTTGAATAATGCCAAGTTGATGATGTCAGAGTATACCTTATTGGAAAAGTTTCAAGATCTTAATCTCCAATTTGTTTGGACTCCTAATGGTGTGATTATGGGAAACTTGAATGTTAATTCTACTCTAAGAGAGGAAATTCAACAAGGACAAGTATTGGATGAGAAGTTACAAGAATTGTTAGTTCAACCGGGTTTCGTGCGAGCTACCAATGGAATTATTCTGTTTGACCAAAGGATTTGTGTTCCAGATGATGCGACGTTAAAAAGAAGAATTTTGGAGGAAGCACGTAAGGGTGCTTTTACTAAACATCCTGGTTCTTCGAAGATGTATCAAGACTTAAAGAGGGACTATTGGTGGTCCGGTATGAAAAGAGATATTGCGGTGTATGGATCAGAGTGTGCGGTATGCCAACAAGTAAAGATTGAGCACCAAAGGCCGGGTGGCTTATTACAACCGTTAGAAATTCCAGTGTGGAAGTGTGGATTACCCCGTACGCAAGGTGGTTATGATTCTATTTGGGTGATTGTGGATCGGTTGACGAAGTCTGCGTATTTCTTAGCCGTAAAGACTACTTACAAGGAAAGTCATTTTGCAAGGTTGTTTATTTCGGAAATTGTGAGATTACATGGTATTCCCTCTAGTATTGTGTCTGATAAAGACCCAGAGTTTACTTCAAGATTTTGGAGAGCTTTTCAACAAGCTATGGGAACAAAGATGTGTTTGAGTACGTCGAATTATCCTCAAACGAATGGTCAGACGGAATGGACAATACAAACGATGGAAGATATGTTAAGGGCTTGTGTACTTGAAAGTGGAGGAAATTGGATATAACTTTTACCTTTGATTGAGTTTTCATACAACAATAGTTATCATGCAAGTATTGGTATGGCTCCTTACTAAGCATTATATGGAAGGAAATGTAGAACGCTTTTGTGTTAGGCGGAGGTTGGCGACGATAGAATTTTGGGACCCGAGATTATTCAAGAGACCACAGAAAAGATTAGAATGATCCGTGACAAAGTTAAGCAAGCACAAGATCGTCAGAAGAGTTATGCGGATAACTGTAGGAGACCTTTAGAATTTGATGAAGGTGATCATGTGTTTTTAAAAGTTACTCCAAGATTGAGGTTGAAAGGACCGTTCAAGTCACGAAAGTTAAATCCGAGATACGTGGGACCGTATCAGATTTTAGAAAGGATTGGATAAGTAGCTTACAGATTAGCCTTACCGCCTTCTCTATCAGAGATGCATGATGTCTTTCATGTGTCTCAGCTCTGAAAGTTTGTTCCAGATCCTCTTCATCCAATTCTACCAGATACGATTGAGATAGAAGCATATTGAACGTTTGAGCCTCAACCAAGCCGTATCACAGGAACAGAAACTAAGGTACTAAGGAATAAAGAGATTCCTCTTATTAAAGTTCAGTGGGATGAGACGCATCCGGGGGATGCAACTTGGGAACTAGAATCAGAGATGTGAGATGCTTACCCTCATCTATTCAGGTAATTTTAAATTCGAGGACAACTTTCTTTTTAAGGAGGGGAGGATGTAATACCCCGTATTTTATTTTGCTCTGATATTGCATAAGTCCCTCTGTGTTAAAAGAAAATCTCAGCGTGATCGCCAGTTCAAAAATCAAATTACATGGGCCTTCCCTCGTGTTATAAGCCCCATTTCTTTTCTTTAAATATCATTGGGCTTCTTGAGAGAGTGTAAGATTCATCCCTTTGTACAGAAAACCTTTTTGGGCCTCAGTCACTTGTATAAGTCCCTGTACAAATTCAAAACAACAGTCCAATCACTGATAAAACCTTGGGCCTCTCCTTGAGCTGTAAGCCCCAACAATCTTTTCAAAGCACTTTATCCTTTGATGTTGAATATATTATTGTTATCAAAGCTTTCTTTGTTGAACAACTAACAAAACAGCATAGAAGCTCTACAACCGAGTAAGTGTTTACCCGCTTTCTTTATCCGCTTTCATATATATATATATATATATATATATATATATATATATATATATATATATATATATAACTGTATTGTGGGGCTTCTCACTGTAAGTCTTCTTTCACAAACTTTTATATACCTGTCAAATATCAACTGTGTAATACTTGTATAGTTATTTAGAGTTTTCCCCGGCAACTACGTCTAGCATTAGGTAAAGCCCTGTTGGTCACTCTTAAATACAAACAAAACTAGATCCCCCATAGGATTACCAGATATAGTATTCCCTCCTCTTGGGGTTAAATAATATGGAGACGTGAAAGGCAGCATTCTCAGTGAACCCTTTCTCAGACTGTTCCCCTTAGACATTGTCAAAGAAACTCTAAATCCCCAGAGATGATATTTTCTCTGTGAATGGCATCTCTTGAGTTTCTTTAAAATTCTTGAACTTTCCTGGCTTGATCTATTCTCGGTGAATGGCATGTATTGAACTTCTCGAGGTTTGGGGACCCACAGGCTTCTTAAAAGCATCCCCGCCTCCTCTTGGGCGTTGTACAAGGACCCTTCCGCTTCTTAAAAGCTCTCATACCTTCTCTTGGGCTTAGTACAAGGACCCAGAGACCTCTACAGGTATAGGAACAGAACCTAGTCATCAATTTACTAGAGCTGTCTTTCTTAGTCAAGTGTCAGACCAGTTAATGGGTTGACCTTCATCCCTTAACATACCAGCCTTCTCTTGGGCATCATACAAAGGTCATTCACTATCTGAGAATCGATTTCTCAAAACACCAGTAGACTTGGACAGTCTCAATACCCTTTGGATTTCCCATTTCCTTAAAGAACAGGAAATAAACCTGATCTTTCAATAAGTACCAAAGTACAACCTTACCTTTAATCAGTCCCTTTATAAGAACTGATTTTCTCTTTTATCCAACATACTGGTCCTGTCACTAAACTGAAACAGTCACCATCACAGATAGCCTCCTCTTGGGCTTTGTAAAATGATTCTCCCCAACGGAGCTAACCTTTTTAGACTCTCTTGTTGGGTCACTTCACTTTCAGCCTCCATCTCGGGCTTCGTACGAGATACAAATCACTTTCTTGTTAAGTATAAAAGACTCTCTTGTTGAGTCAAACACTTTCAGCCTCTATCTCGGGCTTCGTACGAGATAAAAAACGCTTTCTTGTTGAGTATAAAAGACCCTTTTGTTGGGTCACAAACCTTTTAGCCTCTATCTCGGGCTTCATACGAGATACAAATCACTCTCTTATTGAGTATAAAAGACTCTCTTGTTGAGTCAAACACTTTCAACCTCTATCTCAGGCTTCGTACGAGATAAAAAACACTCTCTTATTGAGTATAAAAGACCCTCTTGTTGGGTCACAAACCTTTTAGCCTCCATCTCGGGCTTCGTACGAGATACAAATCACTCTCTTGTTGAGTATAAAAGACCCTCTAGTTGGGGCACAAACCTTTCAGCCTCCATCTCGGGCTTCATACGAGATAAAAAACACTCTCTTGTTGAGTATAAAAGACCCTCTTGTTGGGTCACAAACACTTTTAGCCTCCATCTTGGGCTTCATACAAGGCACATATAAAACACTCTCTGGTTGAGTATAAAGGATCCTCTTGTTGGGTCACCAACTCTTTAGCCTCCGTCTTGGGCTTCGTACAAGACATATAAAAGCACCCTCTTGTTGGGCCAATAGCCTCCTCTTAGGATTTGTATAAGGAAAACCCCGGTTGAGTCAATCAACCTTTTAGCATCAAATTTGTGCCTTTCTCACAGCATACAAACATCAACCACTCCTCTTTAGAGATGACAAATTCTCTCATCTAAAACCCTTTAGCTTCCCATATTGGGCTTTGATCAAGATACAAATAGACCCTTCAGCTTCCCATCTTGGGCTTTGAACAAGATACATATACTCCCTTTAGCTTCACTTCTTGGGCTTTGAACAAGACACCAAAACAACTTTTTCCTCCCATAGAATAGGAGGAACTACGATCGCTCTAATTTCCCTGTTTCGTCAAACGGGAATACGTAGGCATAAGATTGAAAAATCTTAGCGAGCATACTAATAAAAAAAACCCAAAATCCCATACCTTCATATATCAATCGAAAAGCATCAGACCTAACATCCTACCAATAGCCTAGACATTGTTTTTAAGCAAAATAACCTAAGAGAGACCCACAATCTTAATAGCATATGTAAACCAACAGTCATCTGTTTAAACTCAGTTTGCAAGCAGGGTTAATTAGAGACATCTATTTCCCTTCCTTCGTCAGCTTCAATAGGATAAAAAATGAATCGAAATGTAGTACCCCAAACCGATAGTGCTTCGCAACCACGCAAAAATTCGCGCTATAGAAAAATGGCGACTCTGCTGGGGACTTCGAGATCTTGTTCTCTTCCCATCTCTTAGGTAGAAAACCTTAAGTTCTCAAGGTATCACAGAAATGGCAACTCTGCTAGGGGAGTCATTATCTGTTAAGATCATAATATTAAAGGTCTAGGATGATTAAGACAAATATATATACTGCTTTTCCTAATTGATATCTGTGTTTATTTTTCTGCTAATGGGAATGCGTGTGATGCCGCATGTGGAAAGATTGAGTATACACCTAAGATAGGTGATGGCAATGCGGGTAATCTTACGGGGAGTGAATCCCAGTTAAGAGCCCCCGATCGACCATCAAACTCAGTGGAGACTCCCTTTGCAGATACATTTCCTATACGACTTCGGTTGTTGAAAGTAGTGTGGTCGACTGGGTTATCTGAGAAGCTGAGGTTTTTAGTAGACTAAAGCCATTTTGTAGCGCGGAAGCTATCGGAAATAGTTGTCACGTGATACTACCCTCATATGAGATCACTCTAGGATACATCACCTCGCAGGCGATCCGCTTGGGGTTGTTATCTCAAGAGGGATCAATGAATTTGCGGACAGGTACAAAAAATCACCAGTATAAACCTTTGGGGGGGGGTAGAACCTTGACTTCATGACACCGACCCTTTGACCCCATGTTTTTTCTATGTTTTTGTGTGCTGCATTCATACATTCATTTAAAAAACATTAAAATAGAAAAAAAAATCTTCTCTTCTAGTTTCTCTTTTTCAAATTAAACTAAGACAATGATTGCAAATGTCAGAGAAAGGAGATTGCGCTAATGGATTTCGGTAGAAGGAAAACTCATAAGTACACCTTCAAGGTTCCAAAATTAGAGGATTGGGGAGGTTTGGCGAGAATGATCACCAACTACGAGGCTTTCAGAGCTAAGTATGGGGGACTACTGTCTCTATTAAGGGTTCATGTAATCGAAGGAATCCTATCCACACTAATCCAGTTCTATGATCTGGTCTATCATTGTTTCACATTCCCGGATTATCATCTAGCACCAACACTGGAGGAGTATTCTCACTTGACTGATCTGCATATCACTGATCAAGCTCGCTTTTCTGGACTGGAAAAAATTCCAAAAGATTAAACTATTGCAAGAGCAATTTATTTGGACGAGTCAGAAGTCAAGACTCACATGACCACTAAGAGTGGAATCCAGGGTTTGCCAGCCCAGTTTTTGATAAAGAAAGCTCTGTACTTTGCTAGTATAGGGAATGTGGTCGCTTTTGAGAGCATCGTTGTTTGCTCACCTACGGGTTATTTTTGTTTCCTAACATCGATAACTTTGTAGATATCAATGCCATTAAGATATGCCTGATTGGAAACCCTGTACCAACCTTACTCGCATATGCGTATCATTCGGTACACTTAAGGAATCTATACAGCGGAGGAATGATCACGTGCTATGTACCCTTGCTTTACAAATGGTTCACTTCCCACTTACCCAAGTCTGCGGCGTTTTGGGATCAAAAGAATACTTTACGTTGGTCGCAGAGAATCATGTCTCTTACCAACTCGAACATCGATTGGTACAATCGAATCTACGACGGGATCAGGATCGTTGACCATTGTGGAAATTTCCCAAATGTACCCCTTATAGGAACTAAAAGGGGAATCAACTATCATTCGATATTAGTTCGTCGTCAATTTGGGTACCAAATGAGGCATGTCCCGCACAATGCTCATCTGGAAGGTATTTTCTTCAAGGAAGGAGAAAATGATAGGGCACTAAAGACAAAAATAGTGCATGCCTGGAAACACATTCACTGGAAAGGACGAGAGTCTCTAGGAAAACCAGACTGTGTCTCGGTGGAGCCTTATCTCCACTGGGTACAAACTAGAGCTCTCAAGCTGAGGATGCCTTACCCTCGTCAGGAAGTTCTTCCATTAAGGGACTCTGCCCTTTATTTTATGTCTGAGACAGAAAAACTTCAGGTTACTCTCAGCAAAGTTTAGCAGGAGAAGAGGTCTTGGAGGAACAAGTACCGTATTCTCAATGTGGAGTGTAAGAAAATACAGCAGCTATTAAGAGAAAAAGATGCTCTAATTGAAATTTTAGAGCAACACACTGTAGAAAATCAGGATGACCAAAGAAATTTGCTCGCTCTTTTCACTTGGCAAAGGAATGACAACCCGACAACGGCCCAAGAGCCCCGGTCAAAGAAAAGGAAAGTACCAGAACCAGCACCTGAGCTCTCCTCAGAGAGGACTCAGGATCCATTAGTTTAGATTTCCTTTTTCTGCACTTTGTAATCTACTGTATTTCCATTTTCGTAATCCTTTGAATTCAATAAAATGGGGTTTCCCCACTATTTGATATTTGCAATCTAATTGTCGAAGTTTACTTTGAATAAACAAAAACATACAATTAATATAATCATTGCATATTATTCATCATTCTCGCGTAAACGCATTCTTCTTACCTACGAATCTCACGTTTGTGTCTCAATTCTAGAGTCAAACTGTCTCATTCGTACAATACTCGGGCCAATCGTAAGAAAAAGATGGATGATCTCGAGGAAGAGAATAGAGAGTTGAGAGAAGAGATCGACACTCAGAAAGAAGATATGAGAAAGCTTCATAGTGACATGCAACCTCTAGCAGAAGCTCAGATGCAACAACAAAGGACTGTGATCTCAGAGATCACATCAATGCCCATAGTGGAAAAGTATGATCCTAGGTACAAAATGCTGAAAGATCATCCCTGGGGCATGCCACTTAACTATATCCCGGAAGGATATGTTCCGCCGATCGCTGAGGATCTGGGAACCGCAACAGGAACCACTGGGCCTGAAGGTTACAAACTTCGGGAAAGCGTAGATGCTAGGGGCATGACAGCAACTCCTAAAGGTTACAAACTTTGGGAGGCACCAAGAGTCTCTGCCATGATGACTATACCACCACCCGTGGTACACAGTGTCCCGGAAGGACAGATTCCACAAATACTGTCTGGTGGAAACGAAAGTATGTTTGACAGAATGAATGACTTCCAGGAACAGTTCCTGGAAATGCAGAAAGAACTGCAAGCCATTCGCGGTCAGGATTTATTTGGAAAGGACGCCGCGGACCTCTGCTTGGTCCCCAATGTGAAAGTTCCACACAAGTTCTAGGTACCCAACTTTGAAAATTACAAGGGTAACTCTTGCCCTCAAAGCCACTTAGTGATGTATGCTCGGCGAATGTCAGCTCAGACAAAGAACCAGGAACTGCTCATTCGCTACTTTCAGGATAGTTTAACAAGTGCCGCATTAAAATAGTACATGGGTTTAAACCACGCTACGATCGGCACTTTCAGAGATCTTGGAGCTTCCTTCGTTCAACAATATAAATACAATCTGGACATGGCACCGGACAGAGATCAACTCAGATCAATGTCACAAAAGGACAAGGAAACCTTTAAAGAATACGCTCAGAGATGGCGTGAAATTTCCGCTCAGATTTCTCCACCTCTGAAGGAAAAAGAGATGACAAAGATCTTCTTAAAAACCTTAAGCTCATTTTACTACGACAGAATGGTTGCTAGTGTGCCTAGTGACTTCACCGAGATGGTGAGCATGGAAGTTCGTCTTGAGGAAGCGGTCCAAGAAGGATGTTTAGTTAAAGATGCTGGACCATCAAGTAGTACAAAACGGTACGGTAGTGCTCTCCCTAAGAAAAAAGAGCAGGATATTGGGAATATCTCTCTCAGAAAGCAAAGGCGAAGTTACCAACCAGTAGCAGCTGTAACTCCTGCTATTAACCCTGCGCCTGTTTCTACGTATCAACCTTAGGTTGTGCAGAGCCAACCTAATCAACATCAATATCCGCAAAGGACACATCAGCCTCTTCAGCAGGCCCATCCTCCATACAACAACAACCGTACAACACGACCATCAGGGTTTGATCCTATACCCATGTTGTATGCAGATCTGTTTCCATTACTACTGGTCAAGGGGCATGTCCAAACCAAGTCTCCTCTTACAGTACCGGAAAATCCACCTTTTTAGTTTAAAGCGGATCAGACTTGTCCCTACCATCAAGGAGGACCAGGGCATAGCATAGAAAACTGTCTCAGTTTCAAATCTGACGTACAAAAGCTCGTTAGGAGCGGGGTCTTATCTTTCAAAGATACGAATCCGAATGTTCTCACGAACCCGTTGCCTCAACACGAGAAAGCTGCAGTCAATTTGATAGAGGGAGAGTCTAATGACAACTATCAAATTCATGATGTACTCTTATTAAGGGCCAATCTGGTCAAGATGCATTGTAGACAGAGTGGATATGGCCATGTGTCACCTCATAATTATCACCGGTGTGATATCTGCTCTAAAAACAATCAAGGATGTTCTGTGGTGCAATCATCTCTATAGGAACAATTGGATCTCGAGTGGATCCAAGAACACCAAATCCGGGGGGTCAACATGACTTATATGAATTCCAACATCATTCAGAGCCATAACATCCGTGCGATGAATGCTAACTTGGTGGTGATACACTCCAGGCAAAGCCAGTATCATAATCTGCCACGGCATGATTACAATTCCTGTCTGACTTGCTCAGTAAACAAATAGGGATGCTCTTTTATACAAGAGGCCCTCCAACGTCAGATGGATCTTGGGTGGATCCAGGACTACCATGATAGAAATCCTTATCAGATCAACATGCTCCAAATCTTTTATATTCCTCTAATGAATACCAGCTTGGTGGAGTTACATGCCAAGCAAGTCTAACTCGGTTTTCTCACTTCTCATGATTATTTGAACTGTAAAGTATGCAGTGAGAGTAACCAAGGGCGCGCTCTCGTTCAAAGAACTTTACAACACTTGTTAAACCACTGGTGGCTTCCGATCTATATGGATGACGACACGCAACAAATCAGTTTGCTTAATGGAAACCCTACTAGGCGTCAAAGTCAGGATGTCCGATCTATGGAAACTAACCTAGTGAGGTTACACTGTATTCAAAGCGGGCATGGCCAGGTGCCACCACATAACTACGAACGCTGTAAAGTCTACTCGGAAAATAACCAAGGATGCTACCTTGTGCGAGCAGCTCTTCAAGGTCAGTTGGATCGTAAAGAGATTCACCCATGTCCGAGTTCCGAGCCAATCAACTAGACGCTGGACTACTTCGCTGATCAAATCAGAGATGTTGTCATAATCTCTGATCATCAATAGAACAAGGATGTTTGTACCATCATCCCTCAATTGGACGAATCAAGGGTTCCTAGCCAGGAGCTGATTGAAGTTACTTACGACAGCCAGAAAAATTAGAAGGTTCATGTAGTTATCTATCTACCAGGACCATTACCGTATGAATTAGCTAAGGCGATCCCTTACAAATACGGTGCGACAATAATTGACAATGGAAAGGAAATTCCATTACCCTCTGTCGTAAATATTGCAGACATCAGTCGAGTAACACGGAGCGGTCGAATCTTCAACCGAGAAGTTGGAGAACCTAACAGAGAAAAGGAACGTCAGACAGAGGCTCCTGATCTACCAGTCAGTCAATCCAGTAATCCCGACCTTTCAAAGAATGATGATGAGATGCTGAAGCTCATCCAAAGAAGTGAATACAACATTGTTGATCAACTGTTCCTTCAAAGATCTCTGTGCTATAAATTTTACTCAGTTTCGAAGCCCACATAGAGGCTCTACGGAAAGTATTAGAGCAGGCCTTTGTGGAACAGGATGTGTCAATACGACAGTTCGATAGCATCATCTCTAACATCACTTCCTGCAACAACTTAGGGTTCAGTGATGAGGATTTTCCAGAGGAGGGCAAACGCCACAACATGGCGCTCAATATCACAGTTAACTGCCAGGACGATGCTTTAGCCAGCGTACAGGTAGACACCAGATCAGACATCAACGTTATGCCAAAGTCCACTTTATTGCGACTATCATTCAAAGGATCCCCGATGAGGGGCAGTGAGGTTATCGTCAAAGCCTTTGATGGATCTCGAAAAGCAGTTATCGGCAAAGTCGACCTTCCCATAACTATCGGTCCTCACACTTTCCTAATCACTTTCCAGGTCATGGACATCTGGGCAACATACAGTTGCTTATTAGAAAGACCTTGGATACACCAGACTGGGGCAGTCACTTCGACACTGCACCAGAAACTGAAGTTCGTCAAGAACGATCAACTCGTCACGGTTTGTGGAGAACATGCCTTGATCATGAGTAACCTGTCATTATCTACTTGTATAGAACCCGAGGAGGTTGTTGGGACTCAGTTCCAAGCACTTTTGGTGAGCAATGAGAATCAATCAGAGAAAGAAACCTCTATTTTCTCATACAAAGATGCTCTTGAGGCAGTTGAAAGTAGCAATATGAAAGGATGGGGACAGCTTGTCATTCCTACTGATAATAAAACAAAGAAGGGTTTTGGTTTTTCTGCGACCTGCATCCTGACAACTGCTAACGATGAAAGTTTTCATCCCATTCAGAACTTCTTCCACAGTGGAGGTTTGCTTCACCCAGTGTCTCAAGAAGTACACACCATCAACGAGGAAGATTCCTCCGACATAGGTGAGGAATGGAAGTCCTATCTCAATAAGGACGGTTATATCTCTCAGGAAGAGGTGCCTACGCCATTTTTCTATCCCGCACAGAGTCCGAGATTTATACCCATGTTAGATGTTAGAATGATATACGGAGATTGTGATACGGAAGGATGTCATGCTCCACCGAATTCATTAGAGGAAGACACTCTAATGAAGGACAACTTTGACCACGAATATTATGGCCCGATGGATGGCCTGCCTATCTGGCAGCCATATCCAGGAAACTCGGAGCAAGAAAATCAGCCGAACAATGAAAATCAGCTGAGCATCATTGAACAGAATACCTGTGTCCCCACCATGTCATGAGATCATTACTCAGGGCATTCAGAAAATATCCAGTATGACGATGAATTGGCAAAGCTTGCCGGGCTAGAATTCATCAACTATGCTTTTCTCGAGGTCAACGTCATCGAGAGAGATGACTCCTCCAGTTCCAAAGAAGTATGGGACTCCTTGGGAGAACCAAGTGGAAAATTCGACTTCATGGTCAAGTACACCGCTCCTGAAAGCTCTCGTATCAGGTTCGAAGATATCCAGCCAACTGGATGGGGAGATTTACCTAAGAGCACAAATACTATGCAAAATACAACTGAGGAATCCTCCTACGACAACTCTGCCCGAGAGACAGATTCCAATGATCCTGCTCCGCTAAAAATTAGCGTTATTTCTGAAGACAAATCAAGGAAGGTATCAGAATTTGTGATTCACTGAGGAGTTCGCAGCCAATGGGTTGCTGTCGATGTTTTGAAGATCGTTCATAAGTCAAAGTAATTGCCATCTTTAACCTTTCACCCTGCCCAGGTGAAATAAAAGTTTTGATAGGGCTCACTTTCTATAAATGTCCCTCTTCGCTCCGCCCGAAGCGACAATGTTTTGTTTTATAGGGCTGTAGTTTCAAGAATCAAATTGATCATGAATAAAATAACGCCGTTCTGTAATTTCCACATTAATTGTTGTTTTCTCTTTTTGCTTTTCTTAGAAAATGGTAATCTTAAAAAACAAATAATAAAAACAAGCAGTTTTTCAAAAAAAAAATACACTGCCCACACTCTTGCATTCTCTCTATTTCTTCTAAAACATAAATCATCACGTCATGCAGATTGCTTGTTTTAAACCCCATTGAAACATACGATCCGATGCCTTCTCCCAACTTTGAATTCCTGATATTTGGGACTGAAGAAGAAGTTGACGACGAATTTCCAGAAGAGATCTCCCGACTACTCAAGCAAGAGGAAAGGTCCATTGAACCTCACAAAGAGTCGTTGGAAATGATAAACTTGGGTTCGGAAAAAGAGAGAAAGGAAATCAGGAATGAGGCACTGCTCAGTCCAACTGCCAAAGAGAGTTTGACAAAGCTTCTCAAATAATTTCCCGATGTATTCGCTTGGTCCTATCAGGATATGCCAAGGATGGATACCAGCATCGTGGAACATCATCTACCGTTAAGATTGGAATGTCCGCCGGTGAAACAAAGGTTAAGACGGACTCACCCGGATATGGCTATCAAAATCAAGGAGGAAGTACAGAAACAGATTGACGCGGGTTTCCTCGTCACGTCAGAGTATCCTCAATAGTTAGCCAACATCGTACCCGTTCTGAAAGAGGACGGAAAGGTCCGAATGTGTGTTGATTATAGAGATTTAAACAAGGTCAGTCCAAAGGATGACTATCCTTTAACACACATTGACATGCTAGTAGACAGTACAGCGAAATTCAAAGTTTTCTCCTTCATGGATGGATTATCGGGCTATAATCAAATCAAAATGGCGCCGAAAGACATGGAGAAAACTTCCTTCATTACCCCATGGGGTACCTTTTGTTACAAGGTAATGTCGTTTGGTTTGAAAAACGTCGGGGCAACCTATCAAAGGGCCATGACTACTCTCTTTCATGACATGATACACAAAGAAATCGAGGTGTATGTCGATGACATGATTGTCAAATCTAGAACAGAGGAGGAGCATGTGACCCACTTGTCAAAACTATTCGAGCGGTTGAGAAAGTACAAACTCCGCTTAAATCCCAACAAATGCACATTCGGTGTCCGTTCAGGGAAACTCTTAGGGTTCATCGTCTGCTAGAAAGGAATTGAGGTTGATCCTGACAAGGTCAAGGCCATACAAGAAATGCCTTATCTGAAGACTGAAAAACAAGTCAGGGGATTCCTGGGACGTTTGAATTACATTTCCAGATTTATATTCCTCATGACCGCGACGTGTGCGCCAATTTTTAAATTACTCAAAAAGAATCAGGACTGTGTTTAGATAGAAGATTTCCAAACCGCCTTCGACAGTATCAAGGAATACCTGTTGAATCCGCCGATCCTGTCACCTCTAGTGGAGGGAAGGCCCCTAATCATTTACTTAACAGTCTTGGAGGACTCAATGGGTTGTGTACTTGGCCAACAAAATGAAACCAAAAGAAAAGAGTCTGGCATCTACTATTTGAGCAGGAAATTCACCGACTGCGAGACTCGGTACACTATGCTTGAGAAAACTTGTTGTGCTCTGGCTTGGGCAGCCAAACATCTTCGCTAGTATATGATTCGTCACACTATTTGGTCAATCTCTGAGATGGATGCAATCTAGTACGTCTTAGAAAAACCTGCTCTCACAGGAAGGATTGCCCGTTGGCAGATGTTGTTATCAGAATACGACATCGAATACCATGCTCAGAAAGCCGTTAAGGGAAGTATTTTAGCCGATCATTTGGCTCATCAACTGATTGACAATCAGGAACCAATCAGGTTTGACTTTCCATACGAAGATGTCATGTATTTAAAAATGAAAGACTGCGATGAACCGCTACCCAGTGAAGGGCCAAAACCTGGTTCCCAATGGGGACTTATCTTTGACGAAGCTGTCAATCATTACGGAAACGGGATTGGGGCAATCATTGTTACCCCTCAGGGTACCCACATTCCTTTCATCGCCCGACCGACATTCAAGTGTACAAACAACGAGACCGAATACGAAGCCTATATCATGGGTCTCGAGGAAGCAATTGATTTAAGGATTAAGAACTTGAATGTATATGGCGACTCAGCCCTGGTTATCAATCAGATTAAAGGAGATTGGAACACATACCAATCAGGATTGATTCCTTACAAAGACTATGCGAGAAGGTTGTTACCATTCTTCAACAGAATCGAGTTTCATCACATCCCTCGTGTTGAGAATCACATGGCTGATGCATTAGCCACCCTGTCTTCCATGATGAGCATAGGTCAATAGAATGACCTACCTAAGATCGACATAATGTGCCTTGAAAGGCCCGCTTACATCTTCACGATTGAAGCAGTCATAGACTACAAACCTTGGTATCACGATATGAAATGCTTCCTTCAAAAACAAGAGTACCCACCTGGGGCATCAAGGAAAGACAGAAAGACCCTTAGAAGGCTGGCAGGTAACTTTTTCCTGAGTGGTGATACACTCTATAAATGAAACTTTGACATGGTCTTGCTCTGATGTGTAGACAGACCAGAAGCAGACATGATGATAAAAGAAATTCACGAAGGATCCTTTGGCACTCATGTCAACGGACACACAATGGCGAGAAAAATTTTGAGATCAAGGTACTACTGGTTGACCATGGAATCTGACTGCTACAAGTACATGAGGAAGTGTCATAAGTGTCAGATATACTCAGACAAACTCCATGTACCGCCAACATATCTCAAAGTTCTTTCTTCCTCGTGGCCTTTTTCCATATGGGGAATCGATATGATTGGCATGATCGAACCCAAGGCTTCGAACGGACATCGGTTCATCCTGGTGGCCATTGACTACTTCACCAAATGGGTCGAAGCAGTATCATACACTAATGTAACCCGACAAGTGATGGTCCGATTTATCAAGAACAATATCATATGCCGTTATGGTGTTCCGAGCCAGATCATTATGGATAATGGATCCAACTTGAACAATAAGATGATGAAACAGTTGTGCGCTGAGTTCAAGATTGAACACCAAAACTCATCTCCCTACCGACCCCAAATGAACGGAGCGGTAGAAGCGGCTAAAAAGAACATTAAGAAGATTGTTCAAAAGATGGTTGTAACCTATAAAGACTGGCACGAGATGCTACCCTTTGCTCTTCACGGTTATCGTACATCTGTCTGCACTTCAACAGGGGCAACCCCTTTCTCTCTAGTATATGGCATGGAAGCAGTGCTTCCCATAGAAATAGAGATCCCATCAATCCAGGTATTGATGGAAGCTAAGCTTACAGAAGCTGAATGGTTTCAAAGTCGACACGAAGAACTGAATCTGATCGAAGTGAAATTCTGGTACCAGACGTGTGATGTTAAGGTGCAATGTCACAACAACACACTCTGCAATAATGGACAGAATAAGCAACAGGAAAACACAGGGAATTGTTCACCCAGTTCGGTCTAACTACCTACGTCTGGGGACTACCAAGCCAGGGATGAAATTCATTACTTGTAGATATAATTTACAGACTCAACACACCAGTTGACAATCTCCTAAACTTATACTCTACTAGTGACTTTCTACCTAAGAAACCACTTAGATATGAGAACACTACTCAATCCCCTAAAACACTCAAAGAATAACCTCTTTGAGATCCCTTGATCTTGCTTCCTAGCTTCGATCAATCAACAACTCTCTATTGCTTCACAGCTTCTAGAGAGGACAGAAAATTCAACACCTATTCAAACCTAGAATAGTGTGATTACAAGTACTCTAAACAAACCCTAGACTCTAAGCCTCCAGCTCTTGATCTTCAATCTATTTTTTGTACCTTCTTCCTTGGTCTTGTGCGCTTTATATAGCTCCTTGAATTTGGATTGGATTTGTCACAATATTTGATCAGATTTGTTAATTAAAAACTGAATCTTTTAAAACAGATTTTATCCCCAAAATCTTTTTAAATCTTCCACCTTTTAATTCTCCAACAAACCTGCAATCAAATCTCCCATGTAACAGAAAATATCTAGCCCAAGATATTCTCATCCAACGAGTCAACACTCTCCACAATTCCAGCTAATACGCGACCCTAATAACAACAAGCCCATGCTGTCATTAGCTTCAGTTCTGCAGGTCTGATGTTACAACATCACCTATGTGACATCAGACATCCACTTCAGCAACTAGCAACCTTAACACAGCCCAGTGTTAAGTGCAATGTTATGACATCAAGCCCATGACATCAACCATAGTTAACCTTCACAATTTAGTACAGCCCAGTACTAAGACTCAATGCTGCAACATCAACACCATGACATCAGCATTGAACACCTTGTTGTTTTACCCAAAATTACAGCCAATCCAGGAACTTACAATCTCCCTCTTTGGCTAATTTTGGCTAAAACAATCTCTGCATCTTCAGAGACTTCAGCAGCGGAATATCTTCAATATTTTGAAACTTTAACTTGCAGCAGTTTGACAATCTTCATATAGTCTTCATTAATTGATCTGCTGCAGCACCATCTTCATTATTGACAACAGCCAATTGGTGCTCCCCCTCAAAAACTTGAACCAGCATCACAGCTGTTCAGTAGCTCACAATGTGCTCCCCCTCAAAAACTTGAACCAGCATCACAGCTGTTCAGTAGCTCACAATGTGCAACACATCTCCCCCTTGATGTCTGCTTTGCTGCACTCTGCACTCTTCAATGCTATGAATTCTTCACTAGCAGCTCCATAACTATGCTGTCTATACTCCCCCTCCACAGCTGCATCATTACTTTTCAACTAAACACCTTTTATTTTTACTCTTTTAGCAGCAACTACTCTTCTCCTCATGGCAATTTTTAACTCTCCCCCTTTTTAGCCATAATTAGACACTTATCTCCTGGCAGTTGGCTACACACAAGCCCAGAACCTCCAACTGCCCACAACCCCTTTTGCAAATTTAGTCTTCATGAATGCAGATTCCCAATTTGCTTCTTAATCTTTCAAATTGGTTTGCATCTAAGGCTTTAGTGAATATGTCAGCCAGTTGATTCTCTGTGGCTACATGTTCTAAGGTAACGATTTTATCTTCAACCAGATCTCTTATGAAGTGATGTCTTATATCTATGTGCTTAGTCCTACTGTGCTGTATAGGATTTTTAGAGATGTTAATGGCACTCAAATTATCACAGTATAAAGTCATAACATCTTGTTCGACATTGTATTCACTCAACATCTGCTTCATCCACACTAGCTGAGAGCAACTACTTCCTGCTGCTATATACTCAGCTTCTGCAGTTGAGAGAGACACACAGTTCTGTTTCTTGCTGAACCAGGAAATCAGATTATTCCCTAGAAAGAAACAGCCTCCTGAAGTGTTTTTCCTATCATCTGCACTTCCAGCCCAATCAGCATCACAGTATCCTTTTAACTCAGTTCCAGTATTATGACTGTACAGCATCCCATAGTCACTTGTCCCATTCACATATTTCATAATCCTCTTTACTTGGTTTAAGTGACTTACCTTAGGATCAGACTGATATCTTGCACACACTCCAACAGCAAATGAAATGTCAGGTCTGCTTGCTGTGAGGTATAGCAAACCCCCAATCATACTTCTGTACAAGCTTTGGTCCACACTCACTCCATTCTCATCTTTGGATAACTTCAAATGTGTAGGAGCAGGAGTTCTTTTGTGATTTGCTTTATCCAGGCCAAATTTCTTTACTGTACTCTTAGCATACTTGCTCTGAGAAATAAAGATAGAGTCCTCCATTTGTCTGACTTGTAGTCCAAGAAAGTAGCTGAGTTCTCCCACCAAACTCATTTCAAATTCAGATTGCATTTGTTGAACAAACTGTTTGACCATAGCTTCTGACATTCCCCCAAATACTATGTCATCCACATAGATTTGGGCTACCATCAACTTTCCGCCTTCTTCTTTGACAAACAGGGTTTTGTCTACCCCTCCCTTTCTATATCCACTAGCTGTTAAGAATTCTGTTAGCCTTTCATACCATGCCCTTGGAGCTTGTTTTAAGCCATATAGAACTTTCCTCAGTTTGAACACATGATTGGGGAAGTTTGGATCAGTGAATCATTTCGGTTGATCAACATAGACTTCTTCATTCAGATAGCCATTCAGAAAGGCACTCTTCACATCCATTTGGAACAGCTTGAATCTTAGGTTACAGGCCACACCTAAGAGAAGCCTGATGGATTCTAATCTAGCCACTGGAGCAAAAGTCTCATCAAAATCAACTCCCTCTACTTGAGTATAGCCCTGTGCAACAAGTCTGGCTTTGTTTCTTGTAACTACTCCAAGCTCGTCTGACTTGTTTTTGAAGATCCATTTTGTTCCAATAACATTCACCCCTTCTGGTCTTGGCACTAGATCCCAGACATCATTTCTTCTGAACTGCTCCAGTTCTTCTTGCATGGCACTTATCCAAAATTCATCTGTCAAAGCTTCCTTGACATTATTTGGCTCAATTTTGGAAACAAAGCATGAGCTAGCAATGACTTCTCTAGATCTAGTTCTTACTCCAGAATTTGGATCGCCTATAATTAGTTCCTTAGGATGGTCCTTCTGGATTCTGATTGAAGGATCTTTCTGAGGTTGTTCAGGCTCAGAATTAGTGGTACCAGGAGAGATATTTCTTTCTTCAACATCAAAAGATGCTTCACCAGCAGGTGTTTCAACATCTTCTATAACATCCTCAACTTCCTGCTTATCTTCATCATCTATCACAACATTGATAGACTCCATCATAACTTTGGTTCTGGAGTTGAAGACTCTATAAGCTCTGCTATTAGTAGAGTATCCAAAAAAGATTCCTTCATCACACTTGGAATCTAGTTTTCTTCTTTGCTCCCTATCAGTCAGAATATAACATTTACTTCCAAATACATGAAAGTATTTGACATTTGGTTTCCTCCCCTTCCACAGCTCATACAGAGTAGATGAAGTCCCTCTTCTTAGGGTAACTCTGTTGTGAATATAGCAGGCAGTGTTCATGGCTTCTGCTCAGAAGTGATAAGGAAGTTTCTTGGTATGAAGCATTGCTCTTGCCGATTCTTGTATAGTTCTGTTCTTCCTTTCAACAACTCCATTTTGCTGAGGTGTGATAGGTGATGAAAACTCATGACTTATTCCTTCAGTTGAGCAAAATTCTTCAAACTTGCTATTCTCAAACTCTCTTCCATGATCACTTCTTATTCTGATGACCTTACTCTCCTTTTCCCTTTGGAGTCTTTGGCAGAGCTCTTTGAAGACATCAAACACTTCAGATTTGTCTTTGGTGAAATTTACCCAAGTGTATCTTGAGTAGTCATCCACGACAACATAAGCATATCTCTTTCCACCTAGACTTTCAACCTGCATGGGTCCCATCAGATCCATATGAAGAAGCTCTAACACCTTGGAGGTGGTGTCATGTTGAAGCTTCAGATGAGACATCTTTGTCTGCTTTCCTTTTTGACAGTCTCCACACACTTTTCCTTCCTCAATGCTCAGTTTGGAAATCCCTCTGACCGCCTCTGAGGAGATAATTCTTTTCATTCCCTTTAGGTGAAGATGTCCCAACTTCTGATGCCAGATTTTGACTTCATCTTCCTTAGCAAGCACACACGTGGATGACTCAGAGTTTTGAGGTGCCCACAGATAGCAATTGTCCTTTGACCTGTCTCCCTTCATGATTACTTCTCCTTTGTCATCTTTGACCACACATTCAGACTTAGTGAAGTCTACTTTGAATCCTTGATCACATAGTTGACTGATACTAATCAAATTTGCTGCTAGTCCTTTAACAAGTAGGACATTCTCCAGTCTGGGAGCATTGGCACAATTTAGTTTGCCAATCCCCTTTATCTCCCCTTTGACTCCATCACCGAATGTCACGTAGCCAGAAGTCTGAGGTTTCACATCAACGAGCAGATTCTTTACTCCAGTCATGTGTCTTGAACACCCACTGTCAAAATACCAGTCATCTTTGGTAGAAACCCTTAAGGAGGTGTGAGCTATCAAGCTGATAACTTTAGGTATCCATTTCTTAACCACTTTAGTTCTTACCTCTTTGGGTTGAGGAGCAGGATTAGGATAACCATGTAGCTTGAAGCATGAGGACTGGATATGCCCGATCCTACCACAGTAGAAGCATCTTCTTCTGCTTTGATAGGGCTGTGACTGCCACTCATACTTTTGTCTTCTTACACCATAGTTGAGTTGTCTTTTCATGTACTGATGATGCTGTCTCTTAGGTTCTCTACTATGGTGTTGTGGCTTCCTTCTTCCATAACAATGAGGAACAGCTTTGTTGAATTTGTTTCCATTCCTGTTCTTATGATGATGAACCCTGTTCTGATTGCACCCAGCAGTCTCCAAGTTCTTGTGAAATTGGGGAGGCGTATGCTGACTAACTCCTTGAGACTGAGGACTATTCTTCTTTGATGTAGGATTCCGTCTCTTGGGTTGATGTTGAGACACAGGTTGAGACATCTCTCTTGTTGTTCCTGAAGTGCTGGCCACATATCCTATTCTTGATTTATCTCCAGCTGCTTTCTCAGACTGAAGAATTTTATCCAGATTAGTAGTACCACTGTTCATCATCCTAACAAATTTTGTCATCTGCGCCAATTGAGACTTAACAAGTACAACTTCGTTCTCTCGATCAGCTTTTTCACTTTCAAGCTGAGCAATCTGTTGTTTGTGACACTTGTTTTCTTGACAAATTTCAGCACTTTTCAAACACAGCTCTCGATAAGTAGATGCTAGTTCCTCATGGGTTATTTCTTCATCACTGTCATCATCTGACACAACTGTTCCTGTTAATGCTCTAGCATGCCTTGCTGACTCATCTTCATTTTCACTATCAGATTCAGACCAGGAGACTGACATCCCCTTCTTCAGTTTCTTCAAGAATGTGGGACATTCTTTCTTAATATGTCCATACCCTTCACATTCCACGCATTGAGCACCTTTATCCTGGGCAGACTTCTTTTCATCTTTCTCTTTAGCCTTACTGATGTCAGAAGAACTGTTCTTGACCCTAGGCTTGTAGTCATTGTTCCACCTTTTTAACACTTTGTTGAATTGTCTTCCCAGCATTGCTATGGCCTGAGATAAGTCATCCTGGGATTCAGAACTCTTCCCTTCTTCCTCTTGATCATTTGACACCAGAGCTATATTCTTTGGCTTCTTTTCTGGTTCTTCCTCATTCAACCCAAGCTCAAAGGTTTGAAGAGATCCAATGAGCTCATCTACTCTCATCTTGCTGATGTCTTGTGACTCTTCAATAGCAGTAACCTTCATCTTGTATTTTTTGGGAAGGGATCTAAGAATCTTCCTCACCAGCTTTTCATCAGACATTTTCTCACCTAGAGCACTGGAAGCATTTGCCAGCTCTAGAACATTCATGTGGAAGTCATGAATGGTCTCCTCATCCTTCATCTTCAGTCTTTCAAATTTTGATGTTAAAATCTGAAGTCTTGACATCTTGACTCTCGATGTTCCTTCATGTGTTGCCTGCAAAATACCCCAAGCTTCCTTAGCAACTTCACAGGTATTGATCAACCTGAAGATATTTTTATCCACTCCATTGAATATGGCATTTAGTGCTTTGGAATTTCCAAGGGCAAGTTCATCTTCCTCCTTGGTCCAGTCTTCTTCAGGTTTTGGCTTTGAGGTGCCTTCTTTATCCTTGCCAGCCTCATCTTTCTCACATACCTCTGGAGCTTTCCACTCTTTAATGACAGCCTTCCAAGCTCTGCTGTCTAATGACTTTAAAAAAGTAGTCATTCTAGGCTTCCAATACTCATAGTTTGAGCCATCCAAGATAGGGGGTCTGTTGACGAATCCTCCAACCTCTTTGTCCATCTTTCACCAGAAAGTAACTTCCCTAGATCTCACCCAGAGACAGACAGGAAACCAGGCTTTGATACCAATTGAAATTCATGTACCAGACGTGTGATGTTAAGGTGCGATGTCACAACAACACACTCTGCAATAATGGACAGAATAAGCAACAGGAAAACACAAGGAATTGTTCACCCAGTTCGGTCTAACTACCTACGTCTGGGGGCTACCAAGCCAGGGATGAAATTCACTACTTATAGATATAATTTACAGACTCAACACACCAGTTGACAATCTCCTAAACTTATACTCTACTAGTGACTTTCTACCTAAGAAACCACTTAGATATGAGAACACTACTCAATCCCCTAAAAGACTCAAAGAACAACCTCTTTGAGATCCCTTGATCTTGCTTCCTAGCTTCGATCAATCAACAACTCTCTATTGCTTCACAACTTCTAGAGAGGACAGAAAATTCAACACCTATTCAAACCTAGAATAGTGTGATTACAAGTACTCTAAACAAACCCTAGACTCTAAGCCTCCAGCTCTTGATCTTCAATCTGTTTTCTGTACCTTCTTCCTTGGTCTTGTGCGCTTTATATAGCTCCTTGAATTTGGATTGGATTTGTCACAATATTTGATCAGATTTGTTAATTAAAAACTGAATCTTTTAAAACAGATTTTATCCCCAAAATCTTTTTAAATCTTCCACCTTTTAATTCTCCAACAAACCTGCAATCAAATCTCCCATGTAACAGAAAATATCTAGCCCAAGATATTCTCATCCAACGAGTCAACACTCTCCACAATTCCAGCTAATACGCGACCCTAATAACAACGAGCCCATGCTGTCATTAGCTTCTGTTCTGCAGGTCTGATGTTACAACATCACCTATGTGACATCAGACATCCACTTCAGCAACTAGCAACCTTAACACAGCCCAGTGTTAAGTGCAATGTTATGACATCAAGCCCATGACATCAACCATAGTTAACCTTCACAACTTAGTACAGCCCAGTACTAAGAGTCAATGCTGCAACATCAACACCATGACATCAGCATTGAACACCTTGTTGTTTTACCCAAAATTCCAGCCAATCCAGGAACTTACACGAAGAAAAATGAATAACGGCACTATGCCATGGTCAGTTGTATCAACAAAAAATGAAGAGGGCATTTGACACAAAGGTCCGACCTCGCGTCTTCAGGAAAGGAGACCTTGTGCTAAAAAAGATACAGTTATTTCTCACTGATTCTCGGGGCAAATGGACTCCGAATTATGATGGGCCCTATGTGGTCAAGAAAGCTTTCTCAGATGGCACCTTGAGACTTGCAACCATGGATGGAGAAGAATTTGCCTACCCCACGATTGTTGATGTAGTCAAGAAATACTTCGCCTAAAAAAAAAGTCTCGTTGGATTGAAAACCCGAAAGGGCGATCCGGGCAAAAATTAGAGACAAAATCAAAAATCATCCCGGTGGATTGGAAATCTCAAAGTACAATCCAGGAAAAATTTAGGGATTAATGGCAAGTAATTATATGTCCAACGGAGGCAAGTCCCTCAGCAGCAGTCATGCCATTCATCAGAAAAACTCCAGTCAAGGTCATCTTCGATAGAAGCTTAGGATGTCCAGAATTCAAAGTTGGTAGAAGGATAGCGGTCGCAATGTTTCAATGTAGCCCTTTTCCCTTAAATTACCATTTTCTAACTTTGTAAATACTCTATGGAATCACGCGTTTGTCTGATCTCCATCCTATCAATAAAATTTGAGCCCTTGTGCTTTTGTTTGAAATTCTTATTTGTTTTAGCATTATAGAAAGACGTTTTAATACGATCAACGATTCTTGAAATGAAACAAAAATGAATTTACTTGTCCAACTTTTTCTGCTTTTAAATAAATATGGCAATTTATTTTGACTGTTGAACATCGAAAGAACATCGATCGCTTCTCCAGAAGTAATCGAACCTCGAAGTGCAGAATCAAAGTACTCCTTATAAACCAGTGCATCGGAACGAATGATCAATTGTGTCAGAGACTATGTTCCATCTGACACCCTTCAGCCGAGTTCTTACCTCCTAAGCTCGACAAACGGTTGCTCCCAACAGGGACTATCCCTCCTAAGCAAGGTAGAATTGCTATCGTGAACCAGTGATACTTTTCATCTCCCACTGTGGCCGAGTATCCAGTCGTGTTCATCTTTTAGTCTATATGTCGCGTCAGTTTTGTCAGCATAAATGTACATACATCATGCATTATTGATTTACATTCGCATTCATATTGCATCATTATCTCTCTAGTCGGTCTCATCCCCTAGTGATAAAATTTCTCTCAGTCGAGTTATCAGTTCTTTCCTCGACAGGAAACGTTGCGTCTGAACAATCTCTCTCCTCCAGTTTATTTCTGGATTAGAGTTGGCCCTCGACCACTTTTATAACTTGAACCTCTGAGAAACCAGAGAACCTTCGCCAAACATCACTCTTCGCCATTGAAGATGATATCTTCGCTTTCTCGGATTAAGGAAAATCCCCAGAGAAAGCCTCTTAATTAGAGATTCGGCAATACTGCAGTTTTTCTTTGAAAAATCCGCTGACGAAAAGGTCATCGGAACCTAAAAATTGGATCACATTGTATGGCATTTCTCTGAGAAGATCTTTGATAAAAGTATGATGTAATATCCTCAAGCTGGAAGCAGTCTCTCAGGGGACTCGTTTTCCCCAGTAGAATCGACAAATGGCGTCTCCGACAGAGAAGTTTGTGCACCTCTACAATTCAGACGACTGGGCCCCCCAGTAAATCTGACATCAAAACTTTTTCCATCAAATGGCATCTCCACAGGAAAATTCGGCGAGAAGTTTGAGGAAAATCGCTACACATAGCGTCCCTTGTTAAGAAGTTTATTGACAAAAGAAACTAAGACCAGTTCCTTTGTAGGAAACCAGGATCGAGGGGAGGTTTATTTCCGAAACTGAGACCAGTTGCTTGGTAGGAAACCAGGATCGAGGGGAGGTTTATTTCAGAAACTGAGACCATTTCCTTGGTAGGAAACCAGGATCGAGGGGAAGTTTATTTCAGAAACTGAGACCAGTTCCTTGGTAGGAAACCAGGATCGAGGGGAAGTTTATTTCAGAAACTGAGACCAGTTCCTTGGTAGGAAACTAGAATCGAGGGGAAGTTTATGTCAGCAACTAAGACCAGTTCCTTGGTAGGAAACCAGGATCGAGGGGAAGTTCATTTCAAAAACTAAGACCAGTTCCTCGGTAGGAAACCAGGATCGAGGGGAAGTTTTTACCTTGTCTAAGTATCATTGCTTAGCAAAAGAAGATGGATGAGCAAGCTGCCATTCATAACCACCATCAAAGTTTCGGGTATTCTAATATTTAATCCTCTTGCACCCCGAATTCCCGAATACCTGCGCCATTCACACCTTCGGGTCCAAGAAGATTAAATAGGGGCATCTGTCATACCCCAAATTTTGACCACTAAGATTCCCCATCATTGTGCAAATCATCATCACAATATGGATGGACCATCATACCTCATTAGTCTCCCCAAAGATGGGTGAGCATCCACTACAATCAAATTTAGGGTTTCAAGCCCTCTCAGAGCTCTTAGACAAAGGATCAATCAAGGAATGACATGATCTTCAATTTGTCTAAACCTCTCAAATATCCACAATGGATCAAGAGGACTCCCACCTCAAGAATCAAGCATAATGTTGCAGCATTCAAAGTGGATTAATCCTCAAGATCGCCAGTGTCACCAAATTAGGGTTTTGGTCGACTGGGGCCTCCAGATGGAAATTTTCCTCTGGGCATGACTAGGGTAGCAACTTCCAAGGATCATAACTTGAGATCCAAGCAACCATTTGGGTTGATCCAAAGATGGATTTGTAGCTCTCATGGCATACTTTAAAAGTGTCAACTACACCTCATTCTAATTCATCATTGATTTTGAGTTATGGTTGGATCAAAATGGCTGAAAACATGAAATGCCACTTTTTCCAACACTTAGTGAAATTTTCACTAAGTCAGAATCTGTCTTGTTTTTTTTTCAAAAGTAGGGGGATTTTTCACTTGGATCCAAAAAGTATCAAGACAAACTATGATCGTACATGTGTTGTATCATATAAGAGCTTTCCAAAATGGCCAAGAACTCCATGAAACTCCACTTAAGCCATGAGATATGACAATGACAATGTGCCTTGCTGCAAACTGTCATGGCAAGCAAGATTTGTGCATTTTGCTCGATTTGAGCAAATTTTGCAAATGAAAAACAAGTTTATCCATCTGAAACCCTCAGGGGGAGAACAAGGAGGGACAAACACTGATCCATCAGCCTCCCAAGTCCTTGGAACCAAAAGTAGCATGTTAAACCTAGAAATGCCTAAAAGAGGGACAAGACTCCAATTTTGGTTTGGAGCATTTAATGAATGCACCAAGGTGGCATGGACTGAGCCCTTTCCAACTGAATTCAGTCAAGACTTATCCAAGAACTAGGGTACCAGCAGCCTGTGCTCTAATCTCTAGTCAATGGCTAGAGGAAACTTGGATTCCTATTGATCAACATTTGCCAAACTTCTGCAGCAGTTGTCATTCCCTATTCCTTGCAAAATAAACTTGCTATACTATAAATAGAGCTCATTTGTGCTCAGTTTGAGTACACCAAAGCCATCAAACAGATGCTTTCCTCAAAATCTCTTCCTTCACTCCAAAATTTCCTTCCAAAGCAAGTCACTATCGGGTTTTGAGTTTGAAAGCAATTCCAACCAAACCAATCACACACACGCCTCATAAACATCATATAGAAGTGATCCAAACACTTAAACAACATTGGAACACTGATTTCTCAAAATCACCATCAAAGTGCTCAAGCTTTTAGCAGACTTGCAGTTGGGGTACCATCTTCAGTTCCAACTTGTTTCAAACCACTCCAAGCATTCAAACACATCACTTGGCACATAAGGAAGCTGTGTAAATCATTGGAACCAGCTTACAACACCTCTAACACAAAACACGATCACCAGCTGCAAGAGGTAGGCCTGAGCTCTTCTAACTCTATGATCCATGCATTTTTTCCTGCACAATAATTTGGCCATATGTTCATAATCATGCATAGAGTGTTTACCCTCAATCAATTACTTTGTTTGAATCGTGTATGGAATTTCTGAGCCTTCATGCAAATTTTAGGGTTCTTGAGATTTCTCTTTGATTTCTTATTCCATGCTTAAAATAAATGAAATTAAAGACCATAGACATGATCTTGTGGTGAAAATGAGCAGATTGATATGTAGATTGCATGATACACTACTACGAAAAACCCATTTAACAACGGTTGGAAATAACATATAATGACGGGGGCGAAGGCGTTGTTATGTAGAGTGTTGTTGTATATGAGGTACGTACAATGACGGTCCTGGGAAACGTTGTATTCCAGTATGCGCGCACCATTTCACGATGGTTAGTTTAGTCAACCGTTGTGATATACTAAACTGTGATCTGGTTCGATTCTCAGCAACAACATTTTATATTTATATTAGCGTTTGACATACAACTACGGTTAGGTTTATAAACGCTGCCAAAAACAGACTGTTTTAAATATAAAATTTATCTACGTATCAAATTATTCCCATAATTTATCCTGTCAAAACAGCTTCTGTTTACATGCAAACACAATATGTGCATCTAACACAAATCTTCCTATATTTTATCCTTATAAATGAATCACAGAATTTACATCAAAAGAAATTTACATCAAAAGCTAAATGAATCGGAGAATTAAACTGCTAACATTGTTTAAATCAAAAGCCAATATTATTGATTTCATTATGTGCATCAAAAGCCAAAACTATTGTTCACATTATGTGCATCAAAAGAAAAAAATATGTGCATCAAAAAATGTTGCTGATATATCATACAGCAGGAGCAGAACCCTTAAGCTCATTGTGGATATACGCCCAACGTTTACGAAGATCCACAAAGTCCTCAAGGGGGAATGGGGTTTCGTCGTTAAACATCTACATAAGAGAAAAAAATTGAAGATATATCATGCATGATAATAATTCAATAGTCAACTTATATATTAATATATGTAAACATTTTATGGCATATATTACCATATCCCATGAATCAACAGTGCCGGCAAGGACGATGTTTAACATGTGTTTCATGATAAAATACCCACACTCGTAAGTCCCACGTTGTTTCCTCGTCTACAAATTACATGAATATAAAAACACGAATACAACCACACATGCATGAATGTAAATGAAATAAACAGATAATCAGGCCACTTACTTTAGGAGCAAGGTATGTGGGCTTTTTTCTAACATTCCTCAACATATTGACTTGCTCCACAATACTGCACATTGAAAATTGAATTAAACATATTACATGATAAACTAATTACAATTAATGCTAAAGAAAATGATATTAAACAAAGACACTTACGTTAATACAAGATCTTTCATTGGTTTGTGGAGTGGATCGTGCAAGGAACGCAGTAATGTCACCGTATTTGTCCTAAACGATATTACGATCAATTGCCAATGACCAGTGAATGAACACGAGAATATATATATATATATATATATATATATATATATATATATATATATATAAAATTAGTTTTTACTAAAACAAAACTAAATATAGAATATATAAATAAATTACAACAATACTTACCTACAGAGGAATGGTGCAAGGTAACATTCTTTTCCTCCCTCATTTAGCCGTTCTTTCAAGTACTTTTCCATGATTTTTTTTTCATTATACGCCCAACTAATATAAGTTGGCTCCAAGATTCCATAAGTACTTGATTTATTTAACTCAATACAAGCACGGTGAATGTACCTAAATGGTCAAAGAAAATGAATAAATTAAGGGAGAAAATACAAAAAATTATAATGTTCTATAATGACATGTATATTCGACTATATACTTACGTGCACCAAATTTGCAAAATAGATATGTCAAGCCACGTATATCCTGCGAGAAAATCCCTCACATCTTCAGGAGTGTAATACACTAAATCCAATTTTGGGCAATGTTCTAGCGGGAGAGCTTACGTAAGGTCTGTTGTTGAAATGGAGTAGTATAAACTTGTTATTTCATTTGGACTAGGGTCCAATATCCCATTGCGGTTATCTACAGGTGGGGGAGGGGTTGTACAATTACTCCCTTTTGTAGAAGCGTGATTTATGACACTTCTACTTGGAGTTTGATCATCACCAACGCAACGACGATCTTCATTAGTTCGTTGTTCGAGGCTTTCACTTAATCTCTACATCATAACATTCAATTAGAACATAAAACAAAAATAAACACAATATATTCAATTAGAACATATAATATATATCATACAAAAATAAGCGTGATTTACGACACATACCGAATACATCTCTTGTAACCTTTCCACTTCTTTCTCCCTTTTTTCCCTCTCCTCCTCAAACAACCTCCTTTGCTCCGCCAATTGCTTCTCAACGTTATCAATCTTTTGTCGTTGAGCAAGAAATTCAGCGGTTTAGGTGCTTCTTCTTTGAGATCCAAAGTATGACCTCAAGCCGACACCATCTCCAACACCACGGACACGACCTCCGTGCTCAGCTGTTCCGATAGCTTCAACTAATATGTCATGTCGTGCTTCCGGAACAAATGTGCCTTCACGGGCCGCCACAACCAAGTTATCCTACACAATAAGAGCAACTTAATTACATAAGCAAACGCATTTAAATAACAACTCATGAGCAACTTATATAAGCAAACGCATTTAAACAAAACATATACTTACAATTTTCTCAGCAACTACTCTTGAAGTCTCAGAGGTGTACTCTCTATTAGGTCTTAATCGAGCCCTCTTCCATTTCTCATGTCTTGAAGGTGGAGATGGAATGTCACCATCTCCTCCTTCTTGTAGTTTTTCCTGCAGGATCCTCTTCTCAAGTTTCCTGTAACCCCCACGAGACAATCTATGGGGGTACATGTTTTTCGCCTTGTTCTGAATTCCTACTTCGCTTTTAGCCTGTTATTAACATAGTGAAAAATGTGTATGATTAGTATCTATAACTCATTAGCATAACATTATAGGTTACATAAGACTACTAGTACTAACCTTGAATTCTTCAGAACGGCGTTTCTTCGCAAACTTCTGCCACACCTTCTTCGATAAAAAACTATACCGAATCCATGAGGTTGAAGACCGCTCTTAGGCTTCGTAATGTAGTGAGCCGTGAGCCGTGACTTAAATCCCCTCCAACGAACACCGGCATAAGTCATCCACTTTCTTTTCAATTTTGAGTCAACGGTAAACTCAAAATTCAACTACATTAAATCAATATATAAGTATGAATTAGAAACTATAGGTAGTGATATCAAATATATGAAAATTGTAGCATGAAATACCTTAATGTCTGTCCATAAGCTGTCTTTGACATTACCATCCACTTCTCTCCAATCATCAATCAGTATACTGACTTTGCTACGTACAAGGAACGCAACATAACTCCTAAAAGTAGCTTAATATGGACAATCCACTAATCTATTGTACGAATTAAACTCGGTCGAAATTTTTGCACCAGATGAGTTGCGGACTGATGTGAATTAGGGAATCATTGTGACACCTCTTTATGATCTTTTTGTTTGACTTTCAGTTGTTTGAGTTTCATTGGCTAACCTTTCATTTGTTTGAGTTTCTTCACTGGTTTCTGATGAAGAACTCGACAAGGTCGACATCTAAGTTCAAAAACAACAACAACAACATGAACAACAATGGCAAAAGAGTTTACTGTAGATGCATGGGGAAATATTTTACGTACCCTAAACGTGACGACGAAGTAAACGATGTTGGTGTTGGTGTTGTTGTTGTCTTCCTTCCTTACGACAACGACGGTGACGATGATGACGACGGTGTCGGTGCGTAATCTTCTATTTTCTTCCCTATCGTGACGATGATGACGAAAATGATAACAAATGGATACTGATGATGCAAGCTTTGGTGGAATCGTGTATTGTTTCACAGTATTGAAGGTTAGGGTTTAGGGTTGAAATCGTGTAACATTTCATCTGGTTTCTATTTTCAATGGAATCGAAATAAGGATACTGAAGAGACAATGAGACTACCTAGTTAGAATACTATTGAAACACTACTGCGACGGTCAAGAATTTACATCGTTATGATATATTATTTACATAATGAAATTTCATATTAAAGCGCTAGAGTTATTTTTAGAATTAAAAATTAAAAAAACATACAAAATATATCACAACGGTGTATATAAACAACCGTAGTCATAACTTTTAATTTTTTTAATTAGAAGTAAATAAAAAAGTAAATGCGCGCTTTAACATAAAAGGAATAATATATATGAATACGCTGAGGTTCGAACACATGAAAGCTTGAAGGTATCACTACGGTTGATTTATCAACCGTTGTTATATACAGATAATCACCACGGTTGGTTTATCAACCGTTGTTATATACAGATAAGTTTTATTCAATAAACAAATAAAATACAACCGCGCCTTAGTTTAGATATGTCACAACGGTGTAGGGATGAAGCGTTGTGAGCATGGCGTCGTTGTTTACGCGTTTTGTAGTAGTGATATCATCAAGTATTCAGTGAGATTGGATAGAAAATGTAAATCTGCAGAAACAGAGGGTGGCGCGTGTTCTTGGCATGTTCTTGGCGCCATTTTTTGAATATTTGAATATTTGAATTTTGTGATTTTATTTAATTGATTCAAAAATTAATTTCTCTCTGAGTTTTAATAATTTTGAGTTGATTCTTTTTTTAATAATTCACAAAAATGCTAAAATATTCTATTTTACCAAAAAATCCTAAAAATATTAATTATTTCATATACTTGATATTTTTACAAAGAATTAATATTTATTTGTTTTTCAACATTTAAAATGTTTTTTCTCCCTTGATTTTCCAAACTTAATTGATTTCCAATCATTTTGTGGATAAAAACATGATTTTTGAAACATTGATCCAAGATCACAATTTGTTTTCACACATGTTTAACAATTTTGATCATTTTAATTGAATTTTTATTCAATTAAAATATATTTTGAAAACAAATTAGGGTTTTGATTAACTCAACCCTCATCAAACTTTTTCAAACTCTTTGGGCCTCTATTAGAGTGTAAGACCCAACCCCTTTATAAATAGACCAATTTTTGGGCCTCAGTCATTGTATAAGTCCCACTGTATTTTCAAAAACCTCGGTGAACGTCGTTTTCAAATAAATAACCCTGGGCTTCTCCTTGAGCTGTAAGTCCCATCTCTTGTACAAAAATAAATCTTTGGGCCTCTAATAGAGTGTAATACCCATTCCCTTGTACATAAAAACTTTTTGGGCCTCACATATTTTATAAGTCCCTCTGTACAGTTTTCAAAACAACGGTGCGATCATCGTTAAAAGTTTGGCCTCTCCTTGAGCTGTAAGCCCCAACCATCTTTTCAAAGCACTTTCTCCTTTGATTTGGAATTCAAATATAAGTTGTTATCAAAACTTTCTTTGTTGACCAACTAACAAAATAACATGGAAGCTCTACAACGGGTAAGTGTTTATCCGCTTTCATTTACCGCTTTCATATGTATATAACTGTATTGTGGGGCTGTTTCACTATAAGTCTTCTTTCACATCCTTTTATATACTTGTCACATACCCACTGTGTGATACTAGTATAGTTATTTAGAGTTTTCCCCGGCAACTACGTCTAGAACTAGGTAAAGCCATGTTGGTCACTCTTAAATACAAACAAAACTAGATCCCCAGTAGGATTCCAGATATAGTATTCCCTTCTTTTGGGGTTAAACAATATGGAACAAAGAGAAAGGCAGTATTCTCGGTGAACCTTTTCTCAGACTGTCACCCTTAGAAATTGTCAAAGAAACTCTAACTCCCCAGAGATGATCTTTTCTCCGTGAATGGAATCTCTTGAGTTTCTTCCAAATTCTCGAACTTTCCTGGAATGATCTCTTCTTGGTGAATTACATTTCTTGAACTTCTCTTGGTTTGGGGACCCACGGGCTTCCTAAAAGCATCCCCGCCTCCTCTTGGGCGTTGTACAAGGACCCTTCAGCTTCTTAGAAGTTCTCATGCCTTCTCTTGGTTGCTGTCAATGTTCCGAAAGTTGTTCATAAGTCGAAGTAATCGTCGTCTTTATCTTAACCTTTCACCCTGCCCAGGTGAAACGGATGATTTGATAGGGCTCACTTTCTATAAATGTCCCTCTTCGCTTTGTCCAAAGCGACAGAGTTTTGTCTTATAGGGCTGTAGTTTTAAGAATCGACAAGATCATAAATAAAATAACGTCGTTCTATAATTTCCGCATTAATTGTTGTTTTCTTTTTTAGCTTTTCTTAGAAAATGGTAATCCTAAAAAACAATTCAAAATAAACAAGCAGTTTTTCAAAAAATACACTGCACACACTCTTGCATTCTCTCTATCTCTTCTAAAATCAATCATCACGTCATGCAGATTGCTTATTTTAAACCCCATTGAAATATACGATCCAATGCCTTCTCCCAACTTTGAACTCCCGGTATTCGAGGCTGAAGAAAAAGATGACAAAGAAATTCTAGAGGAGATTTCCAGATAACTCAGACAAGAGGAAAGGTCCATTAACCCTCACAAAGAGCCGTTGGAAACAGTCAACTTGGGTTCAGAAGAAGAGAAAAAGGAAATCAAGATTGGGGCACTGCTCAGTCCGACTGTCAAATAGGATTTGATAAAGCTTCTCAAAGAGTTTCCCGGTGTGTTTACTTGGTCCTATCAGGATATGCCAGGGTTGGATACTAGCATCGTGGAACATCATCTACCGTTGAGATCAGAATGTACGCCGGTAAAACAAAGGTTGAGATGGACTCATCTAGACATGGCCATCAAAATCAAAGAGGAAGTATGAAAACAGATTGACGTAGGTTTCCTCTCCACATCAGAGTATCCTCAATGGTTAGCCAACATAGTGTCAGTTCTGAAAAAGGACGGAAAAGTCAGAATGTGTGTAGACTACAGGGATCTGAATAAAGCCAGTCCGAAGGATGACTTTCCCTTGCCACACATTGACATGCTGGTAGATAGTACAACAAAGTTCAAAGTCTTCTCCTTCATGGAGGATTCTCGGGCTATAATCAGATAAAAATGGCGTCGAAAGACATGGAGAAAACTTCCTTTATCACCCCATGGGGCACCTTTTGTTACAAGGTAATGCCGTTCGGTTTGAAAAACATCGGGGCAACCTATCAAAGGGCCATAACTACTCCGTTTCATGACATAATACACAAAGAAATTGAGGTATAAGTCGATGAAATGATTGCTAAATCTAAGACAGAAGAGGAGCATGTGACCCACCTGTTAAAACTGTTCGAGCGTCTGAAAGGAATTGAGGTTAATCCTGACAAGGTTAAGGCCATTCAAGAAATGCCTTCTCCATAGACTGAGAAACAAGTTAGAGGATTCCTGGGACATTTGAATTACATTTCCAGATTCATATTCCTCGTGACTGCGACATGCGCGCCAATCTTCAAATTACTCAAAAAGAATCAGGTCTGCGTTTGTACAAAAGACTGCCAAATTGCCTTCGATAGTATCTAGGAATACCTATTGAACCCACCGATTCTGTCACCTCCAGTGGAAGGAAGGCCACTAATCATTTACTTAACAGTCTTGGAAGACTCCATGGGTTGCGTGCTTGGTCAACAAGACGAAACAAAAAGGAAGGAGTCTGCCATCTATTATCTGAGCTACAAATTCACAGACTATGAAACTCGATACACTATGCTCGAGAAAACTTGTTGTACTCTGGCTTGGGCAGCCAAACGTCTTCGCCAGTACATGATTCGTCACACTACTTGGTTAATCTCAGAAATGGATTCAATCAAGTACGTCTTTGAAAAAGCTGCTCTCACGGGAAGGATTACCCGTTGGCAGATGTTGCTATCAGAGTACGACATCGAATACCACACTCAAAAGGCCGTTAAAGGAAGTATTTTAGCCGATCATTTGGCTCATCAACCGATTGATGATCAAGAATCAGTCGGATTTGACTTCCTAGACGAAGATGTCATGTACTTGAAAATGAAAGATTGTGATGAACCGCTAGCAAGTGAAGGGCCAGAACCAGGTCCCCAATCGGGACTTATCTTTGACGGAGCTGTCAATCATTATGGAAACGGAATTGGGGCAATCATCATAACACCTCAGGGTACCCACATTCCTTTCACCGCTCGACTAACATTCAAGTGTACAAACAATGAGGCCGAATACGAAGCTTGTATCATGGGTCTCGAAGAAGCGATTGATTTTAGGATCAAGAGCTTGGATGTTTATGGCGACTCAACCCTGGTTATCAATCAGATCAAAGGAGATTGGAACACATACCAATTAGAACTAATTTCTTACAAAGATTACGCGAGAAGGTTGTTACCCTTCTTCAACAGAATCGAATTTCATCACATCCCTTGTGAAGAGAATCACATGGCTGATGCATTAGCCACTCTCTCTTCCATGATTAGTGTAGGTCAATGGAATAACATACCTAAGATCGACATAATGCGCCTTGAACGGCCCACTTACATCTTCACGATTGAAGCAGTCATAGACGACAAACCTTGGTATCACGATATCAAATGCTTCCTTCAGAAACAGGAGTACCCACTTGGGGCATCCAGAAAAGCTAGAAAGACCCTCAAAAGGTTGGCAGACAGCTTTTTCCTGAGCGGTGATACACTCTATAAGAGAAACTTTGACATGGTCCTGCTCCGATGCATAGACAGACCAGAAGCAGACATGCTGATAAAGGAAATTCACGAAGGATCCTTTGGCACTCATGCTAACGGACACACAATGGCGAGAAAAATTCTGAGAGCAGGGTACTATTGGTTGACAATGGAGTCCAATTGCTACAAGTACATGAGGAGATGCCACAAGTGTCAGATATACTCAGAAAAAATCCATGTACTGCCAACACATCTCAAAGTTCTTTCTTCCCCATGGTCTTTTTCCATATGGGGAATTGACATGATTGCCATAATCGAACCCAAGGCTTCAAACGGACATCGGTTCATTCTAGTAGCCATTGACTACTTCACCAAGTGGGTCGAAGCAGTGACATACACCAATGTAACCCGACAAGTGGTAGTCCGATTTATAAAAAACAATCTCATCTGCTGTTATGGTGTTCCAAGCCAGATCATTACTGATAATGTATCTAACTTGAACAATAAGAAGATGAAAGAGTTATGTGATGAGTTCAATATTGAACACCGTAACTCATCTCCCTACCGACCCAAGATGAACGGAGCGGTAGAAGCGGCTAACAAGAACATCAAGAAGTTCATTCAGAAGATGGTTGTAACCTACAAAGATTGGCACGAGATGTTACCCTTTGCTCTTCACCGCTATCGTACATCTGTCTGCACTTCAACAGGGGAAACCCCTTTTTCTCAAGTATATGGCATGGAAGCAGTGCTCCCCATCGAAGTAGAGATCCTATCAATCCGGGTATTGATGGAAGCTAACCTAACAGAAGCAGAATGGTGTTGAAGTCGACATGATGAATTGAATCTGATTGAAGAAAAGAGAATAACCGCAATATGCCATGGTTAGTTGTATCTGTAAAGGATAAAGAGAGCATTTGACAAAAAGTTCCGACCTCGTGTCTTCAGGAAAGGAGACCTTATGCTCAACCAGATACAATCATTTCTCACTGATTCTTGGGGCAAGTGTACACCGAATTATGACGGCCCCTATGTGGTCAAGAAAGCTTTCTCAGACGGCGCCTTGAGACTCGCAACCATGGATGGAGAAGAATTTACCTACCCCACGAATGCTGACATAGTCAAGAAATACTTCGCCTAAATAAAAAAAAAAGGAAAACGTCTCGGTGGATTGAAAACCCGAAAGGGCGGTCCAGACAAAAATTAGAGACAAGCGAAAACCATCCCGGTGAATTGGAAATCTCAAAGTACAATCTAGGAAAAAGTTAGGGATAATGGCAAGTAACTATGTCCAACAAAGGGGCAAATCCCCCAGCGGCAGTAATGCCATCCATCAGGAAAACTCCAGTTAAGGTCATCTTCGACGGAAGCTCAAGAAGTCCGGAATTCAAAGTTGGTAGAAGGATAGTGGTCGTTATGTCTAATGTAGCCCTTTCCCTATAAATTACCATTTTTCTAACTTTGTAAATACTCTGTGGAATCACGCGCTTGGCTGATTTCCATCCTATCAATACAATTTAAGCCCTAGTGCTTTGTTTACAATTCTTATTTGTTTTAGCTTTACAGAATGACGTTTTAACATGATCAACGATTCTTAATATAAAAGAAAATGAATTTACTTGACAAATTTTTTCTGCTTTTAAATAAAGATGGCAATTTCTTTTGACTGTTGAACATAGAAAGAACATCGATCGTTACACCAAAGGCGAGTAAGCTTCAAAGTGCAGAATCAAAGTACTCCTTCTAAACCAGTACACCTGAATGAAGGATCAGTTGTGTCAGATGCCTTGTTCCGTCTGACATCCCCGACAGAGTTTTTACCTCTTAAGCCCGACCAAGGTTGTTCCCCACAGGGACTACCTCTCCTAAGCAAGGCAGAATTGCTATCGTGAACCAAATGGTTTTTCCTCGTCCCCTGCAGTGGCTGAGCATCCAGTCGTGTTCATCCGTCAGTTTGTATGTCGTGTCAGTTTTGTCAGCATATACATACATACATCATGCATTATTTATTTGCATTTACATTCATATTGCATCACTATCACACTAGTCGGGCTTGTTCCCAAGTGATAAAAGTCCTCTGTCCATCGAGTTGTCGGTTCTTTCCTCGTCAGGAAGTGAATCATCTAAGCAATCTCTCTCAAGTTTATTTCTGGATTAGAAACGGTCCTCGACCACTTTGATAACTTGAACCTCTAAAAGGCAAGAAGACCTTCGACGAATGTCACTCTACATCAGTGAAGATGATATCTTCGCTTTCCCGGATTAAGGAAAATCCCCAGAGAAAGCCTCTTAATCAAAGCTTCGGCAATGCAGCAGTTTCTCTCTGAAAATTTGCTATCAAAAAGGTCATCAGCACCTCCAAAGGCATCTCCCCTGGAAAATTCGACGAGAAGTTTGAGGAAAAACCGCTACGAATAACGTCCTTTGTCAAGAAAGTTTATTGACAAAAGAAACTAAGACCAGTTCCTTGGTAGGAAACCAGGATCGAGGGGAAGTTTGTTTCAGAAACTAAGACCAGTTCCTTGGTAGGAAACCAGGATCGAGGGGAAGTTTGAATCAAAAACTGAGACTAGTTCCTTGGCTGAAGTCCAGGATCGAGGGGAAGTTTTTACCTTTTCTGAGCATCATTGCTTAGCAAAAGAAGAAGGATGCGTGAACTACCATTCTTAACCACCATCAAAATTTCGGGTATTCCGATATTTAATCCTTTTGCACCCCGAATGCCCAAATACCTTCGGAATTCACACCTTCGGGTCCAAGAAGATTAAATAGGGGCATCTGTCATACCCCAAATTTTGACCACAAAGATTTCCCATCATTGTGCAAATCATCATCACAATATGGGTGTATCATTATGTCTCATTAGTCTCCCCAAAGATGGGTGAGCATTCACTACAATCAAAATTAGGGTTTCAAGCTCTCTCAGAGCTCTTAGACAATGGATCAATCAAGGAATGACATGATCTTCTACTTGTCTAACCTCTCAAACATACAATGGATCAAGAGGACTCCCACAGTAAGAATCAAGCACAAGGTTGCAGCCTTCTAAGTGGATTAAGCCTCAAGATCGCCAGTGTCACCAAATTAGGGTTTTGGTCGACCAGGGCCTCCAGATGGAAAGTTTCCTCTGGGCATGAGCCAATGCTTCAAAGCATAACTTAAAATACTCTAAGGGACCTCATAAACCCAATCATCAAGCCAATTTAGCCTCAGGGGATGCATTAATAAAAAATCAGGAAGTAGGGTTTCTTGACCTAATTCACCCCTAAGTTGACTTTAGGGATAAAACATGAGCCAAGACCTCAAGGCATGATTTGAGGGTCCCTAACACACTACATTGATCCATTTGCAACAATGGATTAATCCAAGAAGCTTAACCAACAAGTTTCAAATTCATCAGAACCACAGTTAGGGTTTCGCGGGAAAAAGTCAACTGTGCCTTTGACTTTTGACCAAGACATGCTCCCAAGCTTTGGGACATGATTCAATACACCCTATAACACCTATGAAATCAATCCATCAAGTTTGATTTAGGTCAAGGACTTAATTTCATAGAGGATCGCATAGTTTGGAGTTCATCTAACAAAAACTTAACTGTGCACAAAAGTCAACATTGACTTTTTGAGATTTTTCACAATTATCGTTCTTTAACCCTAAAATGATGTTAATGTGTGATTGGAATCATCATTCATCAAGAAAAATCAAGAAAAGTTGGATAACTAGTAAAAGGGGTAACCATAAAAAACTTAGAAATTTTCTAAGTTATGGAACAAAGTGGCTAGGGTACCAACTTTGGAGGATCATAACTCCTAAACCACAAGGCCATTTTTCCCCATTCAAAGCTGGATTTGTAGATCTCATGGCCCTCTACGAAAGCTTTAAACATAACACATTCCAATTCCTCATGGATTTTAAGTTATGGAATGATCAAAATCACAAAAAGTGAAAATGTCACTTTTTTCCCACACTTATTGAAATTTTCACTAAGTCAGAATCAGCCTTCACTTTTTTCCAAATGTAGGGACATTTTTCACTTGGATCCAAAAGGTATCAAAACTAACTATGATCAAACAGTTGTTGTATCATATTAGGGCTTTCCAAAATGGCCAAGAACTCCATCAAATTCCACTTGAACCATGAGATATGACAATGGCAATATGCCTTGCTGAAAACTGTCAAAGCAAGGCAAATTTGTGCATTTTGCTCGATTTACCAAATTTGTGCAAATGAAAAACACACTTATCCATCTGAACACCTCAGGGGGAGACCAAGGAGGGACAAACACTGATCCATAAGCCTCCCAAGTCCTTGGAACTAAAAATAGCATACCAAACCTAGAAATCCCTAAAGAGGGGACAAGACTCCAATTTTGTTTTGGAGAATTCAATGGATGCACCAAGGTGGCATGGACTGAGCCATTTCCAACTGAATTCAGTCAAGACATATCCAAGACCAAGGGAACCAGCAGCCTGTGCCCTAACCTCTAGTCAATGGATAGAGGAGACTTGGATTCTCATTGATCAACATTGGCCAAACCTCTGCAGCAGTTACCATTCACTATTGCTTGCAAAACAAACTTGATCCACTATAAATAGAGCTCATTTGTGATCAGTTTGAGTACACCAAAACCATCAAACAAATGCTTTCCTCAAAATCACCTTCTCACTTCCAAATTTTCCTTCCAAAGCAAGTCACTATCGAGTTTTGAGTTTGAGAACAATTCCAACCAAACCAATCACACACACCCCTCATAAACATCATATAGAAGTGATCCAAACACTCACATAACATCTGGAACACCAAAGTCACAAAATCACTAGCCAGTTGCTCAAATTCTTGACAGATTTGCAGTTGGGGTACCATCTAAAGTTCCAGATCATTTCCATTCATTCCAAGCATCCAGACACACTTCATAGCACCTAGGGAAGATGTCCATATCCTTAGAACCAAGCTGTAACACCTCTAACACAAAACACGATCACTACCTGCAAGGGGTAAGCATGAGCTCTTATAACTGTATGATCCATGCATTTTTTGCTGCATAAAAATTTGGCCATATGTTCATAATCATGCATAGAGTGTTTTCCCTCAATCAATTGCTTTGTTTGAATCGTGTATGGAATTTTTGAGCCTTCATGCAAATTTTAGGGTTCTTGAGGTTTCTCTTTGAACCTAAATCAATTGTTAAAATATTTTATTTTACCTAAAAATCCCAAAAATATTATTTATTTCATATATTTGATATTTTTGCAAAGAATTAATGTTTTATTTGTTTTTAACATTTGAAATATTTTTTCTCCCTTGATTTTCCAAACTTAATTGATTTCCAATTATTTTGTGGGTATAAACATGTTTTTTGAAACATTAATCCAAGATCACAATTTGTTTTCACACATGTTTAACAATTTTGATCATTTTAATTGAATTTTTATTCAATTAAAATATATTTTGAAAACAAATTAGGGTTTTGATTACTTCAACCCTCATCAAACTTTTTCAAACCTTGGGCCTCTAATAGAGTGTAAGACCCAACCCCTTCGTAAATACACCACCTTTTGGGCCTCAGTGACTATATAAGTCCCACTGTATTTTCAAAAACAACGGCGCGATCGTCGCCTTTTTAACAAAATCAACTAGGCCTTTCCTTGAGCTGTAAGCCCCACCACTTGTACAAAAATAAATTATGGGCCTCCAATAGAGTGTAAGACCCAATCCCCTTTTAACCAAAACCGTTTTGGGCCTCAGATATTGTATAAGTCCCTCTGCATTAAAAAAAAATATCAGCGCGATCGCCAGTTCAAAAATCAAATTACCTGGGCCTACCCTCATGTTATAAGCCCCATTTATTTTCTTTAAATATCATTGGGCCTCTTGAGAGAGTGTAAGACCCATCATTTTGTACAGAAAACCTTTTTGGGCCTCAGTCACTTGTATAAGTCCCTATATAAATTCAAAACAACAGTACAATCACTGATAACACCTTGGGCCTCTCCTTGAGCTGTAAGCCCCAACAATCTTTTCAAAGCACTTTCTCCTTTGATGTTGAATATAATATTGTTATCAAAGCTTTCTTTGTTGAACAACTAACAAAACAACATGGAAGCTCTACAACCGAGTAAGTGTTTACCCGCTTTCTTTATCCGCTTTCATATATATATAATTGTACTGTTGGGCTGCTCACTGTAAGTCTTCTTTCACAAACTTTTATATACCTGTCAAATATCAACTGTGTAATACTAGTATAATTATTTAGAGTTTTCTTCAACAACTACGTCTAGCACTAGGTAAAGCCCTGTTGGTCACTCTTAAATACAAACAAAACTAGATCCCCAATAGGATTACCAGATACAGTCTTCCTGCTCTTGTGGTTAAACAATATGGAGACGTGAAATTCAGCATTCTCAGTGAACCCTTTCTCAGACTGTCCCCCTTAGACATTGTCAAAGAAACTCTAACTCCCCAGAGATCATCTTTTCTCCGTGAATGGCATCTCTTGAGTTTCTTCCAAATTCTCAGACTTTCCTGGCTTGATCTATTCTCGGTGAATAGCATGTCTTGAACTTCTCGGGGTTTGGGGACCCACAGGCTTCTTAAAAGCATCCCCGCCTCCTCTTGGGCGTTGTACAAGGACCCTTCAGCTTCTTAAAAGCTCTCATGCCTTCTCTTGGGCTTAGTACAAGGACCCAGATACCTCTACGGGTATAGGAACAGAACCTAGTCATCAATTTACTAGAGTTGTCTTTCTGAGTCAAGTGTCAGACCAATTAATGGGTTAACCTTCATCCCTTAACATTCCAGCCTTCTCTTGGGCATCATACAAAGGTCATTCACTATCTGAGAATCGATTTCTCAAAACACCAGTAGACTTGGACAGTCTCGATACCCTTTGGATTTCCCATTTCCTTAAAGAACAGGAAATAAACTCGATCTTCTGATCAGTACCAAAGTACAACCTTACCTTTAATCAGTCCCTTTTTAAGAATTGATTTTCTCTTTTATCCAACATACTGGACCTGTCACTAAACTGAAACAGTCACCACACAGATAGCCTCCTCTTGGGCTTTGTACAATGATTCTCCCCAACAGAGCTAACCTTTTCAGACTCTCTTGTTGGGTCACTTCACTTTCAACCTCCATCTCGGGCTTCGTACAAGATACAAATCACTCTCTTGTTGAGTATAAAAGACTCTCTTATTGAGTCAAACACTTTCAGCCTCTATCTCGGGCTTCGTACAAGATAAAAAACACTCTCTTGTTGAGTATAAAAGACCCTCTTGTTGGGTCACAAACCTTTTAGCCTCCATCTCGGGCTTCGTACGAGATACAAATCACTCTTTTGTTGAGTATAAAGGACTCTCTTGTTGAGTCAAACTCTTTTAGCCTCTATCTCGGGCTTCGTACGAGATAAAAAACACTCTCTTGTTGAGTATAGAAGACCCTCTTGTTGGGTCACAAACCTTTTATCCTCCATCTCGGGCTTCGTATGAGATACAAATCACTCTCTTGTTGAGTATAAAAGACCCTCTTGTTGGGGCATAAACCTTTCAGCCTCTATCTCGGGCTTCATACGAGATAAAAAACACACTCTTGTTGAGTATAAAAGACCCTTTTGTTGGCTCACAAACACTTTTAGCCTCCGTCTTGGGCTTCATACAAGGCACATATAAAACACTCTCTGGTTGAGTATAAAGGATCCTCTTGTTGGGTCACCAACTCTTTAGCCTCCGTCTTGGGCTTTGTACAAGACATATAAAAGCACCATCTTGTTGGGTCAATAGCCTCCTCTTAGGCTTTGTATAAGGAAAACCTTGGTTGAGTCAATCAACCTTTTAGCATCAAATATGTGCCTTGCTCACATCATACAAACATCAACCACTCCTCTTTAGAGATGACAAATTCTCTCTCATCCAAAACCCTTTAGCTTCCCATCTTGGGCTTTGAACAAGATACAAATAGACCCTTCAGCTTCCCATCTTGGACTTTGAACAAGATACATATACTCCCTTTAGCTTCACGTCTTGGGCTTTGAACAAGACACCAAAATAACTTTTTCCTCCCATAGAATAGGAGGAACTACGATCGCTCTGATTTCCCTGTTTCGTCAAACGGGAATACGTAGGTATAAGATTGAAAAATCTTAGCGAGCATACTAATAAAAAAACCCAAAATCCCATACCTTCATATATCAATCGAAAAGCATCAGACCTAACATCCTACCAATAGCCTAGACACTGTTTTTAAGCAAAATAACCTAAGAGAGGCCCACAATCTTAATAGCATCTGTAAACCAACAGTCATCTGTTTAAACTCAGTTTGCAAGCAGGGTTAATTGGAGACATTTATTTCCCTTCCTTCATCAGCTTCAATACGATAAAAAATGAATCGAACTGTAGTACCCTAAAGCGATAGTGCTTCGCAACCACGCAAAAATTCGCGCTACACAATGGAATGACAACCCGACAACGGCTCCAGAGCCCCGATCAAAGAAAAGGAAAATACCAGAACCAACACCTGAGCCCTCCTCAGAGAGGACTCAGGATCCATAAGCTTAGACATTTCCTTTTACAGCATTTTATAAATTACTGTATTTCCATTTTCGCAATCTTTGAATTCAATAAAACGGGGTCTCCCCACTGTATGATATTTGCAATCAAATTGTTGAAGTTTCTTTTGATTAAATAAATTAAAATATAATTATTGCATATCATTCACCATTCTCACATAACGCGTTCTTCTTGTCTACGAATCTCACGTCTGTGTCTCGATTCCAGCGTCAAACTGTCTCATTCGTACAATACTCGGGCCAATCGACAAAAGAAAATTGATGATCTCGAGGAAGAGAACAGAGAGCTAAGAGAAGAAATCGACGCTCTGAAAGAAGATCTGAGAAAACTTCACAGTGACATGCAATCTCTGGTAGCAGCTCAGAAACAGCAACAACGAACTGTGATCTCATAGATCACATCTACGCCCATAGTGGAGACGTATGATCCTCGATACAACATGCCTAAAGATCGTCCCTGGGGCATGCCACTCAACTATATCCCAGAAGGATATATTCCGCCGATCACGAAAGATCTGAAAACTGCAGCAAGACCTACTGGACCTGAAGGTTACAAACTTTGGGAAAGCGAAGACGCAAGAGTGATGACAGCAACTCCTGAAGGTTACAAACTTCGGGATAGGGAAGCACCAAGAGTCACCGCCGTAATGACTATACCATAACCCATGGTACACACTGTCCCAGAAGGACATATTCCACAGATACCTTCTGGTGGAATCGAAAGTATGTATGACATAATGAATGAGTTCCAGGAACAATTCCTGGAGATGCAGAAGGAACTGCATGCCATTCACAGTCAGGATCTATTCGGAAAGGATGCCGCAGACCTTTGTTTGGTCTCCAATGTGAAAATTCCGCACAAATTCATGGTGCCGAATTTGAGAAATACAAGGCCAACTCTTGCCCTCAAAGTCATTTGGTGATGTACGCTCGAAAGATGTCAACTCAGACAGAGACCCAACAGCTACTGATCCACTACTTCCAAGATAGTTTAACCGGTGCCGCACTCAAATGGTACATGGGTTTAAACTGCACTAAGATCGTCACTTTCAGAGATCTTGGCGCTACCTTTGTTCAGCAGTATAAGTATGACCTGGACATGGCACCGGACAGAGATCAACCTAGAGCCATGTCGCAGAAGAACAAGGAAACCTATAAGGAATATGCTCAGAGATGGCGTGAAATTGCCGCCCAGATTTGTCTACCTCTTGAGGAAAAAGAGATGACGAAGATCTTTTTGAAAACCTCGAGCTCATTCTATTACTACCGAATGGTCGCCAGTGCGCCCAGCGAATTTACTGAGAGGGTGAGCATAGGAGTTCGTCTTGAAGAAGCAGTCCGAGAAGGAAGTTTGGTCAAAGATACAGGACCATCAAGCAGTACCAAAAGATACGGTAGTGCTTTCCCTAAGAAAAAATAGCAAGATATTGGTAATATCTCTCTCGGAAAGCAAAGGCGAAGGTACCAACCAGGAGCAACTGTAACTCATGTTATTAACCCTGCGCCTATTCCAATGTATCAACCTCAGGTTACTCAGAGCCAACCAAATCAACAACAATATCCGCAAAGGACACAACACCCTCTTCAGCAGGCTCGTCCTCAGTACAACAACAACCGTACAACGCGACCGCCAGGGTTCGGCCCTATACCAATGTTGTACGCAGAATTGTTTCAACTACTACTGGTTAACGGGCATGTCCAAACCAGGTCTCCTCTTACAATACCGAAGAATCTGCACTTTTGGTTCAAAGCGGATCAAACTTGCCCTTACCATCAAGGAGGACCGGGGAATAACATAGAAAATTGTCTCAGCTTCAAATCTAATGTGCAAAATCTTGTCAAGAGCGGGGTCTTATCCTTCAACGATACAAATCCAAATGTTCAGAAGAACCCGTTGCCTCAACATGAGATGGTTGCAGTAAATTTGACAGAGGAAGAGTCTAACCACATCTATCAAATTCATGATGTACTCTTATTGGGAACCAACCTGGTCAAGATGCATTGCAGACAGAGCGGATACGATCATGTACCATCTCACAATTATCACTAGTGTGATATCTGCTCTAAAAATAATCAAGGATGTTCTGTGGTTCAATCAGCTCTACAGGAACAGATTAATCTCAGATGGATCCAAGATCACCGAATCCGTGACGTCAACATGACTTATACAAATTCCAACATCATTCAAAACCACGAAATCCGTGCGATGAATGTCAACTTGGTGGTAATGCACTCCAGGCAAAGCCAACATCATAACCTGCCACAACACGACTACGATTCATGTCTGATCTGCTCGGTAAACAATCAGGGATGCTCTTTTGTATAAGAGGCCCTCCAGCGTCAGATGGATCTTGGATGGATTCAGGATTACCGTGATAGAAGTCATTATCAAGTTAATATGATTCAAATCTTTGATATTCGTTTGATGAATACCAGTCTGGTGGAATTACACGCTAAGCAAGTCCAACTTGGTTTTCTGACTTCACATGATTATCAGAACTGTAAAATATGTCGTGAGGATGACCAAGGATGTGCACTTGTTCAAAGAACACTACAACACTTATTGAACCACTGGTGGCTTCGATCTATCTAGATGAAGACAAACAATAAGTCATTAGGATTAACGGGAACCCTACTAGGCATCAAAGTCAGGATGTTCGATCAATGGAAACAGATCTAGTAAGGTTGCACTGCATATAAAGCGGATGTGGCTGGGTGCCACCACACAACTATGAGCGATGTAGAGTTTACTCAGAGGATAACCAAGGATGCTACCTCGTGCGAGCAGCCCTTCAAAGTCAGTTGGACCACAAAGAGATTCGACCATGTTCAAGCTCTGGTCCAATTAAAATAATGTCAGATTATCTTCCCAATCGAGGCAAAGAAGTTGTCTTAATCCCTAAACAAGAACTGGCCCAAGATGTATGTGTTATAATCCCTTTACTCCGTGAATCAAGAGTTCCCCTTGATAGTGGAAAGATTTTAAACCTCGAACCAATTGAGGCTGGCTACGATGGTCAGAAAAATCAAAAGGCTCCTATAGTTATCTATCTGCCGAGACCAATAGAGTACAAATCCGATAAGGCTATCCCTTACAAATACGGTGAAACAACAATTCATAATGGAAAGGAAACTCCGTTACCCTCCACCGTGAATATTGTAGATATTAGTCGAGTGACACGGAGCGGTCGGATCTTCAACAGAGGAGTTGGAGAACCCAACAAAGAAAAGGAACCTCAGACAGAAGTTCCCAATCAACCAGTCGATCAATCCAGTGATCCCGACCTTTCAAAGAACAACGATGAGATGCTGAAGCTCATCCAGGAGAGTGAGTACAACATTGTTGATCAACTGTTGCAAACTCATTCATAAATCTATGTGTTATCTCTTTTACGCAGTTCCGAAGCTCACATGGAGGCTCTACAGAAAGTATTAGAGCAAGCCTTTGTGGAACAAGATGTAACAATAAGACAATTCGATAGCATCATCTTTAACATCACTTCCTGCAACAACTTGGGGTTTAGTGATGAAGAACTGCCGGAAGAAGGCAAAAATCACAACATGGCGCTAAATATTACAGACAACTGCCAGGACGATGCTTTAGCCAGCGTACTGGTAGACACCGGATCAAATCTGAATGTTATGCCAAAATCTACTCTAATGCGACTATCATTTCAAGGATCTCGGATGAGAGGCGGTGAGGTAATCGTCAAAGCACTTGACGGATCCCGAAAAACAGTTATCGGCGAAGTCGACCTTCCCATAACTATCGGCCCTCACACTTTCCAAGTCACTTTCCAGGTCATGGACATCCGGGCAGCATACAGTTGTTTGTTAGGAAGACCTTGGATAAACGAGGCTGTGGCAGTCACTTCGACACTTCACCAGAAGATGAAGTTCGTCAAGAATGACAAACTAGTCATAGTCTGTGGAGAGAAAGCCTTGATCGTGAGCAACTTATCGTCGTCCACTTGTGTAAAACCAAAGGAGGTTATTGGAACCCAGTTCCAAGCACTTTCGGTGAGCAATGACAACTAATCAGAAAAGGGAACATCGATTTCCTTGTACAAAGAAGCTCTCGATGTGATCAAAAGCAACAACGCAAAAGGATGGGGACAACTTGTCATTCCTACTAACAACAAGACAAAGAAAGGTCTTGGTTTTTCCTCAACCTGTACCCAGACTGCTACTAACGATGAAATTTTTCATCCCATTCAGAACTTCTTCCATAGTGGAGGCTATCTCCACCCAGTTGTAGCGCAATTTTTGTGGTTTCGAATCACTATCGCTTGGGTACTACAGTTCGATTCATTTTTTATCCTATTGAGCTGATTAAGGAAGGGAAATACATGTCTCCAATTAACCCTGCTTGCATACTGAGTTTAAACAGATGACTGTTGGTTTACAGACGCTATTAAGATGTGGGTCTCTCTTCGGTTATTTTGTTAAGAATAGAGTGTCTAGACTATTTGTGAGGTCTTTGGTAATGTGTTTAAATTTGATGCTTCTGGGGTTGATTTGGTGGAAATACTGGATTTTGGGTCTTTTGATTAGTATGCTCGCTAAGATTTCTCAATCTTATGCCTACGTACTCCCGTTTGACAAAACAGGGAAATCAGAGCGATCGTAGTTCCTCCTATTCTATGTGAGGAAAAAGTTGTTTTGGTGTCTTGTTCAAAGCCCAAGACATGAAGCTAAAGAGAGTATATGTATCTTGTTTAAAGCCCAAGATGTGAAGCTAAAGGCTTTTGGCTTGAGAGAGAATTTGTCATCTCTACAGAGGAGTTGTTGATCTTTGTATGCTATGAACAAGGCACATCTTTGATGCTAAAAGTTTGGTTGACTCAACCGGGTTTTTCCTTATACAAAGCCTAAGAGGAGGCTAGTGACCCAACAAGAGGGTGTTTTATGTGTCTCGTACGAAGCCCGAGATGGAGGCTAAAAGGTTTGTGACCTAACAAGAGGTTCTTTTATACTCAACAAGGGAGTGTTTTAGTGTCTCGTACAAAGCCCGAGATAGAGGCTGAAAGTGTTCGACTCAACAAGAGAGTCTTTTATACTCAACAAGAGAGTGATTTGTATCTCGTACGATGCCCGAGATGGAGGCTAAAAGTGTTTGACTCAACAAGAGAATCTTTTATACTCAACAAGAGAGTGATGTGTATCTCGTACGAAGCCCGAGATGGAGGCTAAAAGTTTGACTCAACAAGAGAGTCTTTTATACTCAACAAGAGAGTGTTTTGCTATCTCGAATAAAGCCCGAGATGGAGGCTGAAAGGGTTTGACTCAACAAGAGAGTCTTTTATACTCAACAAGAGAGTGATTTGTATCTCGTACGAAGCCCGAGATGGAGGCTAAAAGTATTTGACTCAACAAGAGAGTCTTTTATACTCAACAAGAGAGTGATGTGTATCTCGTACGAACCCCGAGATGGAGGCTAAAAGTTTGACTCAATAAGAGAGTCTTTTATACTCAACAAGAGAGTGTTTTGCTATCTCGTATGAAGTCCGAGATGGAGGCTAAAAGAGTTTGACTCAACAAGAGAGTCTTTTATACTCAACAAGAGAGTGATTTTTATATGTCTTATACGAAGCCTAAGACGGAGGCTAAAAAGGGGTTTGACTCAACAAGAGAGTCTTTTATACTCAACAAGAGAGTGTGGGGGGAATCATTGTACAAAGCCCAAGAGGAGGCTACCTTTGTTGGTGACTGTTTCAGTTTAGTGACAGGTCTAATATGTTGGATAAAAGAGAAAACCAGTTCTTATAAAGGGACTGATTAAAGGTAAGGTTGTACTTTGGTACTGATCGGAAGACCAAGGTTATTTCCCGTTCTTTAAGGAAATAGGAAATCCAAAGGGTATTGAGACTTTCCAAGTCTACTGGTGTTTTGAGAAATCGATTCTCAGATGATGAATAATCTTTGTATGATGCCCAAGAGAAGGCTGGTATGTGAAGGTCAACCCATTAACTGGTCTGACACTTGACTCAGAAAGACAACTCTAGAAAATTGATGACAAGGTTCTGTTCCTATACCTGTAGAGGTGTCTAGGTCCTTGTACTAAGCCCAAGAGATGGCATGAGAGCTTTTAAGAAGCCGAAGGGTCCTTGTACAACGCCCAAGAGGAGGCAGGGATGCTTTTAGGAAGCCTGTGGGTCCCCAAACCAAGAGAAGTTCAAGAAATTCAATTCATCGAGAAGAGATCATTTCAGGAAAGTTCGAGGATTTGGAAGAAACTCAAGAGATGCCATTCACCGAGAAAATATCATCTTTGGGGAGTAGAGTTCCTTTGACAATGTCTAAAGGTGACAGTCTGAGAAAGGTTTCATAGAGAATGCTGCCTTTCACGTCTCCATATTGTTTAACCCCAAGAGGAGGGTAGACTGTGTCTGGTAATCCTACGGGAATCTAGTTTTGTTTGTATTTAAGACTGACCAACAGGGCTTTACCTAGTGCTAGACGTAGTTGCCGGGAAAACTCTAAATAACTATACTAGTATTACACAGTTGATATTTGGAAAGTATATAAAAGTTTGTGAAAGAAGACTTATAGTGAGCAGCCCCACAATACAGATATATGTGTATGAAAGCGGATAAAGAAAGCGGGTAAACACTTACTCGGTTTGAGAGCTTCCATGCTGTTTTGTTAGTTGTTCAACAAAGAAAACTTTGATAACAATATTATATTCTAAATTAAAGGAGAATATGCTTTGAAAAGATTTTTGGGGCTTACAGCTCAAGGAGATGCCCAAGGTTTTATCAGTGATCGCACTGTTGTTTTGAATTTGTACAGGGACTTATACAAGTGACTGAGGCCCAAAAAGGTTTTATGTACAAAGGGATGGGTCTTACACTCTCTCAAGAGGCCCAAAGAAATTTAAAGAAAATAAATGGGGCTTATAACGCGAGGGTAGGCCCAGGTAATTTGATTTTTGAACTGGCGATTGCGCCGAGATTTTCTTTTAACGCAGAGGGACTTATACAATATCTGAGGCCCAAAAAGGTTTTGGTTAAAAGGGGATTGGGTCTTACACTCAATTAAAGGCCCAAAGATGTTTTTGTACAAGTGACGGGGCTTACAGGTCAAGGAGAGGCCCATTTGATTATTTTTGAAAAGGCGATTGCACCGAGATCTTTGAAAACACCGTGGGTCTTATACAATGACTGAGGCCCAAAAAGTTTTGGTCTCAAAGAGGGGTTGAGTCTTACACTCTATTAGAAGCCCGAAGTGTTTTTAAGAAAAGAAATGGGTCTTATAGCTCAAGGGGAGGCCCAGATGATTTTGATTTTGAACGGCGATCGTGCCGAGGTTTTCGAAAACGCAAAGGGACTTATACAATATCTGAGGCCCAAAAATGTTTGGTTTTCAAAAGGGGTTGGGTCTTACACTCTATTAGAGGCCCAAAGTTTGAAAAAAGTTTGATGAGGGTTGAATTAATCAAAAACCCTAATTTGTTTTCAAAATATATTTTAATTGAATAAAAATTCAATTAAAATGATCAAAATTGTTAAACATGTGTGAAAACAAATTTTGATCTTGGATCAATGTTTCAAAAAATCATGTTTATATCCACAAAATGATTAGAAATCAATTAAGTTTAGAAAATCATGGAGGAAAAAATATTTTAAATGTTAACAACAAATAAAACATTAATTCTTTGAAAAAAATATCAAATATATGAAATAATTAAAATTTTTGGGATTTTTTCGTAAAATAAAATATTTTAACATTTTTGTGAATTATTAATAAAAGAATCAACTCAAAATCATTAAAACTCAGAGAGAAATTAATTTTTGAATCAATTAAATAAAATCACAAAATTCAAATATTTGAATTTTCAAAAAGGGTGCCAAGAACAATGGCAAGAACATGCGCCACCCTCTGTTTCTGCAGATTTTCAGTTTCTATCCAATCTCACTGAATACTTGATTATATCATGCAATCTATATATCAATCTACTCGTTTTCACCTCACGATCATGTCTATGGTCTTTAATTTCATTTATTTTAAGCATGGAATAAGAAATCAAAGAGAAACCTCAAGAACCCTAAATTATGTATGAAGGTTCATAAATTCCACACACGATTCAAACAAAGCAATTGATTGAGAGAAAACACTCTATGCATGATTATGAACATATGGCCAAATTATTGTGCAGCAAAAATTGCATGGATCATAGAGTTAGAAGAGCTCATGCTTTGTGTTAGAGGTGTTACAGCTAGGTTCCAATGATGTGGATAGCTTTCTTAGGTGCCAAGTGATGTGCCTGAGTGCTTGGAATGGTATGAAACAAGCTGGAACTGAAGATGGTATCCCAACTGCAACTTGGTTAAAACCTTGAGCAGCTGGCTGATGATTTTGAGAAATCAGTGTTCCAGATGTTGTTTAAGTGTTTGGATCACTTCTATATGATGTTTATGAAGTGTGTGTGTGTGATTGGTTTGATTGGAATTGCTTTCAAACTCAAAACCCGATAGTGACTTGCTTTGGAAGGCAAATTTGGAAGTGAGAAGGTGATTTTGAGGAAAGCATCTGTTTGATGGCTTTGGTGTACTCAAACTGATCACAAATGAGCTCTATTTATAGTGGAGCAAGTTTGTTTTGCAAGCAATAGTGAATAGCAACTGCTGCAGATGTTTGGCCAATGGTTGCATTTTGGAATCCAAGTCTCCTCTAGCCATTGACTAGAGGTTAGGGCACAGGCTGCTGGTTCCCTTGGTCTTGGATATGTCTTGACTAAATTTATTTGGAAATGGCTCAGTCTATGCCACCTTGGTGCATCCATTGAATGCTCCAAAACAAAATTGGAGTCTTGTCCCTTCTTTAGGGCTTTATAGGTTTGGCATGCTATTTTTAGTTCCAAGGACTTGGGAGACTTATGGATCAGTGTTTGTCCTTCCTTGGTCTCCCCCTGAGGTGTTCAGATGGATAAGTGTATTTGTCATTTGCACAAATTTGGCAAATCGAGCAAAATGCACAAATCTGCCTTGCTTTGACAGTTTTCAGTAAGGCATATTGCCATTGTAATATCTAATGGCTCAAGTGGAATTTGATGGAGTTCTTGGCCATTTTGGAAAGCCCTCATATGATACAACAACTGTTTGATCATAGTTGGTTTTGATACCTTTTGGATCTAAGTGAAAAATGCCCCTACATTTGGAAAAAAGTGAAGGCAGATTCTGACTTAGTGAAAATTTCACTAAGTGTTGGAATAACGTGACATTTTCACTTTTTGTGATTTTGATCATTCCATAACTTAAAATCCGTGAAGAATTGGAATGAGTTGTGTTTGAAGCTTTTATAGAGGGCCATGAGATCTACAAATCTAGCTTTGGATGGGGAAAAATGGCTTTATGGTTTAGGAGTTATGATCTTTGGAAGTTGGTACCCTAGCCACTTTGTTCCATAACTTAGAAAATTTCTAAGTTTTTTATGGTTCCCCCTTTTACAAGTTATCCCACTTTTCTTGATTTTTCTTGATGAATGATGATTCCAATCATACATTAACATCATTTTAGGGTCAAAGAACCATAATTGTGAAAAATCTCAAAAAGTCAAAGTTGACTCTTGTGCACAGTTGACTTTTTGTCAGATGAATTCCAAATTGTGCGGTCCTCTAAGAAATCAAGTCCTTAACCTAAATCATACTTGATGGATTGATTTCATAGGTGTCATAGGGTGTATTGAATCATGTCCCAAGGTTTGGGAGCATGCCTGGCTCAAAAGTCAAAGGCACAGTTGACTTTTTCTCGCGAAACCCTAACTGTGGTTCAGATGAGATTGAAACTTGTTGATCAAGCTTATTGGATCAATCCATTATTGCAAATGGATCAATGTAGTGTGTTAGAGACCCTCAAATCTTCTCTTGAGGTCTTGGCTCATGTTTTGTCCCAAAAGTTAACTTATGGGTGAATTAGGTCAAGAAACCCTAATTCTTGATTTGTTTTTATGAATGCATCCCCTGAGGCAAAATTGACTTGATGATTGGGTTCACAAGGTCCCATGGAGTATTTCAAGTTATGTTTTGATGCATTGGCTCATGCCCAGAGGAAAATTTCCATCTGGAGGCCCTGGTCGACCAAAACCCTAATTTGGTGACACTGGCGATCTTGAGGCTTGATCCACTTAGAATGCTGCAACCTTGTGCTTGATTCTTGCTGTGGGGGTCCTCTTGATCCTTTGTGGGTGTTTGAGAGGTTTAGACAAGTTGAAGATCAGGTCATTCCTTGATTGATCCTTTGTCTAAGAACTCTGAGTGGGCTTGAAACCCTAACTTTGATCGTAGTGAATACTCACCCATCTTTGGGGAGACTAATGAGGCATAATGGTTTACCCATATTGTGGTGATGATTTGCCCAATGATGGGAAATCTTAGTGGTCAAAATTTGGGGTATGACACCAGTGCCTCAAGAAGTACATACCATCAACGAGGTTGATTCCTCCGATACAGATGAAGAGTGGAAGTTATATCTTAACGAGGAAGGTTATATGTCTTAGGGAGAGGTGCCTACGCCATTTTGCTATCCCGCACAGAGTCCGAGATATATACCAAGATCAGACGTCAAAATGATATACGGAGATTGTGATCCGGAAGGATGTCGTGCTCCACCAAACTCATTAGAGGAGGACACTCTGATGAAAAACAACTTTGACTATGACTATTATGGCCCAATGGATGGCCTGCCGATCTGGCAGCCGTACCCAGGAGACTTGGGGCAAAAGAGTCAGCCCAACGATGCATATCAGCTGAGCATCATTGAAAAGAATACATGTGTCCCTGCCGAATCATGGGATTATTACTCAGGGCATTCAGAAATATCCAGCACGACTTTGAATTTGCAAAGATTGCAGGACAAGAGTTCATCAACTACGCTTTTCCTGAGGTCAACGTCGTCGAAAGGGATGACTCCTCCAATTCTAAAGAAGTGCGGGACACCTTAGGATAACCGAGTCGAAAGTACGACTTCTTGGTCAAGTACACCGCTCCTGAAAGCTCTCGTATCAGGCTCGAAGACATCCAGCCCACTGGATGGGGAGATCCACCTGAGAATGCAAACACTGTGCAAGATACAACAGAAGAGTTTGTCTACGACAACTCTGCTTGGGAGACAGACTCCAACGATCCTGCTCCACCAGAAATCAATGTTATTTTTTAAGACAAATCAAGAAGGAAGGTACCAGACTTTATGATTCACCGAGGAGTTCGCCGCCAATGGGTTGCTGTCGATGTCCCGAAAGTCGTTCATAAGTCTAAGTATTTGCCATCTTTATTTTAACCTTTCACCCTGCCCGGGTGAAATGAATGTTTTGATAGGGCTCACTTTCTGTAAATGTCTATCTTCGCTTTGCCCAAAGCGACAGAGTTTTATTTTATACGGCTGTAGTTTCAAGAATCGACCAGATCATAAATAATTAAATGTCGTTCTGTAATTTCTGCATTTTATTGCTGTTTTCGCTTTTCGCTTTTTTTGAAAATGGTAATCCTAAAATCAAATCAAATAATAAAAACAAGCATTTTTCAGAAAATACACTGCACACACTCTTGCATTCTCTCTATCTCTTCTAAAAAAATAATCATCACGTCATGCAGATTGCTTGTTTTAAACCCCGTTGAAACGCGCGATCAAATGCCTTCTCCCAACTTTGAATTCCCGGTATTTAAAGCTGAAGAAGAAGAAGGCGAAGAAATTCCAGAAGAGATCTCCCGATTACTCATACAAGAGGAAAGGTCCATTGAACCTCACAAAGATTCGTTGGAAACGGTCAACTAGGGGTCAGAAGAAGAGAGAAAAGAAGTCAAGATTGGGGAACTGCTCAGTCCGACTGTCAAAGAAGGCTTAATAAAGCTTCTGAAAGAATTTCCTGATGTATTCGCTTGGTCCTATCAGGATATCCCAGGGTTGGATACCAGCATCGTGGAACATCATCTACCGTTAAGATCAGAATGTCCGTCGGTAAAACAAAGACTAAGACGGACTCATCCAGACATGGCCATCAAAATCAAAGAAGAAGTATAGAAACTGATTGACGTGGGTTTCCTAGCTACATCACAATATCCTCAATGGTTAGCCAACATAGTACCAGTTCCGAAAAAGGATGGAAAGGTCAAAATGTGCGTAGACTACGGGGATCTGAACAAGGCAAGTCCAAAGGATGACTTTCCCTTACCACACATTGACATGCTGGTAGACAGTACAACAAAGTTCAAAGTATTCTCCTTCATGGATGGATTCTCGGGCTATAATCGAATAAAAATGGCGCCGAAAGACATCGAGAAAACTTCATTCACCACCCCATGGGGCACCTTTTGTTACAACGTAATTCCGTTCGGTTCGAAGAACGTCGGGGCAACCTATCAAAGGGCCATGACTTCTCTGTTTCACGACATGATACACAAAGAAATAGAGGTATATGTCGATGACATGATTACTAAATCTAAGATCGAAGAAGAGCATGTGACCCACCTGTCAAAGTTATTCGAGCGTCTGAGGAAGTACAAACTCCACTTAAATCCCAACAAGTGCATATTCGGTGTCCGTTCAGGGAAACTTTTAGGGTTCATCGTTAGCCAGAAAGGAATTAAGGTTGATCTTGACAAGGTCAAGACCATTCAAGAAATGCCTTCTCCAAAGACTGAAAAATAAGTCAGGGGATTCCTGGGACGTTTGAATTACATTTCCAAATTTATATTCCTCATGACCGCGACATGTGCGCCGATCTTCAAATTACTCAAAAAGAATCAGGACTGCGTATGGACAGAAGACTGCCAAACCGCCTTTGACAGTATCAAGGAATACCTGTTGAATCCACCGATTCTATAACCTTTAGTTGAAGGAAGACCACTGATCATCTACATAACAGTCTTGGAAGACTCAATGGGTTGTGTACTTGGCCAACAAGACGAAACCAAAAGGAAAGAGTCTGCAATCTACTATTTGAGCAAGAAATTTACCGATTGTGAAACTCGGTATACTATGCTTGCGAAAACTTACTGTGCTCTGGCTTGGGTACCCAAACGTCTTTGCCAATATATGATTTGTCACACTACTTGGTTAATCTCTGAAATGGATCCAATCAAGTATGTCTTTGAAAAACCTGCTCTCACGGGAAGGATAGCCCGTTGGCAGATGTTGTTATTAGAATACGACATCTAGTACCATGCTCAGAAAGCCATCAAAGGAAGTATTTTAGCTGATCATTTGGCTCATCAACCGATTGACAATCAGGAATCAGTCGAATTTGACTTCCCAGTGAAGGGCCAGTATCGGGTTCCCAATGGGGACTTATCTTTGACGGAGCTGTCAATCATTATGGAAACTAAATTGGGGCAATCATCATAACACCTCAGGGTACCCATATTCCTTTCATTGCCAGATTAACATTCAAATGTACAAACAACGAGGCCGAATACGAAGCTTGTATCATGGGTCTCGAAAAAGTGATTGACTTAAGGATTAAGAAATTGGATGTATATGGCGACTCAGCCCTAGTTATCAATCAGATCAAAGGAGATTGGAACACATACCAATCAGGACTGATTCCTTACAAATACTACGTGAGATGGTTATTGTTAACTCTACTTTATATGATGCTTTTCTTTTGAATGTTTTAGAGCAATGGTGTCACTTGCAAGTATACATGCTTGGTAATGTAGCAAGTGATAAAGTAAAGGTCGAACCCACAGGGAAATGTAAATTATTTGAACTACTAACATTAGTTTTCTTTGTTTAAGAAAAGTATGAGCAAGGTAACAGAAATATGAGAATAAAGAACAAGAGCACACACAATTAACTAAAATAACTTAAAGCTAAAGAGGAGTTAAAATATCAGAGATAGTAGTTGATGAGCTATATCCATTAGTATAGTTGTTGTTTAAATGCTTTTATGATGTGAAGTGTCGTGCCTCAAAAGGTCAGAATGTGATCTAGTGGTGTATCACTACAACATCAAAAACATGTATAACTAGGGCAAGGGAACAAATCTCTAAGTCTCACTTGTAACCCTAAAATACGTCTGGTTTTAATTATGAAAAATATTTATGGTCTCAACTTCTTATCTCTAAGCAAGTTGAATTAAGTGAATATCTCTATCCTACTTTATTAACCATTTTTGTTATGAAATCCACTTGTTTATTGGATCTCTCTCAACAACAAGCTTTTACTTTTTTCCTAGTTGATCACTTTAAGAACCAAGTTTATAGCATAAAAACACATAAAAAAATAAGACACTAGCCAACACATCATATTACATAAAAATAACTTTTATACTAACTTCATTAGTCTCATCAAACAAAGGTTTAGCTCATAGTGTGCTGAGTACAAACTACTGGAATGAAATTAATAGGAAACATCATCTTACAGAGTGTAGTAAAGAAATGCAACCTAATAATAACTTGGAGATCTGTTGCGTTGGATAAACAACAATAGCTCTCTTCAGTCACGACAGTTCTCAACAGAACGTACAGGTCTGGAGAAGAAAAGAATACTCTCTAATAATACTCTAACTCTTGAAAATGAAAATAACTTAAGAATTGAAAATAAACTATTGTTGTGTGTTGAATCTCTCGTCCTTCTCTTTAATGCGCAAGCTCTCTTTATATAATGATGAGTGGAAGTGGTCGTTGCTCCTTTATTGGATCATGGGTCTCTTGACAAAATTAAGGTTAGGCCCAAATCAAATCCTCATGTGGACCAGCTGTCCTTCAACCCTTCTGTTGCAAGCAATCTGGTATAGATGTTGGTGGGAGATAAATCTGCTTTTTGCAGGCAGTTGTGGCAGGAAGGTGGAGCAGAGCAGACGGCTGGTGGTGTTGGTGCTAGGTGCTCTTTGTTGCGTGGTCCCCACTGTCCTACCTTTTGTCCTCTAGCTTTCTTGATCTTATCCATTCCTTTTGCTCCAATGTTCTTTAAAATGCTGCCACGTGAGCCCTAATCATCCTTAGCTTTTCATCACCAATCTCCAACTCTCTTGGTGAAATAGTTGATTAAATTATCAACTATTTTCTCTTCAAATAGCTCCTCATTCTGTACAAGAATCTGTCAACTGGGGTCATGCCTCTTCTCATCATCATCTAACTTCCTTTTAGAGCATAAACACAAAGAAAACGTAAAAGAAGCACATAAAGTGCTTAAAGCTTGAATCATGCTAAAACACCCTAAACTCATGCTACATAAGTGAAATCATGAACTGGAAATGTCACATAAATTGGGTTAAAGTAACACACTAAAATAGTGTTATCAATCCCCCAAACTTGAATGATCAACTATCCTTAGGTGATGTAACAGTGAAAGACATAGGAAAGTGAAATTGGTCTCAACAGCTTCAGTCAGGTTTAGCAGGGTAATGAGGCTTAAGAATTGGAAGGGTCAGGAAACGGTATTGGTGCAAGTTGCTCAGCTTTGCAATTGTCCCAAAGTTTTGTTAGCTCAAAGGGGAACTGACGTCTCCTGCCACGACCCTACTTTTCTAGGAAACAAGCCACAATTTTCTCTTTTTTATCCCCTCTTTGTGTACTCTCGCGAGTGGGGTCTCTTCTCTTTTGGTTTAACTTAAGGAATTCTGTCCTGATTCTCAAATGATATTTTTAACTAACACATTTGGGACCACACTTATCCACTTATTATTTTTGTTCTTTTTCTTCTTTTTTTTTTGGTAAAACATTTCATCTCAGAATCTTCTCATATGAGTTCAACTGGATATTATGATGAAGACGCTTGTTGTTCCTCCAGTTTTAGGCACAGGAACTTTATTGGTGGTCTTTGCCACTTTTTGCACACTTTTGTGTGTCTTTGTGTGGAGTGGGCCCCTTCTGTGATTGTCTCAACCATTATTTAAATCTTCTTATCCTTCCCTTCGTGATTCCTAGGATTTCAACCTTTCCCTTGATTTTCACAATTCGGTTATCTTTTGGAAAAAAATTATGGCTGGTTTAATAGACTAGTGTTGTCGTGACAGAGAGCATCAGTCTCCTCTGTCAAACTCATTTGGTAAAATTCCTACACCTTGCTTTGCTTACACCTAACAGCTTCATTCCCCATTTTCATTCTTGAGCCCAGAAATTAAAAATTTAAGCTCCTGACTTAGTTGAATCCCGACATTCCCTAGTTTTTCCTTATTCTAAGTTATGATAAACACAAATTTAACAAAAGAATTATCACACAAAGTGCCACACACATATCATTAAAACAAACATAAAACAGCAGGTCATCATGTTCTGGGAGCGTTACTGCATCCCCACAAGAAAATTAAAAACATCTGGCTCAAAACACGACCAACCAAACACAATATCCAAAACATTATCCATGAGTGAAAAATAGGACAACAGTCATAGACATGACAGCAATAGACAGAAATAGTTGATTGCAGAGGGTTAGAATTGGTGAAAATAGGCTGAGTACTGATACCCTCCCCCAAACTTAAAGTAAGGACAGTGTCCTCACTATTGAGTGATAAGAGGTGGCAAGTTAGTGCTTGCCTATTTCACCTTACCACTTATGCCCTAAGCCTGGAGCTCTTTCTTGGTGTTTGCACAGTTTGCTTCTTTTTCTTCTTCTTCATCTCCTGCACTCTCAGGTCTTTCGTTTCAACACCCTCTCCAGCTGTGCCAGCAGTAACCTCCTTCCTAGCAGCTTTCGTTGGACTTTTCGCCTTCTGTTGAGACTGCTCTTCCATTTTCTCCCGTTGCTCATCCGCAACAATGTTTTCCTTATTCACGGCAGGTTCCATGACAGGCAGGGGTTCTGGCTCAACTCTGTTCTTTTCTGTCTCCTCACTATCCGCCTCCTCATCTTCTTTGGCAACTTCTTCTTTCTCTGTCTCCGTGGAGAAGTAATATTTCCTCACTTTTTCTGCTTCCATGTCTTCATCTCCTCTTTCAGATTGCACCATCTCTTCCACAATATCTTCCTTTTCTTCACTTCTTCCTTCATCCTCATTAGCGGTCTCCTTGTTCATTTTCAAATCCTCAACATCCTTGTCTACTTTTGACAATATAGTTTCCAAGACTTCATATTTTTTTGATCCTTCCTCCTCTTGATCTTTGTTCAAGTCAAATTTGTTGGCATTGGTTACAGGGCTGGTAGGTGGTGTTGTGACTGCAGCCGTCTCCTTCTTCTTCCATTCGGCTTTTAGCTTCTTTTTCTTTGGGCTTTCCTCCATTCCTGGAGGTGGAGACGAATATACCTTCCTTAGTTTCTTCTTCTTTTTAACTTGGCTTTGGCTGGTTTCCACAGACACTCCTTTGCTGGTCTCTTCAACATCCTTCTTCTTTGACTCCTTGTCTTTCTTCTTCTTTTTAGCCTTCTCCTTTTTTGTGAGTTTCTTTTCCTCCCCTTCATCAGCAGCAACAACTGGTTCAACAGTCCCTAAAATATGATCTGGGAATTTTGGAGCCTCTAGCGCATTAGATGGGGCTTGCATGGCCCACATTTTTTCTAGCCATTACGCCTTGCCCTTTTGGTAAGCAAAGTATGCTTGTTGATCTTTCTGCATCTGCCTTAAGATCTCCATTGCTGGGTCTTGCTCCTCTGTTCCATATGAGTTTTGACTTGCTGTAGCTTCTCTCTTCCTTGATCCTTTGGGCCTCATGAGGGTTATAATCAGTGTCTTATCCAATGGCTGTTGTGGGGAGCCAAAGTTGTTTGAGTCATACTCAGACACACCATGTCTCCGACACAAAGTTGTAATCAAGCAAAGGAAATAGAGCATCCCCTCTTTCTTTTTGGAACAAGCATGGATTTCCTTAACTATGATTTTCCTAACATTGATGGGTCTCAACCCAGTGATACAGTGTAGAAGTACCAGATTTGCCCTAGAAACTGTCTCATTGTGAGCGGTTGGCTTGATAAAGTGCTTCAAGAACTGATAGCATACTTTGACCTCTGGCCTGAGATACATTCTCTTAACTGCTTTATCCACCCATTTGGCACCCGGGATGCACAAAGATTCCAGATATGCATCATACTCATCTTCTTGAGAACTTAGTACCAAGTTTTGGTACTCATCCTCCACACCTGCCAGTTTGAAGTAGAAGTTAATATTCGACTCAGTATACACAACTTTTGTTCCTCTTATGATAACCTCCAATCGTTTGTGTCCTGGATCAGTGAGATTTGCATAAAACTCCTTGACTAGGCTAGCATTGTATACACCAGGCTGCTTGCACAAATGTTTACATTTCAACTTTGAGATTGTAGTGCCAATCTCCCCTGGTAGTCCCAGGTTTTCATCAGTACCATCCATTATGAAGCCACGCTCAGCAAAAATACTCATCTTGCTGAAGTGTTCCATGTAACGCCTGTGTGCTTCTTCATTGACAAAAATCTCGTCTTCGTCCTGACTTGATATGTCAATGGTAGGGGTGACATTCTTCTTTGCAATTACTTTGTAACGGCGGCCGGTTTGTGGGTCTCGTGCCATTTTTCTTGAGTGAAGGAGGAAAAAGGGTGTGAGAAATTTTTAGGGTTACGGAGAAGGTGATGAAATCAAAGATGAAGAGGTTTTTGTTTGAAGGTTTGTGAGTAAGTAAAAGTGGGGGGAAGTTGGAAAGATGCTTGGGAAAAGTTTTTAGAAAATAATAACATAAAACGTTTCTTGAAAGGTGGAGAGAGAAGTTTTCCATTTTTGTGCTTTGTAGGGCAAGTAGTGGAAGGGCTTAGTTCTAACAGCTGAAAGATGTATTTTAGTGAGTTTGCATGTTTAGGTGGTTAGAGTGTCTGACGTGGCAGACCTGGCCATCATGACTCTGCTATCACACAAAGCCCAAGACGCTTACTCCCTATGATGTGTTTCGTTTCTCTCTCTTCCTTCTTAAACACAACGTTTCATTTCTTTTCTGATTTTCCAAAAGAAAAATAATCAACGCCAACTCAGCATTAATATTAATCTCATTGGACTTAGGAAAAAAAATTTATTCCTTCAATCTTTTCCATTATTCCACTCCACTGTTCTTGTGTCTATTACTGGCATGTCACATCTTGTCATGAGCTGACGCCACTAGAACACATCATGATCCTGTACAAAATAAAATAAAAGAAAAAATGCATAAAGCTGAGCTGCCTCCCAATAGCGCTATTTTAAGGTCTTATCGCCTGACCAACACAAGAATCCATTAATCAATAAAATGGAGAGAATCCCTTGTGTTACTTGAGGACTCTCCAAGGTAAGCTTTGACCCTTTGGCCGTTAACCATAAATTTCTCTCCATTTTTCTCATTCAACAATTCCACAGCACCATGCGGGTAAATCTCCTCTAAGATAAAGGGTCCAGACCATCTTGATTTTTATTTTCCAGGGAATAACCTTTCACTAATTCCCTCTTCTGGCATTTCCTGTCATGCCACCTTTTGGTCTTCTCATTGTACAATTCAGCATTCTCGTATGAGAACAACCTATGCTCATCTAACTCATTTAATTGGAGCATTCTAGCTTGGCCATCATTTTGAATATTAAAATTTAATTGCTTCACAGCCCAAAATGCCTTATGCTCCAATTCAATGGGTAGATGACAAGCCTTCCCATAAACAAGTTTATATGGAGACATGTCTAAGGGGGTTTTATAGGCAGTCCTATACGCCCATAGTGCTTCATCCAAGTGTTTGGACCAATCCTTTCTTGTGGGGTTAACCACTTTTTCCAAAATTCTCTTGATTTCTCTATTGGACAACTCCACTTGTCCACTAGTTTGTGGATGGTAGGCTGTAGCAACCTTGTGCTTAATCCCATACTTTGCCATTAGGTTTTCAAAAAGTTTATTGCAAAATGGGATCCACCATCACTGAGGATAGCTCCAGGCGTGCCATGTCTTGTCAAGATGTTCTTGAGCAAGAACTTAGTCACAACCTTAGCATCATTGGATGGCGTTGCTACTGCCTCAATCCACTTGGACACGTAGTCCACAGCTACAAGAATGTAAAGATTTCCAAAAGAGGGAGGGAATGGTCCCATGAAGTCAATGCCCTACACATAAAAAATTTCTACTTCAAGAATACTAGTGAGCGGCATCTCTTGTCTCATGGACACATTTCCAACCCTTTGACATCTATCACACCTTTTTGTAAATTCATGAGCATCTTTAAAAATGGAAGGCCAGAAATAACCTGATTGCAGCACCTTTGTTGCAATTCTGACTCCCCCAAAATGTCCACCATATGGGGCTTTGTGGTAGGCTGATAAGATCTGGCGTGCCTCCTCATAGTTAACACATCTCCTTAGTAACTGATCTGCACACTTCTTGTACAGGTAAGGCTCATCCCATAAATAGTTGTTGACAGTGTGAAAGAACCTCTTTCTTTGTTGGAAGTTGAATTCTGGTGGCACGACTCTGCTAACTAAGTAATTAATAATGTCAGCGTACCAGGGAGTCATGCCATCAGTAATCACCAACAACTTTTCATCCGGAAAACTTTCTTTAATCTCTCCACTGCATTGAGATTGCACTTCTACTGGTAGTCTTGAAAGATGATCAGCAACTGAGTTTTCTACCCCTTTCTTGTCTCTTATCTCTAGGTCAAACTCTTATAGGAGAAGCACCCATCGTATGAGTCGTGGATTTGCATCTTTTTTGGCAATCAAATACTTGATTGCTGCATGATCCGTGTACACAATAACTTTGGTTCCTACCAAATAAGGTCTGAACTTATCAAAAGCAAACACTACTGCCAGCAGCTCCTTTTCCGTGGTTGTGTAGTTGATTTGTGATTCTATCAAAGTCTTACTCGCATAGTAAATAGTGTGAAACACCTTGCAATGCCTTTGGCCTAACACAACACCAATGGCAAAGTCACTAGCATCACACATTAACTCAAATGGTTTGGACCACTCTAGAGTTTTGACTACAGGTGCAGAAATAAGAGCCTTCTTCAAAAGATTGAAAGATTCAAGGCACTCTTCACTGAAGACAAAAGGCGTGTCATGTTGCAGCAGCTGGCATAGGGGTTTAGTTATTTTTGAAAAATCTTTTATAAACTCCTATAAAATCCAGCATGCCCCAAGAAACTCCTAATGCCCTTGATGTTGACTGGTGGGGGTAGTTTTTCAATTACCTCCACCTTTGCTTGATCTACCTCTAATCCTTCTCTTAAAATTCTATGACCAAGAACAATTCCTTCTTTTACCATATAATGGCATTTCTCCCAATTAAGGACTAAGTTGTTCTCTTTACATCTGGCCAGCACCATCTCCAGATTATTTAGACGATCATTGAATGACTCACCAAAAAATGAAAAATCATCCATGAACACTTCCATGGAATTCTCTATGATATCCGAGAAGATAGCCATCATGCAACATTGAAAAGTGGCTGGTGCATTGCACAGTCCAAACGGCATCCTTCTGAAGGCGAAGGTGCCATAGGGGCACGTGAATGTGGATTTTGCTTGATCTTCCGGAGCTATTGCTATTTGGTTGTAACCCGAATATCCATCTAAGAAGCAATAATATTCCTTTCCAGGCAATCTATCCAGCATCTGATCAATGAAAGGCAAAGGAAAATGATCCTTCCTAGTTGCCTTGTTCAGCTTCCAATAGTCCATGCAGATTCCCTAACCAGAAACTGTTCTAGTAGGAATGAGCTCATTCTTCTCATTGGCTATCACTGTCATGCCTCCTTTCTTCGGTACACACTGGATTGGACTTACCCACACACTATCAGAGATAGGGTAGATAATTCCTGCGTCTAGCCACTTGATAATCTCCTTTTTTACAACCTCCTTCATGATAGGGTTCAGCCTTCATTGACTCTCAATGCTATTCTTAGCATTCTCTTCCAACAGAATTCTGTGCATGCAAATTGCTGGGCTGATTCCCTTGATGTCAGAAATCTGCCATGTAATTGCCTTCTTGTGTCTCTTAAGTAATTAAATAAGTTGCTTTTTTTGTTCCTCTTGCAGATCTGTAGCAATGATAACTAGCAGCTTCTGTCCTGCCTCCAGATATGCATACTGCAATTGTTCTGACAGTTGTTTAAGCTCCAATTCAGGGGGTTCTTCTATGGAAGGTAGCTGCTATTTATGAGCAACAGTGGTGGATTCTATTACTTCCACAGATTCATCCTCTTGCTTTGGCATTAGACCATAGATGATTCCATATTTTAGCCCTTCATCTTCCACTTTTCCCAACTCAATTTTTAACACATCATTAGCCTTTAGAAGGTTTTTATGAATTAAACATTCCCAGCTAGATATCATAGAACACTCAGACACCTCCTCTTCTGGGTATTGCAAGGCATTAAGTATGTTGAACACTACTTGCTGCCCATTCACCCTCATAGTGAGTTCTCCTCTTTCAACATCAATTAAGGTTCTACCCGTTGCTAGGAATGGCCTTCCCAACAAAATGGGTGTCTCCTTATCAGCTTTAAAATCCATAATGATAAAATCAGCAGGGAAGACAAACTTGTCAACCCTTACCAGCACATCTTCAATCTTCCCTTATGGGTAGCAAATACTCCTATCTTCCAGCTGCAAGGTGATGGTTGTAGGCCTGGCACCACCTATCCCCAGCTTCTTGAATATGGATAGGGGTATGAGATTAATGCTGGCCCCTAAATCACATAATGCCTTTCCACAAAAGGTGTCTCCAATGGTGCATGGAATAGTGAAACTTCCTGGATCCTTCAACTTGGGAGGGAGTTTGCCTTGAACTAATTGACTACAATCTTGCATAAGTGCAACCGTAGCAAACTCTCCCACCCTTTTTCGCTTGGTAAGCAGATCCTTCATGAACTTTGAATAATTTGGAATTTGTTGAATAACTTCATTCAATGGTATGTTGATGTGAAGCTGCTTCAAGATCTCCATGAACTTTGAAAATTGTTGCTCTTCTTTCGCCTTTTTTATTCTTTATGGAAAAGGGGGTGGTGGTCTTTCTTGCACAAACTTTTGCTTCTTGTTGGCTTCAGTGATGACTTCTTGATTTTCTGGAGGAATGTAATCTTCAGTGAGTACATTATCTTTGTGCTTTTTCTGTTTGGATGAAGACGGTTCGCCGTCATTGTCTTTTGCTCCAGGGCTGTCGGGCTTAGACACATCAGTACTTAACTTTTTGCTCTTTGTAATGGTCTCTTCAATTTCCTTGCCACTCCTTAGCTTAAGAACTTGGCAAGTTTCAACATTCTTTACTCCAGCTTGTGTATTGGGAGCCTCAGTGGAGCTGGGAAGATTTCCCAAGTTTCTTGAACTTAGAGTCGTAGCAATTTGGCCCACTTGGTTCTCCAAGTTCTTGATACTTACTCCTTGTGCTTGAAATTGATTCTTTGCTTCTTGAATGAAGGACTTGAGAACATTTTTTAAATGGTTGTTTCCCTGGTTGGCCCCAGCATAAGTAGGGTTAGAAAAACTAGGTGGAAATTGTGGTGTAGTTGCTTGCGGTTTAGGTTGACTTTGATTGTTACTCCATGAAAAATTTGGATGGTTGCGCCATCCTGGGTTGTAAGTGTTGTTGTAGGGGTTGTTGTATCTACTGTTGTTGTTGGGATTGCCAACATAGTTAACTAAAACAGGATTTGCAGAACATTCTTCAAATAGATGTGGTCCTCCACAGTAAACACAGGCAACCTCAAAAGCATCAGTAACCACCTTAACAGGGTCAGGCTTTGGCACTTCAGGCTTCATCAGATTCTTCATCATTTGGTGGATCTGAGCCACATGGGCAGCAAGAGCTGCAATCTCAGTGACTTCATGAACTCCAGCAGTTTTCTTTTAAGTTGAACTTGAAGTGGCCCTTGTGACTGGCCATTGATAAGTGTTGGCGGTAATGTTCTCAATCAACTTGTAACCATCATCATAGGATTTAGACAATAGAGCTCCACCACTGGATGCATCTAACATATTCCTTGAGGATGGAACTAATCCATTATAGAAAGTCTCAAGTTGTATACAGATGGGAATCCCATGATGTGGACATTGTCTCAGCAGCTCCTTAAATCTTTCCCATGCGTCAAACAATGCTTCATCATCTCCTTGCCTAAATGATGTGATTTTGTTTCTCATTTTTGTTTTTTTGGAAGGAGGAAAGTACTTGGCCAGAAACTTTTCTGCCAAGGCGTTCCCTGTAGTAATGGAATTTGGTTCCGAAGAATTAAGCCAACTATTGGATCTATCCCTTAGAGAATATGGAAATAGTCTCAACCTAAAGGTATCCACTGGCACGTCAAGGATTTTGAAGTTATCAGCCACATCCAGAAATTGTTTTAAGTACAAATGAGGATCTTCATGAGGAGAGCCTGAATATTGACCAGCAGCTTGTAACATTTGGAACATCATAGGCTTGAACTCAAACTGTGGTGCTGTGATGGCTGGCCTAGCAATGCTAGTATTCATAGCACTAAGATCAAATACAGCATAGTCCCTGATGCTACGCGCTCAGTCATTGGCAATGCCAATAATGTCTGGCTCTGCCATGGTTGAGTTTTGTAATGACTCGTCTGAAGAAGACGATGAACTTTCTTCGTCCGTATCCTCCTCGTACACTACTCCTTCAGGTTCAGCCACAGCTGAAGTTGAGGAATCTCTAGATGTTTGCTGAGCACGTAAAAATTTCCTTCGTGCTTGGAGAATTCTTTCAGGTTCAGGATATCCACTGTAAACTGGTTGTAACGACCTGCGCATACAATAGCTTAAGCCAGTCGAGTCACCAAATCACAACAAACGTTAAAAGCTCAAATACAATCTTAAACAAAAATAAATATAGTGTTTCAAACTTTTTCACTTCCCCGACAACGGCGCCAAAACCTTGTTAACTCTACTTTATATGATGTTTTTCTTTTGAATGTTTTAGAGCAATGGTGTCACATGCAAGTATACATGCTTGGTAATGTAGCAGGTGATAAAGTAAAGTTCGAACCCACAGGGAAGTGTAAAGTATTTGAACTACTAATATTAGTTTTCTTTGTTTAAGAAAAGTATGAGCAAGGTAACAGAAATATGAGAATAAAGAACAAGAGCACAAGCAATTAACTAAAATAACTTAAAGCTAAAGAGGAGTTAAAATATCAGAGATAGTAGTTGATGAGCTATATACATTAGTATAGTTGTTGTTTAAATGCTTTTATGATGTGAAGTGTCGTGCCTCAAAAGGTCAGAATGTGATCTAGTGGTGTATCACTACAACATCAAAAACATGTATAACTAGGGCAAGGGAACAAATCTCTAAGTCTCACTTGTAACCCTAAAATACGTCTGGTTTTAATTATGAAAAATATTTATGGTCTCAACTTCTTATCTCTAAGCAAGCTGAATTAAGTGAATATCTCTATCCTACTTTATTAACCATTTTTGTTATGAAATCCACTTGTTTATTGGATCTCTCTCAACAACAATCTTTTACCTTTTTCCTAGTTGATCACTCTAAGAACCAAGTTTATGACATAAAAAACACATAACAAAATAAGACACTAGCCAACACATCATATTACATAAAAACAACTTTTATACTAATTTCATTAGTCTCATCAAACAAAGGTTTAGCTCATAGTGAGCTGAGTACAAACTACTAGAATGAAATTAATAGGAAACATCATCTTACAAAGTGTAGTAAAGAAATGCAACCTAATAATAGCTTTGAGATCTCTTACGTTGGATAAACATCAACAGATCTCTTCAGTCACGATAGTTCTCAGCAGAACGTACAGGTCTGGAGAAGAAAAGAATACTCTCTAATAATACTCTAACTCTGGAAAATGAAAATAACTTAAGAACTGAAAATAAACTATTGTTGTGTATGGAATCTCTCGTCCTTCTCTTCAATGTGCAAGCTCTCTTTATATAGTGATGAGTGGAAGTGGTCGTTGCTCCTTTATTGGTTCATGGATCTCTTGACAAAATTAAGGTTAGGCCCAAATCAAATCCTCATGTGGACCAGCTATCCCTCAACCCTTCCGTTGCAAGCAATCTGGTACAGATTTTGATGGGAGACAAATCTGCTTTATGCAGGCGGTTGTGGCAGGATGGTGGAGCAGAGCAGACAACTAGTGGTGTTGGTGTTGGGCGCTCTTTGCTGTGTGGTCCCCACCGTACTACCTTTTGTCCTCTAGCTTTCTTGATCTTATCCATTCCTTTTGCTCCAATGTTCTTTAAAATACTGCCACGTGAGCCCTAATCATCCTTGTCTTTTCATCACCAATCTCCAACTCTCTTGGTGAAATAGTTGATTAAATTATCAACTATTTTCTCTTCAAATAGCTCCTCATTTTGCTCCAGAATCTGTCAATTGGGGTCATGCCTCTTCTCATCGTCATCTAACTTCCTTTTAGAGCATAAACACAAAGAAAACGTAAAAGAAGCACATAAAGTGCTTAAAGCTTGAATCATGCTAAAACACCCTAAACTCATGCTACATAAGTGAAATAATGAACTGGAAATGTCACATAAATTGGGTTAAAGTAACACACTAAAATAGTGTTATCAGTTGTTACCATTCTTTAACAGAATCGAGTTTCATCATATCCCTCGTGATGAAAATCACTTGGCTGATGCATTAGCCACTCTCTCTTCCATGATTAGTGTAGGTCAATGGAACGACGTACCTAAGATTGACATAATGCGCCTTGAACGACCCGCTTACATTTTCGCGATCGAAGCAGTCATAGACGACAAACCTTGGTATCATGATATCAAATGCTTCCTTCAGAAACAAGAGTACCCACCTGGGGCATCATGAAAAGACAGAAAGACCCTCAGAAGACTAGCAAGCAGTGTCTTCCTGAGCAGTGATACACTCTATTAGAGAAACTTTGACATGGTCTTGCTCCGATGTGTAGACAGACCAGAAGCAAACATGCTGATAAAAAAAATTCACGAAGGATCCTTTGGAACTCATGACAATGGACACACAATGGCGAGAAAAATTCTGAGGGCAGGATACTATTAGTTGACCATGGAATCTGATTGCTACAAGGACATGAGAAGGTGTCATAAGTGTCAGATATACCCAGACAAAATCAATGTATCGCCAACACATCTGAAAGTTCTTTCTTCCCCATGGCCTTTTTCTATATGGGGAATCGACATGATTGGCATGATTGAACCCAAAGCTTCAAACGGACATCGGTTCATTCTGGTAGCCATTGTCTACTTCACCAAGTGGGTCAAAGCAGTGTCATACACCAATGTAACCCGACAAGTCGTGGTCCACTTTATCAAGAACAATATCATCTGCCGCTATAGTGTTCCCATCCAGATAGTTACTGATAATGGATCTAACTTGAACAACAAGACGATGAAAGAGTTGTGTATTGAGTTCAAGATCGAACACCATAACTCATCTCCCTACCGACCTAAGATGAACGGCGCGGTAGAAGCAGCTAACAAGAACATCAAGAAGATTGTTCAAAAGATGGTTGTAACCTATAAAGACTGGCACAAGATGCTATCCTTTGCTCTTCACAGTTATCGCACATCTGTTCGCACTTCAACAAGGGCAACCCCTTTCTGTCTAGCTGTAGCACCTCAAAATTTGCCCTTTTGTTTTTTATACTAACTAGTTTATGTTTCTCTTCATTCTTGCATCATTGTCTTTGCATATCATTGGTTCTTAGCATGTGATCAAGGTACTTGGTTTAGCTCAAGGGAAGAAGAGGTTTTCAGGGCTTCAAGCAACAGTTCATGTGTATTGTCCAAGGGGCTAAGAGGAGAGAAAATTCTTGATGCTATAAATTCTTGAACCACAAATAAGCCTTGAACCTCAAGGTGTTTTATTTGGTCCATCATCTCATCATAAGATCAAGATTGGCAGGGGAATTCAAAAGAATCACACTCTCCTAACCTGATTTCCTAAATTAGGGTTTTGGAGATTCTGAGATCTAACCCTTAAATGAGCAAGCTCTTTGATTGTTTATCATCTCCAAGTGGCACATATCATCATTGGTGGACATGACACACATCATACTCAGAGGAATGTGAATTTGGAGGATGTGCTAATTTCTCCTAACCAGAGGAGCCAAAATTAGGGTTTCTTATAGAATCTGGTTATTTCTGATTTTTGGGACAAGACTCAATCTCATGGTATTCCTTATGTCCTCATGTGTCTAGGGATGGAAAATTGTCCATCATTTTGGTTCAGAAGGGTTTCAATTGATCAGAAGATTGAAAATCAGGAGAATTGGGAATAAAGTCAACTGGGCAACGAAAAGTCAACTCTTGACTTTTTGAGGTCAGCATTGTGATTTTCAAGTCCAATATGATCCATGGAAGAGATTTGATCAAGATATGTTTAAGGAATCATCAAAAATCAAGAATTTGGAAAAGTTACTAAAATTGGAAGTTTAGGTTTTTAGAAACTGACTATTTTTAGTAAGTTTTTAATCACTTTCTAAGCCATTTTTCACCATGTTCAAGGCCTCATCCAAAAATGTTTTCCACATGAAAGTTGTAATTTGAAACTTTCCCTTCAAAATGAGCACAAGAACCACACCATTTGGGTTATTTTTCATGGAGCTATGGATGTTCAAAGTGGGATATTTTCAACATATGATATCTCTAAAACTTAGAATTTTTTCTAAGTTACTTTTGGCAGCTCCAAGGACATGATTTCAAGGAAGATTTTCTCATATGTCCAAATGCTATTTCAACTTGAGTCAAACACCAATTTTGTTCTCTATTGTGCTAGCTTTCTAAAGAATGCAAATTTGTCCCATTTGGTTTAGAATTCTTTAAATTATGAATGTTCAAAGATGGTGTCATCAAGTGATCAAATTGTTTTCATGACTTAGATTTTTCTCATTTTATTTTGGCAGTAGTGAGTACTTGTCTTCATGGCTGATTTTCACCACCACCTAAGCTTTGTTCCAAGTCAATCTCAACATGGGATTTATTGGTTATTCTTCCAATTTTCATTAGAAATCAAGAATGCATCAAATGGAGCTATGGTCACCAAGTTGTGCGCATGAAAAGTGAAGGTTGTCCAGCTGTTTTCCTTGGTATGTTTGGTATGATTTTGCAGCAGGACCATGTACATGCCAAGGTCGCACGCATACACATCATTTCATTGCCAAAACAAGTCCAACAATATTACATGACTATTGTACCTCATTTTCATTTTTGGGCCAAAACTAGAAAAGCCAAACTTGCACAACAAGAATTGGATTCCACTCATTTTGGACCTCACTCTTTCCTCTCACGTTCCATGTGCAGCCACTCATTTTATACCTCCATTCCCCACTCAAAATCACTCAACTACACACCCTCCCATTTTGCTTAAACGGTACCACACTCTCACTTTCTCCTTGGTGGCAAAGTTCCCAACTGAGTTTTCCATTTCGTTTAGGCCCAAAAGGCAGCCTCAACCCATCATATTTAAGACTCTCAAACCCTAAAAACGGGAAGAGGTTCTCATTCACCTCATTTTTCCAGATCTAGACAAAACTTTCTCTCAAATTTTTTTCTCGATTTCTCCATTCCCTGAGTTTTTTTTTAGTTCTCCTTGGTTGAATCATCATCTATCCAGCATTATACTACTTCTGTTTGCAAGAATACACATCTGAATCCACCATTAGAGGTTCTGCAACTTCATATTTTCTTCATCAACTTGGAACTGTTGGAAGAATTACAGCAGTATCTTGGGTGGTTTAAGCTTCGATTTGTGCTCTACAAGGTTCAAGAGATTCTTCTACAACTTGTATTAATCTTACTTGAAGCATTGAAGGTGCAGTGGACATAACTCCACTAGGTAATTGTTTCACACTCCCATTGTTGGATCTATGAGGTTTAGAATTCTTTTGATATGTGGCTGAAGTCCTACTTATGGTAGGCATCGTGAGTAGTGATCATAGTTTGAATCTGAGCTTGTTGAATGTTTGAACATTTGAAATCTTGATGTGGAACCCGTGCTTTGTGGCTCACTTTTCTATGTGTTTGAATGTTTATTTGGATAAATAGATGGTACTATGTTGATCTACTCATTTCGTACGTCATTTCTGGGTTTTATTTTGTTTGATTTAATGGATTTTTCATTGAGATATGGAGTGGTGAAGTTGATGGCATCTTATGTTCCATTTTAGTGCTCATGTCGTGATAACCCGTTGCTGCATCATTTGTGCATGGCCGAGGGAGGAAGACGGACGCGTGTCACGTCCTGGTTGGGTGATCGCTTATTTTGTCCGTTAGTGGTTTAAGTTGGCTTGACCGATTGATGTTGTATTACACGATATTTCGTGACATTTTATTTCATTTTATTTCTCTTTTTTTTTTTTTTGTTAAGAAAATCTGATGATATGTTTTGATGGCATGGGCTTATGAATGTATTGCTTTTCGCCCCCCCCCCCCCTGTTCATGGCCCAAACGCATGTAGTTTTGTTTCCTTTGGTGCTGGACATTGCTGATACACCCCTGGTTTCATTTCATTTCATTTTCATTTTCTATTTTCATACCATTTCATAATTAATTTTTAAAAATACTTGCATATACTAAAAAACTCCAAAAAAATTCATCATGCATACTCATTCATAAAATTAATTTTTCACATTTTATTTCATTATTTTTGCATTAAAATTCCATTAAATATTAATTTTCCAAATTAATTTTTCTCATTTGCATTTCATATTGCATACTTCATATTGCATCATTTATTTCTCTCATTTGAAAAGTGATTTGATCCTGATTCTTTTTGGATTGTGTTCATAACATGTTGAGGTATGTTTGAGATTTTTGGGGTGATTTTTAGGTCCTGTTTGGATGACTTTTGATGTGTTGCTTTGAGCATGAATGTATGAAACTCTAATGATGCTTGGACCTAATTGATGATTGACATTGGTTCTGATTCATTGCTTGTGGCTTTGATATGTTAATTGTACATGTTTGAGATGCTTGAATACTGAATGACATAATTTTTTAGGCATGTTTGTTATTTCTTTGAAGCATGAACTTTAACTTGTCAAATTTGTGAATATATGCTTCATGTTTGGTTTGTTTGATCATGAAGGCACTTGTGCCATAATTTGAGGTCTTGTGTGAGGATTGATAGCATGTTAATTGACTTCTGGTTGTGATATTTGAATCTCATCTTTTCATGTTTGATGTTTTCCTTGCACCTTAGGTCACTTGTTTCACAAGTATGAATCATGTTTCACTTCATTTCACTTCTCCTTCTTTGCCTCTAAATTGATTGTGAAAGTGTTTGTATGACTTGAATGATGTTTGAAGATCTTTTTTAGGCACATGTTTAGGATTGTGTCACTTCCGGACTTGGTTTACTTTGTGGAATTTTGACTTGGTTGCTTCACATGATCACTTCTTTTCATCTCACTCCTTCTTTAATGACTTGAATGATACTTGATTGACTTCTCCCTTTTCTTTTTGACTAATTGTGCATGACTAATATTAGAGGTCAGTAGGACCATTAGGTTCTGGACTTGATGTTTGATTTACCTTAGAACTTGTTTCTTTATTGCCTTATGCTTGTTTGAGTTTCATTTTATCATATGTGAATACTTTTAACACTTTCAGGGGCAAATGGTAAGTTGTTTGAGTGTGGATATGCTTCCACATTCTACCTTCTTCCTTTATCTTCTAACTTTCATACTTGTGTTTGAAGTGAGCTTAGGCCACTTGTGTTTCACTTCTCTTTCTCCTCCTTCTCTTTCACTCTTTTCATCCCTCGAGTCTCAAGACTTGTTTAAGTCTTGGATTCTCTCCCTTTAGAGGTACCTAGTCCAACTTAATTTTTGATTAAGCTTGGAGTAGGATTAGCATTAGGTTTTAGGTAGTGGTCTTTTCCTAACCTCACTAACCCTAGGATCTCCATGCGTGATAACTTTAGGATATTTAGTTCCCTTTAGAGTCACCTCTTCCTTTGGGTCCTCTCTCTTCTCATCTCATAGCTTCTTCAAGCCATGTAATAAAGGTTAACGTGTATTGCGCTCGAGCCTTCTATGTGGGAAGTGGGGAACGAGGGGCTTCCTCTCATTCTTCTAGGATACTTAGTGTACGTCCTGTTGGGGACGATGCGCGAAAGTATTCGTTCCTGTATTTAAGACTTTGGTTCAATACAAGTTACAAACTAACTTAAAAAACACTTCAGTCTAAAAAACTCAAAACAAACAATAACGTCTTTCCTTCGGGATTTCTTTTCTCATCTCACTCACTCTCGGCGTACGAACGTGCTTCGACTCGTTCTCTTGCAAGACGGTAACACACTCGATTCAGCGAGCCTGCAACACCTGAGCTAGAACGTTAGTCGTTCCCTAAAAAACACTAACAGTAACCCTCGTTGAGGGGAACTACGTCGCTCTGATTCTCATGCTCCCGATGAGATACGTAGGCAGTGGGGTAGGGTCCATGCGAGCACTTCTTTTATTTTCCCTACATTTGTTTCTTCGTTTCTTTCCGTTCTCGTTCTTTTCGCCGGTCCAGTAGCAGTGGAGTTCCAGACGACGACACCCTTTGATGCAGACAGCAAGCGTGGATCCCATCGAGTACGATGGACGTGTTGGGTGCTAACACCTTCCCTTCGCGTAACCGACTCTCGTACCCGTTCTCTTGGTCGCGTGACCATGCTCTTTCCTTCCTTCCTTCCGGTTCACGTAGTGTTTCCTTTCCCTCTCTTGGGATAAATACACATTGCTGGCGACTCTGTGTTTTCTGCGCCACTCTCGCGTTTGTACCGTTGGATGCGAATCTTTCGGGAGCGACAGCTGGCGACTCTGCCGGGGACTCTAGTTGACCTACTGCTGGTCCTTCCCCTTTAGCGAGTCAATCCTAGCGCTTGTCTGTTTGTTTATGTTGGGTGTTTCTATGGTACTTTGCTTTGTTGTGTATTACTGTATTGTTGTTTACTGTATTTTTGCTTTACTGCTTTACTGTTTTTACAGCTTTTATCGCATTGCATTTTATATTGTCATACTGGATATACTGCGCTGTGCTGGCTATTGTTCTGTTTGGCAGGTTGGGATGTTTTGAGAGATGAGCTAAATACCCAGGCTCGAGTATACACCTAGGTTTTAGCGTGGGCAGGCGTGACGCTCCCGTGGTGTTGGCCACGTGCGGGTGATCACGATCCCTACAATCAGACGAGGTTCTATCCGGAGCTTTCTGCTACTGTATGTTGATACAGGCCAGTAGTTATTCTCTGGAGGAATTGTCGACTCTGATGACCATTCCCGAGGACTCAGTTGCGGCACTCCTCCCGGGATGTGACAGTGGCAGCCCACTTTCTGTTGCAAACCCATTGCATACTCTCGATCCGAGGACCCAATGCTGGGAACTTGCCATAGGACCCTTCTTTTTTTTGAAAGTCAATCAGCAGACGACCTCTTTGATTGGCGGTAGCATTGTATCCTTTGGGCTGAATATGCTATTGCTTCTCAAACCTCTGAAGCTGAGGATCTTTCGTTTTTGGAGAATCAGTTGAGGCCTCCTCGATTGATGATGATGCCAAACCAGAAATGGTGAACGTATCATCATTTCTCGACCTGAGAGCCCGGGATACTGAACATCCTAGTACCCACATGTGAGAGGGGCGGGGTGTTTACAGGTTTGCAGGTAACCGTGACCTTCAATCGACCCGGTTTTCTGTTGTTATCACTATGGTTGTTGTTGATTCTGAGTTTTGGTACAGAGCCTTGATTTGTTCAATCAGCACAGTGCAGCCAGTTTATGTGGATACCTTGATCCCGTGCTCTGCATTGCATTCCATTTATCTGACATTCATGTTTGTACATTTTCAGGTAGTATCTAGTCTTTGATTCCAATCAGAGGGCATTCTTAGGGATGGACACTAAGAGGGGTAAGAAGAATATCACCATCTACAAGTTTCCGAAGATCACTCTTGGTCCTTTGAGCAGTTTACAGAGTATAGCTGGTCCGGAAGTTTTTGGGAGCCTTTGAAGAGAAGTATGGTTGGATACTGTCCCTGGTTCGGAGTCTCAGTGAATATGAATATAATGGGCTACACACCTTGATGCAGTTTTATGATCCTTCTCTGAGGTGCTTTGTGATGCCAGATTATGTGTTGGTTCCTACCCTGGAAGAGTACGCCAACATGTTGAGGATTCCTGTCAAAGAGAGTGTTCCTTTCTGTGGTTCCCAAGGAGAGTGTGATTTCCAGGAAGTGTCTGAGGCTCTTTATTTGAGCAGATCTACAGTGGAGGCTGATTTTTTTAAGAAAGGAAAATCCCGAGGGTATCATTTGGAGTACTTGGTAAAGAGGGCTCGAGAGGAAGCTAAGGAAAATAGGTGGAGGGCTTTCAATGCAATATTAGCTCTGTGTATATATGGCATTGTGTTATTCCCTAATGAGTCTGACTTCGTCGATACGGATGCTATTCAGATATTTACAGCTCAGAATCCGATATCGACTTTGTTAGGTGATCTCCATTACGCTCTATATAATAGGAATGAGAAAAGACGAGGTGGTGTGGTTTGTTGTTGCGCACCTCTCTTCTACAAGTGGTTTGCCAAATGTTTACCCCAATCTGGTGCTTTTGTGGATTCGAAGACTTCTTTAGAGTGGAGTAAGCGTCTGATGGGCTTAGTTGCTAAAGACATTCTCTGGGTGGATAAGGGTTTGTTGGGGAGTGATATTTTGCATAGCTGTGGCAGGTATCCTAATGTACCTTTGATCGGAAGAAAGGGAGGTATTAACTACAACCCGTCTTTGGCTATCAGGCAGTTTGCATACGCCCTAAAGGATCCTCCAGCTAAAAAAGACTTAGAAGAATCTTTGTATTTTCACATGACTGATGGTGTGGTTATTGCGCAAGAAGCTTGTCAAGCCTGGCTCAGCAGACAGAAGATAGGTAAAACTGTTTTGGGGAAACCCAATAATCAAGCCTTCACTCCGTATGTTGAATGGGTGAAGAAGAGGGTAGAAGAATTCTATTTGCCTTTTGATCGGGTGCCTCTATTGTATCCAGAGATTGTGGAGGAAAGACTCACTGTGCCATTCGAAGAGTTCGACAAGCAGCGTAAGTTGGTATCTGATCTGAGGGCGGAAAACTCTAATATGAGTAGTCGGCTACAGAATGCTCTACATGACAACTTGGGGTTGAACTGGAAAGTTCAAGACATGACTACATATCTAGAGAAAAAAGAGAAGGATTTTGCCGACAGGGCTCAGCATTTCAAGAAGATCGGTATGGCTGCTGATTCATCGGGCAAAGATAAGAGAAAAAACAAGAAGCTTTTGACTGAAGCAGAAGATAAGCTTGCCTCGTATCAGGATATGTGGGAGGAAGCCAAGATTGAGAATGAAGAACTGCAAGAAGAGCTTCAGGTGGTGAAAGCGAGGAAAGACCGTTATTTTGCCAAGTGGAAAGAAGCACAAAATGAAATTGAAGAGCTCAAGCTGCAAGCCGAGATCAAGAAGTCGAAGCGCGAGGATAACACCGCTGAGGAGCATAATGCTAAGTTGACCCAAGAGATTGCAAAGAGGAACAAGTTGATCAAAGGGCTGATTAAGCAACCTGCACATCCTGACACTGTGGATCTTCTCGAAGAAGTTGAAGCTAGTTTGTTTGGGATTGATTTATAGTTGTTTTTTGTTGTTTATCTTTTGGGGATTACCATCAGGTTTGTTGATGGAATCACCTTTGATTGTACTTGAATCTATTTGCAAGAACTACTTTGTTTTCAGTAATGGAATATCTAGTTTAATTATCTGTGTTCTGGCAGTTCTGATTTTCAGAGAGCATTCGTTCCTGTGGTTTGACCCTGTGATATTTCTGGTGTCGGATTTATTTTCCGATAGTGCGTCTAATTCCTTGCCCGGTTTCTTGGAATGGAATCAAAGCAGATATATCCTGGAAATGTTCAAATATGTTTGTTTGCATTTGCATTTGAATTATCATAATCATTTTTGCATTGCAGGTTTTCTTGGGTTTCTCTGGTTTTCTTATGCTCTCTCTTTTTTCCAGTCAGGATTGATTAACCAACTCATCGTTATTCTACCAGGCTCAATCAAAACAGAGTGATGGACAAAGTTCAGGCAGATATGGCCACTATGCAAGCTCGCATCGATCAGTTCATGGAAATGATGCAGGGTGTGGTGCAAAGTCAGAATGAATTCAGAACTCTAGTTCAGCCATTGGTGGCGCAGGTCGACGAAAATGGTATCTTACACGGTGGTCTTATTAACCGTAATATCCCTCCGGGCGGAGTTGGTGCCGGTGGACAGGGCAGAATTCCTTCAGTGGTTGGAGAAGGAAGTACAATTCGAGCTATCCATGGCCCTCGTTTTGATGACCAACAGGATGATGTCTTTTCAGTCAGAAGTTTAGATGCTGCCCTTCCTGTGGTCAGTGATGAAAGAATCCGTTTAATTGAAGCTCAATTGAAGGGAGTGGTGAAACAGGATGATTTGGGAATAGATTTGGATGACCTAGGGTTGGTCCCTGATATTATTATTCCCCATAAGATTCAGATTCCCGCACTAGAAAAGTACAATGGTTCTACCTGTCCGAGAACTCATGTGAAGGCCTATACCAGGAAGATGGCTGCTCACGCTAAGGATGAAAAGTTAATGATGCACTTTTTCCAAGACAGCCTGTCTGGCGCGTCTTTGGAATGGTACATGGGGCGAGAAATTAGAGATGTTCGTACCTAGAGAGAGCTAGCTGCAGCTTTCATCAAGCATTATCAGTGCAACACAGACATGGCTCCCAACAGAACTCAGCTGTTGAGCATGTCCCAGAAGAATGATGAGAGTTTCAAAGAATACGCGCAAAGGTGGCGTGAATTGGCGGCTAGGGTGCAGCCACCAATGCTGGAGAAAGAGATGTTGGATATGTTTATGGACACACTGCCTAAGCACTACTATGAGAAGTTTTTGCCTTGTTCTCTAGGCAAGTTTGCAGATGTGATTGCTATTGGACAAAAGATAGAGGTCGGAATTAAGGTTGAAAAGGTTTCTAGTGGTGACGGATCGTCTTTCGGACAGGGAAAGAAGCCATTTGATAATTATAAGAAGAAAGGAGAGACCAACGCTGTATCATCCCACAGGGGAAAAGGGAAACAGCGTCAGGGCAATAATCAACAAGTAGCATCGGTAACCATCCCAGCAACGTTACCTCCACCACAACAACAGAGGAACAATGCTAATCAGGGTCAGGCTCCGCGTCAGTATCAGCCAAGGCCTAGGCAGAACACGCATTTTGATACCCCACCTCTACCTTATCCTTAGTTTTTTCAGCATTTACTACAGTTACAGCTAGTCCAGAAAAGGACTCTCGCTCCTCCCACCGGTAATCCACCTCCGGGTTATAACCCTAACGCCCACTGTGACTTTCACTCTAGAGCGCCCGGACACTACATAAAAGACTGTAAAGCTTTTAAGCACACAGTTCAAGATCTTATGGATTCCAAGGCTATCAACTTTGCCAATGATGGGCCCAATGTTGTGCAGAATCCGATGCCTGATCACAACGGACCGAGGGTAAATGCAATAATTGAGGAATGTGAAGCGTCGAATTTAATAATGGATGTTGAAGAGCTGAAGACTCCGTTGGCTGTGGTTAAGAACAGGCTATTGAAAGGTGGTATTTATCCGGGTTGTGATGAGAACTGCTCTGAATGTTTGACAAAGGTGAATGGTTGTGATTCATTGAAGAGGGGTATTCAGAATATGATTGATGAGGGCTGTTTGCAATTTGACAGAGGTAATCAGCAAGAAGAGGTTGTTAGTGAGAAGGTTGCCACTATTACCATTCCATTCAAAACAATTACTATTTCTGGTCCAGCAAGGCCACCTTCAGTCACTATCACAAGGGCTGGACCTGTTCCGTACGAGAGTTCTAAGGCCATTCCATGGAATTACGGTGCAGAGGTGTTTGTCAATGGACAAAAGCAAGAGTTAATGAATACTTCACCAGTGGGTTCTAGTTCAGGGGTTAAAGTTGAAACTGATGCTATCACTAGGAGTGGTAGAGTCTTTATTCCGTCTGAGGATCAAGTTGGCAGTTCAAAACAAGACAGAGGTAAACAGATAATGGATGAATCTGTACAGAGGCAGGAAGTAAATACTTCTATGACAAAGCCAGGTGGGGATACTTTCTCTGAAGATGCAAAGGAGTTCATGAGATTGATCAGGAAAAGCGATTACAAAATTGTTGATCAACTTCACCAAACTCCATCGAAGATTTCCATCCTGTCTTTACTATTGTGCTCTGAGGCACACCGAAATGCATTGCTGAAGGTTTTGAACATGGCTTATGTACCGCAGGAAATATCTGTCAATCAGTTAGAAGGGGTTGTGGCTCACGTGAATGCCGGTAATGGTTTGGGTTTCACCGATTTAGATTTGACTCAAGCTGGGAGGAATCACAACAATGCTCTGCACATTTCAGTGGAATGCCGTGGTTCTTTAATGTCGCATGTGTTAGTTGATACCGGGTCATCTTTGAACGTGCTGCCAAAGAAAGCTTTGATGAAGCTAGATACTCGTGGGTTGATTTGTACGCCGAGTGATTTGGTGGTACGTGCTTTTGATGGCTCCAAGAGGTCGGTTTTTGGAGAGTTAGTGTTGTCGATCAAGGTGGGTCCTGAGATTTTTAACACCACCTTTTACATAATGGATATTCAGCCTGCCTACAGTTGTTTGTTGGGTCGCCCTTGGATCCATAGTGCTGGGGCAGTAACGTCTACTTTGCATCAAAAACTGAAGTATATGGTTGATGGTCACGTAGTGACAGTATGCAGAGAAGAAGATATATTGATCAGTCAGCTGTCAACCTTCAAATACGTGGAAGTGGATGGTGAAATCCATGAAACGTTGTGCCAAGGGTTTGAAAAAGTGAAGGTTTCTAAAGAAGTGGTTCAGTCTGAAGCTATAGTGCAGCCTGCAGTGGCAAATCAACCCGAGGGTTCCATGTCTTCGTTAAGAGACGCCAAAGCTGTGGTTGAAGCTGGCAGCTCACAAAGGTGGGGCCAGGTGGTTAAAGTGTAGGAAAAGAGGGATACTTATGGATTGGGATACAAGCCATCCCGGAAAGATGAGGGTCCTCCCAAATTCTATGGCCCTGTCCGCTTCACCAGCGCTGGAGTTTTCTTCGACAGAGTTAATGCTATTGAAGAGGAAGGGGATAGTGACTGTGACATGGATGAATGGATCCGTCCCTGCAACCCAGGTCAGAGTTTAGACAACTGGTCTTCCGAGAAAGTCATTCAAGTGACAGGCTTCGAGTAATTGCTTTGTTTTCCTATTATGTTAATCCTGCGTTCTGCCCAAGATGCAGTGATTTTGTTTGTAGGGCTTTTAACTGTTGCATGTTTTGCCTTATCATCAATAAAGGACTTTTCACACTCAAATATTTTGATCTCTGTCTTTCTGTTTTTATTTTTATGCATTAAAACCCACATCAAAATGGCAATGTGTTTCTTTTGTGGCATCATAATAAAACATACCTCATAAATCATTGTAGGTCTTTTTGTTCAGAAGACACCGATCATGACTCAGCTATAGCTCGGTATGACTTTGACAATCCAATCTATTAGGCTGAAGAAGAGGCTAACGAAGATTGTGAACTACCCGAAGAATTGGCCAGATTGTTGAAGCAAGAGGAGAGAGTCATCCTACCTCATCAGGAGGAAATTGAGATTGTGAATCTGGGAACCGAGGACGCCAGAAAGGAAGTAAGAGTAGGGGCTGCATTGGAAGATAGTGTCAAGGGAAGATTGATTGAAATGCTCCGAGAGTATGTGGACATCTTTGCCTGGTCTTACCAAGACATGCCTGGGCTCGATACTGATATTGTCGTACACCGGCTACCACTCAAAGAAGGTTGTGCTCCGGTCAAGCAAAAGTTGAGAAGAACTAAACCGGAAATGTCTGTCAAGATCAAGGAAGAGGTTCAAAAGCAGTTGGACGCCGGATTTCTTGCCGTAACAAATTATCCTCCATGGGTTGCTAACATCGTGCCTGTACCTAAGAAGGATGGGAAGGTCAGGATGTGTGTTGATTACAGGGATTTGAATAGAGCAAGCCCAAAGGATGATTTCCCACTCCCTCACATTGACGTGTTAGTTGACAATACTGCTCAGTATTCTGTGTTTTCCTTCATGGATGGTTTCTCTGGGTATAACCAAATCAAGATGGCCCCAGAGGACATGGAGAAGACTACATTCATAACACCGTGGGGAACTTTCTGCTACAAAGTGATGCCCTTTGGATTGAAAAATGCAGGGGCAACTTACCAGCGGGCGATGGTGACTCTCTTTCATGATATGATTCACAAAGAGATTGAAGTCTATGTTGATGACATGATTACGAAGTCACAGACGGAAGAAGAACATCTGGTGAATCTTCAGAAGTTATTTGAAAGGTTAAGGAAATTCAGACTGAGGTTGAATCCAAACAAATGCACCTTCGGGGTGAGATCAGGAAAATTGCTGGGGTTTATTGTTAGTGAAAAAGGTATTGAGGTTGATCCTGCTAAGGTAAAAGCCATACAAGAAATGCCTGTGCCGAAAACAGAAAAAAAGGTTCGTGGTTTCTTGGGGAGATTGAACTACATTGCTAGGTTTATCTCGCATCTCACAGCCACGTGTGAACCAATCTTCAAGTTGCTAAGAAAAGATCAAGCGGTCAGGTGGAATGAAAATTGTCAAAAGGCGTTTGAAAAGATTAAAGAATACTTGCAGGAACCTCCGGTCCTTATGCCGCCAGTGCCAGGAAGGCCTTTGATTATGTATCTCACGGTTCTTGAGAATTCAATGGGTTGTGTGCTCGGTCAGGTAAAAAAGAGCACGCCATCTATTACCTGAGTAAGAAGTTTACTGATTGCGAGTCAAGATACTCGATGCTGGAGAAAACATGTTGTGCACTCGCTTGGGCCGCTAAGCGTTTGAGGTAGTATATGTTAAACCATACAACCCTTTTGATTTCGAAGATGGATCCGATCAAGTATGTGTTTGAGAAGCAAGCACTTTCTGGTAGAATAGCCCGTTGGCAGATGGTTCTGACAGAATATGATATTCAGTATGTTTCCCAAAAGGCCATTAAGGGAAGTGTGTTGTCAGAGTATCTTGCCGAACAGCCAATTGAGGATTATCAACCGATGAAGTTTGAGTTTCCAGATGAGCACATCATGTATCTGAAGATGAAGGATTGTGAAGAACCTTTGCCTGATGAAGGACCTGAGATTGGGTCTCAGTGGAAGATGGTTTTTGATGGAGCCGTTAATTCATATGGTAACGGAATCGGGGCAATCATTACGACTCCACAGGGTTCTCATATACCCTTTACTGCTCGATTAGTGTTCATATGCACCAATAATGAGGCGGAGTATGAAGCATGCATCACGGGGTTAGAAGAAGCAATTGATTTGAGAATCAAGAACCTCGATGTTTATGGTGATTCTGCGTTGGTGGTAAATTAGATTACAGGTGAATGGGAGACTCGTCAGGTAAATCTCGTCCCATATAACAATTATGCCAGAAGATTGTTACCATTCTTTGACAGAGTGGACTTCCATCACATTCCCCGGATAGAAAGTCAGATGGCTGATGTGTTGGCTACGTTGTCATCAATGTATAAGGTGAATCTTTGGAATGAAGCTCCTTCAATCAGAATCATGCACTTGGACATGCCTGCTTTCGTATTTGCAGTTGAAGGGGTGTCAGATGGCAAACCTTGGTATCATGACATTAAAGTCTTCTTGAAGAGTCAGAAATACCCAGCTGGGGCATCTTCCAAGGATAAAAAGACATTGAGGAGGTTATCAGGAAACTTCTTTTTGAACAAGGATGATGTGTTATACAAGAGAAACTTTGACATGGTCCTGCTACGTTGTGTTGATGAACACGAGGCAGGCTTGTTAATGGAAGAAGTTCACGAAGGTTCCTTCGGTACTCATGCCAATGGGCATGCTATGGCAAGAAAGTTGTTGAGAGCGGGGTATTATTGGATGACTATGGAGTCTGACTGTTTTAAATACGCTCGGAAATGTCATAAATGCCAGATTTATGCTGACAAGGTGCACGTACCGCCTACTCCTTTGAATGTTTTGTCGTCACCTTGGCCTTTTACCATGTGGGGCATTGACATGATTGGAAAGATCGAGCCGACTGCTTCGAATGGACACCGTTTTATCCTGGTAGCTATTGATTATTTCACGAAATGGGTGGAAGCAGCCTCATATGCCAACGTCACCAGACAAGTGGTAGCCCGGTTTATTAAGAAGGACATCATCTGCCGGTATGGAGTCCCGGAGAGAATAATTACTGACAATGGTTCAAATTTGAACAATAAGATGATGAAGGAGCGATGCCAGAGCTTTAAGATTGAACATCACAATTCTTCTCCCTATCGTCCGAAGATGAATGAGGCTGTTGAAGCGGCTAATAAGAACATAAAGAAGATTGTGCAGAAGATGGTAGTGACATACAAAGACTGGCATGAGATGTTCCCTTATGCTTTGCATGGTTATCGTACTTCAGTACGCACATCAACTGGGGCAACTCCTTTCTCATTGGTGTATGGCATGGAAGCAGTCATGCCATTAGAAGTTGAGATTCCTTCTTTGAGAATTCTGACAGATGTGAAGCTGGATGAAGCTGAGTGGGTGCGTTCCCGGCTGAATGAATTGAACCTCATTGAAGAGAAGAGACTGAAAGCCATTGCACATAGCCGGTTGTATCAGAGCAGGATGAAGAAAGCCTTTGATCAGAAGGTGCGCCCTCGGTGTTTTCAAGCTGGTGAATTAGTTCTGAAAAGGATCATTCCTCCTCAAACAGATCACAGGGGCAAGTGGACTCCAAATTATGAAGGGCCATATGTAGTACGACAGGTTTTCTCTGGTGGAGCCTTATTACTCTCAACTATGGATAGCGAAGATTTTACGTCCCCTGTGAACGCGGATGTAGTAAAAAAATACTTTGCATAAAAGAGGCCCGCTGAACATAAAAAGAAGGTTCAGGCAAAAATGGGGCATCCTGGAGAACCATAAAAAGAAAAAGGTTCGGGTAAAAATTAGGGATAAAAGAAAAAAGAAATAAACCCGCAAGGTTGAAAACCTGAAAAGGCCACCTTGGCAAAAATGGGTATCCCGGTGGATTGAAAACCCGAAAAGGGCGATCCAGGCAAAAGTTAGGGATTTAAAAGCAAAGACTACGACCCGCGTTCGATCTGTGATTGCTGCTCACACTTGGAAAATCCGAAGGAAAGGAATCAGTCCAGTCAGTCTCTTCGAAGGCCAAAGTATCTGCGGATAAGCGAGTCATATGGGTTATAGCTGAGTCGAGGCATGGTGGATGTCTGTTCCCCACATTGCCGACATTTGTATTTTCTTTTGCTTTTTGCGCAATTACCTCTTTTCAGGAATTGCTTCCAGATGTAAATGCCTATTTACAGGCCAATTCATTCAATAAAGTTTGAATTTTAGTCAAAGAGCTTTTGTTTTCTGTTTTACCTGTTTTGTTTGTGAAAATGTCCGATATTTTTGATAAAAACATTACATGCTAAAATGTGGAGGTCTGTGAAACAAGTAGGAAAACACTAGTAATTGCTTAGGCGACAGTCAATATGATGCATGATAACCAAAGTAATCATTTTTGCATGTAGACCTTTCTGTTGGTTTTGCAGGATGACAGGTGGGCTTCCCCAGTAGAGCTCTCCCCAACTTTAAAGTCTGATCGTCCTCAGCTGTTTATTACTCTTCCCCATCAGAGTGCAGAGGATCATTTCCCCAGCCAAAGTTCTACTTGATTACTCTTTTAGCAGGCAACCAGGATCTGATGTTTCAGCATCCCCAGCAAGAGACTGACGGAATACCTTCTTTGGGTAAAGATGTTATTTCCCCACAGAGTCTGAACACTCATTTTCCTCGGCTAGTCAGGAAGTGTTTTTCTCATCAACAATGGTGTGGTCTGATCCCCAGCAGATGAGTAAGCTTGATGGTATCCCCTAGCAGAGTTGATGTCGTCAATCATCAAACAAGCTCGCTAGTAGTGGATGATATTCCCCAGCAAGGTGAAACTGCAGATGTCTCTCAGTAGCAGGTTGAGTTCAGTAACATCGCCAAGCAGGTACAGTATTATTGACTCGTTTCCTCAATATCGAGGATCGTTTTCCTCAGCAGAGTATGAAGAAGTAATTCCCCAAACGGAGTCATTGAGGATCGTCCCCCTCAGCAGGATATAAGAGGTTTGCACCCAGCCAGAGTTTTGGTTTGGCTCATCTCTCCTCAGCAGGTTATCCCCAAGCAGAGTTTGTTGGCGGTTGGTATCCCCAGCATTTTCTTTTGAATTCAGGTTCTGAAGAATTTAGTGATCCCCAGCGAAGGAATCTCTACTCTCAGTATCCATCCCCAACAGAGAGGGTTTTTTCTCTCGGAGTTTTGTCTATCTCCAGCAGAATTGGTGATTGTGATCTTCCCCAGCAGGGCGAAGTTTTCCTCAACAGGATTTCCTTGGTTTCAGTGGCAATTTAGTTTGTCATCCCCAGTGGAGTTGCCTTGGTCTTCAGCATTTATTTTGCTGGGACGCCTCTTTTGCATCGCATAAGCATTTTCTTTACATGGCATCCTCCCAAATGCGTAGCATTTCCATTTTGTGTGGAGCATTACGGCAAAATTCAAACATATGCATTCGAAGCATAAGTCAGGTTTGTTAGTTTGCCAGTTTCTTTCCCTAGCAGAAAGTAACATGATTCAGGAGATGTTGTTTAACATTACACCGCAACCAGTGGATTCGTCCTTCTTGCTGATCTTTCTTATACTCCCCCCGCAGAGTTGTCTGTTTAGATTTCTCTTGTCCCCGACGGGGTCATCTTTGTAGATCTGTCGATTCTACATTTCGTTGTTTGAGAGTCTACCTTCGGCTTAGTCTTTCTTTGAAAGTCCACCTTCGGTTGGGTTTTTCTACTTTTTCGAGTTCGCCTTCGGTCGTCCTCGCACTCGCTGTTAACTTGATGTCCCCAGGAAAGTCTACCTTCGACATAGTCTTTCTTTGAAAGCCCACCTTTGGCTTGGTCTTTCTTTTTCAAGTCTACCTTCGGCTTAGTATTTCTTTGAAAGTCCACCTTCGATTGGGTTTTTCTACTTTTTCGAGTTCGCCTTCGGCCGTCCTCGCACTCGCTGTTAACTTGATGTCCCCAGGAAAGTCTACCTTCGGCATAGTCTTTCTTTGAAAGCCCACCTTTGGCTTGGTCTTTCTTTTTCAAGTCTACCTTCGGCTTAGTCTTTCTTTGGAAGCCCACCTTCGGCTTGGTCTTTCTTTTTCAAGTCTACCTTCGACTTAGTCTTTCTTTGAAAGCCCACCTTCGGCTTGGTCTTTCTTTTTGAAAGTCTACCTTCGGCATAGTCTTTCTTTGAAAGCCCACCTTCGGCTTGGTCTTTCTTTTTCGAGTCCACCTTCGGCTTGGCCTTATATTATCCTTCATTTGAAAGTCTACCTTCGGCATAGTCTTTCTTTGAAAGCCCACCTTCGGCTTGGTCTTTCTTTTTCGAGTCCACCTTCGGCTTGGCCTCGTATTATCCTTCATTTGAAAGTCTACCTTCGGCATAGTCTTTCTTTGAAAGCCCACCTTCGGCTTGGTCTTTCTTTTTTCGAGTCCACCTTCGGCTTGGCCTCGTATTATCCTTCATTTGAAAGTCTACCTTCGGCATAGTCTTTCTTTGAAAGCCCACCTTCGGCTTGGTCTTTCTTTTTTGAGTCCACCTTCGGCTTGGCCTCGTATTATCCTTCATTTGAAAGTCTACCTTCGGCATAGTCTTTCTTTGAAAGCCCACCTTCGGCTTGGTCTTTCTTTTTTCGAGTCCACCTTCGGCTTGGCCTCGTATTATCCTTCATTTGAAAGTCTACCTTTGGCATAGTCTTTCTTTGAAAGCCCAACTTCGGCTTGGTCTTTCTTTTTCGAGTCCACCTTCGGCTTGGCCTCGTATTATCCTTCATTTGAAAGTCTACCTTCGGCATAGTCTTTCTTTGAAAGCCCACCTTCGGCTTGGTCTTTCTTTTTTCGAGTCCACCTTCGGCTTGGCCTCGTATTATCCTTCATTTGAAAGTCTACCTTCGGTATAGTCTTTCTTTGAAAGCCCACCTTCGGCTTGGTCTTTCTTTTTCGAGTCCACCTTCTGCTTGGCCTCATATTATCCTTCATTTGAAAGTCTACCTTCGGCATAGTCTTTCTTTGAAAGCCCACCTTCGGCTTGGTCTTTCTTTTTCGAGTCCACCTTCGGCTTGGCCTCGTATTATCCTTGATTTGAAAGTCTACCTCCAGCATAGTCTTTCTTTGAAAGCCTACCTTCGGCTTAGTCTTTCTTTTTTTCGAGCCCACCTTCGGCATGGCCTCGTATTACCTTTATATCCCCCAGTGTAGTCCTCCTTTGGTTGGTCTACTCTTTTCGAGTTCGCCTGCGGCCGTCCTCGTAAACCACTCTTTTTCATCATCCCCACAGGTTGCAAATTTTCAGGTTCTTTTGGTATTCAATCTCCCTGTATCCCGATTGTCCGAAAGCCGTTGCTTCCATACCTTCGGATCCAAGAAGTTTGAATAGGGGCAGCTGTAGCACCTCAAAATTTGCCCTTTTTTTTTATACTAACTGGCTTATGTTTCTCTTCATTCTTGCATCATCGTCTTTGCATATCATTGGTTCTTAGCATGGGATCAAGGTACTTGGTTTAGCTCAAGGGAAGAAGAGGTTTTCAGGGCTTCAAGCAACAGTTCATGTGTATTGTCCAAGGGGCTAAGAGGAGAGAAAATTCTTGATGCTATCAATTCTTGAACCACAAATGAGCCTTGAACCTCAAGGTGTTTTATTTGGTCCATCATCTCATCATAAGATCAAGATTGGCAGGGGAATTCAAAAGAATCACACTCTCCTAACCTGATTTCCTAAATTAGGGTTTTGGAGATTCTGAGATCTAACCCTCAAATAAGCAAGCTATTTGATTATTTATCATCTCCAAGTGGCACATATCATCATTGGTGGACATGACACACATCATACTCAGAGGAATGTGAATTTGGAGGATGTGCTGATTTCTCCTAACCAGAGGAGCCAAAATTAGGGTTTCTTATAGAATCAGATTATTTCTGATCTTTGGGACAAGACTCAATCTCATGGTATTCCTTATGTCCTCAAGTGTCTAGGGATGGAAAATTGTCCATCAATTTGGTTCAGAAGGGTTTCAATTGATCAGAAGATTGAAAATCAGGAGAATTGGGAATAAAGTCAACTGGGCAAGAAAAAGTCAACTCTTGACTTTTTGAGGTCAGCATGGTGATTTTCAAGTCCAATATGATCCATGGAAGAGATTTGATCAAGATATGTTTAAGGAATCATCAAAAATCAAGAATTTGGAAAAGTTACTAAAATTGGAAGTTTAGGTTTTTAGAAACTTACTATTTTTAGTAAGTTTTTAATCACTTTCTAAGCCATTTTTCACCATGTTCAAGGCCTCATCCAAAAATGTTTTCCACATGAAAGTTGTAATTTGAAACTTTCCCTTCAAAATGAGCACAAGAACCACACCATTTGGGTTATTTTTCATGGAGCTATGGATGTTCAAAGTGGGATATTTTCAACATATGATATCTCTAAAACTTAGAATTTTTTCTAAGTTACTTTTGGCAGCTCCAAGGACATGATTTCAAGGAATATTTTCTCATATGTCCAAATTCTATTTCAACTTGAGTCAAACATCAATTTTGTTCTCTATTGTGCTAGCTTTCTAAAGAATCCAAATTTGTCCCATTTGGTTTAGAATTCTTTAAATTATGAATGTTCAAAGATGGTGTCATCAAGTGATCAAATTGTGTTCATGACTTAGATTTTTCTCATTTTATTTTGGCAGTAGTGAGTACTTGTCTTCATGGCTGATTTTCACCACCACCTAAGCTTTGATCCAAGTCAATCTCAACATGGGATTTATTGGTTATTCTTCCAATTTTCATTAGAACTCAAGAATGCATCAAATGGAGCTATGGTCACCAAGTTGTGCGCATGAAAAGTGAAGGTTGTCCAGCTGTTTTCCTTGGTATGTTTGGTATGATTTTGCAGCAGGACCATGTACATGCCAAGGTCGCACGCATACACATCATTTCATTGCAAGAATACACATCTGAATCCACCATTGGAGGTTCTGCAACTTCATATTTTCTTCATCAACTTGGAACTGTTGGAAGAATTGCAGCAGTATCTTGGGTGGTTTAAGCTTCGATTTGTGCTCTACAAGGTTCAAGAGATTCTTCTACAGCTTGTATTAATCTTACTTGAAGCATTGAAGGTGCAGTGGACATAACTCCACTAGGTAATTGTTTCACACTCCCATTGTTGGATCTATGAGGTTTAGAATTCTTTTGATATGTGGCTGAAGTCCTACTTATGGTAGGCATCGTGAGTAGTGATCATAGTTTGAATCTGAGCTTGTTGAATGTTTGAACATTTGAAATCTTGATGTGGAACCCGTGCTTTGTGGCTCACTTTTCTATGTGTTTGAATGTTTATTTGGATAAATAGATGGTACTATGTTGATCTACTCATTTCGTACGTCATTTCTGGGTTTTATTTTGTTTGATTTAATGGATTTTTCATTGAGATATGGAGTGGTGAAGTTGATGGCATCTTATGTTCCATTTTAGTGCTCATGTCGTGATAACCCGTTGCTGCATCATTTGTGCATGGCCGAGGGAGGAAGACGGATGCGTATCACGTCCTGGTTGGGTGATCGCTTATTTTGTCCGTTAGTGGTTTAAGTTGGCTTGACCGATTGATGTTGTATTACATGATATTTCGTGACATTTTATTTCTCTTTTTTTTTTGTTTGTTAAGAAAATCTGATGATATGTTTTGATGGCATGGGCTTATGAATGGATTGCTTTTCGCCCCCTCTGTTCATGGTCCAAACGCATGTAGTTTTGTTTCCTTTGGTGCTGGACATTGCTGATAGACCCCTGGTTTCATTTCATTTCATTTTCATTTTCTATTTTCATACCATTTCATAATTAATTTTTAAAAATACTTGCATATACTAAAAAACTCCAAAAAAATTCATCATGCATATTCATTCATAAAATTAATTTTTCACATTTTATTTCATTATTTTTTCATTAAAATTGCATTAAATATTAATTTTCCAAATTAATTTTTCTCATTTGCATTTCATATTGCATACTTCATATTGCATCATTTATTTCTCTCATTTGAAAAGTGATTTGATCCTGATTCTTTTTGGATTGTGTTCATAACATGTTGAGGTATGTTTGAGATTTTTGGGGTGATTTTTAGGTCCTGTTTGGATGACTTTTGATGTGTTGCTTTGAGCATGAATATATGAAACTTTAATGATGCTTGGACCTAATTGTTGATTGACATTGGTTCTGATTCATTGCTTGTGGCTTTGATATGTTAATTGTACATATTTGAGATGCTTGAATACTGAATGACATAATTTTTTAGGCATGTTTGTTATTTCTTTGAAGCATGAACTTTAACTTGTCCAATTTGTGAATATATGCTTCATGTTTGGTTTGTTTGATCATGAAGGCACTTGTGCCATAATTTGAGGTCTTGTGTGAGGATTGATAGCATGTTAATTAACTTCTGGTTGTGATATTTGAATCTCATTTTTGCATGTTTGATGTTTGCCTTGCACCTTAGGTCACTTGTTTCACAAGTATGAATCATGTTTCACTTCATTTCACTTCTCCTTCTTTGCCTCTTAATTGATTGTGAAAGTGTTTGTATGACTTGAATTATGTTTGAAGATCTTGTTTAGGCACATGTTTAGGATTGTGTCACTTCCGAACTTGGTTTACTTTGTGGAATTTTGACTTGGTTGCTTCACATGATCACTTCTTTTCATCTCACTCCTTCTTTAATGACTTGAATGATACTTGATTGACTTCTCCCTTTTCTTTTTGACTAATTGTGCATGACTAATATTAGAGGTCAGTAGGACCATTAGGTTCTGGACTTGATGTTTGATTTACCTTAGAAATTGTTTCTTTATTGCCTTATGCTTGTTTGAGTTTCATTTTGTCATATGTGAATACTTTTAACACTTTCAGGGGCAAATGGTAAGTTGTTTGAGTGTGGATATGCTTCCACATTCTACCTTCTTCCTTTATCTTTTAACTTTCATACTTGTGTTTGAAGTGAGCTTAGGCCACTTGTGTTTCACTTCTCTTTCTCCTCCTTCTCTTTCACTCTTTTCATCCCTCGAGTCTCAAGACTTGTTTAAGTCTTGGATTCTCTCCCTTTAGAGCTACCTAGTCCAACTTAATTTTTGATTAAGCTTGGAGTAGGATTAGCATTAGGTTTTAGGTAGTGGTCTTTTCCTAAACCTCACTAACCCTAGGATCTCCATGCGTGATAACTTTAGGACATTTAGTTTCCCTTTAGAGTCACCTCTTCCTTTGGGTCCTCTCTCTTCTCATCTCATAACTTCTTCAAGCCACGTAATAAAGGTTAACGTGTATTGCGCTCGAGCCTTCTATGTGGGAAGTGGGGAACGAGGGGATTCCTCTCATTCTTCTAGGATACTTAGTGTACGTCCTGTTAGGGACGATGCGCGAAAGTATTCGTTCCTGTATTTAAGACTTTGGTTCAATACAAGTTACAAACTAACTTAAAAAACACTTCAGTCTAAAAAACTCAAAACAAACAATAACGTCTTTCCTTCGGGATTTCTTTTCTCATCTCACTCACTCTCGGCGTACGAACGTGCTTCTACTCGTTCTCTTGCAAGACGGTAATGCACTCGATTCAGCGAGCCTGCAACACCTGAGCTAGAACGATAGCTGTTCCCTAAAAAACACTAACAGTGACCCTCGTTGAGGGGAACTACGTCGCTCTGATTCTCATGCTCCCGATGAGATACGTAGGCAGTGGGGTAGGGCCCATGCGAGCACTTCTTTTATTTTCCCTACATTTGTTTCTTCGTTTCTTTCCGTTCTCGTTCTTTTCGCCGGTCCAGTAGCAGTGGAGTTTAAGACGACGACACCCTTTGATGCAGACAACAAGCGTGGATCCCATCGAGTACGATGGACGTGTTGGGTGCTAACACCTTCCCTTCGCGTAACCGACTCCCGTACCCGTTCTCTTGGTCGCGTGACCATGCTCCTTCCTTCCTTCCTTCCGGTTCACGCAGTGTTTCCTTTCCCTCTCTTGGGATAAATACACATTGCTGGTGACTCTGTGTTTTCTGCGCCACTCTCGCGTTTGTACCTTTGGATGCGAATCTTTCGGGAGCGACACTAGTATATGGCATAGAGGCAGTGCTCCCAATAGAAGTAGAGATCCCATCAATCTGGGTGTTGATGGAAGCTAAGCTAACAGAAGCTGAATGGTGTCAAAGTCGATACTATGAGGTGAATATGATCGAAGAAAAGCGAATAACGTCTCTGTGCCATGGTCAGTTGTATCAACAAAGAATGAAGAAAGCGTTTGACAAAAAAGTCTGACTCCGTGTCTTCAGAAAAAGAGACCTTGTGCTCAAGAAGATACAATTATTTCTCACTGATTCTCGGGGAAAATGGACTCCGAATTACGACGGCCCCTATGTGGTCAAGAAAGCTTTCTCAGGCGGTGCCTTGAGACTTGCAACCATGGATGGAGAGGAATTTGCCTACCCCACAAATGTTGACATAGTCAAGAAATACTTTGCCTAAACAAAAAAAACGTCTCGGTGGATTGAAAACCCGAAAGGGAGGTCCAGGCAAAAATTAGAGACACAAGAAAAAAAATCATCATCCTAGTGGATTGGAAATCTCAAAGTACAATCCAGGAAAAAGTTAGGGATTAATGGCAAGTAACTACGTCTGATGTTAAATCCCTCAGTAGTCATGCCATCCATCAGGAAAACTCCAGTCAACTTCATCTTCGACAGAAGCTCGGGATGTCCAGAATTCAAAGTTGGTAGAAGGATAACAGTCGTTATGTTTCAATGTACCCCTTTTCCCATAAATTACCATTTCCTAAAACTTTGTAAATACTCTATGGAATCACGGGCTTGGCTGATTTCCATCCTATCAATAAAATTTAAGCCCTAGTGCTTTTGTTTGTAATTCTTATTTGTTTTAGCTTTATAGAATGATGTTTTTAATATGATCAACGATTCTTGAAATAAAACAAAAATGAATTTACTTGTCAAATTTTTCTGCTTTTAAAATATAGATGGCACTTCTTTTGATTGTTGAACATCGAAAGAATATCGATTGTTTCTCCGAAGGTGGTTGAACCTCAAAGTGCAGAATCAAAGTACTCCTTCTAAAACCAGTACGCCTGAATGAACGATCAACTGTATCATATGTGATTTTCCCATCTGATATCCCCAACAGAGTTCGTATCTCTTAAGACCAATTAAACAATTCTTTCTCCCTACAGGGACCGTCTCTCCTAAGCAAGGAAGGATTGCTATCTTGGAACAATGATACTTTTCATTCCCCACAGTGGTCGAGTATCCAATCGTGTTCATCCATTAGTCTGTATATCGCGTCAGTTTTGTCAGCATAAACATACATACATCATGCATTATTGATTCATACTCATATCCATATTGCATCACTATCACTCTAGTCGGTCTAGTTCCCAAGTGGTAAAGTCCTCTTAATCCAGTTGTCAGTCCTTTACTTGTTAGGAAATACAGTGTCTGAGCAGTCTCTCCCCCAGTTTATTTCTGGATAGGAGATGGTCCTCGACCACTTTGATAACTTGAACCTCTGAAAGACCAGAAGGCATTCGACAAATGTCACTCTTCACCATTGAAGATGATATCTTCGCTTTCCAGGATTAAGGAAAATCCCCAAAGAAAGCCTCGCAAATAAAGACTCTCAGCAACACATTGGTTTTTCTCTCCAGAAAGTCAATGTTAATGAAGTCATCAGCACCTCAAAATTGGATTACGTCACATGACATTTCTCCAAGAAGATTTCGAGGAAAAGTATGATGTAATATACCAAGCTGGAAACCGTCTCTCAAGAGACTCGTTTTCCCTAATAGAGTCAACAAATGACGTCTCCAACAGAGAAGTTTGAACACCTCTACAACTCAGACGAACGGGTCCCCCAGCAAGTCTGACATCAAAACTTTTTCCCGTTAAATGGCATCTCCCCAGGAAAATTCGACGAGAAGTTTGAGGTAAACCGCTACAAATAGCGTCCCTTGTCAAAAAAGTTTATTGACGAAAGAAACTAAGACCAATTCCTTGGCTGAAAACCAGGATCGAGGGGAAGTTTATTCACAAAAGAAACTGAGACCAGTTCCCTGGCTGAAGACCAGGATTGAGGGGAAGTTTATATCAGAAACTAAGACCAGTTCCTTGGCTGAAGACCAGGATCGAGGGGAAGTTTTTACCTTTTCTAAGCATCATTGCTTAGCAAAAGAAGATGGATGAGCAAGCTTCCATTCATAACCAGCATCAAAATTTTGGGTATTCCGATATTTAATCCTCTTGCACCCCAAATGCCTGAATACCTTCGCCCTTCACACCTTCGGGTCCGAGAAGATTAAATAGGGGCATCTGTCATACCCCAAATTTTGACCACCAATATTTCCCATCATTGTGCAAATCGTCATCACAATCAGGATAAATCATCATGCCTTATCAATCTCCTCAAAGATGGTTGAGCATTCACTACAATCAAAGATTAGGGTTTTTAGCCCTCTCAGAGCATCTAGACAAGGATCAATCATGAAATGACATGATCTTCATTTTATCTAGCCTCTCAAAACACCCACAAAGGATCAAGAGGACTCCCACATCAAGAATCAAGCACAAGTTTGCAGCATTCCAAGTGGATCAAGCCTCAAGATCGCCTGTGTCCCCAAATTAGGGTTTTGGTCGACTGAGGCCTCCAGATGAAAATTTCCATCTAGACATGAGCCAATGCCTCAATGTATGGTCCTATAAGCTCAAAAGGATCTCAATAACCCATCCACAATGGCAAAATCACCTTGAAGGTCCATCTATCAAAAAATCAGGAATTAGGGTTTTGATCTAATTCAACCCTTGAGTTAACATGTGAAGTGAGGCATGGCTTGAAGCTTCAAAGACCTCAAATACATCATGTTGACATGTTTACAAGATTTGATTGACTCAAAGAGCTCAAATCATAAGCCACAAGAGCTCGAAACCATCTGATCACAAATTAGGGTTTCTGATGGAAAAAGTCAAACCCTATCCTTGATTGTTGGCCTATCCTTGATCTCAAACCTTGGGGAGGGGTCTAAGACATTCCTAAATACCCTTAGAGGCCATCCATGAAGTTTAATTGAACCCAAGGATTGATTTCACAAAAGAATCACAAAGTCAAAATTTCATCTGATAAAAAAAGTCAACTGTACAAAAGTCCAAGTTTTACTTTTTGGATTTTTGGTCAACCAAGGTTCCTTAACCCTAAAACAATGTTAATATGTGATTTGAATCATCATTCATCAAGAAAAATCAAAGAAAGTGGGTTAACTTGTAAAAGGGGTAACCATAAAAAAACTTAGAATTTTTCTAAGTTATGGAACAAAGTGGCTAGGGTATCAACTTCCAAGGACCATAACTTGAGATCCAAGCAACTATTTTAGGTGATCCAAAGCTAGATTTGTAGGTCTTTCTACACTCTACAAAAGCTTCAACTACATCAAGTTCCAGTTCTTCATGGATTTTTAGTTAGTAGTGAATCAAAGTGGTGAAAAAACCAACATATGTTAAAAAACACTTAGTGAAAATTTTGCCTTGTAATTTCAGCATGAAACATCAAACTTCCAAGGAATTTTTCACATTGATCCAGATGAATCAATGAAATCTTCAAACTTCAATGTTTTAGTACATCATTCAAGCTTTTCAAAAAGTACAAGAAGTCTCTCTAATTCATTTTGAGCTGAGAGATACATCCATGGGAAGTTAGCTTTAAAATATGATTTTTCACTATGTCAGAATTGTGCATTTGGTCGAACTTGCATATTATAAGTCATCAAAGACATGTTTATCCATCTATACACCTCAGGGGGAGACCAAGGAGAAACAAACACTGATCCATAAGCCTTCCAAGTCTTTGGAACTACATGTAGGTGTGTCATCCCTAAAAGCTAAAGATGCCTCAAGACTCCAATTTTGTTTTGAGACATTCAATGGATGCATAGAGCTGGCATGTATCAGTCCATGATCAACCAAATGGGTCAAGATAAGCTCATACACCAGAGGACCATATGTCTGTGCTCTAATCTCAAGTTAATGGCTAGAGGAGACTTGAGATTCCATTTGATCCATATGTGCCAAAGGCCTGCTGCAGTTGCCACACACTGTTGCTTGCAAAACAAACTTGACACACTATAAATAGGCCTCAATTGTGATCAATTTGAGTACACCAAAGGTCCTAAACAGATGCCTTTCTCAAAATCACCACTTTCACTCCAAAAACACCTTCTCTTGCAAGTCACTATCGGGTTTTGCATTTGAGAGTGATTCCAGCCAAACCAATGGTTCACACACCTCACATATAACATATAGAGATGATCCAAACTCTTACATAACACCTGGAACACCAATTTCACAAAATCACCAGCCAACTGCTCAAGTTCTTGACAGAGTTGCAGTTGAGGTACCATCTCAATTTTTAGCTCATTTCAAACCACTCCAAGCATTCAGACACAACCCTTGGTACCTAAGGAAGTTGTCCAGATCATTGGAACCAACTTACAACACCTCCAACTCAGAATTTGATCATCAGATGCAAGAGGTAAGCCCTGAAACTCTCAAACTCCATGATCCATGCATCATAAATGAATTTTTGAGTTACCATCTTGTTTCTGCATGTATATATAGTAATAACCCTCAATCAATTGCCATGAATCAATCGTGTATGGAATTTCATATTGGTTTGTACAAATTAGGGTTCATATGTGTTCATCACGATTATCTCACTCCACACTGAAAATAAATGAAATTAAGTATCATAGTCATGATCGTGAGTAAAAAACGAGCAAGTTTGATATTTGGATCATGTGATTTCATCAAGTAATCAGTGAGAAATCATGAATTTTGCAAATCTGCAAAATTCAGAACACGCGCGTGTTCTAGGTGTGTTCTTGGTGCCATTTTTTTAAAATTTTTGAATATTTGAATTTTGTCATTTTATTTAATTGATTCAAAAATTAATTTCTCTCTGAATTTTAATGATTTTGAGCTGATTCTTTTTTTCAAAATTCACAAAAATATTAAAATATTTTATTTTACAAGAATTTCCCAAAAAATATTATTTATTTCATATATTTGATATTTTTGCAAAGAATTAACTTTTATTTGTTTTTGAACATTTAAAATATTTCTCTCTCTTGATTTTCCTAATTTTAATGATTTTTAATCATTCTATGGATAAAAACATGATTTTTCAAATATTAATCCAAGATTACAATTCATTTTTTCACATGTTTGATTAAATCTTCCATAATTTTATTAATTTTTAATCAAAATTAATTCCCTTTTTAAGCAAATTAGGAATTTGATCATTTTCACTCTCACCATTACTTTTTTTTCAAACTCTTTGGGCCTCGAATAGAGTGTAAGACCCAACCCCTTTGTAAATAAAATAACTTTGAGCCTCAATCATTGTATAAGTCCCAGTATAATTTTCAAAACAACGGTGCGATCACTGTTTCGCCATGGGCCTCTCCTTGAGTTGTAAGCCCCATCACTTGTACAAAAATAAATCTTTGGGCCTCTAATAGAGTGTAAGACCCAACCCCCTTGTACATAAATAATCTTGAGCCTCAGTCATTATATAAGTCCCATTATGTTTTCAAAATCTCGGTGCGATCGTTGCTTTTCAAAACATTTTTATATGGGCCTACCATTTGTTGTAAGTCTCATTTCTTTTCTTTTTCCAAACTTTTGGGCCTCTCCTTGAGTTGTAAGACCCATCCCTTTGTACAGAAAACCTCTATGGGCCTCAGTCATTGTATAAGTCCAGTACAGTTTACAAACAACAGTAAAATTACTGTTTTTCATCTGAGCCTCTCCTTGAGTATAAGCCCCAATAATCTTTTCAAAAACAACTTCTCTTTTGATTTAGGTTCTAATATACAGTTGTTATAAAAAATTTCTTTAATTTCTTTGAACAACTAACAATACAGCATGGAAGCTTGCTCAACTGTAAGTTTTTATCATCTTTCATTTACTTGCTTTCATATATATATATATATATATATATATAACTGTATTGTGGGAAGCTGCTCCCCTGTAAGTCCTTCTTTCATATCCTTTTAAATACTTGTCATATATCAACTGTATATATATCACTATTAGAACTTGTCAAAGAAATTCAGTTTCCCCAGAGAGGATTAATTCCCGGTGAAACTTCTCTTGAATTTCTTCAAACCCTAGAACTGTTCACTAAAGAAAAGATTATTCCCGGTGAAACTTTTCTTGAACTCTTCTTAAGTTTGGACCCACATGCTTCCTAAAAGCATCCCCGCCTCCTCTTGGGCTTTGTACAAGGACCCTCCGGCTTCTTAGAAGTTCTCATGCCTTCTCTTGGGCTTAATACAAGGACCCTGAAGACCTCTTAAAGGTATAAGACAGAACTTAGTCATCCTTTGCTAGAGCAGTCTTTCCAGTGTCAAATCTCAGACCAATTTAGGGTTGATTCTCATCCCTTAAAAAGGCCTGCCTCCTCTTGGGCATCATACAAAGATAAACTCTTCCATACCAGTAGACTTAGACACTCTAATCCCCTCTTGGATCTCAAAGACATTCTAATGTTCCCTTCAAACATAGGAGAAACCCTGGTCATTCTGGATCAATCTCTAGTAGAGTTAAAACCCACGGGTTCTAAAACCCAGTTTCATCCTAAAAGTTCCCCAGCCAGGGTCAGTTTATCATCAGTATAACATTATCATAACCTCAAGGTATCTGATACCTCAACTCTGTTGTAACCCCCTGCAAGAGTTGATTGCCCATTTAGACCTGCCTCGGGATCTCAATAATTCCCAGCTGAAGATAGCCTCCTCTTAGGCTTTGTATAATAATCCTTCCATTCCTCAACATAGCCAGCCTCCTCTTGGGGTTTGTACAATGATTCTCCCCAGTGGAGCTAACCTTTTCAGACTCTCTTGTTGAGTCAATCAACTTTCAGACTCTCTTGTTGAGCCAATCACCTCTTAATACTCTCTTGTTGAGTCAACCCTTTTAGCCTCAATCTTGGGCTTTGTACAAGACAGATAAAACCATTATCTTGTTAAGACAATATTTTTTAGCCTCCTCTTAGGCTTTGTATAATGATTTCTGCTAGCAAAAGTCAGCCTCCTCTTAGGCTTTGTATAATGATTTCTCCAGCTTATTCAGCCACAATCCTGGGCTTTGTACAGGACAGATAAAAGCACTTTCTTGTTGAGTCAAACCCCTTTTCAACCTCAATCTTGGGCTTTGTACAAGACACCATATAAATTTCCCTAAGCAGGGTCAATCCTCTTTTTCAGCCTCAATCTTGGGCTTTGTACAAGATAGATAATACTCTCCGGCAGAGTCAAACTCATTTCAACCTCTATCTTGGGCTTTGTACAAGATACTTAAAATATCCTCAGCCGAGTCAGTAGAGTCTCATTTTAGCCTGACTCTTGGGCTTTGTACAAGACATATAAAGATTTCTTTCCAATAGAGTCAGTCTTCTTTTCAGCCTCAATCTTGGGCTTTGTACAAAACACATACAAACCCTCCCCGGCGGAGTCAAAATCCTTTTTAGCCTCAATTTTAGGCTTTGTATAAGACAGAATATTTTCCCCAGAAAAGTCAAACTTTTAGTCTCCTCTTAGGCTTTGTATAATGATATCCCCAAAGAGCCAGTCTCTTTTAGCCCCAATCTTGGGCTTTGTACAAGACATATAAAAACTCTCTTGTTGAGTCAGTCATTTCCAGCCTCCTCTTAGGCTTTGTATAAGGACTTCCCTAGTGGAGTCAATCAACCTCTTAGCTTCAACCTTGGGCTTAGATCCAGGCACAAAAAAATCAACATCCCCTCAGAGGAAATCAAAATCTCTCTATAGGAAGTCACACTACTACAAAACGCCCAAACAACAACGCCAGGTTTACAACGACATCCTATACACCGTTCTTATAGTGCGTATTGGATGCGCGCGCATTATTTTAATTAGAAATCTCAAGGGTATAATAACGGTTGTTATAAAAACCGTTGTGATACAATCTATCTATCATGGGTTCAAACCTCATCGCCCTCAAATGGTTTATCCCTTTGACGTAAATTCTCCCTTTTTAAGTTTTATTAATATTTAACTAAAAAATAATAATGATATCACGACGACTTTTTCTTAAACCCGTTGTTACAAACTGTTATGTATTTTAAACACCAAGTATATATCAATTTATCCATTGAAAAAAGAAACAAGACGAAACAACCCTAACACCAACGCTGTCACCATTGTCGGGAAGAAGACAACAACAACAACAAGAAAGTGCTCTACTTTAAAGTGTTGCAATGTCACATTTGAAGAGAAAATCATCCAAAGGTGTTTCTACGTCTTCTTCCAGTGTAAAATCTCGATCTGGAATTTTTTGTGGTTGTGATGGTCGTATGGTTTCGTATCAATGCAAGAAAGGACAAAATAAAGGAAGGCTTTTTTAGAAATGTCCATTTTGGAGGAGCGATGAAACATGTAATTTGTTCATATGGGATGAAGACGTGGGAGAAAGAGATGGAAATGACGATGAAAGCATTATGAAGTCAGAGTTGGAAGTTGTGGGCTATCTGAAGGTTATGTATGAGGATTTAAAGAAAAAGAACAAGAATTTGACGAACAAACTGAAATCAGCGATATTTTCTAAAAATATCAAGATGTTATGTTTTCTTGTCTCCTTTATGTTTAATGTTTACTTTGTTATGAAATGTAATAGTTGAATTAGGGTTTGAATTACATTGTTAAAGTTTAAACTGCAGGTGCATTGTGAATTACATTGTGGATGTTTAAACTGCAGATGCATTAAGTGAGAAGTTAAGGTGCACCTTTTCTTTTTTATTTATTTTAAAATTCACAAATAAAAGGGTTATCACTACGGTTCTCCTGGTTAACCGTAGTGATATATTTATAATAAATAAATACATATCTATACGGTTTTTATTTATTTTAAAATTCACAGATAAAATGGTTATCACAACAGTTATTCTAGTTAACCGTAGTGATATATTTATAATAAATAAATACCTATCTATACGGTTGTTATTGTTAACGGTTGTGAAATAGTTTACCCATATATAAGCAAAATAACTTTCACTTAATTGACAGTAACGCCGTTGCCTTCAAAGTGAAACCCTAGAACCCATTTTTTCTCTTCGTTTTCACCATTAGCCGTGAATCTTATGCTTCATACATTAAGGTATTCTTCTTCTTCCATCTATTGTTAGATATTTCCCATTATCTCGTTTGTGGATTGTTATTTTTGTTGATTGTTCTTATTTTTTCAGATTCGTTTTCACTACCTTAACAAAGACCATGCTTTGGAAACTTCATTATGTTTGCGTAGCTATGGAAAAAAGTATAAGAAGCATGAAGCTATGATAGAAACTTCATCCACCTTGTACTTTTTATTCATAGCTTCACGAACAAGATGTTAGTAAATGAAGAATCAACACTGTAAGCAAACTTTATCTAGTTTTAGAAACAATGAAAAGAAATATAAGAAGTAGAAAGCTTTTGTGTAAGCTTTTTCCTCCTTATATATTTTTTTCATTGCTTCCCAAACTAGTTCAACATCATAATTGATTCCTGTTCTGTGATTAGTTTCATTAAAAGGTGCGTTATTCTTGTTCCTCTCCTTACTCTTCACTAGATTATGGTTTTAGGGTTTGTTTTCAACTGAGGATGCTCATTTTTTAAGCTTGCTTTGTTTCCTTTTAGGTTAAGGGGATGATACAGGGTGATGATGCTGGTGGAAGCAAGCGTATTATATCAGTTTATAATTTCTGGATCTGGTATAGAATGTTGTTTGAGTTTATTATATTTTATTTACATTGTTTGTTTCACTAACCCTCACTTAAAGTTTGCTGGTGGTAGCAAGCGTATTATATAAGTTTATAATAACTGGATCTGGTATAGAATGTTGTTTGAGTTTATTATATTCTATGTAGATTGTTTGTTTCACTAACCCTCACTTAAAATACATTCAGTTAATTTGATATAGATACTTATAATCTGCAAATTAAGTTGTATTTGAAAACCAACTTAAACAAACCAATGTTGTTTTCTGATTGCATGCCTCTCATCATTTATCTCACGTTCTTTTATATATAGATTATGGTATAATGATCTGGCTCCTTAGATCCATCGCCATCTTCCATTATAGTTAAATAAAAAATGAGGCAGATTATCCAATGTCTTGTTGATCTTATGGAAATTTAACTATAATCGAAGATAGCGGTATATTGAAGGAGTCAGATCAATAGACCACAATATATGTAAAAGAGCGTGAAATGCACAATGAGGTGAATGCAATCAGAAAACAACATTGGTTTGTTTAAGTTGGTTTTCAAGAATAGTTTAATTTGCAGATTATAGACATCTTCATCATATTGAATCCATGTATATTTATTTAGTGAGGTGTTTGAAAAACAAGCAATCTACATTTAATATAATAAACTTAAGGTACTTACAACAACGATTTTCTATTGTAACCGATATCATAAGTAATTTATGTTTTATATAATTTCGTTGCTGATGGGTTTCGAACCCAGAACCTAAGTGTATGTATTGCAACGGTTTATTATCATAACCGTTGTGATATATGGGGCGCGTCTTGCCTTTCAACAACGGTTTCCAGACCGTTGTAGAAACAACGAACTTACAATGACAATCTACATAACAACGCCTTCGCCCACATCATTTTATGTCATTCACAGCCGTTGTTAAATCGGTTTTTCGTAGTAGTGTCATCTCTCTGTTTATCACTTATCAAAACAGAAAATCAAAACAACACCTAATCCCAGATAACTGTTGTAAGTAGCACACTTGTTGATTCAAATATCCAAGTTGTTGTCCATCTTTTATCCTGGTAAATCCTTTCTTTCATCTAATTGTTGTAAGCAGCAAGCCTCTGGATTATTTACATCCACGCCACTGTCCCTCTCTTAGCATGAGAAATTCCTAAAGAAAAATGGCATTGCTCTACACTGCGTTAAAGTTTTCCCCTTCAGGACAAATCCCCTATAAAGGAAATTATGGCATTGCTGGATTCACATATCCCAGTTAAAGTAATCCTCATTTATAAACAGTCAACCAACAACTGTGATAAACAGACACGATGTCTCCCCTTTAGAAATGACAAATTATCTCTTAGTCAAACCTTTTAGCTTCAATCTTGGGCTTTGAACAAGACACAAATAAACCTTTTAGCTTCTATATTGGGCTTTGAACAAGACACCAAAATATTATTTTTCCTTCCTTAGAATAGGAAGAATACGATTGCTCTGATTTCCCTGTTTCGTTTAAACGGGAATACGTAGGCATAAGATTGCGAAATCTTAGCGAGCATACTAATAAAAAACTCTAGGTCCAGTACCTTCACACATCAATCAAACATTAGGTCCAGTACCTTACCAAAAACATGGTAAAAACCTGAAACATCAACAAAAACTCACTCTCTCACTCATATTTCCCAAGAAACTTTCCCAACCCATCAACAGATAAACACCATCAAGTACAAATCAGAACCTAAAACTAACATCCTGTGGATAACCACATATAGGATAGGTAATTGACAACTCCCTATTGTATAACCTGACCCCGAACTCCCCGAATCTCTTTAAGCGTTTGTTCAGCTAAACATTCCCGTGCAAGGTTAGTTTGAGATAGCTTCCCTTTCCCTTCCAGCTTCACGGGATAAATAAGAAATCAGAAAGTAGCACCCCCTCCTCTTCATTGAGGAGAAAACCCAAATTCTGCGAAAAGGTGGTCACGTCACCGACAAAAATCGCGCGCTACACCATCCAATATCTAAGTCTCCCTCACCTACTGAGTCACAGATATTGAACGCCATTACACAAGATAGCTTTGAAATTGATAAACCTTGGATAAGAGAAAATTTTCTAGCTAGTTACAACCAAGAAAAATTAGATTGGTATTTTAGCACCTTCTCAAAACTAGAAACGCAAGATTACTTAAGTTATTTTTATAAATTTCTAGAAGAACAGGAAATAAATGTTTACTTTTTTACTTGGTTTGAACTATACAGCTTAGAAAACAATATTAAAAATCCCTTCGCTACAGAAATGATAATAGATGTTAATACTGGAATGAACACCCATTGGAAAACTATCAAAAAGGGTGTTATAGAATCTATCCATCCTCCTTTAGAAGCAATTAAAATTCAGCATGAAACAGAAAAAATAGAAATAGATGCGTCTCCATTTAAAGTTATTACTAATCCTTCTGAGCTAAGGAAATATATGAATAATGTTCATAGTCAACTTAATAATACTAATCAGCTGTTGCATTCTGTGGCACATCAGATAGACCGTGTTGAGAATTCTCTTAGCCATAGAGAAAAAACTTTACAAGAATTTAAATTAAATCCTACGAGACCTATATACTAGTACACCGCCCCATCTGATTTAGAAATTAAAAAATTAAAATTAGGCAGAGAAGATAAAATAGAAGAATTAATACTAAAATAAAAAATATATGGAAATAGGTGGCCCCTATAAGATTGGTAATGTATTATCTAGAGAAGAAGAATTTGATAACTTAATAAATCGGCTAGAACGGTCCCCGAAACCTAAAACTAGAAATTATTATCATATACCTCCGTTTGCAGAAGAGCAATTCGAAGAAAGAAGCCATTTCATAGAAAATAATTATTCAGGAGAATCTATAATAGAATGGAATATAGATGGTGCCTCAGAACAACAAGTTTTAGACACCATACAAAACATGGATATGGCAGCCAGTTGAAAGGTTGGTGGGATAACATTGTTAGTCCTGAAGACAAACTAAAAATAGACTCAGCTGTTAAAACAGAAACTCAATAAGCTATATGCGTTGCAACTTTACTATACGCTATAACGAAGTTCTTTGTAGGAGAACCTCTTAAGTTCCAACAAAGAGCTGGAGATCAATTACAAAACCTTTAATGTCCTAAGATATCTGATTACAGATGGTATCGCGACATGTTCCTATCTAAGCTTTATCTTAGAGAAGATGGCGTGGCTGTTTATTGGAAAGAGAAATTCTTAAGTGGATTACCTAGACTCTTTGCTGAAAAGGTCAAGACCAATATTAGGGAAGCCTTTAGTGGCGAAATTCCTTATCAAAACCTAACCATAGGAGAATTATCCAATTATGTTATTGAAACTGGAATACAAATATGTACAGATTACAAAATACAAAATAAAATAAAATCATAAATAACTAATAGTAAAAAGGAATTAGGTTCGCTTTGCGAACAATATGGAGTAGCTCCCCTTAGAGCTCCTAGCAACCCTAAACATAAAAACAAATCAACTAGTAAAGGAAGAAGTGACTACAAATATCATAAAAAGCCTTACTCAGATAAAACAGAATTTTATCATAATAAAAAGAAAAATTATGGTAAAAAGCCTTATAAGACATCTTTTAATAAAACTAAACCAAAAGATAAAGAGGTTAAGTGCTACAAATGTGGAAGATTTGGGCATTATGCTAATAAATGTAAGGTCCAAGATAAGATAAATCAATTAGGAAATCTTGACATATCAAAAGAATTACAAGATATCCTTATTAGTTCTTTAGAGACCATTTTACTTAATAGTGAAGAAGAAACAGCGTTTCAAAAAGAAACTTCTGAAGAAGACATTAATCAACTTATTCACTCATCTAATTCAGAATCTGATTCTGAAGATGAATGTGCAGGATTAGATTTCTGCAATTGTAACAATTGCAAAACTATTAATGTATTAACTAACACCGAAACTAATACTTTAATGATTGTTCTTGATAAAATGGAAGAATCAAAATCGAAAAATGCCTTTATGCGACAAATTAAGTCCATTACAGAATAAGATACTATTACTTCAAAAAATATTAACAAGGTTGAATTTAAAGAAGTTATGGAAATGTTTAAATCACGCAGAAAAAATATCACTATACAAGACCTACAGCAAGAAATTAAAATTTTGAAACAAGAAATACAAAATTTAAAAAGCCGGGATGATGAGATAGAATTAAAACTTTTGGAATTAGAAGGACATATGATTGTTCAAAAGCAAAATCAATCCTCTCCAAGTACTAACAATTTAAGTACGGATGCCGAAAAATACATTTTCAAAATAGAGAAAATTATTTCTCATAAGTGGTACTGTAGAATTAATCTGGTAATAAAAGACACTAATTTAGACATAGTAGCCTTAATAGATTCTGGGGAAGACTTAAATTGCATTCAAGAAGGATTGATACCCACTAAATATTATGAATAAACTAAAGAGACCCTTAGAGGCGCCAATGGAATGCGTTTAGGTATATCCTATATATTATCTGATGCTAAAATCTGTAAAGGACAAATATGTTATAAGACCTCTTTTATCTTAGTTAAAGATCTCCAAGAAAGCGTAATATTAGGAACCCCATTTATATCATTATTATATCCTTTTACAGTTGACGATACCGCCATAAGTACTCAGGCGCTGGGAAGAATAGTTAAATTTAAATTCTAAGATAAACCTAAAATTAGAGATCTTAATATTATGCAAGAAAGAAAAATCTCTATTATAAATCAAATTATGAATAAAACCAAACACGTTAATCACTTTAGTAAAGAGGTTCACTTTAAACTTTTGGATGAGCAATTACTAAGTAATACAGTCCGAGAGAAAATCAAAACTATAACTAGTAAATTTATTTCTGACCTCAGTTAAGATCGACCTAATGCTTTCTGGAAAAGAAAGACTCATGTTATATCTTTGCCTTACGATCCTAGTTTTAAATAAATTAATGTTCCAACTAAAGCTAGACCAATCCAAATGAATAAAGATCATATGGATTATTACAAGAAAGAAATTAATGAACATTTAGCTAAAGGGTTAATTAGACCCAATAAGTCGCCTTGGAGTTGCTCGGCGTTCTATGTGGTCAATGCTGCCGAATTAGAAAGAGGAAGTCCTCGATTAGTAATAAACTATAAACCTTTAAACCAAGCGTTACAATGAATTAGGTATCTCATACCTAATAAAAAGGATCTAATAAACAGATTACAACAAAAAAGTATATTTTCTAAATTTGATCTTAAATCAGGATATTATCAAATTCAATTACATGAAAAAGATAAATATAAAACAACATTTGTAGTCCCTTTTGGGCATTATGAATGGAATGTATTCCATTGGGTCTTAAAAATGCGCCTTCCGAGTTTCAGAACATTATGAATACTATATTTAATAATTACTCAAACTTTACTATAGTTTATCTTGATGATATCTTGGTCTTTTCAGATTCTATAGACCAATATTTTAAACATTTAAATCAATTCAATGAACTAATCAAATCTAATGGATTAGTATTATCAGAAAAGAAGCTAAATATGTGTCAAAGTAAAATCAAAGTTTATTACTAAGGAACTTTCAATTCCTATTATTCCCTTGGAAGATTATTATTATCCTCCCGAAGTATCGTTGTTACAAGTGATTCATAATGTGTTTCGTCAAGGAATTCACTTTCTTAATCCAGAAATTAATAAAACATATCCTTTTATGAGATCATCCTGGTAGATACTGATTCTATTACTCTTACACACGTTAAAGAGGATGCTACCGGAAATATTAAATAATCCAAGTTTAAAATTAATAAAGTTGTGTCCCCTTCAGACCGGGGTACACATCCTTATCATTCTTGAGATTTTACAAGGATCTTTGTCCCTCAGCATTACACTTACTTAGATTACATGGACGCCTGGTTCCATTTCCTTGCAGTTGGGCCATATGATCATACTTGGTTTATTTGGTTCAAGAAGAACATATCATTAAAATTTCCTAACTGGTGTATTAAATGGTTCGAAGTTTATGGGTTGGAAACCCAGATTTTTCCAGATCTAGCATTAAAATCTTACCTAGAATTTTGCAAAGTTACTGCTTGTCCAAAGCACAAAAGTCTGTTATCTTTTACAATCGCGTTTGGAATTACATGGATTATGTCATGGTCATTTACTACATATCAAATTTGGCCAAAAACTACTGCCTCTCATCTATCAAGAAGGATTTCTATCAGATGGTGGGACTCTTTCAGCCCAGAGCTAATTACTCCAGCCTTTAGAAATGCTTTGTATGCAAAAAATCCCAAGCTCTGTAAGTCTACTACAACTAGCACAGAAACTACTTTCCTAGCTGACAAGAGTAAATTGTTAGCTTCGCTCTCGGAAATTTCGGAACCCCAGAAATTTGCTGATAAGCTCCAAGAAATTACAAGTGCCATGTCAGAATACCACAGTTCAACCTCTTCTATTGATGGCACACCTCTCAATAAAGACGATTGTTATGGAATCTATGATTAGATTTCCTCCAGAATTATTAATATTACTTTTTCATATATGTTAATTTACTTTTAAGATAAGATTCGCTTTTATCACTTGCTATCATTTATCGTTAGAATTGTTAGGCCATGTGGGCCACCCTTGCTTTTACTTTACTCTACTTTGAACAATTATATAAAAGATAAGATTCCTTATCTTTGTTTTTGGCCATTTGTATTTGTCGGCCACTATGTTTCTTTATTATTGTAGCATTTAAGAGCATTGTAATTTAGTTTAAAGTTCATGTGCTATATAAGGACTTGGTCTTGTTTGTTCAGGGGATCATAATTTTCTCTCATACTTGAGTTGAAACTAAAAACCCTTGAAGAATCAATATTGTAAGCCTTCTTGTGAAATAATAAAATAATGACTTTATCTATTGCTGTACATTTAAATTATATACCTATTTTTAGATTTTCTAATGACGATATTTTACCTATTACAAATATATTTATTCAAGTATACTAGAAGATCAACAGACTCCACTATTAGAGTTAATCTTGCAGGAGTAAACTTTGCTCCTAATATACCCAGACCTATGTATTCCGATCCAATATCTAGGTCTCCCTCACCTACTGAGTCACAGATATTAAACGAAATTACACAAGATACCTTTGAAATTGATAAACCTTGGATAAGAGAAAATTTTCTAGCCAGTTACAACCAATAAAAACGAGATTGGTATTTTAGCACCTTCTCAAAACAGAAACTCAAGATTACTTAAGTTATTTTTATAAATTTCTAGAAGAACAGGAAATAAATGTTTACTTTTTTACTTGGTTTGAACTATACTGCTTAGAAAACAATATTAAAAATCCTTTTGCTACAGAAATGATAATCGATGTTAATACTAGAATGAACACCCATTAGAAAACTATCAAAAATGGTGTTATCGAATCTATCCATCCTCCTTTAGAAGTAATTAAAATTCAGCATGAAACAGAAAAAATAGAAATAGATGTGTCTCCCTTTAAAGTTATTACTAATCCTTCTGAGCTAAGGAATGATATGAATAATGTTCATAGTCAAGTTAATTATACTAATCAGCTATTGCATTCTGTGGCACATCAGATAGATTGTGTCGAGAATTCTCTTAGCCATAGAGAAAAAACTTTACAAGAATTTAAATTAAATCCTACGAGACCTATATACCAGTACACTGTCCTATCTGATTTAGAAATCAAAAAATTAGAATTAGGCAGAGAAGATAAAATAGAAGAATTAATACTAAAATTAAAAAATATGGAAATAGGTGGCCCCTCTAAGATTGTTATGTATTATCTATAGAAGAAGAATTTGATAACTTAATAAATCGGCTAGAACGGTCCCCGAAACCTAAAACTAGAAATTATTATCCTAGACCTTCGTTTGCAGATTTGCAATTCGAAGAAAGAAGTCATTTCTTAGAAAACAGTTATTCAGGTGAATCTATAATAGAATGGAATATAGATGGCGCCTCAGAACAACAAGTTTTAGACACCATACAAAATATGGCTATGGCAGCCACCGCTTTTATAATCTGTAACAATGAGGACAAAAAGACTAAAGAAATTTTAATTATGGGTTTCCCTGGCCAGTTGAAAGGTTAGTGGGATAACATTGTTAGTCCCGAAGACAAACTAAAAATAGACTCAACTGTTAAAACAGAATCTCAATAAGCTATATGCAGTGAAACTTTACTATTCGCTACATGTAAGTTCATTGTAGGAGAACCTCTTAAGTTCCAACAAAGAGTTGGAGATCAATTACAAAACCTTTAGTGTCCTAAGATGTCTGATTACAGATGGTATCACGACATGTTCCTATCTAAGCTTTGTCTTAGAGAAGATGGTGCGGCTGTTTATTGGAAAGAGAGATTCTTAAGTGGATTACCTAGATTCTTTGCTGAAAAGATAAAGACCAATATTAGGCAAGCCTTTAGTGGCAAAATTCCTTATCAAAACCTAACCATAGGAGAATTATCCAATTATGTTATTGAAACTGGAATACAAATATGTAATGATTACAAAATACAAAATAAAATAAAATCAGAAATAACTAATAGTAAAAAGGAATTAGGTTCAGTTTGCCAACAATATGAAGTAGCTCCCCTTAGAGCTGCTAGCAACCCTAAACATAAAAAGAAATCAATTAGTAAAGGAATAAGTGACTACAAATATCATAAAAAGCCTTACTCAGATAAAACAGAATTTTATCAGAATAAAAAGAAAAATTATGGTAAAAAGCCTTATAAGACATCTTTTAATAAAACTAAATCAAAAAATAAAGAGGTTAAGTGCTACAAATGTGGAAGATTTAGGCATTATGCTAATAAATGTAAGGTCTGAGATAAGATAAATCAATTAAGAAATCTTGACATATCAAAAGAATTACAAGATGACCTTATTAGTTCTTTAGAGAACATTTTACTTAATAGTGAAGAAGAAACTTCGTTTCAAGAAGAAAATTCTGAAGAAGACATTAATCAACTTATTCACTCGTATAATTCGGAATCCGATTCTGAAGATGAATGTGCAGGATTAGATTTCTGCAATTGTAACAACTGCAAAACTATTAATGTATTAACTAACACCCCATCTAATACTTTAATTACTGTTCTTGATAAAATGGAAGAATCAGAATCGAAAAATGCCTTTATGCGACAAATTAAGTCCATTACAGAAGAAGATACAATTACTTCAAAAATATTAACAAGGTTGGATTTAAAGAAGTTATGGAAATGTTTAAATCACCCGGAAAAAATATCACTATACAAGACCTACAACAAGAAATTAAAATTTGTAAACAAGAAATACAAAATTCAAAAAGCCGAGATGACGAGATAGAATTAAAACTTTTGGAATTAGAAGGACATATGATTGTTTAAAAGCAAAATCAATCCTCGCCAAATACTAACAATTTAAGTACGGATGCCGAAAAATACATTTTCAAAATAGAGAAAATTATTTCTCATAAGTGGTACTGTAGAATTAATCTGGAAATAAAAGACACTAATTTAGACATAGTAGCATTAATAGATTCTGGGGCAGACTTAAATTGCATTCAGGAAGGATTGATACCCACTAAATATTATGAACAAACTAAAGAGACCCTTAGAGGTGCCAATGGAATGCGTTTAGGTATATCCTATAAATTATCTGATGCTAAAATATGTAAAGGACAAATATGCTATAAGACCTCTTTTATCTTAGTTAAAGATCTCCAATAAAGCGTAATATTAGGAACCCTTTTTCTATCATTATTATATCCTTTTACAGTTGACGATACCGCCATAAGTACTCAGGCGATGGGAAGAATAGTTAAATTCGAATTTTAAGATAAACCTAAAATTAGAGATCTTAATATTATGCAAGAAATAAAAATCTCTATTATAAATCAAATTACAAATAAAACCAAACACATTAATCACCTTAGTAAAGAGTTTCACTTTAAACGTTTGGATGAGCAATTATATAAGTAATACAGTCCGAGAGAAAATCAAAACTATAACTAGTAAATTTAATTCTGACCTCTGTTCAGATCAACCTAATGCTTTATGAAAAAGAAAGGCTCATGTTGTATCTTTGCCTTACCATCCTAGTTTTAAAGAAATTAATATTCCAACTAAAGATAGACCAATCCAAATGAATAAACATCATATGGATTATTGCAAGAAGGAAATTAATGAATATTTAGCTAAAGGGTTAATTAGACCCAGTAAGTCGCCTTGGAGTTGCTCGACGTTCTATGTGGTCTATGTTGCCAAATTAGAAAGAGGAAGTCCTCGATTAGTAATAAACTATAAACCTTTAAACCAAGCGTTACAATGGATTAGGTATCCCATACCTAATAAAAAGGATTTAATTAACAGATTACCACGGAAAAGTATATTTTCTAAATTTGATCTTAAATCAGGATATTATCAAATTCAATTACATGAAAAAGATAAATATATAACAACATTTGTAGTCCCTTTCGGGCATTATGAATGGAATGTACTTCCATTGGGTCTTAAAAATGCGCCTTCCGAGTTTCAGAACATTATGAATACTCTATTTAATAATTACTCAAACTTTACTATAGTTTATCTTGATGATATCTTGGTCTTTTCAGATTCTATAGACCAACATTTTAAACATTTTAATCAATTCTATGAACTAATCAAACCTAATGGATTAGTATTATCAGAAAAGAAGCTAAATTTGTGTCAAAATTAAAATTAGGTTTTTAAGGTTTGACATTGGTCAAGGTCTGTACACCCCAATTAGTAGATCCTTAGAATTTTTTACAAAATTTCCAGATGAAATTAAAGATAAAACCCAGCTACAAAGATTCTTAGGATATCTAAATTATGTGTCCGATTTCATTCCTAATTTAAGAACCATTTGTATACCCCTATTTAAAAGACTTAAGAAAAATCCTCCTCCTTAGGATAAGTCTATGACTGAGAGCGTACAACTGCTTAAGAAGATAGTTAAAAAAACTACCTTGTTTAGGTATTCCAAATCCTACCGCAGATCTTATTGTTGAAACTGATGCCTCGAATATAGGTTTTGGGGGAATATTAAAACAGGTTTTACCAGGTTCTAAGAAGGAGCAAGTTGTGAGATATTACTCGGGAACCTGGACTCAGGCCCAATTAAATTATTCTACTATTAAAAAAGATATTTTATCAATTGTTTTATTTATTATGAAATTTCAAGATGATTTGTTACTAAAATCATTTATTTTAAAAACTGATTGTAAATCTGCAAAAAGTGTATTACAAAAAGAAGTTAAGAATTTAGTTTCTAAACACATTTTTGCCAGATGGCAGGCTTTACTCGCATGTTTTGATTTTGAAATTATTCATATAGAGGGTATTAAAAATGCATTACCAGATTTTTTAACAAGAGAATTTTTACAGGGAAAGAAAAATGAGTAACAAGACTACTTCTAAAGATTCTTATGGCCCGCCATAACAAAGTCCAGAAAACCACAATAAACAATTGGTACTGGGATCATCTTCCTATGTATCAAAAATTACTTCTCCAATTTCCTCTTTAAAGGAAAACGGAGCCAACCCTGCTTTGGTTTCTCCATCGCAGTTTACTCAGGGTATTACGTCGTCCTCTTCTTTGAAGATGACTCCAATTAAAAGCAAATTAGCATATTACGCTCCCCCACCAGGAGTAAAATCCAAGTTTATTACTAAGGAACTTTCAATTCCTATTATTCCATTGGAAGATTATTACTGTCCTCCCGAAGTATCATTGTTACAAGTGATTAGTAAGTTGTTTCCTCAAGGAGTTCACTTTCTTAATCCAGACATTAATAAAACCAGGTCCTTTTATGAGTTCATCCTGGTTGATACTGATTCTATTACTTTTACACACATTAAAGATGATGCTACCAGAAATATTAAATACTCCAAGTTTAAAATTAATAAAGTTTTGTCCCCTTCAGACTGGGGTACTCATCCTTATCATTCTAGAGATTTTACAAGGATTTTAGTCCCTTAGCATTACACTTACTTAGATTACATGGACGTCCGGTCCCATTTCTTTGCAGTTAGGCCATATGATCATACTTGGTTTATTTGGTTCAATAAGAACATATCATTAAAATTTTCTAACTGGTTTATTAAATGGATCAAAATTTATGGGTTGGAAACCCAGATTTTTCCAGATCTAGCATTAAAATCTTACCAAGAATTTTGCGAAGTTACTGCTTGTCCAAAGCACAAAAGTCTGTTGTCTTTTACAGCCGCATTTGGAATTACATGGATTATGTCATGGTCATTTACTACAGATCAAATTTGGCCAGAAATTACCGCCTCTCATCTTTTAAGAAAGATTTATATCAAATGGTGGGACTTTTTCAGCCCAGAGCTGCTTACTCCAGCTGTTAGAAACACTTGGTATGCAAAAAATACCAAGCTCTGGAAGTCTACTACAACTAGCACGGAAACTACTTTTCTAGCTGACAAGAGTAAATTGTTAGCTTCGCTCTCGGCAATTTTTGATTCCCAGAAATTTGCTGATAAGCTTCAAGAAATTACAAGTGCCATGTCAGAATGCCACAGTTCATCCTCTTCTATTGATGGCACACCTGTCAATGAAGACGATTGTTATGGAATCTATGATTAGATTTCCATCAGAATTATTAAAATTACTTTTTCTTATATGCTAATTTACTTTTAAGATAAGATTCGCTTTTATCACTTGCTATCATTTATCGTTTGAATTGTTAGGCCATGTGGGCCACCCTTGCTTTTACTTTACTCTACTTTGAACAATTATGAAAAAGATAAGATTCCTTATCTTTGCTTTTGGCCATTTGTATTTTTCGGCCACTATGTTTCTTTATTATTGTAGCATTTAAGAGCGTTGTAATTTAGTTTGAAGTCCGTGTGCTATATAAGGACTTGGTCTTGTTTGTTCAGGGCATCCTATTTTCTCTCATACTTGAGTTGAAACAAAAAAACCCTAGAAGAATCAATATTGTAAGTCTTCTTGTGAAATAATAAAATTATGACTTTATCTATTTCCGTACATTTAAATTATATACCTATTTTTAGATTTTCTAATGACGATAATTTACCTATTACAAATATATTTATATCCTTTATGTGTATCACTATATCCATCAAAGACACAAGGAATAGTTTTTGGATTAAATTTGTTGTGCCGTGTGTCCCATGTGTAAGGGAAGCATTTAGAGCCAAAGACTCGCAATGAAGAATAGTTAGCATGTGTCCCATGCACGAAAAAATAAGGAGTTTCAAAATTAAGAGAAGAAGATAGGAGTCTATTAATAAGAAAAACAGCTGAAGTAAAAGCTTCTACCCATAGAAATAAAGGGGCACCACTATGGAACACCATAGTCATACCTAGTTCCTGTATTATTCTATGTCTTCTTTCGACCATACCAATTTATTCTGGTGTATATGGGCATGATACTTGATGTATAGTACCTATTAAACAAAAGTGAGTTGAAAGTTTGGAGTTGATGAACTCACCTCCTCCATCAGAATGAAAGATCTTAATTTCTTTGTTAAATTGTTTTTTAACATACTGCTCAAAGGATAAGTAAGCATTAACAAAATCAGATTTGTGTTGCAAAGGAATAATCCATGTATACTTGGAGAAATCATCAACCAAACATGCATAATATTTGAATTTAGAAATAGATAAAACGGGAGCAGGTCCCCATAAATCGCAATGTACTTTTTCAAATATAACAAATCTAGAATGCTCAGAAGAAGAGAAAGGTAATTTATTAAGTTTTCCTAATTAACAACTATCACAAAGATGTTCAGGTTTAATAGTTCCAACTACATCAATTAACCCTTTATTCTTTAGTAATTGTAAAGCTGAAGTTTGAGGAAGTCCTAGTCGTTGATGCCAAATGTCTGTTGAACCAGATTTGAAGCGATGTGAGAAATATAATTCAGGAAAAGAAGAAAGAACATATAGATCACCCTTGCGTTTCCCTGTGATCATTGTTTCCCCAGTTTCTTGTTCCTTTACACAAAAATCAACATTAAAAAACTCACATAATTGGTAGAGGAAAACCATCACCAATAAGCACAGAGTTTGTACCTGAACATTGTCAAATGTTGCTCAACATACTAGTTTTACCTATCATGTGATTGGAGGCTCCGGTGTCTGAGATCCATTTTGTTTCAGCAATTATATTGTCCAAGGTGAGTGCTGCAAGTGCTTGAGGTATATCATCTGATTGAGTTAGTTTCTTAGGCACCAACCAATATATCTTTTCTATATGGCCTTCTGTGTCACAATATTGCCATTTTTCATTCTGATATAGATCCCGTTCTGCAGGAGTCATAGGGCGTTGTCCCAGTGGTGGAGGGCGTCTCTGTTGGGTGGTCAAGATGTGTTGATTCTTACTATGGCTACTAGGTTGTTGAGCATGGAACCCTCGTCCTGTTGATGTGAAGGTTTGAGAGTTCCCACAGTTTCGAGAGAAAGATTGATGAGATTTTTGTTGTTGCCCATAGAAGGCCATTTGAGGAGCAAATGTGTTTTGCATCTTAGCACGGTTGGAAAACCAATTGCGTCGTTGGTCGAGGCTCTGTAGTTGTGCGATTGCATCAGAGTATGATGGCCTTGGGGGTTTTATCATGGTTGTTGTGAAGGTTTCATATTCAGGTCCGAGGCTTGTAAGGAGGTAAAATACCTTTTCTTTATCAGGGACAGGTTTCCCAATTGCAGCAAGGTTGTCGCATAAACCTTTGAAAATGCGAATATGTTCACCAATAGTTTGGTCATCTTCCTTGCGGAGGTATGTGATTTGTTGACGGATTATGAATTCACGTTCTTGTGAATCTTCTGCATATGCATCTTTGAGTGCGACCCAAACGGCGTGGGCAGTGTCGATGCCGACGACCAGTGCAAGTGCTTCCTCGGAGAGGGTTTCGATTATCCAACCTCGAAGAAGACGACCAGACTTACGCCAAATGACGAATTCCTCAGTTAATTTTGAAACAAATTGTTCTAAGTTTGTGGTATTGGTGGTGTATTGAGTGGGTGATGGGTCTTCATTTGTAAGATGATCCACCAAGTCTTGGCTTTCTGCAAGTGCTAAGGCTTGTTCACGCCACAATGGATAGTTTGTAGGGCTTAGTTTTTGGGTGATAAAGTTGCTGACATTGAGGGATAAAGAAGTCATGGTTTTGTAGGTGGTGTTCACAAAGGATCTGGATACCAAGAAGAAAATAAGGACAAGAATGGATTGATTTTATTTTATAAGAATTGTGAAATGTGAACACTGCATAATACAATAGAGGTGGAGCAAATATATAGGGGTAGCCAGTAGTGAGTACAGCGGTTATACATAATTGCAGTTTAATGAATCACTAAAACATAGCTAAATTTCCATATTGTGTAGAGAAATAATCAGGTTAGTTTACTGCATTGTTTTTTTTACAGCTGCAAGCATTAATCCTCCAACGTCTCTCCATTTGTTGTGCCATAATTATAGGGATTCTCTTTGACTATTGTTTGTGTCCCTTAATTAATGTAATTGCTGTCAAAGGACACTTGGGTACGTTTAATACCCTCCCTTAAATGAGGCCGAGGTTGAAGGCAGAGTTTGTCCTGGAAGTGCATGAGAATAAACTTTGACACTGGTTTAGTGAAGAGGTCAGCAACTTGATCATTAGTGGGAATGTAGTGAGAAACAAGAAGTCCAAGTGAAACTCGTTCGCGAACAAAATGATAATCCAATTCAATGTGTTTGCTGCGAGCATGAAACACTAGATTGATGGTCATGTGAAGAGCACTAATGTTGTCACAATGGAGTATTGGAGGGGAGGAAAGGGAAATGCGAAGGTCTTTTAAGATGAATGATAACCATGTGAGTTCAGCTGTAGTGCTTGCCATGGACCTATATTCAGATTCAGTGCTGGAGCGGGAGACTGTGTGTTGTTTCTTTGCGCACCATGAGATGAGATTTCCTCCAAGAAAGGTACAATAGCCAGTGGTAGAGCGTCGAGTGGTAGGACAACCTGCCCTATCTGCATCAGAAAAGGCCAAAAGGTCAAGTGTAGTGTTGGAAGTAAAATGGAGACCTACATCAATAGTTCCTTTGACATATCGTAAGATATGTTGAACCATTTTTAAATGGATAATCGTGGGAGAATGCATGAACTGGGAGACATAGTTAACACTATAAGAAAGGTCAGGACGAGTAAGTGTGAGGTATTGTAAAGCACCAATAATCCCACGATAGTGGCTTGGATCATCAAGGGGAGTGTCATTTGACCCAATCTTGGTCTTGGCTTCGAGTGGTGTGCTCATTGGTTTACAATCAATCATGTTAGCTCGTTCGAGGATAGTAATTGCATAATGTGTTTGAGATAGATGAAGGCCATCAATTGTCGGGAGTATCTCAATTCCAAGAAAATGGTGGAGAGGTCCTAAGTCTTTCATGGAGAATTCAGATTGCAAGAGTTGAATGAAGTCAGCGACTAGAGAGGCAGTGGATCCTGTAAGGAGTATATCATCTACATAAATAAGAAGAATTAAGGATCCTACATTAGAGTGCAAAATAAATAAAGATGGGTCAGCCAAGCTACAGAAAAAACCATAGTTAATGAGATAAGAACTAAAACGGTCAAACCATGCTCGAGGCGCTTGTTTAAGACCATAAAGAGCCTTTTGTAGTTTGCAAACATGGTTTGGGTATTGAGGATCATTCATGCCAGGAGGTTGCTCCATGTATATGTTTTCAGCAAGCACACCATGCAAGAAAGCATTTTTTACGTCAAGTTGTCGAATGGACCATTTTTTAACAAGAGCTATAGTGATAATTAATCATATGGTTCCCGACTTGATTACTGGAGAGAAGGTTTCAGTACAGTTTACTCCATCAACTTGGTGATATCCCTTTGCAACAAGGCGAGCTTTGAGGCGATCTAGAGTCCCATTAGGTTTGAGTTTTGATTTGAATACCCATTTAGAGCCAATAACATGCAAGTTATGGGTGCGAGGAACAAGCTCCCAAGTTTGATTCTTATGCAAGGCTTCAATTTCTTTGCCCATTGCAGCTTTCCATCCGGGGTGAGATAATGCCGGACGAATGTTATGCGGGTTACGTGGAATGTCGGCACAAGGCATGGTAATCAAGGCATACTTAGGATTAGGCTTTGTAATCCTGTGTTGTGAGCGAGTAACCATTGAATGTATAGGAACATCTTGTGGTAGTTGAACCGGTACAGTAATAATAGGCTCAGGTTGCTGATTTGAAGTAGGAGTCACATTCTCAAACTCATTTTCAGTATGTAAATGGTGTGATGAAAGGTCAGATTGGTCAGGTTTAATCTGTGAGGATTGGTCTGGTTGATCAATAGGCGGAGTAGGAGTCACAAGCTCAACCTCATTTTCAGTATGTAAATGGTGTGAGGAGTGTTCAGGCTGCTCAAGTTCAATGTTTGAGGATTGTTCTGGTTGATCAATAGGCGGAATAGGGAGTTGTAAGGCAAGAGAGTGTGCTAAATTTGTGGGTAGCAGACTGGAGCATGGTGGTGAAGTCGAAGTTATTGCTGTCAAATCTGCACAAGAATTAGAATTAGTATGGGGTAGCCAAGAATCAAATATGCTAACTACATATTGTGTAGGAGGGAGAATTATATTATGATGATTAGTTTTATATGGAAAAAATAATTCATCGAAAATGACATGTCGTGAGATAAAAAATTTCTTAGTAGAAGGATGAAAGCATTTATATCCTTTATGTGTATCTCTATATCCAACAAAAAACAAGGAATAGTTTTTGGATTAAATTTGTTGCGCTGTGTGTCCCATGTGTAAGGGAAGCATTTAGAGCCAAAGACTCGCAATGAAGAATAGTTAGGATGTGTCCCATGCACGAAAAAATAAGGAGTTTCAAAATTAAGAGAAGAAGATGGGAGTCTATTAATAAGATAAACAGCTGTAGTAAAAGCTTCTACTCATAGAAATAAAGGGGCCCCACTATGGAACAACATAGTCATACCTAGTTCCTGTATTATTCATTGTCGTCTTTCGACCATACCAGTTTGTTCTGGTGTATATGAGCATGATACTTGATGTATAGTACTTGTTAAACAAAAGTGAGTTGAAAGTTTGGAGTTGATGAACTCACCTCCTCCATCAGAATGAAAGATCTTAATTTCTTTGTTAAATTATTTTTTAACATACTGCTCAAAGGATAAGTAAGCATTAACAAAATCAGATTTGTGTTGCAAAGGAATAATCCATGTATACTTGGAGAAATCATCAACCAAACATGCATAATATTTGAATTTAGAAATAGATAAAACGGGAGCATGTCCCCATAAATTGCAATGTATTTTTTCAAATATAACAGAGCTAGAATGCATAGAAGAAGAGAAAGGTAATTTATTAAGTTTTCCTAATTGACAACTATCACAAAGATGTTCAGGTTTAACAGTTCCAACTACATCAATTAACCCTTTATTCTTTAGTAATTGTAAAGCTGAAGTTTGAGGATGTCCTAGTCGTTGATGCCAAATGTCTGCTGAACCAGATTTGAAGCGATGTGAGAAATATAATTCAGGAAAAGAAGAAAGAACATATAGATCACCCTTGCGTTTCCCTGTGATCATTGTTTCCCCAGTTTCTCGTTCCTTTACACAAAAATCAACATTTGAAAACTCATAATTAACAGGAAAATGTTTGGTTAGTTGAGTTACAGAGAGCAAATTTTTTGTTAAATCAGGAACAATTAAGACATCCTGAAGGGGCAGTGTGATATTCTTTTGCTTAATGAAGGAATTACCAATACCATGAATTGGTAGAGGAGAATCATCACCAATAAGCACAGAGTTTGTACCTGAACATTGTCGAATGTTACTCAACATACTAGTTTTACCTGTCATGTGATTGGAGGCTTCGGTGTCCGAGATCCATTCTGTTTCAGCAATTGTATTGTCCAAGGTGAGTGTTGCAAGTTCTTGAGGTATATCATCAGATTGAGTTGGTTTCCTAGGCACCCACTAACATATCTTTGCTATATGGCCTTCTGTTCCACAATATTGACATTTTTCATTCTGATAGAGATCCCGTTCTGCAGGAGTCATACGGCGTTGTCCCGGTGGTGGAGGGCGTCTCTGCTAGGTGGTCAAGATGCGTTGATTCTTACTATGGCTACTAGGTTATTTTGCATAGAACCCTCGCCCTGTCGATGTGAAGTTTTGAGAGTTCCCACGGTTTCGAGAGAAAGATTGATGAGATTTTTGTTGTTGGTCATAGAAGGCCATTTGAGGAGCAAATGTGTTTTGCATCTTAGCACGGTTGGAAAACCAATTGCGTCGTTGGTCGAGGCTCTGTAGTTTTGAGATTGCCTCAGAGTATGATGGCCTTGGAGGTTTTATCATGGTTGTTGTGAAGGTTTCATATTCAGGTCCGAGGCTTGTGAGGAGGGAATATACCTTTTCTTTATCAGGGACAGGTTTCCCAAATGCAGCAAGGTTGTCGCATAAACCTTTGAAAGTGCGAATATGTTCACCAATAGTTTGGTCATCTTCCTTGCAGAGGTATGTGATTTGTTGACGGATTGTGAATTCACGTTCTTGTGAATCTTCTGCATATGCATCTTTGAGTGCGACCCAAACGGCGTGGGCAGTGTCGATGCCGACGACCAGTCCAAGTGCTTCCTCAGAGAGGGTTTCGATTATCCAACCTCGAAGAAGACGATCAGACTTGCGCCAAGTGAGGAATTCGTCAGTTAATTTTAAAACAAATTGTTCTGAGTTTGTGGTATTGGTGGTGTATTGAGTGGGTGCTGGGTCTTCATTTGTAAGATGACCCACCAAGTCTTGGCTTTCTGCAAGTGCTAAGGCTTGTTCACGCCACAATGGATAGTTTGCAGGACTTAGTTTTAGGGTGATAAAGTTGCTGACATTAAGGGATAAAGAAGTCATCGTTTTGTAGGTGGTGTTCACAAAGGCTCTGGATACCAAGAAGAAAATAAGGACAAGAATGGATTGATTTTATTTTATAAGAATTGTGAAATGTGAACACTGCATAATACAATAGAGGTGGAGCAAATATATAGGAGCAGCCAACAGTGTGTACAACGGTTATACATAATTGCAGTTTAATGAATCCCTAAAACATAGCTAAATTTCCATATTGTGTAGAGAAATAATCCGGTTAGTTTACTGCATTGATCTTTTACAGCTGCAAGCATTAATCTTTCAACGTCTCTCAATTTGTTGTGCCATAATTATAGGGATTCTCTTTGACTATTATTTGTGTCCCATAATTAATGTAATTGCTGTCAAAGGACACCTGGGAACGTTTAATAATTCTTTTATGTTTGTCTCTTCTCATGTGTCAAAATTATTCGTTCTAATTGGATGAGTGTGTAAAATGATATATATATATATATATATATATATATATATATATATATATATATATATATATATATATATATTTAAAATGATAATCATTATGCAACATAATTTAATTTTGATGTTTATGTATGGTTTAATTAAAAAGGTTTTTGGAAATTGGGAGGACTCTTACAAAGAACTCCCACGATACCTCGTGGCACTAAAACACTATGCTCCAGGGACGGTAGCATTGTTGGAGACATTGCCGACATATACGCCAGACAGGAATTGTGTCATTGGAAATGACATTTTTCACAGACTCTTCTGGGCGTTTAAACCATGCATCACAGGATTTACGTATTGTAAACCTATAATTCAAATTGATGGAACATGGTTGTACGGAAAGTATAAGGGCACACTACTAATGGTCGTGGCACAGGATGGCAACAACAACATTTTCCCTATCGCCTTCGCTCTAGTTGAAGGGGAGACTGTTGGAGGTTGGAGTTTTTTCCTAAAAAATCTCCAACAATACGTTGCTCCCCAGCCTAACTTGTGTTAGATCTCCGATAGACACCCCTCAATAGAGAGTGCTTACAACAATCCTGATAACGGTTGGCAGGATCCTCCCTTTAGCCATGTGTATTGCATTAGACACATCGGTCAAAATTTCATGCGGGAGTTCAAGGACAAGGGGCTAAAGAAGATGGTCACTAACGCGGGCTATGCACTAACAGATCCTACCTTTAGATACTACCGGGACGAGATTAGACTTACAAACGCAAATGCATTGAGATGGATTGATAATATTGAACGCGAGAAGTGGACAAAGGCGTACGACAATAGGCAGCGATGGGGCCATATGACAACAAACCTGGTTGAGTCTATGAACTCTGTATTCAAAGGCATCTGAAACCTGCCGATAAACGCTCATGTGAGGTCAACATATTTTAGGCTCGCTGCACTCTTTGATACCAGACGTACAAAGTTGGGTTCGGTCATACAATCTGGGCAGCTGTTTAGTGATAGTTCAATGACATTCATGAAGGAAGAAGCTGCAAAGGCCAACACGCATGTCGTCACGGTCTTTGACCGTATTACAGGTCACTTCGGTGTGACAGAGTCTATTGATCACAACGAAGGAAGGCCTAGGGGATGTTTTCGAGTGGAACTGGATAGGAGTTGGTGTGACTGTGGAAAGTTTCAGGATTTTCGTATGCCTTGCTCCCATGTTATAGCAACCTGTTCCAAGGTCCGGCTGGACCAAACCGGCTATCTCTCTATTCTTTACCAAGTCATTACTCTATGCAATGTCTACGGCACCAGCTTTCAAGTGGTAGCAAGGGAGGTCTACGGGCCTCCATACGAAGGCGAAATTCTGTGGCATAATGATTTTATGCGAAGAAATAAAAAGGGTCGCCCTAATAGCACCCGTATTCACACGGAGATGGATACAGCAGACAAAATGTTGAGGTTGTGTGGTTTGTGCCGCCAGCCAGGCCACAATCGTACCAAGTGTCCAAATGTGAGCTCTAGCACAACATCATAGTTTCAACTGTAAATTTGTCTATTTATAACAACAACAAATTTTATTTCATTGATGGCATACTTAACTGATTACAACGACATAACATAACATAACATAACATAACATAACATAAGATAACATAACGTAATAGCTAAACATCAACAAATAACCATCAACGGGACCTAATACCAAATCAGAAAATAACAATAACAAACCCAAACGAAACAACTCATAGAATTAGCTTATCTAGGAAATTACAACCATCAACTTAATTTCCTGTTCTAACATCATCATCATGAGGACGCCAACATCATTTTCCACTTTCCTCCAACACCAGGTGACTACGTTTGGACCAGACTTCTCAACCAGCCTCTCAATCTTCATGATCTTTTCACTTGCCGTAAATTCATCTGCTAGCCAGCGGCGAAGTTCCCTATGCAAATGCTTCAACGTGTGTGTGTTCCAGAGTAGCATCTTCATCGGAGGCTTGACAGATGAGTATACAACTAGGGCATCTCTTTTCATCAGTGGAAATTCTGGAAACGGTTCCTCTGGTGCTGATGATGATGACGACGGACGACGATTTAACCACTCAGACATGGTGTTAAGAAGGGGAGAGTTTGGGAAATTGGTGAGGGAAGATAGGAAATTAGGGTTTTGGTGACAAGTGTTGTGCAATAACAAGTGAGGGTGAACCCTTATTTATAGGCACATGATACCCCATTAAATAATATAATTAATTATATTAAAAAAATAAAATTTTAATCGTTTAAAAAAAACCACTTACACTGAGGCACCATCCCATATGGCGCCTCCCCTGGAAATTAGGGTACCCTAGCTACACTGAGGCGACATCCCATATGGCGCCTCCTGCTGGAAATTAGGGCACCCCAGCTAAACTGAGACGCCATCCCACATGACGTGTAGGAATTTATTTGAATATTTTTGCCTGAGTCGCCATCCCATATGGCGCCTCAGGTCTTTCTGTTTTCCAAAACTAGGTCACTTTAGTAAATCTCCTGAAACGTGTGTTTTTTTGGTTTTTTTTTTTAAAAAGTAAGTTATGTTAAAAAAAATCAAATTTTCTTTATTAAAAGATAGAAGTAAAATTTTCTTTCTCCTTTGTTATCACAACCACTCCATAATTCTAATTAAAAAAAAATTAAATTTTAAATTTTCTCTCTTTTCTTATTGATTGCTTTTAAGAATTTGGATAAATGTGTGTTTGCATGTAAATATTTCATTGGATTTGAAACCTTAAGGCATTTGTGCATGATTTTAAAACCAAATTAAACTAAACTGAATATATTTTGGTTTGATTCTTAACTATTTAAAAAGATAATTAAAAGTTTAAGAACTAAAGAAAAAATTAATAATTTTTTATAAGAAATGTTATAAAAGTGGAATTCTCAATTAGGGAAAATGTTGTAATAGTAAAAATAGACATTGAAATTATGTAATAATAAAAATAAATCGAAGAAGAGAAGTCTAACAATTAAAAATTAAAGAGAATTTAGAAATATTATAAGAGAAGGAAATAATCAACCCTATTAAATTGTCAACCCTACTCATGCTTAAAATCTTAGGTTGATATGTGTAGTCAACCCTACTCATGCTTAAGAAAGAAGGAAATAATCAACCCTATTAAATTGTCATTTTCTACTAATTATTTTATGGTTGTATCAAAACTTAAATTGTCATTCTCAAATCAATAATCATTCGACTACAATAATGTAGGATAATCAGGACTTTTTCCAAATATATATTAAAGAAAATTTCTTTTAGCGACCAAATGTTTGAGTATCAAAAAACCAAAAGATAAATAATTAGTAAACAATGTTTGCTAGTTGCTATAAATGTAATGCAACGAAGTGCAACAGCAAGAAAAGCAGAAAGCAGGAACGTGTGAAAGACCACATCTCCCACGCTTGTAGTTTTTCTTCTCTCCAAAATATATACTATTTAAAACTATAATATGCCAAAACAAAACCCTTTGAAATAGATAATATCTCCAGCTGGAGGAGATAAAAGAAAATATCTTCAGTGCACTGTTCTGCACTCCGTGGCTACTAGTACTACCGTCATCTATGAAATCGCCTTTCCTAGTTTGTAAGGAAATTACAGCTTCTATCTATACAAATTTTTCATCTCAGTCAAAGATTTTAGTTTTCCACCAAATTATAAACCACAGAAGCAAGGTGAAGATGGAAGAATGTAAATGCACACACAGTGTGATGAAAGAATTCTCATTAAAATCAGGAACCCTAACAAACCACAGTTCACTGAAATCGAAGACAGTGCCGGATTTACCTGATGCCACCACGGCGGTGATTGTTGATGACTCGTTCTGTTACAGTGAAAATCCGGTTACGTGCTGGTTCTGTTCACAGATCTGTTATTGTAGTTCTGGGAAGATTTTTACTCTAGGTTTTCCTGGATCTACAGTTCTACAACTTGCTGGATTCATGATGAGTATGAGTGACTTCTAATTTTTCTGGTTTTAATTTCAGATATATATAGATTTGAGATCTAGTATTGTTGTAAGAGTTGCATACTTTTGAAATTATGAGATATTTGCAGGTAAACACTTTCTGTGAGTTCATTCTAATTGTGTATCCTGATTTTTGGTTTTTAATGAAATTTCCTTGCTGAGTTATAATAATATATCATTTCACTTTAGGTGAGTTCAATCAAACTTTACATTTTTTATAATATATTATTTATGCTTGACTTTTGTATTAGGACTTAGACGTGTTTTGCATTATAATGTTTTTTTTTATAGGGTCAAATATGGTACTGTCTAAAATTTCTGTATTTAAGTTTATACATTCCTGATGTTGGCTTGCAGATTAAGTTTTGTCATATAGTGTATAGTCTTTTTTACCCTGATTCTATTATAACTCTTTAAAAATGTATTTTTTTTTATAAATTATAACTAGTTTTATAATTGCATACAAGTATAATTGTGACTTATTTGTAGTGTGGAAATTTTTACATTGTATAAAACACTTATGCATGATCATGTATACTTTTATTACTGTTATATCATTTTAATTAATTTAAGTTTCAATTTAATGGTTGTATGAATAAAATCTAATGTTTATTATTATTATTATTATTATTATTATTATTATAAAGTTGAGAAGCTTATAGTTACATTTTATCAAAAAAGAAGAAGCACACTTACATCAATAGAAAGAAGAGTTGTATATGCTCAAATCATTAGTCATTCAGCTCCAATGTTTAGGGATACTCTGGTCCTTTAACCCTGAAAAATTGAAATAAGTGCTGCCCGCTGCCCGCTGTTGCTTCTATATTGATATTAACCCATGCTTGTAGAGTTTAGTAATTTCCAAACAAATTAAAATATCTAAAGTAACCATAAAAATTAAAATATCTAAAAACCCTCTCAACTAGATAATATCTCCAGCTGGTAGGAAAAATTAAAATATCTTAAGTGCACTAGAGTTCTGCACTCAGTACTATGTGTTATTTCTGGATTTGAGATCCATTTCGTGAAGTTCACGCAGTATGATAATAACACTGTTTTGTTTTCTTCTTGGAAGTTATTTGATCCCTCTGAAAGCCTGAACCTTCTTAGGTGAACCTTCATGCTCATTTGTTTCCTTTATATCAAATATAGCTGTAAGTTTTTTTATTACATAACCGTATTGAATATGCTGTGAATAGGCAATATTTACGGATGATTTATTTTGAATTGTGCTAAATTAGTTTTAAAGTTATTCTTGGAGTGCAGGGATTATATCATGAGTTATACACTTACACTGTCATCATTCCAGTGTGGGTAAGTTCATGCCTTTTTATTCTTACTTTTCCTTTTAAGTTTTATACAGGACATAACATTTGCAGCATATAGACACTTAATAAACAATGCTTTGAATTGTGATGCTGTTGTTGTGTTTGTGTATATTGCTTGATTTGAATAATCCAGGTTGATCCTGGCTGAATTTTTTTATAGTTTTTTTTTTTACTTCATATTATTTTGAAAGAACAAATATGATTTATGTATCAGTGTAAAGAATTTCATTCCAGGTACTCATAGTATAATATATTTTTACACATATGTGGAATCATAACTTTTAAGGTAGATATTATGGAAAATCATATTATTACATGTCTTCAAGATGGGTTGGATTGGATTGGATGTTTGTGCAAAACTATTTCATACTATTAGTGTATAGTATTAATTAAACCTAAACCCTAATGCATAGTTGGATGTAGGATTGTGAGTCAACAAGCTAAATGGCTAGTAGTAGCCGGAATCCTCTTGTTGTTGGGCGTGTAATAGGGGATATACTAGACCCCTTTGAAAGTTCTATTCCTCTCCAAATTACCTACGGAAATAGGAATGTTTCCAATGGTTGTGAGCTTAAACCTTCTCAAGTTGCCAATCAACCTCGAGTGAGTATTGGTGGAGACGACCCCATGATCTACTACACCCTGGTAATTACATTAGATAGATGTTATGTCTATTTAGTATATTCATATGGAAAATGTTCTTAGATCAATGTTTAAGCAACTAAAAAATGACTAACAACATTCACTTTAAAGATGGATCTCACATGTAATATTTCTTTGAATATCTATGAAGTTGTTAGTGTAAAAAAATTACAATATCAATTATATACAAACTAAATGCATTTCAAATTTCTAACTTAATTATTTTTAATTTCCCTATTTTATTGAAGGTGTTAGTAGATCCTGATGCACCTAGCCCAAGTTACCCCAGTTTTAGGGAGTACCTTCATTGGTGAGTAAATCACCCTGCTTACAAGTGAACATCATATATGAGATATTTTTGTTGAATAATACTGTAGCTAACACCTTTCTCTCGATGGATTTTAGGATGGTGACTGATATTCCAGCAACTACCGGGGCTAGTTCTGGTATGTATATTATTTCCATTCATTCCATGGGTCAAATAGTTGTAGTATACATGAATTAAAAGTTTATTAAAAAAGTTATAAGTATATAATGGATAATACAATGGATAATTATCTTGATAGTAATAATTTTTATTTTATATTATGTTGGTAAGCTCAAATATGATAACAGAACTACTATTATATAATGAGATTAAGTGTCAGTTTGATAATCGTCATAATTAGAGATAAAATACGATAATTGTATTATAGCATATATTAATTGAGTTTTGATAAGATACTAATATACGTGTAATTAAAAGTTAACTTGAATATGACATAACTTGTAAACAATGTAATTTGATTAAGAAAATCATTGATTATCTATAAAAAATTTATTTGATTATGAAAATCATTGATTATCTATAAAAAAAAGTAATATGACTAAGAAAATCGTAGATTATATATAAAAAAAATATGATTAAGAAATCATTGATTACCTATATCAAATATATTTTAAAATAAAAAATTTAAATTTAATAAAATACAATTAAATTAAAATTTTAAAAATTATTTATTGAAATTTAAATATTTAAAAATAAAACAATATAACAAAATATTAAAAATATAAACATTTATTTTGATTTTTTGGTACCAATTTAATATAAATTTCTTGCGATATTTTCATTTATATAAAACATATACTTATTGAATTATTCATGATTTAAAAAAAAATTGAAACTTCTTATTTAGTAATGTCAAATTATTAATATTTTAAAATCTACCCAACCGTTTTCGAGTCAGCCGATAGGCCAAATATGACTGTGGCAGAAGCGGGCTGTTGGACGGGAACCGTTTGGGAGTGGAACAGTCAGTTAATTGTAGGCAATTTGGCTAGTTTATATGCTATTTTAGGGGAAGAAATTATGGGCATGATTGCAGCCAACATTCCGCAGCAGGAAACAATTGACGTATTTGAATGGATCAAGGCGGATGAAGGACTGTTTTCGGTCAGGGCTTGTTTGGCAAAACACAAGCGAGAAATGTTTAACTCAAGGTACGATCAAAGCACTCTTCAAGCTTTAGATAGTCTGTGGAATCTAAAAGTTTCGTCGAAAGTGCTTGTGTTCGGTTGGAGACTCCTCGTCAAGAGAATTCTAACAAAAGACTTCTCGCGAGAAGAGGAATTCTCTCTAATCCTAGAGATATGGTTTGCATTTTCTGTTTTGGTGAGGACGAAACATTTCTCCACCTATTTGGAGACTGTTCTATTGTTAAGAGAGTTTGGGGGAAGTGTGGAGTTGGATCGGTGATGAGTTTTCCGGTTCAACTCAAGAGCTAACCGTTTTCCCTTCGGTTAGAGACAGGATGAAGAATGTTGACAGCAGAAACACAATTGGGGTGATTTGGTTGGCCACGGTGTGGAGTATATGGACAACGCGTAATGATATTCAATTTAAGGGGGCCATTTTTAGTTTCAATGATTGTTTATCGTTGATTATTCATATATCCTGGGTGTAGGCGGGCATATCGTGTACCTTTACTTCTTCTATAAACTTTCATGATTGGCACACCTCTCCTTTATCTTGTTGTAGGAGGTTAAGGTGAATGTCTTCTTTGTATTCTTGGAGCACACCTTTTGCTCTTTTAAATATATTTGCCTATTGAAAAAAAATTTTATATAATTTTTTTTAAAATTAACAATTAGTTTCAAAAAAGTACCAAGTTAAACTCTATTTTTGCAATTTAGACAGGCATTTCTATAAGATCCCCACCATAGTGCTGGTTGTAGGGAAGCGCGATATATCGGATCATTGTCCAATCTAGATTTGAACCAATTCCGTCAACTCGGGCCCAAAACCTTTTAGATTCTTTAACTGTTGGATTGAGCATTAGGGTTTCATGAATTTTCTTAAGGACTCGTGGAATTTGGTGCATATTCAAGGTACACCTCCTTTCGTTTTCAAGGAAAAGCTTTCAGCCCTCAAAGGTCACTTGAAGTGGTGGAACGTTAATGTCTTTGGTTGGGTAGACCTCAAGATAGAGACTAATGTCGAGTCCCTCAATGATATTGATTCGGTTTTGGTAAATAGTATTGCAGGGTTGTCGGATGAGATGCTAAAAAAGAGAGCGGATCTCCAGGAAAAGTTTTGGAGTGATCTTCGTCTTAAAGATAGTATGATCTGCCAAAAAGCCAGATCAAAATAGATGAAAGAGGGAGACGTTAATACCCGCTATTTTCATTTCTCTCTTAAAGCCAGGACCAGAGTTAAAACTATTTCTGCTATTGGCTCTTTTGGCTCTTTGATTGAAGACAATAGGCTCATCAAGGATGCTGCCTTCCTTTTCTTTCACGCTAAGTTTCAAAGGGAAGGTTCTGTTAGGCCTTCTATGGATATGAGTTTCAAATAGATCCATGTTGGATGCAAACTTTTCTATTCTTGAAATTTGGGCTGCTGTATTTTATTGTGATAGTTCTAAGTCGCCGGGCCCTGACGGGTACTCTTTTGGCTTCTTTAAGGAATGCTGGGATATTATAGGCAGATATTTCGTTAACTGTGTGCTGCACTTTTCTTCGACAGGACAGCTTCCTAAGGTTTTTTCCTCCTCTTTTCTTGCTTTAGTTCCTAAGGTGGACAACCCTCAAGGGTTTGGGGACTATAGACCAATCAGCCTTGTCGGGTGTGTTTCTAAAGTGATATCTAAGCTGCTCTCTAAATAGTTATCCATTGTTATTTCCATTTTAGTTTCTTCGCCCCAAACGGTTTTCATTCCGGGTAGAAATTTATTGGATGGGGTCTTATTAGCTAACGAAGTTGTTGACTCGGCCAGAAGAGGTAAGAGAAAGTGTCTCCTTCTAAAAGTTGATTTTGCCCAAGCTTACGATTGTGTAGATTGGAAGTTTTTAATTCAAGTTCTTACGGCTATGAATTTTGGTCCTAATTGGATTAAATGGATCAAAGGAGTTGTTTGTTCTAGCTTTGTTTCTGTTTTGATTAACGGGAGTCCGACAAGGGATTTTGAGGCTACGAGAGGTTTGAAACAAGGAGACCCGCTTGCTCCGTTTCTCTTTGCGTTGGTCGCTGAAATGTTGGCTATCTTGGTTAGGAAAGCGTTTCATCTCAACCTACTCACGAGATTTGGTCATCTCGAAGGACCCTCCATTGAGTTGCTCCAATTCGCCGACGACACACTCTTATTTAGTGATGGAGGTTATACTAGTTTGTGGGCTTTCAAATCTATTCTGCATGGATTCGAAATGGTTTCAGGCTTGAAAATCAACTTTTCTTAAAGTTGTATTTACGGAGTTGGCATCGATAATGGGTTTATTAAAGTAGCCGAGAGTTTTCTTTATTGTAAGTCGGGAGAATTTCCTTTCAAATTCTTAGGAATTGTTATTGGAGGTAACCATAGAAGATTATCGTTTTAGAATCCGGTTCTTTCTTGCCTTAAAGCTAGACTTAACTTGTAGATTGGTAGAAACCTTTCGATGGGAGGTCGCGTTACTCTCATTTAATTTGTGCTTTCGAACTTGCATATTCACTACTTGTCTTTCTATAAGGCCCCTTCGAAAATAGTGAAAGATATCATAGCCATCCAGCGACGGTTCCTTTGGTCCGGTTCAAAGATTAAAAGTTCTATTGCTTGGGTAAAGTGGAGCGATTTAAGCAAGCCTAAAGATAAAGGTGGTTTGGGTATAAAGCATGTTAGTTTTTTTAATAAAGCCCTCCTCTCTAAATGGTTGTGGAAATTTCTTAATGACGGAAAAGAAATATGGATGAATTTCTTGGTTAGTAAATACGGTAGGCTAAATAAATAGGTGATGGACTTTGATACCGCCCCTCATCCGAGTACCGTTTCTTTGTGGTTAAGAGATTTGCTTAAAGTTAAAAAATTTGCGGCTGACTCAAATTTCCAGAAGTTTGGTAAACCTGTTCTAGGTAGTGGCTTAAATGTTTCCTTCTGGAATTCTTTGTGGTGTGGGAATGTAGTGCTCAAGTCAGCTTTCCCTTGTGTGTATGTTGCTGCTGCTGTTAAGATTTGTTGTGTAGCAGTGTTGGGTACTGGGAGCATGATCTTTGGCGCTGGAATTTTGATCTGCTCGACCTGGATACGTCGTTGCTGGATGCTGGCACTTTCTCCAATTTCCAGAATTTTCTTGCTGGCTTTCAGGCCACGAGTAATGCTGAGGACTCTTGGGTTTGGACCCTGGAATCTAATAAAGAATTTTCGGTCAGTTCCACCTATTACTGTATAAATTCTGCTGCAACTGTTGTTGATTTTATAGAAGTGGATAGGCTGCTTCTTAAGGTTGTGTGGAAAACTTGCATTCCTTTGAAATATAAGATTTTTTCATGGAGGCTGGTGTTGGATAGGCTGCCAACACGCAATAACCTCGGAATTAGAGGCATTGTCGACTCTCACCATTATAAGGTGTGTGCCTTGTGTTTTCAAGAGGAAGAGGAAGCTATTCACCTTTTTCTCTCTTGTCCTAAAATTCAATTGCTTTGGAGGAAAATCTTCACTTGGTTAGATATCTCTCTGATTATAACGGATTCCATAAGTAATCATGCTTTGGTTTGGTTTTTGGCATTGGTAGATAGGTACAAGGAAGATATGGCTTGTTTCGTGTGGTTTGTTACGACTTGGGGAATTTGGAGTATGAGGAACATTATCATTTTCAATAACCATATTTGTAATATTGACGAGCTCTTTTTTCGTATTGTGACCGTTTCTTGGAGGTGGCTGGAGTTAGGCCGTAGGAGATATTCTTTTGACGATTGGTTGAAACAAGCTCTTGATTTTTTGTAACTGATTTAGGGTGTTGTTCTTCCCTTTTTGTTTCTTTTGATTGGTGTTTGTATTGGGTTGGAGAATCCATTTTTCTCCCTTAAATACAACTTTACTTATAAAAAAAATGTGTGCATAGAAAATTCACAACCGATAAAATCTATCTTTTTTTTTGTTTGAAATTTTTAAGTTGGTGATCAATCTTAGAATAGTTTTTTAAGTTTGGCACCATCCCATTTAAACATTTATTTATTTTATCTAGAATTTAATTATTAGTAATGAATTTAGAAGCATAATGCTAGACAAGGTTAAAAAATGTATCGCTTATTTATAATTGCTTATGTAGTTCTTTATCCTATCTTTCATCAATAATTTCCATATCAATTTGTAACTACGAACGAGAAACAATAAATTATAAAAAAGTGCAGAATGGTTACCAGGTATCGACTTCTTTAAGGTCTATTTGAATCATTTATTTTGTTCTGTCTAACTCTTCATAAATATAACATACGATTAATTTCTCATTTGAATCCACAATGCGGAGCATTCTAATTAAAGAGAAAAGCACTCTTTATGCAATACACCGCACCTTTCTTAAATTTCTTATCAATAACCAAACCTTCCATAAAGACCCTATCATAACTCTTTTTACAAGCTTACTAGATTTTCCATTCGATTGATCTAAAGATCTAAGTTGTTTTTGCCATATTATCCAAGAAACACTCCAAGGTTAAGTATGTAGTGGTAATGTTATTTATGGAATAAAGAAATAGACTTATTTTTGAATAAATGAGTGTTTTGATACTCTTACCACTTGTAATTATCGTGTAATATGATATTTTTCTCGAAATCATTGACCATTAAGTTTTTCTTTTTTTAATAAACAAAAAATATATTGATAGAGAGTACTAGAAATACTTAAAAGTTACACCACACAACCATCCACACTAACTGTTCTAATGTATGTTTTATCCATTCATAAAAACTACACTTTCTAATCTTCTTAGTGTCAATAATCAACCAAAGCCAAGATATCAGCAGAACATTAAAAAGAACAATAGAAATATCACAAACACGTTCTTCCTTCAAAAATACATTCCTTACCCTCCATAACATCCAAATTGTGGCCAGCCATATAGTGCATTCCATGTTCTTCCGCGCCTTGCTTCTCATTAAGTTGATATAATGAGAAACACAAGGTGTCCAATCCAACACCTTTAAATTTTACACCAACTTTTTTTATACATTAACAATTAAAATATGTAGTCCATATATCAACTTGGTGCATTAATTATTAATTATTGTCAAATATAATAAAAAAAATCAAACTTGTTTATAACAATTATAACACAATGACTTAAGGTGTAAGCTATTTCTTAGTTTGTGACACCACCATAAACGATATGTGTGCATATAAAAACATACTACTAGTAACTAGTAATTATATATAGGCTAATTGTGGTTTTAACTGATATGTATAGGTAATGAGGTTGTAAGTTATGAAAAGCCACGACCCAACTTAGGGATTCATCGTTTCGTGTTTGTATTATTACGTCAACGGTGTAGACAAATAGTCTATGCTCCGGGATGGCGACAAAATTTTAATACAAGAGAATTTGTTGAACTTTACAATCTTGAATTGCCAGTTGCTGCTGTGTTCTTCAATTGTCAAAGGGAAGCTGGATGTGGAGGAAGAACCTTTAGATAAATTAGATTTATTTTATGAATTAATAATTTTAATTTAAGCTTAGTTGGTAAATCCTACAAGAAAGACCATATAAATGATATAGAGATATACAAACACAAATCACGAGGGTTGCAGGTGCTGCATCAATGGTGGTAATATTTGGCAACATATGAAGATTGAAGCCCTTTTCTGTCATATGAGTTTTATATTTAAAGGACTCATAATTAGATTTGAGGTTTTGTAAAATATATATTTTTTATACCAACTTTACTAGAAATAATATTCTTAACAGTTACTAGTAATAAATAAAATTCACATGTGTGATCAATCAAGGCGAGAATGGCATTGTTGGTGGATTTTGTGATGTGGGCTGCTGAGTGAGTCTATATATGCAGGGTTCATGACGGTTATTACTTGTGCATGGATAAGAGTGGAAAAAATAGGGTATATGATTCCCGATTATGCTGAGTCATAGCTAATTGTGGTTCATCTGATTTATGATAAGTTTAGTTTCTTGTTCTGGCCTAACTTGTGGTGGATTCTGATATGTTTAAGCTTTGACACGAAATTTTTTTCTTTCTGGTTTTACTAATGTGGTGTTTTTTTGATATAAAATATTTGTTATTCAGATTATATTCTAGTTCTTGAACAAGTAAATGAAAGTTACTGAATATGAAACTTTGTAAGTTTTGTTTAAATGGAATTTTGCATGGTTATTTAAACTGAATTTGGTTAGTTATGTATGACATAGATTGAAATGTATTTTTTTTTAATTTCAACATTATTTCTTACTCACTAATTTTTTTTATATAAAATTTATAGGAATTCAGAAATTATATAAAAACACAGTAATATTGAATTTTGTAAATTTTATATTGGTCAAATGGTTTAGAGAGAGAAGCACCAACTTCTCTCTTCTTTTTAGTTCTAGTTTCCTTCGACAAAAACTGAGTTTTTCTCTTCTTAATCTTAGCTGACCTTTAGCTCTCTTTGGCAATGTAAGATTTCTATGTCTTTGGTTTAAACTCCTATACTTAGGTATAGAGATCTTGGCATCTGTTTCTTCTTCATTGTTGAAGGTTCTAAGGGTTCATTAAACTGTGTTCTCGTGCTTGGTTTCTTGTTATTTCTGTGGTTGGTGAATATTATCATCAAAGTGTTTAATATAGATTCGAAGAACATGCCAGATAAAAGTTGGGAGTATGTTAGGAAATCTAAATCAAAGCGTGCGGTGACTGCTAAGAGATCGATATGGAAAGCGCTTGGTAATAAGGGGATTGACCAAGATCTACGTGAATCTTCATTGTTTTCTTCACGAAATTCCCAGATTCGTTCGAGGCAAAAGACATGTTTAATGTCTTTAAGGAGTATGAGCTGGTTCTAGAAGTCTTCATTCCTTCAAGGTTAGATAAAAGGGGAAGAAGGTTTGGATTTGTTAGATTCAAAAAGGTGATTGATGAACATCTTCTTGCTATTAAACTGGACAATATTGTCATTAATGACAACAAGATATTTGCAAATACACCAAGATTTCAGAGAGGCGACAGAGTGGACAATTTGGGCGGTGTGAAAGCAAGATTTGAGATGAGTAATATGACGAAGAAGGGAGGGGCAGCGAACATAAGAAAGCAAGGTTTAACGAACTACAAGAAATCTTATGCTGAAGCGATAAAAGGAGGGTTGAACAATATTTCTTCTCGTCAGGTGTGTTCGAGAGACAAACCAAGTTTCGCTCATCTTTCATTTAATGTAAAAGAGGAAGACTTAGAGCGCTTCTAACAAGCTTTTGTGGGTGTTATGGAGAGGTCTGGTTCGTCCTACTAGATACAAGAAGCTTTACATGTTGAAGGTTATTTCAAAATCAAAGTTATTCCTTTAGGTGCCAATATGGTATTATTAGAAGAAGAAGTAACTGGGGATATTAAGAAGATGGTGGATGAAGATAAAGATTGGAGTGAGAAATGGTTTTCGGTCCGTCTGATGTTGATTATGAGAGGATGACATGGGTAAATATCTTTGGTCTCCCTTGTCACGTTTGGGGAGATAGTTTCTTTGGTTTTCTGGCAGCCAGAATTGGTTCCTTCGTTAAAGCTGATGAGGAAACGCAGAAGCTTGAGAAGCAGGACGTTGCTCGGATTCTCATCAGAAAAAAGTTTGCTATGAATCTAAATGAAGTTTGTAATATAGAAATTAACAATGACACTTTCCGCATTAAGATTGTGGAAGAATCCGTTAGTTTCTGTTCAAGGAAAACTTGTCTTTTCAAAGATAGATTAATGGAAGATAGCTCGGAGGTGGATTCTTCTGAGAGTGAGGTTGAAGAATCGGTGCTGGGAGGGAGTGAACCGGAGGATATTATCCAGAAGACATTTCTTGATAGTGGTGGTGAAGGTGAAAATTTTGTTCACGCCTTAGGTAATGTTGGGAGAAGCAAAAAGGGTCATGCACAAAAAGGTGATGATGACAATGTAATCAATCCTATACGTTTCGACAAACAGGTGGTAAATGAGGATAAAACAGAGTTTGACAGGGCCCACCTTCATAAAAAGAAGATAGCAGGAGGAGATAGCATTTTATTAGGTCTGCAAAAAGTCAAGCAGACAACATTTCATGCCGTGTCAGATAAGTTAATGCAGAAAGAGCAGAAAGACAATGTACTTAGCGACCTAGGAAGTTATAGTCAGGTTAGCGGTAAGTCCAATGAAGTTTTAAGTGAATCTACAAAAGGGCGTGAATTGGAATATGTGTGTGGGCTGGACCGAGAGAAGATTTATGGGCCTAATAATTGGGTTTCACCTTGCAATAGCAAACTGACCAGAAAGAAGAAATTATTGGAGGAAATTTACCAGAACTTAAAAATTCTTTTTGCACCATCTTACTACGCTACTCTTCTTCAAGTGGATAAGCAGCTACAAACTCCTACAAAGTCTGTGAGTCCTAAAAAACTTGATAATGGTAAGGAAATTGATGAGAGGAACGATTCTATTTCAAGATTTTCTGAAGATTCAAAAGGTGATAGTTTTGGTTCCATTGGTGATGAAGAGGTTTATAAAAGCAACTCCAGAATTAAGAAAAAGCTAGCAGATCTTCCTACTAGGGCGTGGGAATCTATCAAAAGGTTAGGGGTCGAAGCAGAAAAAGACGATGATGCTTTTGAATCCATTATTCGTAATATGGAAGACGAAGAAAGAAAGACAAAGAAAGGTAAAAAGGTGTTAGCTACTGTTTCCTTATGAATTTTGTCACTTATAATGTTAGAGGGTACGACATCATGATTAAGAAAAGAAAAATCTGCAATACGTTAAAGGGTGGTGGGGCTGATTTAGTCTTTATCCAAGAAACTAAGTGCGGTCTTATGACAGATGCCATTGTGCACAAAATTTGGGGTAATACCAATTGCCTTTGGTCGGCGTTAAATTCATAGGGTCTTTCTGGAGGGATTCTTGCCATTTGGATGAAAGATTTATTTGAACTTGTTTGTAGTTACAGAGGAAAAGGTTATCTTGGTATGAAGGTTATATGGAAAAAGAAAATTTGTTATTTCTTCAATATATACTCTTCATGTAATAATGCCGAGAAAAGAGAACTTTGGAGTCAGATTCTGCTTCTTAAATCCAAATTAGAAGAGGGGGGTGGGTTATCAGAGGTGATTTTAACGCAGTAAAAAGTGAAAGGGAGGGGAAGAGGAAATCATAACAAAAAATTGTTGGCAGAATTTGATGATTTTATTCAATTAACTGGTTGCGTGTATTTACCGGTGTCGGGGAACAAGTTTATATGGTTTAGTTCGTCTAGTAAAGCTTGCAGCAGACTCAATCGTTTATAATTCCATACGGGTTATTAAACGATTGGAATTTGGCTTGCCAAAAAGTGGGGGTTGCGGGATATCTCGGATCATAGACCGGTGTGGATTTCGGTAAGAAATGTCAATTGGGGCCCTAAACCATTTAGGAATCTTAACTGCTGGCTTCAACACCCTCATTTTTTCAATTTTGTCAAACAGGTATGGGATTCCTGTTCTATCCACGTAAGTAGCATGTATATTTTTCCAAGAAACTTCAATTTCTTCGCTTAAAACTGAGGTGGTGGAACATGAATGTTTTTGGTTGGATTGAAACCAAAATAGTTGAAAATATTGAAACACTAAATGAGGTGGAAGACAATCTTGGAGAGAATGAGGACGTAGTTGGTTCTCAACTGCTTTCTAACCGTAATTCTGCAGAAGATGTGTTATGGAAACATTTAAGGATCACGGAAAGTCTGTTACAACAAAAAGCTCGAACCAGATGGATTGAGGAGGGAAACCAAAAGACAAGTTTTTATCATGCTGTGATTAAGCATCGTAACTTATTGAATTCCATTTCTTCGGTGACTGTCGATAACATAGTCATTGAAGATTCAACAGGTGTTAAAGAAGAGGTGGCTGGTCATTTTGAAAGAAGGTTTCATTCTGTTCATAGACCAATACCGTATATTGATAGTGAATATTTTAAGGTCTTGTCAGATGTGGATAGAGTGGCAATTGAAGAAAGCTTTGAGTCAGCATAAATTAGAAATGTCGTCTTTCAATGTAAAGGAGATAGAAGCTCGGGTCCGGATGGATTCAACATGGAATTCTTTTAAAGGTGTTGGGATATTGTGGGATTAGATTTTACGAATTGCATCAAGGAGTTTTTTGAAGTTATTGGCTGTGTTTATAAGGTGGTGGCTAAACTTTTGGCTGGAAGATTGAAATCAGTTATGGACAACATCATATCTCTGTCCCAAACTACATTTGTTGCAGGCAAAAATTTGCTTGATGGAGTTCTAGCTTTGAATGAGATCATAGATTACGCTAGGAGAAGCAATTATAAGAGCTTGATCCTTAAAGTTGATTTTGCCAAAGTTTATGATTGTGTGGAATGACCTTACATTCGTAATGTGATGAAAATTATGGGCTTTGGTGAAAAATGGATGAGTTGGTTAAAGGGTAGCGTTTTCAAGAGCTATATGTCTGTGCTTGTCAATGGCAGCCCGTCTCGTGATTTTGAAGTAACTGAAGGGCTTAGACAGGGTGATCCTTTATCACCTGGCAATTTTATTAAAAAGGGCTGAGGAAGGTTCGATGTTTCAAGGCTTCAATATGCATCATGAAGTTACTTTCAATTTACTTCAATACGCGGATGATACGGTTATTGTTGGAGAAGGTTCTTGGAACAATTTATGGCCAATTAAAGTGATTCGTAGAGGCTTTCAACTGATGTTTGGATTGGAGATTAATTTCAGTAAGAGCACCTTATTTGGATTCTATGTTGATGAGTCGTTTGTGAAGGCGGCGAAAAGTTTTCTGGCTTGTAAAATTCAAAAGTGTCCATTCAAATTTCTTGGCATTCAAATTGGTGGAAACCATAGATTAATTTCTTTTTGGTAACTGGTCATAGAAAAAGTCCAGGCTAGACTAGCTTCGTGTAAGGGAAGATTTATGTCAATTGGAGGTAGAACTACCCTTATTAAATCGGTTCTTTCTAACCTTCCAATCCATTATATGTCGTTTTATAGGATGCCTAGCAAGGTTATCAGGATTTTAAATACAAAGGAGGTTTTTATGGAATAGTTCTTCTGTCAAGAATGGAATAGCTTGGATTAATTGGGATGTGGTGTGTAAATCAAAGGAATTAGGTGGGATGGGTATTTTGGATGTTCGATGTTTGAATGAAGCTCTGATAGCTAAATGGTTATGGAAGTTTATTTGTCCAGGAGATTTTTTGTGGCATGGTATCTTACAAGCTAGGTATGGTCAGTACAGTTCTCACCTGGTTCGAGGAGAATTACCATCGTATATTATTCTGTCGTCTTTATGGTGGCGTGACCTATTTACCATTTCTTGCCGTTTCGATTCTGACTCTTTCTTCAGTTACACTTCCTCTAAAGTTGGCAATGGTGAATTGACTCCTTTCTAGACTTCTCCGTGGTGTGGTCGTGACAGATTTGCTTCGTTATTCCCAGAGTTACGAAATGTTGCTTTATGGCCGAACAATATGGTTGTTGACAACGGCTCCTGGAATAGTGATCTTTGGGTCTGGAACGTTCATTTTTCTGATACATTTTTCCCTCTGTTGTTACAGCAACAATATGCAAGGTTGATTTGAATGATACACAACTTAACTTTATGCAAGGAGGATAAGGACTTTATACAATGGCCGCATAATTCTACTTCTATTTATTCTGTCCATTCTGCGTATAATTGTTTAGTCTAATACAGGTCTGCCACTGATAATGTTTCTGCGGGCCACAAGGCAGCATTCAAATTGATTTGGGCCGCCTCATCACCTTTGAAAACTATTGTTTTTGGATGGCGCCTCCTGCACAATAGGCTTACGTCGTGGGATAACTTAAGCGCTCGAGGCATTGTTTCTTCTCCTCACGACAAGGTCTGCCCTTTCTGTTTTGTGGAAGACGAAAATTCTACACATCTTCTCTTTTATTGCAATAAATCTAGTAATGTATGGCATAACTAGTTAGAATGGCTTGGGGTGGAGGTGATTCTTAATGGTACTTTGTTTGATCATTTAAGAAAGTGGACAATTGCTTTACACTCTATAGGCATTGCAATTAAAAAGGCAATAAGATCGTGGTTAGTTATTTGTTGGAGTCTATGGAGGACTAGGAACAACATTATGTTTAACGGCGACGTTTGGAATGGTGATTTGGTCGTCCATAAGATAGTGCTATTATCTTGGTCGTGGATTGGTAAAAAACTAAGGAAAGATTTTACGTGTAATTATTACGAATGGTATAAATCACCGTGTGATTTTATGTAATGGTGATTTTTTGGTTGACTGTTTTTGTATATGGGTTAGGATACCCCTTTGTATCCTTGGAATTCATTTTGCTTATTAAAAAAACTATTTTGATTTTTTAAATTAAAGATACTTAAAACTCTCAATTAAATTAATGTATCTAATTAGAGGTTTGATAATTCAAATGTTTAGAGCTTAAAAAAAATAGAGAAGTTGATAGATCGATGAATAAAAAAATCTAATTTAACAACTAATTAATAAGATTTTAAGTGTTTGCAAATTTGTTTTTTGTCTGGCAGTTTTTTTGGTTTTCTTTTTTCTATTTTTGGTGGATGTTTTGTATATATTTTATTAAGATAATTATTATTCCCCTTAGTTTTCATGTATATGCATGGGCTTAGTACCTTGTACTCCCATAAATATTTTTTACTTACACATCATCCTTATATTATAAACAAGAGTATTTGAAGATATACATGACTAAAATTAATGTGATTTTGATTTATTGATTGCTAAATGTAAAAAATAAGACTATTTCTGCTACATCAATATAATATTTTTTCTATAAGAAAAATAATTAAATTTAAACAGCAGTCGTAATATGTAGTCATTTGAAGAAGCTACGCTTCAAAGAGATAATTAAAAATTTAAGAACTAAAGAAAAAGAAGTAAATAAAGAAACTCTAACAAATGAAATACAAGTAGAATCCTGTATTATGGTTTGTATTAAAGAAAAATAGATGAAAATCATAAATAGTACAGTCATTATTTTAAATTAATGTCATGCTTAAGCTGGAAATCTGCATATATGGAATTTTTTTTAGAATAACACAGTTAATCAATAATAATACATAAATATCCAATGTTTCAACTAATTTACCAAAATGACGGAGTTTGAAAAAAAAATAGTAGGGTGGCGCCATACCATAAGGCGCCTTAGGCAATGGCAAATGCACCAAAAGCCATGTCAGATGGCACCTCAGGCATAATGCGCATGCCCTAATTTGTTTCCATTTTACAGGGGAGGCGCCATACCATATGGCGCCTCAGTTCATTTTCTTTATTTTTTTTAATTTTTATTTTAATTAGGAAAATTAAAAAATTTAATGAACAAAAAATAAAGGTAGTAAAAAATACATAACGATGTTCAGAATAAATAATAGTACAACTGATGGTAAACAAAAATTTAATGTTCGTGCCTATCTAAACGTCCACCGGTTCCACATGTCAGGGCTCTTGTGCGGCTTCTTTGTCTACCACGATTTTGTTGAGGTGTCTCTGGCCTTTGCATGTTGACCTGCGGAAGAGGCATCTGTTGAGATGGTCTCGGCGTATCAGACAAATTTTGAAGCATTTGTCCCCAATAGCCGGGTGGGTTGTTGCCAACGGCGCTTTCGTAATCCAGATGCATGCCCATGTTTTCGTAGTTTGTAAGGGGGGTTGTGTTGGTTGTAGACGGTACAGTTGATCGAAATGTTGCATTGAAGGGTGTTGGTACCGATCCAGTGGTTGATGTGGGGTTTGGTAGTCGAATAGTGGGTGGGTTTGTTAGTTGTAGGACGATTGTATTTGTTAGTTGTAGGATGATTGTATTTGTTAGTTGTAGGACGAGGGGGTGTTCATTTGCGGGGGGCTATGGTGGGCTGGGTGGGTTCGAATGAGTTGTCAGGGCTATAGGCATTAGTGGGGTCGGTGTAAGTGGGTTGCCGGTAGGGGTGAGACTCTTCTTATTGTGACTGAGTTGGTGGCATGATTCGGGAGTTGGTGGCGGGATCCTCCCTCAACCCATGTGTATTGCATTAGACACATCGGTCAAAATTTCATGCGGGAGTTCAAGGACAAAGGGCCAAAGAAGATGGTTACTAACGCGGCCTATGCACTAACAGAACCTACCTTCAGATACTACCATGACGAAATCAGACAGACAAACACAGATGCATTGAGATGAATTGATAATATTCAACGGGAGAAGTGGACAAGGGAATACGACAATGGGCAGCGATGGGGCCACATGACAACAAACCTCGTTGAATCTATGAACTCTGTATTCAAGGGCATCTGAAACCTACCGATAACCGCTTTGTTGAGGTCAACATATTTTAGGCTCGCTGCACTCTTTGATACCAGACGTACAAGGTGGGGTCCGATCTTGCAATCTGGGTAGCTGTTTAGTAATAGTTCAATGACATTCATGAAGGACGAAGCTGTAAAGGCCAACACACATGTGGTCACGGTCTTTGACCGTACTAAAGGTCACTTCAGTGTTGTAGGGTCTATTGATCACAATGAAAGAAGGCCTAGGGGATGTTACCGAGTGGAACTGGATAGGAGTTGGTGTGATTGTGGAAAGTTTCAAGCATTTCGTATGCCTTGCTCCAATGTCATAACAGCATGTTCCAGGGCCCGGTTGGACCCAACCAACTATCTCTCTGTTCTTCACCAAGTCATTACTCTATGCAATGTCTACGACACTAGCTTTCAAGTGGTAGCAAAGGAGGACTACTGGCCTCTATACGAAGGCGAAATTGTGTGGCATAATGATTTGATGATAATAAATAAAAAGGGTCGCCCTAACAGCACCCGTATTCGAACGGAGATGGATGCAGCAGACAAAATGGTGAGGTTATGTGGTTTGTGCCGCCAGCCAGGACACAATCGCACCAAGTGTCCCATGTGTGCTCTAGCACAACATCATAGTTTCAACTGTAAACTTGTCTATTTATAACATCAACAAATTTTATTTCATTGATGGCATACCTAAGCGATTACAACAACATTACATAATAGAACATAACTTAATAGCTAAACATCAACAAATAACAACGACATAACCTAATACCAAATCAGAAAATAACAACAACATACCGAAAATAAACAACCCAACGCATCAACTTATCTAGGAAATTACAACCATCAAGTTAATTTTCTTTGGTGTTAACATCATCATGAATACACCAGCATCATTTTCCACTTTTCTCCAAGTCCGGGTAACTCCGTTTGGACCAGACTGCTTAACCAGCCTCTCAATCATCCTGATCTTTTCATCTCATTCTAAAAAAGCTCTCACTTAAATCAGAAATCCTAAAAAACCACAGTTGACTGAAAGATTGTGGATGACTCCGTTCTATTGTGTAAGAGTTGTGTGCTTTCGAAATTATGAACTATTTGCAGGTAAAAGCTGTCTAAGTTTATTAAAATTGTATATCCTGAGTTTTGGTTTTTATAAAAAATTCCTGAGTTATACTAATATATCATTTATGTTTCGGTGAGTTCAATCAAACTTTACATTTTTTTATAATAAAAAATAATTGTAAATTTTTTTTTTTATTGTTGAATAATCTTTGGATTAAACTATTTCCATTTATTTATGCTTGAATTTTTGTATTAGGACTTAGACGTGTTTTGCATTATAGTGTTTTTCTTTATAAGGTCAAATATGGTACTGCATATTGGCGTGGAGATTAAGTTTTGTCCTATAGTTTATAGACTTTTTACACTGATTGTTTTTTTTTGTAAGCAAGTTATATTGAAGAGAGAACTAAGGGTTCTCTAAACCTGTTTACAAAAGGGGAACAAGAATACAATACTCAAAAACTCGACCCCGAAAAAAGCGAAAAATTGAGAACCAATTGATCTACGATAAAAAATACAACGGATCTTTACAAAAATCGTAGAAGGTACAATTGGAATTCCCAATTTTCCCAACAATGGACCATCTCCAAACCGAGATTTTAATGTTCCAAACCACTTCAAGGATGTTCCAACATTGATTCTCAAAAATAATCCTATTTCTAATAGACCAAATGTTCCAATAAACAGCCATCCAAAAAATACCCGCTTTCCGACGATTCACTTTGTGGAGTTTACTAAAATCAACCCAACTCAAAAAGCTATCAGAAAAAGACAACGAATCATTCAGAAAAACCTCTTCCATACCAATCCACTCCCTAATATCCCTCCAAACTAATTTCACTACTATACACGATAAGAATGAATGTTCTATCGTTTCCTCCTCCGCCTCACAAAAAACACAAAGCAAAGAAATATCATGAGAAATAATTCCAAATAGCTTTAACTTATCTCTAGACGGAAGCCTCTTCTTACATAGCCTCCATCCAAACGCTTTTATTTTAGCCGGCACGTCCATTTTCCACATAAATTTCCACGGCATTGCGGCACCAAGGGAAGAGACCGAAACAGAATTAACCGTACTGGCAGCAGCACCGGCTAAACCGTCCGCAGCAGCAAGATCAATAGCAGAATGAGCAGAACTGGCAGCAACAATCCAGTCCGCAACAGCTTGGTCATTGGCAGCAGCTCCAGCAGACGCGACAGTAGCAGAAAGAGCAGAATCGGAGCTGTATTGAGAGATGATATCCGCGCCTCCTGCCACTGTGTACCCGGCATCAGGGTCTGGGCTCCAAACAATCTTATCCGATATGGAAGAAGACGAAGGGCCGTTGCCATGAATAAGGCCGACTAAAACCTGCAAATCAGAATTAAACATAAAATTAACATGGTTAGCCTTCACTCCCAAATCACCCCATTTCCAATCTCCTCCCTCCCAACCACCCATGCAAGCCACTGAGACATCTTTCAAATCGGATATCTAAAAAAGATTAGGAAACCGATCCTTCAAAGTGACATTATCCACCCAAACGGAATGCCAAAAAGAAGTAGAGAAACCATTACCCATAATGAACTTAGAGTTCTTAACAAAAATTTCTTCCCCATACTTGTTTTCCACCGTAACCAAATCCCTCCACCATTCCGAAAGTTTAGATCCATTGGGAACTCTACCTTTAACCAAGCTCAAAGAAACATCGTCGTAACGTGCTTTCAAGACCCGATACCAAAGCATATCCGATCGATTAATAATTCTCCACTTCCACTTGAGTAGAAGAGAGACATTGAATTCATCAATCCTTCTAATGCCCAATCCTCCTTTAGAAATTGGAAGACACACTTCCTTCCACCCCACCCAATGAATACTCTTTTTTTCCTCCAAACCTCCCCACAAAAAATTACTTTGTAATCGAGTGATCTCCTTCACAACCTTCATCGGCATCTTGTAAAACGAAATCCAAAAAATGGAAAGGGTATTCAACACCGATTTGAGAAGCGTAATTCTACCACCGAAACTAAGGAAACGACCCTTCCAACTCGATAACCGAGTCCTTATCTTATTCACTAACGGAGACCACGAGGAAATCCTTCTCGGGTTAATTCCAATAGGAATACCAAGAAAGCAAAATTTATTATCCTCCAACCTACAAGATAGAAGAGAAGTCGCCGCTTCCAAGAAACCACTATTAGTATTAATACCTATTAGCTTACTTTTGTGAAAGTTAATCCCCAATCCCGAGATCCACTCAAAACATCTTAACACCGCCTTAAAAGCCCAAATTTGATTCCAACTACTCTCACCAAAAAGTAACGTGTCATCCGCGAATTGAAGAATCTCCACTTTACAATTCCTTTTAAAATACGCTCCTTCGTAGACACCAATTTCCACCGCCTTATTAACCAATCTCGTTAACCCTTCCGCCACTATAACAAAAAGGAAAGGGGAAAGAGGATCCCCTTGCCTTAAACCCCGCTCCACCACAAACTCCTTAGTCGGGCTCCCGTTTACAAGAACCGACATTTGGCTAGTAAAAACCAACAACTCCATCCATTTCATCCATCTACCCCCAAACCCCATACTCCCCATCATTCTCCTAAGAAAGTTCCAATTTACCTTATCGTAAGCTTTTTCAAAATCCACTTTAAATAAAATACCACTCTTCCCTTCCCTTTTATAAAAATCGACCAACTCGTTCGCAATCAAAACCCCATCAAGAAGGTGTCTTCCCGGAATGAACGCCGTTTGGCAAGAAGAAATCAAGGAGCCAAGCACCAGTTTCAATCTCCCCGCCAATAGTTTAGAAGCCACCTTATATATACTTCCTACCAAGCAAATCGGTCTATAATCATCAAGATCCAGGGGATTCGAATTTTTTGGGACTAAGGTCAAAAAAGAAGAAGTAATTCCTTTTGACAAGAAGTCTCCCGAGTACAATCCTTCAAAGAATCTAACAATATCCTCCTTCAAAAAGAACCAACATTTCCGAAAGAAAAGAAGAGAATAACCATCGGGTCCCGGACTCTTCGAACCATCACAACTCCACACCGCTTCCTTTACCTCCTCTTCCAAAAACGGGGCTTCAAGAAACTCACAATCCTCGGGACTAATCCGATTAAAGAACTCCTCTTCCAAAGAAGGCCTCTCAAAAACCTCTTCGGAATTTTTTTTAGAAAAGTGCTCCCAAACCGCCGCCTTCACGGAGCTAACCGATTCAATAATACTATTACCCGAAACAATGGATCCAATGTGGTTACGGGTCCTCCTCTCCTTCATTACCCTATGGAAGAACCGGGTATTATTGTCTCCATCATTACTCCACTTCAATCTAGCCTTTTGAATCAACATATTTTCCTTAATCTTCAAATTCAGCCAAAACCGACTATTCGCTTCCTTCCTATTAAGAACCAACTCCTCCACCTCATTATCATTCGCTAAAGCAATAAGATCATCCGCCTCATTTAAATCATTTACCCCTTCCTCCACTTCCAAGTCAATTCTCCCAAAAACCTCCAAATTCCAACCTCTTAGAATCCCTTTCAATAATCTCAACTTCTCCTTAAGCACAAAATCGCTTCTACCGACCACCTCCAACTTCTTCCATTCTTTCTCAACGAAGGGCACAAATTCCTTATTCGAAAACCATTCATTATTGAATTTGAACGGTTTCGGTCCCCAATTAGACCCGTCTACTACTAACCAAATAGGGCAATGATCCGATATATCTCGTTTCCCGATCAATTGACCAACCACCCCCCATCTATCTATAATGACATTCTAGACAAGAAACCGATCAATCCTACTCATCGCCTTCCCATCCCCTCCATACCAACTATACTTTTTACCTTTACAAGGCACATCAATCAACAAACTCTTATCGATAAACGTCCCAAAATCATTCATCTCGGAACCCCTACTCCCAACCGCCCTACCCGTTCTTTCACTCCTATCTTTCACCGCGTTAAATTCACCCCCTAAAATCCACTCCCCATCATGAAACTTCCCAAGAAGAGCCAACAACTTACTCCAAAGAGCTTTCTTCTTGACTAAGTCGCACGAAGAGTACACGTTAACAATATAATACAAGTGACCCCACCACCTCACCTTGACTCCCAAGAAACCTTCATCCCTAAAGCTATGAAGAACCTCCAGTTCCCCTTCCCTCCATAAAATGAGCAAACCTCCCGAAGCTCCTACCGAAGCCGAAAATGAAAAGCCAATTTTCTCGTTACTCCAAAAACTTTTGGCCAACACCTCACTAATACACTGAAATTTAGTTTCTTGCACAAGAAACAAATCCGCCTTCCCCTTTTTAATCATGTTACTAATTCTTCTTCTTTTAGCAAGAAACCCCCCCTCCCCCCTCTAATATTAAAGGAGCCGATAATCATCTTGAAATTTTAACCATCTCCCTCTTGTTCAAAATTCTTCCTTTATTTACTTCCTCCACTTCCAAAATTCTCTTCTTATAATCAACACCAGAATCTTTAATTTTTACTCCAAGACAATAAATAACTTCCCACAACTTCTCCCCCGCATTCACATGTAAATTCTCCCACGCCTTCCCATTATTCCTCCCAATAGCCGACTCCTCCGATTGTTTCCCGTACACTTTCGACCCTTCCTCGATACCCTTAGGATTAACCCCCTGATCCGCTGAAGCAGCTGCCAAAATATCAACTTGTTCCCTCATGACAGAAAACTTATTTCTCTTTCCTTTAAGCCCTTTCTTACTAACTCTGCCTCCCTTATGTCTTATCCCCTTACCTCCTTCCTCCACTATGTATTTAAACTTCATACGTTTCGGTTGCCTCCGGAATTTCCTACAAGAGTCCAAAACCATCACCCCTGACCCATTATTCTGCAGAGAGCAACAGACCACAATATTGTTAGAAATAGAGCAGAACTTACTGCCTTCACTTTCTTCCTCACACACTTCCTTCGACTGAATACCTTCCCTCATAACCTCCACCGCCTTGCCAAACACCCTCTTTATAACCTCCTCCCTTGCGGAATTAGTCTCCTCCGAACCTACTGTTCTCTGTTCTTCAACACAATTAAAATCCTTCACCTTATTAACCTCATTACCGCCTTCAGATATAGGCTGAATACTAACAGAACCTCCCACGTCTGCCTCGGAATCCGAACTGTACACCTCCAAAAATTCATCCTCCCCTTTAACATTAGAACTGTAACCAGAGACAGATAAATCCTCTTCCGAGCCCGACTCCGACACTGTACCTCTCGGAACGGAAGTATCCTTATAGGTCCTCTTCATATCATAAAAGTCTTCTTCCAAAAATAACACAAAATCTTTACCGTCAATGTTAACCTTGACCTTCTCTCTAACTTTACTCCCTAAAGACATACTGATCATCACTCTCCCAACCTCGCCTCCCCCCTTCTTCATCGTATTCTCATCAGCACATACAAATTTACCTATCGAATTAGCCAGAACAGTGAAAAATTGAATATCCCAAGCATGGCACGGCACACCATACACCCTAATCCATAGTAATCTCTCCTCAGCAACCGAATCCTCCTTCCAAGGCTGTATGTCGGAAAACCATTGTTCCCACCACCCTCTCCCATTAACAATCAGATCGTTTATAAAACTCTCCTCAACCTCCTCTAACAGACAGAGAGAACCCCCGAGCAGAGTAATTTTTATCGAGAAAATACCTTCTATCTCAAAATAGGTTTGAATATTGTAAGTAGAACCTGGTGATATAGCTTTGCCGACAAAAGCCTTCTTCAGCCTCCTTAGTATTTCCGCATCCGATTTGAAGTTGACATTGACATTGATTGCCTCACGATCCTTCGACTGCTTTGAGGCCACCACTGCTGCATAGGACCTTCTCCCCACAAACTCACCACCCCCTTTCCTTCTACACATCTCCTCTGACTCTGCATATCTACCCCGATCCTTCCCTGCATCAAAAACAAATTCCTTCTTTTTCACTTCGCCCCTCACAAACCTCGGGAGATTCGCGTGAATCTTCCGACCGCCCATCACGATGTTATCCAATTTCACCGCTAATAACCTCTCATCTTCTACCTCGAGAAATCTCGCGAACCCGAATCATTTACCGAACTTATTCCTCTTAGGGGGAATCACTACCTCAAACACTTCACCCACACAACCGAAAAGTTCAAAGATGTCCTTAGCTTTCGAGCAATCCGGGATTTCCGAGAAATACACCGACGAAATACTGCTATCTTTCCCTGCTAAGCCATTGTTACCTCTTGCAAACACATCCCATCTCAGAGCGCGTCCCCTGTTACCATTCCTCCTCACCTCCGTCCACCCTTTCTTCCCATCCATAAGCGCACCTCCTAAAAACACGAACAACCGCCAGACCGATCGGAACCCTAAACAAACTAAATCACCCCACACCAAAACCAAGGCCCCTAACCCTAAGGTTAGGAATTTAAGCCAAAAATCTTAGCATGAGAGTGACTAGCTCATGATTGATGAGAAAATTGCCGCCTTGAACCACTATACCACCACCGATAAAGACCACCGGTAAGAAAATCCCCTTTCTTAGGACTCGCTAATTTTAATCTTCGGTTCTCATATTAATGATGCTTTTTTTGTGTTTTCTTACACTGATTCTATTATAACTATTTAATGATTAATTGTTTTTAATTTTAACTAGTTTTATAATTGTATACAAGTATAACTGTGATATATATATGTAGTGTAGAAATTTTTACTTTGTATAACACTCTTATGCATGATCAAGTGTACTTTTTTTTAGATTCCCTGCTAAATGAATGTCTTTTTATCTATTATTTTTAAACACCTCATTTTTTAAAGAAAGGTTGCATATTTTTTAATACTTAATGTATAATTTATTATTATTTTTAATTTTATCTTTAAAATTAGCATATCTAATCATTTTTTAAAAATCAAGTATTACTCAAATAAAATACTTTTTATGTGACAATAGAAGTAATTTATTTTTCCACAATTTTAAAATATCAATTTCTTTAAAGTTTTAACATTTTAATTTCTTATTAAACCATAATTCAAATTGATACACGAAATGAGTTTAAATATATATTGTTTACGAATCGCTCCTCCCTATAACGTTTAGTGATAAATATTAAATATGACCTTGTTCTAATATATCGTAAATTATTGATCAAGGTGTGAACAAGATCAAATGCTAAAATGTAAGTGGATTGAAGGAAATTTTAGCTAATTCCTTTTTTCAATAGGACCAAGATGAGGATCTCATTCTTTGCGTGGGCGGATAGTGGATGGTTGAGATTGGCTGCTTTGCCGATCCTTACGCAAATTTGGCCCTTATCTTACTTCCTTCGGTTTGCTTGGCAAGTCAACTTATGGTTGTCTCACGGATGAAATTTTGTAGTGATAGTTATTATTATTGTTATTTTTATTTTATATATTTGGGATTTGATTATTTTTTTTCTTAAATGGATTAGAATTACCTTTTTCTAGGTGAATAAGTTTGATATTGTAGGTATGAACTCACGTTTCTATATCTAATGTCTCTTTACAGCTTTTATCTGTGGATTTTTTTAGTATAACGTATTTATTCAATAAAAATACCAAAAAAATAACATTTCAATAAAATTACGAAAATGGCATGGTTTTGAAAAAGTTTAACAGGGTGGCGCCATATGGTATGGCGCCTCAGTTAAAAGGAAAATGTCATCCCATATGTCGCCTCAGGCTAAAGTCATGTGCCCTAATATTTTTTTTCAGTGCCAGAAGGGAGGCGCCATATGGTATGGCGCCTTAGTTGATGTTTTTTTTTAATTTTATTTTAATTTGGAAATTTATTAAATTAATGGTGCTACAGTGTTTCATGAGTCTATAAATGAGACTGCACCCTCATTTGTTACTCCACAACACTTCTCTCCATTACCCTAATCTCTCCCCTTTCCAACACTTCTCACCATTACCCTAATCTCTCCCCTTCTCAACACTATGTCTGAGTGGTTAAATCGCCGTCCATCGTCATCATCATCAGCACCGGAGGAACCGTTTCCAACATTTCCACTGATGAAAAGAAATGTTATAATTTTATTCTCAGCTATCAAGCCTCCAATGAAGATGATACTCTGGAACACGCAGACATTTGAGCTTTTGCATAGGGATCTGTATCGCTGGCTAGAAGGAGAATTTGAGGCAGGTGAAAAGATCAGGATGATTGAGAGGCTGGTTGAGCAATCTGGTCCAAACGGAGTTACCCGAACTTGGAGAAAAGTGGAAAATGATGCTGGTGTATTCATGATGATGTTAACACCAAAGAAAATTAGCTTGATGGTTATAATATCTTAGATAAGCTGATTCGTTGAGTTGTTTCATTTGGGTATGTTGTTGTTATTTTCTGATTTTGTATTAGGTTATGTCATTGTTATTTGTTGATGTTAAGCTATTAAGTTATGCTCTGTTATGTTATGTCGTTGTAATCTCTTATGAATGCCATCAATGAAATAAAATTTATTGTTGTTATAAATAGACAAGTTTACAGTTTAAACTATGATGTTGTGTTATAGCCCACATTGGGACACTTGGTACGATTGTGTCCCGGCTGGCGGTACAAACCACATAACCTCGCCATTTTGTCTGCTGCATCCATCTCTGTTCGAATACAGGTGCTGCTAGGGTGACCCTTTTTATTTCTTCGCATCAAATCATTATGCCACACAATTTCGCCTTCGTATAGAGGCCAGTAGTCCTCCTTTGCTACCACTTGAAAGCTTGTGCCGTAGACATTGCATAGAGTAATGACTTGGTGAAGAACATAGCGATATTTGGTTGGGTCCAGCCTGGCCTTGGAACATTATGTTATAACATGGGAGCAAGGCATACGAAATGCCTGAAACTTTCCACAGTCACACCAACTCCTATCGAGTTACACTCGGTAACATCCCCTAGGCCTCCCTTCATTGTGATCAATAGACTCTGCAACACTGAAGTGACCTTTAGTACGGTCAAAGACCGTGACCCCATGTGTGTTGTCCTACAACCCATCGCCCCCCTCAAATGAACACTTCATCGTCCTACAACCAACAAACAAAATCGTCCTACAACCAACAAACTCACCCACGATTTGACTACCAAACCCCATATCAACCACTGGATTGGTACCGACACCCTTCAATGCAATATTTTGGCCAACCATACCGGCCATAACCAACCCAACCCCCCTACAAACTACGAAAACATGGGCATGCAACTGGATTACGGAAGCGCGGTTGGTGGCAACCCCCGACTATTGGGGACAAATGCTTCAAAATTTGTCTGATACACCGGGACCATCTCAGCAGACACAAAGGCCAAGAACACTTCAACAAAATCGTGGTAGACAAAGACGACGCGCAAGAGTCCCAACATGTGGAACTGGTGGACATTTATATAGGCACGATCATTAATTTTTTCTTTACCATCAATTGTACTACTTTTTATTCTGAACATCGTTATGTATTTTTGGCTACCCTTATTTTTTTTTCAATTAAATTTTTCAATTTTCTAATTAAAATTAAAATTTAAAAAAATGAACTAAGGCGCCATATGGTATGGCGCCTCCCCTGTAAAATGAAAAAAAAATTAGGGCATTCGTGTAACACCTGAGGCGCCACACGGTATGGCTTTTAGGGTTTATCCCTTAGCCTGAGGCGCCATCCCATTTTTATTTTAATAAGCAAATTGGAATTAAAATGATACAAAGAGGCATCCAAACTCATGTACAAGAAATACCACACCACCAAACAGCCTTACAAGAAATCATAAGGGTATTTTATCCAGTCATAGTAGCTACACACTAAAACATCCTTAGATCTCTTACCAATCCACCCCAAAGACAAATGAATAATCTTATCAAACACAAGGTCAACTTCGCACAACTCATCTTTAAACAAAATGTTGTTCCTAACAGACCAAATACACTAGCCAATAATCAGCCATACACCAACAGCCTTATTGATTTCCACTTTCTTCTCGCAAAGAGCATGAATCCACCGAGACAGATGATCCAAAACACTAACCGCAAAAATCTATTGAATGTCCAACTAGCTACAGATGCGCTGCCACACAATGGAGCAATTATCGCAAATCAAAAATAAATGGAAGGCATCCTCGTCGTGCATCAAACAGACCAGGCAGACCATATCATGAGTATTAGAGAGGATACCGCGACGCTGAAGATTGTCACGAGTCGGCAACCTGTTATGCAACATTCTCTAACCAAACAAAATTGTTTTTAACGGAGAAGAAGCCATCCATACTGACTTGAAAATATACACGGAATCAGCCAAGTGAAACTCATCAGATAGAATCACCCTGTTATATTTTTTTCAAACGACGCTATTTTGGTAATTTTTTAGAAATGATAGTTTTTTTTGGGTATTTTTATTAAATAAACAAGTTAGTCTAAAAAAAAAATTCTCAGCTGTGAATTGAAGTGTTAGCTTAATTTTATTTTTGTTTTTAATTTTTTAAAAAGAAACATAAATATTCCTCCAATTATTCTTTAGTGTTTGATTATTTATGATATTTCTTACTCACTTTTGCTTAAAAAAACATAAATATGAGTATATTATTAAAGAATTATGATTTTTTCATTAAAATAAATAAGATTTTTTTCATGAAAATTATGACTCAAAATTGAACAGTAAACTACTACAAATATTAAACTTTCTTTTATCAATTTATTAATAAAAGAGAGATCTCAGTGGTATGCTTATCCTAATAATATATGTTCACCCTAGATATTTCTATATGTACGAGATTTTCCACCTCTCACAAAAGCTTTCAGTCAATAATATTACAAGTTCTTTCCGCCAATATAATAAATAATAAATGCGAAACCCTATTTATAATAAATAATAAATATGAAAATATCTAGTTCTGAAAGGCGGTATTTTTCTGCATAGTAGAAGCCGTCACTTACAAAATCACCCTTCAAGCCACGCAACGCTCACCCCACCTCAAACTTGTGCACGGTTTTTACATCTCTATCCCAATCTTTTCTCATATTCTCATAAATCAGAAACCGAATCATGAAGTGAAGAACGACAGAGTTAGGTGAGAGTTTTCACACTCGAGTCAAAACCCTAACTAACCAGCGATTCTCCAAAACTGATCCCGGCGGTGGTTTGACGGTTGCATCCGCGATGGTTGCCGAAAACTCCGTCGTGTAGAAGTGAAAATCAGTTTTGACGGTAGTGATCTCAACGGAACAGAAGTTTGCAGCTCCGGAACAGTTTCAACCGAACGGTGTACTTTCGTGAAGTATGTATAATTTCTGGATTTGAGATTCATTTCGTGAAGTTTACGCAGTATAATAATAACACTGTTTTGTTTTCTTCTTGAAAGTTATTTGATCCCTCTGAAATCCCGAACCTTCTTAGGTGAACCTTCTTGCTCATTTTTTTTCCTGGTTGGGATATCCCTATTGTATCCTTGTTAATATATTTAGCTTATAAAAAAAAAAATCAAATATAGCTGTAAATTTTTTTATTACATAACCGTATTGAATATATGCTGTGAATAGGCAATATTTACAGATGATTTATTTTGAATTGTGCTAAATTATGGTTTATGTATCATTTTAAAGAATTTTATTCCAGGTATTCATAGTATAATATATTTTTACTTTATTTTTTTTTTTTGCTAAGCTCATAAATTTCATTAACACCAGAAGAATAGCAAAGCGCTATTCAAATCAACAATTACAATCTTACAATTTCACCCCATCTACCTTCTTATAAACCACCCATTACAAAAAATTTATTGAGCGTTTCAACCAATCATAGGTATTCATAGTATAATATATTTATACTTTATTTTTTTTTGCTAAGCTCAAAAATTTCATTAACACCAGAAGAATAGCAAAGCGCTATTCAAATCAACCACTACGCCAAAATTACTCTTTGGCAGCACTACATAGGCAGCGCTTTACTACAAAAGCGCTGCTATAAGTTAAAAAATTTAGAAAACACGGAAACTGTTCACTTAGAAAAATAAAAGTGCGTCTAAATATAAGACCTTAGACAGCGCTTTTGAGGAAAGCGCTTTCTAAGGTCTTATAAATTAAAAAAAAAAAATTAAAGGAAAATATTAGACAACGCTTTCCTTAAAAGCGCTGTCTAAGGTCTTATAAATTAAAAATATATATATAAGACCTGAGACAGCGCTTTTGAGGAAAGCGCTTTCTAAGGACTTATAAATTAAAAAAAAAAATTAAAGGAAAATATTAGACAGCGCTTTACTCAAAAGCGCTGTCTAAGGTCTAATAAATTAAAAAAAAAAAAAATCAAAAGCGTTGTCTTAGGCCCATATAAGACAGCGCTTTCAAAAGCGCTTTCTAAGGCTCACCTTAGACAGCGCTTTCATTCAAAGCGCTGTTTAAGGTCTTTTTAATTAAAATAAAGATTGAAACTGTATCAGTATTCTATACTTTTTCATTTCATTCTTTCTCTCTTTCCCTCTCTTTCTGCGAACAAGAACGAACCAGAGCTGAAACCACCGCCGTCGTCCGTCCTTTCACCGCCGTCGTCCGTTCTTTCTCGTCGTCGTCCGTCCGGCCGTCGTCTTTCCTACATTGTCCTCCACCGTACTCCACCGTGCTCCACTGTTCCGGTAAGAGTTTTTCTTTTTATTTTAGGTTTTAAGTGAGCTTCATATTTTTCTATTAGGTTTTGTTCTTGTTACCATAGGGTAAAGACTCCTTGGACAGTGGTGTTGCTTCATGCTCCATGGTATAATACTAATAAAGCTCATCAGGGTGAGGATGAATCTATTGACATGAAGGCTTCTATGGAAGATTTGCTATATCATGCTCGCGTTGATGCTGTTTTTGCAGGGCATGTTCATGCCTACGAATGCTTTGTAAGCTTTTTTTATTTAATCTATATTAGAGAATATATATCTAACATTTTTCTCATAGAAAAAGATAATTTTATTTATTTTTACAGACTCGAGTTTATAAAGATAAAATTGACAATTGTGGTCCAGTGCATATTACCATTGGGGATGGTGGCAATCGTGAAGGACTAGCCAGAAGGTAATTAATATTTTATTTGATTTTGTTAATCATATTTAGTTATTAAACAAAATCATCAAAGGTGAGGTGTATATAGTAGTAATAATAGTGTGATATGTGTTGACAGGTGTAACACCCCCTTTCTATACCCCCAAATAATCAAATAAATCATTTAGGCACGTATTGGAAATTTCATCAGAGTATAATTGTAACCACGGCATAAAAAGATATGTCACATTATGCTTGAAATTAAACACATACAACACCTGCTCACAAAGATATGCAACAGTGGGGTAACTTTCAAACAACAAAGGATCTCAGTCCTTATACCCACATCTCAATATTTAGAATAAAAGCAGAAACATCTAAAATATTGAATAACAACCACATATATACATCAACATATACATATATATACATCATGTTTATATACACAAATTCATCAGCAAGATACATATGCAAATGTATCACAATAAGATCAAAACGTCCTAGCTACCTGGTGCTACATATCAGAGCCAACCGACCAAAAAGGTATGAAGACACACTTCACAAAAGACCACCAGATACCTAATCTGCAATGCCTCGTAGAGCATCATAAAACAGCAGAAGGGTGAGAAATATTATCATAATAACAATGCATATAATCATATATCTCAACACAAAAGTATACACAGAACACATTCTCACCATTCTACCATTCCACATAAACATACATATTAGATTCATTCTTCAATGCATCATTACAATGATACAATTCTTATCACAATTCATCACATCCCATTCAATATACATCGCAAGGCATATATATATATATATTATATACAAAACCAAGCATATTCATCACAATGTTTATCATTCAACATAAACACATATATTCATGTTCATTCACCCATGCACAAATACAAGGATGACCAATGCAAATCATAGAGACCGACTCACGACTCTATGCCAATGCAATGCGGTACCGACTCATTTCATCTCAAGTTCAATTGAAGAACTTATTGGAACCATCGCTCGTTACTTAGTGTAACTCCCCGTCGGGCATACGATGTTCACCCATTGCTACCACCTCTCAAAAGGCTTACAATGTTTATGGATATCCCCCACCTCTCAAAAGGCTTACAATCCGATTGCTCTCACCTCTCAAAAGGCTTACAATCGTTTGTAATCATCGCCCCCACCTCTCAAAAGGCTTACGACGTTACAACAGATTCATCTTAGAACCCCACAATGCAAGAATGCAATCATGATGCTTCACATACAACATGACTCATGACACTCTTGACATGCATAAATATTCACAATATAGTCATGCATTCATCACACACAACCCACATACATTCACATCAATTGTGCCAAACGGCAACCGAACGTTTTCACAAATAACCAAACAATTCGATTTACGGTTTACCGGAAAAGTCGGTTAAAAGTCGGCTAAAAATAATATTTTCCATCATCATAAAAAAGTACTCATCCACAGCTTCGATTCGATATAAAGAACACTTAAATCCGATAAACAACGAAGAAGATATGTATATTTCAAAATAACGCAAAAACATAAACCGGAGGCCCGACACTACGAAACGGTTCGAAAATACTGTTCCCATTGGACCAGGTTTAGACCTCAAAACTATTTTTCCTAGAAAGAACATCTCGTTAGGTTCCCAACGCTTCGAACGGGGGTCAAAACCGACTTACGGTTCAAGAGATATGAATTTCCGAAGTTTCCCCGACAAACCAGAATTTTATGGTTCAGCACAGTATGCATCGATACATAGGCTTTATGTATCGATACAAAAAGACCTCATGTATCGATACATAGCACACATGTGTCGACACATGCTGTAGTGAAAATGCTGTTTTTCCCAATTTTCACAGTATGTATCGATGCATAGGGGTTATGTATCGATACATAAACCATTTCGTATCGATACATAGCTGTTATGTATCGATTCATAGCCCTGTTTTTCTCAAAAATCAGATTTCTCAAATTGCTCCCTTGCTGTAACTTTTTCCAAATGCCCGCAAACTCGACTAAATCGAACATTTTCACCGAAACAAACATATACGCGCAACCACCAAATACATAAGAACAATTTAGAACACATAAACGAAATTTCTACGACGTTCGATTTTTCGATTAAATTTCAACCTTTCAAAAACCAGAATTTTCAAACATCACCAAATCGAATAAAAAGCACGCTATACGACAACCTAACCTTACTCGATACAACTACGTAATTTATTTCAAATTCTAACCGTGAAAACATCGGTTTCTATCGATTTCCTACGATTCGACCTAAACGGAAACAACAACGGAAACATACCGAAAACTAACCGAAACATAACCAAACTTCATGAAACTTTAAACAGCAGCTCACATACATATATCCAACCAACACATGTATTTATACGACTTTTCGACCGTAAAAACATCTGTTTCTATCGATTTCGTCAAATACGGCATAAACGGAAACATATGGAAAACCAACCAAAACATCCACACAAAACACATACATAATCATACACAAAGTTAGGATAACAATATTTCACACCCTTACCCGATTAAATTGACTCCGAATGATTGATCTTGGTGATTTTCCACACTTTTCTCTTTGCTCTTCTCTTTTCTCCTTTTTCTCTCAAAATTCTGTTTTTCTCTCTTTCTCACCTCTAACTTTCTATTTCTATTCTTTTTCTTTCTTATACTTTTCTTTCTTTCTATTTCTTTATATTTTCTCAAAATATCTACTAACTAACTAACTATCATTAAATGTGAAATATCTAAAATACCCTCCAATCTAATATTCCCCGCAAACTCTCAAAAACGGTAAAATCACATAATATGCAAACATAACATATTCACACACCAATATCACAAATAACATAATTATTGCCCAATTAAATAAAAGACTCCACCAAATAGAATCAATCAACACAAAAATGGAAATATCTAAATCGGGCTGTTACAACTCTCCCCCACTTTGAAATTTTCGTCCTCGAAAATATTACCTGATTCAAATAACTCCGGATACGACTCGCGCATCCCACTTTCCAATTACCAAGTCATATTGCCTTCTGAAGCGCCTCCCCACGCCACTTTCACAAGCACAATATCCTTGCCTCTTAGCTTCTTAACTTCACGATCCAAAATCTTAATCGGTAAAACTTCAACCGTAAGATTATCTCTCACTTCTACCTCGTCCATAGGAATAATATGTGACGGATCCGGAACATACTTCCGAAGTTGCGAAACATGGAAAACGTCATGCAAATTCGAAAGATTCGGAGGCAGCGCTACATGATAAGCCACAGCGCCAACACGTGCAGTAATCTGATACGGACCAATAAAACGAGAAGTCAACTTCTTCGACTTCAAAGCACGACCCACACCCGTAACCGGTGTAACTCTCAAAAACACATGGTCGCCTTCTTGAAACTCAAGATCCTTCCTTCTCTTGTCATGATAGCTCTTTTGTCTACTTTGAGAAGCTTTCATCTTCTCCCGAATAAACTTCACTTTCTCCGTCGTTTCTTGTACCAATTCCGGTCCAACAATCGCCCTCTCACCAGTTTCATGCCAACACAAAGGTGTTCGACATCTCCGACCATACAAAGCCTCAAATGGCGCCATACCAATACTCGAATGAAAACTGTTATTATAGGTGAACTCAATCAACGCTAAATAACTATCCCAAGCACCACCTTGCTCTAGCACACAAGCACGCAACAAATCCTCCAACGATTGAATCGTCCTCTCGGTTTGACCATCTGTTTGCGGATGGTAAGCCGAACTCAATCTTAGCTTAGAACCCAACGCCTCTTGTAAACTCTCCCAAAATCTTGATGTAAATCTCGGATCTCGATCCGATACAATACTCTTAGGAACACCATGTAACTTCACAATCACACGAACATAAATCTCGGCTAACTTCTCCAAAGGATAACTAATGTCAATTGGAATAAAGTGAGCAGATTTAGTAAGCCTATCAACAATCACCCAAATAGCATTATGACCTCTTTGCGTATTCGGCAATCCCGTAACAAAATCCATCGATATACTATCCCATTTCCATTCCGGAATATCCAACGGTTGCAACAAACCACTAGGCTTCTGATGTTCCACCTTCGACTTTTGACAAGTCAAACACGCATACACAAACCGAGCCACATCCCTCTTTAAACCGGACCACCAAAAGATCTTCTTCAAATCTTGATACATCTTATTCGCACCCGGATGAATACTTAAATTACTTTGGTGTCCTTCCTCTAAAATCATCTTTTTCAACTCCGCGTCGTCGGGTATACAAATACGACCACGGAATCTCAAAACTCCAAAGTTATCAACCTTGAAATCCTCATTCTCATTCATCATTAAATCAACGAACTTCAAATCCAACTTTTGCTTTTCACTAACCGTTGCAAGAAAATCATTCGTAACATGTAACATACCAAGTCTCACACTTCGCGGCGTCATTTCACAAACCAAACTCAAATCTCTGAAATCCTCCAAAAGTTCCCATTCTGTCATCATTAATGCGGACATATGTAACAACTTTCGACTTAAGGCATCGGCTACCACATTCGCCTTACCCGGATGGTAATTCAAACTAAAATCAAAATCCTTCAAAAGCTTTAACCATCTTCGTTGTCTCATGTTCAGTTCTTTCTGATCAAATAAATATCTTAAGCTTTTGTGATCACTAAAAACTTCAAATCTTGCACCATAAAGGTAATGCCTCCAAATTTTCAAAACAAACACCACCGCCGCTAACTCTAAGTCATTCGTAGGATAATTAATTTTCATGCACTCTCAATTGTCTTGAAGCATATGCCACAACTTTTCCAACTTGCATCAGAACACCACCTAAACCAATCAAGGAAGCATCACAATATACCACAAATGGATCATTAGGATTCGGCAAAATCAAGATCGGAGCCGTTGTCAACCTTCTTTTTAGCTCAATGAAACTCTTTTCACAATCTATATCCCAAATGAAAGCCTTTCCTTTACAAGTCAATTGCGTTAACGGAAGTGCCAACTTCGAAAATCCCTCTATAAACCTCCGATAATAACCCGCCAAGCCTAAAAAGCTTCGAATTTCCGTAACCGACCTAGGAGTCTCACACTGCATCACCGCATCAATCTTAGATGGATCAACACTAATACCACTCCCGGAGATAACATGTCCAAGAAAACTTACTTCCGATAGCCAAAAGTCACGTTTTGACAACTTAGCATATAATTGTTTCTCTCTCAAAATTTGCAACACAATTCTCAAATGCTCTTCATGCTCTTCTTGAGACTTAGAATAAATCAAAATATCATCGATGAACACAACTACAAAACGATCCAACTGTTCATGAAAAATACGATTCATGTATTCCATAAACACCCCCGGCGCATTAGAAACCCCGAATGGCATCACGGAATATTCGTAATGACCATACCGTGTCCTAAATGCCGTCTTCTGAATATCCTCGCTTTTCACACGAATTTGGTGATATCCCGATCTCAAATCAATCTTGCTAAAGACACGCGCACCAACCAATTGGTCCATCAAATCATCAATCCTTGGAAGCGGATACTTGTTCTTAATTGTCACCTTGTTCAACTGTCGATAATCAATACATAACCGCATACTTCCATCCTTTTTCTTTACCAACAATACCGGAGCACCCCAAGGAGAAACACTTGGCCTTATAAATCTTTTGTCCAACAAGTCATTCAACTGCTTCTTCAATTCTATCAACTCCGATGCCGACATACGATACGGTGCCATCGAAATCGGTCTAGTGCCAGGAACTAGATCAATAGAGAACTCAGCTTCTCTTTCCGGCGGTACATTCGTAATATCCTCCGGAAACACTTCTGGAAAATCACACACCACTGGAAACACATCAATACCAATCTTACTCTCCACTGACCATGATGCAAACAAACCAAACAATTGAGCTTCGTCCGCTAAAAGTTTCTTCAACTCTTTAGTAGATAGAAAACTCTCATCTTCATTATCTTTCAAAGAAGGAAACCTTACCAACTTATGATAGCAATCTATATGAACTCGATTAAATTGCAACCAGTTCATACCCAAGATTACATCCAATCCCTCCAACGGCAAACACACTAAATCCATAATGAAGTCTTTGCCATAAATGGTTAAAGGACAACTTAGACAAACCAAAGAAGTAGTTACTGACCCCATTGCTGGAGTATCAATAACCATTTTACCATCCATCAGAGACAACACAAGATTCAAACGCTTCGCGCACTCGGACGAAATAAATGAATGAGTCGCTCCCGTATCAATAACAGCAACTAAAGGTGTACTATTAATAAAGCATGTACCTTCAATCAAACGGTCTGCACTAGTGGTCTGAGTCCCCGCCAATGCAAACACCTTTCCGCCCGCTTGAGCTTGTTTCGGCTTAGTACACTTAGTACTAATGTGACCCACTTCTCCACAGTTAAAACACTTCACCATATTCCTCCTACACTCAGCAGTAGAATGCCCAATACCTCCACAGTTAGAACATCTCCCAACGACCTTCCTACACTCAGTTGCTTTATGACCCATTCCACCACAATTGAAACACTTAATGAACCCAGAACTTCCTCCTCTAGATCTCTTATCAAAGTTTCCCTTATATTTACCCTTATCAGCGGGGGTCACATAAGGTCCACTTCTAGCTTGCTGTTTCCCTCTCCTCTCATTCACACTCTTGTAATGTGTAGAACGAGCTTTGCTATCTTCCTCGAAGATTCTACAACATTCAGTCAAATCCGAAAACCTCGTAATTCTTTGATATCCCACAGCTTGCTTAATCTCAGGACGCAAACCATTCTCATATTTAATACACTTTGAGAACTCAGCAGTAATCGCAGCATAATGAGAATGAAATTGAACCAATTCCACAAACTTAGCAGTATAGTCCACCACTGACATACCACCTTGTTTCAATTCCAGGAATTCCATCTCTTTCTTCCCTTTCACACTTTCAGGGTAATACTTAAGCAAAAACTCGGTACGAAACAATTCCCAAGTTACCTCTTCATTATCCACCTCTAGAATTTCACGCATACCGACCCACCAATCGTCGGCTTCTTCCCTCAGCATGTGAGATCCAAGCCTCACCTTATTCTCTTCCGCACAATCCATGACTCTGAAGATTCTTTCAATCTCTTTCAGCCAAAGTTGAGCACCATCGGGATCAAATCTTCCTTTGAAGACCGGTGGTTGATTCTTCCTGAACTCTTCATTAGCACTTACATTCGGCGCACCCTGCACCGCCCTAGCCAATGCTTCCATAGCAGCAGCCATCACATTATCATTTCTACCAGCCATATTCTGATCACTCCCAAAAATAACAACAAAGGTTAAACAACAGTTCAACCAACACAACAACGAGACAGACACGACTGACTCAACCTTGGCTCTGATACCACTTAATGTAACACCCCCTTTCTATACCCCCAAATAATCAAATAAATCATTTAGGCACGTATTGGAAATTTCATCAGAGTATAATTGTAACCACGACATAAAAAGGTATGTCACATTATGCTTGAAATTAAACACATACAACACCTGCTCACAAAGATATGCAACAGTGGGGTAACTTTCAAACAACAAAGGATCTCAGTCCTTATACCCACATCTCAATATTTAGAATAAAAGCGGAAACATCTAAAATATTGAATAACAACCACATATATACATCAACATATACATATATATACATCATGTTTATATACACAAATTCATCAGCAAGATACATATGCAAATGTATCACAATAAGATCAAAACGTCCTAGCTACCCGGTGCTACATATCAGAGCCAACCGACCAAAAAGGTATGAAGACACACTTCACAAAAGACCACCAGATACCTAATCTGCAATGCCTCGTAGAGCATCATAAAACAGCAGAAGGGTGAGAAATATTATCATAATAACAATGCATATAATCATATATCTCAACACAAAAGTATACACATAACACATTCTCACCATTCCACATAAACATACATATTAGATTCATTCTTCAATGCATCATTACAATGATACAATTCTTATCACAATTCATCACATCCCATTCAATATACATCGCAAGGCATATATATATATATATATATATATATATATATATATATATTATATACAAAACCAAGCATATTCATCACAATGCTTATCATTCAACATAAACACATATATTCATGTTCATTCACCCATGCACAAATACAAGGATGACCAATGCAAATCATAGAGACCGACTCACGACTCTATGCCAATGCAATGCGGTACCGACTCATTTCATCTCAAGTTCAATTGAAGAACTTATTGGAACCATCGCTCGTTACTTAGTGTAACTCCCCGTCGGGCATACGATGTTCACCCATTGCTACCACCTCTCAAAAGGCTTACAATGTTTATGGATTGCCCCCACCTCTCAAAAGGCTTACAATCGTTTGTAATCATCGCCCCCACCTCTCAAAAGGCTTACGACGTTACAACGGATTCATCTTAGAACCCCACAATGCAAGAATGCAATCATGATGCTTCACATACAACATGACTCATGACACTCTTGACATGCATAAATATTCACAATATAGTCATGCATTCATCACACACAACCCACATACATTCACATCAATTGTGCCAAACGGCAACCGAAAGTTTTCACAAATAACCAAACAATTCGATTTACGGTTTACCGGAAAAGTCGGTTAAAAGTCGGCTAAAAATAATATTTTCCATCATCATCAAAAAGTACTCATCCACAGCTTCGATTCGATATAAAGAACACTTAAATCCGATAAACAACGAAGAAGATATGTATATTTCAAAATAACGCAAAAACATAAACCGGAGGCCCGACACTACGAAACGGTTCGAAAATACTGTTCCCATTGGACCAGGTTTAGACCTCAAAACTATTTTTCCTAGAAAGAACATCTCGTTAGCTTCCCAACGCTTCGAACGGGGGTCAAAACCGACTTACGGTTCAAGAGATATGAATTTCCGAAGTTTCCCCGACAAACCAGAATTTTATGGTTCAGCACAGTATGTATCGATACATAGGCTTTATGTATCGATACAAAAAGACCTCATGTATCGATACATAGCACGCATGTGTCGACACATGCTATAGTGAAAATGCTGTTTTTCCCAATTTTCACAGTATGTATCGATGCATAGGGGTTATGTATCGATACATAAACCATTTCGTATCGATACATAGCTGTTATGTATCGATTCATAGCCCTGTTTTTCTCAAAAATCAGATTTCTCAAATTGCTCCCTTGCTGTAACTTTTTCCAAATGCCCGCAAACTCGACTAAATCGAACATTTTCACCGAAACAAACATATACGCGCAACCACCAAATACATAAGAACAATTTAGAACACATAAACGAAATTTCTACGACGTTCGATTTTTCGATTAAATTTCAACCTTTCAAAAACCAGAATTTTCAAACATCACCAAATCGAATAAAAAGCACGCTATACGACAACCTAACCTTACTCGATACAACTACGTAATTTATTTCAAATTCTAACCGTGAAAACATCGGTTTCTATCGATTTCCTACGATTCGACCTAAACGGAAACAACAACGGAAACATACCGAAAACTAACCGAAACATAACCAAACTTCATGAAACTTTAAACAGCAGCTCACATACATATATCCAACCAACACGTGTATTTATACGACTTTTCGACCGTAAAAACATCGGTTTCTATCGATTTCGTCAAATACGGCATAAACGGAAACATATGGAAAACCAACCAAAACATCCACACAAAACACATACATAATCATACACAAAGTTAGGATAACAATATTTCACACCCTTACCCGATTAAATTGACTCCGAATGATTGATCTTGGTGATTTTCCACACTTTTCTCTTTGCTCTTCTCTTTTCTCCTTTTTCTCTCAAAATTCTGTTTTTCTCTCTTTCTCGCCTCTAACTTTCTATTTCTTTTCTTTTTCTTTCTTATACTTTTCTTTCTTTCTATTTCTTTATATTTTCTCAAAATATCTACTAACTAACTAACTATCATTAAATGTGAAATATCTAAAATACCCTCCAATCTAATATTCCCCGCAAACTCTCAAAAACGGTAAAATCACATAATATGCAAACATAACATATTCACACACCAATATCACAAATAACATAATTATTGCCCAATTAAATAAAAGACTCCACCAAATAGAATCAATCAACACAAAAATGGAAATATCTAAATCGGGCTGTTACAACTCTCCCCCACTTTGAAATTTTCGTCCTCGAAAATATTACCTGATTCAAACAACTCCGGATACGACTCGCGCATCCCACTTTCCAATTACCAAGTCATATTGCCTTCTGAAGCGCCTCCCCACGCCACTTTCACAAGCGCAATATCCTTGCCTCTTAGCTTCTTAACTTCACGATCCAAAATCTTAATCGGTAAAACTTCAACCGTAAGATTATCTCTCACTTCTACCTCGTCCATAGGAATAATATGTGACGGATCCGGAACATACTTTCGAAGTTGCGAAACATGGAAAACGTCATGCAAATTCGAAAGATTCGGAGGCAGCGCCACACGATAAGCCACAGCGCCAACACGTGCAGTAATCTGATACGGACCAATAAAACGAGAAGTCAACTTCTTCGACTTCAAAGCACGACCCACACCCGTAACCGGTGTAACTCTCAAAAACACATGGTCGCCTTCTTGAAACTCAAGATCCTTCCTTCTCTTGTCATGATAGCTCTTTTGTCTACTTTGAGAAGCTTTCATCTTCTTCCGAATAAACTTCACTTTCTCCGTCGTTTCTTGTACCAATTCCGGTCCAACAATCGCCCTCTCACCAGTTTCATGCCAACACAAAGGTGTTCGACATCTCCGACCATACAAAGCCTCAAATGGTGCCATACCAATACTCGAATGAAAACTGTTATTATAGGTGAACTCAATCAACGCTAAATAAATATCCCAAGCACCACCTTGCTCTAGCACACAAGCACGCAACAAATCCTCCAACGATTGAATCGTCCTCTCGGTTTGACCATCTGTTTGCGGATGGTAAGCCGAACTCAATCTTAGCTTAGAACCCAACGCCTCTTGTAAACTCTCCCAAAATCTCGATGTAAATCTCGGATCTCGATCCGATACAATACTCTTAGGAACACCATGTAACTTCACAATCACACGAACATAAATCTCGGCTAACTTCTCCAAAGGATAACTAATGTCAATTGGAATAAAGTGAGCAGATTTAGTAAGCCTATCAACAATCACCCAAATAGCATTATGACCTCTTTGCGTATTCGGCAATCCCGTAACAAAATCCATCGATATACTATCCCATTTCCATTCCGGAATATCCAACGGTTGCAACAAACCACTAGGCTTCTGATGTTCCACCTTCGACTTTTGACAAGTCAAACACGCATACACAAACCGAGCCACATCCCTCTTTAAACCGGACCACCAAAAGATCTTCTTCAAATCTTGATACATCTTATTCGCACCCGGATGAATACTTAAATTACTTCGGTGTCCTTCCTCTAAAATCATCTTTTTCAACTCCGCGTCGTCGGGTATACAAATACGACCACGGAATCTCAAAACTCCAAAGTTATCAACCTTGAAATCCTCATTCTCATTCATCATTAAATCAACGAACTTCAAATCCAACTTTTGCTTTTCACTAACCGTTGCAAGAAAATCATTTGTAACATGTAACATACCAAGTCTCACACTTCGCAGCGTCATTTCACAAACCAAACTCAAATCTCTGAAATCCTCCAAAAGTTCCCATTCTGTCATCATTAATGCGGACATATGTAACAACTTTCGACTTAAGGCATCGGCTACCACATTCGCCTTACCCGGATGGTAATTCAAACTAAAATCAAAATCCTTCAAAAGCTTTAACCATCTTCGTTGTTTCATGTTCAATTCTTTCTGATCAAATAAATATCTTAAGCTTTTGTGATCACTAAAAACTTCAAATCTTGCACCATAAAGGTAATGCCTCCAAATTTTCAAAACAAACACCACCGCCGCTAACTCTAAGTCATGCGTAGAATAATTCTTTTCATGCACTCTCAATTGTCATGAAGCATATGCCACAACTTTTCCATCTTGCATCAGAACACCACCTAAACCAATCAAGGAAGCATCACAATATACCACAAATGGATCATTAGGATTCGGCAAAATCAAGATCGGAGCCGTTGTCAACCTTCTTTTTAGCTCAATGAAACTCTTTTCACAATCTATATCCCAAATGAAAGCCTTTCCTTTACAAGTCAATTGCGTTAACGGAAGTGCCAACTTCGAAAATCCCTCTATAAACCTCCGATAATAACCCGCCAAGCCTAAAAAGCTTCGAATTTCCGTAACCGACCTAGGAGTCTCCCACTGCATCACCGCATCAATCTTAGATGGATCAACACTAATACCACTCCCGGAGATAACATGTCCAAGAAAACTTACTTCCGATAGCCAAAAGTCACGTTTTGACAACTTAGCATATAATTGTTTCTCTCTCAAAATTTGCAACACAATTCTCAAATGCTCTTCATGCTCTTCTTGAGACTTAGAATAAATCAAAATATCATCGATGAACACAACTACAAAACGATCCAACTGTTCATGAAAAATACGATTCATGTATTCCATAAACACCCCCGGCGCATTAGAAACCCCGAATGGCATCACGGAATATTCGTAATGACCATACCGTGTCCTAAATGCCGTCTTCTGAATATCCTCGCTTTTCACACGAATTTGGTGATATCCCGATCTCAAATCAATCTTGCTAAAGACACGCGCACCAACCAATTGGTCCATCAAATCATCAATCCTTGGAAGCGGATACTTGTTCTTAATTGTCACCTTGTTCAACTGTCGATAATCAATACATAACCGCATACTTCCATCCTTTTTCTTTACCAACAATACCGGAGCACCCCAAGGAGAAACACTTGGCCTTATAAATCTTTTGTCCAACAAGTCATTCAACTGCTTCTTCAATTCTATCAACTCCGATGCCGACATACGATACGGTGCCATCGAAATCGGTCTAGTGCCAGGAACTAGATCAATAGAGAACTCAGCTTCTCTTTCCGGCGGTACATTCGTAATATCCTCCGGAAACACTTCTGGAAAATCACACACCACTGGAAACACATCAATACCAATCTTACTCTCCACTGACCATGATGCAAACAAACCAAACAATTGAGCTTCGTCCGCTAAAAGTTTCTTCAACTCTTTAGTAGATAGAAAACTCTCATCTTCATTATCTTTCAAATAAGGAAACCTTACCAACTTATGATAGCAATCTATATGAACTCGATTAAATTGCAACCAGTTCATACCCAAGATTACATCCAATCCCTCCAACGGCAAACACACTAAATCCATAATGAAGTCTTTGCCATAAATGGTTAAAGGACAACTTAGACAAACCAAAGAAGTAGTTACTGACCCCATTGCTGGAGTATCAATAACCATTTTACCATCCATCAGAGACAACACAAGATTCAAACGCTTCGCGCACTCGGACGAAATAAATGAATGAGTCGCTCCCGTATCAATAACAGCAACTAAAGGTGTACTATTAATAAAGTATGTACCTTTAATCAAACGGTCTGCGCTAGTGGTCTGAGTCCCCGCCAATGCAAACACCTTTCCGCCCGCTTGAGCTTGTTTCGTCTTAGTACACTTAGTACTAATGTGACCCACTTCTCCACAGTTAAAACACTTCACCATATTCCTCCTACACTCAGCAGTAGAATGCCCAATACCTCCACAGTTAGAACATCTCCCAACGGCCTTCCTACACTCAGTTGCTTTATGACCCATTCCACCACAATTGAAACACTTAATGAACCCAGAACTTCCTCCTCTAGATCTCTTATCAAAGTTTCCCTTATATTTACCCTTATCAGCGGGGGTCACATAAGGTCCACTTCTAGCTTGCTGTTTCCCTCTCCTCTCATTCACACTCTTGTAATGTGTAGAACGAGCTTTGCTATCTTCCTCGAAGATTCTACAACATTCAGTCAAATCCAAAAACCTCCTAATCCTTTGATATCCCACAACTTGCTTAATCTCAGGACGCAAACCATTCTCATATTTAATACACTTTGAGAACTCAGCAGTAATCGCAGCATAATGAGAATGGAATTGAACTAATTCCACAAACTTAGCAGTATAGTCCACCACTGACATACCACCTTGTTTCAATTCCAGGAATTCCATCTCTTTCTTCCCTTTCACACTTTCAGGGTAATACTTAAGCAAAAACTCGGTACGAAACAATTCCCAAGTTACCTCTTCATTATCCACCTCTAGAATTTCACGCATACCGACCCACCAATCGTCGGCTTCTTCCCTCAGCATGTGAGATCCAAGCCTCACCTTATTCTCTTCCGCACAATCCATGACTCTGAAGATTCTTTCAATCTCTTTCAGCCAAAGTTGAGCACCATCGGGATCAAATCTTCCTTTGAAGACCGGTGGTTGATTCTTCCTGAACTCTTCATTAGCACTTACATTCGGCGCACCCTGCACCGCCCTAGCCAATGCTTCCATAGCAGCAGCCATCACATTATCATTTCTACCAGCCATATTCTGATCACTCCCAAAAATAACAACAAAGGTTAAACAACAGTTCAACCAACACAACAACGAGACAGACACGACTGACTCAACCTTGGCTCTGATACCACTTAATGTAACACCCCCTTTCTATACCCCCAAATAATCAAATAAATCATTTAGGAACGTATTGGAAATTTCATCAGAGTATAATTGTAACCACGGCATAAAAAGGTATGTCACATTATGCTTGAAATTAAACACATACAACACCTGATCACAAAGATATGCAACAGTGGGGTAACTTTCAAACAACAAAGGATCTCAGTCCTTATACCCACATCTCAATATTTAGAATAAAAGCGGAAACATCTAAAATATTGAATAACAACCACATATATACATCAACATATACATATATATACATCATGTTTATATACACAAATTCATCAGCAAGATACATATGCAAATGTATCACAATAAGATCAAAACGTCCTAGCTACCCGGTGCTACAAATCAGAGCCAACCGACCAAAAAGGTATGAAGACACACTTCACAAAAGACCACCAGATACCTAATCTGCAATGCCTCGTAGAGCATCATAAAACAGCAGAAGGGTGAGAAATATTATCATAATAACAATGCATATAATCATATATCTCAACACAAAAGTATACACATAACACATTCTCACCATTCTACCATTCCACATAAACATACATATTAGATTCATTCTTCAATGCATCATTACAATGATACAATTCTTATCACAATTCATCACATCCCATTCAATATACATCGCAAGGCATATATATATATATATATATTATATACAAAACCAAGCATATTCATCACAATGCTTATCATTCAACATAAACACATATATTCATGTTCATTCACCCATGCACAAATACAAGGATGACCAATGCAAATCATAGAGACCGACTCACGACTCTATGCCAATGCAATGCGGGTACCGACTCATTTCATCTCAAGTTCAATTGAAGAACTTATTGGAACCATCGCTCGTTACTTAGTGTAACTCCCCGTCCGGCATACGATGTTCACCCATTGCTACCACCTCTCAAAAGGCTTACAATGTTTATGGATTGCCCCCACCTCTCAAAAGGCTTACAATCCGATTGCTCCCACCTCTCAAAAGGCTTACAATCGTTTGTAATCATCGCCCCCACCTCTCAAAAGGCTTACGACGTTACAACGGATTCATCTTAGAACCCCACAATGCAAGAATGCAATCATGATGCTTCACATACAACATGACTCATGACACTCTTGACATGCATAAATATTCACAATATAGTCATGCATTCATCACACACAACCCACATACATTCACATCAATTGTGCCAAACGGCAACCGAAAGTTTTCACAAATAACCAAACAATTCGATTTACGGTTTACCGGAAAAGTCGGTTAAAAGTTGGCTAAAAATAATATTTTCCATCATCATCAAAAAGTACTCATCCACAGCTTCGATTCGATATAAAGAACACTTAAATCCGATAAACAACGAAGAAGATATGTATATTTCAAAATAACGCAAAAACATAAACCGGAGGCCCGACACTACGAAACGGTTCGAAAATACTGTTCCCATTGGACCAGGTTTAGACCTCAAAACTATTTTTCCTAGAAAGAACATCTCGTTAGCTTCCCAACGCTTCGAACGGGGGTCAAAACCGACTTACGGTTCAAGAGATATGAATTTCCGAAGTTTCCCCGAAAAACCAGAATTTTATGGTTCAGCACAGTATGTATCGATACATAGGCTTTATGTATCGATACAAAAAGACCTCATGTATCGATACATAGCACGCATGTGTCGACACATGCTATAGTGAAAATGCTGTTTTTCCCAATTTTCACAGTATGTATCGATGCATAGGGGTTATGTATCGATACATAAACCATTTCGTATCGATACATAGCTGTTATGTATCGATTCATAGCCCTGTTTTTCTCAAAAATCAGATTTCTCAAATTGCTCCCTTGCTGTAACTTTTTCCAAATGCCCGCAAACTCGACTAAATCGAACATTTTCACCGAAACAAACATATACGCGCAACCACCAAATACATAAGAACAATTTAGAACACATAAACGAAATTTCTACGACGTTCGATTTTTCGATTAAATTTCAACCTTTCAAAAACCAGAATTTTCAAACATCACCAAATCGAATAAAAAGCACGCTATACGACAACCTAACCTTACTCGATACAACTACGTAATTTATTTCAAATTCTAACCGTGAAAACATCGGTTTCTATCGATTTCCTACGATTCGACCTAAACGGAAACAACAACGGAAACATACCGAAAACTAACCGAAACATAACCAAACTTCATGAAACTTTAAACAGCAGCTCACATACATATATCCAACCAACACATGTATTTATACGACTTTTCGACCGTAAAAACATCTGTTTCTATCGATTTCGTCAAATACGGCATAAACGGAAACATATGGAAAACCAACCAAAACATCCACACAAAACACATACATAATCATACACAAAGTTAGGATAACAATATTTCACACCCTTACCCGATTAAATTGACTCCGAATGATTGATCTTGGTGATTTTCCACACTTTTCTCTTTGCTCTTCTCTTTTCTCCTTTTTCTCTCAAAATTCTGTTTTTCTCTCTTTCTCACCTCTAACTTTCTATTTCTATTCTTTTTCTTTCTTATACTTTTCTTTCTTTCTATTTCTTTATATTTTCTCAAAATATCTACTAACTAACTAACTATCATTAAATGTGAAATATCTAAAATACCCTCCAATCTAATATTCCCCGCAAACTCTCAAAAACGGTAAAATCACATAATATGCAAACATAACATATTCACACACCAATATCACAAATAACATAATTATTGCCCAATTAAATAAAAGACTCCACCAAATAGAATCAATCAACACAAAAATGGAAATATCTAAATCGGGCTGTTACAACAGGTACCAAGATCCTAAGCCAGATATATCATTGTTCAGAGAGGCTAGTTTTGGACATGGGTTATTTGAAGTGTTTAATGCAACACATGCACTTTGGACTTGGCATAAGAATGATAATGATGAATCTGTTGTTAGTGATTCTGTTTGGCTAACAAGCCTATCCTCTAATACTGCTTGTAAAGTGTGATACTAATACTATACAAAGTAAAAGATGTCATAGAAACAAAGATCAGAATGCTGCGGCTAGTTAGAGGTGTTGTATAAGTTAATTACTATTTAATTGTAGTTATTTTCAAGTAAGTAATATTATAAATATATTTAGGGTGTATAAGTTTTAAATATGTGAGATTTCACTAAGTAATGTACATTCAAACTTCTTAGTCACAAAGGACCTATGAAACATAGATACTTCTAAAATAGTGAAGTGTTGGTACTGGGTAAGCACCCGTATCGGGTATTCGTACCGTACTCGTAGTATTTCATTTTTTCTCATTATTTAATTTTGAATGAAATTTTTAGTTTTCTCAAATATCAATATAGTCTATTTATGTGTTTTAATTTTTTTTTAATATTGTATCTTATCATTATTTTTGTTTTTTTCAATTTTTTATAGTTGTATTTTGTTATAAACCTAACAATTTAGTTCTCTGTTCATACATTTTATATACAATTTTTATTTCTTACTAACGTGCTCCATACCTTTTTTTTTTAAAATGTCGTATTCCGTATCGGTCAGTACCTGCGCCGGGTACGTAGCTGTACTTATACATCATAGCAAAGGACTATACCATCTATATTCTCTTAGACATAGTATTCATTGGTTATGGTTGTAATATTATAAATATATTTAGGGTGTACAATAACACTAACACTTGTTTAATCTTACAGTGGACATTGGTTGTTGGTCGCAATTAATCCTAGCAGAGAAGTGGTGTATTATCTGGATTCGTTAGGAAATGATTGGACAACATACCCGGATATGAAGAAATGTATTGACACGTAAGTGAGATTGTTCTAAATATGAATGTGTATATTTATTTGTTTGTTTATTCATTTATGTGAGTTGTTCTAAATATTCATTTATATTTTATTAGCGTTATACAAGCTTTCCGAGCACTACGAGATGGTCAAGTACCAAAGAGCAGAGTCAACCCCATTACATGGAATACAGTGAAGGTATATTAATTATCACATGTTTTATTATATTAGTGATGCTACTTGATAAAACTTAGGATTTATCCATATTTTCTTTTCATTTGTAGTGTCCTCGGCAACGTAATGAAATAGATTGCGGATATTTCATGTTGAGGTTTATGAGAGACACTCTTTTTTTTGATCGAATAGAGATTCCATCCGATGTATGTATTTCTAACTTATGAGTCATTTTAATATTTAACACATATCTCTCATATAATGAAATAGTTAAAACTAAATCAAACTATGTTATATTATTATGTAGTACTTTGAAGAATGCAAGTGTGCTCATTACTCAATTTCTCAATTGGATGAAATTAAAGAGGATTGGTGTCAATACATTATGGAGCTCGGAGTTTTATCAGGTATAATATTGTACTTTTACTTTAATTGATGAGAATTTAAATATGTGTAACTTTATAACTATAGACATTGTTGATGTATTCTTTTAATTGAATTACAATCTTTGTGTTCTTTCAGGACCTATGTAGATTTGAAGCAATGCTTTGGTTGGATGCAAAAGTACTAGTATAAGTAATATGTACATTTGTAGAAAAAATGTAATGATTTGTAATTATAAATTGGTGTATATATATATATATATATATATATATATATATATATATATATATATATATATATATATATATATATATATATATATTGGTTTGAATTGCCAATTGTTTTGGATATATAATTTTGGTGTAAATTGGTACATTTAAATAGGGCAAATTGGATTGATTTGAATCTCCAAATTGTGGTATTTTTCTGGAAAAAAATTGGTTGAAAAACAGGTCAAATTCTGGTTGAAAAACCTGGTAATAATTGTGGTTTAAAAAAATTTATATAAAAATTTTCCTATACCTTAGACAGCTCTTTACACTAAAAGCGCTGTCTAAGGTGGGGCTTAGAAAGCGCTTTCACAAAAAGCGCTATCTAAGGTATGCCTAAAAAATGTCAAAAAGGTGGGGCTTAGACATCGCTTTTACCAAAAGCGCTGTCTAAGGTATACCTAAAAAATGTCAAAAAGCGCTGTCTAATGGTACCATAGACAGCGCTTTTCATTAAATATACCCCCCTTTAGACAGCGCTTTTGGTATTACCCAAAGCGCTGTCTAAACCTTTAGCATCGCAGGTTTAGACAGCGCTTAAAAGCGCTGTCTAAGGCCATAAAAAGCGATGTCTAAGGTCTTGTTTGGCGTAGTGAACAATTACAATCTTACAATTTCACCCCATCTACCTTTTTATAAACCACCCATTACAAAAAATCTATTGGGTGTTTCAACCAATCAAAAAATATACATGTAGAGTAAAGTTTTGTATCTATTAACGATAACCATCTCGATGAGAAATGTTGAATACGGAATACTATCTCATCCATATTATAAATTCCATCTTTGAATAAAATTTGATTTCTTTTCCACCAAAATCACCCAACACGTGCAGAACCAAATCACGTTCGCCGATTTTTTACCCACTTTACCCACCATCCTTATGAACCATTCCATCAAATGTTTACGACAATTAATAGCATATATCCATTGAATTCCAACCCAACTCAATATTTCCTTCCAAACTAATATACTTCTTTCACACGTAATAAAAACATGATCCAACGATTCAATATGGTTAAAACACAACACACAAACCAAATAATGAGGAGTAGAAATTACCTCCCTGGCTGCCAGATTATTACGAGTTGCGAGTCTATCCAAGATCAAACGCCACACAAATACCTTAACCAGCAAAGGAATTAATGACTGCTATAATATATCAAGAGCTGTCTTGGAACTAATTTCAGTCCTAACCAAACTTTTACTTTGCATTATAAAAGAGTAACAGCTATTCGTTGAAAAGCTTCCAACCTCAGACCTTGCCCTCAAAACCACATTCTGAACTTCCCTCAAAAGTTGAACACGCAAACGAATCTGCCAAAGCTTCTTCTTGCCAATCTTCAATCTCAAAATCCAAGTTCCAATTCCACCTGTTATTATCCCAACTCCCATGTTCTGCTACTGCCCCATTCTGTCAGTGAGCTTTTTGGAAAAGAATTGGGTAGGCAAGCCGCAAAGGATCATTTGTTAACCATCTTGCATACCAGAAAGACACAAAAGATCCATCCCCCACTTTACAAGTGGTCTACATATGGAATGCATCTGAATTCGTAGAGTGTACAATTTTGAGTATATCCCGCCACCACATGGAGCACTTCTGCTGCTCTGGAATACCCTGCATCAACAACAATTATTTTTTACAGTTGCCATACTTACTTTGAAGCACCGGCTCCCATAAAGCACCTTCTTCGTGTGTTAACCTCCAAATCCATTTTGTAAAAAGAGCCCTATTAAAAGCTTCAAAATCTGTCGCACACAACCGCCACAGAAATTTTGAAGAACGACAGATAATGTATAAGAATGTTAGATAAGACAGACTTTATAAGTGTAATGTGGCCACCCATGGAGAGAAGCTTACCTTGCCACGATGAAAGACGGGCTTTGAAAGAATTCACGACAGGACTCCAAAAGTTCAATCTCTTATGGTTACCACCTACCTGCAAACCCTGGAATTTGAATGGTATTCCGCCTCTTTTGCACTCCAGGAACTGAGCTGCCCCTGTTAAGAAGTTTTCGTCCACCCCCACCCCATATATACAGCTCTTACCAAATTTGATGCTAAGCCCTGAGATGATTTGAAAGCCACGAAGTATGGCTTTTATACCCCACACATTGCTCTACGTTGCTTCCCCAAACAAGATCGTATCATCCGCAAATTGAGTAATGCTGAATTCCACACCTTCCTTTAGTTGAACCCCTTTAAACACTCTAATTCCTATAGCTCTTCGCACTAGACATGATTACCCTTCTGCCACAATAGTGAATAGGAACGGTGATAGTGGATCACCTTGACGAAGTCCACTCGTACCAGTAAAATCTTTGGTTGTACCTTCATTGACCAAAACTGACACATGATTTTTCAACACTGCTCCCTTCATCCACTTAATCAATGTATCCCCAAAGTTCATAGCTTCCAAGTTATCAATAAAAAAATCTCACTCAACGCAGTCGTAAGCCTGAGCAAAATCTACTTTGAAAGGCACACACTTACACTTGTGTCTTTTAGCAAAATCGATAATCTCATTTGTTGCAAGCACTCCATCCAATATCTGCCTCCCCGGGATGAACACTGTCTGATTCTTAGAAATCACCTTCCCAATAACTTTTCTCAACCTTTCAGCAAGAATCTTTGCTATAATCTTGTGTATGCACCCTACAAGACTAATAGGTCTGTACTCCTCAAGAGACTGAGGGTTTAGATTCTTAGGCATCAAATCTATAAACAAAGACAATATCGCTTTTGGTAGAGAACCTGTGACATGGAACTCCTTAATACAGTTAACAACATCCTGCCCAACAGTATCCCAACATCTTTTCATGAATTTCATGTTGAAACCATCTGGTCCTGGACTTTTGTTCAGTGGCGGAGCCAGGACCCTAGGTTAGGGGGTGCAAACTTTTTAAGACTTTTTGACAATATATATATATATATATATATATATATATATATATATATATATATATATATATATATATAATTTATCATTTTTATCGAATTAAATAATTTATTTTTAAGTACTATTGCATAAATTTTCTCTATGTCTTGCTTGTTTTTAAGGCTTAAAAATTTAAATATAGACCAAAATAATATTACAACCGTGTATGAAACTAGAGACATAAAATATCTGTATTTTAAAAATTGTTAAAACAGTTGAATTTTAAAAGAAACTAAAACATTATTTCTAAATTTAGAAAAAAAATAATATCATAATTATATGTGAAATTAAAGATCAAAAATCTGATTTGTTTTATTGTTAAAGAAATTGATGTTTAAATATGGAAGATTATAATAACACTTCATATAAAATTGAAGGATCAATTGTGTTTTTATTAAATTATATTACTCAAAATTATGGACTATTACTAATATACAAGAAAACTTGAAATTATATTTATTAAATAACATCATACAAAATTATAAACTATTAATAACATGTCAACTTAGTTGTTAAGTGCCACATTTTAACCTGCTGAGTGAAAAGTATTGATCCTTTATTTGTCAATGTGTTTTCCTTTTCGAGAATTTGTAATAATCTATAGTATAATGATAAGAGAAATTAATAATATAAAACTGAAGAAAAGTAAAGCAACCAACTAAATAAGCTAAGTAGTCAGGCTTACAGTCTAGACTATAGACTTGTACTAGTTCAATAAATCAATCACAGAAGTTCAAAATTAGAGGTGCAGAACTGATATTAATGATACAAATAAAATATTGAGGGGGTTCAAACTAAAGTTGAATAACATTTTTACGTGTAATTTGTGAAAGTCAGTGGGTGCATTTGAACCCCCTCATCTCTATCTAGCTCCGCCCCTGCTTTTGTTTCCATTGCAGTTACATATTGCTTTGAAAATTTTGTCCTGCGAAAACTCTTCCTGCAGCCTAGCTTGATCCAAATCTGTGAGCTTGGCATAGTCATAGAAATTAAACTTAGGTCTTTCCCTCCCCTCCTTAGTAAACCTGACATCCATACTATCCTGGATAACTTTTTTAACTGAACAGACGTCATCAATATTAGCCTTTCCAAATTTCACAATTGAAATGAAATAGTTCATGGCTCTGTAACTTATCACTGCATGAAAGTACTTAGAGTTTTCATCACCTTCTTTAATCCACTTCACCTGTGATTTCTGCCATAACATGCTCTCCTTAATTATGAGATTACTCCATATTTTATCCATTGCTGCACACCTTGATTGGTGTATTTCCTCCATGCCAATACCATAATCATCCTCAGACTTCACTTCTTCTAAAATGTTTAATTCTTTCACACCCTCCTCTATCTTTAAGTCCACCCACCCAAAGATATTCCTATTCCACCACCTAATTTTGTCACGCAAAATTTTAGCTTTTGTGCAAGAATAACTCCACTATTACCCTTTACCTTCATAGCCTTCCAAGAGCTATCAACAAACTTTAGAAAAACCCCAATGCAAAGCTGGATGTAGGATTGTGAGTCAACAAGCTAAATGGCAAGTAGTAGCCGGAATCCTCTTGTTGTTGTGCGTGTAATAAGGGATATATTAGACCCCTTTGAAAGTTCTATTCCTCTCCAAATTACCTACGGAAATAGGAATGTTTCCAATGGTTGTGAGCTTAAACCTTCTCAAGTTGCCAATCAACCTCGAGTGAGTATTGGTGGAGATGACCCCATGATCTACTACACCCTGGTAATTACATTAGATTGATCTTATGTCTATTTAGCATATTAATATGGAAAATGTTCTCAGAGCATTGTTTAAGCAACTAAAAAAAGACTAACAACATTCACTTTAAAAATGGATCTCACATGTAATATTTCTTTAAATATCTATGAAGTTGTATGTGTAAAAAAATTACAATATCAATTATATACAAACTAAATGCATTTTAAATTTCTAACTTAATTATTTTTAATTTCCCTATTTTATTGAAGGTGTTAGTAGATCCTGATGCACCTAGCCCAAGTTACCCCAGGTTTTGGGAGTACTTTGATTGGTGAGTAAATCACCCTGCTTACAAGTGAACATCATATATGAGATATTTTTGTTGAATACTACTGTAACTAACACCTTTCTCTTGGTGGATTTTAGGATGGTGACTGACATTCCAGCAACTACCAGGGCTAGTTCTGGTATTTTTTTTATAAGCAAGTTGTATATTAAACGAGTACAAAGGGTACTCAAACCTGATTACAAAAAGACCCAAGAAGGGCAATACAAAAATTGAGAAATTATCCACCAATTGAACCTAGGACAAAAAGAACAATGGATCTTTGTTGAATTCGTAAAAGTTACAATTGGGATGATTAATTTCTCCAATAGAAGCCCATCTCCACACCGTATTTCACCTTCCATATAGTATCATAAACGTTCCACCCGGTATTCCTAAAAATAATTTGGGTTAAATATACAATACCCCCCTGCAATGTTAGCGATTTCTCATTTTAGCCCCTGGTAAAGTTTTTTTTTTAAAAACCCCCTCGTAATATCCAGATTCCCTCACTTAGGCCCTTGGCTGCCACATGGCAGCAAAGATTCCTTTCTATTTGCTTGCGTGACAGCCACGTGGCATTTTTAATATTATTTTATTATTTTATTATTATTTTATTATTTATATATATATATATATTTTTTTTTTTTTTTTTTTTTTTATTTTTATTTTTTTTACTTTTTTATTTTAATTTTTTTTAATTTTTTTTAATTTTTTTTTTAATTTTTTTTAATTTTTTTTTTACTTTTTTGTTTTATTTTGTTTTATTTGTTTTATTTGTTTTTATTATAATTTTTATAATTTTTTTTTCTTTTTTTTTTTATTTCTTTTTCGTTTTTATTTATATATTTATATATTTTTTTATTTTTTTTTATTTTTCGTTTTTGCACCTAATTTTTATTTTTAATTCTATTTTAAACAAATTTTTATTTTAAAAATTACACTAGTGCAGAAAAGACTTTTGACATCGGGCGAAAAACACATTTTACATCGGTTCTGGGTCCGATGTACAGCCAAGCGATGTAGTAAATCAAAGACATTTTACATCGGGCCATAGTCCGATATGAAAAATACATCTACTACATCGGTTGACTATTAAGTGTGATGTGAAATACATCTACTACATCGGTTGACTATTAAGTCCGATGTAAAATGTATGTTTTTACATCGGTTGCCCTTCTGACCCGATGTAAAATGTATGTTTTTACATCGGTTGCCTTTCTGGCCCGATGTAAAATGTTTTTTTTTACATCAGTTTCCTTTCTGGCCCGATGTAAAATATATGCTATCTTTCTTAAAATATATGTTTTTACATCGGTTGCAAGGCGAAAAAGAAATAAAAAAAAAAGAAAAAAAATTATAAAAAAAACAAATAAAACAAAAAATAAAACAAAATAAAAACAAAATTTAAAAAAATTAAAAAAAAATTAAAAAAAATTAAAAATAAAATAAAAAAAAATAAAATAAAAAAAATAAAAATAAAAAAAATAAAAAAAAATAAAAAAAATAAAAAAAATAAAAAAAATAAAAATAAAAATAAAAAAAAAATAAAAAAATAAAAAAATAAAAAAAATAATAAAATAATATTAAAAATGCCACGTGGCTGCCACGCAAACAAAGAGAAAGGAATCTTTGCTGTCAGGTGGCAGCCAGGGGGCTAAGTGAGGGAATCTGAATATTACGAGGGGGTGTTTAAAAAAAAAAATTTTACAGGGACTAAAATGAGAAATCGCTAACATTGCAGGGGGGTATTGTATATTTAACCCAAATAATTTCATTCCTTAACAACCAAAAATTCCAACAAATAGCCAACCAAACAACCCCTTCTTTACCTTTCTTGATCTTCCTAGACTTACAGAAAGTATACCAATTCAAAAATCTCCCCTTAATATCATCCCCTCTGATGTCTCCTAGACCGGGGATAGTTCTGGTATGTATATTATTTCCATTCATTCCATGGATCAAATAGTTGTAGTATACATGAATTGAAAGTTTATTAAAAAAGTTATAAGTATATAATGGATAATACAATGGATAATTATTTTGATAGTAATAATTTTTATTTTATATTATGTTGGTAAGCTCAAATATGATAATAGTACTACTATTATATAATGAGATTAAGTGTCAGTTTGATAATGGTAATAATTAGAGATAAAATATGATAATTCTATTATAGTATATTTTAATTGAGTTTAGATAAGATACTAATATACTTATAATTAAAAGTTAACTTATTTTTTAATAAGTAAAAATTATATATATATCAAGGATACAAAAGGGTATCCAACTCGTGTATAAAATATATCACCCAACCAACAAAACCCCGGAAACCCTTACAAAAATTCCGAAGGGTGATTGAACCAATCGTAATAATTACAATTAAACTTCTTTCTATGCTTCTTCCCAATCCACCACCAAGACAGCAAAATGATATTTTGGGTAACTTGCTCTTCATCCCAAAATCCATCCTTAAACATAATGTTATTCCTACATAACCAAATATTCCAACCTATTATCAACCACAAAGCCACACTAATTTTGGGGGTTATATTCTTCAAAAGCAATGTACTGACCCACTTGAAAAAATGATCAACAACATCTGTATAATTTTCCAAATTGATTCCCAACCATAAGTACATCCTATTCCACACTCTATGGCTCTTGCAGCAACAAAACAGAATGTGATAAAGAGATTCATCCTCCAAGAAACAAAATGGACAAACTAACTCATGCGTATTTGATATCACGCCACGCGCCTTTAAATTATCCCTTGTCGAAAGCCTATTGTGGAAAATCCTCCATCCAAAAACAATTGTTTTTAGCGGCAAAAATGTTCCCCACAACAACTTAAATTTGCCTGCAACAGTAACAACTCGATCATCCTCAGCACCTTCTGTCACCAACCACCCGTACCCAGATTTAACGGAGTAAATGCGTGAGGAATCAAAGGCCAAATGTACTCATATTTGGCAAACAAATTAACAGAAGCAGACGCAAGCAGCATCTGCAGGTCTGCTGCCTCTAACGCTAAATCACCGACAGCAGAGTCCGAGAAAAATTATCATTCCATTTCCATATGTTGTCAAACCAGCCCCCGAACTGTGCAATATTTCCGTTTTTATTGGAGGATACCTCCCATAATGAAGGAAACAAAGAAGCAAGAGGCAAAATTCCAATCCATCTAGATTCCCAAAAATATAAATTCTCACCATCACCCAATTTGCATGATAAAAGGCCACCAAAAGGTTTGTGACCAAAACTATTAATTACCTTGAAAAGATCCCTCCACCATAAGGATTGGGAAAAGTTGTATCTTGGAAGTTCTCCAACAATCATAGAAAAAGCATAATCATCATATCTATTTTCCAACACTCTCCTCTACGAGAAATCTTTGTAACCGACAATTTTCCAAGCCTATTTCGCCATTAAAGCCATGTTAAAGCTCCGAATATCTTTTATACCAAGACCTCCATATACTTTACTTTTGCACACCGTCTTCCAATTAATTCAAGCTATACCTCTTTTGCAAATCGATCTGTTCCAAAGAAACCTTCTTTGGATTGTCGTTATGATTCTAATCACTTTGCAAGGCATTTTGAAAAATGACATATAATGAATAGGTAAATTGGATAATACTGATTTAATAAGAGTAGATCTACCCCCGATAGATATAAATCGACCTTTCCAAGAAGCCAATCTGAGCTTAACTTTGTTGATGACCAGTTTCCAAAAAGAAATGAGTCTATGGTTTCCTCCTACCGTAATTCCAAGGAACTTGAAAGGACAATCATTGATCTTGCACGAGAGAAATCTTTCTGCAGCCACAAGAAAAGAATCATCGACACCAAAACCAAAAATGAAGCTTTTGCCAAAATTGATCTCTAACCCCGAACAAAGTTGGAAACCTTTTAGAATTGTCTTTAGCGACCAAAGGTTGCTCCATGAACCTTCACCAAGAATAATAGCGTCGTCTGCATATTGTAACAAGTTGAAGGAAACATCCCGATTGAGCATAATTCCTCTAAAGGCCTCTCTATCCACTGCCCTTTTTAGGAGAACCGCTAATCCTTTAGCCTCGATAGCAAAAAGGAACGGAGATAGCGGGTCTCCTTGCCTAAGACCTCTAGAAACTTCAAAGTCGCTAGTAGGACTCCCGTTGATAAGGATAGACATGAAACTATGCATGACACCGCCTTTTATCCTCGAAACCCGCTTTTCGCCGAAGCCCATATAATCCATAACCTTGCACAAGTAAGACCAATCCACACAATCATAGGCCTTTGCAAAATCAACCTTCATCAACAAACCTTTCCTTTTTCCTCTCTTAGTAAAATCCTCTTAGTAAAATCCACGATTTCGTTTAAAGCGAGAACTCCGTCAAGTAAGCTTCTTCCTTCAATGAAAGTTGTTTGAGATAAAGAGATAATGTTACCCATTACCCTTTTAGTTCTATCTGCTAGAACCTTGGAGATGACCTTATACACACACCCAATCAAACATATGGGTCTATAATCCTCAAGAGATCTAGGATTGTCAAACTTGGGATTAAGAACCAAAAAGGAAGAATTTAACACTTTAGGCATAGTACCTTCTTCAAAAAATTCCAATACGCAATTGGAGAAATCACCACCTACGATATCCCAACATAATTTGAAAAACTCGAACTAAATCCATCCGAGCCTGGAGTCTTTCCGCCACCACAATTTAAAACAGCTCTCCAAATTTCTTCCAACTCAATAGGCGCCTCCAACATAATTCTGTCAGTAACAGAAAGTTTTTTGAAACCATCATGTCCTAGCAGCGCCATAGGTCTGTCAGTTCTCTGAAAAAGATGCTTAAAGTGTTCAAAAACAGCACTTTTGACCCCCAAAACATTTCCACCTCCTGATCATCAACCTTAACCGACACAATGGAATTTGTCATGTACCTTTTTTTTATAGTCGCGTGAAAGAATTTGGTATTATAGTCCCCTTTTTCAATCCATTTAACACGAGCTTTTTGGTGAAGGATACTTTCCTTAATCCTTATATGGCTCCACATATCTTCTACCGCCTTGCCTCTAATGGATAAAGCCTCCTCATCAACCACACCCTTATTATGAGCAATCAAGTCATCAGTATCATTGATAGCTTGAATATTATCAATAATCTTAGTATCAACCAAACCAAATATGTTTTGGTTCCACCACCTAAGCTTTCCTCGCAAAAAATGAAATTTCTTAGAAAAGATTAACCAGGCTTTCCCATGAAACTCCCAAGACTCCCACATATCCTTCACATAAGGCAAAAAGGCCGGGTGCTTAAGCCAACAATTCAAAGTTCTGAACGGTTTTGGTCCCCAGTTGACGTTCCTAGCAGAGATCCACACTGGTCTGTGATCGGATATATCTCTTTCTCCTACCCTTTGATGCACCGCATTCCAATCATTCAAAAGACCATTGGATATAATGAATCTATCCAGCCGACTATAAGAATTACCAGAAGCGTTGAATGAAGTATAGTTATTACCAATAACCGGTATGTCAACACAACCTGACAACTCAATAAAATCACCAAATTCAGCCATATTCTTTTTGCATAGAGCACTTCTGCCAATTTTCTCGTTAGCACACTTAATGGTATTGAAATCACCACCGATCACCCTTTCGCCTGTTGCCAAAGAGGATTTTAGGTGCAAAATCTTGCTCCACAGATCTCTCTTATCCGCCATTGAACATAGAGAGTAAATATTAAAGAAGTAACAATTGATACCTCTCCAAATAGCATTAACTCCCAGGTAGCCCTTGCCACTGAAACTACACACCGGCTGTATGACATTTTTCCTCCAGACTGTGAGAATGCCTCCCGCAAGACCCACAACATTCGAAGCAGGCCATTGATAAGAACAATTCCCCCATAAGCTAGCCACCAACTCTTCTGTCATGTTAGAGCACTTTGTTTCTTAGAAGAAACAAAGATCCACCCCGAGCTTAATCACCAAATCTCTGATTTTCCTCCTCTTGATACCACTCCCGCACCCTCTAATATTGTAAGTTAAGAAATTCATGATTTACCTCTAGCTACACCCTTCTTTGCCTTAGAATTCTTCTTAACTTCTAACTTGCGAATAACCGATTCGAAGGCATCATCATCTTCATTCGCCTCCACTCCAAGGTTTTTGATCGATTCCCAAATTTTGATAGGCAGACCATCAAGCTTCTTTTTAATTCTTGAGTTGCTTTGCAAAACCTCTGTGTCTCCAATTTAATCGGCCACAAAATATGAACCATCTATAAATCTGGAAATGGAATCTTCCTCAGAGCCAACATCCTTGTGATCATCGTTACTGTCAGTCGACCCAGGCCGAATGGATGTGCCCACACCATTATATTCAGCATGTAGTAATGTTGAGTAATCTGAGGGAGCAAAGGGGATCTTGATTTTTTGATAAATTTCTTCAATTAATTTTTTCTTCCTAATGGGCTTATCTTTCTCCAATGGACTGCATTGAACATGCCCATTGTCCACCACCAGATCCACACATAACCCGAAGCCCTTTGATATTTCAGTATTAATATTACCATTGGGAACACACGAATGATTATTATTATTATCCCCAGGGTCCACATTAATAACCTCTGGATCAACCCTCTGATTATCTAGGGAATCCATTTCAATATTGGTCAAACATAATTGATTTGATATATGCTTTGCACCACCTGACACTCCAGAAAAGTTATACCCAAAATTCTTTAATAACTCGTTTCTCTCATCTCCTTTGCCTATCACCTCATCTTTATCCTTGTTGATAAAACCTCCAGCCGTAGGAGACAGAATAAATGTAACGTGCCTTTTACTCTTATCAACGGATATCACCTCATCTGTTTTGTGCAAACAACACTCCTCATCCATTCTGTCTATAGACCGGTGGTCCCCACTTTCACTATTATCAACTTCCAAGTCAAACATGTTTGTCCTCTGAGAAACACTAACATGTTTAGAATTTGAACTATCTTGGTCATCACTATCCGAAGAACACACTTCCGAGCTTCCTTCAAGCTCCCCATCTCTAAATGAATAAGATTTGAAAGAACAAATTTCGAAAGAATCCTCCACAATTTTAATACGAAACAGAATGTCATTAATTTCGATATTGACGACCTCATTCAGATTCATTGCAAATTTCGTTCTGATATGGAAGCGAGTAACATCCAATCTATTGCGTTTCTGCGTATTTTCATCCATCTTGACAAAACACACAATTCTGACAGTCAGAAATTTGAAAAAATTTCCCCCCCACACATGGCACGGGACTCTGAAACAGCTGACCCAAGTGAGACGTTCTTTGTCTACATCAGAAGGGGACCATGGATGCACATCAACACACCACTGCTCCAGCCATTCTTTATCTTTCGCCACCAATCTTTTGATATCACCTGTGACTTCTTCTTATAATAAACACAAATTAGCCCCTAGTGGCGTAATTTTAATCTTAAAATACACTTCAACATGGAGTGCTTCCTGCACTTCAAAGGAAGATCCAGGATTAACAAGGACCCCCACGAACGCCTGTTCAAATCTTTCAATCTGTTCCAAATCAATGTTGAACATCAAGTGGGAGAAATCTGGTTTGTCACCCATAAACATCTACTTAGAACCAGACCTAGCCTGTCCATTGCCAAACCTATCCTCTTTGGTAATCTGAGCATATAAAACACCCCTAAAATTCGATCTATGACCATTACTCCTCGCACCATTTTGGAAGCCCGACTTTTTCCTATATAGCTGATCTGTACCTTTCCCCTTTGGTATGTCCTCCAACGCCTCCTTCCGGAATCTAGGGATGTTCACAAACATCTTCCTGCCATTACTGACAATGTTGTCAAGCTTAATGGCAAATAGATGTTTGTCATTGGCTTGTTTAAATCATACAAAACCAAACCTCCTTCCTCTCTTGTCAAGTATAGCCGGAATATACACTTCTTAAACTAACCCATAGCCTTTAAAGATAACGAACATTTCCCTCGCATCGAATGTGTCGGGGAACTTTGTGAAGAAGAACGACGAGGCCAAATGTAGGTCTCCTTCACTACCTTTGCCACCTAAAGCTTTCCAAATGGATCTTCTTGGCGAAGGAGCCAGAATGGGTTTCTTCTTCCTAACATCCACCCAGTCACTATTCCCTGTCTTCTTCAAAACCAAAACACTGATATAACAACACCTCAAAACTAGCTTAGAAAAGAGCAATAGCTAACCGAAGCCTACCCCAAACCAAACGAATGCACCAGAACGAAAGCAACACAACAACCTTGCTGAAATCCGAACAAAACACTCCCCTTACCAAGACCCCTAATCCCTAAGGCTAGGAATTTAAGCCGGAGATAAGAAGACTGATTATCTGTTATCAACACAGGTCATTGTTCTGTTACTAGCCGCGAAAGGTATGGGTTGTGCGCATGAGAATGCTGACTGTATTACATAGTGAGATGCTGATTGTAGATACAGAAATTAGAAGGTAGAAAAAACTGTCTAGAAACTTACAGAGAAGATGGACTCTCTCTCTAAGAAAGATTTCAAAACTAAAATTTAGGAGATATAACTTGTAAACTTGAATATGATTATGAAAGTCATTGATTAAAAGTTAACTTGAATATGACATAACTTGTAAACAATGTAATTTGATTAAGAAAGTCATTGATTATCTATCAAAAAATTTATATGATTATGAAAATCAATGATTATCTATAAAAAAAGTAATATGATTAAGAAAATTGTAGATTATATTTAAAAAAATATGATTGAGAAATCATTGATTACCTATATCAAATATATTTTAAAATAAAAAATTTAAATTTAATAAAATATAATTAAAGTAAAATTTTAAAAATTATTTATTGAAATTTAAATATTTAAAAATAAAAAATAATAACAAAATATTTAAAATATAAACATTTATTTTGACTTTTTGGTACCAATTTAATATAAATTTCTTGCAAAATTTTCATTTATATAAAACACATATTTATTGAATTACTCATGATTTAAAAAAAATTGAAACTTCTTATTTAGTAATGTGAAATTATTAATATCTTAAAATTTTATATAATTCTTTTGTTATTAACAATTAGTTTAAAAAAATTACTAAGTTAAACTCTATATTTGCAATTTAGACATGCATCTCTATAAGATCCTCACCATTGTGCTAGTGTTTAAGTTTTAAATGTGAGCATAGAAAATTCACCACCGATAAAATCCATCTTTTTTTTGTTTGAAATTTTTAAGTTGGTGATCAATCTTAGAATAGTTTTTAAGTCGGGCACCATCCCTTTTAAACATTTATATATTTTATCTAGAATTTATTTATTAATAATGAATTTAGAAGCATAATGCTAGACAAGGTTAAGAAATATACCGCTTATTTGTAATTGCTTATGTAGTTGTTTATCCTATCTTTCATCAATAATTTCCATATCAATTTGTAACTAAGAACGAGAAAAAATGAATTATAAAAAAGTGTAAAATGGTTACCAGCTATCAAGTTCTTTGAGATCTATTTGAATATGCTATTTTGTTTTGTCCATCTCTTCGTAAATATAACATATGTTGAGTTTCTCATTTGAATCAACAATGTGGAGCATCCTAATTAAGGAGAAAAGCACCTTTTATACAATACACCGTATATTTCTAAAATTTCTTATCAGTAACCAAACCATTCATAAAAACTACACTTTCTAATCTTCTTCTTAATGTCAATAATCAACCAAAGCCAAGGACAATTTTCTGTTCTCATCTCCAAGAAAGCTATAACTCCATGCTGGAAAGGCTGGATGATTGCTCAATTAACAAAGACACGTTGGATGTGGTGAGTTGGAACAAGGACACTCATAATGGCTACACTGTAAGTTCAGGGTACAACTTTTTGTTTCATTATCCCTCTGACGCGTTTCGCTTGGCCGATTCCATGTTTAGTTTCAATTATTTGTGGCTGGCTTCTTCTCTGTTGAAAACCATTTTGTTTGGTTGGTGGCTGTTGCATAACAGGTTACCAACTCGTGTTAATCTTCATCTTCGTGGTATCATCTCTAATGCTCATGATATGGTCTGCCTGGTCTGTTTCATGAACGATGAGGACACCTTGCACTTGTTGATAATTTGCAATAAATGCTTTATTGTTTGGTAGCGAATTTGTGGTTGGCTGGGAATTAGAGATATTTGTGTTGTTAGTGTTCAAGACCATTTGAGACAGTGGATTCAAGCTTTATGTGTGAAGAAAGTGAGAAACAAAATGCTGTGGGATTGTGGCTGATAATTGGTTGGTGTCTTTGGTCTTTTAGGAACAATATCTTGTTTAAAGATGAGATGTGGGAGGTTGACCTTGTGACTGATAGGATTATTCATTTGTCATGGGGGTGGATTGGTAAGAAATCTAAGGAAGTTTTAGTTTGCAGCTACTATGATTGGGTAAAATTCCCTTGTGATTTTTTGTAAAGTTGTTTAGAAGGGTGGAGCTTTCTTTGTACATGAGTTAGGATACCTCCTTATATCCTTTTAATACTATTTTAATTATTAAAAAAAAAACAAAGCCGAGATATCAGCAGAACATTAAAAAGAACAACATAAATATCACAAACATTTTCCTTCAAAAATACATTCGTTCCTTACATTCTATAACATCCAAATCGTGGTCATCCATATAGTGCATTCCATGTTCTTCCGCGCTTTGCTTCTCATTAAGTTGATATAATGAGAAGCACAAGGTGTTCTATCCAACACCTTTAAATTTTACACCAACACATTTGACTTTTTTTTATACATTTAACCATTACAATATGTAGTCCTTATATCAACTTGATACATTAATTAATAATTATTGTCAAATATAGTAAAAAAAATCAAATTTGTTTATAACAATAATAACACAATGACTTGAGGTGTAAGCTATTTCTTAGTTTGTGACACAACCATAAAAGATATATGTGTATATAAAAACATACTACTAGAAACTAATAATTATATATAGGCTAAATGTGATTTTAACTGATATGCATAGGTAATTAGGTTGTAAGTTATGAAAAGCCATGACCAAAGTTAGGGATTCATCGTTTCGGGTTTGTATTATTAGGTCAACGGTGTAGACAAATAATCTATGCTCCGGGATGGCGACATAATTTTAATACAAGATAATTTGTTGAAATTTACAATCTTGAATTGCCAGTTGCTGCTGTGTTCTTCAATTGTCAAAGGGAAGCTGGATCTAGAGGAAGAACCTTTAGATAAAAATAGCTTTATTTTATGAAATAATAATTTTAATGTAAGCTTAGTTGGTAAATCCTACATGAAAAATCATATAAATGATATAGAGATTTACAAACACAAATCATGAGGGTTGCAGGTGTTGCATCAATGGTGGTAATATTTGGCAACATATGAAGTTTGAAGTCCTTTTCTGTCATATGAGTTTTATATTTGAAGGACTCATAATTAGATTTGAGGGTTTGTAAAATATATATGTTGTATACCAATTTTACTAGAAATAATATTCTTAACAGTTACTAGTAATAAATAAAATTCACTTGTGTGATCAATCAATGCGAGAATGGCATTGTTGGTGGATTTTGTGATGTGGGCTGCTAAGCAAGTCTATATGTGCTGGGTTCATGAAGGTTATTACTAGTGCAGGGATAAAGTGGAAAAAACAAGGTATATGATTCCCGATTATGTAAAGTCATAGCTAATTGTGGTTGATCTGATTTATGATAAGGTTAGTTTCTTGTTCTAACCTAATTTGTGGTGGATTATGATATGTTTAAGCTTTTAGAAACATGAAATTTTTTTCTTTTTGGGTTTACTGTGTGTGAATGTGGTGTTTTTTTTTATATAAAATATTTGTTATTCAGGTTATATCCAGTTCTTGAACAAGTAAATGAAAGTTACTGAATGAAACTTTGTAAGTTTTGTTTAAATGGAATTTTGCATGTTAATCTTAATTGAATTTGGTTAGTTATGTATGACATAGGTTGAAATGCATTTTTTTTTAATTTCAACATTATTTATGTTCAATTAGTCATGCAGGGACTGAAGTGCAAATAAAAATAATCCTAGGGACCTAAAATAAAAAATAATTATTTTTTTGTAGTAAATCAAGTATTTTGAGGACCAAAATGAAATAAAAAAAATTATATGGATCATTTTGATATAAATGATTGAGGACTAAAATGATAAGTGAGTTAATTACAAAGAACACAGATATGAAAGTATTTTTAATATACTATTTTTGAGATACTTATCACACTAAAATACCCACCTTTATTTTTATTTAGATTAAGACATTTTTCTATCAATTATATATATATATATATATATATATATATATATATATATATATATATATATATATATATATATAGGGAACGAATTATATGAAAATGCCATTTTTATGTGAGAAAATGAAAATGGATTTGAACCATTAGATTTTAAAATAAATGGTGGAGATTATGTGTCACTTTTTTTCTCTCTCCTCCATAATTTATTTTAATAATGAAGGAGAGAGTAAAACAAAAACTACACATAATCTCCACTATTTATTTTAAAATTGAATGATTTAGATTCATTCTCATGGTCTTACATAAAAATGTCATTCTCATATATATATATATATATATATATATATATATATATATATATATATATATATATATATATATATATATATATATATATACACATACCCATGTTGGTGTGCATTAGTAACATACACCTTAGTGTATTTTTGTGTGGGGCCCATCAATTTTGTGTGGGTCCCACATTAGAAAGATGAAGAAAAAAATAAAAATAAAATAGATGTAATGTATTTTTGTGTGAGGCCCACCAATTTTAGATGTGTGTTAGCATTTCCATATATATATATATATATATATATAACAATGATGTAGTGCAGATTTGATGTGAGCCGAAACAATATATTATATCTTTCTTACTCACTCACTTTTGTTATATAAAGTTTATAGGAATTAAGAAATTATATAAAAACACAGTAATATTGAATTTTGTAAATTTTATATTTTGATTTTTTAAATTGAAGATACTTTAAACTTTCAATTAAATTAATGCATCTAATTAGAGGTTTGATAATTCAAATGTTAAGAGCTTAAAAAAATAGAAAAGTTGAGTTTCATATTTATAGATCGATGAATAAGTATAGGCCTATTTGTTTGGTCGGGTGCCTTTATAAGGTGCTTTCGAAGCTTTTGGCGGGTAGATTGAAGTTGATGTTGGATTCTTTGATTTCTCCGTGTCAAAGTGCTTTCGTGCCCGGAAGGCAACTCCTTGCTGGGGTGGTCATTACTAATGAGTTGGTTGACTTCTACTCTAAAGGAGGTAGAAGTACTATTCTTTTTATGGTGGATTTAGAAAAGGCTTATGATAAAGTGAGTTGGAATTTTGTTAGATATATGATGAGAAGGATGGGATTTGGTGAGAGATGGATGAAATGGATGGAATTATTGGTTTTTAATAGCGATATGTCGGTTCTTGTAAATGGGAGCCCTACGAAGGACTTTAGGGTGGAGAGGGGTTTGAGGCAAGGAGATCCGCTTTCACCTTTCATTTTTGTGATCGTAGCGGGGCGGTTGATCAAAAAGGCGGTGGAAATTAGGGAGTATAGAGGAGCGGTTGTTAATAGAGGGTGTACGGTGGATATTCTCCAATTTGCGAATGATACTCTTTTGTTGGGGAACCTTCGTGGAACCAAATTTGGGCTTTCAAGGCGGTTCTTAGAAGTTTTGAAATTGTGTCGGGTTTAGGCATTAATTACCATAAGAGCAAGTTGATTGGTATCAACGCGAACTCTTGTTTCTTGGAAGCTGCGGCCTATTTCCTTTCTTGTAAAGTGGAAGATCCCAAGTTTATCTTTCTTGGGATTCCTATTGGTTCTAGCCCGCGTAGGATCTCTACTTGGAAACCTTTGGTGGACAAGATTAAGAGGCGGTTAGACAATTGGAAGAATCGATTTCTTAGTTTTGGCGGTAGAATTACTCTCTTAAAGTCAGTGTTGTGTTCCCTTTCGATTTTATGGTTATATTTTTATAAGATGCCGGTTAAGATCGCGAAAGAGATAACAAGTTTACAAAGTAACTTTTTATGGGGTGGTTCGGAGGGAAGGCGGAGGATTCATTGGGTGGGATGGAAGGAGATTTGTAAACCTCTTGATAAAGGTGGTTTGGGGGTTAGAAGGATAGAGGATTTTAACATGGCTCTTCTTCTTAAATGGAAATGGCGTATTCTAAAGGGATCGGATTCTCTTTGGTATCGGATTTTGCAAGCCCGATATGGTGACATCAATTTGGATTTGGTTAGTCGGGATAATTATAATGTTAAAAAGGGCTCTAGATTGGTGTGGTGGAAAGGTTTGGTTGTGATTGATAAGAATCTTGAGGAAGATTGTTTCAGCAAGAATTGTGAGTTCGAAATTAGAAATGGAATGACGACGTCCTTTTGGTATACTTTTTGGGTCGGCAATTGTTGTCTTAAAGATAGATTCCCTCTTGTTTTTGCGGCATCGGAGCTCAAAAACGTTTCGGTAGGAGCTATGGGAGGTCGGGTGGATGGGGGCTGGACTTAGAGTGACTTTGGCATTAATCAGGAGTTGTGACCGGGGGTGGAGAGTGAGTTGTTTATGTTACGTGCGTTGCTGGATGGGTGTGGTCTGTCCTCGGTAGCCCGTGATATAATTAAGTGGAGGGCGGATGTGTACAGCGGTTACACTATTAGTTCTTTCTTTGACTTAATTCTGTCTTGCAAGCATGGGGCGGCTGTTAGAAGGCAAAGCACTTCTGTTGATGCTGTCGATGAGCCTTATAGCAGTTTTCACACTGCTAATGACTTTTATCATAGTGTTGTTGTTCACAGTTCTGGTTCCAGGGCCTTTTTTTCTGCTGTCAATTTAATCTCCACTGGTAATGCAGTTGAAGCGGGTGATAGCGGCATGGTTTTTTCCTTGGATGGAGACCGGCAGTGGGCCTCGAGTAGTAACAGCTCTGATGTTTCGGGATGAATCCGAAATGGTGGAGGCGCGCCTTCGTTGTATGCGCACTCGGAGGTTCAGCCTGCACCCGATGGGGGTCTTTTTTCGCATGACAGTTCTATTGCGAATGTTACAGCAGGTTCGGTTGAGGAATTTCCTTGGAAGTTTTTATGAGAATAGGCGGTGCCCCATAAAGTTAAGGCTTTTGGATGGCGGCTTTTCAAGAAGAGACTTCCGTATAATGATAATCTTAAGGTGAGAGGTATTATTTTGTTTGATTCTTCCGCCTCCTCTTCTTGTTTGTTTTGTAATTCGGTTGACGAGACGTTGGATCATATTTTCGATGGTTGTATGGTGCTGAAATTGATTTGTAGGGAGATTAGGGAGTGGATTGGTTTTGTGGATATTACGGGTTTAGATAATGGGAACTTCCATGATGGCTTTTTGAGGTGGTTTATTTTTTGTAAATCTCGGAAAGTCAAAACAAGTAAAGCGGGTATTTTTTGGTGCGGCTTGTTGGAATATTTGGTCTCTCAGGAATAGTATCATTTTCAAAGACCAAAGGTGGAATGTCCTTGATACGGTTTGGAATATCAATACTACTTGTTGGAAATGGACCTTTATTGGCAATATTGCTAAGACCAATTGCAATTTTTACGATTTTTGTAAAAATCCATTGTATTTTTTATCGTAGGAGCAATTGGTTTTCAATATCTTTTTTGTCGAGATTTTATTCTCGTTTCTTTTTGTAATCATATTCGAGAACCCTTAGTTCTCTTTTTATTGAATCAACTTGCTTAAAAAAAAATTTAACAACTAATTAATAAGATTTTAAGTATTTGCAAATTTTTTTTCGGCTGGCCTTTTTTTCGGTTTTCTTTTTTCTATTTTTGGTGGATGTTTTGTATATATTTTAAAAAGATAATTATTATGTACCTTATTTTCATGTATATACATGGGCTTGGTACCTTGTACTCCCATAAATATTATTTACTTATACATCATCATTATATTATATACAAGTGTATTTCAAGATATACATGATTAAAATTAATTTGATTTCGATTTATTGATTGCTAAATGTAAATAAAAAAAAGAGACTATTTCTGCTACATCAATATGATATTTTTTATATAAGAAAAATAATTAAATTTAAATAGCAGTAGTAATATGTAGTCAACTAAATAGCTATGCTTCAAAGAGATAATTAAAATTTTAAGAACTAAAGAAAAAGAAGTAAATAAAGAAACTCTAAGAAAAAAAAAGGTACCCCTTTGTACCCTTTTTGAATGATATTTTTTTGCTTGTAAAAAAAAAAGAAACTCTAAGAAATGAAATACAAGTATAATCCTGTATTAAGGTTTGTATTAAATAAAAATAGATGAAAATTATAAATAGTAACGCTACTATTTTAAATTAATGTCATGCTTAAGCTGGAAATCTGCATATATGCTTTTGAATTATCTTTTCAACTAATTATTTTAGGGTTATTTAAACTTAAAATCTTACATTATATAGAGAAGAGTTCTGCTCTATCAACATATCAAAAGATAAATAATAAATAAACAAGGTTTTTCTAGTTACCATATTAACATATGTAATGCAAGGAAGTGCAACAAGAAAAGTAGAAAGCAGGAACGTGGGAAAGACCACATCTCTCATGTTTGAAGTTTTTTTTTTGTCCCTCCAAATTATTTAACATTTAAAACTATAATATGCCAAAAGAAAACCTTTTAGACTAGATAATATATCTATCTGGAGGAGAAAAGAAAATATCTTCAGCGCACTATTCTGCACTCAATGGCTACTACCGTCATCTATGAAATAATATTTCCTTGTTTGCAAGGAAATTACAGTTTCTACACAAATTGTTCATCTCATTCTAACATCTTAGTTTCCCCCCAAATCATAAACCACGGAACCAAGGTGAGGATGGAAGAATGTAAATGCGCACACACAGTGAAGTGAAAAAGCTCTCACTTAAATCAGGAATCCTAAAAAACCACAGTTGACTGAAAGATTGTGGATGACTCCATTCTATTGTGTAAGACTTGTGTGCTTTCGAAATTATGAACTATTTGCAGGTAAAAACTGTCTCAGTTTATTCAAACTATATATCCTGAGCTTTGGTTTTTATAGAAAATTTCTGAGTTATACTAATATATCATTTCTGTTTCGGTGAGTTCAATCAAACTTTACACATTTTTATAATAAAAAATAATTGTAATTTTTTTTTTCTTGAATAATCTTTGGATTAAGCCATTTCCATTTATTTATTTATTTATTTATGCTTGACTTTTTGTATTAGGACTTAGACGTGTTTTGCATTATAGTGTTTTTCTTTATACGGTCAAATATGGTACTGCCTAAAATTTATGTAGTTAAGTTTATACACTCCTGATGTTGGCTTGGAGATTAAGTTTTTTCTTATAGTTTATAGACTTTTTACACTGATTCTGGTCAGGCAATAAGTGGCGTTGGAACATCCAGTTTGCCTACAGTGACGCTCAACGTTCTTTCCAACAGGCTTTTGATAGTTTGACAGTCTTGTTGGATGACACTTCATTGACAAAAGATGGTAAGGACTTGTTGGTTTGGCCTCTTCATTCATCTTTGTGTTATACTGCTCATTCGGGTTATGATTTTCTGAGAAAAAATTTGAACTTACCTGCTGCTGCGAACTATACAACGGCTGGGTTGAAATTGTTGTGGTCAGCTTGTTCTCCCTTGAAAACTATTCTTTTCGGGTGGCGCCTTTTTCATAATAGAGTCCCGTCTCGTGACAATCATTAGTCGATGAAAATTGTTTGCATCTTTTGTTCAGTGCTATAAAAGTAGGACAGTGTGGGATAAATTATGTGGGTGGTTGGGGATATTGGTTAATCCTTATATCAGTATGTTTGCTTACTTAAGTGGTTGGTTGGAGGCCTTTAGTTCTAGACATGTCAACAATAGCATAGATATGGGTCTATGGCTTATTTCGTGTTGGTGCCTCTGGACTTATAGGAATAATATCTTATTTAATGACGGGGTTTGGGATGGCAACGCGGTGGTTCATAATATTATTTTGTTATCTTGGTGTTGGATTGGTAAAAAATTTAACCATCCGACTACTTGTAATTATTACGATTGGTATAAGTCACCTTGTGATTTTATGTAGGGTTGGTTTATACGTCGGTCGGTGCCTTTTTTGTATGTGGGTTAGGATACCCCCTTGTATCCTTTGAATATATTTGCTTATTAAAAAAATGTTTTTAATTTTAATTAGTTTTATAATTGTATAGAAGTATAATTGTGATAAATATGTAGTGTAGAAATTTTTACTTTGTATAACACACTTATCCATGATCAAGTGTACTTTTTCTTTTAGATTCCCTGCTAAATGAATGCCTTTTTATCTACTATTTTAAAACCCCTCACTTTTTAAAGAAAGGTTGCATATTTTTTAATACTTAATGTATAATTTATTATTATTTTTAGTTTTATCCTTAAAATTAACATATCTAATCATTTTTTAAGAATCAAGTATTACTTAAATAAGATACTTTTTATGAGACGATAGATGTAATTTATTTTTCCACAATTTTAAAATATCAAATTTTTTAAAGTTTTAACATTTTAATTTTTTGTTAAACCATAATTCAAATTGATACACTAAATGAGTTTAAATATATATTTTTTTCCGAATCGCTCCTCCCTATAACGTTTAGTGATAAATATTAAATATGGTCTTGTTCTAATATATCGTAAATCGTTGATCAAGGTGTGAACAAGATCAAATACGAAAATGTAAGTGGATTGAAGGAAATTTTAGCTAATTCCTTTTTTCAATAGGACCAAGAGGAGGATCTCATTCTTTACGTGGGCGAATGGTGGATGGTTGAGATTGGCTGCTTTACCGATCCTTACACAAATTTGGCCCTTATCTTACTTCCTTCGGTTTGCTTGGCAAGTCAACTTATGATTGTCTCACAGATGAAATTTTGTAGTGATAGTTATTATTATTGCTATTTTTATTTTATATATTTTGGATTTGATTTTATTTTTTATTTCTTAAATAGATTAGAATTACCTTTTTATAGGTGAATAAGTTTGATATTGTAGGTATGAACTCGCGTTTCTAGATATCTATTTTTTGAAAAGCTTTTTTTGACTGGTTGTGATGGGTGTTAATCCTACTGGATTATCTCTTATGTCGCTTCTCACTAGGTGAGGCTGGTGGGTTTTCTAGAAGGTTCCACCGGAGGTGTTTTCTTTATTGTTTTCATCCTTCTTCTTTCCACTGAGGTATGAAACTGTTCCTCTAAACTGATTTTCTGGCTGCGTTTTTGTGATTGAGCTTCTTTCCGGGGTATGGAATGGGTTCACCCGAAAAGGAGGATTTTTAGCAATCTGAGTCCTAGATGGGATGTGTTTCCGGCTTAGAGTATTCGTGGAAGGTCTAGGGATAGTGTTTATCCCTTCGTCTACATTTCAGAGTTTCCGGAGAGAGTTAAAGCTACCGATCTATATGAATTTTTTGGTTGTAATGGGGACATTGTGGAGGTGGTGATCCCCCCTCGATGGAACAAGGTGGGCAAAAGATGCAGTTTCGCAAGGTTTAATAATGTTGTGGATTTGAGATGTCTAGCTATCAAGCTAGACAATATTCTGATCGACGGAAAGAAGATTCACGCTAATCCCCCTAGATTTGAAAGGAAGGAGGTTAGTAGAAGGAGGTATTTGCTATCTGGTAATTTCCAGAATTCTTCTCTTCAGTTTGCTCGGAGGAGACCTTTTCTGGAGAAGGAAGCTGGGTTGTTGGATGGGAAAGGAAAGAAGACTTATATGGAGGCGTTAGGGAGACAAGGAGTTTTGTAGGGTCAAGTCGAAAAGTCGAGGGTGGTATTTTATTCGGAGGAGAGTGTGCTTCAGAAGTTGAGTAGAGCGTATATTGGGGAGGTCATTTCTCCGGGAATGACTTCAATGGTGTCCACTTTCTTTGATTTGTAGGGGCTATTTTCTATAAAGGTTACCCCGATGGGTGCGCTTTTGTGCTTGTTAGAGGATGAGAGCGGGGGGAGATTCAGGAGTTGATTACCGATGATGAAGGGCGGTGGAAAAAATGGTTCAAGTCTATTAGGCCGTGGGCGGCTTGCGAGGTTGATAACGTCAAATTAGTTTGGTTGCGATTACAAGGGGTTCTTGTTCAAGCATGGCACATTGACTTCTTCTGCAAGGTAGCAAACGAGTTAGGAGAATTTATATGTGTGGACGAGGCGACCTTAATCTGAGGTTCAAAGGATGTAGCTTGGATAAAGGATTTTTTGTCGGTTTCGGCCAATGATGAAGTCTTTAAGATTTGGATTGAAGTGGATTATAATGGTTCTTTGCGTTCTCATCCGGATTCCATAGTCTCTAGCGAGTTGGACTCCTCTTCTTGTGGTTCTGGATCAGAGGGGGAGCAAAGGGTTTTTTATGAAGAAGAGGAAGTTTCGATGAGTCTTCAGGAGAAAGCAGTAATGGAGGGAGATGGGTTTGTTACCCAGAAGAATTTTGATGATGGAAGTGGTTTTCAGAGTCAAGGTAATGGTCCAAAGGTTAATAGGAAGGGAGTGTGTTTGGATAATGATTCTAGAGAAGGTAGTTCGGTGGGCCCAGTTTCTGAAAAAGGAGGTTGCTGACTTTGTTTTTTACGAGGCAATCTTAGCTACAAAAGGCATGGCAGGTAGTACATCGAAAGAAGGATTATCTTTTCATCCTGCTCTTAAGCCGAATATATTCGATACTTCTAGAGTGGCGTGTTCGGTTGGTACTCACCCTTCTCTCCGTACTTCCAATCACGTGGAGAAAAAGGGGTTCTCAATTTCCTCGGAAACTCAAAAATGTGGGACAGGGAGGTGCTTTTCAAAAGCATTGAAATTTAAAAGTATTTATGCCTTGGGTGGTCCCCCTTAAAAAAACTATAGGAGGAAAAGTAAGGATGAGCATGCAAGGTTTTCGGCTAGGAACGTTTCAGTTCCAGTTCGTTCATCATCTATTCCAGTTTCTTATTTTCCTGTTACGGTCCATTCTAAAGGGTCTAATGGTGCCTTGGAAGCTGGTTGTTTGTCAGGAGAGTCGGATATTATTAGGTGTAATAACAGGTTGTTGGAGAATTTGGATTGTATTGTGGGGGATAGACTTTGGAATGTTATTTTAGATTTAGGGATTGCCAAAGGTGAATCAAAATATGAGTTTAGAATTCGGTTGGAAGAAATGGAGAAGGAAGATAAAATTAGAGCTCGTGGAGGGAAGGCGATCCAAAGTGTGTTAAAATGATTATCGGATCGTATAACATTCGTGGAGGGGGAAGTAGAATAAAGAGGAGTAGGATCTCTCTTTTTAATAATAAAGGTCATTTTGATATCTTTATGATTCAAGAAACGAAGATTCAAGATTTGACTGATTCTTTAGATAGGAGTTTTTGGAAGAACCAATTGGTTGATTATTCCTTTTCCAATTCTATTGGATCGGCGGGAGGTTTGTTAATTCTTTGGAAAACCGTTAGTTGCGAAGTCATAAGTAGCTTTAAAGGGGAAGGTTTCTTGGGTATCAAAGTTAGAAGAAATTGTGAAGTGTTTTACTTGGTCAACGTTTATTCTCCGTGTGATATTGGTTTGAAACGTATCTTATGGAGTAGGATTTTGGAACTAAAGGCGAGCATGGTGGATGGAGATTGGATTTTATTAGGGGATTTTAATGTGATTAAATGTCATAGTGAGCGAAAGGGTTGTAACGTTAGGAGCTTGAATCCCGAATGGGAAGAATTCGAGGAGTTTATTTTGAAAAGTGAGTTGATTGATGTTCCTTGCAAAGGAAAGAAATTCTCTTGGTATGGAGGAGGAGGAAGGGCTTGTAGTAGGATTGATCGATTTCTTATGAGGAGAATTTAATCGATAAGTGGGGGGTGGTGGGGCAATTCATAGGATTGAGGGATATTTTAGATCATTGTCAAATTTGGCTTGTCGTTGATAACTCAAATTGGGGTCCAAAACCTTTCAAATTCAATAACGAATGGTTTGAACATAAAGATTTTGTTCCTTTTGTGGAGAAGGCTTAGAGTAGTTTGGAGGTGGAAGGGAGAAGATACTTTGTGCTTAAAGAGAAGTTAAGGCTTCTCAAGGGGAGGCTTTTATGGTGGAATCACAACATTTTTGGAAAGATTGATTTGGAGGTGGAAGATAACGTTTCTATAATGAATGAGGATAATGATATTGGGGAGGAATTAGGGCTTGTCGTTTCGGAGGAGAAAAGAAGGGCGAGTAGAGATTTTTGGCTGAAGCTCAAAATTAAGGAGAATATGCTAATTCAAAAATCGAGACTCAAGTGGATCAATGATGGAGATTCGAATAGTAGATTTTACCTTCCTGTGATGAAACGAAGAAGGAGACGTAATTTCATTGGTTCTTTTAATCCGGATAGTGGGGAGGTTGCATCCGTTGAGGAGGTTAAAGAAGAGGTTAGAGGTCATTTTGCCTCGAAATTTTTAGAATCGGATTTGGATAGGCCGGTTGTGGAAGGGCTTTCTTTTAAGTCTCTCGTTTCTTCCGAAAGGCTTTTTCTACAAGCTCCTTTTTTGGAAAGTGAGATTAAGGAGGCGGTGTGGGGTTGTGAAGGTTCGAAGAGCCCGGGTCCTGATGGTTTCACGTTTCTTTTTTATTAAGAAGTGTTGGTACTTCTTGAAAGAAGACTTTATAAAGTGTGTTGAGTTTTTTCATGGAGGATCCTCTTTATCTAGTGCTATTACTTCTTCTTTCTTAACTTTGGTACCTAAATCCTCAAATCCTTTGGGTCTTGATGACTTTAGACCTATTTGTTTAGTAGGTTGTATTTATAAAGTTCTTGCTAAACTCCTAGCTTCTAGATTGAAGGTGGTGCTTATTTCTATTATCTCCAAAAATCAAAGCGCTTTTGTTCCGGGGAGACAATTGTTAGATGGGGTTCTAGTGGCTAATGAGTTGGTGGATTATGCTTATAAGGAAGGAAAGGTGTGTTTACTTTTCAAAGTGGACTTCGAGAAGGCTTATGATAAAGTTTCTTGGAATTTTCTTAGGTTTTTGCTTAGGAGAATGGGGTTCGGTGAATTATGGTTGAAATGGATGGAGGTTTTGATCTTTACTAGTAAAATGTCGGTGTTGGTAAATGGTAGTCCGGCGAAGGAGTTTGTGGTTGAAAGAGGTTTGAGTCAAGGAGATCCTATTTATTCGTTTCTTTTTGTAATAGTGGCGGAAGGTTTGAGAGCTTTGGTTGGGAGGTCCGTAGAGATTGGAAATTTTAAGGGGTTTAATTTTAAAGGGAGTTGTTTTGTGGACATCCTCCAATTTATGGACGACACTTTGTTGGTAGGAGATGGCAGTTAGAATCATCTTTGGACGATTAAAGCGGTGCTAAGGGGTTTTGAGTTAGTGTCGGGTTTGGGAATTAATTTACACAAAAGCAAGTTAATTGGGGTGAATGTTAATTCTAATCTCTTGGAAGTGGTAACCTATTTTCTTTCTTGTAGAAAGGAGGAGAATAAGTTTTCTTTTCTTGGGATTCCTATTGGAGTTTACTCTAATAAGGAATCGATGTGGTCGGGTTTGATTTCGAATATGGAAAGGAGACTTTCTAGTTGGAATAATCTTTTGCTTAGTTTCGGGGGAAGACTAACTCTTTTGAAATCGGTTTTGTCTTCTCTTGCTATATTTATGCTCTCTTTCTATAAAGCTCTGAAGAAGGTCGTCAATAAGATCACTTCAATTCAAAGTAATTTTCTTTGGGGAGGATCGGTGGATAAGAAATGTATCCATTGGATGAGTTGGAAAGATGCTTGCCTTCTGGTAGATAGAGGTGGCCTTGGGCTTTGTAGGATTGATGATTTTAATGTTGCTTTTCTTCATAAATGGAGGTGGAGGGTTTTATCGGATTCTAACTCCTTGTGGTTGGATGTGTTGAGGGCTCGGTATGGGGATATTACTCTTCAAAAGGTGAGTTCGAAAGGTGTTACTCCGAAGGTTAGTAGTTCTTCTTCTTGGTGGAGGGAGATGACGAAGTTGGCAAATTACTATCGGGAGGACTTTTTTGCTTCGAATTGTGCTTATGAGGTTAGTAATAATTTTTAAACTTCTTTTTAGCATGGAGATTTTTGTTTAAGGGATAAATATCCTCTTTTATTTAATGCCTCCCTCCTTAAGAATGTTTCTATTGCTTTTATGGGAGGTTGGGAAAGTGGAGTGTGGAAGTGGGGGAATTTAGGTGTGGCGGAGGTCGATGGAGAGGCGGAGGGTGGGCTGTCCGCCGACAGTCCTTGAGGAGACGGCATCGCGTGTTCAGCTCGAGATAGTGAGTTTGTCCACGGCTGGCCGGGACGTGGTTCTTTGGAAGGCGGCCAACGATGGTTGTTTCTCGGTTTCTAGTTTCCGGGAACTTGCGAGTGTTTTTCGCGTTGCTTACGGTCCTATTAATAAGTTCGAAGAAGCCTTTAATGTGCTTTGGAAGATGGATACTCCTTTGAAGGTTAAAGGTTTTGCTTGGAGAAGTTTCATTAATAGAATACCTTCTAAGGTTTCTTTATCTTTGAGAGGGTGTATTTTTTAGGACGGTAACATTGATTGCATTTTTTGTAGCAATTCTCGCAAAACGGCCAACCATTTAATGTTAAATTGTAGTGTTTTAAAGTTGGTTTGGAAGGAGATTGCGGAATTGTTTGGTAAACGAAAGAGAATGAAAAAAAAATTAGGGCATTCGTGTAACACCTGAGGCGCCACATGGTATGGCTTTTAGGGTTTATCCCTTAGCCTGAGGCGCCATCCCATATTTTTTTTAATAAACAAATTGGAATTAAAAGGATACAAAGAGGTATCCAAACTCATGTACAAGAAATACCACACCACCAAACAACCTTACAAGAAATCATAAGGGTATTTTATCCAGTCATCGTAGCTACACACTAAAACATCCTTAGATCTCTTACCAATCCACCCCCAAGACAAATGAATAATCTTATCAAACACAAGGTCAACCTCCCACAACTCATCTTTAAACAAAATGTTGTTCCTAACACACCAAATATACCAGCCAATAATCAGCCATAAACCAACAGCCTTATTGATTTCCACTTTCTTCTCGCAAAGAGCATGAATCCACCGAGACAGATGATCCAAAACACTAACCGCAGAAATCTGTCGAATGTCCAACTAGCTACAGATGCGCTGCCACACAATGGAGCAATTATCGTAAATCAAAAATAAATTGAAGGCATCCTCGTCGTGCATGAAACAGACCAGGCAGACCATATCATGAGTATTAGAGATGATACCGCGACGCTGAAGATTGTCACGAGTCGGCAACCTGTGATGCAACATTCTCCAACCAAACAAAATTGTTTTTAACGGAGAAGAAGCCATCCATAATGACTTGAAAATATACATGGAATCAGCCAAGTGAAACTCATCAGATGGAATCACTCTGTTATATTTTTTTCAAACGACTCTATTTTGGTAATTTTTTAGAAATGATAGTTTTTTTTGGGTATTTTTATTAAATAAACAAGTTAGTCTAAAAAAAAAAATTCTCAGCTGTGAATTGAATTGTTAGCTTAATTTTATTTTTGTTTTTAATTTTTTAAAAAGAAACATAAATATTCCTCTAATTATTCTTTAGTGTTTGATTATTTATGATATTTCTTACTCACTTTTGCTTTAAAAAACATAAATATGAGTATATTATTAAAGAATTATGATTTTTTCATTTAAATAAATAAGATTTTTTTCATGAAAATTATGACTCAAAATTGAACAGTAAACTACTACAAATATTAAACTTTCTTTTATCTATTTATTAATAAAAGAGAGATCTCAGTGGTATGCTTATCCTAATAATATATGTTCACCCTAGATATTTCTATATGTACGACAGTACGAGATTTTCCACCTCTCACAAAAGCTTTCAGTCAATAATAATAAATAATAAATGCGAAACCCTATTTATAATAAATAATAAATATGAAAATATCTAGTTCTGAAAGGCGGTATTCTTCTGCATAGTAGAAGCCGTCACTTACAAAAGAGTAACAGCTATTCGTTGAAAAACTTCCAACCTCAGACCTTGGCCTCAAAACCACATTCTGAACTTCCCTCAAAAGTTGAACACCTTCAAGCAAACTATTCAGCTCAAACAAATCTGCCAAAGCTTCTTCTTGCCAATCTTCAATCTCAAAATCCAAGTTCCAATTCCACCTGTTATTATCCCAACTCCCATGTTCTGCTACTGCCCCATTCTGCCAGCGAGCTTTTTGGAAAAGAATTGGGTAGGCAAGCCGCAAAGGATCATTTGTTAACCATCTTGCATACCAGAAAGACACAAAAGATCCATCCCCCACTTTACAAGTGGCCTGCATATGGAATGCATCTGAATTCGTAGAGTGTGCAATTTTGAGATTATCTCGCCACCACATTGGGCACTTCTGCTGCTCTGGAATACCCTGCATCAACAACAATTATTTTTTACAGTTGTCATACTTACTTTGAAGCACCGGCTCCCATAAAGCACCTTCTTCGTGTGTTAACCTCCAAATCCATTTTGTAAGAAGAGCCCTATTAAAAACTTCAAAATCTGTCGCACACAACCGCCACAGAAATTTTGAAGAACGACAGATAATGTATAAGAATGTTAGATAAGACAGACTTTATAAGTGTAATGCGGCCAACCATGGAGAGAAGCTTACCTTGCCACGACGAAAGACGAGCTTTGAAAGAATTCACGACAGGGCTCCAAAAGTTCAATCTCTTATGGTTACCACCTACCTGCAAACCCAGGAATTTGAATGGTATTCTGCCTCTTTTGCACTCCAGGAACTGAGCTGCCCCTATTAAGAAGTTTTCGTCCACCCCCACCCCATATATAAAGCTCTTACCAAATTTGATGCTAAGCCCTGAGATGATTTGAAAGCCACGAAGTATGGCTTTTATACCCCACACATTGCTCTACGTTGCTTCCCCAAACAAGATCGTATCATCCGCAAATTGAGTAATGCTTAATTCCACACCTTCCTTTAGTTGAACTCCTTTAAACACTCTAATTCCAATAGCTCTTCGCACTAGACATGATTACCCTTCTACCACAATAGTGAATAGGAACGGTGATAGTGGATCACCTTGACGAAGTCCACTCGTACCAGTAAAATCTTTGGTTGTACCTTCATTGACCAAAACTGACACATGATTTTTCAACACTGCTCCCTTCATCCACTTAATCCATGTATCCCCAAAGTTCATAGCTTCCAAGGTATCAATCAAAAAATCCCACTCAACGCATTCGTAAGCCTGAGCAAAATCTACTTTGAAAGGCACACACTTACACTTGTGTCTTTTAGCAAAATCGATAATCTCATTTGTTGCAAGCACTCCATCCAATATCTGCCTCCCCGGGATGAACGCTGTCTGATTTTTAGAAATCACCTTCCCAAAAACTTTTCTCAACCTTTCAGTAAGAATCTTTGCTATAATCTTGTGTATGCACCCTACAAGACTAATAGGTCTGTACTCCTCAAGAGATTGAGGGTTTAGATTCTTAGGCATCAAATCTATAAACAAAGACAATAGCACTTTTGGTAGAGAACCTGTGACATGGAACTCCTTAATACAGTTAACAACATCCTGCCCAACAGTATCCCAACATCTTTTCATGAATTTCATGTTGAAACCATCTGGTCCTGGACTTTTGTTCAGTGGCGGAGCCAGGACCCTAGGTTAGGGGGTACAAACTTTTTAAGACTTTTTGACAATATATATATATATATATATATATATATATATAATTTATCATTTTTATCGAATTAAATAATTATTTTTTAAGTACTAATGCATAAATTTTCTCTATGTCTTGCTTGTTTTTAAGGCTTAAAAATTTAAATATAGACCAAAATAATATTACAACCGTGTATGAAACTAGAGACATAAAATATCTGTATTTTAAAAATTGTTAAAACAGTTGAATTTTAAAAGAAACTAAAACATTATTTCTAAATTTAGAAAAAATAATATCATAATTATATATGAAATTAAAGATCAAAAATCTAATTTTTTTTATTGTTAAAGAAATTGATGTTTAAATATGGAAGATTATAATAACACTTCATATAAAATTGAAGGATGAATTGTGTATTTATTAAATTATATTACTCAAAATTATGGACTATTACTAATATACACGAAAACTTGAAATTATATTTATTAAATAACATCATACAAAATTATAAACTATTAATAACATGTCAACTTAGTTGTTAAGTGCCACATTTTAACCTGCGGAGTGAAAAGTATTGATCCTTTATTTGACAATGTGTTTTCCTTTTTGAGAATTTTTAATAATCTATAGTATAATGATAAGAGTAATTAATAATATAAAACTGAAGAAAAGTATAGCAACCAACTAAATAAGCTAAGTAGTCAGGTTTACAGTCTAGACTATAGACTTGTACTAGTTCAATAAATCAATCACAGAGGTTCAAAATTAGAGGTATAGAACTGATATTAATGATACAAATAAAATATTGAGAGGGTTCAAACTAAAGTTGAATAACATTTTTACGTGAAATTTGTGAAAGTCAGGGGGTGCAATTGAACCCCCTCATCTCTATCTAGCTCCGCCCCTGCTTTTGTTTCCATTGCAGTTACATATTGCTTTGAAAATTTCGTCCTGCGAAAACTCTTCCTGCAGCCTAGCTTGATCCAAATCTGTGAGTGTGGCATAGTCATAGAAATTAAAATTAGGTCTTTCCCTCCCCTCCTTAGTAAACCTGACATCCATACTATCCTGGATAACTTTTTTAACTAAATAGACGTCATCAATATTAGCCTTTCCAAATTTCACAATTGAAATGAAATAATTCATGGCTCTGTAATTTATCACTGCATGAAAGTACTTAGAGTTTTCATCACCTTCTTTAATCCATTTCACCTGTGATTTCTGGCATAACATGTTCTCCTTAATTTTGAGATTACTCCATATTTTATCCATTGCTGCACACCTTGATTGGTGTATTTCCTCCATGTCAATACCAGAATCATCCTCAGACCTCACTTCTTCTAAAATGTTTAATTCTTTCACACCCTCCTCTATCTTTAAGTCCACCCACCCAAAGATATTCCTATTCCACCACCTAATTTTGTCACGCAAAATTTTAGCTTTTGTGCAAGAATAACTCCACTATTACCATTTACCTTCATAGTCTTCCAAGAGCTATCAACAAACTTTAGAAAAACCCTAATGCAAAGCTGGATGTAGGATTGTGAGTCAACAAGCTAAATGACAAGTAGTAGCTGGAATCCTCTTGTTGTTGGGCGTGTAATAAGGGATATATTAGACCCCTTTGAAAGTTCTATTCCTCTCCAAATTACCTATGGAAATAGGAATGTTTCCAATGGTTGTGAGCTTATACCTTCTCAAGTTGCCAATCAACCTCGAGTGAGTATTGGTGGAGATGACCCCATGATCTACTACACCCTGGTAATTACATTAGATAGATCTTATGTCTATTTAGTATATTCATATGGAAAATGTTCTCAGAGCATTGTTTAAGCAACTAAAAAAAGACTAACAACATTCACTTTAAAAATGGATCTCACATGTAATATTTCTTTGAATATCTATGAAGTTGTATGTGTAAAAAAGTTACAATATCAATTATATACAAACTAAATGCATTTCAAATTTCTAACTTAATTATTTTTAATTTCCCTATTTTATTGAAGGTGTTAGTAGATCCTGATGCACCTAGCCCAAGTTACCCCAGGTTTTGGGAGTACCTTGATTGGTGAGTAAATCACCCTGCTTACAAGTGAACATCATATATGAGATATTTTTGTTGAATACTACTGTAACTAACACCTTTCTCTCGATGGATTTTAGGATGGTGATTGACATTCCAGCAACTACTAGGGCTAGTTTTGGTATGTTTTTTTTATAAGCAAGTTGTATAATAAACGAGTACAAAGGGTACTCAAACCTGATTACAAAAAGACCCAAGAAGGGCGATACAAAAATTGAGAAATTACCCACCAATTGAACCTAGGACAAAAAGAACAATGGATCTTTGTTGAATTCGTAAAAGTTCCAATTGGGATGATTAATTTCTCCAATAGAAGCCCATCTCCACACTGTATTTCACCTTCGATATAGTATCATAAACGTTCCACCCGGTATTCCTAAAAATAATTTCATTCCTTAACAACCAAAAATTCCAACAAATAGCCAACCAAACAACCCTTTCTTTACCTTTCTTGATCTTCCTAGACTTACAGAAAGTATACCAATTCAAAAATCTCCCCTTAATATCATCCCCTCTTATGTCTCCTAGACCGGGGCTAGTTCTGGTATGTATATTATTTCCATTCATTCCATGGATCAAATAGTTATAGTATACATAAATTGAAAGTTTATTAAAAAAGTTATAAGTATATAATGGATAATACAATGGATAATTATTTTGATAGTAATAATTTTTATTTTATATTATGTTGGTAAGCTCAAATATGATAATAATACTACTATTATATAATGAAATTAAGTGTCAGTTTGATAATGGTCATAATTAGAGATAAAATACAATAATTCTATTATAGTATATTTTAATTGAGTTTAGATAAGATACTAATATACTTATAATTAAAAGTTAACTTTTTTTTTAATAAGCAAAAATTATATATATCGAGGATACAAAAGGGTATCCAACTCGTGTATAAAATATATCACCCAACCAACAAAACCAAAGAAACCCTTACAAAAATTCCGAAGGGTGATTGAACCCATCGTAATAATTACAATTAAACTTCTTTCTATGCTTCTTCCCAATCCACCACCAAGACAGCAAAATGATATTTTGGGTAACTTGCTCTTCATCCTAAAATCCATCCTTAAACATAATGTTATTCCTACATAACCAAATATTCCAACCTATTATCAACCACAAAGCCACACTAATTTTGGGGGTTATATTCTTCAAAAGCAATGCACTGACCCACTTGAAAAAATGATCAACAACATCTGCATAATTTTCCAAATTGATTCCCAACCATAAGTACATCCTATTCCACACTCTATGGCTCTTGCCGCAACAAAACAGAATGTGATAAAGAGATTCATCCTCCAAGAAACAAAATGGACAAACTAACTCATGCGTATTTGATATCACGCCACGCGCCTTTAAATTGTCCCTTGTCGGAAGCCTATTGTGGAAAATCCTCCATCCAAAAACAATTTTTTTAGCGGCAAAACCGCTCCCCACAGCAGCTTAAATTTGTCTGCAACAGTCACAACTCGATCATCCTCAGCACCTTCTATCATCAACCACCCGTACCCAGATTTAACGGAGTAAATGTGAGACGAATCAAAGGCCAAATGTACTCATCTTTGGCAAACAAATTAACAGAAGCAGACGCAAGCAGCATCTGCAGGTCTGCTACCTCTAATGCTAAATCACCGACAGCAGAGTCTGAGAAAAATTATCATTCCATTTCCATATGTTGTCAAACCAGCCCCCGAACTGTGCAATATTTCCATTTTTATAGGAGGATACCTCCCATAATGAAGGAAACAAAGAAGCAAGAGATAAATTTCCAATCCATCTAGATTCCCGAAAATATAAATTCTCACCATCACCCAATTTGCATGATAAAAGGCCACCAAAAGGTTTGTGACCAAAACTATTAATTACCTTGAAAAGATCCCTCCACCATAAGGATTGGGAAAAGTTGTATTTTGGAAGTTCTCCAACAATCAAAGAAAAAGCATAATCATCATATCTATTTTCCAACACTCTCCTCTACAAGAAATCTTTGTAACCGACAATTTTCCAAGCCTATTTCGCCATTAAAGCCATGTTAAAGCTCCGAATATCTTTTATACCAAGACCTCCATATACTTTACTTTTGCACACCGTCTTCCAATTAATTCAAGCTATACCTCTTTTGCAAATCGATCTGTTCCAAAGAAACCTTCTTTGGATTGTCGTTATGATTCTAATCACTTTGCAAGGCATTTTGAAAAATGACATATAATGAATAGGTAAATTGGATAATACTGATTTAATAAGAGTAGATCTACCCCCGATAGATATAAATCGACCTTTCCAAGAAGCCAATCTGAGCTTAACTTTGTTGATGACCAGTTTCCAAAAAGAAATGAGTCTATGGTTTCCTCCTACCGTAATTCCAAGGAACTTGAAAGGACAATCATTGATCTTGCACGAGAGAAATCTTTCTGCAGCCACAAGAAAAGAATCATCGACACCAAAACCAAAAATGAAGCTTTTGCCAAAATTGATCTCTAACCCCGAACAAAGTTGGAAACCTTTTAGAATTGTCTTTAGCGACCAAAGGTTGCTCCATGAACCTTCACCAAGAATAATAGCGTCGTCTGCATATTGTAACAAGTTGAAGGAAACATCCCGATTGAGCATAATTCCTCTAAAGGCCTCTCTATCCACTGCCCTTTTTAGGAGAACCGCTAATCCTTTAGCCTCGATAGCAAAAAGGAACGGAGATAGCGGGTCTCCTTGCCTAAGACCTCTAGAAACTTCAAAGTCGCTAGTAGGACTCCCGTTGATAAGGATAGACATGAAACTATGCATGACACCGCCTTTTATCCTCGAAACCCGCTTTTCGCCGAAGCCCATATAATCCATAACCTTGCACAAGTAAGACCAATCCACACAATCATAGGCCTTTGCAAAATCAACCTTCATCAACAAACCTTTCCTTTTTCCTCTCTTAGTAAAATCCTCTTAGTAAAATCCACGATTTCGTTTAAAGCGAGAACTCCGTCAAGTAAGCTTCTTCCTTCAATGAAAGTTGTTTGAGATAAAGAGATAATGTTACCCATTACCCTTTTAGTTCTATCTGCTAGAACCTTGGAGATGACCTTATACACACACCCAATCAAACATATGGGTCTATAATCCTCAAGAGATCTAGGATTGTCAAACTTGGGATTAAGAACCAAAAAGGAAGAATTTAACACTTTAGGCATAGTACCTTCTTCAAAAAATTCCAATACGCAATTGGAGAAATCACCACCTACGATATCCCAACATAATTTGAAAAACTCGAACTAAATCCATCCGAGCCTGGAGTCTTTCCGCCACCACAATTTAAAACAGCTCTCCAAATTTCTTCCAACTCAATAGGCGCCTCCAACATAATTCTGTCAGTAACAGAAAGTTTTTTGAAACCATCATGTCCTAGCAGCGCCATAGGTCTGTCAGCTCTCTGAAAAAGATGCTTAAAGTGTTCAAAAACAGCACTTTTGACCCCCAAAACATTTCCACCTCCTGATCATCAACCTTAACCGACACAATGGAATTTGTCATGTACCTTTTTTTTATAGTCGCGTGAAAGAATTTGGTATTATAGTCCCCTTTTTCAATCCATTTAACACGAGCTTTTTGGTGAAGGATACTTTCCTTAATCCTTATATGGCTCCACATATCTTCTACCGCCTTGCCTCTAATGGATAAAGCCTCCTCATCAACCACACCCTTATTATGAGCAATCAAGTCATCAGTATCATTGATAGCTTGAATATTATCAATAATCTTAGTATCAACCAAACCAAATATGTTTTGGTTCCACCACCTAAGCTTTCCTCGCAAAAAATGAAATTTCTTAGAAAAGATTAACCAGGCTTTCCCATGAAACTCCCAAGACTCCCACATATCCTTCACATAAGGCAAAAAGGCCGGGTGCTTAAGCCAACAATTCAAAGTTCTGAACGGTTTTGGTCCCCAGTTGACGTTCCTAGCAGAGATCCACACTGGTCTGTGATCGGATATATCTCTTTCTCCTACCCTTTGATGCACCGCATTCCAATCATTCAAAAGACCATTGGATATAATGAATCTATCCAGCCGACTATAAGAATTACCAGAAGCGTTGAATGAAGTATAGTTATTACCAATAACCGGTATGTCAACACAACCTGACAACTCAATAAAATCACCAAATTCAGCCATATTCTTTTTGCATAGAGCACTTCTGCCAATTTTCTCGTTAGCACACTTAATGGCATTGAAATCACCACCGATCACCCTTTCGCCTGTTGCCAAAGAGGATTTTAGGTGCAAAATCTTGCTCCACAGATCTCTCTTATCCGCCATTGAACATAGAGAGTAAATATTAAAGAAGTAACAATTGATACCTCTCCAAATAGCATTAACTCCCAGGTAGCCCTTGCCACTGAAACTACACACCGGCTGTATGACATTTTTCCTCCAGACTGTGAGAATGCCTCCCGCAAGACCCACAACATTCAAAGCAGGCCATTGATAAGAACAATTCCCCCATAAGCTAGCCACCAACTCTTCTGTCATGTTAGAGCACTTTGTTTCTTAGAAGAAACAAAGATCCACCCCGAGCTTAATCACCAAATCTCTGATTTTCCTCCTCTTGATACCACTCCCGCACCCTCTAATATTGTAAGTTAAGAAATTCATGATTTACCTCTAGCTACACCCTTCTTTGCCTTAGAATTCTTCTTAACTTCTAACTTGCGAATAACCGATTCGAAGGCATCATCATCTTCATTCGCCTCCACTCCAAGGTTTTTGATCGATTCCCAAATTTTGATAGGCAGACCATCAAGCTTCTTTTTAATTCTTGAGTTGCTTTGCAAAACCTCTGTGTCTCCAATTTAATCGGCCACAAAATATGAACCATCTATAAATCTGGAAATGGAATCTTCCTCAGAGCCAACATCCTTGTGATCATCGTTACTGTCAGTCGACCCAGGCCGAATGGATGTGCCCACACCATTATATTCAGCATGTAGTAATGTTGAGTAATCTGAGGGAGCAAAGGGGATCTTGATTTTTTGATAAATTTCTTCAATTAATTTTTTCTTCCTAATGGGCTTATCTTTCTCCAATGGACTGCATTGAACATGCCCATTGTCCACCACCAGATCCACACATAACCCGAAGCCCTTTGATATTTCAGTATTAATATTACCATTGGGAACACACGAATGATTATTATTATTATCCCCAGGGTCCACATTAATAACCTCTGGATCAACCCTCTGATTATCTAGGGAATCCATTTCAATATTGGTCAAACATAAATGATTTGATATATGCTTTGCACCACCTGACACTCCAGAAAAGTTATACCCAAAATTCTTTAATAACTCGTTTCTCTCATCTCCTTTGCCTATCACCTCATCTTTATCCTTGTTGATAAAACCTCCAGCCGTAGGAGACAGAATAAATGTAACGTGCCTTTTACTCTTATCAACGGATATCACCTCATCTGTTTTGTGCAAACAACACTCCTCATCCATTCTGTCTATAGACCGGTGGTCCCCACTTTCACTATTATCAACTTCCAAGCCAAACATGTTTGTCCTCTGAGAAACACTAACATGTTTAGAATTTGAACTATCTTGGTCATCACTATCCGAAGAACACACTTCCGAGCTTCCTTCAAGCTCCCCATCTCTAAATGAATAAGATTTGAAAGAACAAATTTCGAAAGAATCCTCCACAATTTTAATACGAAACAGAATGTCATTAATTTCGATATTGACGACCTCATTCAGATTCATTGCAAATTTCGTTCTGATATGGAAGCGAGTAACATCCAATCTATTGTGTTTCTGCGTATTTTCATCCATCTTGACAAAACACACAATTCTGACAGTCAGAAATTTGAAAAAATTTCCCCCCCACACATGGCACGGGACTCTGAAACAGCTGACCCAAGTGAGACGTTCTTTGTCTACATCAGAAGGGGACCATGGATGCACATCAACACACCACTGCTCCAGCCATTCTTTATCTTTCGCCACCAATCTTTTGATATCACCTGTGACTTCTTCTTATAATAAACACAAATTAGCCCCTAGTGGCGTAATTTTAATCTTAAAATACACTTCAACATGGAGTGCTTCCTGCACTTCAAAGGAAGATCCAGGATTAACAAGGACCCCCACGAACGCCTGTTCAAATCTTTCAATCTGTTCCAAATCAATGTTGAACATCAAGTGGGAGAAATCTGGTTTGTCACCCATAAACATCTACTTAGAACCAGACCTAGCCTGTCCATTGCCAAACCTATCCTCTTTGGTAATCTGAGCATATGAAACACCCCTAAAATTCGATCTATGACCATTACTCCTCGCACCATTTTGGAAGCCCGACTTTTTCCTATATAGCTGATCTGTACCTTTCCCCTTTGGTATGTCCTCCAACGCCTCCTTCCGGAATCTAGGGATGTTCACAAACATCTTCCTGCCATTACTGACAATGTTGTCAAGCTTAATGGCAAATAGATGTTTGTCATTGGCTTGTTTAAATCATACAAAACCAAACCTCCTTCCTCTCTTGTCAAGTATAGCCGGAATATACACTTCTTAAACTAACCCATAGCCTTTAAAGATAACGAACATTTCCCTCGCATCGAATGTGTCGGGGAACTTTGTGAAGAAGAACGACGAGGCCAAATGTAGGTCTCCTTCACTACCTTTGCCACCTAAAGCTTTCCAAATGGATCTTCTTGGCGAAGGAGCCAGAATGGGTTTCTTCTTCCTAACATCCACCCAGTCATTATTCCCTGTCTTCTTCAAAACCAAAACACTGATATAACAACACCTCAAAACTAGCTTAGAAAAGAGCAATAGCTAACCGAAGCCTACCCCAAACCAAACGAATGCACCAGAACGAAAGCAACACAACAACCTTGCTGAAATCCGAACAAAACACTCCCCTTACCAAGACCCCTAATCCCTAAGGCTAGGAATTTAAGCCGGAGATAAGAAGACTGATTATCTGTTATCAACACAGGTCATTGTTCTGTTACTAGCCGCGAAAGGTATGGGTTATGCGCATGAGAATGCTGACTGTATTACATAGTGAGATGCTGATTGTAGATACAGAAATTAGAAGGTAGAAAAAACTGTCTAGAAACTTACAGAGAAGATGGACTCTCTCTCTAAGAAAGATTTCAAAACTAAAATTTAGGAGATATAACTTGTAAACTTGAATATGATTATGAAAGTCATTGATTAAAAGTTAACTTGAATATGACATAACTTGTAAACAATGTAATTTGATTAAGAAAGTCATTGATTATCTATCAAAAAATTTATATGATTATGAAAATCAATGATTATCTATAAAAAAAGTAATATGATTAAGAAAATTGTAGATTATATTTAAAAAAATATGATTGAGAAATCATTGATTACCTATATCAAATATATTTTAAAATAAAAAATTTAAATTTAATAAAATATAATTAAAGTAAAATTTTAAAAATTATTTATTGAAATTTAAATATTTAAAAATAAAAAATAATAACAAAATATTTAAAATATAAACATTTATTTTGACTTTTTGGTACCAATTTAATATAAATTTCTTGCAAAATTTTCATTTATATAAAACACATATTTATTGAATTACTCATGATTTAAAAAAAATTGAAACTTCTTATTTAGTAATGTGAAATTATTAATATCTTAAAATTTTATATAATTCTTTTGTTATTAACAATTAGTTTAAAAAAATTACTAAGTTAAACTCTATATTTGCAATTTAGACATGCATCTCTATAAGATCCTCACCATTGTGCTAGTGTTTAAGTTTTAAATGTGAGCATAGAAAATTCACCACCGATAAAATCCATCTTTTTTTTGTTTGAAATTTTTAAGTTGGTGATCAATCTTAGAATAGTTTTTAAGTCGGGCACCATCCCTTTTAAACATTTATATATTTTATCTAGAATTTATTTATTAATAATGAATTTAGAAGCATAATGCTAGACAAGGTTAAGAAATATACCGCTTATTTGTAATTGCTTATGTAGTTGTTTATCCTATCTTTCATCAATAATTTCCATATCAATTTGTAACTAAGAACGAGAAAAAATGAATTATAAAAAAGTGTAAAATGGTTACCAGCTATCAAGTTCTTTGAGATCTATTTGAATATGCTATTTTGTTTTGTCCATCTCTTCGTAAATATAACATATGTTGAGTTTCTCATTTGAATCAACAATGTGGAGCATCCTAATTAAGGAGAAAAGCACCTTTTATACAATACACCGTATATTTCTAAAATTTCTTATCAGTAACCAAACCATTCATAAAAACTACACTTTCTAATCTTCTTCTTAATGTCAATAATCAACCAAAGCCAAGGACAATTTTCTGTTCTCATCTCCAAGAAAGCTATAACTCCATGCTGGAAAGGCTGGATGATTGCTCAATTAACAAAGACACGTTGGATGTGGTGAGTTGGAACAAGGACACTCATAATGGCTACACTGTAAGTTCAGGGTACAACTTTTTGTTTCATTATCCCTCTGACGCGTTTCGCTTGGCCGATTCCATGTTTAGTTTCAATTATTTGTGGCTGGCTTCTTCTCTGTTGAAAACCATTTTGTTTGGTTGGTGGCTGTTGCATAACAGGTTACCAACTCGTGTTAATCTTCATCTTCGTGGTATCATCTCTAATGCTCATGATATGGTCTGCCTGGTCTGTTTCATGAACGATGAGGACACCTTGCACTTGTTGATAATTTGCAATAAATGCTTTATTGTTTGGTAGCGAATTTGTGGTTGGCTGGGAATTAGAGATATTTGTGTTGTTAGTGTTCAAGACCATTTGAGACAGTGGATTCAAGCTTTATGTGTGAAGAAAGTGAGAAACAAAATGCTGTGGGATTGTGGCTGATAATTGGTTGGTGTCTTTGGTCTTTTAGGAACAATATCTTGTTTAAAGATGAGATGTGGGAGGTTGACCTTGTGACTGATAGGATTATTCATTTGTCATGGGGGTGGATTGGTAAGAAATCTAAGGAAGTTTTAGTTTGCAGCTACTATGATTGGGTAAAATTCCCTTGTGATTTTTTGTAAAGTTGTTTAGAAGGGTGGAGCTTTCTTTGTACATGAGTTAGGATACCTCCTTGTATCCTTTTAATACTATTTTAATTATTAAAAAAAAAACAAAGCCGAGATATCAGCAGAACATTAAAAAGAACAACATAAATATCACAAACATTTTCCTTCAAAAATACATTCGTTCCTTACATTCTATAACATCCAAATCGTGGTCATCCATATAGTGCATTCCATGTTCTTCCGCGCTTTGCTTCTCATTAAGTTGATATAATGAGAAGCACAAGGTGTTCTATCCAACACCTTTAAATTTTACACCAACACATTTGACTTTTTTTTATACATTTAACCATTACAATATGTAGTCCTTATATCAACTTGATACATTAATTAATAATTATTGTCAAATATAGTAAAAAAAATCAAATTTGTTTATAACAATAATAACACAATGACTTGAGGTGTAAGCTATTTCTTAGTTTGTGACACAACCATAAAAGATATATGTGTATATAAAAACATACTACTAGAAACTAATAATTATATATAGGCTAAATGTGATTTTAACTGATATGCATAGGTAATTAGGTTGTAAGTTATGAAAAGCCATGACCAAAGTTAGGGATTCATCGTTTCGGGTTTGTATTATTAGGTCAACGGTGTAGACAAATAATCTATGCTCCGGGATGGCGACATAATTTTAATACAAGATAATTTGTTGAAATTTACAATCTTGAATTGCCAGTTGCTGCTGTGTTCTTCAATTGTCAAAGGGAAGCTGGATCTAGAGGAAGAACCTTTAGATAAAAATAGCTTTATTTTATGAAATAATAATTTTAATGTAAGCTTAGTTGGTAAATCCTACATGAAAAATCATATAAATGATATAGAGATTTACAAACACAAATCATGAGGGTTGCAGGTGTTGCATCAATGGTGGTAATATTTGGCAACATATGAAGTTTGAAGTCCTTTTCTGTCATATGAGTTTTATATTTGAAGGACTCATAATTAGATTTGAGGGTTTGTAAAATATATATGTTGTATACCAATTTTACTAGAAATAATATTCTTAACAGTTACTAGTAATAAATAAAATTCACTTGTGTGATCAATCAATGCGAGAATGGCATTGTTGGTGGATTTTGTGATGTGGGCTGCTAAGCAAGTCTATATGTGCTGGGTTCATGAAGGTTATTACTAGTGCAGGGATAAAGTGGAAAAAACAAGGTATATGATTCCCGATTATGTAAAGTCATAGCTAATTGTGGTTGATCTGATTTATGATAAGGTTAGTTTCTTGTTCTAACCTAATTTGTGGTGGATTATGATATGTTTAAGCTTTTAGAAACATGAAATTTTTTTCTTTTTGGGTTTACTGTGTGTGAATGTGGTGTTTTTTTTTATATAAAATATTTGTTATTCAGGTTATATCCAGTTCTTGAACAAGTAAATGAAAGTTACTGAATGAAACTTTGTAAGTTTTGTTTAAATGGAATTTTGCATGTTAATCTTAATTGAATTTGGTTAGTTATGTATGACATAGGTTGAAATGCATTTTTTTTTAATTTCAACATTATTTATGTTCAATTAGTCATGCAGGGACTGAAGTGCAAATAAAAATAATCCTAGGGACCTAAAATAAAAAATAATTATTTTTTTGTAGTAAATCAAGTATTTTGAGGACCAAAATGAAATAAAAAAAATTATATGGATCATTTTGATATAAATGATTGAGGACTAAAATGATAAGTGAGTTAATTACAAAGAACACAGATATGAAAGTATTTTTAATATACTATTTTTGAGATACTTATCACACTAAAATACCCACCTTTATTTTTATTTAGATTAAGACATTTTTCTATCAATTATATATATATATATATATATATATATATATATATATATATATATATATATATAGGGAACGAATTATATGAAAATGCCATTTTTATGTGAGAAAATGAAAATGGATTTGAACCATTAGATTTTAAAATAAATGGTGGAGATTATGTGTCACTTTTTTTCTCTCTCCTCCATAATTTATTTTAATAATGAAGGAGAGAGTAAAACAAAAACTACACATAATCTCCACTATTTATTTTAAAATTGAATGATTTAGATTCATTCTCATGGTCTTACATAAAAATGTCATTCTCATATATATATATATATATATATATATATATATATATATATATATACACATACCCATGTTGGTGTGCATTAGTAACATACACCTTAGTGTATTTTTGTGTGGGGTCCATCAATTTTGTGTGGGTCCCACATTAGAAAGATGAAGAAAAAAATAAAAATAAAATAGATGTAATGTATTTTTGTGTGAGGCCCACCAATTTTAGATGTGTGTTAGCATTTCCATATATATATATATATATATATATATATATATATATATATAACAATGATGTAGTGCAGATTTGATGTGAGCCGAAACAATATATTATATCTTTCTTACTCACTCACTTTTGTTATATAAAGTTTATAGGAATTAAGAAATTATATAAAAACACAGTAATATTGAATTTTGTAAATTTTATATTTTGATTTTTTAAATTGAAGATACTTTAAACTTTCAATTAAATTAATGCATCTAATTAGAGGTTTGATAATTCAAATGTTAAGAGCTTAAAAAAATAGAAAAGTTGAGTTTCATATTTATAGATCGATGAATAAGTATAGGCCTATTTGTTTGGTCGGGTGCCTTTATAAGGTGCTTTCGAAGCTTTTGGCGGGTAGATTGAAGTTGATGTTGGATTCTTTGATTTCTCCGTGTCAAAGTGCTTTCGTGCCCGGAAGGCAACTCCTTGCTGGGGTGGTCATTACTAATGAGTTGGTTGACTTCTACTCTAAAGGAGGTAGGAGTACTATTCTTTTTATGGTGGATTTAGAAAAGGCTTATGATAAAGTGAGTTGGAATTTTGTTAGATATATGATGAGAAGGATGGGATTTGGTGAGAGATGGATGAAATGGATGGAATTATTGGTTTTTAATAGCGATATGTCGGTTCTTGTAAATGGGAGCCCTACGAAGGACTTTAGGGTGGAGAGGGGTTTGAGGCAAGGAGATCCGCTTTCACCTTTCATTTTTGTGATCGTAGCGGGGCGGTTGATCAAAAAGGCGGTGGAAATTAGGGAGTATAGAGGAGCGGTTGTTAATAGAGGGTGTACGGTGGATATTCTCCAATTTGCGAATGATACTCTTTTGTTGGGGAACCTTCGTGGAACCAAATTTGGGCTTTCAAGGCGGTTCTTAGAAGTTTTGAAATTGTGTCGGGTTTAGGCATTAATTACCATAAGAGCAAGTTGATTGGTATCAACGTGAACTCTTGTTTCTTGGAAGCTGCGGCCTATTTCCTTTCTTGTAAAGTGGAAGATCCCAAGTTTATCTTTCTTGGGATTCCTATTGGTTCTAGCCCGCGTAGGATCTCTACTTGGAAACCTTTGGTGGACAAGATTAAGAGGCGGTTAGACAATTGGAAGAATCGATTTCTTAGTTTTGGCGGTAGAATTACTCTCTTAAAGTCAGTGTTGTGTTCCCTTTCGATTTTATGGTTATATTTTTATAAGATGCCGGTTAAGATCGCGAAAGAGATAACAAGTTTACAAAGTAACTTTTTATGGGGTGGTTCGGAGGGAAGGCGGAGGATTCATTGGGTGGGATGGAAGGAGATTTGTAAACCTCTTGATAAAGGTGGTTTGGGGGTTAGAAGGATAGAGGATTTTAACATGGCTCTTCTTCTTAAATGGAAATGGCGTATTCTAAAGGGATCGGATTCTCTTTGGTATCGGATTTTGCAAGCCCGATATGGTGACATCAATTTGGATTTGGTTAGTCGGGATAATTATAATGTTAAAAAGGGCTCTAGATTGGTGTGGTGGAAAGGTTTGGTTGTGATTGATAAGAATCTTGAGGAAGATTGTTTCAGCAAGAATTGTGAGTTCGAAATTAGAAATGGAATGACGACGTCCTTTTGGTATACTTTTTGGGTCGGCAATTGTTGTCTTAAAGATAGATTCCCTCTTGTTTTTGCGGCGTCGGAGCTCAAAAACGTTTCGGTAGGAGCTATGGGAGGTCGGGTGGATGGGGGCTGGACTTAGAGTGACTTTGGCATTAATCAGGAGTTGTGACCGGGGTGGAGAGTGAGTTGTTTATGTTACGTGCGTTGCTGGATGGGTGTGGTCTGTCCTCGGTAGCCCGTGATATAATTAAGTGGAGGGCGGATGTGTACAGCGGTTACACTATTAGTTCTTTCTTTGACTTAATTCTGTCTTGCAAGCATGGGGCGGCTGTTAGAAGGCAAAGCACTTCTGTTGATGCTGTCGATGAGCCTTATAGCAGTTTTCACACTGCTAATGACTTTTATCATAGTGTTGTTGTTCACAGTTCTGGTTCCAGGGCCTTTTTTTCTGCTGTCAATTTAATCTCCACTGGTAATGCAGTTGAAGCGGGTGATAGCGGCATGGTTTTTTCCTTGGATGGAGACCGGCAGTGGGCCTCGAGTAGTAACAGCTCTGATGTTTCGGGATGAATCCGAAATGGTGGAGGCGCGCCTTCGTTGTATGCGCACTCGGAGGTTCAGCCTGCACCCGATGGGGGTCTTTTTTCGCATGACAGTTCTATTGCGAATGTTACAGCAGGTTCGGTTGAGGAATTTCCTTGGAAGTTTTTATGAGAATAGGCGGTGCCCCATAAAGTTAAGGCTTTTGGATGGCGGCTTTTCAAGAAGAGACTTCCGTATAATGATAATCTTAAGGTGAGAGGTATTATTTTGTTTGATTCTTCCGCCTCCTCTTCTTGTTTGTTTTGTAATTCGGTTGACGAGACGTTGGATCATATTTTCGATGGTTGTATGGTGCTGAAATTGATTTGTAGGGAGATTAGGGAGTGGATTGGTTTTGTGGATATTACGGGTTTAGATAATGGGAACTTCCATGATGGCTTTTTGAGGTGGTTTATTTTTTGTAAATCTCGGAAAGTCAAAACAAGTAAAGCGGGTATTTTTTGGTGCGGCTTGTTGGAATATTTGGTCTCTCAGGAATAGTATCATTTTCAAAGACCAAAGGTGGAATGTCCTTGATACGGTTTGGAATATCAATACTACTTGTTGGAAATGGACCTTTATTGGCAATATTGCTAAGACCAATTGCAATTTTTACGATTTTTGTAAAAATCCATTGTATTTTTTATCGTAGGAGCAATTGGTTTTCAATATCTTTTTTGTCGAGATTTTATTCTCGTTTCTTTTTGTAATCATATTCGAGAACCCTTAGTTCTCTTTTTATTGAATCAACTTGCTTAAAAAAAAATTTAACAACTAATTAATAAGATTTTAAGTATTTGCAAATTTTTTTTCGGCTGGCCTTTTTTTCGGTTTTCTTTTTTCTATTTTTGGTGGATGTTTTGTATATATTTTAAAAAGATAATTATTATGTACCTTATTTTCATGTATATACATGGGCTTGGTACCTTGTACTCCCATAAATATTATTTACTTATACATCATCATTATATTATATACAAGTGTATTTCAAGATATACATGATTAAAATTAATTTGATTTCGATTTATTGATTGCTAAATGTAAATAAAAAAAAGAGACTATTTCTGCTACATCAATATGATATTTTTTATATAAGAAAAATAATTAAATTTAAATAGCAGTAGTAATATGTAGTCAACTAAATAGCTATGCTTCAAAGAGATAATTAAAATTTTAAGAACTAAAGAAAAAGAAGTAAATAAAGAAACTCTAAGAAAAAAAAAGGTACCCCTTTGTACCCTTTTTGAATGATATTTTTTTGCTTGTAAAAAAAAAAGAAACTCTAAGAAATGAAATACAAGTATAATCCTGTATTAAGGTTTGTATTAAATAAAAATAGATGAAAATTATAAATAGTAACGCTACTATTTTAAATTAATGTCATGCTTAAGCTGGAAATCTGCATATATGCTTTTGAATTATCTTTTCAACTAATTATTTTAGGGTTATTTAAACTTAAAATCTTACATTATATAGAGAAGAGTTCTGCTCTATCAACATATCAAAAGATAAATAATAAATAAACAAGGTTTTTCTAGTTACCATATTAACATATGTAATGCAAGGAAGTGCAACAAGAAAAGTAGAAAGCAGGAACGTGGGAAAGACCACATCTCTCATGTTTGAAGTTTTTTTTTTGTCCCTCCAAATTATTTAACATTTAAAACTATAATATGCCAAAAGAAAACCTTTTAGACTAGATAATATATCTATCTGGAGGAGAAAAGAAAATATCTTCAGCGCACTATTCTGCACTCAATGGCTACTACCGTCATCTATGAAATAATATTTCCTTGTTTGCAAGGAAATTACAGTTTCTACACAAATTGTTCATCTCATTCTAACATCTTAGTTTCCCCCCAAATCATAAACCACGGAACCAAGGTGAGGATGGAAGAATGTAAATGCGCACACACAGTGAAGTGAAAAAGCTCTCACTTAAATCAGGAATCCTAAAAAACCACAGTTGACTGAAAGATTGTGGATGACTCCATTCTATTGTGTAAGACTTGTGTGCTTTCGAAATTATGAACTATTTGCAGGTAAAAACTGTCTCAGTTTATTCAAACTATATATCCTGAGCTTTGGTTTTTATAGAAAATTTCTGAGTTATACTAATATATCATTTCTGTTTCGGTGAGTTCAATCAAACTTTACACATTTTTATAATAAAAAATAATTGTAATTTTTTTTTTCTTGAATAATCTTTGGATTAAGCCATTTCCATTTATTTATTTATTTATTTATGCTTGACTTTTTGTATTAGGACTTAGACGTGTTTTGCATTATAGTGTTTTTCTTTATACGGTCAAATATGGTACTGCCTAAAATTTATGTAGTTAAGTTTATACACTCCTGATGTTGGCTTGGAGATTAAGTTTTTTCTTATAGTTTATAGACTTTTTACACTGATTCTGGTCAGGCAATAAGTGGCGTTGGAACATCCAGTTTGCCTACAGTGACGCTCAACGTTCTTTCCAACAGGCTTTTGATAGTTTGACAGTCTTGTTGGATGACACTTCATTGACAAAAGATGGTAAGGACTTGTTGGTTTGGCCTCTTCATTCATCTTTGTGTTATACTGCTCATTCGGGTTATGATTTTCTGAGAAAAAATTTGAACTTACCTGCTGCTGCGAACTATACAACGGCTGGGTTGAAATTGTTGTGGTCAGCTTGTTCTCCCTTGAAAACTATTCTTTTCGGGTGGCGCCTTTTTCATAATAGAGTCCCGTCTCGTGACAATCATTAGTCGATGAAAATTGTTTGCATCTTTTGTTCAGTGCTATAAAAGTAGGACAGTGTGGGATAAATTATGTGGGTGGTTGGGGATATTGGTTAATTTTTATATCAGTATGTTTGCTTACTTAAGTGGTTGGTTGGAGGCCTTTAGTTCTAGACATGTCAACAATAGCATAGATATGGGTCTATGGCTTATTTCGTGTTGGTGCCTCTGGACTTATAGGAATAATATCTTATTTAATGACGGGGTTTGGGATGGCAACGCGGTGGTTCATAATATTATTTTGTTATCTTGGTGTTGGATTGGTAAAAAATTTAACCATCCGACTACTTGTAATTATTACGATTGGTATAAGTCACCTTGTGATTTTATGTAGGGTTGGTTTATACGTCGGTCGGTGCCTTTTTTGTATGTGGGTTAGGATACCCCCTTGTATCCTTTGAATATATTTGCTTATTAAAAAAATGTTTTTAATTTTAATTAGTTTTATAATTGTATAGAAGTATAATTGTGATAAATATGTAGTGTAGAAATTTTTACTTTGTATAACACACTTATCCATGATCAAGTGTACTTTTTCTTTTAGATTCCCTGCTAAATGAATGCCTTTTTATCTACTATTTTAAAACCCCTCACTTTTTAAAGAAAGGTTGCATATTTTTTAATACTTAATGTATAATTTATTATTATTTTTAGTTTTATCCTTAAAATTAACATATCTAATCATTTTTTAAGAATCAAGTATTACTTAAATAAGATACTTTTTATGAGACGATAGATGTAATTTATTTTTCCACAATTTTAAAATATCAAATTTTTTAAAGTTTTAACATTTTAATTTTTTGTTAAACCATAATTCAAATTGATACACTAAATGAGTTTAAATATATATTTTTTTCCGAATCGCTCCTCCCTATAACGTTTAGTGATAAATATTAAATATGGTCTTGTTCTAATATATCGTAAATCGTTGATCAAGGTGTGAACAAGATCAAATACGAAAATGTAAGTGGATTGAAGGAAATTTTAGCTAATTCCTTTTTTCAATAGGACCAAGAGGAGGATCTCATTCTTTACGTGGGCGAATGGTGGATGGTTGAGATTGGCTGCTTTACCGATCCTTACACAAATTTGGCCCTTATCTTACTTCCTTCGGTTTGCTTGGCAAGTCAACTTATGATTGTCTCACAGATGAAATTTTGTAGTGATAGTTATTATTATTGCTATTTTTATTTTATATATTTTGGATTTGATTTTATTTTTTATTTCTTAAATAGATTAGAATTACCTTTTTATAGGTGAATAAGTTTGATATTGTAGGTATGAACTCGCGTTTCTAGATATCTATTTTTTGAAAAGCTTTTTTTGACTGGTTGTGATGGGTGTTAATCCTACTGGATTATCTCTTATGTCGCTTCTCACTAGGTGAGGCTGGTGGGTTTTCTAGAAGGTTCCACCGGAGGTGTTTTCTTTATTGTTTTCATCCTTCTTCTTTCCACTGAGGTATGAAACTGTTCCTCTAAACTGATTTTCTGGCTGCGTTTTTGTGATTGAGCTTCTTTCCGGGGTATGGAATGGGTTCACCCGAAAAGGAGGATTTTTAGCAATCTGAGTCCTAGATGGGATGTGTTTCCGGCTTAGAGTATTCGTGGAAGGTCTAGGGATAGTGTTTATCCCTTCGTCTACATTTCAGAGTTTCCGGAGAGAGTTAAAGCTACCGATCTATATGAATTTTTTGGTTGTAATGGGGACATTGTGGAGGTGGTGATCCCCCCTCGATGGAACAAGGTGGGCAAAAGATACAGTTTCGCAAGGTTTAATAATGTTGTAGATTTGAGATGTCTAGCTATCAAGCTAGACAATATTCTGATCGACGGAAAGAAGATTCACGCTAATCCCCCTAGATTTGAAAGGAAGGAGGTTAGTAGAAGGAGGTATTTGCTATCTGGTAATTTCCAGAATTCTTCTCTTCAGTTTGCTCGGAGGAGACCTTTTCTGGAGAAGGAAGCTGGGTTGTTGGATGGGAAAGGAAAGAAGACTTATATGGAGGCGTTAGGGAGACAAGGAGTTTTGTAGGGTCAAGTCGAAAAGTCGAGGGTGGTATTTTATTCGGAGGAGAGTGTGCTTCAGAAGTTGAGTAGAGCGTATATTGGGGAGGTCATTTCTCCGGGAATGACTTCAATGGTGTCCACTTTCTTTGATTTGTAGGGGCTATTTTCTATAAAGGTTACCCCGATGGGTGCGCTTTTGTGCTTGTTAGAGGATGAGAGCGGGGGGAGATTCAGGAGTTGATTACCGATGATGAAGGGCGGTGGAAAAAATGGTTCAAGTCTATTAGGCCGTGGGCGGCTTGCGAGGTTGATAACGTCAAATTAGTTTGGTTGCGATTACAAGGGGTTCTTGTTCAAGCATGGCACATTGACTTCTTCTGCAAGGTAGCAAACGAGTTAGGAGAATTTATATGTGTGGACGAGGCGACCTTAATCTGAGGTTCAAAGGATGTAGCTTGGATAAAGGATTTTTTGTCGGTTTCGGCCAATGATGAAGTCTTTAAGATTTGGATTGAAGTGGATTATAATGGTTCTTTGCGTTCTCATCCGGATTCCATAGTCTCTAGCGAGTTGGACTCCTCTTCTTGTGGTTCTGGATCAGAGGGGGAGCAAAGGGTTTTTTATGAAGAAGAGGAAGTTTCGATGAGTCTTCAGGAGAAAGCAGTAATGGAGGGAGATGGGTTTGTTACCCAGAAGAATTTTGATGATGGAAGTGGTTTTCAGAGTCAAGGTAATGGTCCAAAGGTTAATAGGAAGGGAGTGTGTTTGGATAATGATTCTAGAGAAGGTAGTTCGGTGGGCCCAGTTTCTGAAAAAGGAGGTTGCTGACTTTGTTTTTTACGAGGCAATCTTAGCTACAAAAGGCATGGCAGGTAGTACATCGAAAGAAGGATTATCTTTTCATCCTGCTCTTAAGCCGAATATATTCGATACTTCTAGAGTGGCGTGTTCGGTTGGTACTCACCCTTCTCTCCGTACTTCCAATCACGTGGAGAAAAAGGGGTTCTCAATTTCCTCGGAAACTCAAAAATGTGGGACAGGGAGGTGCTTTTCAAAAGCATTGAAATTTAAAAGTATTTATGCCTTGGGTGGTCCCCCTTAAAAAAACTATAGGAGGAAAAGTAAGGATGAGCATGCAAGGTTTTCGGCTAGGAACGTTTCAGTTCCAGTTCGTTCATCATCTATTCCAGTTTCTTATTTTCCTGTTACGGTCCATTCTAAAGGGTCTAATGGTGCCTTGGAAGCTGGTTGTTTGTCAGGAGAGTCGGATATTATTAGGTGTAATAACAGGTTGTTGGAGAATTTGGATTGTATTGTGGGGGATAGACTTTGGAATGTTATTTCAGATTTAGGGATTGCCAAAGGTGAATCAAAATATGAGTTTAGAATTCGGTTGGAAGAAATGGAGAAGGAAGATAAAATTAGAGCTCGTGGAGGGAAGGCGATCCAAAGTGTGTTAAAATGATTATCGGATCGTATAACATTCGTGGAGGGGGAAGTAGAATAAAGAGGAGTAGGATCTCTCTTTTTAATAATAAAGGTCATTTTGATATCTTTATGATTCAAGAAACGAAGATTCAAGATTTGACTGATTCTTTAGATAGGAGTTTTTGGAAGAACCAATTGGTTGATTATTCCTTTTCCAATTCTATTGGATCGGCGGGAGGTTTGTTAATTCTTTGGAAAACCGTTAGTTGCGAAGTCATAAGTAGCTTTAAAGGGGAAGGTTTCTTGGGTATCAAAGTTAGAAGAAATTGTGAAGTGTTTTACTTGGTCAACGTTTATTCTCCGTGTGATATTGGTTTGAAACGTATCTTATGGAGTAGGATTTTGGAACTAAAGGCGAGCATGGTGGATGGAGATTGGATTTTATTAGGGGATTTTAATGTGATTAAATGTCATAGTGAGCGAAAGGGTTGTAACGTTAGGAGCTTGAATCCCGAATGGGAAGAATTCGAGGAGTTTATTTTGAAAAGTGAGTTGATTGATGTTCCTTGCAAAGGAAAGAAATTCTCTTGGTATGGAGGAGGAGGAAGGGCTTGTAGTAGGATTGATCGATTTCTTATGAGGAGAATTTAATCGATAAGTGGGGGGTGGTGGGGCAATTCATAGGATTGAGGGATATTTTAGATCATTGTCAAATTTGGCTTGTCGTTGATAACTCAAATTGGGGTCCAAAACCTTTCAAATTCAATAACGAATGGTTTGAACATAAAGATTTTGTTCCTTTTGTGGAGAAGGCTTAGAGTAGTTTGGAGGTGGAAGGGAGAAGATACTTTGTGCTTAAAGAGAAGTTAAGGCTTCTCAAGGGGAGGCTTTTATGGTGGAATCACAACATTTTTGGAAAGATTGATTTGGAGGTGGAAGATAACGTTGCTATAATGAATGAGGATAATGATATTGGGGAGGAATTAGGGCTTGTCGTTTCGGAGGAGAAAAGAAGGGCGAGTAGAGATTTTTGGCTGAAGCTCAAAATTAAGGAGAATATGCTAATTCAAAAATCGAGACTCAAGTGGATCAATGATGGAGATTCGAATAGTAGATTTTACCTTCCTGTGATGAAACGAAGAAGGAGACGTAATTTCATTGGTTCTTTTAATCCGGATAGTGGGGAGGTTGCATCCGTTGAGGAGGTTAAAGAAGAGGTTAGAGGTCATTTTGCCTCGAAATTTTTAGAATCGGATTTGGATAGGCCGGTTGTGGAAGGGCTTTCTTTTAAGTCTCTCGTTTCTTCCGAAAGGCTTTTTCTACAAGCTCCTTTTTTGGAATGTGAGATTAAGGAGGCGGTGTGGGGTTGTGAAGGTTCGAAGAGCCCGGGTCCTGATGGTTTCACGTTTCTTTTTTATTAAGAAGTGTTGGTACTTCTTGAAAGAAGACTTTATAAAGTGTGTTGAGTTTTTTCATGGAGGATCCTCTTTATCTAGTGCTATTACTTCTTCTTTCTTAACTTTGGTACCTAAATCCTCAAATCCTTTGGGTCTTGATGACTTTAGACCTATTTGTTTAGTAGGTTGTATTTATAAAGTTCTTGCTAAACTCCTAGCTTCTAGATTGAAGGTGGTGCTTATTTCTATTATCTCCAAAAATCAAAGCGCTTTTGTTCCGGGGAGACAATTGTTAGATGGGGTTCTAGTGGCTAATGAGTTGGTGGATTATGCTTATAAGGAAGGAAAGGTGTGTTTACTTTTCAAAGTGGACTTCGAGAAGGCTTATGATAAAGTTTCTTGGAATTTTCTTAGGTTTTTGCTTAGGAGAATGGGGTTCGGTGAATTATGGTTGAAATGGATGGAGGTTTTGATCTTTACTAGTAAAATGTCGGTGTTGGTAAATGGTAGTCCGGCGAAGGAGTTTGTGGTTGAAAGAGGTTTGAGTCAAGGAGATCCTATTTATTCGTTTCTTTTTGTAATAGTGGCGGAAGGTTTGAGAGCTTTGGTTGGGAGGTCCGTAGAGATTGGAAATTTTAAGGGGTTTAATTTTAAAGGGACTTATTTTGTGGACATCCTCCAATTTATGGACGACACTTTGTTGGTAGGAGATGGCAGTTAGAATCATCTTTGGACGATTAAAGCGGTGCTAAGGGGTTTTGAGTTAGTGTCGGGTTTGGGAATTAATTTACACAAAAGCAAGTTAATTGGGGTGAATGTTAATTCTAATCTCTTGGAAGTGGTAACCTATTTTCTTTCTTGTAGAAAGGAGGAGAATAAGTTTTCTTTTCTTGGGATTCCTATTGGAGTTTACTCTAATAAGGAATCGATGTGGTCGGGTTTGATTTCGAATATGGAAAGGAGACTTTCTAGTTGGAATAATCTTTTGCTTAGTTTCGGGGGAAGACTAACTCTTTTGAAATCGGTTTTGTCTTCTCTTGCTATATTTATGCTCTCTTTCTATAAAGCTCTGAAGAAGGTCGTCAATAAGATCACTTCAATTCAAAGTAATTTTCTTTGGGGAGGATCGGTGGATAAGAAATGTATCCATTGGATGAGTTGGAAAGATGCTTGCCTTCTGGTAGATAGAGGTGGCCTTGGGCTTTGTAGGATTGATGATTTTAATGTTGCTTTTCTTCATAAATGGAGGTGGAGGGTTTTATCGGATTCTAACTCCTTGTGGTTGGATGTGTTGAGGGCTCGGTATGGGGATATTACTCTTCAAAAGGTGAGTTCGAAAGGTGTTACTCCGAAGGTTAGTAGTTCTTCTTCTTGGTGGAGGGAGATGACGAAGTTGGCAAATTACTATCGGGAGGACTTTTTTGCTTCGAATTGTGCTTATGAGGTTAGTAATAATTTTTAAACTTCTTTTTAGCATGGAGATTTTTGTTTAAGGGATAAATATCCTCTTTTATTTAATGCCTCCCTCCTTAAGAATGTTTCTATTGCTTTTATGGGAGGTTGGGAAAGTGGAGTGTGGAAGTGGGGGAATTTAGGTGTGGCGGAGGTCGATGGAGAGGCGGAGGGTGGGCTGTCCGCCGACAGTCCTTGAGGAGACGGCATCGCGTGTTCAGCTCGAGATAGTGAGTTTGTCCACGGCTGGCCGGGACGTGGTTCTTTGGAAGGCGGCCAACGATGGTTGTTTCTCGGTTTCTAGTTTCCGGGAACTTGCGAGTGTTTTTCGCGTTGCTTACGGTCCTATTAATAAGTTCGAAGAAGCCTTTAATGTGCTTTGGAAGATGGATACTCCTTTGAAGGTTAAAGGTTTTGCTTGGAGAAGTTTCATTAATAGAATACCTTCTAAGGTTTCTTTATCTTTGAGAGGGTGTATTTTTTAGGACGGTAACATTGATTGCATTTTTTGTAGCAATTCTCGCAAAACGGCCAACCATTTAATGTTAAATTGTAGTGTTTTAAAGTTGGTTTGGAAGGAGATTGCGGAATTGTTTGGTAAACGAAAGAGAATGAAAAAAAAATTAGGGCATTCGTGTAACACCTGAGGCGCCACATGGTATGGCTTTTAGGGTTTATCCCTTAGCCTGAGGCGCCATCCCATATTTTTTTTAATAAACAAATTGGAATTAAAAGGATACAAAGAGGTATCCAAACTCATGTACAAGAAATACCACACCACCAAACAACCTTACAAGAAATCATAAGGGTATTTTATCCAGTCATCGTAGCTACACACTAAATCATCCTTAGATCTCTTACCAATCCACCCCCAAGACAAATGAATAATCTTATCAAACACAAGGTCAACCTCCCACAACTCATCTTTAAACAAAATGTTGTTCCTAACACACCAAATATACCAGCCAATAATCAGCCATAAACCAACAGCCTTATTGATTTCCACTTTCTTCTCGCAAAGAGCATGAATCCACCGAGACAGATGATCCAAAACACTAACCGCAGAAATCTGTCGAATGTCCAACTAGCTACAGATGCGCTGCCACACAATGGAGCAATTATCGCAAATCAAAAATAAATTGAAGGCATCCTCGTCGTGCATGAAACAGACCAGGCAGACCATATCATGAGTATTAGAGATGATACCGCGACGCTGAAGATTGTCACGAGTCGGCAACCTGTGATGCAACATTCTCCAACCAAACAAAATTGTTTTTAACGGAGAAGAAGCCATCCATAATGACTTGAAAATATACATGGAATCAGCCAAGTGAAACTCATCAGATGGAATCACTCTGTTATATTTTTTTCAAACGACTCTATTTTGGTAATTTTTTAGAAATGATAGTTTTTTTTGGGTATTTTTATTAAATAAACAAGTTAGTCTAAAAAAAAAAATTCTCAGCTGTGAATTGAATTGTTAGCTTAATTTTATTTTTGTTTTTAATTTTTTAAAAAGAAACATAAATATTCCTCTAATTATTCTTTAGTGTTTGATTATTTATGATATTTCTTACTCACTTTTGCTTTAAAAAACATAAATATGAGTATATTATTAAAGAATTATGATTTTTTCATTTAAATAAATAAGATTTTTTTCATGAAAATTATGACTCAAAATTGAACAGTAAACTACTACAAATATTAAACTTTCTTTTATCTATTTATTAATAAAAGAGAGATCTCAGTGGTATGCTTATCCTAATAATATATGTTCACCCTAGATATTTCTATATGTACGACAGTACGAGATTTTCCACCTCTCACAAAAGCTTTCAGTCAATAATAATAAATAATAAATGCGAAACCCTATTTATAATAAATAATAAATATGAAAATATCTAGTTCTGAAAGGCGGTATTCTTCTGCATAGTAGAAGCCGTCACTTACAAAAGAGTAACAGCTATTCGTTGAAAAACTTCCAACCTCAGACCTTGGCCTCAAAACCACATTCTGAACTTCCCTCAAAAGTTGAACACCTTCAAGCAAACTATTCAGCTCAAACAAATCTGCCAAAGCTTCTTCTTGCCAATCTTCAATCTCAAAATCCAAGTTCCAATTCCACCTGTTATTATCCCAACTCCCATGTTCTGCTACTGCCCCATTCTGCCAGCGAGCTTTTTGGAAAAGAATTGGGTAGGCAAGCCGCAAAGGATCATTTGTTAACCATCTTGCATACCAGAAAGACACAAAAGATCCATCCCCCACTTTACAAGTGGCCTGCATATGGAATGCATCTGAATTCGTAGAGTGTGCAATTTTGAGATTATCTCGCCACCACATTGGGCACTTCTGCTGCTCTGGAATACCCTGCATCAACAACAATTATTTTTTACAGTTGTCATACTTACTTTGAAGCACCGGCTCCCATAAAGCACCTTCTTCGTGTGTTAACCTCCAAATCCATTTTGTAAGAAGAGCCCTATTAAAAACTTCAAAATCTGTCGCACACAACCGCCACAGAAATTTTGAAGAACGACAGATAATGTATAAGAATGTTAGATAAGACAGACTTTATAAGTGTAATGCGGCCAACCATGGAGAGAAGCTTACCTTGCCACGACGAAAGACGAGCTTTGAAAGAATTCACGACAGGGCTCCAAAAGTTCAATCTCTTATGGTTACCACCTACCTGCAAACCCAGGAATTTGAATGGTATTCTGCCTCTTTTGCACTCCAGGAACTGAGCTGCCCCTATTAAGAAGTTTTCGTCCACCCCCACCCCATATATAAAGCTCTTACCAAATTTGATGCTAAGCCCTGAGATGATTTGAAAGCCACGAAGTATGGCTTTTATACCCCACACATTGCTCTACGTTGCTTCCCCAAACAAGATCGTATCATCCGCAAATTGAGTAATGCTTAATTCCACACCTTCCTTTAGTTGAACTCCTTTAAACACTCTAATTCCAATAGCTCTTCGCACTAGACATGATTACCCTTCTACCACAATAGTGAATAGGAACGGTGATAGTGGATCACCTTGACGAAGTCCACTCGTACCAGTAAAATCTTTGGTTGTACCTTCATTGACCAAAACTGACACATGATTTTTCAACACTGCTCCCTTCATCCACTTAATCCATGTATCCCCAAAGTTCATAGCTTCCAAGGTATCAATCAAAAAATCCCACTCAACGCATTCGTAAGCCTGAGCAAAATCTACTTTGAAAGGCACACACTTACACTTGTGTCTTTTAGCAAAATCGATAATCTCATTTGTTGCAAGCACTCCATCCAATATCTGCCTCCCCGGGATGAACGCTGTCTGATTTTTAGAAATCACCTTCCCAAAAACTTTTCTCAACCTTTCAGTAAGAATCTTTGCTATAATCTTGTGTATGCACCCTACAAGACTAATAGGTCTGTACTCCTCAAGAGATTGAGGGTTTAGATTCTTAGGCATCAAATCTATAAACAAAGACAATAGCACTTTTGGTAGAGAACCTGTGACATGGAACTCCTTAATACAGTTAACAACATCCTGCCCAACAGTATCCCAACATCTTTTCATGAATTTCATGTTGAAACCATCTGGTCCTGGACTTTTGTTCAGTGGCGGAGCCAGGACCCTAGGTTAGGGGGTACAAACTTTTTAAGACTTTTTGACAATATATATATATATATATATATATATATATATATATATATATATATATATATATATATAATTTATCATTTTTATCGAATTAAATAATTATTTTTTAAGTACTAATGCATAAATTTTCTCTATGTCTTGCTTGTTTTTAAGGCTTAAAAATTTAAATATAGACCAAAATAATATTACAACCGTGTATGAAACTAGAGACATAAAATATCTGTATTTTAAAAATTGTTAAAACAGTTGAATTTTAAAAGAAACTAAAACATTATTTCTAAATTTAGAAAAAATAATATCATAATTATATATGAAATTAAAGATCAAAAATCTAATTTTTTTTATTGTTAAAGAAATTGATGTTTAAATATGGAAGATTATAATAACACTTCATATAAAATTGAAGGATGAATTGTGTATTTATTAAATTATATTACTCAAAATTATGGACTATTACTAATATACACGAAAACTTGAAATTATATTTATTAAATAACATCATACAAAATTATAAACTATTAATAACATGTCAACTTAGTTGTTAAGTGCCACATTTTAACCTGCGGAGTGAAAAGTATTGATCCTTTATTTGTCAATGTGTTTTCCTTTTTGAGAATTTTTAATAATCTATAGTATAATGATAAGAGTAATTAATAATATAAAACTGAAGAAAAGTATAGCAACCAACTAAATAAGCTAAGTAGTCAGGTTTACAGTCTAGACTATAGACTTGTACTAGTTCAATAAATCAATCACAGAGGTTCAAAATTAGAGGTATAGAACTGATATTAATGATACAAATAAAATATTGAGAGGGTTCAAACTAAAGTTGAATAACATTTTTACGTGAAATTTGTGAAAGTCAGGGGGTGCAATTGAACCCCCTCATCTCTATCTAGCTCCGCCCCTGCTTTTGTTTCCATTGCAGTTACATATTGCTTTGAAAATTTCGTCCTGCGAAAACTCTTCCTGCAGCCTAGCTTGATCCAAATCTGTGAGTGTGGCATAGTCATAGAAATTAAAATTAGGTCTTTCCCTCCCCTCCTTAGTAAACCTGACATCCATACTATCCTGGATAACTTTTTTAACTAAATAGACGTCATCAATATTAGCCTTTCCAAATTTCACAATTGAAATGAAATAATTCATGGCTCTGTAATTTATCACTGCATGAAAGTACTTAGAGTTTTCATCACCTTCTTTAATCCATTTCACCTGTGATTTCTGGCATAACATGTTCTCCTTAATTTTGAGATTACTCCATATTTTATCCATTGCTGCACACCTTGATTGGTGTATTTCCTCCATGTCAATACCAGAATCATCCTCAGACCTCACTTCTTCTAAAATGTTTAATTCTTTCACACCCTCCTCTATCTTTAAGTCCACCCACCCAAAGATATTCCTATTCCACCACCTAATTTTGTCACGCAAAATTTTAGCTTTTGTGCAAGAATAACTCCACTATTACCATTTACCTTCATAGTCTTCCAAGAGCTATCAACAAACTTTAGAAAAACCCTAATGCAAAGCTGGATGTAGGATTGTGAGTCAACAAGCTAAATGACAAGTAGTAGCTGGAATCCTCTTGTTGTTGGGCGTGTAATAAGGGATATATTAGACCCCTTTGAAAGTTCTATTCCTCTCCAAATTACCTATGGAAATAGGAATGTTTCCAATGGTTGTGAGCTTATACCTTCTCAAGTTGCCAATCAACCTCGAGTGAGTATTGGTGGAGATGACCCAATGATCTACTACACCCTGGTAATTACATTAGATAGATCTTATGTCTATTTAGTATATTCATATGGAAAATGTTCTCAGAGCATTGTTTAAGCAACTAAAAAAAGACTAACAACATTCACTTTAAAAATGGATCTCACATGTAATATTTCTTTGAATATCTATGAAGTTGTATGTGTAAAAAAGTTACAATATCAATTATATACAAACTAAATGCATTTCAAATTTCTAACTTAATTATTTTTAATTTCCCTATTTTATTGAAGGTGTTAGTAGATCCTGATGCACCTAGCCCAAGTTACCCCAGGTTTTGGGAGTACCTTGATTGGTGAGTAAATCACCCTGCTTACAAGTGAACATCATATATGAGATATTTTTGTTGAATACTACTGTAACTAACACCTTTCTCTCGATGGATTTTAGGATGGTGATTGACATTCCAGCAACTACTAGGGCTAGTTTTGGTATGTTTTTTTTATAAGCAAGTTGTATAATAAACGAGTACAAAGGGTACTCAAACCTGATTACAAAAAGACCCAAGAAGGGCGATACAAAAATTGAGAAATTACCCACCAATTGAACCTAGGACAAAAAGAACAATGGATCTTTGTTGAATTCGTAAAAGTTCCAATTGGGATGATTAATTTCTCCAATAGAAGCCCATCTCCACACTGTATTTCACCTTCGATATAGTATCATAAACGTTCCACCCGGTATTCCTAAAAATAATTTCATTCCTTAACAACCAAAAATTCCAACAAATAGCCAACCAAACAACCCTTTCTTTACCTTTCTTGATCTTCCTAGACTTACAGAAAGTATACCAATTCAAAAATCTCCCCTTAATATCATCCCCTCTTATGTCTCCTAGACCGGGGCTAGTTCTGGTATGTATATTATTTCCATTCATTCCATGGATCAAATAGTTATAGTATACATAAATTGAAAGTTTATTAAAAAAGTTATAAGTATATAATGGATAATACAATGGATAATTATTTTGATAGTAATAATTTTTATTTTATATTATGTTGGTAAGCTCAAATATGATAATAATACTACTATTATATAATGAAATTAAGTGTCAGTTTGATAATGGTCATAATTAGAGATAAAATACAATAATTCTATTATAGTATATTTTAATTGAGTTTAGATAAGATACTAATATACTTATAATTAAAAGTTAACTTTTTTTTTAATAAGCAAAAATTATATATATCGAGGATACAAAAGGGTATCCAACTCGTGTATAAAATATATCACCCAACCAACAAAACCAAAGAAACCCTTACAAAAATTCCGAAGGGTGATTGAACCCATCGTAATAATTACAATTAAACTTCTTTCTATGCTTCTTCCCAATCCACCACCAAGACAGCAAAATGATATTTTGGGTAACTTGCTCTTCATCCTAAAATCCATCCTTAAACATAATGTTATTCCTACATAACCAAATATTCCAACCTATTATCAACCACAAAGCCACACTAATTTTGGGGGTTATATTCTTCAAAAGCAATGCACTGACCCACTTGAAAAAATGATCAACAACATCTGCATAATTTTCCAAATTGATTCCCAACCATAAGTACATCCTATTCCACACTCTATGGCTCTTGCCGCAACAAAACATAATGTGATAAAGAGATTCATCCTCCAAGAAACAAAATGGACAAACTAACTCATGCGTATTTGATATCACGCCACGCGCCTTTAAATTGTCCCTTGTCGGAAGCCTATTGTGGAAAATCCTCCATCCAAAAACAATTTTTTTAGCGGCAAAACCGCTCCCCACAGCAGCTTAAATTTGTCTGCAACAGTCACAACTCGATCATCCTCAGCACCTTCTATCATCAACCACCCGTACCCAGATTTAACGGAGTAAATGTGAGACGAATCAAAGGCCAAATGTACTCATCTTTGGCAAACAAATTAACAGAAGCAGACGCAAGCAGCATCTGCAGGTCTGCTACCTCTAACGCTAAATCACCGACAGCAGAGTCTGAGAAAAATTATCATTCCATTTCCATATGTTGTCAAACCAGCCCCCGAACTGTGCAATATTTCCATTTTTATAGGAGGATACCTCCCATAATGAAGGAAACAAAGAAGCAAGAGATAAATTTCCAATCCATCTAGATTCCCGAAAATATAAATTCTCACCATCACCCAATTTGCATGATAAAAGGCCACCAAAAGGTTTGTGACCAAAACTATTAATTACCTTGAAAAGATCCCTCCACCATAAGGATTGGGAAAAGTTGTATTTTGGAAGTTCTCCAACAATCAAAGAAAAAGCATAATCATCATATCTATTTTCCAACACTCTCCTCTACAAGAAATCTTTGTAACCGACAATTTTTCAAGCCCATTTCGCCATTAAATCCATGCTAAAGCTTCGAATATCTTTTATACCAAGACCTCCATATACTTTACTTTTGCACACCGTCTTCCAATTAATTCAAGCTATACCTCTTTTGCAAATCGATCTGTTCCAAAGAAACCTTCTTTGGATTTTTGTTATGATTCTAATCACTTTGCAAGGCATTTTGAAAAATGATATATAATGAATAGGTAAATTAGATATTACTGATTTATAAGAGTGGATCTACCCCCGATAGACATAAATCGACCTTTCCAAGAAGCCAATCTGAGCTTAACTTTGTCGATGACCAGTTTCCAAAAAGAAATGAGTTTATGGTTTCCTCCTACCGTAATGCCAAGGAACTTGAAAGGACAATAATTGATCTTGCACGAGAGAAATCCTTCCGCAGCCGCTAGAAAAGAATCATCGACACCAAAACCAAAAATGGAGCTTTTGCCAAAATTGATATCTAACCCCGAACAAAGTTAGAAACCATTTAGAATCGTCTTTAGCGACCAAAGGTTGCTCCATGAACCTTCACCAAGAATAATAGCGTCGTCTGCATATCGTAACAAGTTGAAGGAAACATCCCGATTGAGCATAATTCCTCTAAAGGCCTCTCTATCCACTGCCCTTTTTAGGAGAACCGCTAATCCTTTAGCCGCGATAGCAAAAAGGAACGGAGATAGCGGGTCTCCTTGCCTAAGACCTCTAGAAACTTCAAAGTCGCTAGTAGGACTCCCGTTGACAAGGATAGACATGAAACTATGCATGACACAGCCTTTTATCCACGAAACCCGCTTTTCGCCGAAGCCCATATAATTCATAACCTTGCACAAGTAAGACCAATCCACACAATCATAGGCCTTTGCAAAATCAACCTTCATCAACAAACCTTTCCTTTTTCCTCTCTTAGTAAAATCCTCTTAGTAAAATCCACGATTTCGTTTAAAGCGAGAACTCCGTCAAGTAAGCTTCTTCCTTCAATGAAAGTTGTTTGAGATAAAGAGATAATGTTGCCCATTACCCTTTTAGTTCTATCAGCTAGAATCTTGGAGATGACCTTATACACACACCCAATCAAACATATGGGTCTATAATCCTCAAGAGATCTAGGATTGTCAAACTTGGGAATAAGAACAAAAAAGGAAGAATTTAACACTTTAGGCATAGTACCTTCTTCAAAAAATTCCAATACGCAATTGGAGAAATCACCGCCTACTATATCCCAACATAATTTGAAAAACTCGAACTAAATCCATCCGAGCCTGGAGTCTTTCCACCACCACAATTTAAAACAGCTCTCCTAATTTCTTCCAACTCAATAGGCGCCTCCAACACAATTCTGTCAGTAACATAAAGTTTTTTGAAACCATCATGTCCTAGCAGCGCCATAGGTCTGTCAGTTCTCTGAAAAAGATGCTTAAAGTGTTCAAAAATAGCACTTTTGACCCCCAAAACATTTCCACCTCGTGATCATCAACCTTAACCGACATAATGGAATTTGTCATGTACCTTTTTTTTATAGCCGCGTGAAAGAATTTGGTATTATAGTCCCCTTCTTCAATCCATTTAACACGAGCCTTTTGGTGAAGGATACTTTCCTTAATCCTCATATGGCTCCACATATCTTCTACCGCCTTGCCTCTAATGGATAAAGCCTCCTCATCAACCACACCCTTATTATGAGCAATCAAGTCTTCAGTAACATTGATAGCTTGAATATTATCAATAATCTTAGTATCAACCAAACCAAATACGTTTTGGTTCCACCACCTAAGCTTTCCTCGCAAAAACTGAAATTTCCTAGAAAAGATTAACCAGGCTTTCCCATGAAACTCACAAGACTCCCACATATCCTTCACATAAGACAAAAAGGTCGGGTGCTCAAGCCAACAATTCAAAGTTCTGAACGGTTTTGGTCCCCAGTTGACGTTCCTAGCAGAGATCCACACTGGTCTGTGATCGGATATATCTCTTTCTCCTACCATTTGATGCACCGCATTCCAATCATTTAAAAGACCATTGAATATAATGAATCTATCCAGGCGACTATAAGAATTACCAGAAGCGTTGAACGAAGTATAGTTATTACCAATAACCGGTATGTCAACACAACCTGACAACTCAATAAAATCACCAAATTCAGCCATGTTATTTTTGCATAGAGCACTTCTGCCAATTTTCTCGTTAGCACACTTAATGGCATTGAAATCACCACCGATCACCCTTTCGCCTGCGTCCAAATAGGATTTTAGGTGCAAAATCTTGCTCCACAGATCTCTCTTATCCGCCATTGAACATAGAGAGTAAATATTAAAGAAGTAACAATTGATACCTCTCCAAATAACATTAACTCCCAGGTAGCCCTTGCCACTGAAACTACACACCGGCTGTATGACATTTTTCCTCCAGACTGTGAGAATGCCTCCCGCAAGACCCAAAACATTCGAAGCAGACCATTGACAAGAACAATTCCCCCATATGCTAGCCACCAACTCTTCTGTCATGTTAGAGCACTTTGTTTCTTGGAAGAAACAAAGATCCACCCCCAGCTTAATCACCAAATCTCTGATTTTCCTCGTCTTGATACCACTCCCCCACCCTCTAATATTGTAAGTTAAGAAATTCATGATTTACCTCTAGCTACACCCTTCTTTGCCTTAGAATTCTTCTTAACTTCTAAGTTGCAAATAACCGATTCGAAGGCATCATCATCTTCATTCGCCTCCACTCCAAGGTTTTTGATCGATTCCCAAATTTTGATAGGCAAACCATCAAGCTTCTTTTTAATTCTTGAGTTGCTTTGCAAAACCTCTGTGTCTCCAATTTAATCGGCCACAAAATCTGAACCATCTATAAATCTGGAAATGGAATCTTCCTCAGAGCCAACATCCTTGTGATCATCGTTACTGTCAGTCGACCCAGGCCGAATGGATGTGCCCACACCATTATAGTCAGCATGTAGTAATGTTGAGTAATATGAGGGAGCAAAGGGGATCTTGATTTTTTGATAAATTTTTTCAATTAATTTTTTCTTCCTAATGGGCTTATCTTTCTCCAATGGACTGCATTGAACATGCCCATTGTCCACCACCAGATCCACACATAACCCGAAGTCCTTTAATATTTCAGTATTAATATTACCATTGGGAACACACGAATGATTATTATTATTATCCCCAGGGTCCACATTAATAACCTCTGGATCAACCCTCTGATTATCTAGGGAATCCATTTCAATATTGGTCAAACATAATTGATTTGATATATGCTTTGCACTGCCTGACACTCCTGAAAAGTTATCCCCAAAATTCTTTAATAACTCGTTTCTCTCACCTCCTTTGCCTATCACCTCATCTTTATCCTTGTTGATAAAACCTTCAGCCGTAGGAGACAGAATAAAGGTAACGTGCCTTTTACTCTTATCAACGGATATCACCTCATCTGTTTTGCGCAAACAACACTCCTCATCCATTCTGTCTATAGACCGGTGGTCCCCACTTTCACTATTATCAACCTCCAAGTCAAACATGTTTGTCCTCTGAAAAACACTAACATGTTCAGAATTTGAACTATCTTGGTCATCACTATCCGAAGAACACACTTTCGAGCTTCATTCAAGCTCCCCATCTCTAAATGAACAAGATTTGAAAGAACAAATTCCGAAAGAATCCTCCACAATTTTAATACGAAACAAAATTTCATTAATTTTGATATTGACGACCTCATTCAGATTCATCGCAAATTTCATTCTGATATGGAAGCGAGCAACATCCAATCTATTGTGTTTCTGCGTATTTTCATCCATCTTGACAAAACACCCAATTCTGACAGTAAAAAATTTGAAAAAATTTTCCCCCCACACATGGCACGGGACTCTGAAATAGCTGACCCAAGTGAGACGTTCTTTGCCTACATCAGAAGGGGACCATGGATGCACATCAACAAACCACTGCTCCAGCCATTCTTTATCTTCCGCCACCAATCTTTTGATATCACCTGTGACTTCTTCTTCTAATAAACACAAATTAGCCCCTAGTGGCATAATTTTAATCTTAAAATACCCTTCAACATGGAGTGCTTCCTGCACTTCAAAGGAAGATCCAGGATTAACAAGAACCCCCACGAACGCCTGTTCAAATCTTTCAATCTGTTCCAAATCAACGTTGAACATCAAGTGGGAGAAATCTGGTTTGTCACCCATAAACATCTGCTTAGAACCAGACCTAGCCTGTCCATTGCCAAACCTACCCTCTTTGGTAATCTGAGCATATGAAATACCCCTAAAATTCGATCTATGACCATTACTCCTCGCACCAGTTTGGAAGCCCAACTTTTTCCTATATTGCTGATCTGTACCTTTCCCCTTTGGTATGTCCTCCAACGCCTCCTTTCGGAATCTAGGGATGTTCACAAACATCTTCCTGCCGTTACTGACAATGTTGTCAAGCTGAATGGCAAAGAGATGTTTGTCATTGACCTGTTTAAATCATACAAAACCAAACCTCCTTCCTCTCTTATCAAGTCTAGCCGGAATATACACTTCTAAAACTAACCCATAGCCTTTAAAGATAGCGAACATTTCCCTCGCATCGAATGTGTCGGGGAACTCTATGAAGAAGAACGACGAGGCCAAATGTAGGTCTCCTTCACTACCTTTGCCACCTAAAGCTTTCCAAATGGATCTTCTTGGCGAAGGAGCCAGAATGGGTTTCTTCTTCCTAACATCCACCCAGTCACTATTCCCTGTCTTCATCTAAACCAAACCACTGATATAACAACACCTCAAAACTAGCTTAGAAAAGAGCAATAGCTAACCGAAGCCTACCCCAAACCAAACGAATGCACCAGAACGAAAGCAACACAACAACCTTGCTGAAATCCGAACAAAACACTCCCCTTACCAAGGCCCCTAAACCCTAAGGCTAGGAATTTAAGCTGAAGATAAGAAGACTGATTATCCGTTATCAACACAGGTCATTGTTCTGTTACTAGTCGCGAAAGGTATGGGTTGTGTGCATGAGAATGCAGACTGTATTACATAGTGAGATGTTGATTGTAGATACAAAAATTAGAAGGTAGAAAAAACTGTCTAGAAACTTAGAGAGAAGATGGACTTTCTCTCTCTAAAAAAGATTTCAAAACTAAAATTTAGGAGATATAACTTGTAAACTTGAATATGATTATGAAAGTCATTGATTAAAAGTTAACTTGAATATGACATAACTTGTAAACAATGTAATTTGATTAAGAAAGTCATTGATTATCTATCAAAAAATTTATATGATTATGAAAATCATTGATTATCTATAAAAAAAGTAATATGATTAAGAAAATTGTAGATTATATTTAAAAAAATATGATTGAGAAATCATTGATTACCTATATCAAATATATTTTAAAATAAAAAATTTAAATTTAATAAAATATAATTAAAGTAAAATTTTAAAAATTATTTATTGAAATTTAAATATTTAAAAATAAAAAATAATAACAAAATATTTAAAATATAAACATTTATTTTGACTTTTTGGTACCAATTTAATATAAATTTCTTGCAAAATTTTCATTTATATAAAACACATATTTAATGAATTACTAATGATTTAAAAAAAATTGAAACTTCTTATTTAGTAATGTGAAATTATTAATATCTTAAAATTTTATATAATTTTTTTGTTATTAACAATTAGTTTCAAAAAATTACTAAGTTAAACTCTATATTTGCAATTTAGACATGCATCTCTATAAGATCCTCACCATTGTGCTAGTGTTTAAGTTTTAAATGTGAGCATAGAAAGTTCACCACCGATAAAATCCATCTTTTTTTTGTTTGAAATTTTTAAGTTGGTGATCAATCTTAGAATAGTTTTTAAGTCTTGCACCATCCCATTTAAACATTTATATATTTTATCTAGAATTTATTTATTAATAATGAATTTAGAAGCATAATGCTAGACAAGGTTAAGAAATATACCGCTTATTTGTAATTGCTTATGTAGTTGTTTATCCTATCTTTCATCAATAATTTCCATATCAATTTGTAACTAAGAACGAGAAAAAATGAATTATAAAAAAGTGTAAAATGGTTACCAGCTATCAAGTTCTTTGAGATCTATTTGAATCTGTTATTTTGTTTTGTCCATCTCGTCGTAAATATAACATATGTTTAGTTTCTCATTTGAATCCACAATGCGGAGCATCCTAATTAAGGAGAAAAGCACGTTTTATACAATACACCGTATATTTCTAAAATTTCTTATCAGTAACCAAACCATTCATAAAAACTACACTTTCTAATCTTCTTCTATATGTCAATAATCAACCAAAGCCAAGGACAATTTTCTGTTCTCATCTCCAACAGAGCTATAACTCTATGCTGGAAAGGCTGGATGATTGCTCAATTAACAAAGACACGTTGGATGTGGTGAGTTGGAACAAGGACACTCATAATGGCTACACTGTAAGTTCAGGGTACAACTTTTTGTTTCATTATCCCTCTGACGCGTTTCGCTTGGCCGATTCCATGTTTAGTTTCAATTCTTTGTGGCTGGCTTCTTCTCCGTTGAAAACCATTTTGTTTGGTTGGAGGCTGTTGCATAACAGGTTACCAACTCGTGTTAATCTTCATCTTCGTGGTATCACCTCTAATGCTCATGATATGGCCTGCCTGGTCTGTTTCATGAACGACGAGGACGCCTTGCACTTGTTGATAATTTGCAATAAATGCTTTATTATTTGGTAGCGAATTTGTGGTTGGCTGGGAATTAGAGATATTTGTGCTGTTATTGTTCAAGACCATTTGAGACAGTGGATTCAAGCTTTATGTGTGAAGAACGTGAGAAACAAAAATGTTGTGGGATTGTGGTTGATAATTGGTTGGTGTCTTTGGTCTTTTAGGAACAATATCTTGTTAAAAGATGAGATGTGGGAGGTTGACCTTGTGACTGATAGGATTATTCATTTGTCATGGGGGTGGATTGGTAAGAAATCTAAGGAAGTTTTAGTTTGTAGCTACTATGATTGGGTAAAATTCCCTTGTGATTTTTTGTAAAGTTGTTTAGAGGGGTGGAGCTTTCCTTGTACATGTGTTAGGATACCTCCTTGTATCCTTTTAATACTATTTTAATTATTAAAAAAAAACAAAGCCAAGATATCAGCAGAACATTAAAAAGAACAACATAAATATCACAAACACTTTCCTTAAAAACTACATTCGTTCCTTACATTCTATAACATCCAAATCGTGGCCATCCATATAGTGCATTCCATGTTCTTCCGCGCTTTGCTTCTCATTAAGTTGATATAGTGAGAAGCACAAGGTGTCCTATCCAACACCATTAAATTTTACACTAACACATTTGACTTTTTTTTATACATTTAACCATTACAATATGTAGTCCTTATATCAACTTGATACATTAATTAATAATTATTGTCAAATATAGTAAAAAAAATCAAATTTGTTTATAGCAATAATAACACAATGACTTGAGGTGTAAGCTATTTCTTAGTTTGTGACACAACCAAATATATATATGTGTATATAAAAACATACTACTAGAAACTAATAATTATATATAGGCTAAATGTGGTTTTAACTGATATGCATAGGTAATTAGGTTGTAAGTTATGAAAAGCCACGACCCAACTTAGGGATTCATAGTTTCGGGTTTGTATTATTACGTCAACGGTGTAGACATATAGTCTATGCTCCAGGATGGCGACATAATTTTAATACAAGAGAATTTGTTGAAATTTACAATCTTGAATTGCCAGTTGCTGCTGTGTTCTTCAATTGTCAAAGGGAAGTTGGATCTAGAGGAAGAACCTTTAGATAAATTAGCTTTATTTTATGAAGTAATAATTTTAATGTAAGCTTAGTTGGTAAATCCTACATGAAAAACCATATAAATGATATAGAGATATACAAACACAAATCATGAGGGTTGCAGGTGCTGCATCAATGGTGGTAATATTTGGCAACATATCTCTATATCATTTATATGGTTTTTCATGTAGGATTTACCAACTTAGCTTACATTAAATTTATTACTTCATAAAATAAAGCTAATTTATCTAAAGGTTCTTCCTCTAGATCCAGCTTCCCTTTGACAATTGAAGAACACATCAGCAACTGGCAATTCAAGATTGTAAATTTCAAAAAATTCTATTGTATTAAAATTATGTCGCCATCCCGGAGCATAGACTATTTGTCTACACCGTTGACGTAATAATACAAACCCGAAATGATTAATCCCTAAGTTGGGTCGTGGCTTTTCATAACTTACAACCTAATTACCTATGCATATCAGTTAAAACCACATTTAGCCTATATATAATTATTAGTTTCTAGTAGTATGTTTTTATATACACATATATCTTTTATGGTTGTGTCACAAACTAAGAAATAGTTTACACCTCAAGTCATTGTGTTATTATTGCTATAAACAAATTTGATTTTTTTTACTGTATTTGACAATAATTATTAATTAATGTATCAACTTGATATAAGGACTACATATTGTAATGGTTAAATGTATAAAAAAAAGTCAAATGTGTTGGTGTAAAATTTAAAGGTGTTGGATAGGACACCTTGTGCTTCTCATTATATCAACTTAATGAGAAGCAAAGCGCGGAAGAACATGGAATGCACTATATGGATGACCACGATTTGGATGTTATAGAATGTATGGAACGAATGTATTTTTGAAGGGGTTTGAGGCAAGGAGATCCGCTTTCACCTTTCATTTTTGTGATCGTAGCGGAGGGCCTTTCGGGGTTGATAAAAAATGCAGTGGAAATTTGGGAGTATAGAGGAGCGGTTGTTAATAGAGGGTGTACGGTGGATATTCTCCAATTTGCGGATGATACTATTTTGTTTTGGGAACCTTCGTGGAACCAAATTTGGGTTTTCAAGGCGGTTGACATCAAATGGAAATGGCGTATTCTAAAGGGATCAAATTCTCTTTGGTATCGGATTTTGCATGCCCGATATAGTGACATCAATTTGGATTTGGTTAGTCAGGATAATTATAATGTTAAAAAGGGCTCTAGATTGGTGTGGTGTAAAGATTTGGTTGTGATTGATAAGAATCTTGAGGAAGATTGTTTCGGCAAGAATTGTGAGTTTGAAATTAGAAATGGAATGACGACGTCCTTTTGGTATACTTTTTGGGTGGGCAATTGTTGTCTTAAAGATAGATTCCCTCTTGTTTTTGCGGCGTCAGAGCTCAAAAACGTTTCGGTAGGAGCTATGGGAGGTCGGGTGGATGGGGGCTGGACTTGGAGTGACTTTGGCATTAATCAGGTGTTGTGCCCGGGGGTGGAGAGTGAGTTGTTTATGTTACGTGCGTTGCTGGATGGGTGTGGTCTGTCCTCGGTAGCCCGTGATATAATTAAGTGGAGGGCGGATGTGGACAGCGGTTACACTGTTAGTTCTTTCTTTGACTTAATTCTGTCTTGCAAGCATGGGGCGGCTGTTAGAAGGCAAAACACTTCTGTTGATGCTGTCGATGAGCCTTATAGCAGTTTTTACACTGCTAATGAATTTTATCATAGTGTTGTTGTTCACAGTTCTGGTTCCAGGGCCTTTTTTCTGCTGTCAATTTAATCTCCACTAGTAATGCAGTTGAAGCGGGTGATAGCGGCACGGTTTTTTCCTTGGATGGAGACCGGCAGTGGGCCTCGAGTAGTAACAGCTCTGATGTTTCGGGATGAATCCGAAATGGTGGAGGCGCGCCTTCACTGTATGCGCACTCGGAGGTTCAGCCTGCACCCGATGTGGGTCTTTTTTCGCATGCTAGTTCTGTTGCGAATGTTACAGCAGCTTCGGTTGAGGAATTTCCTTGGAAGTTTTTATGAGAATAGGCGGTGCCCCATAAAGTTAAGGCTTTTGGATGGCGGCTTTTCAAGAAGAGACTTCCGTCTAAAGATAATCTTAAGGTGAGAGGTATTATTTTGTCTGATTCTTCTGCCTCCACTTCTTGTTTGTTTTGTAATTCGGTTGACGAGACGTTGGATCATATTTTCGATGGTTGTATGGTGGTGAAATTGATTTGGAGGGAGATTAAGGAGTGGATTGGTTTTGTGGATATTACGGGTTAAGATAATGGGAACTTCCATGATGGCTTTTTGAGGTGGTTTATTTTTTGTAAATCTCGGAAAGTCAAAACAAGTAAAGCGGGTATTTTTTGGTTGGCGGCTTGTTGGAATATTTGGTCTCTCAGGAATAGTATCATTTTCAAAGACCAAAGGTGGAATGTCCTTGATACGGTTTGGAATATCAAGACTACTTGTTGGAAATGGACCTTTATTGGCAATATTGCTAAGACCAATTGCAGTTTTTACGATTTTTGTAAATATCCATTGTATTTTTTATCGTAGGAGCAATTGGTTTTCAATATCTTTTTTGTCGAAATTTTATTCTCGTTTCTTTTTGTAATCAGGTTCGAGAACCCTTAGTTCTCATTTTATTGAATCAACTTGATTACAAAAAAAAAATTTAACAACTAATTAATAAGATTTTAAGTATTTGCAAATTTTTTTTCGGCTGGCCTTTTTTTTGGTTTTCTTTTTTCTATTTTTGGTGGATGTTTTGTATATATTTTAAAAAGATAATTATTATGCACCTTATTTTCATGTATATACATGGGCTTGGTACCTTGTACTCCCATAAATATTATTTACTTATACATCATCATTATATTATATACAAGTGTATTTCAAGATATACATGATTAAAATTAATTTGATTTCGATTTATTGATTGCTAAATGTAAATAAAAAAAAGAGACTATTTCTGCTACATCAATATGATATTTTTTCTATAAGAAAAATAATTAAATTTAAATAGCAGTAGTAATATGTAGTCAACTAAATAGCTATGCTTCAAAGAGATAATTAAAATTTTAAGAACTAAAGAAAAAGAAGTAAATAAAGAAACTCTAAGAAAAAAAAAGGTACCCCTTTGTACCCTTTTTGAATGATATTTTTTTGCTTGTAAAAAAAAAAGAAACTCTAAGAAATGAAATACAAGTATAATCCTGTATTAAGGTTTGTATTAAATAAAAATAGATGAAAATTATAAATAGTAACGCTACTATTTTAAATTAATGTCATGCTTAAGCTGGAAATCTGCATATATGCTTTTGAATTATCTTTTCAACTAATTATTTTAGGGTTATTTAAACCTAAAATCTTACATTATATAGAGAAGAGTGCTGCTCTTTCAACATATCAAAAGATAAATAATAAATAAACAAGGTTTTTCTAATTACCATATTAACATATGTAATGCAAGGAAGTGCAACAAGAAAAGCAGAAAGCAGGAACGTGTGAAAGACCACATCTCTCATGTTTGTAGTTTTTTTTTTGTCTCTCCAAATTATTTAACATTTAAAACTATAATATGCCAAAAGAAAACCCTTTAGACTAGATAATATATCTAGCTGGAGAAGAAAAGAAAATATCTTCAGCGCACTATTCTGCACTCAATGGCTACTACCGTCATCTATGAAATAATCTTTCCTTGTTTGCAAGGAAATTACAGTTTCTACACAAATTGTTCATCTCATTCTAACATCTTAGTTTCCCCCCAAATCATAAACCACGGAACCAAGGTGAGGATGGAAGAATGTAAATGCGCACACACAGTGAAGTGAAAAAGCTCTCACTTAAATCAGGAATCCTAAAAAATCACAGTTGACTGAAAGATTGTGGATGACTCCGTTCTATTGTGTAAGACTTGTGTGCTTTCGAAATTATGAACTATTTGCAGGTAAAAACTGTCTCTGTTTATTCCAACTGTATATCCTAAGCTTTGGTTTTTATAGAAAATTCCTGAGTTATACTAATATATCATTTTTGTTTCGGTGAGTTTAATCAAACTTTACACTTTTTTATAATAAAAAATAATTGTAAAATTTTTTTTTGTTGAATAATCTTTGGATTAAACCATTTCCATTTCCATTTATTTATTTATTTATGCTTGAATTTTTGTATTAGGACTTAGACGTGTTTTGCATTATAGTGTTTTTCTTTATAGGGTCAAATATGGTACTGCCTAAAATTTATGTAGTTAAGTTTATACACTCCTGATGTTGACTTGGAGATTAAGTTTTTTCTTATAGTTTATAGACTTTTTACACTGATTCTAGTCAGGCAATAAGTGGCGTTGGAACATCCAGTTTGCCTACAGTGACGCTCAACGTTCTTTCCAACAGGCTTTTGACAGTTTGACAGTCTTGTTGGATGACACTTCATTGACAAAAGATGATAAGGACTTGTTGGTTTGGCCTCTTCATTCATCTTTGGGTTATACTGCTCATTCGGGTTATGATTTTCTGAGAAAAAAATTTGAACTTACCTGCTGCTGCGAACTATACAACGGCTGGGTTGAAATTGTTGTGGTCAGCTTGTTCTCCCTTGAAAACTATTCTTTTCGGGTGGCGCCTTTTTCATAATAGAGTCCCGTCTCGTGACAATCATTTTACTAGGGGTATTATCTCAAATCCTCATGGAAAGGTCTGCCCTTTTTGCTTCTTAGTCGATGAAAATTGTTTGCATCTTTTGTTCAGTGCTATAAAAGTAGGACAGTGTGGGATAAATTATGTGGGTGGTTGGGGATATTGGTTAATCCTTATATCAGTATTTTTGCTTACTTAAGTGGTTGGTTGGAGGCCTTTCGTTCTAGACATGTCAACAATAGCATAGATATGGGTCTATGGCTTATTTCGTGTTGGTGCCTCTGGACTTATAGGAATAATATCTTATTTAATAACGGGGTTTGGGACGGATTGGTAAAAAATTTAACCATCCGACTACTTGTAATTATTACGATTGGTATAAGTCACCTTGTGATTTTATGTAGGGTTGGTTTATACGTCGGTCGGTGCCTTTTTTGTATGTGGGTTAGGATACCCTCTTGTATCCTTTGAATATATTTGCTTATTAAAAAAATGTTTTTAATTTTAACTATAGTTTTATAATTGTATACAAGTATAATTGTGATATATATGTGGTGTAGAAATTTTTACTTTGTATAACACACTTATCCATGATCAAGTGTACTTTTTCTTTTAGATTCCCTTCTAAATGAATGCGTTTTTATCTATTATTTTAAAACCCCTCATTTTTTAAAGAAAGGCTGCATATTTTTTAAAACTTAATGTATAATTTATTATTATTTTTAGTTTTATCCTTAAAATTAACATATCTAATCATTTTTTAAGAATAAGTATTACTCAAATTAGATACTTTTTATGAGACGATAGATGTAATTTATTTTTCCACAATTTTAAAATATCAAATTCTTTAAAGTTTTAACATTTTAATTTTTTGTTAAACCATAATTCAAATTGATACACTAAATGAGTTTAAATATATATTTTTTTACGAATCGCTCCTCCCTATAACGTTTAGTGATAAATATTAAATATGGTATTGTTCTAATATATCGTAAATTGTTGATCAAGGTGTGAACAAGATCAAATGCGAAAATGTAAGTGGATTGAAGGAAATTTTAGCTAATTCCTTTTTTCAATAGGACCAAGAGGAGGATCTCATTCTTTACGTGGGCGAATGGTGGATGGTTGAGATTGGCTGCTTTACCGATCCTTACACAAATTTGGCCCTTATCTTACTTCCTTTGGTTTGCATGGCAAGTCAACTTATGATTGTCTCATGGATGAAATTTTGTAGTGATAGTTATTATTATTGCTATTTTTATTTTATATATTTTGGATTTGATTTTATTTTTTATTTCTTAAATAGATTAGAATTACCTTTTTATAGGTGAATAAGTTTGATATTGTAGGTATGAACTCGCGTGTCTATATATCTATTTTTTGAAAAGCTTTTTTTGATTGGTTGTGATGGGTGTTAATCCTACTGGATTAGCTCTTATGTCGTTTCTCACTAGGTGAGGCTGGTGGGTTTTCTAGAAGGCTCCACCGGAGGTGTTTTCTTTATTGTTTTCATCCTTCTTCTTTCCACTGAGGTATGAAACTGTTCCTCTAAACTGATTTTCTGGCTGCGTTTTTGTAATTGAGCTTCTTTCCGGGGTATGGAGTGGGTTCACCCGAAAAGGAGGATTTTTAGCAATCTGAGTCCTAGGTGGGATGTGTTTCCGGCTTAGGGTATTCGTGGAAGGTCTAGGGATAGTGTTTATCCCTCCGTCTACATTTTAGAGTTTCCGAAGAGAGTTAAAGCTACCGATCTATATGAAATTTTTGGTTGTAATGGGGACATTGTGGAGGTGGTGATCCCCCATTGATGGAACAAGGTGGGCAAAAGATACGGTTTCGCAAGGTTTAATAATGTTGTGGATTTGAGATGTCTAGCTATCAAGTTAGACAATATTCTGATCGACGGAAAGAAGATTCACGCTAATCCCCCAAGATTTGAAAGGAAGGAGGTTAGTAGAAGGAGGTATTTGCTATCTGGTAATTTCCAGAATTCTTCTCTTCAGTTTGCTCGGAGGAGACTTTTTCTGGAGAAGGAAGCTGGGTTGTTGGATGGGAAAGGAAAGAAGACTTATGTGGAGGCGTTAGGGAGACAAGGAGTTTCGTAGGGTCAAGTCGAAACGTCGAGGATGGTATTTTATTCGGAGGAGAGTGTGCTTCAGAAGTTGAGTAGAGCGTATATTGGGGAGGTCATTTCTCCGGGAATGACTTCAATGGTGTCCACTTTCTTTGAGTTGCAGGGACTATTTTCTATAAAGGTTACCCCGATGGGTGCGCTTTTGTGCATGTTAGAGGATGAGAGTGGGGGGAGATTCAGGAGTTGATTACCGATGATGAAGGGAGGTGGAAAAAATGGTTCAAGTCTATTAGGCTGTGGGCGGCTTGCGAGGTTGATAACGTCAAATTAGTTTGGTTGCGATTACAAGGGGTTCTTGTTCAAGCGTGGCACGTTGATTTCTTCTGCAGGGTAGCAAACGAGTTAGGAGAATTTATATGTGTGGACGAGGCGACCTTAATCGGAGGTTCGAAGGATGTAGCTTGGATAAAGATTAAAGTCCCTCTTTCATTTAAGTTTATGGATTTTATGTCGGTTTCGGTCAATGATGAAGTCTTTAAGATTTGGATTGAAGTGGATTATAATGGTTCTTTGCGTTCTCATCCGGATTCCATAGTCTCTAGCGAGTTGGACTCCTCTTCTTGTGGTTCTGGATCAGAGGGGGAGCAAGGGGATTTTTTTGAAGAAGACGAAGTTCCGATGAGTCTTCAGGAGAAAGCAGTAATGGAGGGAGATGGGTTTGTTACCTAGAAGAATTCTGATGATGGAAGTGGTTTTCAGAGTCAAGGTAATGGCCCAAAGGTTAATAGGAAGGGAGTGTGTTTGGATAATGATTCTAGAGAATGTAGTTCGGTGGGCCCAGTTTCTGAAAAAGGAGGTTGCTGACTTTGATTTTTACGAGGCAATCTTAGCTACAAAAGGCATGGCAGGTAGTACATCGAAAGAAGGATTATCTTTTCATCCTGCTCTTAAGCCGAATATATCCGATACTTCTAGAGTGGCGTGTTCGGTTGGTACTCACCCTTCTCTCCGTACTTCCAATCACGTGAAGAAAAAGGGGTTCTCAATTTCCTCGGAAACTCAAAAATGTGGGGCAGGGAGGTGCTTTTCAAAAGCATTGAAATTTAAAAGTATTTATGCCTTGGGTGGTCCCCCTTAAAAAAACTATAGGAGGAAAAGTAAGGATGAGCATGCAAGGTTTTCGGCTAGGAATGTTTCAGTTCTAGTTCGTTCATCATCTATTCCAGTTTCTTATTTTCCTGTTACGGTCCATTCTAAAGGGTCTAATGGTGCCTTGGAAGCTGGTTGTTTGTCAGGAGAGTCGGATATTATTAGGTGAAATAATAGGTTGTTAGAGAATTTGGATTGTATTGTGGGGAATAGACTTTGGAATGCTATTTCGGATTTAGGGATTGCCAAAGGTGAATCAAAATCTGAGTTTAGAATTCGGTTGGAAGAAATGGAGAAGGAAGATAAAATTAGAGCTCATGGAGGGAAGGCGATCCAAAGTGTGTTAAAATGATTATAGGATCGTATAACATTCGTGGAGGAGGAAGTAGAATAAAGAGGAGTAGGATCTCTCTTTTTATTAATAAAGGTCATTTTGATATCTTTATGATTCAAGAAACGAAGATTCAAGATTTGACTGATTCTTTAGCAAGGAGTTTTTGGAAGAACCAAATGGTTGATTATTCCTTTTCCAATTCTATTGGATCGGCGGGAGGTTTGTTAATTCTTTGGAAAACCGGTAGTTGCGAAGTCATAAGTAGCTTTAAAGGGGAAGGTTTCTTGGGTATCAAAGTTAGAAGAAATTGTGAAGTGTTTTACTTGGTCAACGTTTATTCTCCGTGTGATATTGATTTGAAACGTATCTTATGGAGTTGGATTTTGGAACTAAAGGCGAGCATGGTGGATGGAGATTGGATTTTAGGAGGGGATTTTAATGTGATTAAATGTCATAGTGAGCGAAAGGGTTGTAACGTTAGGAGCTTTAATCCCGAATGGGGAGAATTCGAGGAGTTTATTTTGAAATGTGAGTTGATTGATGTTCCTTGCAAAGGAAAGAAATTCTCTTGGTATGGAGGAGGAGGAAGGGCTTGTAGTAGGATTGATCGATATCTTATGGGGGAGAATTTAATCGATAAGTGGGGGGTGGTGGGGCAATTCATAGGATTGAGGGCACTACGCTAAAAAAGTGTTTAGACGGCACTTCAAAGACAGCGCTTCTATAAAAAAGCGCTGTAAAAAGAATAAAAAAATTTCGCTAAAAAAAGCGCCTTAAAAGAAAGGCTTTAGAAAGTGCTGTAAAAGACTGCCACCTTAGACCACCTTAGAAAGCGCTTTCCAAAAAGCGCTGCTATAGGTGTCACTTTAGAGAGCGCTTCTAAAAAGCGCTGTCTAAAGGCCACCTTAGAAAGCGCTTTTATAAAGCGCTCTTATATGCCTCTATTTATTTTCACTTTAGAAAGCGCTTTCTAAGGAAAAACGCCCTCTAAAGTCCTTTACTAATTAAAATATAAAACAATTCAAAATATTTTCAGAGACACTTTTATTCATTTTCTCTCTCGACAGTTTCTCTAAACCCTTGCCGTCGTTCGTGCCATTGCCATTGCCATTGCCGTTCGTGAAAACGTTGTTGTTGTTGTTGTTCTTATTTTCTTATATTATTCATTTCTCTTTTATTATTCATTTCTCAAATCATTCTGAAAACGAAAACGAATAAGGTACTCTTTTATTATTCATTTCTCTTTTATTATTCATTTCTCTTTTACTATTCATTTCTCTGAAAACGAAAACGAAAAAGTTTTCACGATGAGGATAAAAGCTTCCTCTTTTATTGTTGCAAAATCTTTTTTCTTTTATTTTTCATGTATATTTTTACGAAAAAGTATTTTTTTTCATAATATGTTCATTGTGTTATGCATTCATGATACAACCTAGTTTTATGGAAGGTATTTTCATAAGGAAGCTAATATTAAAGTATCTTCACAACTATTATTGAAATTGTGAAGGTTATTTCATGACTATTAAATATTTTCTACTCTATATTTGGTCTATCATTTTTTTTCAAGTTCATTTCTTTTATTTTCTAGAACTTTTGACTTTTTGTTAGAAGTTTATTCTCTACATTATACTTATGTAGGTGTTTACCTCTAATTGTTGCTTGTTTGTGATTACATGTTGCCACTTATCAAGTTATGACTCATAATTGGTCAATTAATGATATTTCATTTTATGATACGTGTATAGGGGTTACTTGTGTTCAAAGTGTGAAAGTCGGATCGTTTCCCTACAGGTATAACATTTTTTCTTTTTGTTTTTGTTTAGTTTAATTAGTATAACTATGGATAAGAAATGGATGTCTTTAAGTCGATTGTCGAAAGAGTACGACAATGGGGTATCGGAATTCGTTAAGTTTGCTGTTGCGCACGCCAAAGACCCCAGTCGAATGATATGTCCTTGCTTGGGTTGCTGTTTTGGGAGTCGGGTTGACGCGGTTCAGTTGGCATCGCATTTATTAAGGAGTGGAATTGATAGAAGTTATACATGTTGGAATTTGCATGGTGAGAAAATTAACGGGAATGGTGAATCGGGGGATAATACGACCTACGCTTCATACGACAATGGCACAGATACATACGATTCTGATCGAGTCGAAGAGATTGCAGAAGCACTTGAAGAAGATCTTAAGGATTGTCCCAAAATGTTTGAGAGGTTGGTAAGCGATGCAGAGAAACCGTTGTATAATGGTTGCACCAAATTTACAAGATTGTCTGCGGTATTAAAGTTGTACAACTTAAAGGCGGGCAATGGATGGTCGGATAAAAGTTTCACAGAATTATTGGCCCATATGAAAGATATGCTTCCAGAGGATAATGTTCTTCCCAATCGAACATATGAGGCCAAGAAGATGTTGTGCTCTATTGGCATGAGCTATGATAAGATACATGTATGTCCAAACGATTGCGTATTGTTTCGAAATGAGTATGCATCGTTAAATGAGTGTCCTAAATGTGGTGTCTCTCGATATAAGAAAAAGTTGTCTCCAGCAAAAGTCTTATGGTATTTTCCTATAATTCCGAGATTTAGACGCATGTTTCGTAGTGAGACCGATTCAAGACACTTGACTTGGCATGCAGATGAAAGAATTATTGATGGAAAGTTTCGACATCCGGCAGATTCACCACAGTGGATGAAAATTGATGATGATTATCCTGAATTTGGAAAAGAAGCAAGAAACCTTCGCTTGGCATTATCTACTGATGGAATGAACCCACACAGTATTCAAAGTATCTCACATAGCACTTGGCCTGTGATCATAATGATTTATAACCTACCTCCATGGCAATGTATGAAGCGTAAGTACATGATGTTATCTATGTTAATTTCTGGGCCTAGACAACCAGGGAATGACATAGACGTATACTTGGCACCCTTAATCGAAGATTTAAAATTTTTGTGGGAGAACGGTGTGGAGGTTTATGATGGGTATAGGAAAGAAAGTTTCAACTTGAGGGCGATGTTGTTTGGCACAATTAATGATTTTCCAGCATACGGAAATCTATTAGGGTACAACATAAAAGGTCAATGTGTGTGTCCTATTTGTGAAGATAAAACAGATTGGACGCGATTGGAGTTTGGTCAGAAGAATGTCTTTCTCGGTCATCGTAGATTCTTAAATTCTAATCATCACTATCGTGGGTGGAGAAAAGCATTCAATGGAGAGCCAGAACATGGTAGAGCTCCAACTATATTGACAGGTGATCAAATTTTTGAAAAGGTGAAAGATGTGACAACTCAGTTTGGAAAGCCTTTTGCACATACACTTGTCAAGAGTGGGTGGAAGAAGAGGTCAATTTTTTTTTAACTGCCATATTGGAAGTCGTTGTATGTAAGACATTTTCTCGATGTTATGCATATTGAAAAAAATATATTTGACAGTGTTATTGGTACGTTACTCAATATACCAGGAAAGTCTAAGGATGGCCTTAAAGCAAGAAAGGACTGGGTACATATGAGGATAAGAACTGAATTAGGACCCTTGAAGAAAGGAAAACGAACATATCTACCGCCTACTGCATATACTCTATCTAGAAAGGAGAAAAAAGTATTGTGTAAGTTTCTAAGTGAAATTAAAGGTCCAGAAGGATACTCTTCAGATATTAGAAGACTTGTGTCTATGAAAGACCTCAAGTTAAAGAGTTTAAAGACGCAAGACTGCCATGTTATAATGGAACATTTTCTACCAATAGGTATACGTTCTATTCTGCCAGAAAAAGTAAGAAGCGCAATAACTAAATTGTGTTTTTTCTTCAAGTCAAATTGCAGTAAGGTGATCGATCCTGCGATCTTACCAACATTGCAAAAAGAACTAGTTATTACTTTGTGTGATCTTGAAATGTATTTTCCTCTCTCATTTTTTGACATAATGGTTCATCTAGTTGTTCATCTAGTGAAAGAGACACAATTGTGTGGACCGGCTTATATGACATGGATGTACCCTGCTGAACGTTATATGAAAATATTAAAAGGGTATGTGAAAAACCGAAGTCGACCAGAGGGTTGTATTGCCGAACGATACATTGTTGAAGAAGCGGTGTTGTTTTGTACTGAATATTTGTCCAATGTACAATCAATTGGACTCCCCAAATCTCATATTGTCGAAAAAAAAGAAGGAAAAAAGTTAATTGGAAATGAAGTTGTGACAGTATCAAGGGTCGAACGGGATCAAGTGCATTTGTATGTTCTACACAATGAGAATGAGGTTGAGCCATATGTTGAAATGCACAAGGATGTTCTCCGAGGTTTAAATCCGAATAGAAATGAGAATTGGATAGTACGAGAGCACAATCGAAGTTTCATACCTTGGTTTAAGGATCATATTTATTCAAAGTATTATTCAGACCGCGATTCAATAACAAAAAGGTTGAGATGTTTAGCATATGGTCCAAGTATGGTCGTGTTTTCCTATAGCGCATACGCAATTAATGGATACACATTTTATACCAAAGAAAAAGATGATAAAAGTACTATGCAAAATAGTGGTGTCACCGTAGTAGCTGAAGCAATGCACATTTCAAGTGTGAAAGACTTAAACCCCAAATTTGCAAATTTGTCATATTTTGGGGTTATCGAACGCATTTGGGTGTTTGATTATGAGAAGTTTCAGATTCCTATATTTCGTTGCAAGTGGACTGAAAATAATAATGGCGTACGAATGGATAAGTCAGGATTTTTGCAAGTGGATCTTAATAGGGTGGGGTACAAAGATGAGCCTTTTATTCTAGCCTCTCAAGCTAAACAAGTGTTCTATGTCACTGATCCGACAAGTACAAAATGGTCTATAGTGCTTTTATCTAACAAAGTAATTGATGAAAACGTTGGAGATCAAGGTGATATTGATGTTGATATTGAATCATTTACTAGAAATGATCAAGATGAAAATATTATAGCGAATGAATCATATACTAGAAATGATCATAATGAGGGTATTTGGATCAATCCAACCGTCCGTGTTGTTAAGAGACGGGTAGAACATACTCTAAACAAGAAAAGAAAGAGACGTTAGTGAAAAAGGTACTAGTTGTAAAATTATAGCTTATATCATTCAATATAGCTTATATCATTCAATAGATTAGGATTATGGATTTTTATATTTGTCATTTATTTTCTGTTTTTTTCTTTCTTACAGGTTAAATGTCTAGTAACCAGGAAGATACACATGAGTAGCACGGGCTAGAGCAACCAATATTACATGGGTCAAAGTGGAGATTTCTTCAAATGGGACAATTGGTGATTTCTATCACGGTATGCATGGTTTTATAACTTAGGATTTATTTTAATATTTATCGGATATGTCATATATATAATTTATTACTTTTAACTAAATAATGCGTATTTTGTTTTGTTATGTAGTATTTCGATGATATGGCGTGTCCTTATTACACGAGGAAACAATTGCAAGATACTAAGGAGGAATTGTGCAAAATTTTTATTGCAAGAAAAATTCTTTCTTGATTGTATAGTTTTGTGAATGTAAATTCTAGTTTATTGAAATGTAAATTCTATACTGGTTTATTGATGGAAATGGTAAATTCTATACTGGTTTCTAGTTAATGTAAATTCTAGTTTTGATATAGAATTTGTTGATGGAAATGCATATCCATACTGGTTTATTGAAATGTGAATTATACAGGTTTATGGAAATGTGAATTATACAGGTTTCTGCATAAAAAAAATGGTTAAAATGGAATTTTTTAAAAAAATCTTCAAAATTTTACGTAGACAAAAGACAGCGCTTTTAATAAAAAAACCCTGTCTAAGGTTATACATTAGACAGCGCTTTCAAAAGCGATGTCTAAAGTCCAACTTTAGAGAGCGCTTTTAATGAAAAAGCGCCCTCTAAAAGTATATAAAAAAATCAATATACGTATACATTAGACAGCGCTTTCTAAAGCGCTGTCTAAAAGCACCTTTAGAGAGCGCTTTTGAAGGAAAAAGCGCGTTCTAAAGTTTATAAAAAAAAAAATTAATTTTTAACGTATACATTAGACAGCACTTTTATATGCGTTGTCTAAAGTCCCCTTTTAGAGAGGGCTTTTTCATAAATAAAAAAGCGCTGTCTTTACCTACGACAGCGCTGGCTTAGACAGCGCTTTTAAGCGCTGTCATAGGCCAAAAAAAGCGCCCTCTTTTCCCTTGTTTGGCGTAGTGGGGGATATTTCAGATCATTGTCAAATTTGGTTGTCGTTGATAAATCAAATTGGGGTCTAAAACCTTTCAAATTCAATAACGAATAGTTTGAACATAAAGGTTTTGTTCCTTTTGTCGAGAAGGCTTGGAGTAGGTTGGAGGTGGAAGGGAGAAAAGACTTTGTGCTTAAAGAGAAGTTAAGGCTCAAGGGTAGACTTTTATGGTGGAATCACAACATTTTTGGAAAGATTGATTTGGAGGTGGAAGATAACGTTGCTATAATGAATGAGGATAATGATATTGGGGAGGAATTAGGGCTTGTCGTTTCGGAGGAGAAAAGAAGGGCGAGTAGAGATTTTTGGCTGAAGCTCAAAATTTAGGAGAATATACTAATTCAAAAATCGAGACTCAAGTGGATCAATGATGGAGATTCAAATAGTAGATTTTTTCGTCGTGTGATGAAAGGAAGAAGGAGACGTAATTTCATTGGTTCTTTTAATCCGGATAGTGGGGAGGTTGCATCCGTTGAGGAGGTTAAAGAAGAGGTTAGAGGTCATTTTGCCTCGAAATTTTTAAAAACGGATTTGGATAGGCCGGTTGTGGAAGGGCTTTCTTTTAAGTCTCTCGTTTCTTCCGAAAGGCTTTTTCTAGAAGCTCCTTTTTTGGAAAGTGAGATTAAGGAGGCGGTGTGGGGTTGTGATGGTTCGAAGGGCCCGGGTCCGGATGGTTTCACGTTTCTTTTTTATTAACAAGTGTTGGTACTTCTTGAAAGAAGACTTTATAAAGTGTGTTGAGTTTTTTCATGGAGGATCCTCTTTATCTAGTGCTATTACTTCTTCTTTCTTAACTTTGGTACCTAAATCCTCAAATCCTTTAGGTCTTGATGACTTTAGACCTATTTGTTTAGTAGGTTGTATTTATAAAGTTCTTGCTAAACTCTTAACTTCTAGATTGAAGGTGGTGCTTAATTCTATTATCTCCAAAAATCAAAGCGCTTTTGTTCCGGGGAGACAATTGTTAGATGGGGTTATAGTGGCTAATGAGTTGGTGGATTATGCTTATAAGGAGGGAAAGGAGTGTTTACTTTTCAAAGTTGACTTCGAGAAGGCTTATGATAAAGTTTCTTGGAATTTTCTAAGGTTTTTGCTTAGGAGAATGGGGTTCGGTGAATTATGGTTGAAATGGATGGAGGTTTTGATCTTTACTAGTAAAATGTCGGTGTTGGTAAATGGTAGTTCGGCGAAGGAGTTTGTGGTTGAAAGAGGTTTGAGGCAAGGAGATCCTATTTCTCCGTTTCTTTTTGTAATAGTGGCCGAATGTTTGAGAGCTTTGGTTGGGAGGTCCGTAGAGATTGGAAATTTCAAGGGGTTTAATTTTAAAGGGAGTTGTTTTGTGGACATCCTCCAATTTACGGACGACACTTTGTTGGTAGGAGATGGCAGTTAGAATCATCTTTGGACGATTAAAGCGGTGCTAAGGGGTTTTGAGTTAGTGTCGGGTTTGGGAATTAATTTACACAAAAGCAAGTTAATTGGGGTGAATGTTAATTCTAATCTCTTGGAAGTGGCTACCTATTTTCTTTCTTGTAGAAAGGAGGAGAATAAGTTTTCTTTTCTTGGGATTCCTATTGGAGTTTACTCTAATAAGGAATCGATGTGGTCGGGTTTGATTTCGAATATGGAAAGGAGACTTTCTAGTTGGAATAATCTTTTGCTTAGTTTCGGGGGAAGACTAACTCTTTTGAAATCGGTTTTGTCTTCTCTCGCTATATTTATGCTCTCTTTCTATAAAGCTCCGAAGAAGGTCGTCAACAAGATCACTTCAATTCAAAGTAATTTTCTTTGGGGAGGATTGGTGGATAAGAAATGTATCCATTGGGTGAGTTGGAGAGATGCTTGCCTTCTGGTAGATAGAGGTGGCCTTGGGCTTCGTAGGATTGATGATTTTAATGTTGCTTTTCTTCATAAATGGAGGTGGAGGGTTTTATCGGAATCTAACTCCTTGTGGTTGGACGTGTTGAGGGCTCGGTACGGGGATATTACTCTTCAAATGGTGAGTTCGAAAGGTGTTACTCCGAAGGTTAGTAGTTCTTCTTCTTGGTGGAGGCAGATGACGAAGTTGGCAAATTACTATCGGGAGGACTTTTTTGCTTCGAATTGCGCTTATGAGGTTAGTAATGGTTTTTATACTTCTTTTTGGCATTCCTTTTGGCTTGGAGATTTTTGTTTAAGGGATAAATATCCTCTTTTATTTAATGCCTCCCTCCTTAAGAATGTTTCTATTGCTTTTATGGGAGGTTGGAAAAGTGGAGTGTGGAAGTGGGGGAATTTAGGTGTGGCGGAGGTCGATGGAGGGGCGGAGGGTGGGCTGTCCGCCGACAGTCCTTGAGGAGACGACATCGCGTGTTCAGCTCGAGATAGTGAGCTTGTCCACGGCTGGCCGAGACGTGGTTCTTTGGAAGGCGGCCAACGATGGTTGTTTCTCGGTTTCTAGTTTCCGGGAACTTGAGAGTGTTTTTCGCGTTCCTTACGGTCCTATTAATAAGTTCGAAGAAGCCTTTAATGTGCTTTGGAAGATGGATACTCCTTTGAAGGTTAAAGGTTTTGCTTGGAGATGTTTCATTAATAGAATACCTTCTAAGGTTTCTTTATCTTTGAGAGGGTGTATTTTTTAGGACGGTAACATTGATTGCATTTTTTGTAGCAATTCTCGCAAAACGACCAACCATTTAATGTTAAATTGTAGTGTTTTAAAGTTGGTTTAGAAGGAGATTGCGGAATTGTTTGGTAAACGAAAGAGAATGGAAAGAGGAAAGGAGGGTTGTGTTTGGTTAGCAACTATTTGGTTTATTTGGTTGAAGAGGAATGCTATTATTTTTAAGCAGGACACTTGGAACGTTTTGGATATCGTTTGGAGCATTAAAGCTTTGGTTTGGAGATGGTCTTTCATCGGGAAGATTACTTGAGCCAATTGTAACTTTTATGAGTTTAGTAAACTCCCTTTGTTGTATTTAGTTTAAGTTTCTATTGGAGAGTAATTTTCTTGTCAGGCTTTGTGCTCGTTCTTTTTGTAAGAAGGTTGAGAACCCTTTGTTCTCCTATTAATTTGATCCTTGGTTATAAAAAAAAAATGTCTCTTTACAGCTATCAACTGTGATTTTTTTTTGGTAAGCAAGTAATTTCATTAAACCGAGAACTAAGGGTTCTCGAACTTGTTTACAAAAAGACGAGAATTAACACTCGACAAAAAAATATTAAAAACCAATTGATCCTACGCCAAGTGATACAACGGATTTTTACAAAACTCGTAACAATTACAATTTGTTTTAGCAATATCGCCTATCAACTGTGAATTGAATTGTTAGCTTAATTTTATTTTTGTTTTTAATTTTTTAAAAAGAAACATAAATATTCCTCCAATTATTCTTTAGTGTTTGACTATTTATGATATTTCTTACTCAAGTTTGCTTAAAAAATACATAAATATGAGTATATTATTAAAGAATTATGATTTTTTCATTAAAATAAATAAGATTTTTTTCATGAAAATTATGACTCAAAATTGAACAGAAAACTACTACAAATATTAAACTTTCTTTTATCAATTTATTAATAAAAGAGAGATCTCAGTGGTATGCTTATCCTAATAATATATGTTCACCCTAGATATTTCTATATGTATGAGATTTTCCACCTCTCACAAAAGCTTTCAGCCAATAATATAAGTTCTTTCCGCCAATATAATAAATAATAAATGCGAAACCCTGAACTGAAAATATCTAGTACTGAAAGGCGGTATTCTTCTGCATAGTAGAAGCCGTCACTTACGAAATCACCCTTCAAGCCACGCAACGCTCACCCCACCTCAAACTTGTACACGGTTTTTACATCTCTATCCCAATCTTTTCTCATATTCTCATAAATCAGAAACCGAATCTTGAAGTGAAGAACGACACAGTTAGGTGAGAGTTTTCACACTCGAGTCAAAACCCTAACTAACCAGCGATCCTCCAAAACTGATCCCGGCGGTGGTTTGACGGTTGCATCCGCGGTGGTTGCCGAAAACTCCGTCGTGTAGAAGTGAAAATCCGTTTTGACGGTAGTGATCTCAACGGAACAGAAGTTTGCAGCTCCGGAACTGTTTCAACCGAACGGTGTACTTGATCTACACACTTTGCTGATTTTGATGGTGAGTATGTGTAATTTCTGGATTTGAGATTCATTTCGCGAAGTTTACGCAGTATGATAATAACACTGTTTTGTTTTCTTCTTGGAAGTTATTTGATCCCTCTGAAAGCCTGAACCTTCTTAGGTGAACCTTCTTGCTCATTTTTTTCCTTTACATCAAATATAGCTCTAAGTTTTTTTATTACATAACCGTATTGAATATGCTGTGAATAGGCAATATTTACGGAGCTATTTTTGGGAGTACCTTCATTGGTGAGTAAATCACCCTGCTTACAAGTGAACATCATATATGAGATATTTTTGTTAGAATAATACTGTAATTAACACCTTTCTCTCGATGGATTTTAGGATGGTGACTGATATTCCAGCAACTACCGGAGCTAGTTTTGGTATGTATATTATTTCCATCCTTTCCATGGGTTAAATAGTTACGTGAATTAAAAGTTTATTAAAAAAGATATGTATATAATGGATAATACAATGGATAATTATCTTAATAGTAATAAGTTTTTATTTTATATTATATTACGTTTGAGGTAAGATCAAATGCTACTATAAAATGAGATTAAGTGTCAGTTTGATAATGGTCATAATTAGAGATAAAATACGATAATTGTATTATAGTATATTTTAATTGAGTTTTGATAAGAGACTAATATACTTATAATTAAAAGTTAACTTGAATATGGCATAACTTATAAACAATATAATATGATTAAGAAAATCATTGATTATGTATAAAAAAATAATATGACTAAGAAAATCATTGATTATCTATAAAAAAAACGCGATTAAGAAAATCATTGATTATCTGTAAAAAAAAATATGATTAAGAAATCGTTGATTATCTATTTCAAATATATTTAAAATAAAATATATTTTAAAATAAAACATTAAATTTAATAAAATATAATTAAAGTACAAATATTTAACTTAAAATGTTTGATTTATTGTATGTTGGGTTGAGGTACCCTAGTACCTGTTATATATTGGAATATACTTTTGCCTAAAAAAAAACTTAAAATGTAAATTGTTTGCCAACGTTCCTAAAAATATTAAGTATGTCAATCGGTAGGATAGTATAATACCCGTCTTCATATCCGAGTTTTAAAAAAATCATTTTATCTGAACCCATATTCGCGTGAGTGTCAATGTTTGTACTCGTACCTGTGTCCGGTGGGTACCTAAGTATTCGTACCCATTACCCGCATGTTTAGTTAAAATAAATCGATCAATTATGAAATATCAACTATTTTAAAGTTTTTTATCAACATTTAAAAAAATTCAAAGATTTTATTGTTAAATTTTAAAATAAACAAATATTTATATTAAAATGTGCGGTACTTTATAATGGTATTTTTTTTTAAAATTGATAGACATACATTTTTATATAATAATATAAATAATAATATATAAATATATATTGTACGTGTATGAGACGGGTTGGGTACTAAGGTACCCGTACCTACACCCGAATCTATACTCACCTATTTTAGTGGATATTTACCAGTGCCCATGTCCAAGTTAATTTTGCGGGTTTTTATGCTATTCGTTGTGAACAATTTTTACGGATACTCAATGGGTATGAGCCAAATTGTCATCTCAAAAAAAATATCAAATGTCCGAATATGCCATTTGGATGACTGCAAGGAATAGTAATCCTTATGTGGATCTTAGCCATCGTTACAAAAATCTTTGAGAGAAATCAATGTGTATTTAAACTGTTCCTATTAATTAAACAGTTGGTTATTATTATAAGCACATTTGACTTACATTTAACAATGAATATATGTAGTTCATATATAAACTTGATACATTAATTATTAATTATTGTTAAATATAATAAAAGAAAATCAAATTTGCTTATAACAATAATAACACAATGACTTGAGGTGTAAGCTATTTCTTAGTTTGTGACACAACCATAAAAGATATATATGTACATAAAAACATACTACTAGTAGTAACTAGTAATAATATGTAGGCTAATTGTTGTAAGTTATGAAAAGCCACGACCCAACTTAGGGATTCATCGTTTCGTGTTTGTATTATTACTTCAACGGTGTAGACGAATAGTCTATGCTCCGGGATGGCGACATAATTTTAATACAAAGAGAATTTGTTGAACTTTACAATCTTGAATTGCCAGTTGTTGTTGTGTTCTTCAATTCTCAAAGGGAAGCTGGTTCTGGAGGAAGAACCTTTAGATAAATTAGCTTTATTTTATAAAGTAATAATTTTAATGTAAGCTTAATTGGTAAATCCGACAAGAAAAACCATATAAATGATATAGAGATATACAGACACAAATCATGAGGGTTGTAGGTGCTGCATCCATGGTGGTAATATTTGGCAACATATGAAGGTTGAAGCCCTTTTCTGTCATATGAGTTTTATATTTGAATGACTCATAATTAGATTTGAGGTTTTGTAAAATATATATGTTGTATACCAGTTTTACTAGAAGTAATATTCTTAATAGTTACTAGTAATAAATAAAATTCACTTGTGTGATCAATCAATGCGAGAATGGCATTGTTGGCGGATTTTGTGATGTGGGCTGCTGAGTGAGTCTATATGTGCAGGGTTCATGAAGGTTATTACTAGTGCAGGGATAAGAGTGTAAAAAATAAGGTATATGATTCTCGATAATGTAGAGTCATAGCTAATTGAGGTTGATCTGATTTATGATAAGGTTAGTTTCTTGTTCTGGCCTAATTTCTGGTGGATTCTGATATGTTTAAGCTTTCAGACACATGAAATTTTTTTCTTTATGGGTTTACTGTGTGTGAATGTGGTGTTTTTTTATATAAAATATTTGTTATTCAGGTTATATCCAGTTCTTGAACAGTAAATGAAAGTTACTGAAAATGAAACTTTGTAAGTTTTGTTTAAATGGAATTTTTCATGTTTATCTTAACTGCAAGGTACTTCGATGGCAAAGTAAGGACATGACCAAACAAGTACAGAAAATAAGAGTGAGAGTTAGAATGTCATGTAACCTGATCCTCTCATGAGAGAGGGTATTCATAGGTTGCCCCCAGCGCAGGGCCAATGGTCATCTACTTTGGGCCTTACGACCCATCCCAGTGCAGATAACTGCCAAGGCTTACGTGGCGTAGTGAAGACAAGTGCGTGGTATTCGCCCTGGAGTAACGGTCTCGTGATCTCTGGAAAGTGGATTGACTAGCTCTTTTGGAAGTGGACGTTACCTGATGACGTGTCCTCGCGGGGAGGAGAACATGGAGATCGTAAGGGGGAGAGGCGTGACCTCTCCCGGGTGTATATAACTTCTCTCGACAATAACCAACTATTATGTGCTCGACGATGAAGAGGTCCAGGTGTGTTCGACGACAGACAAACTTGGGCCTTGTTGGGCCGCATCACAGTATTGGGGTTAGGCTTGCCGACCCAGTCCAGAACAGGAGCCCTTCAAGTTGTTGCTCCGAAGTGTCGGAGTAATAACTTAAAGGTCAGCCCCTCCGGGGTGGATATCCGTTAACTGGGGCAGCGTGTCTGTAGTGCCGAGTTGCTAGAAAAGTATGTGATCAGGAGTAGGGGATGCTCGTCGTGCAGATTAAATTTTTCCCGAGTTTTAAATGTCATTCTTGGGCTACAACGCGGGGAGATGAGAAGGGATGGATGCGTTCATCATCCGGGCACCCGGGTAAATGAAAAGGCGCACGCGGGAATCCGCGTGCCACGTATCACCCGTTATTAAAGCCTATGTTAGCTAGGGCTAGGGCACTTGAGTGCCTAGGGGTGCCTCGAGTCACGTAACGGTCTTATAAATAGGAGTGGAGTTCGTGCCATTTGCACGTTTCCACTTTTTTCGCTCCGAGTCTTCTCTCCGCCTCTCCAACTTTCGTTGCCGTCTTTCCATCGTACGCCGACGTATTGGAAATTCTCAACCACCGTCTCAAGTAAGTTTCTGGTTCCTCTCTTCTTCCGTTTTATGTTCCCTACCGTGATTTCTCTGATAAATTGATGTAGTTTTCGAGGAGGCCACAGAGTTTTCGACAAAAACGACGGAGCTTCTTTAGGTTTTCGATGAATACTAAGGGGAGTTGGGATGAGTCTCTCGGCGACCTGATGAAGGTCCCGAGTGTCATACCCCAAATTTTGACCACTAAGGTTTCCCGTCATTGTGCAAGTCATCATCACAATATGGATGTACCTTCATGCCTCATCAGTCTCCTCAAGTATTGTTGAGCATTCACTACAATTAAGAATTAGGGTTTTAAGCCCTCTTAGAGCCTTAGACAAAAGATCAATCAAGATATGACATGATCTTCAACTTGTCTAACCTCTCAAACACCCATAAAGGATCAAGAGGACTCCCACATTAAGAATCAAGCACAAAGTTGCAGCATTCCAGGTGGATCAAGCCTCGAGATCGCCAGTGTCACCAAATTAGGGTTTTGGTCGACTAGGGCCTCTAGATGGAATCTTTCCTCTGGGAATGAGCCAATGCTTCACAATATAACCCAAGATACTACAAGAGACCTCATGGACCCATTCATCAAGTCAATTTTACCTTAGAGGATGCATTCACTAAAAATCATGAATTAGGGTTTCTTGACCTAATTCACCCCTAAGTTAACTTTTGGGACAAAACATGAGCCAAGACCTCAAGGCATGATTTGAGGGTCTCTAATAAACCACATTGATTCATTTGCAACAATGGATTGATCCAAGAAGCTTAACTCACAAGTTCCATTTTCATTAGGACAACAATTAGGGTTTTGAGGAAAAAGTCAACTGTACCTTTGACTTTTGACCAGGACATGCTCCCAAACCTTGGGACATGATTCAATACACCCTATAACCCCTATGTAACATATCCATTAAGTTTGATTTAGGTCAAGGACTTGATTTCATAAAGGATCGCACAGTTTGGAATGCATATGATAAAAAAGTCAACTGTGCACAAAAAGTCAAAGTTTGACTTTTTGAGATTTTTCATAATTATGGTTCTTTAACCCTAAAACAATGTTAATGTGTGATTTGAATCTTCATTCATCAAGAAAAATCAAAGAAAGTGGCATAACTTGTACAAGGGGTAACCATAAAAACTTAGAATTTTTCTAAGTTATGGAACAAAGTGGCTAGGGTACCAACTTCCAAGGATCATAACTTGAGATCCAAGCAACCATCTTGAATGATCCGAAGATGGATTTTTAGCTCTCATGGCATACTTTAAAAGTTTCAACTACACCTCATTCCAATTCTTCATGGATTTTTAGTTATGGAGTGATCAAAATGGCTGAAAACATGAAATGTCACTTTTTCCAACACTTAGTGAAATTTTCACCAAGTCAGAACCTGTCTTGCTTTTTTTCAAAATGTAGGGGCATTTTTCACTTGGATCCAAAAAGTTTCAAGACAAACTATGATCACACATGTGTTGTGTCACATAAGGGCTTTCCAAAATGTCCAAGAACTCCATCAAACTCCACCCGAGCTAGGAGTTATGACAGCTGCAACATGCCTTGCTGCAAACTGTCTTGGCAAGGAAGATTTATGCATAAAGGCTCGATTTGCTAAAATTGTGCAATTCCAAACATGTTTATCCATCTGCACACCTCAAGAGGGAACAACCAAGGGACAGGTATTGATTCATCAGCCTCCCAAGTCCAAGATTCCCCAAGTAGCATGCCAAACCCTAAAAAGCCTAAAAGAGGCCAAGACTCCAATTTTGTTTCCAAGCATTCAATGGATGCACCAAGGTGGCATGACATGAGCCTATTCAACCTGAATGAGTCAAGGATAAGCTCTGAACCAAAGAACCATAAGCCTGTGCTCTAACCTCTAGTCAATGGCTAGAGGAGACTTGAGATTCCAAAATGATCCAATTGGCCAAAGGCCTGCTGCAGCTACCATTCACTATTGTTTGCAAAATAAACTTGCTCTACTATAAATAGAGCTCATGTGTGCTCAGTTTAAGTACACCAAAGCACTACAACACTTGCTTTCCTCAAAATCTATTTCTCTAGGAAAAAAATGCCTTCTTTTGCAAGGTAACTCTGAGTTTTTGAGTTAGAGAGCATTTCCATCACAGCTCATGATCCATCTATAAATCTGTGTCTCTAATTTTGATAGGCAAACCATCAAGCTTCTTTTTAATTCTTGAGTTGCTTTGCAAAACCTCTGTGTCTCCAATTTAATCGGCCACAAAATCTGAACCATCTATAAATCTGGAAATGGAATCTTCCTCAGAGCCAACATCATTGTGATCATCGTTACTGTCAGTCGACCCAGGCCGAATGGATGTGCCCACACCATTATAATCAGCATATAGTAATGTTGAGTAATATGAGGGAGCAAAGGGATATTGATTTTTTGATAAATTTTTTCAATTAATTTTTTCTTCCTAATGGGCTTATCTTTCTCCAATGGACTGCATTGAACATGCCCATTGTCCACCACCAGATCCACACATAACCCGAAGTCCTTTAATATTTCAGTATTAATATTACCATTGGGAACACACGAATGATTATTATTATTATCCCCAGGGTCCACATTAATAACCTCTGGATCAACCCTCTGATTATCTAGGGAATCCATTTCAATATTGGTCAAACATAATTGATTTGATATATGTTTTGCACTGCCTGACACTCCTGAAAAGTTATCCCCAAAATTCTTTAATAACTCGTTTCTCTCACCTCCTTTGCCTATCACCTCATCTTTATCCTTGTTGATAAAACCTCCAGCCGTAGGAGACAGAATAAAGGTAACGTGCCTTTTACTCTTATCAACGGATATCACCTCATCTGTTTTGCGCAAACAACACTCCTCATCCATTCTGTCTATAGACCGGTGGTCCCCACTTTCACTATTATCAACCTCCAAGTCAAACATGTTTGTCCTCTGAGAAACACTAACATGTTCAGAATTTGAACTATCTTGGTCATCACTATCCGAAGAACACACTTCCGAGCTTCATTCAAGCTCCCCATCTCTAAATGAACAAGATTTGAAAGAACAAATTCCGAAAGAATCCTCCACAATTTTAATACGAAACAGAATTTCATTAATTTTGATATTGACGACCTCATTCAGATTCATCGCAAATTTCGTTCTGATATGGAAGCGAGCAACATCCAATCTATTGTGTTTCTGCGTATTTTCATCCATCTTGACAAAACACCCAATTCTGACAGTCAAAAATTTGAAAAAATTTTCCCCCCACACATGGCACGGGACTCTGAAACAGCTGACCCAAGTGAGACGTTCTTTGCCTACATCAGAAGGGGACCATGGATGCACATCAACAAACCGCTGCTCCAGCCATTCTTTATCTTCCGCCACCAATCTTTTGATATCACCTGTGACTTCTTCTTCTAATAAACACAAATTAGCCCCTAGTGGCATAATTTTAATCTTAAAATACCCTTCAACATGGAGTGCTTCCTGCACTTCAAAGGAAGATCCAGGATTAACAAGAACCCCCACGAACGCCTGTTCAAATCTTTCAATTTGTTCCAAATCAATGTTGAACATCAAGTGGGAGAAATCTGGTTTGTCACCCATAAACATCTGCTTAGAACCAGACCTAGCCTGTCCATTGCCAAACCTACCCTCTTTGGTAATCTGAGCATATGAAATACCCCTAAAATTTGATCTATGACCATTACTCCTCCCACCATTTTGGAAGCCCAACTTTTTCCTATATTGCTGATCTGTACCTTTCTCCTTTGGTATGTCCTCCAACACCTCCTTCTAGAATCTAGGGATGTTCACAAACATCTTCCTGCCGTTACTGATAATGTTGTCAAGCTGAATGGCAAAGAGATGTTTGTCATTGACCTGTTTAAATCATACAAAACCAAACCTCCTTCCTCTCTTGTCAAGTCTAGCCGGAATATACACTTCTAAAACTAACCCATAGTCTTTAAAGATAGCGAACATTTCCCTCGCATCGAATGTGTCGGGGAACTCTATGAAGAAGAACGACGAGGCCAAATGTAGGTCTCCTTCACTACCTTTGCCACCTAAAGCTTTCCAAATGGATCTTCTTGGCGAAGGAGCCAGAATGGGTTTCTTCTTCCTAACATCCACCCAGTCACTATTCCCTGTCTTCATCTAAACCAAACCACTGATATAACAACACCTCAAAACTAGCTTAGAAAAGAGCAATAGCTAACCGAAGCCTACCCCAAACCAAACGAATGCACCAGAACGAAAGCAACACAACAACCTTGCTGAAATCCGAACAAAACACTCCCCTTACCAAGGCCCCTAAAACCTAAGGCTAGGAATTTAAGCTGAAGATAAGAAGACTGATTATCCGTTATCAACACAGGTCATTGTTCTGTTACTAGTCGCGAAATGTATGGGTTGTGCGCATGAGAATGCAGACTGTATTACATAGTGAGATGCTGATTGTAGATACATAAATTAGAAGGTAGAAAAAATTGTCTAGAAACTTAGAGAGAAGATGGACTCTCTCTCTCTAAAAAAGATTTCAAAACTAAAATTTAAAAGTTATTGATTAAAAGAGATATAACTTGTAAACTTGAATATGATTATGAAAGTCATTGATTAAAAGTTAACTTGAATATGACATAACTTGTAAACAATGTAATTTGATTAAGAAAGTCATTGATTATCTATCAAAAAATTTATATGATTATGAAAATCATTGATTATCTATAAAAAAAGTAATATGATTAAGAAAATTGTAGATTATATTTAAAAAAATATGATTGAGAAATCATTGATTACCTATATCAAATATATTTTAAAATAAAAAATTTAAATTTAATAAAATATAATTAAAGTAAAATTTTAAAAATTATTTATTGAAATTTAAATATTTAAAAATAAAAAATAATAACAAAATATTTAAAATATAAACATTTATTTTGACTTTCTGGTACCAATTTAATATAAATTTCTTGCAAAATTTTCATTTATATAAAACACATATTTAATGAATTACTCATGATTTAAAAAAAATTGAAACTTCTTATTTAGTAATGTGAAATTATTAATATCTTAAAATTTTATATAATTTTTTTGTTATTAACAATTAGTTTCAAAAAATTACTAAGTTAAACTCTATATTTGCAATTTAGACATGCATCTCTATAAGATCCTCACCATTGTGCTAGTGTTTAAGTTTTAAATGTGAGCATAGAAAGTTCACCACCGATAAAATCCATCTTTTTTTTGTTTGAAATTTTTAAGTTGGTTATCAATCTTAGAATAGTTTTTAAGTCTTGCACCATCCCATTTAAACATTTATATATTTTATCTAGAATTTATTTATTAATAATGAATTTAGAAGCATAATGCTAGACAAGGTTAAGAAATATACCGCTTATTTGTAATTGCTTATGTAGTTGTTTATCCTATCTTTCATCAATAATTTCCATATCAATTTGTAACTAAGAACGAGAAAAAATGAATTATAAAAAAGTGTAAAATGGTTACCAGCTATCAAGTTGTTTGAGATCTATTTGAATCTGCTATTTTGTTTTGTCCATCTCTTCGTAAATATAACATTTTTAGTTTCTCATTTGAATCCACAATGCGGAGCATCCTAATTAAGGAGAAAAGCACCTTTTATACAATACACCGTATATTTCTAAAATTTCTTATCAGTAACCAAACCATTCATAAAAACTACACTTTCTAATCTTCTTCTATATGTCAATAATCAACCAAAGCCAAGGACAATTTTCTGTTCTCATCTCCAACAGAGCTATAACTCCATGCTGGAAAGGCTGGATGATTGCTCAATTAACAAAGACGCGTTGGATGTGGTGAGTTGGAACAAGGACACTCATAATGGCTACACTGTAAGTTCAGGGTACAACTTTTTGTTTCATTATCCCTCTGACGTGTTTCGCTTGGCCGATTCCATGTTTAGTTTCAATTCTTTGTGGCTGGCTTCTTCTCCGTTGAAAACCATTTTGTTTGGTTGGAGGCTGTTGCATAACAGGTTACCAACTCGTGTTAATCTTCATCTTCGTGGTATCATCTCTAATGCTCATGATATGGCCTGCCTGGTCTGTTTCATGAACGAAGAGGACGCCTTGCACTTGTTGATAATTTGCAATAAATGCTTTATTATTTGGTAGCGAATTTGTGGTTGGCTGGGAATTAGAGATATTTGTGCGGTTAGTGTTCAAGACCATTTGAGACAGTGGATTCAAGCTTTATGTGTGAAGAAAGTGAGAAACAAAAATGTTGTGGGATTGTGGTTGATAATTGGTTGGTGTCTTTGGTCTTTTAGGAACAATATCTTGTTTAAAGATGAGATGTGGGAGGTTGACCTTGTGACTGATAGGATTATTCATTTGTCATGGGGGTGGATTGGTAAGAAATCTAAGGAAGTTTTAGTTTGTAGCTACTATGATTGGGTAAAATTCCCTTGTGATTTTTTGTAAAGTTGTTTAGAGGGGTGGAGCTTTCCTTGTACATGTGTTAGGATACCTCCTTGTATCCTTTTAATACTATTTTAATTATTAAAAAAAAACAAAGCCAAGATATCAGCAGAACATTAAAAAGAACAACATAAATATCACAAACACTTTCCTTCAAAACTACATTCGTTCCTTACATTCTATAACATCCAAATCGTGGTCATCCATATAGTGCATTCCATGTTCTTCCGCGCTTTGCTTCTCATTAAGTTGATATAATGAGAAGCACAAGGTGTCCTATCCAACACCTTTAAATTTTACAGTAACACATTTGACTTTTTTTTATACATTTAACCATTACAATATGTAGTCCTTATATCAACTTGATACATTAATTAATAATTATTGTCAAATATAGTAAAAAAAATCAAATTTGTTTATAGCAATAATAACACAATGACTTGAGGTGTAAGCTATTTCTTAGTTTGTGACACAACCATAAAATATATATGTGTATATAAAAACATACTACTAGAAACTAATAATTATATATAGGCTAAATGTGGTTTTAACTGATATGCATAGGTAATTAGGTTGTAAGTTATGAAAAGCCACGACCCAACTTAGGGATTCATAGTTTCGGGTTTGTATTATTACGTCAACGGTGTAGACAAATAGTCTATGCTCCGGGATGGCGACATAATTTTAATACAAGAGAATTTGTTGAAATTTACAATCTTGAATTGCCAGTTGCTGCTGTGTTCTTCAATTGTCAAAGGGAAGCTGGATCTAGAGGAAGAACCTTTAGATAAATTAGCTTTATTTTATGAAGTAATAATTTTAATGTAAGCTTAGTTGGTAAATCCTACATGAAAAACCATATAAATGATATAGAGATATACAAACACAAATCATGAGGGTTGCAGGTGCTGCATCAATGGTGGTAATATTTGGCAACATATGAAGTTTGAAGCCCTTTTCTGTCATACGAGTTTTATATTTGAAGGACTCATATTTAGATTTGAGGTTTTGTAAAATATATATGTTGTATACCAATTTTACTAGAAATAATATTCTTAACAGTTACTAGTAATAAATAAAATTCACTTTTGTGATCAATCAATGCGAGAATGGCATTGTTGGTGGATTGTGATGTGGGCTGCTTAGCGAGTCTATATGTGCTAGGTTCATGAAGGTTATTACTGTGTGTGAATGTGGTGTTTTTTTGATATAAAATATTTGTTATTCAGGTTATATCGAGTTCTTGAACAAGTAAATAAAAGTTACTGAATGAAACTTTGTAAGTTTTTTTTAAATTGAATTTTGCATGTTAATCTTAGCTGAATTTGGTTAGTTATGTATGACATATGTTGAAATGCATTTTTTTTTAATTTCAACATTATTTATGTTCAATTAGTCATGCAGGGACTGAAGTGCAAATAAAAATAATTCTAGGGACCTAAAATAAAAAATTATTATTATTTTTATGTAGTAAATCAAGTATTTTGAGGACCAAAATGAAATAAAAAAAATTATAAGGATCATTTTGATATAAATGATTGAGGGACTAAAATGATAAGTGAGTTTATTACAAAGAAACACAGATATGAAAGTATTTTTAATATACTATTTTTGAGATATTTATCACACTAAAATACCCACCTTTATTTTTATTTAGATTAATACATTTTTCTATCACATATTAAATAAAGGTGGGTATTTTAGTGTGATAAATATCTCAAAAAGAGTATATTAAAAATACTTTCATATCTGTGTTCTTTGTAATAAACTCACTTATCATTTTAGTCCCTCAATCATTTATATCAAAATGATCCTTATAATTTTTTTTATTTCATTTTGGTCCTCAAAATACTTGATTTACTACATAAAAATAATAATTATTTTTTATTCTAGGTCCCTAGAATTATTTTTATTTGCACTTCAGTCCTTACATGACTAATTGAACATAAATGCATTTCAACCTATGTCATACATAACTAACCAAATTCAGTTAAGATTAACATGCAAAATTTCATTTAAACAAAACTTATAAAGTTTCATTCAGTAACTTTCATTTACTTGTTCAAGAACTTGATATAACCTGAATAACAAATATTTTATATCAAAAAAACACCACATTCACACACAGTAATAACCTTCATGAACCCAGTACATATAGACTCGCTTAGTAGCCCACATCACAAAATCCACCAACAATGCCATTCTCGCATTGATTGATCACACAAGTGAATTTTATTTATTACTAGTAACTGTTAAGAATATTATTTCTAGTAAAATTGGTATACAACATATATATTTTAAAAAACCTCAAATTTAATTATGAGTCCTTCAAATATAAAACTCATATGACAGAAAGGGGCTTCAAACTCCATATGTTGCCAAATATTACCACCATTGATGCAGCACCTGCAACCCTCATGATTTGTGTTTGTATATCTCTATATCATTTATATGGTTTTTCATGTAGGATTTACCAACTAAGCTTACATTAAAATTATTACTTCATAAAATAAAGCTAATTTATCTAAAGGTTCTTCCTCTAGATCCAGCTTCCCTTTGACAATTGAAGAACACAGCAGCAACTGGCAATTCAAGATTGTAAATTTCAAAAAATTCTCTTGTATTAAAATTATGTCGCCATCCCGGAGCATAGACTATTTGTCTACACCGTTGACGTAATAATACAAACCCGAAATGATGAATCCCTAAGTTGGGTCGTGGCTTTTCATAACTTACAACCTAATTACCTATGCATATCAGTTAAAACCACATTTAGCCTATATATATAATTATTAGTTTCTAGTAGTATGTTTTTATATACACATATATCTTTTATGGTTGTGTCACAAACTAAGAAATAGCTTACACCTCAAGTCATTGTGTTATTATTGCTATAAACAAATTTTATTTTTTTTACTATATATGACAATAATTAGTAATTAATGTATTAAGTTGATATAAGGACTACATATTGTAATGGTTAAATGTATAAAAAAAAGTCAAATGTGTTGGTGTAAAATTTAAAGGTGTTGGATAGGACACCTTGTGCTTCTCATTATATCAACTTAATGAGAAGCAAAGCGCGGAAGAACATGGAATGCACTATATGGATGACCACGATTTGGATGTTATAGAATGTAAGGAACGAATGTATTTTTGAAGGGGTTTGAGGCAAGAAGATCCGCTTTCACCTTTCATTTTTGTGATCGTAGCGGAGGGCCTTTCGGGGTTGATAAAAAATGCAGTGGAAATTTGGGGGAACCTTCGTGGAACCAAATTTGGGTTTTCAAGGCGGTTGACATCAAATGGAAATGGCGTATTCTAAAGGGATCAAATTCTCTTTGGTATCGGATTTTGCATGCCCGATATGGTGACATCAATTTGGATTTGGTTAGTCGGGATAATTATAATGTTAAAAAGGGCTCTAGATTGGTGTGGTGGAAAGATTTGGTTGTGATTGATAAGAATCTTGAGGAAGATTGTTTCGGCAAGAATTGTGAGTTTGAAATTAGAAATGGAATGACGACGTCCTTTTGGTATACTTTTTGGGTGGGCAATTGTTGTCTTAAAGATAGATTCCCTCTTGTTTTTGCGGCGTCGGAGCTCAAAAACGTTTCGGTAGGAGCTATGGGAGGTCGGGTGGATGGGGGCTGGACTTGGAGTGACTTTGGCATTAATCAGGTGTTGTGCCCGGGGGTGTAGAGTGAGTTGTTTATGTTACGTGCGTTGCTGGATGGGTGTGGTCTGTCCTCGGTAGCTCGTGATATAATTAAGTGGAGGGCGGATGTGGACAGCGGTTACACTGTTAGTTCTTTCTTTGACTTAATTCTGTCTTACAAGCATGGAGCGGCTGTTAGAAGGCAAAGCACTTCTGTTGATGCTGTAGATGAGCCTTATTGCAGTTTTTACACTGCTGATGAATTTTATCATAGTGTTGTTGTTCACAGTTCTGGTTCCAGGGCCTTTTTTCTGCTGTCAATTTAATCTCCACTAGTAATGCAGTTGAAGTGGGTGATAGCGGCATGGTTTTTTCCTTGGATGGAGACCGGTAGTGGGCCTCGAGTAGTAACAGCTCTGATGTTTCGGGATGAATCCGAAATGGTGGAGGCGCGCCTTCACTGTATGCGCACTCGGAGGTTCAGCCTGCACCCGATGGGGGTCTTTTTTCGCATGACAGTTCTGTTGCGAATGTTACAGCAGCTTCGGTTGAGGAATTTCCTTGGAAGTTTTTATGAGAATAGGCGGTGCCCCATAAAGTTAAGGCTTTTGGATGGCGGCTTTTCAAGAAGAGACTTCCGTCTAAAGATAATCTTAAGGTGAGAGGTATTATTTTGTCTGATTTTTCTGCCTCCTCTTCTTGTTTGTTTTGTAATTCGGTTGACGAGACGTTGGATCATATTTTCGATGGTTGTATGGTGGTGAAATTGATTTGGAGGGAGATTAAGGAGTGGATTGGTTTTGTGGATATTACGGGTTTAGATAATGGGAACTTCCATGATGGCTTTTTGAGGTGGTTTATTTTTTGTAAATCTCGGAAAGTCAAAACAAGTAAAGCGGGTATTTTTTGGTTGGCGGCTTGTTGGAATATTTGGTCTCTCAGGAATAGTATCATTTTCAAAGACCAAAGGTGGAATGTCCTTGATACGGTTTGGAATATCAAGACTACTTGTTGGAAATGGACCTTTATTGGCAATATTGCTAAGACCAATTGCAATTTTTACGATTTTTGTAAATATCCATTGTATTTTTTATCGTAGGAGCAATTGGTTTTCAATATCTTTTTTGTCGAAATTTTATTCTCGTTTCTTTTTGTAATCAGGTTCGAGAACCCTTAGTTCTCATTTTATTGAACCAACTTGATTACAAAAAAAAATTTAACAACTAATTAATAAGATTTTAAGTATTTGCAAATTTTTTTTCGGCTGGCCTTTTTTTTGGTTTTCTTTTTTCTATTTTTGGTGGATGTTTTGTATATATTTTAAAAAGATAATTATTATGCACCTTATTTTCATGTATATACATGGGCTTGGTACCTTGTACTCCCATAAATATTATTTACTTATACATCATCATTATATTATATACAAGTGTATTTCAAGATATACATGATTAAAATTAATTTGATTTCGATTTATTGATTGCTAAATGTAAATAAAAAAAAGAGACTATTTATGCTACATCAATATGATATTTTTTCTATAAGAAAAATAATTAAATTTAAATAGCAGTAGTAATATGTAGTCAACTAAATAGCTACGCTTCAAAGAGATAATTAAAATTTTAAGAACTAGAGAAAAAGAAGTAAATAAAGAAACTCTAAGAAAAAAAAAGGCACCCCTTTGTACCCTTTTTGAATGATATTTTTTTGCTTGTAAAAAAAAAAGAAACTCTAAGAAATGAAATACAAGTATAATCCTGTATTAAGGTTTGTATTAAATAAAAATAGATGAAAATTATAAATAGTAACGCTACTATTTTAAATTAATGTCATGCTTAAGCTGGAAATCTGCATATATGCTTTTGAATTATCTTTTCAACTAATTATTTTAGGGTTATTTAAACTTAAAATCTTACATTATATAGAGAAGAGTGCTGCTCTTTCAACATATCAAAAGATAAATAATAAATAAACAAGGTTTTTCTAGTTACCATATTAACATATGTAATGCAAGGAAGTGCAACAAGAAAAGCAGAATGCAGGAACGTGTGAAAGACCACATCTCTCATGTTTGTAGTTTTTTTTTTTTGTCTCTCCAAATTATTTAACATTTAAAACTATAATATGCCAAAAGAAAACCCTTTAGACTAGATAATATATCTAGCTGGAGAAGAAAAGAAAATATCTTCAGCGCACTATTCTGCACTCAATGGCTACTACCGTCATCTATGAAATAATCTTTCCTTGTTTGCAAGGAAATTACAGTTTCTACACAAATTGTTCATCTCATTCTAACATCTTAGTTTCCCCCCAAATCATAAACCACGGAACCAAGGTGAGGATGGAAGAATGTAAATGCGCACACACAGTGAAGTGAAAAAGCTCTCACTTAAATCAGGAATCCTAAAAAATCACAGTTGACTGAAAGATTGTGGATGACTCCATTCTATTGTGTAAGACTTGTGTGCTTTCGAAATTATGAACTATTTGCAGGTAAAAACTGTCTCTGTTAATTCAAACTGTATATCCTGAGCTTTGGTTTTTATAGAAAATTCCTGAGTTATACTAATATATCATTTCTGTTTCGGTGAGTTTAATCAAACTTTACACTTTTTTATAATAAAAAATAATTGTAAAATTTTTTTTGTTGAATAATCTTTGGATTAAACCATTTCCATTTATTTATTTATGCTTGAATTTTTGTATTAGGACTTAGACGTTTTTTGCATTATAGTGTTTTTCTTTATAGGGTCAAATATGGTACTGCCTAAAATTTATGTAGTTAAGTTTATACACTCCTGATGTTGACTTGGAGATTAAGTTTTTTCTTATAGTTTATAGACTTTTCACACTGATTCTAGTCAGGCAATAAGTGGCGTTGGAACATCCAGTTTGCCTACAGTGACGCTCAACGTTCTTTCCAACAGGCTTTTGACAGTTTGACAGTCTTGTTGGATGACACTTGATTGACAAAAGATGATAAGGACTTGTTGGTTTGGCCTCTTCATTCATCTTTGGGTTATACTGCTCATTCGGGTTATGATTTTCTGAGAAAAAATTTGAACTTACCTGCTGCTGCGAACTATACAACGGCTGGGTTGAAATTGTTGTGGTCAGCTTGTTCTCCCTTGAAAACTATTCTTTTCGGGTGGCGCCTTTTTCATAATAGAGTCCCGTCTCGTGACAATCATTTTACTAGGGGTATTATCTCAAATCCTCATGAAAAGGTCTGCCCTTTTTGCTTCTTAGTCGATGAAAATTGTTTGCATCTTTTGTTCAGTGCTATAAAAGTAGGACAGTGTGGGATAAATTATGTGGGTGGTTGGGGATATTGGTTAATCCTTATATCAGTATTTTTGCTATATCAGTATTTTTGCTTACTTAAGTGGTTGGTTGGAGGCCTTTCGTTCTAGACATGTCAACAATAGCATAGATATGGGTCTATGGCTTATTTCGTGTTGGTGCCTCTGGACTTATAGGAATAATATCTTATTTAATGACGGGGTTTGGGACGGCAACGCGGTGGTTCATAAGATTATTTTGTTATCTTGGTGGTGGATTGGTAAAAAATTTAACCATCCGACTACTTGTAATTATTACGATTGGTATAAGTCACCTTGTGATTTTATGTAGGGTTGGTTTATACGTCGGTCGGTGCCTTTTTTGTATGTGGGTTAGGATACCCCCTTGTATCCTTTGAATATATTTGCTTATTAAAATTTTTTTTTTAATTTTAACTAGTTTTATAATTGTATACAAGTATAATTGTGATATATATGTAGTGTAGAAATTTTTACTTTGTATAACACACTTATCCATGATCAAGTGTACTTTTTCTTTTAGATTCCCTTCTAAATGAATGCCTTTTTATCTATTATTTTAAAACCCCTCATTTTTTAAAGAAAGGTTGCATATTTTTTAATACTTAATGTATAATTTATTATTATTTTTAGTTTTATCCTTAAAATTAACATATCTAATCATTTTTTAAGAATAAGTATTACTCAAATTAGATACTTTTTATGAGACGATAGATGTAATTTATTTTTCCACAATTTTAAAATATCAAATTCTTTAAAGTTTTAACATTTTAATTTTTTGTTAAACCATAATTCAAATTGATACACTAAATGAGTTTAAATATATTTTTTTTTTATGAATCGCTCCTCCCTATAACGTTCAGTGATAAATATTAAATATGGTATTGTTCTAATATATCGTAAATTGTTGATCAAGGTGTGAACAAGATCAAATGCGAAAATGTAAGTGGATTGAAGGAAATTTTAGCTAATTCCTTTTTTCAATAGGACCAAGAGGAGGATCTCATTCTTTACGTGGGCGAATGGTGGATGGTTGAGATTGGCTGCTTTACCGATCCTTACACAAATTTGGCCCTTATCTTACTTCCTTCGGTTTGCATGGCAAGTCAACTTATGATTGTCTCATGGATGAAATTTTGTAGTGATAGTTATTATTATTGCTATTTTTATTTTATATATTTTGGATTTTATTTTATTTTTTATTTCTTAAATAGATTAGAATTACCTTTTTATACGTGAATAAGTTTGATATTGTAGGTATGAACTCGCGTTTCTATATATCTATTTTTTGAAAAGCTTTTTTTGATTGGTTGTGATGGGTGTTAATCCTACTGGATTAGCTCTTATGTCGCTTCTCACTAGGTGAGGCTGGTGGGTTTTCTAGAAGGCTCCACCGGAGGTGTTTTCTTTATTGTTTTCATCCTTCTTCTTTCCACTGAGGTATGAAACTGTTCCTCTAAACTGATTTTCTGGCTGCGTTTTTGTGATTGAGCTTCTTTCCGGGGTATGGAGTGGGTTCACCCGAAAAGGAGGATTTTTAGCAATCTGAGTCCTAGGTGGGATGTGTTTCCGGCTTAGGGTATTCGTGGAAGGTCTAGGGATAGTGTTTATCCCTCCGTCTACATTTCAGAGTTTTCGGAGAGAGTTAAAGCTACCGATCTATATGAAATTTTTGGTTGTAATAGGGACATTGTGGAGGTGGTGATCCCCCATCGATGGAACAAGGTGGGCAAAAGATACGGTTTCGCAAGGTTTAATAATGTTGTGGATTTGAGATGTCTAGCTATCAAGTTAGACAATATTCTGATCGATGGAAAGAAGATTCACGCTAATCCCCCGAGATTTGAAAGGAAGGAGGTTAGTAGAAGGAGGTATTTGCTATCTGGTAATTTCCAGAATTCTTCTCTTCAGTTTGCTCGGGGGAGACTTTTTCTGGAGAAGGAAGCTGGGTTGTTGGATGGGAAAGGAAAGAAGACTTATGTGGAGGCGTTTGGGAGACAAGGAGTTTCGTAGGGTCAAGTCGAAACGTCGAGGATGGTATTTTATTCGGAGGAGAGTGTGCTTCAGAAGTTGAGTAGAACGTATATTGGGGAGGTCATTTCTTCGGGAATGACTTCAATGGTGTCCACTTTCTTTGAGTTGCAGGGACTATTTTCTATAAAGGTTACCCCGATGAGTGCGCTTTTGTGCTTGTTAGAGGATGAGAGTGGGGGGAGATTCAGGAGTTGATTACCGATGATGAAGGGTGGTGGAAAAAATGGTTCAAGTCTATTAGGCTGTGGGCGGCTTGCGAGGTTGATAACGTCAAATTATTTTGGTTGCGATTACAAGGGGTTCCTGTTCAAGCATGGCACGTTGACTTCTTCTGCGGGGTAGCAAACGAGTTAGGAGAATCTATATGTGTGGACGAGGCGACCTTAATCGGAGGTTCGAAGGATGTAGCTTGGATAAAGATTAAAGTCCCTCTTTCATTTAAGTTTATGGATTTTATGTCGGTTTCGGTCAATGATGAAGTCTTTAAGATTTGGATTGAAGTGGATTATAATGGTTCTTTGCGTTCTCATCCGGATTCCATAGTCTCTAGCGAGTAGGACTCCTCTTCTTGTGGTTCTGGATCAGAGGGGGAGCAAGGGTTTTTTTTTGAAGAAGAGGAAGTTCCTATGAGTCTTCAGGAGAAAGCAGTAATTGAGGGAGATGGGTTTGTTACCCAGAAGAATTCTGATGATGGAAGTGGTTTTCAGAGTCAAGGTAATGGTCCAAAGGTTAATAGGAAGGAAGTGTGTTTGGATAATGATTCTAGAGAAGGTAGTTCGGTGGGCCCAGTTTCTGAAAAAGGAGGTTGCTGACTTTGTTTTTTACGAGGCAATCTTTGCTACAAAAGGCATGGCAGGTAGTACATCGAAAGAAGGATTATCTTTTCATCCTGCTCTTAAGCCGAATATATCCGATACTTCTAGAGTGGCGTGTTCGGTTGGTACTCACCCTTCTCTCCGTACTTCTAATCACGTGAAGAAAAAGGGGTTCTCTATTTCCTCGGAAACTCAAAAATGTGGGGCAGGGAGGTGCTTTTCAAAAGAATTGAAATTTAAAAGTATTTATGCCTTGGGTGGTCCCCCTTAAAAAAACTATAGGGGGAAAAGTAAGGATGAGCATGCAAGGTTTTCGGCTAGGAATGTTTTAGTTCCAGTTCGTTCATCATCTATTCCAGTTTCTTATTTTCCTGTTACGGTCCATTCTAAAGGGTCTAATGGTGCCTTGGAAGCTGGTTGTTTGTCAGGAGAGTCGGATATTATTAGGTGTAATAACAGGTTGTTGGAGAATTCGGATTGTATTGTGGGGAATAGACTTTGGAATGCTATTTCGGATTTAGGGATTGCCAAAGGTGAATCAAAATCTGAGTTTAGAATTCGGTTGGAAGAAATGGAGAAGGAAGATAAAATTAGAGCTCGTGGAGGGAAGGCGATCCAAAGTGTGTTAAAATGATTATAGGATCGTATAACATTCGTGGAGGAGGAAGTAGAATAAAGAGGAGTAGGATCTCTCTTTTTATTAATAAAGGTCATATTGATATCTTTATGATTCAAGAAACGAAGATTCAAGATTTGACTGATTCTTTAGCTAGGAGTTTTTGGAAGAACCAAATGGTTGATTATTCCTTTTCCAATTCTATTGGATCGGCGGGAGGTTTGTTAATTCTTTGGAAAACCGGTAGTTGCGAAGTCATAAGTAGCTTTAAAGGGGAAGGTTTCTTGGGTATCAAAGTTAGAAGAAATTGTGAAGTGTTTTACTTGGTCAACGTTTATTCTCCGTGTGATATTGATTTGAAACGTATCTTATGGAGTAGGATTTTGGAACTAAAGGCGAGCATGGTGGATGGAGATTGGATATTAGGAGGGGATTTTAATGTGATTAAATGTCATAGTAAGCGAAAGGGTTGTAACGTTAGGAGCATTAATCCCGAATGGGGAGAATTCGAGGAGTTTATTTTGAAAAGTGAGTTGATTGATGTTTCTTGCAAAGGAAAGAAATTCTCTTGGTATGGAGGAGGAGGAAGGGCTTGTAGTAGGATTGATCGATATCTTATGGGGGACAATTTAATCGATAAGTGGGGGGTGGTGGGGCAATTCATAGGATTGAGGACACTACGCTAAAAAAGTGTTTAGACGGCACTTAAAAGACAGCGCTTCTATAAAAAAGCGCTGCTAAAAAGAATAAAAAAATTTCGCTAAAAAAAGCGCCTTAAAAGAAAGGCTTTAGAAAGCGCTTTTAAAAAGCGCTGTAAAAGACTTCCACCTTAGACCACCTTAGAAAGCGCTTTCCAAAAAGCGCTGCTATAGGTGTCACTTTAGAGAGCGCTTCTAAAAAGCGCTGTCTAAAGGCCACCTTAGAAAGCGCTTTTATAAAGCGCTCTTATAGGCCTCTAATTATTTTCACTTTAGAAAGCGCTTTCTAAGGAAAAACGCCCTCTAAAGTCCTTTACTAATTAAAATATAAAACAATTCTAAATATTTTCAGAGACACTTTTATTCATTTTCTCTCTCGACCGTTTCTCTAAACCCTTGTCGTTGTTCTTGCCATTGTCGTTCGTGAAAACGTTGTTGTTGTTGTTGTTCTTATTCTCTTATATTATTCATTTCTCTTTTATTATTCATTTCTCAAATCGTTCTGAAAACGAAAACGAATAAGGTACTCTTTTATTATTCATTTCTCTTTTATTATTTATTTCTCTTTTACTATTCATTTCTCTAAAAACGAAAACGAAAAAGTTTTCACGATGAGGATAAAAGCATCCTCTTTTATTGTTGCAGAATCTTTTTTCTTTTATTTTTCATGTATATTTTTATGAAAAAGTATTTTTTTTTATAATATGTTCATTGTGTTATGCATTCATGATACAACCTAGTTTTGTGGAAGGTATTTTCATAAGGAAGCTAATATTAAAGTATCTTCACAACTATTATTGAAATTGTGAAGGTTATTTCATGACTATTAAATATTTTCTACTGTATATTTGGTCTATCCTTTTTTTTCAAGTTCATTTATTTCATTTTCTAGAACTTGTGACTTTTTGTTATAAGTTTATTGTCTACTTTATACTTATGTAGGTGTTTACCTCTAATTGTTGCTTGTTTGTGATTACATGTTGCCACTTATCAAGTTATGACTCATAATTGGTCAATTAATGATATTTCATTTTATGATACGTGTATAGGGATTACTTGTGTTCAAAGTGTGAAAATCGGATCGTTTCCCTACAGGTATAACATTTTTTCTTTTTGTTTTTGTTTAGTTTAATTAGTATAACTATGGATAAGAAATGGATGTCTTCAAGTCGATTGTCGAAAGAGTACGACAATGGGGTATCGGAATTCGTTAAGTTTGCTGTTGCGCACGCCAAAGACCCCAGTCGAATGATATGTCCTTGCTTGGGTTGCTATTTTGGGAGTCGGGTTGATGCGGTTCAGTTGGCATCGCATTTATTGAGGAGTGGAATTGATAGAAGTTATACATGTTGGAATTTGCATGGTGAGAAAATTAACGGGAATGTTGAATCGGGGGATAATACGACCTACGCTTCATACGACAACGGCACAGATACATACGATTCTGATCGAGTCGAAGAGATTGCAGAAGCACTTGAAGAAGATCTTAAGGATTGTCCCAAAATATTTGAGAGGTTGGTAAGCGATGCAGAGAAATCGTTGTATAATGGTTGCACCAAATTTACAAGATTGTCTGCGGTATTAAAGTTGTACAACTTAAAGGCGGGCAATGGATGGTCGGATAAAAGTTTCACAGAATTATTGGCCCATATGAAAGATATGCTTCCAGAGGATAATGTTCTTCCTAATCGAACATATGAAGCCAAGAAGATGTTGTGCTCTATTGGCATGAGCTATGATAAGATACATGCCTGTCCAAACGATTGCGTATTGTTTCGAAATGAGTATGCATCGTTAAATGAGTGTCCTAAATGTGGGGTCTCTCGATATAAGAAAAAGTTGTCTCCAGCAAAAGTCTTATGGTATTTTCCTATAATTCTGAGATTTAGACGCATGTTTCGTAGTGAGACCGATTCAAGACACTTGACTTGGCATGCAGATGAAAGAATTATTGATGGAAAGTTTTGACATCCGGCAGATTCACCACAGTGGATGAAAATTGATGATGATTATCCTGAATTTGGAAAAGAACCAAGAAACCTTCGCTTGGCATTATCTACTGATGGAATGAACCCACACAGTATTCAAAGTATCTCACATAGCACTTGGCCTGTGATCATAATGATTTATAACCTACCTCCATGGCTATGTATGAAGCGTAAGTACATGATGTTATCTATGTTAATTTCTGGGCCTAGACAACCAGGGAATGACATAGACGTATACTTAGCACCCTTAATCGAAGATTTAAAATTTTTGTGGGAGAATGGTGTGGAGGTTTATGATGGGTATAGGAAAGAAAGTTTCAACTTGAGGGCGATGTTGTTTGGCACAATTAATGATTTTCCAGCATACGGAAATCTATCAGGGTACAACATAAAGGGTCAATGTGCGTGTCCTATTTGTGAAGATAAAACAGATTGGACGCGATTGGAGTTTGGTCAGAAGAATGTCTTTCTCGGTCATCGTAGATTCTTAAATTCTAATCATCACTATCGTGGGTGGAGAAAAGCATTCAATGGAGAGCCAGAACATGGTAGAGCTCCAACTATATTGACAGGTGATCAAATTTTTGAAAAGGTGAAAGATGTGACAACTCAGTTTGGAAAGCCTTTTGCACATACACTTGTCAAGAGTGGGTGGAAGAAGAGGTCAATTTTTTTTGAACTGCCATATTGGAAGTCGTTGTATGTAAGACATTTTCTCGATGTTATGCATATTGAAAAAAATATATTTGACAGTGTTATTGGTACGTTACTCAATATACCAGGAAAGTCTAAGGATGGCCTTAAAGCAAGAAAGGACTTGGTACATATGGGGATAAGAACTGAATTAGGACCCTTGAAGAAAGGAAAACGAACATATCTACCGCCTGCTGCATATACTCTATCTAGAAAGGAGAAAAAAGTATTGTGTAAGTTTCTAAGTGAAGTTAAAGTTCCAGAAGGATACTCTTCAGATATTAGAAGACTTGTGTCTATGAAAGACCTCAAGTTAAAGAGTTTAAAGACGCATGACTGCCATGTTATAATGGAACATTTTCTACCAATAGGTATACGTTCTATTCTGCCAGAAAAAGTAAGAAGCGCAATAACTAAATTGTGTTTTTTCTTCAAGTCAATTTGCAGTAAGGTGATCGATCCTGCGATCTCACCAACATTGCAAAAAGAACTAGTTATTACTTTGTGTGATCTTGAAATGTATTTTCCTCCCTCGTTTTTTGACATAATGGTTCATCTAGTTGTTCATCTAGTGAAAGAGACACAATTGTGTGGACCGGCTTATATGAGATGGATGTACCCTGCTGAACGTTATATGAAAATATTAAAAGGGTATGTGAAAAATCGAAGTCGACCAGAGGGTTGTATTGCCGAACGATACATTGTTGAAGAAGCGGTTGAGTTTTGTACTGAATATCTGTCCAATGTACAATCAACTGGACTCCCCAAATCTCATATTGTCGAAAAAAAAGAAGGAAAAAAGTTAATTGGAAATGAAGTTGTGACAGTATCAAGGGTCGAACGGGATCAAGTGCATTTGTATGTTCTGCACAATGAGAATGAGGTTGAGCCATATGTTGAAATGCACAGGATGTTCTTCGAGGTTTAAATCCAAATAGAAATGAGAATTGGATAGTACGAGAGCACAATCGAAGTTTCATACATTGGTTTAAGGATCATATTTATTCAAAGTATTATTCAGACCGCGATTCAATAACAGAAAGGTTGAGATGTTTAGCATATGGTCCAAGTATGGTCGTGTTTTCCTATAGCGCATACGCAATTAATGGATACACATTTTATACCAAAGAAAAAGATGATAAAAGTACTATGCAAAATAGTGGTGTCACCGTGGTAGCTGAAGCAATGCACATTTCAAGTGTGAAAGGCTTAAACCCCAAATTTACAAATCTGTCATATTTTGGGGTTATCGAGCGCATTTGGGTGTTTGATTATGAGAAGTTTCAGATTCCTATATTTCGTTGCAAGTGGGTTGAAAATAATAATGGCGTACGAATGGATAAGTCAAGATTTTTGCAAGTGGATCTTAATAGGGTGGGGTACAAAGATGAGCCTTTTATTCTAGCCTCTCAAGCTAAACAAGTGTTCTATGTCACTGATCCGACAAGTACAAAATGGTCTATAGTGCTTTTATCTAACAAAGTAATTGATGAAAACGTTGGAGATCAAGGTGATATTGATGTTGATATTGAATCATTTACTAGAAATGATCAAGATGAAAATATTATAGCGAATGAATAATATACTAGAAATGATCATAATGAGGGTATTTGGATCAATCCAACCATCCGTGTTGTTAAGAGACGGGTAGAACATACTCTAAACAAGAAAAGAAAGAGACGTTAGTGAAAAAGGTACTAGTTGTAAAATTATAGCTTATATCATTCAATATAGCTTATATCATTCAATAGATTAGGATTATGGATTTTTATATTTGTCATTTAATTTCTGTTTTTTTCTTTCTTACAGGTCAAATGTCTAGTAACCAGGAAGATACGCACGAGTAGCACGGGCTAGAGCAACCAATATTACATGGGTCAAAGTGGAGATTTCTTCAAATGGGACAATTGGTGATTTCTATCACGGTATGCATGGTTTTATAACTTAGGATTTATTTTAATATTTATCGGATATGTCATATATATAATTTATTACTTTTAACTAAATAATGCGTATTTTATTTTGTTATGTAGTATTTCGATGATATGGCGTGTCCTTATTACACGAGGAAACAATTGCAAGATACTAAGGAGGAATTGTGCAAATTTTTTATTGCAAGAAGAATTCTTTCTTGATTGTATAGTTTTGTGAATGTAAATTCTAGTTTATTGAAATGTAAATTCTATACTGGTTTATTGATGGAAATGGTAAATTCTATACTGGTTTCTAGTTAATGTAAATTCTAGTTTTGAAATAGAATTTGTTGATGGAAATGCATATCCATACTAGTTTATTGGAATGTGAATTATACAGGTTTATGGAAATGTGAATTATACAGGTTTCTGCATTAAAAAAAATGGTTAAAATGGGATTTTTTAAAAAAATCTTCAAAATTTTACGTAGACAAAAGACAGCGCTTTTAATAAAAAAGCGTTGTCTAAGGTTATACATTAGACAGCGCTTTCAAAAGCGATGTCTAAAGTCCAGCTTTAGAGAGCGCTTTTAATGAAAAAGCGCTCTCTAAAAGTATATAAAAAAAATCAATATACGTATACATTAGACAGCGCTTTCTAAAGCGCTGTCTAAAAGCACCTTTAGAGAGCGCTTTTGAAGGAAAAAGCGCTTTCTAAAGTTTATAAAAAAAAATTTTAAATTTTTAACGTATACATTAGACAGCGCTTTTATAAGCGTTGTCTAAAGTCCCCTTTTAGAGAGCGCTTTTTCATAAATAAAAAAGCGATGTCTTTACCTACGACAGCGCTGGCTTAGACAGTGCTTTTAAGCGCTGTCATAGGCCAAAAAAAGCGCCCTCTTTTCCCTTGTTTGGCGTAGTGGGGATATTTCAGATCATTGTCAAATTTGGCTTGTCGTTGATAAATCAATTTGGGGTCTAAAACCTTTCAAATTCAATAACGAATGGTTTGAACATAAAGATTTTGTTCCTTTTGTCGAGAAGGCTTGGAGTAGGTTAGAGGTGGAAGGGAGAAGAGACTTTGTGCTTAAAGAGAAGTTAAGGCTCAAGGGGAGGCTTTTATGGTAGAATCACAACATTTTTGGAAAGATTGATTTGGAGGTGGAAGATAACGTTGCTATAATGAATGAGGATAATGATATTGGGGAGGAATTAGGGCTTGTCGTTTCGGAGGAGAAAAGAAGGGCGAGTAGAGATTTTTGGCTGAAGCCCAAAATTAAGGAGAATATGCTAATTCAAAAATCGAGACTCAAGTGGATCAATGATGGAGATTCGAATAGTAGATTTTTTCGTCGTGTGATGAAAGGAAGAAGGAGACGTAATTTCATTGGTTCTTTTAATCCGGATAGTGGGGAGGTTGCATCCGTTAAGGAGGTTAAAGAAGAGGTTCGAGGTCATTTTGCCTCGAAATTTTTAGAAACGGATTTGGATAGGCTAGTTGTGGAAGGGCTTTCTTTTAAGTCTCTCGTTTCTTCCGAAAGGCTTTTTCTAGAAGCTCCTTTTTTGGAAAGTGAGATTAAGGAGGCGGTGTGGGGTTGTGATGGTTCGAAGAGCCCGGGTCCGGATGGTTTCACGTTTCTTTTTTATTAACAAGTGTTGGTACTTCTTGAAAGAAACTTTATAAAGTGTGTTGAGTTTTTTCATGGAGGATCCTCTTTATCTAGTGCTATTACTTCTTCTTTCTTAACTTTGGTACCTAAATCCTCAAATCCTTTGGGTCTTGATGACTTTAGACCTATTTGTTTAGTAGGTTGTATTTATAAAGTTCTTGCTAAACTCTTAACTTCTAGATTGAAGGTGGTGCTTAATTCTATTATCTCCAAAAATCAAAGCACTTTTGTTCCGGGGAGACAATTGTTAGATGGGGTTATAGGGGCTAATGAGTTAGTGGATTATGCTTATAAGGAAGGAAATGAGTGTTTACTTTTCAAAGTGGACTTCGAGAAGGCTTATGATAAAGTTTCTTGGAATTTTCTTAGGTTTTGGCTTAGGAGAATGGGGTTCGGTGAATTATGGTTGAAATGGATGGAGGTTTTGATCTTTACTAGTAAAATGTCGGTGTTGGTAAATGGTAGTCCGGCGAAGGAGTTTGTGGTTGAAAGAGGTTTGAGGCAAGGAGATCCCATTTCTCCGTTTCTTTTTGTAATAGTGGCCGAAGGTTTGAGAGCTTTGGTTGGGAGGTCCGTAGAGATTGGAAATTTCAAGGGGTTTAATTTTAAAGGGAGTTGTTTTGTGGACATCCTCCAATTTACGGACGACACTTTGTTGGTAGGAGATGGCAGTTAGAATCATCTCTGGACGATTAAAGCGGTGCTAAGGGGTTTTGAGTTAGTGTCGGGTTTGGGAATTAATTTACACAAAAGCAAGTTAATTGGGGTGAATGTTAATTCTAATCTCTTGGAAGTGGCTACCTATTTTCTTTCTTGTAGAAAGGAGGAGAATAAGTTTTCTTTTCTTGGGATTCCTATTGGAGTTTACTCTAATAAGGAATCGATGTGGTCGGGTTTGATTGCGAATATGGAAATGAGACTTTCTAGTTGGAATAATCTTTTGCTTAGTTTCGGGGGAAGACTAACTCTTTTGAAATCGGTTTTGTCTTCTCTTTCTATATTTATGCTCTCTTTCTATAAAGCTCCGAAGAAGGTCGTCAACAAGATCACTTCAATTCAAAGTAATTTTCTTTGGGGAGGATCGGTGGATAAGAAATGTATCCATTGGGTGAGTTGGAGAGATGCTTGCCTTCTGGTAGATAGAGGTGGCCTTGGGCTTCGTAGGATTGATGATTTTAATGTTGCCTTTCTTCATAAATGGAGGTGGAGGGTTTTATCAGAATCTAACTCCTTGTGGTTGGACGTGTTGAGGGCTCGGTACGGGGATATTACTCTTCAAATGGTGAGTTCGAAAGGTGTTACTCCGAAGGTTAGTAGTTCTTCTTCTTGGTGGAGGCAGATGACGAAGTTGGCAAATTACTATCGGGAGGACTTTTTTGCTTCGAATTGCGCTTATGAGGTTAGTAATGGTTTTTATACTTCTTTTTGGCATTCCTTTTGGCTTGGAGATTTTTGTTTAAGGGATAAATATCCTCTTTTATTTAATGCCTCCCTCCTTAAGAATGTTTCTATTGCTTTTATGGGAGGTTGGGAAAGTGGAGTGTGGAAGTGGGGGAATTTAGGTGTGGCGGAGGTCGATGGAGGGGCGGAGGGTGGGCTGTCCGCCGACAGTCCTTGAGGAGACGACAGCGCGTGTTCAGCTCGAGAGAGTGAGCTTGTCCACGGCTGGCCGAGACGTGGTTCTTTGGAAGGCGGCCAATGATGGTTGTTTCTCGGTTTCTAGTTTCCGGGAACTTGAGAGTGTTTTTCGCGTTCCTTACGGTCCTATTAATAAGTTCGAAGAAGCCTTTAATGTGCTTTGGAAGATGGATACTCCTTTGAAGGTTAAAGGTTTTGCTTTGAGAGGGTGTATTTTTTAGGACAGTAACATTGATTGCATTTTTTGTAGCAATTCTCGCAAAACGACCAACCATTTAATGTTAAATTGTAGTGTTTTAAAGTTGGTTTAGAAGGAGATTGCGGAATGGTTTGGTAAACGAAAGAGAATGGAAAGAGGAAAGGAGGGTTGTGTTTGGTTAGCAACTATTTGGTTTATTTGGTTGAAGAGGAATGCTATTATTTTTAAGCAGGACACTTGGAACGTTTTGGATATCGTTTGGAGCATTAAATCTTTGGTTTGGAGATGGTCTTTCATCGGGAAGATTACTTGAGCCAATTGTAACTTTTATGAGTTTAGTAAACTCCCTTTGTTGTATTTAGTTTAAGTTTCTATTGGAGAGTAATTTTCTTGTCGGGCTTTGTGCTCGTTCTTTTTGTAAGAAGGTTGAGAACCCTTTGTTCTCCTATTAATTTGATCCTTGCTTATAAAAAAAAATGTCTCTTTACAGCTATCAACTGTGATTTTTTTTTTGTAAGCAAGTAATTTCATTAAACCGAGAACTAAGGGTTCTCGAACTTGTTTACAAAAAGACGAGAATTAACACTCGACAAAAAAATATCAAAAACCAATTGATCCTACGCCAAGTGATACAACGGATTTTTACAAAACTCGTAACAATTACAATTTGTTTTAGCAATATCGCCTATCAACTGTGAATTGAATTGTTAGCTTAATTTTATTTTTGTTTTTAATTTTTTAAAAAGAAACATAAATATTCCTCCAATTATTCTTTAGTGTTTATTTCTTACTCACATTTGCTTAAAAAATACATAAATATGAGTATATTATTAAAGAATTATGATTTTTTCATTAAAATAAATAAGATTTTTTTCATGAAAATTATGACTCAAAATTGAACAGAAAACTACTACAAATATTAAACTTTCTTTTATCAATTTATTAATAAAAGAGAGATCTCAGTGGTATGCTTATCCTAATAATATATGTTCACCCTAGATATTTCTATATGTATGAGATTTTCCACCTCTCACAAAAGCTTTCAGCCAATAATATAAGTTCTTTCCGCCAGTATAATAAAGAATAAATGCGAAACCCTGAACTGAAAATATCTAGTTCTGAAAGGCGGTATTCTTCTGCATAGTAGAAGCCGTCACTTACGAAATCACCCTTCAAGCCACGCAACGCTCACCCCACCTCAAACTTGTACACGGTTTTTACATCTCTATCCCAATCTTTTCTCATATTCTCATAAATCAGAAACCGAGTCTTGAAGTGAAGAACGACACAGTTAGGTGAGAGTTTTCACACTCGAGTCAAAACCCTAACTAACCAGCGATCCTCCAAAACTGATCCCGGCGGTGGTTTGACGGTTGCATCCGCGCTGGTTGCCGAAAACTCCGTCGTGTAGAAGTGAAAATCCGTTTTGATGGTAGTGATCTCAACGGAACTGAAGTTTGCAGCTCCGGAACTGTTTCAACCGAACGGTGTACTTGATCTACACACTTTGCTGATTTTGATGGTGGGTATGTGTAATTTCTGGATTTGAGATTCATTTCGCGAAGTTTACGCAGTATGATAATAACACTGTTTTGTTTTCTTCTTAGGTGAACCTTCTTGCTCATTTTTTTCCTTTACATCAAATATAGCTCTAAGTTTTTTTATTACATAACCGTATTGAATATGCTGTGAATAGGCAATATTTACGGAGCTATTTTTGGGAGTACCTTCATTGGTGAGTAAATCACCCTGCTTACAAGTGAACATCATATATGAGATATTTTTGTTAGAATAATAGTGTAATTAACACCTTTCTCTCGATGGATTTTAGGATGGTGACTGATATTCCAGCAACTACCGGAGCTAGTTTTGGTATGTATATTATTTCCATCCTTTCCATGGGTTAAATAGTTACATGAATTAAAAGTTTATTAAAAACGATATGTATATAATGGATAATACAATGGATAATTATCTTGATAGTAATAAGTTTTTATTTTATATTATATTACGTTTGAGGTAAGATCAAATGCTACTATAAAATGAGATTAAGTGTCAGTTTGATAATGGTCATAATTAGAGATAAAATACAATAATTGTATTATAGTATATTTTAATTGAGTTTTGATAAGAGACTAATATACTAGTTAACTTGAATATGGCATAACTTATAAACAATATAATATGATTAAGAAAATCATTGATTATGTATAAAAAAATAATATGTGATAGATTCTACTTCTAGCTACTATAGATCTAAATTGCAAAGGAAGAAGACAACATAAAAATAAGCTTTTCTTGTTTCATAAACCTTCAAGTCCCAACACTAAAGCTTAAATACTTAGGGTTTTCTAAACAATTGGGCCTAAGTAAAACTGCATAACCCAATACAAAAACAAGTCTAAAAGAAATAATAATAAAACTGAAAATATTAATTAATAAAAATAGTAATCTTGGAACCATTTGGGCCAATGGACTTTACGATTGGGCTTAAAAGTATATCTTCTAACAATACTCTCGGGCCCCATAGGAACCTTGTCCTCAAGGTTCAGTGTAGTTGTGCCACGTGTTCGTTGGAGAAGGCTGAGTGGAGATGGATATTGGACGTTGGGCTGATGGAGGTTTAGAGGTGGTAGCACATGGGTTTGGTTTGGCGTGGCGCTCGAGGTAGGGAAAGGCACATGGTTTTGTGGATAAAGTAAGGGAAAAATGGTTTTGTCAGAATGTGTAGTAGCATGTGTGATGGGAATAGGTGAAAGATGGAGTGGGTTACTTTGAATATTTGGTAAAGTAGAGGGTTTCGTGGGAAAGAGTGATGGGTGAGATACAGCTGTATCCACATGTGCGGTAGGAGGGGGCGCGTGGCTATGCATGTGGTGTGTGGTGAGAGCAGAAGTTGCCACCTGGCTTGGAATTAACGGCTGGGATGATCCATTCGTTGGGAGTACAGAAGCATGCGTTGGGGCTACTTGAGATAGATTTTGCAAGTCATTAACACTTGCACTTTGCTTTGTGAAACACAAATTTGGCAAAGAGTCTGACTTTTCCAAACCCACTTGTCCTCTAAAACTCAATTCTTTTTCTTTCAAACTCGCCTCCTTTGCTTCCAAATTCGCCTCAGTTGCTTCCAAACTCATCTCAGATAGTTCTAAACTCAGCTTTGTTTTTTTCAAACCCTCCTCTTTTTCTTTCACAGTCGCATCTGGAACTTGAAATTTAAGTTGTTGTTGGGGTTCAGTTCTGGGTTTGCCGTCGCCTTTTAAAAAATTTGCAAAGTCAATGGCATGTGCAGAAGAAAAATAAGGTCGTAACTGAGAAACATGAACCACTGGGTGGATCCTTGAAGAAAGTGGTAGATCTAGCTCGTAGGTAACTTCACCGATCCGGCGCTTCACTTGGAAAGGACCAAAAAATCGTTTTGAGAGTTTTTGAGAAGTTCTTCGACTAACAGTTTGTTGTCTATACGTTTGAAGACGGAGGAGTACCAGATCACCCACTTGAAAGGTAAACGCTATTCTTTTCTTGTTTGCTTGCTCTTCCATTTTGGATTTACTTTCTACCAAGTTCCTTTTTAACTCAGATAGGATTTTGTCTCTGTCTTGCAAGGTGTTGGCTAAGGAGGGCAGTGCGACTGAACCCGAGATGAAATCCGGTATGGAGGGGGGAGATCTACCATAGAGAGCTCGAAAGGGAGTCATTTGTATCGAAGTGTGAAACGAGGTATTGTACCAGAACTCAGCCAAGTGAAGAAATCTGTACCATCGTCGTGGTTGGTCACTTGTAAAACATCGAAGGTATGTTTCCAAGCTCCTATTAACAACTTCAGATTGTCCATCTGTTTCTGGGTGATATGCTGAGCTGAATTTTAAAATTGTTCCATGCAGTTTGAAGAACTCCTTCCAGAAATGGCTAAGGAAGAGCGGATCGCGGTAAAAAATTATGGTCTTAGGAACTCCGTGAAGTCTGAAGATTTCGACAGAAAACCGAGCGGCTAGATCCTGAGCTGAAAATTTTGTTGGAAGAGCAATGAAGTCGGCGTATTTGGAAAGGCGGTCACAGACAACCCAAATGACAGTATGGCCGAATGAGTTTTGAAGGTGCGTGATGAAGTCCATAGTAATGTCCTCCCAGACCTGAGTTGGAGTTGGCAAGGGTTGAAGTAAGCCTTTCTTTTTCTGTGTTTGACTTTTATTATGCTGGCAAGTTGAGCAATGTTTAACAAAATGTTTGACATCTTTGTAGAGACCAGGCCAAGCGAAAGAGATAGCTACCCGTACAGCAGTTGCTTTAACGCTTGAGTGACCTGCAGTAGGTGTGCCGTGGAATTCAAAAATCAGAGCTTTTCGGAGATTCGGCAGGTCAGGTATAAACAACTTGTTTTGAAAATAGAGCAATTCATTGATGAAGTTATAGTCTCTTTTATCCTCTGGAGTGGTGGATTTTTTTGAAACTAACTGCTGTCCTTCTGAATCATGTGTGTAATACTTCTGGAGACGTTGAATGAGAGTTGGCACGGGGGAAGATAAAGAGAACAACAATGGAGAGTCACTGTATTTTCTGCTCAGTGCATCTGCTACCCGATTTGAACGTCCAGGTTTGTAAAAAATTTCAAAATTAAATCCCTGTAATTTTGAAGCCCATTTTTACTGCTCTGGAGTTTGAATCTTTTGCAACAACAAGTTCCTTAAGCTTTTTTGATCTGTGTAGATATTGAAGTGATGTCCTACCAAATATTGTCGCCACTTCTTGATGGATTCCGTGATGGCAAACATTTCTCGGACATAAACAGAAGCAGCTTGCATTCTAGGAGTCATTTTCTTGCTGAAGAATGCAATAGGGTGGCCTTCCTGGGATAAGACAGCGCCGATGGCAACTCCAGATGCATTAGTATCTAGATCAAATTGTTTTGTAAAGTCCAGCAATGTTAGCACCAGCATTTTTGTCATTTTCTTTTTTAGCTCTGTAAAGGCTGAACTAGCCTCTGTACTCCAAGAAAACCTAGTGGAACGCAAAAGATCGGTGAGAGGAGCGGCGAGAGTGGCGTAGTTTTTGACAAATCTGCGATAGAATCCGGTGAGCCCCAAAAATCCTCTAAGTGCCGTGAGTGAACGAGGTTCAGGCCAGTCCAACACTGCCTGAATCTTTTCCGGGTCTGGTTCAACACAACCAGCAACAATAACATGTCCTAGATAGCCAACTTTCTCCACTGTAAAGACACATTTTGACAATTTCGCAACAAAACAGTGGGATAATAAAAGATCAAATACAACCTGCAAATGAACTAAATGATCATTAAAAGTAGCACTGTAAATCAATATATCGTCAAAAAAAACCAATACAAACTTGTGTAAGTATGGTCTTAGGAGATCATTCATAGCGGACTGAAAGGTAGAAGGGGCGTTAGTGAGCCCGAAAGGCATTACGAGAAACTCGTAATGACCATCAAAAGTGCGAAAAGTTGTTTTATGCACCAATGATAGATTCTACTTCTAGCTACTATAGATCTAAATTGCAAAGGAAGAAGACAACAAAAAAATAAGCTTTTCTTGTTTCATAAACCTTCAAGTCCCAACACTAAAGCTTAAATACTTAGGGTTTTCTAAACAATTGGGCCTAAGTAAAACTGCATAACCCAATACAAAAACAAGTCTAAAAGAAATAATAATAAAACTGAAAATATTAATTAATAAAAATAGTAATCTTGGAACCATTTGGGCTTTTGGACTTTACGATTGGGCTTAAAATTATATCTTCTAACAATATGACTAAGAAAATCATTGATTATCTATAAAAAAAACGCGATTAAGAAAATCATTGATTACCTGTAAAAAAAAATATGATTAAGAAATCGTTGATTATCTATTTCAAATATATTTAAAATAAAATATATTTTAAAATAAAACATTAAATTTAATAAAATATAATTAAAGTACAAATATTTAACTTAAAATGTTTGATTTATTGTATGTTGGGTTGAGGTACCCTAGTACCTGTTATAAATTGGAATATACTTTTGCCTAAAAAAAAACTTAAAATGTAAATTGTTTGCCAACGGTCCTAAAAATATTAAGTATGTCAATCGGTAGGATAGTATAATACCCGTCTTCATATACGAGTTTTAAAAAAATCTTTTTATCTGAGCCCATATTCGCGTGAGTGTCAATGTTTGTACTCGTACCCGTGTCCTGTGGGTACCTAAGTATTCGTACCCATTACCCGCATGTTTAGTTAAAATAAATCGATCAATTATGAAATATCAACTATTTTAAAGTTTTTTATCAACATTTAAAAAAATTCAAAGATTTTATTGTTAAATTTTAAAATAAACAAATATTTATATTAAAATGTGCGGTACTTTATAATGGTATTTTTTTTAAAAATTGATAGACATACATTTTTATATAATAATATAAATAATAATATATAAATATATATTGTACGTGTATGAGACGGGTTGGGTACTAAGGTACCCGTACCTACACCCGAATCTATACCCACCTATTTTAGTGGATATTTACCAGTGCCCATGTCCAAGTTAATTTTGCGGGTTTTTATGCTATTCGTTGTGAACAATTTTTACGGATACTCAATGGGTATGAGCCAAATTGCCATCTCAAAAAAAATATCAAATGTCTGAATATGCCATTTGGATGACCGCAAGGAATAGTAATCCTTATGTGGATCTTAGCCATCGTTAAAAAAATCTTTGCTAGAAATCAATGTGTATTTAAACTGTTCCTATTAATTAAACAGTTGGTTATTATTATAAGCACATTTGACTTACATTTAACAATGAATATATGTAGTTCATATATAAACTTGATACATTAATTATTAATTATTGTTAAATATAATAAAAGAAAATCAAATTGCCTTATAACAATAATAACACAATGACTTGAGGTGTAAGCTATTTCTTAGTTTGTGACACAACCATAAAAGATATATGTGTACATAAAAACATACTACTAGTAGTAACTAGTAATAATATGTAGGCTAATTGTTGTAAGTTATGAAAAGCCACGACCCAACTTAGGGATTCATCGTTTCGTGTTTGTATTATTACGTCAACGGTGTAGACGAATAGTCTATGCTCCGAGATGGCGACATAATTTTAATACAAAGAGAATTTGTTGAACTTTACAATCTTGAATTGCCAGTTGCTGCTGTGTTCTTCAATTCTCAAAGGGAAGCTGGTTCTGGAGGAAGAACCTTTAGATAAATTAGCTATATTTTATGAAGTAATAATTTTAATGTAAGCTTAATTGGTAAATCCTACAAGAAAAACCATATAAATGATATAGAGATATACAGACACAAATCATGAGGGTTGTAGGTGCTGCATCCATGGTGGTAATATTTGGCAACATATGAAGGTTGAAGCCCTTTTCTGTCATATGAGTTTTATATTTGAAGGACTCATAATTAGATTTGAGGTTTTGTAAAATATATATGTTGTATACCAATTTTACTAGAAGTAATATTCTTAATAGTTACTAATAATAAATAAAATTCACTTGTGTGATCAATCAATGCGAGAATGGCATTGTTGGCGGATTTTGTGATGTGGGCTGCTGAGTGAGTCTATATGTGCAGGGTTCATGAAGGTTATTACTAGTGCAGGGATAAGAGTGGAAAAAATAAGGTATATGATTCCCGATAATGTAGAGTCATAGCTAATTGAGGTTGATCTGATTTATGATAAGGTTAGTTTCTTGTTCTGGCCTAATTTCTGGTGGATTCTGATATGTTTAAGCTTTCAGACACATGAATTTTTTTTCTTTATGGGTTTACTGTGGGTGAATGTGGTGTTTTTTTGATATAAAATATTTGTTATTCAGGTTATATCCAGTTCTTGAACAAGTAAATGAAAGTTACTGAAAATGAAACTTTGTAAGTTTTGTTTAAATGGAATTTTTCATGTTTATCTTAACTGCAAGGTACTCCGATGGCAAAGTAAGAAAATGACCAAGCAAGTACAGAAAATAAGAGTGAGAGTTAGAATGTCATGTAACCTGATCCTCTCATGAGAGAGGGTATTCATTGGTTGCCCCCAGCGCAGGGCCAATGGTCATCTACTTTGGGCCTTACGACCCATCCCAGTGCAGATAACTGCCAAGGCTTACGTGGCGTAGTGAAGACTAGTGCGTGGTCTTCGCCCTGGAGTAACGATCCCGTGATCTTCGGAAAGTGGATTGACTAGCTCTTTCGGAAGTGGACGTTACCTGATGACGTGTCCTCGCAGGGAGGAGAACATGGAGATCGTAAGGGGGAGAGGCGTGACCTCTCCCCGGTGTATATAACTTTTCTCGACAATAACCAACTATTACGTGCTCGACGATGAAGAGGTCCAGGTGTGTTCGACGACAGACAGACTTGGGCCTTGTTGGGCCGCATCACAGTATTGGGGTTAGGCTTGCCGACCCAGTCCAGAGCAGGAGCCCTTCAAGTTGTTGCTCCGAACTGTCGGAGTAATGACTTAAAGGTCAGCCCCTCCGGGGTGGATATCCGTTAACTGGGGCAGCGTGTCTGTAGTGCCGAGTTGCTAGAAAAGTATGCGATCAGGAGTAGGGGATGCTCGTCGTGCAGATTAAAGTTTTCCCGAGTTTTAAATGTCATTCTTGGGGTACAACGCGGGGAGATGAGAAGGGATGGATGCGTTCCTCATCCGGGCACCCGGGTAAATGAAAAGGCGCACGCGGGAATCCGCGTGCCACGTATCACCCGTTATTAAAGCCTAGGGCAGCTAGGGCTAGGGCACTTGAGTGCCTAGGGGTGCCTCGAGTCACGTAACGGTCTTATAAATAGGATTAGAGTTCGTGCCATTTGCACGTTTCCACTTTTTTCGCTCCGAGTCTTCTCTCCGCCTCTCCAACTTTCGTTGCCGTCTTTCCATCGTACGCCGCCATATTGGAAATTCTCAACCACCGTCTCAAGTAAGTTTCTGGTTCCTCTCTTCTTCCGTTTTATGTTCCCTACCGTGATTTCTCTGGTAAATTGATGTAGTTTTCGAGGAGGCCACAGAGTTTTCGACGAAAACGACGGAGCTTCTTTAGGTTTCTGATGAATAATAAGGGGAGTTGGGATGAGTCTCTCGACGACCTGATGAAGGTCCCGAGTGTCATACCCCAAATTTTGACCACTAAGGTTTCCCATCATTGTGCAAATCATCATCACAATATGGATGTACCTTCATGCCTCATCAGTCTCCTCAAGTATTGTTGAGCATTCACTACAATTAAGAATTAGGGTTTTAAGCCCTCTTAGAGCCTTAGACAAAAGATCAATCAAGATATGACATGATCTTCAACTTGTCTAACCTCTCAAACACCCATAAAGGATCAAGAGGACTCCCACATTAAGAATCAAGCACAAAGTTGCAGCATTCCAGGTGGATCAAGCCTCGAGATCGCCAGTGTCACCAAATTAGGGTTTTGGTCGACTAGGGCCTCTAGATGGAATCTTTCCTCTGGGCATGAGCCAATGCTTCACAATATAACCCAAGATACTACAAGGGACCTCATGGACCCATTCATCAAGTCAATTTTACCTTAGGGGATGCATTCACTAAAAATCATGAATTAGGGTTTCTTGACCTAATTCACCCCTAAGTTAACTTTTGGGACAAAACATGAGCCAAGACCTCAAGGAATGATTTGAGGGTCTCTAATAAACCACATTGATCCATTTGCAACAATGGATTGATCCAAGAAGCTTAACTCACAAGTTCCATTTTCATCAGGACAACAATTAAGGTTTTGAGGAAAAAGTCAACTGTACCTTTGACTTTTGACCAGGACATGCTCCCAAACCTTGGGACATGATTCAATACACCCTATAACCCCTATGTAACATATCCATTAAGTTTGATTTAGGTCAAGGACTTGATTTCATAAAGGATCGCACAGTTTGGAATGCATATGATAAAAAAGTCAACTGTGCACAAAGAGTCAAAGTTTGACTTTTTGAGATTTTTCATAATTATGGTTCTTTAACCCTAAAACAATGTTAATGTGTGATTTGAATCTTCATTCATCAAGAAGAATCAAAGAAAGTGGGATAACTTGTACAAGGGGTAACCATAAAAACTTAGAATTTTTCTAAGTTATGGAACAAAGTGGCTAGGGTACCAACTTCCAAGGATCATAACTTGAGATCCAAGCAACCATCTTGAATGATCCGAAGATGGATTTTTAGCTCTCATGGCATACTTTAAAAGTGTCAACTACACCTCATTCCAATTCTTCATGGATTTTTAGTTATGGAGTGATCAAAATGGCTGAAAACATGAAATGTCACTTTTTCCAACACTTAGTGAAATTTTCACCAAGTCAGAACCTGTCTTGCTTTTTTTCAAAATGTAGGGGCACTTTTCATTTGGATCCAAAAAGTTTCAAGACAAACTATGATCACACATGTGTTGTGTCACATAAGGGCTTTCCAAAATGTCCAAGAACTCCATCAAACTCCACCCGAGCTAGGAGTTATGACAGCTGCAACATGCCTTGCTGCAAACTGTCTTGGCAAGGAAGATTTATGCATAAAGGCCCGATTTGCTAAAATTGTGCAATTCCAAACATGCTTATCCATCTGCACACCTCAAGAGGGAACAACCAAGGGACAAGCACTAATTCATCAGCCTCCCAAGTCCAAGATTCCCCAAGTAGCATGCCAAACCCTAAAAAGCCTAAAAGAGGCCAAGACTCCAATTTTGTTTCCAAGCATTCAATGGATGCACCAAGGTGGCATGACATGAGCCTATTCAACCTGAATGAGTCAAGGATAAGCTCTGAACCAAAGAACCATAAGCCTGTGCTCTAACCTCTAGTCAATGGCTAGAGGAGACTTGAGATTCCAAAATGATCCAATTGGCCAAAGGCCTGCTGCAGCTACCATTCACTATTGCTTGCAAAATAAACTTGCTCTACTATAAATAGAGCTCATGTGTGCTCAGTTTAAGTACACCAAAGCGCTACAACACTTGCTTTCCTTAAAATCTATTTCTCTAGGAAAAAATGCCTTCTTTTGCAAGGTAACTCTGAGTTTTTGAGTTAGAGAGCATTTCCATCATAGCTCATGATCCAAACACATCCAATATGTCATATCTAAGCTGTCAAAACTCTCAAAAGTGACCTATAACACCAAAATCACAAAGTCTACTCTCAAAACCTCAAAATTGGACTTGTTTGCATTTTTCAAGCCATGTCTTGATTCAGTCACTTTCAAAACCAGATAAGACCTCAAACACACTCCAAATATCATCCTTGAACTGTCCCAAATAGTTCCCCACATCTGGAACACCATTTGAGAGAGTTGCCATATTGGTCACTTTTGCCCCTTTTGCAAGAAAGAGCTCAAACTTGTTCCTGAGGATTCCAGTTGGTTCCAACCATTCTAAAAGCTTCTAAGGGATCATTTGAGGGTGTCCAAAACATCAAATTGTTTCTGGCACAAGAAACTTGGCAGATAGCCCAAAAAGCTCCTAAAGAGGTAAGCATCACAACTTGAACTCTTAGAAATATGCATTGCTTTGAAGTCCACTGATGATGCGCATCTCATACATGTTATATATGTTGTGTTAGAACCAATTCATCATGTAATTCATGCCTGTAACAAGAGGTAGCATAGAAAATGCAATTATAGGCCTATTTCAATAACACTATCGGGTTACGAAATAGGAGCCTCATCTGAAAAAGCCACCACCACCATTGGATTCCTTATGAAATTCTAGGCAGGATAGACCTAAATTTTGTCCCAATCTTTGGAGAAATGAGAATGTTACAAGCTTCACGTTTTTGGCCAAAACCTTGCCTTGCCTTGCCTTGGCCAGGCCAAAAACAAGGCATGCCTCATATATTCATGGGGTGGTTTTGATATACGGATGTATCACCACCCCAGTGGTAAAGGGCGTGCGCTGCACCCTAGAGGTCTGGGGTTCGAATCCCCGTCGCCCCAGATCCTCTCTTTTATCACTTTTTCCACTTTTTATTATTTTTCATGTTATTTTTAAATGATTTGGAAAATTAATAACTCTCCCAATTTTAATTATTTTTTATTGGTTCTTTTTGCAAAATAATCACAAAAATGTTAAAATATTTAATTCCACAAAAAAATCAGATTTATATTATTTATTTAATATAATTGGTATTTTTGTAAATAAATTCATTTTTATTGTTTTTAAACCTTTTAAAAATGAATATTCATCATGAAAATCAAAATCAAATGAGTTCTAAATCATCTTGTGATTAAAACCTCATTTTTCAAACCTTAACCAAAAATTACAAGTAGTTTATTTAGACTTATTTGGTATTTTTGTCATTTTATTCATTTTTATTAAAAGGATTACTTTTAAAAGAAAAGTAAATTAGGGTTTCTTTGATTTCCACCCTCATCAAACTTTTTCAAACACTCATGGGCCTATAATAGAGTGTAAGACCCAACCCATTTTGAAAACCAAAATAATTTGAACCTCGGTCATCGTATAAGACCCACTGTGTTTTCAAACCTCGGCGCGATCGCCATTTTTAAAATAAAACAATTGCGCCTCTCCTCGAGCTATAAGTCTCATTTCTTTTCTTTAAATACTATTTGGGCCTCTTGATAGGGTGTAAGACCCAACCACTTTGTAAATAATACATTTCTGGGCCTCACACATTGTATAAGTCCATCTGTATATTTTCAAACGTTCGGCGCGATCGTCGCCTTTTTAAAATTAACTGGGCTTATACTTGAGATATAAGACCCATCTTTATTCATTTTAAAACTCTTTGGGCCTCTAATAGAGTGTAAGACTCATCCCCTTTTGACCAAAACTTTTTGGGCCTCAGTCGTTCTATAAGTCCCGATACGATATTCAAAACAACAATACAATCACTGTTCAAACCTCGGGCCTCTCTTTGAGTATATGCCCAATAATTTTCGCAAACAACTCCCTTTTGATTTAGGGTCAAATATACAGCTGTTATCAAAACTTTCTTTAATTTCTCTGAACAACTAACAATACTGCATGGAAGCTCGCTCACCTGTAAGTTTTAAACAGCTTTCATTTACTCGCTTTAATATATATAACTGTATTGTGGGAAGCGGTGCATGGTTAGTCTTCTTTCATTCTTTTAAATACATGTCAGATATATATAATTGTATTGTTGGAAGCTGCGCATGGTTAGTCTTCTTCCATACCTCTTTAAATACTTGTCATATATCAACTGTATATATACTAGTATAGTTATTTAGAGTTTTCCCCGGCAACTAGGTCTAGAACTAGGTAAAGCCATGTTGGTCACTCTTAAATACAAACAAAACTAGAGCCCCCATAGGGTTTCCATATACAATCTTCCCTTATCTTTGAAAAAGTTGTCTCCAGCAAAAGTCTTATGGTATTTTCCTATAATTCTGAGATTTAGACGCATGTTTCGTAGTGAGACCGATTCAAGACACTTGACTTTGCATGCAGATGAAAGAATTATTGATGGAACGTTTTGACATCCGGCAGATTCACCACAGTGGATGAAAATTGATGATGATTATCCTGAATTTGGAAAAGAACCAAGAAACCTTCGCTTGGCATTATCTACTGATGGAATGAACCCACACAGTATTCAAAGTATCTCACATAGCACTTGGCCTGTGATCATAATGATTTATAACCTACCTCCATGGCTATGTATGAAGCGTAAGTACATGATGTTATCTATGTTAATTTCTGGGCCTAGACAACCAGGGAATGACATAGACGTATACTTGGCACCCTTAATCGAAGATTTAAAAATTTTGTGGGAGAATGGTGTGGAGGTTTATGATGGGTATAGGAAAGAAAGTTTCAACTTGAGGGCGATGTTGTTTGGCACAATTAATGATTTTCCAGCATACGGAAATCTATCAGGGTACAACATAAAGGGTCAATGTGTGTGTCCTATTTGTGAAGATAAAACAGATTGGACGCGATTGGAGTTTGGTCAGAAGAATGTCTTTCTCGGTCATCGTAGATTCTTAAATTCTAATCATCACTATCGTGGGTGGAGAAAAGCATTCAATGGAGAGCCAGAACATGGTAGAGCTCCAACTATATTGACAGGTGATCAAATTTTTGAAAAGGTGAAAGATGTGACAACTCAGTTTGGAAAGCCTTTTGCACATACACTTGTCAAGAGTGGGTGGAAGAAGAGGTCAATTTTTTTTGAACTGCCATATTGGAAGTCGTTGTATGTAAGACATTTTCTCGATGTTATGCATATTGAAAAAAATATATTTGACAGTGTTATTGGTACGTTACTCAATATACCAGGAAAGTCTAAGGATGGCCTTAAAGCAAGAAAGGACTTGGTACATATGGGGATAAGAACTGAATTAGGACCCTTGAAGAAAGGAAAACGAACATATCTACCGCCTGCTGCATATACTCTATCTAGAAAGGAGAAAAAAGTATTGTGTAAGTTTCTAAGTGAAGTTAAAGTTCCAGAAGGATACTCTTCAGATATTAGAAGACTTGTGTCTATGAAAGACCTCAAGTTAAAGAGTTTAAAGACGCATGACTGCCATGTTATAATGGAACATTTTCTACCAATAGGTATACGTTCTATTCTGCCAGAAAAAGTAAGAAGCGCAATAACTAAATTGTGTTTTTTCTTCAAGTCAATTTGCAGTAAGGTGATCGATCCTGCGATCTCACCAACATTGCAAAAAGAACTAGTTATTACTTTGTGTGATCTTGAAATGTATTTTCCTCCCTCGTTTTTTGACATAATGGTTCATCTAGTTGTTCATCTAGTGAAAGAGACACAATTGTGTGGACCGACTTATATGAGATGGATGTACCCTGCTGAACGTTATATGAAAATATTAAAAGGGTATGTGAAAAATCGAAGTCGACCAGAGGGTTGTATTGCCGAACGATACATTGTTGAAGAAGCGGTTGAGTTTTGTACTGAATATCTGTCCAATGTACAATCAATTGGACTCCCCAAATCTCATATTGTCGAAAAAAAAGAAGGAAAAAAGTTAATTGGAAATGAAGTTGTGACAGTATCAAGGGTCGAACGGGATCAAGTGCATTTGTATGTTCTGCACAATGAGAATGAGGTTGAGCCATATGTTGAAATGCACAGGATGTTCTTCGAGGTTTAAATCCAAATAGAAATGAGAATTGGATAGTACGAGAGCACAATCGAAGTTTCATACATTGGTTTAAGGATCATATTTATTCAAAGTATTATTCAGACCGCGATTCAATAACAGAAAGGTTGAGATGTTTAGCATATGGTCCAAGTATGGTCGTGTTTTCCTATAGCGCATACGCAATTAATGGATACACATTTTATACCAAAGAAAAAGATGATAAAAGTACTATGCAAAATAGTGGTGTCACCGTGGTAGCTGAAGCAATGCACATTTCAAGTGTGAAAGGCTTAAACCCCAAATTTACAAATCTGTCATATTTTGGGGTTATCGAGCGCATTTGGGTGTTTGATTATGAGAAGTTTCAGATTCCTATATTTCGTTGCAAGTGGGTTGAAAATAATAATGGCGTACGAATGGATAAGTCAAGATTTTTGCAAGTGGATCTTAATAGGGTGGGGTACAAAGATGAGCCTTTTATTCTAGCCTCTCAAGCTAAACAAGTGTTCTATGTCACTGATCCGACAAGTACAAAATGGTCTATAGTGCTTTTATCTAACAAAGTAATTGATGAAAACGTTGGAGATCAAGGTGATATTGATGTTGATATTGAATCATTTACTAGAAATGATCAAGATGAAAATATTATAGCGAATGAATCATATACTAGAAATGATCATAATGAGGGTATTTGGATCAATCCAACCATCCGTGTTGTTAAGAGACGGGTAGAACATACTCTAAACAAGAAAAGAAAGAGACGTTAGTGAAAAAGGTACTAGTTGTAAAATTATAGCTTATATCATTCAATATAGCTTATATCATTCAATAGATTAGGATTATGGATTTTTATATTTGTCATTTAATTTCTGTTTTTTTCTTTCTTACAGGTCAAATGTCTAGTAACCAGGAAGATACGCACGAGTAGCACGGGCTAGAGCAACCAATATTACATGGGTCAAAGTGGAGATTTCTTCAAATGGGACAATTGGTGATTTCTATCACGGTATGCATGGTTTTATAACTTAGGATTTATTTTAATATTTATCGGATATGTCATATATATAATTTATTACTTTTAACTAAATAATGCGTATTTTATTTTGTTATGTAGTATTTCGATGATATGGCGTGTCCTTATTACACGAGGAAACAATTGCAAGATACTAAGGAGGAATTGTGCAAATTTTTTATTGCAAGAAGAATTCTTTCTTGATTGTATAGTTTTGTGAATGTAAATTCTAGTTTATTGAAATGTAAATTCTATACTGGTTTATTGATGGAAATGGTAAATTCTATACTGGTTTCTAGTTAATGTAAATTCTAGTTTTGAAATAGAATTTGTTGATGGAAATGCATATCCATACTAGTTTATTGGAATGTGAATTATACAGGTTTATGGAAATGTGAATTATACAGGTTTCTGCATAAAAAAATGGTTAAAATGGGATTTTTTTTAAAAATCTTCAAAATTTTACGTAGACAAAAGACAGCGCTTTTAATAAAAAAGCGTTGTCTAAGGTTATACATTAGACAGCGCTTTCAAAAGCGATGTCTAAAGTCCAGCTTTAGAGAGCGCTTTTAATGAAAAAGCGCTCTCTAAAAGTATATAAAAAAAATCAATATACATATACATTAGACAGCGCTTTCTAAAGCGCTGTCTAAAAGCACCTTTAGAGAGCGCTTTTGAAGGAAAAAGCGCTTTCTAAAGTTTATAAAAAAAAATTTTAAATTTTTAACGTATACATTAGACAACGCTTTTATAAGCGTTGTCTAAAGTCCCCTTTTAGAGAGCGCTTTTTCATAAATAAAAAAGCGCTGTCTTTACCTACGACAGCGCTGGCTTAGACAGTGCTTTTAAGCGCTGTCATAGGCCAAAAAAAGCGCCCTCTTTTCCCTTGTTTGGCGTAGTGGGGATATTTCGGATCATTGTCAAATTTGGCTTGTCGTTGATAAATCAATTTGGGGTCTAAAACCTTTCAAATTCAATAACGAATGGTTTGAACATAAAGATTTTGTTCCTTTTGTCGAGAAGGCTTGGAGTAGGTTAGAGGTGGAAGGGAGAAGAGACTTTGTGCTTAAAGAGAAGTTAAGGCTCAAGGGGAGGCTTTTATGGTAGAATCACAACATTTTTGGAAAGATTGATTTGGAGGTGGAAGATAACGTTGCTATAATGAATGAGGATAATGATATTGGGGAGGAATTAGGGCTTGTCGTTTCGGAGGAGAAAAGAAGGGCGAGTAGAGATTTTTGGCTGAAGCCCAAAATTAAGGAGAATATGCTAATTCAAAAATCGAGACTCAAGTGGATCAATGATGGAGATTCGAATAGTAGATTTTTTCATCGTGTGATGAAAGGAAGAAGGAGACGTAATTTCATTGGTTCTTTTAATCCGGATAGTGGGGAGGTTGCATCCGTTAAGGAGGTTAAAGAAGAGGTTCGAGGTCATTTTGCCTCGAAATTTTTAGAAACGGATTTGGATAGGCCGGTTGTGGAAGGGCTTTCTTTTAAGTCTCTCGTTTCTTCCGAAAGGCTTTTTCTAGAAGCTCCTTTTTTGGAAAGTGAGATTAAGGAGGCGGTGTGGGGTTGTGATGGTTCGAAGAGCCCGGGTCCGGATGGTTTCACGTTTCTTTTTTATTAACAAGTGTTGGTACTTCTTGAAAGAAAACTTTATAAAGTGTGTTGAGTTTTTTCATGGAGGATCCTCTTTATCTAGTGCTATTACTTCTTCTTTCTTAACTTTGGTACCTAAATCCTCAAATCCTTTGGGTCTTGATGACTTTAGACCTATTTGTTTAGTAGGTTGTATTTATAAAGTTCTTGCTAAACTCTTAACTTCTAGATTGAAGGTGGTGCTTAATTCTATTATCTCTAAAAATCAAAGCACTTTTGTTCCGGGGAGACAATTGTTAGATGGGGTTATAGGGGCTAATGAGTTGGTGGATTATGCTTATAAGGAAGGAAATGAGTGTTTACTTTTCAAAGTGGACTTCGAGAAGGCTTATGATAAAGTTTCTTGGAATTTTCTTAGGTTTTGGCTTAGGAGAATGGGGTTCGGTGAATTATGGTTGAAATGGATGGAGGTTTTAATCTTTACTAGTAAAATGTCGGTGTTGGTAAATGGTAGTCCGGCGAAGGAGTTTGTGGTTGAAAGAGGTTTGAGGCAAGGAGATCCCATTTCTCCGTTTCTTTTTGTAATAGTGGCCGAAGGTTTGAGAGCTTTGGTTGGGAGGTCCGTAGAGATTGAAAATTTCAAGGGGTTTAATTTTAAAGGGAGTTGTTTTGTGGACATCCTCCAATTTACGGACGACACTTTGTTGGTAGGAGATGGCAGTTAGAATCATCTCTGGACGATTAAAGCGGTGCTAAGGGGTTTTGAGTTAGTGTCGGGTTTGGGAATTAATTTACACAAAAGCAAGTTAATTGGGGTGAATGTTAATTCTAATCTCTTGGAAGTGGCTACCTATTTTCTTTCTTGTAGAAAGGAGGAGAATAAGTTTTCTTTTCTTGGGATTCCTATTGGAGTTTACTCTAATAAGGAATCGATGTGGTCGGGTTTGATTGCGAATATGGAAAGGAGACTTTCTAGTTGGAATAATCTTTTGCTTAGTTTCGGGGGAAGACTAACTCTTTTGAAATCGGTTTTGTCTTCTCTTTCTATATTTATGCTCTCTTTCTATAAAGCTCCGAAGAAGGTCGTCAACAAGATCACTTCAATTCAAAGTAATTTTCTTTGGGGAGGATCGGTGGATAAGAAATGTATCCATTGGGTGAGTTGGAGAGATGCTTGCCTTCTGGTAGATAAAGGTGGCCTTGGGCTTCGTAGGATTGATGATTTTAATGTTGCCTTTCTTCATAAATGGAGGTGGAGGGTTTTATCAGAATCTAACTCCTTGTGGTTGGACGTGTTGAGGGCTCGGTACGGGGATATTACTCTTCAAATGGTGAGTTCGAAAGGTGTTACTCCGAAGGTTAGTAGTTCTTCTTCTTGGTGGAGGCAGATGACGAAGTTGGCAAATTACTATCGGGAGGACTTTTTTGCTTCGAATTGCGCTTATGAGGTTAGTAATGGTTTTTATACTTCTTTTTGGCATTCCTTTTGGCTTGGAGATTTTTGTTTAAGGGATAAATATCCTCTTTTATTTAATGCCTCCCTCCTTAAGAATGTTTCTATTGCTTTTATGGGAGGTTGGGAAAGTGGAGTGTGGAAGTGGGGGAATTTAGGTGTGGCGGAGGTCGATGGAGGGGCGGAGGGTGGGCTGTCCGCCGACAGTCCTTGAGGAGACGACAGCGCGTGTTCAGCTCGAGAGAGTGAGCTTGTCCACGGCTGGCCGGGACGTGGTTCTTTGGAAGGCGGCCAACGATGGTTGTTTCTCGGTTTCTAGTTTCCGGGAACTTGAGAGTGTTTTTCGCGTTCCTTACGGTCCTATTAATAAGTTCGAAGAAGCCTTTAATGTGCTTTGGAAGATGGATACTCCTTTGAAGGTTAAAGGTTTTGCTTTGAGAGGGTGTATTTTTTAGGACAGTAACATTGATTGCATTTTTTGTAGCAATTCTCGCAAAACGACCAACCATTTAATGTTAAATTGTAGTGTTTTAAAGTTGGTTTAGAAGGAGATTGCGGAATGGTTTGGTAAACGAAAGAGAATGGAAAGAGGAAAGGAGGGTTGTGTTTGGTTAGCAACTATTTGGTTTATTTGGTTGAAGAGGAATGCTATTATTTTTAAGCAGGACACTTGGAACGTTTTGGATATCGTTTGGAGCATTAAAGCTTTGGTTTGGAGATGGTCTTTCATCGGGAAGATTACTTGAGCCAATTGTAACTTTTATGAGTTTAGTAAACTCCCTTTGTTGTATTTAGTTTAAGTTTCTATTGGAGAGTAATTTTCTTGTCGGGCTTTGTGCTCGTTCTTTTTGTAAGAAGGTTGAGAACCCTTTGTTCTCCTATTAATTTGATCCTTGCTTATAAAAAAAAATGTCTCTTTACAGCTATCAACTGTGATTTTTTTTTTGTAAGCAAGTAATTTCATTAAACCGAGAACTAAGGGTTCTCGAACTTGTTTACAAAAAGACGAGAATTAACACTCGACAAAAAAATATCAAAAACCAATTGATCCTACGCCAAGTGATACAACGGATTTTTACAAAACTCGTAACAATTACAATTTGTTTTAGCAATATCGCCTATCAACTGTGAATTGAATTGTTAGCTTAATTTTATTTTTGTTTTTAATTTTTTAAAAAGAAACATAAATATTCCTCCAATTATTCTTTAGTGTTTATTTCTTACTCACATTTGCTTAAAAAATACATAAATATGAGTATATTATTAAAGAATTATGATTTTTTCATTAAAATAAATAAGATTTTTTTCATGAAAATTATGACTCAAAATTGAACAGAAAACTACTACAAATATTAAACTTTCTTTTATCAATTTATTAATAAAAGAGAGATCTCAGTGGTATGCTTATCCTAATAATATATGTTCACCCTAGATATTTCTATATGTATGAGATTTTCCACCTCTCACAAAAGCTTTCAGCCAATAATATAAGTTCTTTCCGCCAGTATAATAAAGAATAAATGCGAAACCCTGAACTGAAAATATCTAGTTCTGAAAGGCGGTATTCTTCTGCATAGTAGAAGCCGTCACTTACGAAATCACCCTTCAAGCCACGCAACGCTCACCCCACCTCAAACTTGTACACGGTTTTTACATCTCTATCCCAATCTTTTCTCATATTCTCATAAATCAGAAACCGAGTCTTGAAGTGAAGAACGACACAGTTAGGTGAGAGTTTTCACACTCGAGTCAAAACCCTAACTAACCAGCGATCCTCCAAAACTGATCCCGGCGGTGGTTTGACGGTTGCATCCGCGCTGGTTGCCGAAAACTCCGTCGTGTAGAAGTGAAAATCCGTTTTGATGGTAGTGATCTCAACGGAACAGAAATTTGCAGCTCCGGAACTGTTTCAACCGAACGGTGTACTTGATCTACACACTTTGCTGATTTTGATGGTGGGTATGTGTAATTTCTGGATTTGAGATTCATTTCGCGAAGTTTACGCAGTATGATAATAACACTGTTTTGTTTTCTTCTTAGGTGAACCTTCTTGCTCATTTTTTTCCTTTACATCAAATATAGCTCTAAGTTTTTTTATTACATAACCGTATTGAATATGCTGTGAATAGGCAATATTTACGGAGCTATTTTTGGGAGTACCTTCATTGGTGAGTAAATCACCCTGCTTACAAGTGAACATCATATATGAGATATTTTTGTTAGAATAATAGTGTAATTAACACCTTTCTCTCGATGGATTTTAGGATGGTGACTGATATTCCAGCAACTACCGGAGCTAGTTTTGGTATGTATATTATTTCCATCCTTTCCATGGGTTAAATAGTTACATGAATTAAAAGTTTATTAAAAAAGATATGTATATAATGGATAATACAATGGATAATTATCTTGATAGTAATAAGTTTTTATTTTATATTATATTACGTTTGAGGTAAGATCAAATGCTACTATAAAATGAGATTAAGTGTCAGTTTGATAATGGTCATAATTAGAGATAAAATACGATAATTGTATTATAGTATATTTTAATTGAGTTTTGATAAGAGACTAATATACTAGTTAACTTGAATATGGCATAACTTATAAACAATATAATATGATTAAGAAAATCATTGATTATGTATAAAAAAATAATATGTGATAGATTCTACTTCTAGCTACTATAGATCTAAATTGCAAAGGAAGAAGACAACATAAAAATAAGCTTTTCTTGTTTCATAAACCTTCAAGTCCAAACACTAAAGCTTAAATACTTAGGGTTTTCTAAACAATTGGGCCTAAGTAAAACTGCATAACCCAATACAAAAACAAGTCTAAAAGAAATAATAATAAAACTGAAAATATTAATTAATAAAAATAGTAATCTTGGAACCATTTGGGCCAATGGACTTTACGATTGGGCTTAAAAGTATATCTTCTAACAATACTCTCGGGCCCCATAGGAACCTTGTCCTCAAGGTTCAGTGTAGTTGTGCCACGTGTTCGTTGGAGAAGGCTGAGTGGAGATGGATATTGGACGTTGGGCTGATGGAGGTTTAGAGGTGGTAGCACATGGGTTTGGTTTGGCGTGGCGCTCGAGGTAGGGAAAGGCACATGGTTTTGTGGATAAAGTAAGGGAAAAATGGTTTTGTCAGAATGTGTAGTAGCATGTGTGATGGGAATAGGTGAAAGATGGAGTGGGTTACTTTGAATATTTGGTAAAGTAGAGGGTTTCGTGGGAAAGAGTGATGGGTGAGATACAGCTGTATCCACATGTGCGGTAGGAGGGGGCGCGTGGCTATGCATGTGGTGTGTGGTGAGAGCAGAAGTTGCCACCTGGCTTGGAATTAACGGCTGGGATGATCCATTCGTTGGGAGTACAGAAGCATGCGTTGGGGCTACTTGAGATAGATTTTGCAAGTCATTAACACTTGCACTTTGCTTTGTGAAACACAAATTTGGCAAAGAGTCTGACTTTTCCAAACCCACTTGTCCTCTAAAACTCAATTCTTTTTCTTTCAAACTCGCCTCCTTTGCTTCCAAATTCGCCTCAGTTTCTTCCAAACTCATCTCAGATAGTTCTAAACTCAGCTTTGTTTTTTTCAAACCCTCCTCTTTTTCTTTCACAGTCGCATCTGGAACTTGAAATTTAAGTTGTTGTTGGGGTTCAGTTCTGGGTTTGCCGTCGCCTTTTAAAAAATTTGCAAAGTCAATGGCATGTGCAGAAGAAAAATAAGGTCGTAACTGAGAAACATGAACCACTGGGTGGATCCTTGAAGAAAGTGGTAGATCTAGCTCGTAGGTAACTTCACCGATCCGGCGCTTCACTTGGAAAGGACCAAAAAATCGTTTTGAGAGTTTTTGAGAAGTTCTTCGACTAACAGTTTGTTGTCTATACGTTTGAAGACGGAGGAGTACCAGATCACCCACTTGAAAGGTAAACGCTATTCTTTTCTTGTTTGCTTGCTCTTCCATTTTGGATTTACTTTCTACCAAGTTCCTTTTTAACTCAGATAGGATTTTGTCTCTGTCTTGCAAGGTGTTGGCTAAGGAGGGCAGTGCGACTGAACCCGAGATGAAATCCGGTATGGAGGGGGGAGATCTACCATAGAGAGCTCGAAAGGGAGTCATTTGTATCGAAGTGTGAAACGAGGTATTGTACCAGAACTCAGCCAAGTGAAGAAATCTGTACCATCGTCGTGGTTGGTCACTTGTAAAACATCGAAGGTATGTTTCCAAGCTCCTATTAACAACTTCAGATTGTCCATCTGTTTCTGGGTGATATGCTGAGCTGAATTTTAAAATTGTTCCATGCAGTTTGAAGAACTCCTTCCAGAAATGGCTAAGGAAGAGCGGATCGCGGTAAAAAATTATGGTCTTAGGAACTCCGTGAAGTCTGAAGATTTCGACAGAAAACCGAGCGGCTAGATCCTGAGCTGAAAATTTTGTTGGAAGAGCAATGAAGTCGGCGTATTTGGAAAGGCGGTCACAGACAACCCAAATGACAGTATGGCCGAATGAGTTTGGAAGGTGCGTGATGAAGTCCATAGTAATGTCCTCCCAGACCTGAGTTGGAGTTGGCAAGGGTTGAAGTAAGCCTTTCTTTTTCTGTGTTTGACTTTTATTATGCTGGCAAGTTGAGCAATGTTTAACAAAATGTTTGACATCTTTGTAGAGACCAGGCCAAGCGAAAGAGATAGCTACCCGTACAGCAGTTGCTTTAACGCTTGAGTGACCTGCAGTAGGTGTGCCGTGGAATTCAAAAATCAGAGCTTTTCGGAGATTCGGCAGGTCAGGTATAAACAACTTATTTTGAAAATAGAGCAATTCATTGATGAAGTTATAGTCTCTTTTATCCTCTGGAGTGGTGGATTTTTTTGAAACTAACTGCTGTCCTTCTGAATCATGTGTGTAATACTTCTGGAGACGTTGAATGAGAGTTGGCACGGGGGAAGATAAAGAGAACAACAATGGAGAGTCACTGTATTTTCTGCTCAGTGCATCTGCTACCCGATTTGAACGTCCAGGTTTGTAAAAAATTTCAAAATTAAATCCCTGTAATTTTGAAGCCCATTTTTGCTGCTCTGGAGTTTGAATCTTTTGCAACAACAAGTTCCTTAAGCTTTTTTGATCTGTGTAGATATTGAAGTGATGTCCTACCAAATATTGTCGCCACTTCTTGATGGATTCCGTGATGGCAAACATTTCTCGGACATAAACAGAAGCAGCTTGCATTCTAGGAGTCATTTTCTTGCTGAAGAATGCAATAGGGTGGCCTTCCTGGGATAAGACAGCGCCGATGGCAACTCCAGATGCATCAGTATCTAGATCAAATTGTTTTGTAAAGTCCAGCAATGTTAGCACCAACATTTTTGTCATTTTCTTTTTTAGCTCTGTAAAGGCTGAACTAGCCTCTGTACTCCAAGAAAACCTAGTGGAACGCAAAAGATCGGTGAGAGGAGCGGCGAGAGTGGCGTAGTTTTTGACAAATCTGCGATAGAATCCGGTGAGCCCCAAAAATCCTCTAAGTGCCGTGAGTGAACGAGGTTCAGGCCAGTCCAACACTGCCTGAATCTTTTCCGGGTCTGGTTCAACACAACCAGCAACAATAACATGTCCTAGATAGCCAACTTTCTCCACTGTAAAGACACATTTTGACAATTTCGCAACAAAACAGTGGGATAATAAAAGATCAAATACAACCTGCAAATGAACTAAATGATCATTAAAAGTAGCACTGTAAATCAATATATCGTCAAAAAAAACCAATACAAACTTGTGTAAGTATGGTCTTAGGAGATCATTCATAGCGGACTGAAAGGTAGAAGGGGCGTTAGTGAGCCCGAAAGGCATTACGAGAAACTCGTAATGACCATCAAAAGTGCGAAAAGTTGTTTTATGCACCAATGATAGATTCTACTTCTAGCTACTATAGATCTAAATTGCAAAGGAAGAAGACAACATAAAAATAAGCTTTTCTTGTTTCATAAACCTTCAAGTCCCAACACTAAAGCTTAAATACTTAGGGTTTTCTAAACAATTGGGCCTAAGTAAAACTGCATAACCCAATACAAAAACAAGTCTAAAAGAAATAATAATAAAACTGAAAATATTAATTAATAAAAATAGTAATCTTGGAACCATTTGGGCTTTTGGACTTTACGATTGGGCTTAAAATTATATCTTCTAACAATATGACTAAGAAAATCATTGATTATCTATAAAAAAAACGCGATTAAGAAAATCATTGATTACCTATAAAAAAAAATATGATTAAGAAATCGTTGATTATCTATTTCAAATATATTTAAAATAAAATATATTTTAAAATAAAACATTAAATTTAATAAAATATAATTAAAGTACAAATATTTAACTTAAAATGTTTGATTTATTGTATGTTGGGTTGAGGTACCCTAGTACCTGTTATAAATTGGAATATACTTTTGCCTAAAAAAAAACTTAAAATGTAAATTGTTTGCCAACGGTCCTAAAAATATTAAGTAAGTCAATCGGTAGGATAGTATAATACCCGTCTTCATATCCGAGTTTTAAAAAAATCTTTTTATCTGAGCCCATATTCGCGTGAGTGTCAATGTTTGTACTCGTACCCGTGTCCTGTGGGTACCTAAGTATTCGTACCCATTACCCGCATGTTTAGTTAAAATAAATCGATCAATTATGAAATATCAACTATTTTAAAGTTTTTTATCAACATTTAAAAAAATTCAAAGATTTTATTGTTAAATTTTAAAATAAACAAATATTTATATTAAAATGTGCGGTACTTTATAATGGTATTTTTTTAAAAAATTGATAGACATACATTTTTATATAATAATATAAATAATAATATATAAATATATATTGTACGTGTATGAGACGGGTTGGGTACTAAGGTACCCGTACCTACACCCGAATCTATACCCACCTATTTTAGTGGATATTTACCAGTGCCCATGTCCAAGTTAATTTTGCGGGTTTTTATGCTATTCGTTGTGAACAATTTTTACGGATACTCAATGGGTATGAGCCAAATTGCCATCTCAAAAAAAATATCAAATGTCTGAATATGCCATTTGGATGACCGCAAGGAATAGTAATCCTTATGTGGATCTTAGCCATCGTTAAAAAAATCTTTGCTAGAAATCAATGTGTATTTAAACTGTTCCTATTAATTAAACAGTTGGTTATTATTATAAGCACATTTGACTTACATTTAACAATGAATATATGTAGTTCATATATAAACTTGATACATTAATTATTAATTATTGTTAAATATAATAAAAGAAAATCAAATTGCCTTATAACAATAATAACACAATGACTTGAGGTGTAAGCTATTTCTTAGTTTGTGACACAACCATAAAAGATATATGTGTACATAAAAACATACTACTAGTAGTAACTAGTAATAATATGTAGGCTAATTGTTGTAAGTTATGAAAAGCCACGACCCAACTTAGGGATTCATCGTTTCGTGTTTGTATTATTACGTCAACGGTGTAGACGAATAGTCTATGCTCCGAGATGGCGACATAATTTTAATACAAAGAGAATTTGTTGAACTTTACAATCTTGAATTGCCAGTTGCTGCTGTGTTCTTCAATTCTCAAAGGGAAGCTGGTTCTGGAGGAAGAACCTTTAGATAAATTAGCTATATTTTATGAAGTAATAATTTTAATGTAAGCTTAATTGGTAAATCCTACAAGAAAAACCATATAAATGATATAGAGATATACAGACACAAATCATGAGGGTTGTAGGTGCTGCATCCATGGTGGTAATATTTGGCAACATATGAAGGTTGAAGCCCTTTTCTGTCATATGAGTTTTATATTTGAAGGACTCATAATTAGATTTGAGGTTTTGTAAAATATATATGTTGTATACCAATTTTACTAGAAGTAATATTCTTAATAGTTACTAATAATAAATAAAATTCACTTGTGTGATCAATTAATGCGAGAATGGCATTGTTGGCGGATTTTGTGATGTGGGCTGCTGAGTGAGTCTATATGTGCAGGGTTCATGAAGGTTATTACTAGTGCAGGGATAAGAGTGAAAAAAATAAGGTATATGATTCCCGATAATGTAGAGTCATAGCTAATTGAGGTTGATCTGATTTATGATAAGGTTAGTTTCTTGTTCTGGCCTAATTTCTGGTGGATTCTAATATGTTTAAGCTTTCAGACACATGAATTTTTTTTCTTTATGGGTTTACTGTGGGTGAATGTGGTGTTTTTTTGATATAAAATATTTGTTATTCAGGTTATATCCAGTTCTTGAACAAGTAAATGAAAGTTACTGAAAATGAAACTTTGTAAGTTTTGTTTAAATGGAATTTTTCATGTTTATCTTAACTGCAAGGTACTCCGATGGCAAAGTAAGAAAATGACCAAGCAAGTACAGAAAATAAGAGTGAGAGTTAGAATGTCATGTAACCTGATCCTCTCATGAGAGAGGGTATTCATTGGTTGCCCCCAGCGCAGGGCCAATGGTCATCTACTTTGGGCCTTACGACCCATCCCAGTGCAGATAACTGCCAAGGCTTACGTGGCGTAGTGAAGACTAGTGCATGGTCTTCGCCCTGGAGTAACGATCCCGTGATCTTCGGAAAGTGGATTGACTAGCTCTTTCGGAAGTGGACGTTACCTGATGACGTGTCCTCGCAGGGAGGAGAACATGGAGATCGTAAGGGGGAGAGGCGTGACCTCTCCCCGGTGTATATAACTTTTCTCGACAATAACTAACTATTACGTGCTCGACGATGAAGAGGTCCAGGTGTGTTCGAGGACAGACAGACTTGGGCCTTGTTGGGCCGCATCACAGTATTGGGGTTAGGCTTGCCGACCCAGTCCAGAGCAGGAGCCCTTCAAGTTGTTGCTCCGAACTGTCGGAGTAATGACTTAAAGGTCAGCCCCTCCGGGGTGGATATCCGTTAACTGGGGCAGCGTGTCTGTAGTGCCGAGTTGCTAGAAAAGTATGCGATCAGGAGTAGGGGATGCTCGTCGTGCAGATTAAAGTTTTCCCGAGTTTTAAATGTCATTCTTGGGCTACAACGCGGGGAGATGAGAAGGGATGGATGCGTTCCTCATCCGGGCACCCGGGTAAATGAAAAGGCGCACGCGGGAATCCGCGTGCCACGTATCACCCATTATTAAAGCCTAGGGCAGCTAGGGCTAGGGCACTTGAGTGCCTAGGGGTGCCTCGAGTCACGTAACGGTCTTATAAATACGATTAGAGTTCGTGCCATTTGCACGTTTCCACTTTTTTCGCTCCGAGTCTTCTCTCCGCCTCTCCAACTTTCGTTGCCGTCTTTCCATCGTACGCCGCCATATTGGAAATTCTCAACCACGGTCTCAAGTAAGTTTCTGGTTCCTCTCTTCTTCCGTTTTATGTTCCCTACCGTGATTTCTCTGGTAAATTGATGTAGTTTTCGAGGAGGCCACAGAGTTTTCGACGAAAACGACGGAGCTTCTTTAGGTTTCTGATGAATACTAAGGGGAGTTGGGATGAGTCTCTCGACGACCTGATGAAGGTCCCGAGTGTCATACCCCAAATTTTGACCACTAAGGTTTCCCATCATTGTGCAAATCATCATCACAATATGGATGTACCTTCATGCCTCATCAGTCTCCTCAAGTATTGTTGAGCATTCACTACAATTAAGAATTAGGGTTTTAAGCCCTCTTAGAGCCTTAGACAAAAGATCAATCAAGATATGACATGATCTTCAACTTGTCTAACCTCTCAAACACCCATAAAGGATCAAGAGGACTCCCACATTAAGAATCAAGCACAAAGTTGCAGCATTCCAGGTGGATCAAGCCTCGAGATCCCAGTGTCACCAAATTAGGGTTTTGGTCGACTAGGGCCTCTAGATGGAATCTTTCCTCTGGGCATGAGCCAATGCTTCACAATATAACCCAAGATACTACAAGGGACCTCATGGACCCATTCATCAAGTCAATTTTACCTTAGGGGATGCATTCACTAAAAATCATGAATTAGGGTTTCTTGACCTAATTCACCCCTAAGTTAACTTTTGGGAGAAAACATGAGCCAAGACCTCAAGGCATGATTTGAGGGTCTCTAATAAACCACATTGATCCATTTGCAACAATGGATTGATCCAAGAAGCTTAACTCACAAGTTCCATTTTCATCAGGACAACAATTAAGGTTTTGAGGAAAAAGTCAACTGTACCTTTGACTTTTGACCAGGACATGCTCCCAAACCTTGGGACATGATTCAATACACCCTATAACCCCTATGTAACATATCCATTAAGTTTGATTTAGGTCAAGGACTTGATTTCATAAAGGATCGCACAGTTTGGAATGCATATGATAAAAAAGTCAACTGTGCACAAAGAGTCAAAGTTTGACTTTTTGAGATTTTTCATAATTATGGTTCTTTAACCCTAAAACAATGTTAATGTGTGATTTGAATCTTCATTCATCAAGAAGAATCAAAGAAAGTGGGATAACTTGTACAAGGGGTAACCATAAAAACTTAGAATTTTTCTAAGTTATGGAACAAAGTGGCTAGGGTACCAACTTCCAAGGATCATAACTTGAGATCCAAGCAACCATCTTGAATGATCCGAAGATGGATTTTTAGCTCTCATGGCATACTTTAAAAGTGTCAACTACACCTCATTCCAATTCTTCATGGATTTTTAGTTATGGAGTGATCAAAATGGCTGAAAACATGAAATGTCACTTTTTCCAACACTTAGTGAAATTTTCACCAAGTCAGAACCTGTCTTGCTTTTTTTCAAAATGTAGGGGCACTTTTCATTTGGATCCAAAAAGTTTCAAGACAAACTATGATCACACATGTGTTGTGTCACATAAGGGCTTTCCAAAATGTCCAAGAACTCCATCAAACTCCACCCGAGCTAGGAGTTATGACAGCTGCAACATGCCTTGCTGCAAACTGTCTTGGCAAGGAAGATTTATGCATAAAGGCCCGATTTGCTAAAATTGTGCAATTCCAAACATGCTTATCCATCTGCACACCTCAAGAGGGAACAACCAAGGGACAAGCACTGATTCATCAGCCTCCCAAGTCCAAGATTCCCCAAGTAGCATGCCAAACCCTAAAAAGCCTAAAAGAGGCCAAGACTCCAATTTTGTTTCCAAGCATTCAATGGATGCACCAAGGTGGCATGACATGAGCCTATTCAACCTGAATGAGTCAAGGATAAGCTCTGAACCAAAGAACCATAAGCCTGTGCTCTAACCTCTAGTCAATGGCTAGAGGAGACTTGAGATTCCAAAATGATCCAATTGGCCAAAGGCCTGCTGCAGCTACCATTCACTATTGCTTGCAAAATAAACTTGCTCTACTATAAATAGAGCTCATGTGTGCTCAGTTTAAGTACACCAAAGCGCTACAACACTTGCTTTCCTTAAAATCTATTTCTCTAGGAAAAAATGCCTTCTTTTGCAAGGTAACTCTGAGTTTTTGAGTTAGAGAGCATTTCCATCATAGCTCATGATCCAAACACATCCAATATGTCATATCTAAGCTGTCAAAACTCTCAAAAGTGACCTATAACACCAAAATCACAAAGTCTACTCTCAAAACCTCAAAATTGGACTTGTTTGCATTTTTCAAGCCATGTCTTGATTCAGTCACTTTCAAAACCAGATAAGACCTCAAACACACTCCAAATATCATCCTTGAACTGTCCCAAATAGTTCCCCACATCTGGAACACCATTTGAGAGAGTTGCCATATTGGTCACTTTTGCCCCTTTTGCAAGAAAGAGCTCAAACTTGTTCCTGAGGATTCCAGTTGGTTCCAACCATTCTAAAAGCTTCTAAGGGATCATTTGAGGGTGTCCAAAACATCAAATTGTTTCTGGCACAAGAAACTTGGCAGATAGCCCAAAAAGCTCCTAAAGAGGTAAGCATCACAACTTGAACTCTTAGAAATATGCATTGCTTTGAAGTCCACTGATGATGCGCATCTCATACATGTTATATATGTTGTGTTAGAACCAATTCATCATGTAATTCATGCCTGTAACAAGAGGTAGCATAGAAAATGCAATTATAGGCCTATTTCAATAACACTATCGGGTTACGAAATAGGAGCCTCATTTGAAAAAGCCACCACCACCATTGGATTCCTTATGAAATTCTAGGCAGGATAGACCTAAATTTTGTCCCAATCTTTGGAGAAATGAGAATGTTACAAGCTTCACGTTTTTGGCCAAAACCTTGCCTTGCCTTGCCTTGGCCAGGCCAAAAACAAGGCATGCCTCATATATTCATGGGGTGGTTTTGATATACGGATGTATCACCACCCCAGTGGTAGAGGGCGTGCGCTGCACCCTAGAGGTCTGGGGTTCGAATCCCCGTCGCCCCAGATCCTCTCTTTTATCACTTTTTCCACTTTTTATTATTTTTCATGTTATTTTTAAATGATTTGGAAAATTAATAACTCTCCCAATTTTAATTATTTTTTATTGGTTCTTTTTGCAAAAAAATCACAAAAATGTTAAAATATTTAATTCCACAAAAAAATCAGATTTATATTATTTATTTAATATAGTTGGTATTTTTGTAAATAAATTCATTTTTATTGTTTTTAAACCTTTTAAAAATGAATATTCATCATGAAAATCAAAATCAAATGAGTTCTAAATCATCTTGTGATTAAAACCTCATTTTTCAAACCTTAACCAAAAATTACAAGTAGTTTATTTAGACTTATTTGGTATTTTTGTCATTTTATTCATTTTTATTAAAAGGATTACTTTTAAAAGAAAAGTAAATTAGGGTTTCTTTGATTTCCACCCTCATCAAACTTTTTCAAACACTCATGGGCCTATAATAGAGTGTAAGACCCAACCCATTTTGAAAACCAAAATAATTTGAACCTCGGTCATCGTATAAGACCCACTGTGTTTTCAAACCTCGGCGCGATCGCCATTTTTAAAATAAAACAATTGCGCCTCTCCTCGAGCTATAAGTCTCATTTCTTTTCTTTAAATACTATTTGGGCCTCTTGATAGGGTGTAAGACCCAACCACTTTGTAAATAATACATTTCTGGGCCTCACACATTGTATAAGTCCCTCTGTATATTTTCAAACGTTCGGCGCGATCGTCGCCTTTTTAAAATTAACTGGGCTTATACTTGAGATATAAGACCCATCTTTATTCATTTTAAAACTCTTTGGGCCTCTAATAGAGTGTAAGACTCATCCCCTTTTGACCAAAACTTTTTGGGCCTCAGTCGTTCTATAAGTCCCGATACGATATTCAAAACAACAATACAATCACTGTTCAAACCTCGGGCCTCTCTTTGAGTATATGCCCAATAATTTTCGCAAACAACTCCCTTTTGATTTAGGGTCAAATATACAGCTGTTATCAAAACTTTCTTTAATTTCTCTGAACAACTAACAATACTGCATGGAAGCTCGCTCACCTGTAAGTTTTAAACAGCTTTCATTTACTCGCTTTAATATATATAACTGTATTGTGGGAAGCGGTGCATGGTTAGTCTTCTTTCATTCTTTTAAATACATGTCAGATATATATAATTGTATTGTTGGAAGCTGCGCATGGTTAGTCTTCTTCCATACCTCTTTAAATACTTGTCATATATCAACTGTATATATACTAGTATAGTTATTTAGAGTTTTCCCCGGCAACTAGGTCTAGAACTAGGTAAAGCCATGTTGGTCACTCTTAAATACAAACAAAACTAGAGCCCCCATAGGGTTTCCATATACAATCTTCCCTTATCTTTGGGTTGAACAATATGGAACAAAGAAAAAGGCAGTATTCTCGGTGAACCTTTTCTCAAACTGTCACCCTTAGAAATTATCAAAGAAATTCTACTCCCCGGAGTTGATCTATTCTATGTGAATAGAATCTCCTGAGTTTCTTCCAAACCCTCGAACTTTCCTGGAATGATCTCTTCTCTGTGAATTTCATTTCTTGAACTTTCCTAAAAGCATCCCCGCCTCCTCTTGGGCATGGTACAAGGACCCTTCGACTTCTTAGAAGTTCTCATGCCTTATCTTGGGCTTAATACGAGGACCCTGACGACCTCTTAAAGGTATAAGACAGAACTTAGTCATCCTTTGCTAGAGCAGTTTTTCCAGTGTCAGACCTCAGGCCACTTTAGGGTTGATTCTCATCCCTTAATGCCCTTGCCTCCTATTGGAGGCATCATACAAAAGATAAAACTCTTCCACATCCGTAGACTTGGACAGTATAAATCCCATTGACTCTCAAAGACATTCTCAAGTTCCTTACAACTATAGGAAGAAACCCCGGGCACTCTGGATCAATCTCCAGCAGAAACCCAGTCTCTCTCATGAGAGTTCCCCGACCAGGGTCAACACTATCCCAAATCAGAACCTCAAGGTATCTGACACCTCGACTCTTCTGTAATCCTCAACAAGAGTTGATTCCCCACTTGGACCTACCTGGGGATCTCAACTATCCCCGGCAAAAGATAGGCTCTTCTTAGGCTTTGTATAAGGACTTTTCCTCAGCGGAAAGCTAGCCTCCTCTTAGGCTTTGTATAATGATCCTTCCTCAGTGAATTCAGCCTCCTCTTTGGCATTGTACAAATGATTCTCCCCAGCGGAGCTAGCCTTTTCAGACTCTCTTGTTGAGTCAAGACCCTTTTTACCTCAATCTCGGGCTTCGTACGAGACAACAAATCACTCTCTTGTTAAGTATAAAAGACTCTCTTGTTGAGTCAATCAACCTTTAGACTCTCTTGTTGAGTCAACCACCTTTCCAGACTCTCTTGTTGAGTCAATCACTTCTTAGACTCTCTTCTTGAGTCAATCACCTTTTCGGACTCTCTTATTGAGTCAACCTTTTTTAGCCTCAATCTTGGGCTTTGTACAAGACAGATAAAAATACTTTCTTGTTGAGTCGATCTTTATCTAAAGCTTGGTATAAAGATTTCCCCCTTAGTAGGAGCTATCCTCCACTCAAGTTCTCCAGCTTGTTCAGCCACAATCCTGGGCTTTGTACAGGACAGATAAAAACACTCTCTTGTTGAGTCAGAATCCTTTTAGCCTCAATCTTGGGCTTTGTACGAGACATAAATTTCCCTCTCTTGAGTTGGGGATAGATACCTTCCCCAGCCGAGTCATTTTCTCCCAGCTTTCGTTTAGGCTTTTGAGGAATAATTTCCCTAAGCAGAGTCAAACTCATTGCAGCCTCAATCTTGGGCTTTGTACAAAACACATCCTCACCAGAGTCAGTCAAATTTCCCGTTTTAGCCTCAATCTTGGGCTTTGTACAAGACAAATAACACTCTCCAGCAAGAGTCAAACTCATTCCAGCCTCAATCTTGGAATTTGTACAAGACACATACAAATTCTCCCAATGGAGTAAAAAAGCTCTGCATAAGCATTTCCCCAATGAAGTCCATTCTTCTTAGATTCCTTTAAAGCTTTGAGAATTGAATTCCCTTGAAGCAGAGTCAAAACCTTTTTAGCCTCAATCTTGGGCTTTGTACAAGACAAACATAATGTATTTCCCCGGAGAAGTCAAACTTTCAGCCTCCTCTTAGGCTTTGTATAATGATATCCCCAAAGAGTCCGTCTCTTTTTTGCCTCCAGCTTGGGCTTTGTACAAGACACCAATATATACACTCTCTTATTGAGTCGGTCTTATCCAGCCTCCTCTTAGGCTTTGTATAAAGAAATCCCCCAGCCGGGTCAATTAACCTTTTAGCATCAACCTTGTGCTTTGATCAAGGCATACAAAAAGTCACCAATCTCTCTTTAAAGATGACAAATTCCCTCTCAATACCCTTTTAGCTTCAATCTTGGGCTTTGAACAAGACACAAATCCCCTTTTAGCTTCAATATTGGGCTTTGAACAAGACACCAAAACCTCATTTTCCTCCCTTAGAATAGGAGGAACTACGATTGGTCTGATTTCCCTGTTTCATTTAAACGGGAATACGTAGGCATAAGATTGCGAAATCTTAGCGAGCATACCAATAAAAACCCTAGGTCCTGTACCTTCATATCAATCAAAACTTTAGGTTCCATACCTTATGCCATTATCATTATCATTTTCCACAGAAAACAGAACTCATTTTCCCTGTCACACTTTCCCAAAAAAACTTTCCCCACCCATCAGCAGATAAACACTATCAATTACAAAGCGAAACCTAAAGCTAACATCCTGTGGATAACCACATATAGGATGGGTAATTGACAACTACCCATTGTATAACCTGACCCCGGACCCCCCAATATCTTTAAAGCGTTTGTTCAGTTAAACATTCGTATGCAAGGTTAGTTTTAGATACCTTCCTTTTCCATTCCAGCTTCATGGGATAAATAAGAAATCAGAAAGTAGCACCCTTTCTCCTCGAGGAGGAAACCCAAACTTCAGCGATAAGGTGGTCGCGTCATCGACAAAAATTGCTCGCTACACTGAGGACGCATGATGAATCCCCCGGGGACACGGGACGAAGGTGCAGCGTACCTGATGAAGGTCTCGGAGATGTCTGATGAGTGCCCCGAGGACGCTAGGTGAATGGGATAAAGACACTGAACGCACCAGCGTGTGTCCCCGATCACCGTGATCGGAGGGTTATTCCACCGAGCAGTTCCTGTATCTTTTCTTCGCCCTTTCACTTGATCAGCGGTGGAAGGGTGAATTTGATATAGGTTATCAAATTCACCAGTTTCCTCTGCTTTTCAGGTAAAATGGTTGCCAAGAGGATTGAAGGGATTATTGAAACCGATGATGAACCCGAATCTCTAGCGGTGCTGGACAGCGGTGATCAAATACCTGATGATTAGGCTGGGGACGAGCCTCTGGGCTTCCCTTCGCTATTTGTCCCAGGCGGCCCTGAAGCCTTCGCCACTATCGAGGACCTCTACAAAGCTTTTGCGCGGAGTTGGCAGGCGTACAGGCCACTGGAGCATCACCGGATTTGCTCGACGTTCAGAAGGACGCGGTTTCCTATGTATGAGTACGCCTTTCTGGAGACGGGCCTACGTCTGCCCTTTAGTAATTTTTAGCTGGGGGTGTTTTCTTGGTTACACCTGTCGCCCTCCCAACTTCACCCAAACGCAATTGCTTTTGTGTGGGCATACGAGCTCGTGTGTAAGTATCTCGACATCGAGGCCACAATCCCCCTCTTCTTCCGTATCTTCCACCTACAACGACAGACGATTGAGGGCCTTCATAGTTGGGTGTCCTTCAAGCCCCTCATCCGAGCGGCCACCGATACTTTGTACACCTGTAGGACAATAGAGATGGAAGATGGTCGACAGAAGGAGGTCCTCGAGTTGAAGTGTCCCCTAGAGTGGACAGAGCAACATTTTGAATTGAGCACAGAGAGCTATATCGTTAGTCCTAGTGTATTAGGCGAGGAATACCAGCAGGCCTACGAGAAGTTACTGAAATTTGTCGAAGGTTTCAACCGGGCGAAGTTGGTGACCCCGGATGGAAACTTCATAAGCAACGACCGCGGGGAGGCCCTCATAAAGGCACGACTCATAAACAAAAAGGCCCTCCTCTAGTGTGATACCGATGAGGAAGCTCTTCGGTTCTTAGGTAGTGGGCGTACCCTTTACTCGGGGTCCGTTATCATTTCTATTGTTGGTTTACTGATGTTTACTCTCTTTTTGCAGGTGCCATGTCGAGCTTGGAGGAACGTGTGAAGAAGCTGACATCTGCTAGAGGCTCGAAGAGAGGCGGAAAGGGACGAGTCGAGTAGATTCGGCAGCAGTACCCAGGTACCATCCCGGCGTCTGGGGATTCCTCTAGCTCCCTTCATGGTAGCCAATCTCTAAACTCGCATGGATCCCCGAAAAGACAACGAACCAGCCTTGAAAAGACGCATGTTGATCTCACCGTGAGCCCTCATGGTGAAAAGTTTGTGTTCTCGCCTTGTAATTTGAGGCCAAACTTCTTCTCGGGGGACAACTCCCCGACCGTCATTGCCTCTGAAGCCCAGGCTATCTGGGGTGCTGATCGGGTTTGGAGGAGGAGCGCCTTGGTGGAGGACATGGCCACGATGATGCGGGTTTATGCTACAGCGCTGGTCCTGAATGACGAAACCTGTCTGTCGTCGAAGCTGACTAGGTTGCAAGATAACTTCAAGTCAGTTAAGGTTGAAATGAAGAAGTTGAGCAAGGATCTTGCGGAATGCAAAAAATAGAATGAAGCCCAAGTCGAGCTTCAGGAGTAGCTAGAAGGGAAGTTGAAGAGCGCTGTTGAGGTGAGGAAAAATCTCTCGGCGAAAATTGCTGAGCTGAGCAGGCTGTCCGACCCTGTGAAGAGGAGACTAAGGATGACAAGTTGTTGACCTCTCGTGCTTATTTGATCTCAAACCTCAGGCAGACCGAGCAAGAATTCCTCCAGTCTGTCGAGCTGGGCTTTGCTAATGCCTTGAAGCAGCTCCGGATACTGAATCCCTACCTCATCACCGAGGGAATTGACCCTTGCCACGAGGTAGTTGAAGGTCAGATTGTCCCACCAGCGTCCGAGGAGGATGATTACGACGAGAACGCGGAGGATGGGTAGCCAGAGGGGGACGTGGATGCTTAGCTTTTCTTGATGAAGAAATTTGGCTTTTTACTTTTGCCTGGCCTGCGTGCCAGGGGCTTTATGACATTTTTGTATGTACTATTTGCACAATGGGCTTATGCCCGACCTGATGTTTGTTCGCACTTCTTGACGTGTTCCTTGGCATCCTGCTGCATGGTGGGCCAGTAGTACCCTGATCGTAATGCTTTACGGGCTAGGGATCGTCAGCCGAGGTGTTGTGCATTGATCCCCTCGTGGTTTTCCTGTATTATACTGGGGACCTTGGATTCCTCGACACACTTGAGAAGAGGGATTGAGAAGCTGCGTCGATATAGTTTGTCTTCGACGATTGTATAGGAGCAGACGCGTCGCCTAACTACTTCGCGTATTTAGGGTCATCGGGTAGCTTGCCCGTGCTGAGGTACTCATATACCGGTGTCATCCAGCTATGGTTATCCCCAATGGAGTTCATGTCAGTCGCGAGGACAATATTCTCAATGCTCGGACAAGAGAGCACCTCTTGAATGATGGGTTTATTCCTTCCTCTCTTCCTTGTGCTTGCGGGTTTCGATAGAACGCCCACTCGAGTATTGTGTTCGCGCGGGACATGATTCACTTCTGTCGAGGAGAACTTTTTAATCATTTTCTTCACCAGAGCTAAGTATTCGATGAGGTTGTCGTTCTTAGCTTGGTATTCTCCCCGTACCAGGGAGGCCATGAGCTGGGAGTCGGTGAATATTTTTACCTCTTTGGCCCCGAGGTCTTCGGCTAAGCGTAACCCAGCGAGGAAAGCCTCGTACTCAGCCTGATTGTTCGACGCGGGAAAGACAATGTGAGGGAGACTTCGATCAGGATGCCTTCCCCATTTTTGAGGATGAAGCCTGCTCCGCTGCCTTTCGAGCTAGAAGCCCCATCGACGTGGATCGTCCACTTTTGGGATTCGTTGGTTGAAGGCTCTGGGAGGGTCATTTCTGCCACGAAGTCGGCCAGCACCTGGGCCTTCAAGGCCTTCCTCCCCTCGTATTGGATATCTAACTCAGCGAGTTCAAGCGACCATCTGAGCATCCTCCCCGCCATGTCTGGCCGATCGAGGAGTTGTCGTATGGGTTGCTCGGTCCTCACCATGATCGTGTGGGCCAAGAAGTAATGTCGCAGCCTCCTGGCCATGGTGACGAGAGCTAGGGCGACCTTTTTGATTTGCTGGTACTTAAGTTTCTGACCTTGGAGGGCTTTGCTGGTGAAGTAAATTGGCTTCTGCCCGTCAGTGGTTTCTCGGATTAAGACCGCGTTAACTACTTCGCCCGTGATGGCGAGGTATAGGAATAACGTCTCCCCACGTTCTGGTCGTGAGAGAACTGGGGGTTGTGAAAGGACTTGTTTGAAGTAGAGAAGTGCTTGCTCGCATTCCTCATTCCAATCGAACGTGGCTTTTTGACGAAGAAGATTGAAAAACAAGAGCGCGTACTATGCGGGCTTGGCCACGAAGCAAGAAAGCGAGGTCAGCATCCCGATCAACGACTGTATAGAATTCTTCGAATTCGGGGTCGGGATCTCAGAGAACGCCCTGCACTTGTTGGGGTTTGCCTCGATTCCTCTCTCCATGAGGTAGAAACCGAGGAACTTGCCCGCCCGGACGCCGAAGGTGCATTTGTCGGGGTTGAACCTCATCCTGCATTTTCTCACTGTGTCAAAGACCTTCGTGAGATGGGCAGCGTGGTCGACTTCTTCTGCGGATTTGATGATCATGTCGTCCATGTAGACCTCGAGCATGGCGCCGATCTCTCCCAGCAAGACTTTGTTCATCATCCGCTAGTAGGTCGATTAGGCGTTCTTCAGGCCAAAGGGCATTACGTTGTAGTAGTAATTGCTTGACCCGATCATGAGGTGGTGTGCTGCTTGTCGGCCTTCGCCATGGGGATTTGATTGTACCCCGAGTAGGCGTCCATGAAGAATAATAGTTTGAAACCTGCAGAATTTTCGACCAGCTGGTCGATGTTAGGCAATGGATAAGAATCTTCCGGGCACGCCCGATTAAGGTCGGTATAGTCAACGCACATTCTCCATTTTCCATTATTTTTCTTGACAAGTACAATGTTGGACAGCTAGGTTGTGTACCTGGCCTCCGAAATAAAATTTGCCTCTATGAGGTCTTTTACAGCCTTTTCAGCGGCCTCCGCTTTCTCGAGAGACTGCCTATGCCTAAGTTGCATTATAACCCTAGCGGCTGGATCTACGGTGAGCTGGTGATAGGCCACCTCTTGGTCGAGGCCGGGCATCTCTGATGCACTCCATGAGAACAAATCAGCGTTCACCCCGAAGGCATGCCTTCAGCTGCTTCTTCTCCAGGTCGGGGAGCCCGGTGCTGATCTTCACGCTCCTATCTGGATCGTCTCCGAGGGTGGCGAGCTCGAAGTCTTCGTCTGGGATGGGGCTCATTGGGTGGAGAGGCTGCCCGTTGCCTTCAGCTAGGAGGTCACGGTTCGCTGCTCCGCCTTCCTCCTGTTCACCGGGGAAACGACTGTCGAGGTCCACCGCGTTGACGCGCGGGAGTGGCTTCTGCACTGCGTATGGGGTTGGCTTCTCTCCGGCCTTTGGCTTGACGTTGATCGAGGTCAGGCCCTTGGTTGCAGCTTCGAAGCATCTCCTAGTAGCTTCAATGTCCCTGTGCATGGTGACGACCCGACCTCTGGCAGTATAATACTTCATTTTCAGATGGACTATAGATGGTACTGTCGTGAGTTCGGCCAGAGTGGTTCTCCCCAGGATGCATTGGTAGAGGGAAAGGCAATCCACCACTAGGAAGCGGGTCTTGACTTGTCGGGCAGTGTCCTCACTCCCGAAAGTGACCATCAGTTCAACATAGCCCCACGGTCTGGTGGTGGTGCCATTGAACCCTTATAGATCCGAGCCCACGTAAGGGGTCAGATGCTTTTCGTCGAGCTAGAGGGTCTCGGAGAGGTAGGCGTACATGATGTCCACCGAACTCCCATGCTCGACCAGGATTTTGCAGACGTCAAAATTTGCCATTTCTGCCCGGATCAGGAGGGGGATGGTGGAGTTTGGCGCGCTGCCCGACAGCTCCTCGAAGTAGAAGGTGATGGGGTTTGACTTTCCTTGCACCTTCTCAAAAGTGGTAGTCTGTGCCAAGGTCACGGATTCTACCTCGTCAAACTTCTGCTAGATTGACCCGACGGAGACCTTGTTGAAGCCCCCGCCAGATATAACCATCGCCGTGGAGAAACTTTCCCATGTGCTACGGGCTATGACAGGGTCCTCAGGGGAAAACTCTCTCACATGCTGCGAAATGCTGCGGCATCCTTGATCCCTTCAGGAACGTAAAAGTCCTCTGGTCGAGTGACGCTCAGGGCGAATTGCAGTCTGTTTTCTCCGGAGGGAGGTGTCGTCGCCTCGACGCTTTGTGTGTCCCAGGCATCTAGGCGAGGATCGTCATTCCTCTTGGTATACTGCTTGAGATGCCCCTCCTTGATTAGGATCTCAATTGCATCCTTAAGGTGGATGTAATCTTAGGTGACATAATCGTGGCTCTGATGGAACCTGTAATATTTGGACTTGTCAGTGTTTGATTTGGGGGTGTCGGCTTTGGAAAGTGGACACCCCTTTTATGAAATTTTGAGTTGGCGCACTCGGAGATAATTCGCTCGCGGGGGGCGTTGAGTGGAGTGTACTTTGTGAACCGGCTAGCTGGACCTCTCAGCTCGCGAGAGTCCATGGGACAGCCTTTGCGTTTTCTCTCTCCCCCACGCCGGGGGACAGTAGAGTCTTCATCCCTGGAGCTCTGGTGGCCCTCTTGGTGTTGCGAGTCTCGGGCAACGTGGGCGACCTCTGACTCTTCGAACTGGATGTACGATTGGGCTCTGTGGAGGAGGTCTTCGAAGTTGCGGGGTCTATGGATGCCCACAGCTTTGGCAAACTCGGTCCCGTGACGCAATCCCCGCTCGACCAGAAACTTCTTCATGTCGTCGGTAGCGGGTACCTCGATGACTTCCTGGTTGAATCTCTCGATGTAGTCTCTGAGAGATTCGTTCCTCCCTTGGAGGATGGCTTCGATAGAGGCCACCATCTTCGGATGGCGGCGAGATGCAGTAAAATTCCTGGAGAACTATCTCTTTAGTTGCTTCCAAGAAGTGATGGATTCTGGTGCAAGGCTTTTGTACCAAGTCATGGCACCTTTTCTAAGGGTGTTCGGGAAGAGCCTGCATTTAATAACTCCCCGAACATTCCTGTAGTCGAGCATAGCCTTGAAGCTCTCAACGTGGTCGTCGGGGTCGGCGGGTGTCGTCGTACGTCCCCAAGGGTAGAGGCTTTTCCGTCCATACAAGTATAGGGGTCTCCATAATCTCCCTGGACAGCGGGGTCCGCTAGTCGTCCTCATCACTCCTAACTAGTGATCGTGATAGGAAGTGATGGCCCCGACCAGGTCCGTGTCATCGGGGGAAGCTCCTCGGACGGCTCTTTGGCTTTTCCCCGTTAGCTTTGCTCCTCTTCTGGGCAGGAGAGCGTCGTTGTTCCTTCGGAGGAGGTGATCGATGGCGCTTCTGGGCGACCACAGGCTGGGGTCATTCCAGGTGCGAGCGGCGTCTCGCAGGTGGGGGCGTCGGGCTTCTAGAATCAATCGGTGGTGTCCTTCGCGGGGAAAGAGAACGACTGGGAGATGGAGGCCGACGATGTCTCCACGGGGGGAGAGCGTCGTTGTCGCCCCTTTTCGAGCGCTTGAATCCTCACGTTCTGCCGGGAGTTCAGTTGGTTGGTCTGATTGATCAAAGCGAACAGGGCCACCATGTTCGGATCAGCATTTGATGGCGTGGGGATCGGTTGGTAGACAGCGGGGGCGCTGTCTTGTTGGGCAGGGTTGTAAGCCGCGTCGTCAAAGGAAGGGGAGGCAGTACGCCCATCCCTTTCTTCACCTTCTTCAACGTTGATGACAACATTGTCTTCGCGGTCGTCTTCGTTGTCGAACTGCACAAAGACGGTGTCTGGAGTCTTGGTCTCAGGCTGAGAGCTGGCCATGGTTATCAGAAAAATGGATGTTGCTTTGGTTTTACAAAGACGAAAATAGGGAAGCAAAAGTTCCCACAGACGGCGCCACTGATTGTACCTAATCAGAAAGGAGATTGGTGGCCAGCAACATCGTGAGCTCCACTACTCTGGTGATGATGAAACGGCCGGGGGGGGGGGGGGGGGGGGGGGGGGGGGGGGGGTGTACCTGCAAGGTCAAGGTACTCTGATGCCAAAGTAAGGATAGAAGCAAGCAAGTACAGAAAATAAGAGTGAGAGTTAGAATGTCATGTAACCTAATTCTCTCATGAGAGAGGGTATTTATAGGCTGCCCCCAGCGCATGGCCAATGGCCATCTGCTTTGGGCCTTACGACCCAACCTAGTGCAGATAACTGCCACGGCTTACATGGCGTAGTGAAGACCAGCACATGGTCTTCGCGCTGGAGTAAAGGTCCCGTGATCTCCAAAAAGTGGATTGACCAGCTCTTTCGGAAGTGGACATTACCTGATGATGTGTCCTCGTGGGGAGGAGGACGTGGAGATCGTGAGGGGGAGAGACGTGACCTCTCCCCGGTGTATATAACTTCTGCTCGACAATAACCAACTACTATGTGCTCGACGATGAAGAGGTCCAGGTGTGTTCGACGACAGACAGACTTGGGCCTTGTAGGGTCGCATCACAGTATTCGGGTTGGTCCTGCCCGACGGATGGGCAGGCGCCGGCCTAGTCCAGAATATCTAGTAATATTGTGTTTTGTAAATTTTATATTTTGATTTTTTAAATTGAAGATACTTTAAACTCTTAATTAAATTAATGTATCTAATTAGAGGTTTGATAATTCGAATGTTTAGAGCTGAAAAAAAATAAAAAAGTTGAGTTTCATATTTATAGATCGATGAATAAAAGAAAACTAATTAATAAGATTTTAAGTGTTTGCAATTTTTTTTTGGCCGTTTTTTTGGTTTTTTTTTTCTATTTTTGGTGGATGTTTTGTATATATTTTAAAAAGATAATTATTATGCACCTTAATTTTCATGTAGATGCAAGGGCTTGGTAGCCTGTACTCCCATAAATATTGTTTACTTACACATCATCATTATATTATATACAAGTGTATTTGAAGATATACATGACTAAAATTAATTTAATTTCGATTTACTGATTGCTAAATGTAAAAAAAAAAAAAAAGACTATTTCTGCTACATCAATATAATATTTTTTCTATAAGAAAAATAATTAAATTTAAACAGCATTAGTAATATGTAGTCAACTGAAGAAGCTACGCTTCAAAGAGATAATTAAAAATTTAAGAACTAAAGAAAAAGAAGTAAATAACGAAACTCTAAGAAATGCAATACAAGTAGACTCCCGTATTAAGGTTTGAAATTCTGGTATCAGCTATGTGATGTTAAGTGTGATGTCTCAACATCACTATCTGCTGTATGAACAAGACAATAAAAATACTGAAAAGCATAAATAACAGGAAGGAAGTCCCCTATTAGTAGAATTAAATTACAGACTCAACAATATCAGTTGACAGTCTACTCACTTAATCCCTACCCAATGACCCTTCTATCTAAGTCCTCCCTAGGTAAGAGACTCCATCTCACTTCCAATCATCACAATGATGTCTAGCAGTCAACATCTCAGCCACTGCATCAATAGCTTGATTTCCAACAACTCTTCAAGCACAACAAAGTAGAAGGCATACTTCCAGACAATACCTAGACATGACACACATGACTAAGAACAATACTTAGAGTTGCTTAACAACTTCCTCCAAGAACAACACATCTCTTACCTACAGGCTTCAAGATAAACACGATGACCATCCCACAAACCGGGTGGTTCACACATACCAACTCTCCTAGAGAGTGGTTCGTGAACTCAGCCCTAATGATTACATCTTTTCTATTCATGGCTTCTCTACTAAAACTAGGTTACAAGCTTCTACTTATATCCTATTTCCCAACTGGATTTGGGCCTTCAAAACAGCAATAACAAGGCTGCACAAAGTCTGCAAATTAACCTCCAAGAAAATAGGTCTTCAATCTAATATTTCCTAATATGTCTCCATATTTAGAAAGTAGTGAAAACACAAAAAACTCAACTCAACTAACCTGGACGCCACATAGGATAACTAAATATTCATAGAATATTCAGAAACAAATACCAATAACAGAATCTTCCTTTTAAACCAAAATCAGACGCGATGTCCTATGATCCAGGATAGGACATCTTTATCCGACATGTTTAATGCAGTAAATTAGAACATCTTGATTAGCCATTACATGACAGCAACATTGTTTTACCAAAATTGTAGCCAATTCCAAGAACCAACAATCTCCCCCCTTTGGCTAATTTTGGCTAAAACAATCTCAGTCAACATCAGAAAAAAACTTGCAGCGGATAAACACCAAACTCCAAACAGCTACTAACATTCACTACACAACCAACATCAGCAACATCCCACAGCTGTACCAAAAATAAACTCAAACAGCATAACAGCTGCACAAACTAGAATCACACCAGACAACCAGACAACTAGACAATACCTAGGCTAACTCTCCCTATTTTTGGCCACAATTGGACAACCCCTTAACCTACCAAGGCAGCAAACACAAAGTTCTGACATTCAATTTGACAAGATCAAATAAGTGGCTTCCCAGGAAAAAACAAGTTCCCAAACCAAAGACCGCTTTGACTGGTCAGGCGATACAAACAAAAACTCTTTATGCAGTATAAAAACCAAGCCTCCTTGCTTCTAACAACATACCACAGATAGAACCATGAGTCAGTCTAACAAAGATACAGGGAAGAAACACATGCAAGAGGTCAAGAAACCAGATCCACATTGTCTTGACATCTTGTCTGACACTACACCCTCACCAGAGGTACACTATCATAGATTTTTGAAACCACAAGCAATCTTGATAAACAACTGTGCTACTGCGGCAACAAATCCAAAACAGAAGTCCAACTCCCCCTATCTAAGATAATAAGTGCTCCTTTGCAAGAGGAACACCTTAAATGAATGGAAAACATAAGACTCATCTATATGTCTTCAAGAGCGCACCCTCTGTTCAACACGCCTGTTGAACAGATTCACTTAATACTTGATCCTCAAGCAAACCAGGTACCACACTAGTACAATTAACAGACAGAAGTTCCCCCATATGTTTCACGAATGATGCTCCAAAAACTTCAGCTCATTTGCACCACAAGCACCAAACTGGTCCACTTCTAGCATGTCATATGCACGTTAGACATCCAAGACAGTCCTTAACTCATCATTCTCCCGTATGATAAGACAAACACCTCTTAGACAAAAAGTGATCTCAGAATCCTACTCCAAGGATAACTAACCCAAAGATGTTCTAACATTGGTTAGGACATCTTCCACACATCATAGACACCATACCTCATGGTTCTGGATATGCTCCACCACTGGACTTACTATCTGCATAGTAATCCAACTGAAGCTCTTCAAACAACACTGCGCCACCAGCTTGAACAAAGAAAATTTCAGAAACCAAAAGAAGCTCTCATTCACCAATGAAAGGTATGCTTCAATCCAAAACTTCTGCCAGAACCTCCTGAAAATTTCAACCAACTCCTCTTCAACACAAGAGCAATCAGTTTCAATCATCCTCAAGAACCCACTGCCTTCCACTGAACTCTAAGTAAACTCCTCTTACTTAGAGTTAATAACACACACCAAGACAAGTGTGACATCTCCAAAATCTACAGAGAAAAATAAATTCTCCCACACACACACAAAGTTGTCCTTCACACTCCTCCTCAGAGGCATGTGCGCACATGATTCAAACAATTAGCTACACATATCAAAACACCATCCAGCAGCCTAATGTCATAGCATGTTATCTAACATTATATCCTCACAAGAGGCAACCAATCTCCACAAGCATGCAAGCTTCACAAAATATGCACGTTTGCAGCAAAATCCATAGACAAGTACTCCCCCTGTCATGGATAACCAATGCTCTAGATGAAGATTAACATTTGTGCACCAGATCTTCACACAATTGCTGAGCACATCCACATACTGTACTCTTACTCCTAGAGAACACTGACCCTGCTCACAAACTCCATGAATTCTCAGCTTACTTACAAGCTTTACTGAGATCTAATCTCTTCAAGAGAAAGAACAGCTCTTAAACAAACCTTCCTGACCAAATCACCTCATCTGAAAAAGTGCTTGAGCATCCAACTCCACATGCACAGTCTCAATCATATTCCAAATATAACCATCAACAATCATGATGTTACAATATCATTTGGGACATCAGCTTCCCATCACCATTCAAAGGACTCATTGCGCATAGAAGATCTTCAAGAAGCTCCCATCAAAATATCTATCGTTAGTCAGATATGACTACCTTCTCGCACAAGGTAGGACAATTGGTCTGACATTCTTCTTTTGCACACGTCAGGCATCTGCTGATCCTTCTTCATGACAACCATTCAAAACCAGATCATACACACATGCAGGAACCTGCATACTCTATGTCTCAAGAATCTTATTTTCAAACTTCTCATGCAGATACCAGGGAACCATATTCCTTTGGTCCCAAAAACACCAACTCCTCCTTGCTCCAAACACAAAACTGAAATGCTCCTCCTAGATAGTTTGGATGACAACCCAACACTGAAGACACCAGCCAACCAGTTAGGTTAATATATCTCCTCTGTGCACAGCCCTTTGAGTTTCTCTTCCACTAGAACAAGAGTTTCATGCTCTCATAGACTTGATAGTGATATCAAGTTTGAGTAAACAACCCCCATCCTATTTTTGAGAAATACCACCAGACATATTGAGAAAAATAAATTCTCCATACAAAGATGTCAAGACATTATGTCTGACATTTCTTCGAGTTCTTCCATCATCAGATTAAGGACTCTCCTTTATTAACTGCTAAGAACTCCTAAGGACATTATTCATTCTCCCATCCAATAGCTGCACATCCTTTGGTTGGTACACACATATAACTCAAATAGAATCTGCTCCATGGCCATAAACAGGATTCTATACATCTGGCCCATTAGATCAGAAGGAACTTCTAGATTACAAAGAGAGTGTCCCTGACATTTGAGCTTGACCTCCACACAAAACAAGCAGCCTTTGTACACTAATCCAACACACTTATCTAAGACATGTTTCAGCCAACCCAGATGCCTCCTCTTCCAAGCCAGGAGTAGGTTCCAAACAGATGTGATTAATACACATTTGTTTAGCCCCCCAAGCATCTGCTATGCCATACCTTTATCCACTAAGATTCTGCATAATCTGCTGGTTTGATGTTCCAACATCTGGTAGGACATTAGTTCCCTTCACAAGAAACACACCAAGAGATCAAAGCCCAAAGACTGGCCTTTTAGGGTTGGAAGTAAGACTAAATTACTTCTAAGTCTCTTATCAATAAACTCATATAAAAGTGCCTTTATGTGTGGACTTGGGATGAGCCTCAAGTATCTTTGGCAACTCTAACAAGCTAGTTGAAGCTATCCTCAAGTATCACCACACCATGTGATATACCTTCAACCAAAACCATCAGGAGTTTTCTAACAGATACATAGGCAGCAGAACACAGAAGAAGAAAACCCCTCAACAACCTTCAGGCAAAGCTTAATACCTTTGTACAAACACCACAATCCATAGGTTTGAAAATAAATCAAACCACACAGCAGCTCACCACCAAAGCTACAGACAGGTCCAATACACACCATGTCATGAATAGTCCATCCTCCACTTCTAGGGACCATTCAAACAACAATATGAACTTCTCCAAGTTCAAACAACTTTTCAGAAGGTACTACCTACCTTGCCCATAACCAAAAAGTATCTTCCCTAGGATCTCACCCAGAAAAAACGAACAGGATGCCAGCTCTGATACCAATTGAAATTCTGGTATTAGATATGTGATGTTAAGTGTGATGTCACAACATCACTATCTGTTGTATGAACAAGACAATAAAAGTACTGAAAAGCATAAACAACACACAAGGATTTGTTCACCCAGTTCGGTCTAACAATCTACATCTGGGGGCATACCAAGCCAGGAAGGAAGTCCACTATTAGTAGAATTAAATTACAGACTCAACAATATCAGTTGACAGTCTACTCACTTAAATCCTACCCAATGACCATTCTACTTATGTCCTCCCTAGGTAAGAGACTCCATCTCACTTCCAATCATCGCAATGATGTCTAGCAGTCAACATCTCAGCCACTGCGTCAAGAGCTTGATTTCCAACAACTCTTCAAGCACAACAAAGTAGAAGGCATACTTCCAGACAATACCTAGACATGACACACATGATTAAGAACAATACTTAGAGTTGCTTAACAGCTTCCTCCAAGAACAACACATCTCTTACCTACAGGCTTCGAGATAAACACGATGACCATCCCACGAACCGGGTGGTTCACACATACCAACTCTCCTAGAGAGTGGTTCACGAACTCAGCCCTAATGATTACATCTTTTCTATTCACGGCTTCTCTACTAAAACTAGGTTACAAGCTTCTACTTATATCCTAGTTCCCGGCTGGATTTGGGCCTTCAAAACAGCAATAACAAGGCTGCACAAAGTCTGCAAATTAACCTCCAAGAAAATAGTTCTTCAATCTAATATTTCCTAATATGTCTCCATATTTTGAAAGTAGTGAAAACACAAAAAACTCAACTCAATTAACCTGGACGCCACATAGGATAACTAAATATTCATAGAATATTCAGAAACAAATACCAACAACAGAATCTTCCTTTCAAACCAAAATCAGACGCGATGTCCTATGATCCAGGATGGGACATCTTTATCCGACATGTTTAATGCAGTAAGTTAGAACATCTTGATTAGCCATTACATGACAACAACATTGTTTTACCAAAATTGTAGCCAATTCCAAGAACCAACAAGGTTTGTATTAAATAAAAATAGATGAAAATTATAAATAATAAAGTTACTATTTTAAATTAATGTCATGCTTAAGCTGGAAATCTGCATATATGCTTTTGAATTATCTTTTCTACTAATTATTTTAGGGTTATTTAAACTTAAAATCTTACATCTATATAGAGAAGAGTTCTGCTTAATCAACATATCAAAAGATAAATAATAAATAAAAAAGGCTTTTCTAGTTACCATATCAACATATGTAATGCAAGGAAGTGCAACAAGAAAAACAGAAAGCAGGAACGTGTGAAAGACCACATCTCTTATGCTTGTAGTTTGTTTTTGTCTCTCCAAATTATTTAATATTTTAAATTATAATATGTCAAAAGAAAACCCTTTGGACTAGATAATATCTCCAGCTGGAGGATGAAGGTACGAGAAAGACACAAGAAAGGGGGGTTTGAATTGTGTTTTCACTCTTTAATAACTTTTTGCCTCTTATCGTTGAAGCACTAAGAGAATATCAGAGTTCGTTGAGATACTCTGACTTGCGAAGTAGCATTCAGACTTGGCAATGCGTAAAGCATATATGACAGGGAGAGTCTGAATAAGATATGCATCATTCAGAACTTGCAGTGCGAAAGCCTATCAGAGTTAAGCTGCAAGGTTCTGAATTGTTTATGTAAGGTTCTGATAATTTAGAGTAGGACATAAGCAATAAGTTAAAGCATAAGCAAGAGTAAAGAACACACGATATATCCTGGTTCACTTGAGCCATTCCCAAGATAGTCCAGTCCACCCTCCCCGGGTGATTTCTCTTTGAACACAAGGACTTAATCCACTATAACCAATCTCGATTACAGATGCACGGGCAACAACCGGTGACTAACAACCTGCACAACCGCAACTGTGACTAACACACAATGAAAGGTTAAGGGATTCAACTTAATGAATATAACGAACATTTTCCTGCAGGTTCCAATATCGCAAGATCTACTGCTAGGATTTCACAGCTAAACGTTCAGGGATTCATCGCAACGAATATAACGTTTACTGACCCTATTTAAGGATTTTTCCACAATGACACCAAGCCATTGTCTTCTCAAGTCTCCGGTCACACTGACCACTCGAGGAAACCTAATTCGCATAGAATTAGTTAACACGAGATTACAATAACGCTTCTTAACAAGCAGATTACTCCTAAGTTTAAGTACAAAAGAACACACAAGTTTTCAAGCAATATGTGAGTAAAATCTCCTTACTATCTTAAGAAACTACAAAGATGTATGTTGATTTGACAGTTATTGACATCTTGTAGATCTTCTTCTTCTTCGTCTTCTTGGTTAAGCAACCTTTGAGCAACAACTCCTTGCTTCATATCTTCAATGTAGCTCAAACGAGAAGGTGGTTGATGACTTAACTGATTTGAAATGTTGTCTTCTTCATCAACAGCTTCTGTTTCAATTGTTGTTGTTTTGTTGGTTTATGATCTTGAGCTTCAACAACAATGGTCGTGTGTAAATGGTGATAGCTTTGAATATTAAGCGTTACAACGAGAACTCATCGTTATTGCTATCTTCACACAATAACTTGATCAATTCTGCAGCCAATCGACATGATCAACAGAATCGATACCTCAGAAGCGTTAACTCCATTCATTAAATAGCCCAGTAAAATATAGCCGTTGGAGAGCTTTTGGACGTTTGAAAAGAGTCGTTATGCAATGATTAAAGTTGTACAGCCATATCTTCTTTTTGTTGTAGAAGTGATGGGATTGGTCTTTTAGAACGGTGTACAGTCATTGCTAACGGTAACATTTGTCTTCAAATCTTCAGAGGCTTCTGATGTTAATTTAATTGAAGCATAAGTAGAGACTTCTTAACAGGATATCTGAAACTCTAAGTCTTCAGTCTTCCGAAGTCTTCCATTAGGAATCAGCCTTCAGAACTTCATCACTTGTCTTTAAATCCGTTATCCTTTACTGCTTCAAGTCTTCCGAAACTTCAGAGCTTTTCCATTAGGAATCTGTCTTCAGAGTCTTCAGCACTTGATCTTTGGAACCATAATTCTTCAGAACACATAAGTCTTCAGAGTCTTTCTGCACTTGGTCTTCAGAGCCTTCAACCTTCAGAACTTCAAGTAATCGGAATCTTCAGCACTTCGGTTCTCTATAAGATTGTCTCTTCAGAAGCTTCGCTATCTTCAGAATCATAACCTTTCTCAGAGAGCATCCACAAGAGCATTGCAACAGCAATATCGGCATCCTTGGATCTGACTGATTATGATCAGATACAGAAGCATACTTGCTTCTTGCGACTTGTGTCACACATAGTGACTTCGCATATAATCAATTGTGCACATCTGGCTGGTGCTTGTTGGATATGATATCTTCTATGATTATGATCTGCACACAACACACGTTAGAACATAAAATGGTTCTTTCACAAATACCATTGTTATCATCAAAACATAGAGACGGCTTGTAGAGACAACTCTTGCTCTAACAATCTCCCCCTTTTTGATGATGACAAAACCATGTATTTTGATTGAACATTTTATACAAGGTAATCACCAAAACTAAACATATTCAGAGTTCGGAACAACAGCTCCCCCTGAATGTGTTATCCCCAAAATTTTATCTGTGATTTTCTAGAATCTCATATGATCCAAAGACTCACAAAATAACAATTTGAGTTGCCAAAACAAAGAATAAAAAAGGAATACTTCTCTATCTTGTCTTTAAGGAGAAAAAAGTCTTCAACATCTGGACTAGTTCATCAGAACTTCCATCTTCAGACCTTTAGAACTTAGTTCCTTTGTACGTCGTATCATAGCTCATAATCTTTAGGACAGAAACAGAATAATTATCATCTAATAACATAGCCACGCTATTTATCAGAAACCAACACTGTCTTTAAGAAACTCCCCCTGAGTTTCAGACTTGCTGAAGATTATAGATTTTAACAATTGAATCTTATGAGCAATCTCCCCTTAGTTTCCATAAGTCAGATATTGGGATCTTCAGAATCGTAATTCAGATATATTAATTTTAATTCACCAATAGATCATGACTTTTCAGAGTTTGACTTTGAACACAGGCCTTTATCTCAGAACCTTGTTACTGTCACAACTCAGTGGTTCATCAAGGCTTGATTCTTGATCTGATACTATTAGAAAGATAATTTAGTGATCAATCAAAGCTTGATTCTAAATCTGATACCAATGTTAATCAAGATTCTTAGTATGACACCAACGTAGGTTGAGTTTGATACCAACTGAAAGGTATTTTCGTAGTATGCTGAAATTAATACCAATGAAGGTATTTGAAAACATTTCACAGCTTGGCTCAGATTGATATTACTACTGACTGAGTCTGATACCAATCATTATATACTGAGTCTGATTACCAAGTGTAGATTTAGTCTGATACCAAATCATTTTCTTCTCAATTGGGTTCTTGGTGAAAATCAGAACTTCTTCTTCTTGGATCTTCAATCCAGTTCTTCAGACAGTCTTCGACTTCTGATTTGCTTAGTTCTTCTGAAGAGCATCTTAAGATGTAGACTTTGTCTTGACTGCTTTCAGTGCTTTCCTTCTTCTGATTCTTATGTTGTGAATATCATATTCTTAGACAGCTTACAGCTTCTGAACATAGTGAAACAGAGATCACGATACCTTTGACTTTCAGAAAGTTCTCAACTTCTGAACAGTACTGGGTAGATTTGATTCTGAACACATGTTCACGAAGTGTACTTCTGAACAGTACTGGGTAGATCGGATTCTGAACACATGTTCACGAAGTGTACAACTTCGATCATATGAACAACAGTTCATAAGAACTTTTAACAAAGTTCTTCTTTTCTTAACCTGATCTGAGAATGCCTAGTGAACTTGTTCAGAGTTCCTCGGTTAAACATCAAACAAAAAACATTAGTAGTAAACATATTATCATTGATTTGCTTGTTTGAGTTTTGCATTCCATTTCTATCAAAATCATATTTCTATTTCTCCCCCTTTTTGACATCATCAAATTTTTTTAGTATTTTAGCAAAGTAAACATTTCTGATTTTTATGAAATTCTTAAAGTAAAAGGAAATTTCATTCATTATCAAGAGGAGAATACATAATTCAAGAAACAAAGCCACAAAACAGAGACCAAAATGACCATAACCCTATCCTATGATCCTTTAGACATTCCCAGAGAATTCCACAAAATTCATAGGTGAGCATTCTTCAGTTGCTCCAATGTGTTCTAGTCTAGAGATCACATCTTGAATCTCAAGGACACGAGATATGACTCTTCCATATGAAATACTAAAGGAAGGCTTGTTTTTAGATAAGATAATTTGCTTTTGCATGTAATTGAACATGGTTTAAGGGAGGTTTATTTTTCTTCTGTAGAGCAGGAAGAAGATAAATTGTCAATCCGAGTGAGACAACACTCTTGCTCCTATTTCTCTAGGTCTTAAGTTTGTTTCCATGATCCTGTGCCAGACTTTAGCAAAGGGAGAGAGTGTGGAAACACAGTTGGAAGGACCATTCCCACAATGAATTTTGTAGACGAGATCATTGAAGATATTTCTTTCTTTGTAATCTTCAATAGTATCACCTATTTCATCACAATTGATGGCTTGTGCAATGATAGAGGGATTAGTCACTACAGGGAATCCAGAAATGACTGACTGAATGATGTTCTGATTATATACATTTGAAAGGACGCTAGCATTTATCCAGAATTTTTTAACTAGGTCGGTGTAAATGAGGTTTGGGAGCATGTTAAGATAACCCTCCCATTTCTGACACCGTAATTCAGACTAGGTTCTTATCAACCCATGTTCTTTGAGGGAACAGGAGTTCATAGTAAGTTCATTCAGGACTTTTAACTCAGAAGTTTCACTCTTAGCAGCTTTTGAATGTTAGGTAGACATTTTGGAGGAAATACGAAAGAGAGACACTAATTGAGATGGGTTAGAATGATGAATAGAGAAGTGAACAAGATGACTTAAATAGGCAATGAATAGAGTGAGTTAATAAATGCTAGTGACTCCAAACTACATGTTCATCATTTCCTAGACGTTAGACTAGATAGGGTAAGAGACGGATATTAGCACACTCTCAATCTTGGGAAGACCAAGAGATCACGCATAGAATTTTTAATTAATTTTTGACGGGAGTCAGAGATTCGCAATAAGAGGAGTGACTCTTGAAGGCATTTACTAGGCGTGAAACAAAAAGACATATTGCCAGAAAAGATTTTATTTTTCATAAATAAGTGTGCAAACATAAGGTAAGCATAAGTATTGAAAGTGTGAGAGAATGCTTAGTTAAAAAATGGAACAGAAGACAACACATATTTCATTAATGGCTTAAATAGTATTTTCGTCCCTGTAAGTTGGCGAGTTTTCGGTTTTCGTCCCTGTATCTTTTTTTTTCAGTTTTAGTCCCTGTATCTTACTTTTTGTTGGTGTTTAGTCCCTACAGAGGTTTCCTGCGGATTTTCCTGTGGATTTTCCTGCGGATTTTGGTTTTTAGGAAAATCCGAAGGAAACCTTCGAATTTTCCTGCGAATTTTGACTTTAGGGACTAAACACCAACAAAAAGTAAGATATAGGGACTAAAACCAAAAAAAAAAAGATACAGGGACGAACACCAAAAACACGCCAACTTACAGGGACGAAAACATTATTTAAGCCTTCATTAATTTAGTCATAAATACATAGTATGAACAAAACTGATGCATGTACTTAATAAACCATTACAAGTTAATAACTTAGCCTAATTCTAATCAATCATCTAATTTTATGAGAACCATCTGTCGTCGAAGGTTTCACAAAATTTTCTATCAAGAGCAGTTTCTGGACCGCCTCTTACTCTGCAAATTGTTTGCACGATTCCAGCTTTGAAGAAGACTTTAGATAACACTCTTCCATAGGGGATGAATGATATGTTCATGGTTCTTGACAGAAGGATTGACTCTTTAAGATGGTCAAAGATTACTTGGGACAGATCTATAGGAATTGTCCTTAGAAGACACATGATGAGAAGCTTATCATCATGATACAAAAAATCTTTGTTTGTATTGCGGGGTGTAATGTCTGTTAAGATACACTTGAACCATTCTTTTGCAATAGGCAGAAGTTTTTCAGGATTCGTTTGTTCAAGGGCAGAGCTTTTATCAAACATATAATGTATTTTGGCATTGGAGGTACATCGAATGGATGCGTGGTTGGTTGTGACACCCCCTTGGGAACAATCAATGGCTTCAACAATGTTTGTGGGGTTGAAGGTAACTGGAATACCATAGATGTTTGAAGAGATGGCCAGACCATTACAGCTAACAGAGGCATTGATCCAAAAGGATTTTAAAATGTTTTGATAAATTGAGCCTCTTAACATAGATAGGTATCCGTTCCAATTTTAAAAATGAATCCCAAGATAAAAGTTTCGACTAGTGTTTGCTGGATTAGGTTGTTTTTCATTGATGACTTCTAAGAGATCATCGTTGCCGTGAAAGGTTCTTGGAGTCATTTTCGAAGGCGTTTTAGAGTTCTAAGAAGACTGAGGATAAGAAATAATGAAGGAATATTTAGAGTTGTGGTAAGACTCTAAATAGACAAGGGAAGTGGCTGAATTGAATGGGTCAATAACTGAGAGTGACTTAAAAAGACAGGATCATGATTACCTAGACTCTATAGAGGAAAGGATAGTCTAAGAGATGAGGACAGTCACACAGTATAACCGTCTGTTAACCAAGGGAAGACCAAGGAATTACGCATACGATTCTTTTTAATTAATTCTTTGCAAGAGTTAAGTATTTTCAATAAATGTATTTGAATGAGTTATACTTGAAGAAATTAACGAAGAGACACAATCCCTAGTTTTAAAAAAAATGTTATTTGATATTTTTAATGAGTGCACAACCATAGAGGCAAGCTTAAAGATTTTTACTATTTCCAACACTGAAACGAATCCTAACTTGTCAGCATATGATCACTCCTGGTTAGTAGCTAAAAGGAGGTGACAGGCTACTATAGACAAGGTAGCACGCTTTCTAATTTCGTGTTTAACATACGAACAAATGTCATTCAATATGCGTAGTTCAAGGAGAATTGAACGGCTGAGATATTCCTAGGTAAAGGGCAAGGTAAGGCTGTTGGGAATAAGGTTTTCTATATGAGATGACTCAAGAGAAATTAAGTGAGATAATTTAATATCATCATTTCTAAGACTAGCTAAAAATAGATGGATAGACTCTAATAGAGAGAGTTAGATAAAAATAAGAATACTTGTTAGAGTATACTTATGGACAGTAGGAAGTAGCCAACACAGAGTAATTGTCATGATGGAGAGAAGCTTACATTTGAGACTGATTTAATCTAACTATTCATCAGTCATACGCAGACGCATACAGGGAAAAATGTAATAATTTCTAAATAAATTTCTAACCTATCCTTACGACACTCAATGTGCTTGGAGCATGATTAACTATGATTAGAATTATGACAAATGTTGTATTTTTATTTCTCAGTAAAATGTGTCAAACCCCAAATTTTGACCACTAAGATTCCCCATCATTGTGTAAATCATCATCACAATATGGATGGACCATTATACCTCATTAGTCTCCCCAAAAATGGGTGAGCTTCCACTACAATCAAACTTAGGGTTTTAAGCCCTCTCAGAGCTCTTTGACAAAGGATCAATCAAGGAATGACATGATCTTCAACTTGTCTAAACCTCTCAAATATCCACAATGGATCAAGAGGACTACCACCTCAAGAATCAAGCACAAATTTGCAACATTCCAAGTGGATTAAGCCTCAAGATCGCTAGTGTCACCAAATTAGGGTTTTGGTCGACTAGGGCCTCCAGATGGAAATTTTCCTCTGGGCATGAGCCAAAGGCTTCAAAGCACGACCTAATATGCTCCAAGGGACATCATGAACCCAATCATCAAGTCAATTTTTCCTCAGGGGATGCTTTCATAAAAAATCAGGAATTAGGGTTTCTTGACCTAATTCACCCCTAAGTTGACTTTTGGGACAAAACATGAGCTAAGACCTCAAGAGAGAGTTTAAGGGTCTCTAACACACTACATTGATCCATTTGCAATAATGGATTGATCCAAGAAGCTTGATCAACAAGTTTCAAATTTATCAGAACCACAATTAGGGTTTCGCGGGAAAAGTCAACTGTGCCTTTGATTTTTTACCCAAGCATGCTCCCAAACCTTGGGACATGATTGAATACACCCTATAACACCTATGAATTCAATCCATCAAGTTTGATTGAGGTCAAGGACTTGATTTCATAAAGGATCATACAGTTTGGAGTTCATCTGACAAAAAGTCACTTGTGCACAAAAGTCAACTTTGACTTTTTGAGATTTTTCATAATTATGGTTCTTTGACCCTAAAATGATGTTAATATGTGATTGGGATCATCATTCATCAAGAAAAATCAAGAAAAGTGGGATAACTTGTAAAAGGTCTAACCATAAAAAAACTTAGAAATTTTATAAGTTATGGAACAAAGTGGCTAGGGTACCAACTTCCAAGGATCATAACTTGAGATCCAAGCAACCATTTGGGCTGATCCAAAGATGGATTTGTAGCTCTCATGGCATACTTTAAAAGTGTCAACTACACCTCATTCTAATTCATCATAGATTTTGAGTTATGGTTGGATCAAAATGGCTGAAAACATGAAATGCCACTTTTTTCAACACTTAGTAAAATTTTCACTAAGTCAGAATTTGTCTTGTTTTTTTTCGAAAAGTAGGGGGATTTTTCACTTGGATCCAAAAAGTATCAAGACAAACTATGATCACACATGTGTTGTATCATATAAGAGCTTTCCAAAATGGCCAAGAACTCCACGAAACTCCACTTAAGCCATGAGATATGACAATGACAATGTGGCTTGCTGCAAACTGTCATGGTAAGGCAAATTTGTGCATTTTGCTCGATTTGAGAAAATTATGAAAATGACAAACAAGTTTATCCATCTGAACACCTCAGGGGGAGACCAAGGAGGGACAAACACTGATCCATCAGCCTCCCAAGTCCTTGGAACCAAAAGTAGCATGCCAAACCTAGAAATGCCTAAAAGAGGGACAAGACTCCAATTTTGGTTTGGAGCATTTAATGGATGCACCAAGGTGGCATGGACTGAGCCCTTTCCAACTGAATTCAGCCAAGACTTATCCAAGAACTAGGGAACCAGCAGCCTGTGCTCTAACCTCTAGTCAATGGCTAGAGGAGAATTGGATTCCTATTGATCAACATTTGCCAAACTTCTGCAGCAGTTGCCATTCACTATTGCTTGCAAGACAAACTTGCTTTACTATAAATAGAGCTCATTTGTGCTCAGTTTGAGTACACCAAAGCCATCAAACATATGTTTTCCTCAAAATCTCTTCTTTCACCCCAAAATTGCCTTCCAAAACAAGTCACTATCGGGTTTTGAGTTTGAGAGCAATTCCAACCAAACCAATCACACACACACACGTCATAAACATCATATAGAAGTGATCCAAACACTTAAACAACATTTGGAACACTGATTTCTCAAAATCACCATCTAACTGCTCAAGCTTTTAGCAGACTTGCAGTTGGGGTACCATTTTCAGTTCCAGATTGTTTCAAACCACTCCAAGCATTCAGACATATCACTTGGCACCTAAGGAAGCTGTGCAAATCATTGGAACCAGCTTGCAACACCTCTAACACAAAACACGATCACCAGCTGCAAGAGGTAGGCCTGAGCTCTTCTAACTCTATGATCCATGCATTTTTTGTTGCACAATAATTTAGCCATATGTTCATAATCATGCATAGAGTGTTTACCCTCAATCAATTACTTTGTTTGAATCATGTATGAAATTTGTGAGCCTTCATGCAAATTTTAGGGTTCTTGAGGTTTCTCTTTGATTTCTTATTCCATGCTTAAAATAAATGAAATTAAAGACCATTGACATGATCGTGAGGTGAAAACGAGCAGATTGATATGTAGATTGCATGATATCATCATGTATTCAGTGAGATTGGATAGAAAATGCAAATCTACAGAAACAGAGGGTGGCGCGTGTTCCTGGCGCCATTTTTTTAATATTTGAATATTTGAATTTTGTGATTTTATTTAATAGATTCATAAATTAATTTCTCTCTAGTTTTTAATGATTTTGAATTGATTCTTTTTTTAATAATTCACAAAAATGGTAAAATATTTTATTTTACCAAAAAATCCTAAAAATATTATTTATTTCATATACTTGATATTTTTACAAAGAATTAATATTTTATTTGTTTTTCAACATTTAAAATGTTTTTTCTCCCTTGATTTTCCAAACTTAATTGATTTCCAATCATTTTGTGGATAGAAACATGATTTTTGAAACATTGATCCAAGATCACAATTTGTTTTCACACATGTTTAACAATTTTGATCATTTTAATTGAATTTTTATTCAATTAAAATATATTTTGAAAACAAATTAGGGTTTTAATTAATTCAACCCTCATCAAACTTTTTCAACCTCTTTGGGCCACTAATAGAGTGTAAGACCCAACCTTTTTTTTTAAACCAAAATAATTTGGGCCTCAGGTTATTTTATAAGTCCCGATACCGTCAAAAAGTTTGGCACGATCGTCGCCTTTTTAACAAAAATCATTTGGGCCTCTCCTTGAGTTGTAAGCCCCACCACTTGTACAAAAATAAATTATTGGGCCTCTAATAGAGTGTAAGACCCAATTCCCTTTTAACCAAAACCTTTTTGGGCCTCAGACATTGTATAAGTCCCTCTGCGTTAAAAGAAAAACCTCGGCGCGATCGCCGTTGCCAAACAAATCAACCTGGGCCTCTCCTTGGGTTGTAGGTCCCATCTCTTGTACAAAAATAAATCTCCGGGCCTCTAATAGAGTGTAAGACCCATCCCCTTGTACATAAAAACTTTTTGGGTCTCACGTATTGTATAAGTCCCTCTGTACATTTTTTTTAACAACGGTGCGATCATTGTTAAAACTAGGACCTCTCCTCTAGCTGTAAGCCCCAACAACCTTTTCAAGCACTTTCTCCTTTTATTTTGAATTCAAATATATGTTGTTATAAAAACTTTCTTTGTTGAACAACTAACCAAACAACATGCAAAACTTTCTTTGTTATCAAAACTTTCTTTGTTGGACAGTCTAAGACCCTTGAGTCTCAAAGACATTCTCAAGTTCCTTTCAAACATAGGAAGAAACCCCGGTCTCTCCTATGAGAGTTCCCCACACTTGGACCCGCTTCAGGATCTCTATAATCCACAGTGGTAAGGTAGACTTCTCTTGGGCTTTGTACAAATGACTCTCCCTAGTGAAGCTAACCTTCTGAGACTCTCTTGTTGATTCAAACTTTTTTAGCCTACGTCTTGGGCTTTGTACAAGACATATAAAACACTCTCTTGTTGAGTATAAAAAACTCTCTTGTTTAGTCAATCCACTTTTAGCATCCGTCTTGGGCTTTGTACAAGACATATAAAAGACTCTCTTGTTGAATACCACAGTTCAACCTCTTCTATTGATGGCACACCTCTCAATAAAGACGATTGTTATGGAATCTATGATTAGATTTCCTCCAGAATTATTAATATTACTTTTTCATATATGTTAATTTACTTTTAAGATAAGATTCGCTTTTATCACTTGCTATCATTTATCGTTAGAATTGTTAGGCCATGTGGGCCACCCTTGTTTTTACTTTACTCTACTTTGAACAATTATATAAAAGATAAGATTCCTTATCTTTGCTTTTGGCCATTTGTATTTGTCGGCCACTATGTTTCTTTATTATTGTAGCATTTAAGAGCATTGTAATTTAGTTTAAAGTTCGTGTGCTATATAAGGACTTGGTCTTGTTTGTTCAGGGGATCATAATTTTCTCTCATACTTGAGTTGAAACTAAAAACCCTTGAAGAATCAATATTGTAAGCCTTCTTGTGAAATAATAAAATAATGACTTTATCTATTGCTGTACATTTAAATTATATACCTATTTTTAGATTTTCTAATGACGATATTTTACCTATTACAAATATATTTATTCAAGTATACTAGAAGATCAACAGACTCCACTATTAGAGTTAATCTTGCAGGAGTAAACTTTGCTCCTAATATACCCAGACCTATGTATTCCGATCCAATATCTAGGTCTCCCTCACCTACTGAGTCACAGATATTAAACGACATTACACAAGATACCTTTGAAATTGATAAACCTTGGATAAGAGAAAATTTTATAGCCAGTTACAACCAAGAAAAACGAGATTGGTATTTTAGCACCTTCTCAAAACAGAAACTCAAGATTACTTAAGTTATTTTTATAAATTTCTAGAAGAACAGGAAATAAATGTTTACTTTTTTACTTGGTTTGAACTATACTGCTTAGAAAACAATATTAAAAATCCTTTTGCTACAGAAATGATAATCGATGTTAATACTAGAATGAACACCCATTAGAAAACTATCAAAAATGGTGTTATCGAATCTATCCATCCTCCTTTAGAAGTAATTAAAATTCAGCATGAAACAGAAAAATAGAAATAGATGTGTCTCCCTTTAAAGTTATTACTAATCCTTCTGAGCTAAGGAATGATATGAATAATGTTCATAGTCAAGTTAATTATACTAATCAGCTGTTGCATTCTGTGGCACATCAGATAGATCGTGTCGAGAATTCTCTTAGCCATAGAGAAAAAACTTTACAAGAATTTAAATTAAATCCTACGAGACCTATATACCAGTACACTGTCCTATCTGATTTAGAAATCAAAAAATTAAAATTAGGCAGAGAAGATAAAATAGAAGAATTAATACTAAAATTAAAAAAATATGGAAATAGGTGGCCCCTCTAAGATTGTTAATGTATTATCTAGAGAAGAAGAATTTGATAACTTAATAAACCGGCTAGAACGGTCCCCGAAACCTAAAACTAGAAATTATTATCCTAGAACTTTGTTTGCAGATTTGCAATTCGAAGAAAGAAGTCATTTCATAGAAAACAGTTATTCAGGCGAATCTATAATAGAATGGAATATAGATGGTGCCTCAGAACAACAAGTTTTAGACACCATACAAAATATGGCTATGGCAGCCACCGCTTTTATAATCTGAAACAATGAGGACAAAAAGACTAAAGAAATGTTAATTATGGGTTTCCCTGGCCATTTGAAAGGTTAGTGGGATAACATTGTTAGTCCCGAAGACAAACTAAAAATAGACTCAACTGTTAAACCAGAATCTCAATAAGCTATATGCAGTGAAACTTTACTATTCTCTACATGTAAGTTCATTGTAGGAGAACCTCTTAAGTTCCAACAAAGAGCTGGAGATCAATTACAAAACCTTTACTGTCCTAAGATGTCTGATTACAGATGGTATCACGACATGTTCCTATCTAAGCTTTGTCTTAGAGAAGATGGCGCGGCTGTTTATTGGAAAGAGAGATTCTTAAGTGGATTACCTAGACTCTTTGCTGAAAAGATAAAGACCAATATTAGGCAAGCCTTTAGTGGCAAGATTCCTTATCAAAACCTAACCATAGGAGAATTATCCAATTATGTTATTGAAACTGGAATACAAATATGTACAGATTACAAAATACAAAATAAAATAAAATCAGAAATAACTAATAGTAAAAAGGAATTAGGTTCAGTTTGCCAACAATATGAAGTAGCTCCCCTTAGAGCTGCTAGCAACCCTAAACATAAAAAGAAATCAATTAGTAAAGGAAGAAGTGACTACAAATATCATAAAAAGCCTTACTCAGATAAAACAGAATATTATCAGAATAAAAATAAAAATTATGGTAAAAAGCCTTATAAGACATCTTTTAATAAAACTAAATCAAAAGATAAAGAGGTTAAGTGCTACAAATGTGGAAGATTTAGGCATTATGCTAATAAATGTAAGGTCTAAGATAAGATAAATCAATTAAGAAATCTTGACATATCAAAAGAATTACAAGATGACCTTATTAGTTCTTTAGAGAACATTTTACTTAATAGTGAAGAAGAAACTTCGTTTCAAGAAGAAAATTCTGAAGAAGACATTAATCAACTTATTCACTCGTATAATTCGGAATCCGATTCTGAAGATGAATGTGCAGGATTAGATTTCTGCAATTGTAACAACTGCAAAACTATTAATGTATTAACTAACACCCCAGCTAATACTTTAATTACTGTTCTTGATAAAATGGAAGAATCGGAATCGAAAAATGCCTTTATGCGACAAATTAAGTCCATTACAGAAGAAGATACAATTACTTCAAAAAATATTAACAAGGTTGGATTTAAAGAAGTTATGGAAATGTTTAAATCACCCGGAAAAAATATCACTATACAAGACCTACAGCAAGAAATTAAAATTTGGAAACAAGAAATACAAAATTCAAAAAGCCGAGATGACGAGATAGAATTAAAACTTTTGGAATTAGAAGGACATATGATTGTTTAAAAGCAAAATCAATCATCGCCAAGTACTAACAATTTAAGTACGGATGCCGAAAAATACATTTTCAAAATAGAGAAAATTATTTCTCATAAGTGGTACTGTAGAATTAATCTGGAAATAAAAGACACTAATTTAGACATAGTAGCATTAATAGATTCTGGGGCAGACTTAAATTGCATCCAGGAAGGATTGATACCCACTAAATATTATGAACAAACTAAAGAGACCCTTAGAGGCGCCAATGGAATGCGTTTAGGTATATCCTATAAATTATCTGATGCTAAAATATGTAAAGGACAAATATGCTATAAGACCTCTTTTATCTTAGTTAAAGATCTCCAATAAAGCGTAATATTAGGAACCCCATTTCTATCATTATTATATCCTTTTACAGTTGACGATACCGCCATAAGTACTCAGGCGATGGGAAGAATAGTTAAATTCGAATTTTAAGATAAACCTAAAATTAGAGATCTTAATATTATGCAAGAAATAAAAATCTCTATTATAAATCAAATTACAAATAAAACCAAACACATTAATCACCTTAGTAAAGAGTTTCACTTTAAACGTTTGGATGAGCAATTACAAAGTAATACAGTCCGAGAGAAAATCAAAACTATAACTAGTAAATTTATTTCTGACCTCTGTTCAGATCAACCTAATGCTTTCTGGTAAAGAAAGACTCATGTTATATCTTTGCCATACCATCCTAGTTTTAAAGAAATTAATATTCCAACTAAAGCTAGACCAATCCAAATGAATAAACATCATATGGATTATTGCAAGAAGGAAATTAATGAATATTTAGCTAAAGGGTTAATTAGACCCAGTAAGTCGCCTTGGAGTTGCTCGACGTTCTATGTGGTCTATGTTCCCAAATTAGAAAGAGGAAGTCCTCGATTAGTAATAAACTATAAACCTTTAAACCAAGCGTTACAATGGATTAAGTATCCCATACCTAATAAAAAGGATTTAATTAACAGATTACCACGAAAAAGTATATTTTCTAAATTTGATCTTAAATCAGGATATTATCAAATTCAATTACATGAAAAAGATAAATATATAACAGCATTTGTAGTCCCTTTCGGGCATTATGAATGGAATGTACTTCCATTGGGTCTTAAAAATGCGCCTTCCGAGTTTCAGAACATTATGAATACTATATTTAATAATTACTCAAACTTTACTATAGTTTATCTTGATGATATCTTGGTCTTTTCAGATTCTATAGACCAACATTTTAAACATTTTAATCAATTCTATGAACTAATCAAACCTAATGGATTAGTATTATCAGAAAAGAAGCTAAATTTGTGTCAAAATTAAAATTAGGTTTTTAAGGTTTGACATTGGTCAAGGTCTGTACACCCCAATTAGTAGATCCTTAGAATTTTTTACAAAATTTCCAGATGAAATTAAAGATAAAACTCAGCTACAAAGATTCTTAGGATATCTAAATTATGTGTCCGATTTCATTCCTAATTTAAGAACCATTTGTATACCCCTATTTAAAAGACTTAAGAAAAATCCTCCTCCTTGGGATAAGTCTATGACTGAGAGCGTACAACTGCTTAAGAAGATAGTTAAAAAAACTACCTTGTTTAGGTATTCCAGATCCTACCGCAGATCTTATTGTTGAAACCGATGCCTCAGATATAGGTTTTGGGGGAATATTAAAACAGGTTTTACCAGGTTCTAAGAAGGAGCAAGTTGGGAGATATTACTCAGGAACCTGGACTCAGGCCCAATTAAATTATTCTACTATTAAAAAAGATATTTTATCAATTGTTTTATTTATTATGAAATTTCAAGATGATTTGTTTACAAAATCATTTATTTTAAAAACTGATTGTAAATCTGTAAAAAATGTATTACAAAAAGAAGTTAAGAATTTAGTTTCCAAACACATTTTTGCCAGATGGCTAGCTTTACTCGCATGTTTTGATTTTGAAATTATTCATATAGAGGGTATTAAAAATGCATTACCAGATTTTTTAACAAGAGAATTTTTACAAGGAAAGAAAAATGAGTAACAAGACTACTTCTAAAGATTCTTATGGCCCGCCATAACAAAGTCCAGAAAACCACAATAAACAATTGGTACTTGGATCATCTTCATATGTATAAAAAATTACTTCTCCAATTTCCTCTTTAAAGGAAAACGGAGCCAACCCTGCTTTGGTTTCTCCATCACAGTTTACTTAGGGTATTATGTCATCCTCTTCTTTGAAGATGACTCCAATTAAAAGCAAATTAGCATATTACGCTCCCCCACCAGGAGTAAAATCCAAGTTTATTACTAAGGAACTTTCAATTCCTATTATTCCATTGGAAGATTATTACTGTCCTCCCGAAGTATCATTGTTACAAGTGATTAGTAAGTTGTTTCCTCAAGGAGTTCACTTTCTTAATCCAGACATTAATAAAACCAGGTCCTTTTATGAGTTCATCCTGGTTGATACTGATTCTATTACTTTTACACACATTAAAGATGATGCTACCAGAAATATTAAATACTCCAAGTTTAAAATTAATAAAGTTTTGTCCCCTTCAGACTGGGGTACTCATCCTTATCATTCTAGAGATTTTTCAAGGATTTTAGTCCCTTAGCATTACACTTACTTAGATTACATGGACGTCCGGTCCCATTTCCTTGCAGTTAGGCCATATGATCACACTTGGTTTATTTGGTTCAATAAGAACATATCATTAAAATTTTCTAACTGGTTTATTAAATGGTTCGAAATTTATGGGTTGGAAACCCAGATTTTTCCAGATCTAGCATTAAAATCTTACCAAGAATTTTGCGAAGTTACTGCTTGTCCAAAGCACAAAAGTCTGTTGTCTTTTACAGCCGCGTTTGAAATTACATGGATTATGTCATGGTCATTTACTACAGATCAAATTTGGCCAGAAACTACTACCTCTCATCTTTCAAGAAAGATTTATATCAAATGGTGGGACTTTTTCAGCCCAGAGCTGCTTACTCCAGCTGTTAGAAACGCTTGGTATGCAAAAAATACCAAGCTCTGCAAGTCTACTACAACTAGCACGGAAACTACTTTTCTAGCTGACAAGAGTAAATTATTAGCTTCGCTCTCGGCAATTTCTGATCCCAAGAAATTTGCTGATAAGCTCCAAGAAATTACAAGTGCCGTGTCAGAATGCGACAGTTCATCCTCTTCTATTGATGGCACACCTGTCAATGAAGATGATTGTTATGGAATCTATGATTAGATTTCCATCAGAATTATTAAAATTACTTTTTCTTATATGCTAATTTACTTTCAAGATAAGATTCGCTTTTATCACTTGCTATCATTTATCGTTTGAATTGTTAGACCATGTGGGCCACCCTTGCTTTTACTTTACTCTACTTTGAACAATTATGCAAAAGATAAGATTCCTTATCTTTGCTTTTGGCCATTTGTATTTTTCGGCCACTATGTTTCTTTATTATTGTAGCATTTAAGAGCATTGTAATTTAGTTTGAAGTCCGTGTGCTATATAAGGACTTGGTCTTGTTTGTTCAGGGCATCCTATTTTCTCTCATACTTGAGTTGAAACAAAAAAACCCTAGAAGAATCAATATTGTAAGTCTTCTTGTGAAATAATAAAATTATGACTTTATCTATTTCCGTACATTTAAATTATATACCTATTTTTAGATTTTCTAATGACGATAATTTACCTATTACAAATATATTTATATCCTTTATGTGTATCTCTATATCCATCAAAGACACAAGGAATAGTTTTTGGATTAAATTTGTTGTGCCGTGTGTCCCATGTGTAAGGGAAGCATTTAGAGCCAAAGACTCCCAATGAAGAATAGTTAGGATGTGTCCCATGCACGAAAAAATAAGGAGTTTCAAAATTAAGAGAAGAAGATATGAGTCTATTAATAAGATAAACAGCTGTAGTAAAAGCTTCTACCCATAGAAATAAAGGGGCCCCACTATGGAACAACATAGTCATACCTAGTTCCTGTATTATTCATTGTCGTCTTTCGACCATACCAGTTTGTTCTGGTGTATATGGGCATGATACTTGATGTATAGTACCTGTTAAACAAAAGTGAGTTGAAAGTTTGGAGTTGATGAACTCACCTCCTCCATCAGAATGAAAGATCTTAATTTCTTTGTTAAATTATTTTTTAACATACTGCTCAAAGGATAAGTAAGCATTAACAAAATCAGATTTGTGTTGCAAAGGAATAATCCATGTATACTTGGAGAAATCATCAACCAAACATGCATAATATTTGAATTTAGAAATAGATAAAACGGGAGCATGTCCCCATAAATCGCAATGTATTTTTTCAAATATAACAGAGCTAGAATGCACAGAAGAAGAGAAAGTAATTTATTAAGTTTTCCTAATTGACAACTATCACAAAGATGTTCAGGTTTAACAGTTCCAACTACATCAATTAACCCTTTTTTCTTTAGTAATTGTAAAGCTGAAGTTTGAGGATGTCCTAGTCGTTGATGCCAAATGTCTGCTGAACCAGATTTGAAGCGATGTGAGAAATATAATTCAGGAAAAGAAGAAAGAACATATAGATCACCCTTGCGTTTCCCTGTGATCATTGTTTCCCCAGTTTCTCGTTCCTTTACACAAAAATCAACATTAGAAAACTCATAATTAACAGGAAAATGTTTGGTTAGTTGACTTACAGAGAGCAAATTTTTTGTTAAATCAGGAACAAGTAAGACATCCTAAAGGGGCAGTGTGATATTCTTTTGCTTAATGAAGGAATTACCAATACAATGAATTGGTAGAGGAGAACCATCACCAATAAGCACAGAGTTTGTACCTGAACATTGTCGAATGTTACTCAACATACTAGTTTTACCTGTCATGTGATTGGAGGCTCCGGTGTCCGAGATCCATTCTGTTTCAGCAATTGTATTGTCCAAGGTGAGTGTTGCAAGTGCTTGAGGTATATCATCAGATTGAGTTGGTTTCCTAGGCACCCACCAACATATCTTTGCTATATGGCCTTCTGTTCCACAATATTGACATATTTCATTCTGATAGAGATCCCGTTCTGCAGGAGTCATACGGCGTTGTCCCGGTGGTGGAGGGCGTCTCTGCTAGGTGGTCAAGATGCGTTGATTCTTACTATGGCTACTAGGTTGTTTTGCATAGAACCTTCGCCCTGTCGATGTGAAGGTTTGAGAGTTCCCACGATTTCGAGAGAAAGATTGATGAGATTTTTGTTGTTGGTTATAGAAGGCCATTTGAGGAGCAAATGTGTTTTGCATCTTAGCACGGTTGGAAAACCAATTGCGTCGTTGGTCGAGGCTCTGTAGTTGTAAAATTGCCTCAGAGTATGATGGCCTTGGAGGTTTTATCATGGTTGTTGTGAAGGTTTCATATTCAGGTCCGAGGCTTGTGAGGAGGGAAAATACCTTTTCTTTATCAGGGACAGGTTTCCCAAATGCAGCAAGGTTGTCGCATAAACCTTTGAAAATGCGAATATGTTCACCAATAGTTTGGTCATCTTCCTTGCAGAGGTATGTGATTTGTTGACGGATTGTGAATTCACATTCTTGTGAATCTTCTGCATATGCATCTTTGAGTGCGACCCAAACGGCGTGGGCAGTGTCGATGCCGACGACCAGTCCAAGTGCTTCCTCGGAGAGGGTTTCGATTATCCAACCTCGAAGAAGACGATCAGACTTGCGCCAAGTGAGGAATTCGTCAGTTAATTTTGAAACAAATTGTTCTGAGTTTGTGGCATTGGTGGTGTATTGAGTGGGTGCTGGGTCTTCATTTGTAAGATGACCCACCAAGTCTTGGCTTTCTGCAAGTGCTAAGGCTTGTTCACGCCACAATGGATAGTTTGCAGGGCTTAGTTTTAGGGTGATAAAGTTGCTGACATTGAGGGATAAAGAAGTCATGGTTTTGTAGATGGTGTTCACAAAGGCTCTGGATACCAAGAAGAAAATAAGGACAAGAATGGATTGATTTTATTTTATAAGAATTGTGAAATGTGAACACTGCATAATACAATAGAGGTGGAGCAAATATATAGGAGCAGCCAGCAGTGTGTACAACGGTTACACATAATTGCAGTTTAATGAATCCCTAAAACATAGCTAAATTTCCATATTGTGTAGAGAAATAATCAGGTTAGTTTACTGCATTGATCTTTTACAGCTGCAAGCATTAATCTTTCAACGTCTCTCAATTTATTGTGCCATAATTATAGGGATTCTCTTTGACTATTATTTGTGTCCCATAATTAATGTAATTACTGTCAAAGGACACCTGGGTACGTTTAATAATTCTTTTATGTTTGTCTCTTCTCATATGTCAAAATTATTCATTCTAATTGGATGAGTGTGTAAAATGATATATATATATATATATATATATATATTTAAAATGATAATCATTATGCAACATAATTTAATTTTGATGTTTATGTATGGTTTAATTAAAAAGGTTTTTGGAAATTGGGAGGACTCTTGTGGCACTAAAACACTATGCTCCAGGGACTGTAGCATTGTTGGAGACATTGCCGACATATACGCCAGACGGGAATTGTGTCATTGGAAATGACATTTTCCACAGACTCTTCTGGGCGTTTGAACCATGCATCACAGGATTTACGTATTGTAAACCTATAATTCAAATTGATGAAACATGGTTGTACGGAAAGTATAAGGGCACACTACTAATGGTCGTGGCACAAGATGGCAACAACAACATTTTCCCTATCGCCTTCGCTCTAGTTGAAGGGGAGACTGCTGGAGGTTGGAGTTTTTTCCTAAAAAATCTCCAACAATACGTTGCTCCCCAGCCTAACTTGTGCTAGATCTCCGATAGACACCCCTCAATAGAGAGTGCTTACAACAATCCTGATAACGGTTGGCAGGATCCTCCCTTTAGCCATGTGTATTGCATTAGACACATCGGTCAAAATTTCATGCGGGAGTTCAAGGACAAGGGGCTAAAGAAGATGGTTACTAACGCGGGCTATGCACTAACAGATCCTACCTTCAGTTACTACCGGGACAAGATTAGACTTACAAACGCAGATGCATTGAGATGGATTAATAATATTGAACGCGAGAAGTGGACAAAGGCGTACGATAATAGGCAGCGATGGGGCCATATGACAACAAACCTGGTTGAGTCTATGAACTCTGTATTCAAAGGCATCTGAAACCTGCCGATAAACGCTCATGTGAGGTCAACATATTTTAGGCTCGCTGCACTCTTTGATACCAGACGTACAAAGTTGGGTTCGGTCATACAATCTGGGCAGCTGTTTAGTGATAGTTCAATGACATTCATGAAGGAAGAAGCTGCAAAGGCCAACACGCATGTCGTCACGGTCTTTAACCGTATTACAGGTCACTTCAGTGTGACAGAGTCTATTGATCACAACGAAGGAAGGCCTAGGGGATGTTTTCGAGTGGAACTGGATAGGAGTTGGTGTGACTGTGGAAAGTTTCAAGAATTTCGTATGCCTTGCTCCCATGTTATAGCAGCCTGTTCCAAGGTCCGGCTGGACCAAACCGGCTATCTCTCTATTCTTCACCAAGTCATTACTCTATGCAATGTCTACAACACTAGCTTTCAAGTGGTAGCAAGGGAGGTCTACGGGCCTCCATACGAAGGCGAAATTCTGTGGCATAATGATTTTAAGCGAAGAAATAAAAAGGGTCGCCCTAATAGCACCCGTATTCACACGGAGATGGATGCAGCAGACAAAATGATGAGGTTGTGTGGTTTGTGCCGCCAGCAAGGCCGCAATCGTACCAAGTGTCCAAATGTGAGCTCTAGCACAGGAGCATAGTTTCAACTGTAAATTTGTCTATTTATAACAACAACAAATTTTATTTCATTGATGGCATACTTAACTGATTACAACGACATAACATAACATAACATAACATAACATAACATAACATAACATAACGTAATAGCTAAACATCAACAAATAACCATCAACGGGACCTAATACCAAATCAGAAAATAACAATAACAAACCCAAACGAAACAACTCATAGAATTAGCTTATCTAGGAAATTACAACCATCAACTTAATTTCCTGTTCTAACATCATCATCATGAGGACGCCAACATCATTTTCCACTTTCCTCCAAGACCGGGTGACTACATTTGGACTAGACTTCTCAACCAGCCTCTCAATCTTCATGATCTTTTCACCTGCCGTAAATTCATCTGCTAGCCAGCGGCGAAGTTCCCTATGCAAATGCTCCAACGTGTGTGTGTTCCAGAGTAGCATCTTCATCGGAGGCTTGACAGCTGAGTATACAACTAGGGCATCTCTTTTCATCAGTGGAAATTCTGGAAACGGTTCCTCTGGTGCTGATGATGATGACGACGGACGACGATTTAACCACTCAGACATGGTGTTAAGAAGGGGAGAGTTTGGGAAATTGGTGAGGGAAGAGAGGAAATTAGGGTTTTGGTGACAAGTGTTGTGCAATAACAAGTGAGGGTGAACCCTTATTTATAGGCACATGATACCCCATTAAATAATATAATTAATTATATTAAAAAAATAAAATTTTAATCGTTTAAAAAAACCACTTACACTGAGGCGCCATCCCATATGGCGTCTCCCCCTGGAAATTAGGGTACCCTAGCTACACTGAGGCGACATCCCATATGGCGCCTCCTGCTGGAAATTAGGGCACCCCAGCTACACTGAGGCGCCATCCCACATGACGTGTAGGAATTTATTTGAATATTTTTGCCTGAGTCGCCATCCCATATGGCGCCTCAGGTCTTTCTGTTTTCCAAAACTAGGTCACTTTAGTAAATCTCCTGAAACGTGTGTTTTTTTGGTATTTTTTTTTTAAAAAGTAAGTTATGTTAAAAAAAAAACAAATTTTCTTTATTAAAAGATAGAAGTAAAATTTTCTTTCTCCTTTGTTATCACAACCACTCCATAGTTCTAATTAAAAAAACAATTAAATTTTAAATTTTCTCTCTTTTCTTATTGATTGCTTTTAAGAATTTGGATAAATGTGTGTTTGCATGTAAATATTTCATTGGATTTGAAACCTTAAGGCATTTGTGCATGATTTTAAAACCAAATTAAACTAAACTGAATATATTTTGGTTTGATTCTTAACTATTTAAAAAGATAATTAAAAGTTTAAGAACTAAAGAAAAAATTAATAATTTTTTATAAGAAATGTTATAAAAGTGGAATTCTCAATTAGGGAAAATGTTGTAATAATAAAAATAGACATTGAAATTATGTAATAATAAAAATAGATCGAAGAAGAGAAGTCTAACAATTAAAAATTAAAGAGAATTTAGAAATATTATAAGAGAAGGAAATAATCAACCCTATTAAATTGTCAACCCTACTCATGCTTAAAATCTTAGGTTGATATGTGTAGTCAACCCTACTCATGCTTAAGAAAGAAGGAAATAATCAACCCTATTAAATTGTCATTTTCTACTAATTATTTTATGGTTGTATCAAAACTTAAATTGTCATTCTCAAATCAATAATCATTCGACTACAATAATGTAGGATAATCAGGACCTTTTCCAAATATATATTAAAGAAAATTTCTTTTACAGACCAAATGTTTGAGTATCAAAAAACCAAAAGATAAATAATTAGTAAACAATGTTTGCTAGTTGCTATAAATGTCATGCAACGAAGTGCAACAGCAAGAAAAGCAGAAAGCAGGAACGTGTGAAAGACCACATCTCCCACGCTTGTAGTTTTTCTTCTCTCCAAAATATATACTATTTAAAACTATAATATGCCAAAACAAAACCCATTGAAATAGATAATATCTCCAGCTGGAGGAGAAAAAAGAAAATATCTTCAGTGCACTGTTCTGCACTCCGTGGCTACTACCGTCATCTATGAAATCGCCTTTCCTAGTTTGTAAGGAAATTACAGCTTCTATGTATACAAATTTTTCATCTCAGTCAAAGATTTTAGTTTTCCACCAAATCATAAACCACAGAAGCAAGGTGAAGATGGAAGAATGTAAATGCACACACAGTGTGATGAAAGAATTCTCATTAAAATCAGGAACTCTAACAAACCACAGTTCACTGAAATCGAAGACAGTGCCGGATTTACCTGATGCCACCACGGCGGTGATTGTTGATGACTCGTTCTGTTACAGTGAAAATCCGGTTACGTGCTGGTTCTGTTCACAGATCTGTTATTGTAGTTCTGGGAAAATTTTTACTCTAGGTTTTCCTGGATCTACAGTTCTACAACTTGCTGGATTTATGATGAGTATTAGTGACTTCTAATTTTTCTGGTTTTAATTTCAGATATATATTGATTTGAGATCTAGTATTGTTGTAAGAGTTGCATACTTTTGAAATTATGAGATATTTGCAGGTAAACACTTTCTGTGAGTTCATTCTAATTGTGTATCCTGATTTTTGGTTTTTAATGAAATTTCCTTGCTGAGTTATAATAATATATCATTTCACTTTAGGTGAGTTCAATCAAACTTTACATTTTTTATAATATAATATTTATGCTTGACTTTTGTATTCGGACTTAGACGTGTTTTGCATTATAATGTTTTTCTTTATAGGGTCAAATATGATACTGTCTAAAATTTCTGTATTTAAGTTTATACATTCCTGATGTTGGCTTGCAGATTAAGTTTTGTCATAGTGTATAGTCTTTTTTACCCTGATTCTATTATAACTCTTTAAAAATTTATTGTTTTTTTAAATTATAACTAGTTTTATAATTGCATACAAGTATAATTGTGACTTATTTGTAGTGTGGAAATTTTTACATTGTATAAAACACTTATGCATGATCATGTATACTGTTCTGGACTGGGCCGGAGATCCGCTCCTCAGCCGAGCAGGCCCGACCCACACGTTCTAAGGCGGCCCAACGAAGGCCTCAGTCCAGTCAATGTCGGGCACGTGCCACTTCAGCGGTGTCGGGCACAAACGGCGTTGAGCTTCGGGCAGAGGCGCTGAGCCTTCTCCAGAGTTCGCCCCTCCTCGACACACGGACGCTACTCCCCGCGAGGAGCCATCCCCATCCGCAAGCAAGTCCTCCTCGCGAGGACACATCTCTCCTCGACACGCAAGACTCCTTCCCGCGAGGACACGTTCTCATGTAACTGCCCACTCCCGATGGAATCGGTCTGCCCTGATTTCAGAAATCTAGGAGCAGTTACCCCAGGGCGAAGACCACGTGCTGGTCTTCACTACGCCACGTAAGCCCTGACAGTTGCTTGGATTGGGCCTGGCAATCCAGCCCAGTGCTAGTGACCATTGGCCCCGCGCTAGAGGCTCTATAAATACCCTCTCACTTGAGAGGGCCAGGTTACGTTCACTTCTACTCTCATTTCTGTACTTGCTATTCTCTGACAGTTATCTTACTTGAGCGTTGGAGTACCTTGCAGGTACACCCTCCACCGTCTTTCAACCTCACCGGAGCTGAAGCCCAGACGACGTTGTTGGCCACAGAAACTATCTGATTCAGGTACGATCATATACTTTTATTACTGTTATATCATTTTAATTAATTTAAGTTTCAATTCAATGGTTGTATGAATAAAATCTAATGTTTATTATTATTATTATTATTATTATTATTATAATAAAGTTGAGAAGCCTATAGTTACATTTTATCAAAAAAGAAGAAGCACACTTACATCAATAGAAAGAAGAGTTGTATATGCTCAAATCATTAGTCATTCAGCTCCGATGTTTAGGGATACTCTGGTCCTTTAACCCTGAAAAATTGAAATAAGTGCTGCCCGCTGCCCGCTGTTGCTTCTATATTGATATTAACCAATTGCAGAAACATAGAAAAGCAGGAACATGTGTATCCCCATGCTTGTAGAGTTTAGTAATTTCCAAACAAATTAAAATATGTAAAGTAACAATAAAAATTAAAATATCTAAAAACCCTCTCAACTAGATAATATCTCCAGCTGGTAGGAAAAATCAAAATATCTTCAGTGCACTAGAGTTCTGCACTCAGTGGCTACCATCACTTCAATAAACAAGTTTTACACAAAATTTTCATTTCTTTCTAAAATTTCTTCTTGTCCATAGAAGTAAGGTGAAGAATGTAAAATCTCAGAGTGAGGTGAAAGATTTCTCATATATCAAAAAACCCTAACTAACCAATATTTCACTGAAATAGATGGCGGTGGCGGATATACCTTATGCTTCAGACGGCGGTGGTGGTGGTGGAGGATTCTGTTCTGTTACGGGGAAAATCTGGTTATGATGGTGGTGCTGTTGACGGATTAGTTGCAGTTCCGAAACGATTTTCACTTCCGAATGCCCTTGAAGAGTATGAGTGATTTGATATTGTCGTAAAAGTTGTGGTGAGTTCAACAAACTTTAAATATATTTTTTCTAATATTTTTGGTGAGTTGAATTTTAGATATTAAAATTAAAAGTCCATTTTATTTCTATATCTTATTTCTTATACTATTTGTTTTCCATTTATGCTTGCCTTTGGGATGAGGAATTGGGACAACCTACGCCTGTTTTACTTTATAGGGTTAAATATGGCAGTGAATTGCGATGATTCAGGTCGATCCAATAGCAGGTATTTACTGGCTAAAACTTTTATAGTTTTTAGTTACCACTCGTGGTGATGTCGGCTTGGATATCAATTTAATGCTATTCGTTTGACCTGTGTCACTAATATATGAGAAACAATAAAACTCATATTTAATAAAAAAAACATAATAAATTGAGTTAAATGTAGAGACTGGGTGTGAATAAAGATCATATTCTTTGGGTTTCAATTGATCACTCATTTATGGGAATTTTTTACCTAGGGACCCTCACTCGTTGTACTCGACCCCCTTGTTCCCCTTGTTGTTGATTCACGCCGGGTGTTTGAGGAGTCGAAGTCTCAGAAACAGTCCGAGATGGTTCCCTTAGGATGTCTTGCATTCCCGTGAAGTCTTGGGGACTGAAACTGAGCGTGCGATCCATGCCAGGGTAGTTTGAGGGGGTGATTGGTGTGCGGGCAGGCCGATTGAAGGGAGACATTGGTGTGAAGGATTCGTTGATGAAAGGTTGAAATGGTGTTTGAAAGCCATAAGGATGTTGAGAAGGTTGATTGTGTTGGCTAGGGTATGGTGTTTGGGCGTTTGGGCTATGAAAAGATGTTTACCCAATTTGACTATTGTATGATGTACCTTCGTTTTGACTGTGTCTTTGTGACATGTTGGGGGCATAGCCATATTGAGTCTCTTGATAATAATTATTTTGTTGAAGATGATATGGGGGACGCTCTTGGTATTATGGTTGGGTGTATGGCATGTTTGGATGGATAATGGGTTGGTAATTTTGCTGGGTAGGGGGTTGTGAGTAACATTGCCTTGGAGGTGGGTTAGACGTTGAGGCTTCTTGTGTGTAGGTGGTCTGGCGTGGGTTATATAAATACCTGTCTTCGGAGACAAACCCAGTTGCAACCGATCTGTCCCAAGCCATGTAATTATTTGTTGGTATAAATGGGGTTGGCATCACGGCTCACGTAAGACATAGTGGCTGCGATTCATCCATTTACGACGCTCAGTCTTTGCAAAATTCTTCCAGTCCCTAAACTCCCATTGATCATTAACTATTTTTAGATGCCATTTACTGATGTCAACAGGCGAATCTGGGATGTCTTGATGTATTCCAAATTGCAGTTTGACACGGTAACTGTTGTGCAGCTCCATAGTTGTGAATCTAATGATCGGGACACATGCAGTCCAAATGGCAGCATCTTCGTCGCTGACTTCATGTAGGTCTTCCATGCCTAGATATGGACGCCATATGAACTGCAGAATAGAAAAATATGAGATAGTAAAATATATGAAATAAAAGAAGAGAAATGTTTAGGCGGACTTACATCTACGGGTGCTAGGTGCCAAAAGATTACGGTATTGAATGATACAATGTTTGGGACATCTATTGTAACTCATTTCCTTAGCCGACCATCTAAAAAAAATTAAATTTTTAGTTGAGAATGTTAGACACAATTATTTTTAAGGATAAAAAAAATTAAGTTATTAACTTACTTTTGTGCAAATGGGAACTATTACAATCTTGCAGACAGTGCCGGTATGCAGGCCAGATGGTACCATTGTTGACGGAAATGTCATCTTCCACCGTCTCTTTTGGTCGTTTCATCCATGCATAAGAGATTTTGCATTCTGCAAACCTATTATTCCAATTGATGGAACATGGCTATACGGAAAATACAAGGGCACCTTGCTTATGGCTATTGCACAAGACGACAACAGTAATGTCTTTCCTATAGCATTTGCTTTGGTTGAGGGTGAAACCGCTTCTGCTTGGGGTTTCTTCCTTAAGAATCTGAGAACACATGTCGCTCCACAATCCAACCTCTGTTTGATTTCAGACAGACATGCTGCTATAGAGAATGCTTACAATAACCATGATAACGGGTGGCATAATCCTCCTTCTACTCATGTATATTGCATTAGACATATTCAACAAAACTTCATGCGTGCAATCAAAGAAAATTACCTTAGCAAACAGGTTATGAATACTGGTTATGCGCTAACTTAACCAACATTTCAATATTACCTTAACGAAATAAGGATGTAAAATGCAGATGCCGGAAGCTGGTTGGATAACATTCCACTAGAAAGGTGGACAAGATCTTTTGATGGGGGCTGTCGATGGGGTCACATGACAACAAACCTTGTGGAGTCCATGAATGGGGTATTCAAAGGAATAAGAAACCTTCCAATCACTGCTTTGGTGAGATCAACCTATTATAAGTTGGCATCACTTTTCGCAACAAGAGGCGAAAGATAGAGTGGAGTGTTAGCATCTGGTCAAGTATGCAATGACAGCGTTATGAAATTGATGAAGGATGATGCTACCAAAGCCAGCACACATGCAGTTACAATCTTTGACCGACATAGGCAATCATTCAATGTACAAGAAACAATGGATTTTAATGAGGGGAGACCCAATTTATCGTATGCTGTCAGGCTAAACAGAGGTTGGTGTGATTGTGGCAGGTTCGAGGCCCTCCGTGTACCTTGCTCACATGTCATTGCAGCATGCACACATGCTCGTCAAGATGCTTATGGCTATCTATCTGATGTTTACAAGGTAGTTAATGTTATGAATGTATACAGCGAAGGCTTCGCAGTGCTACCAATGGAGGATTATTGGCCTCCATACCAAGGTGAAATAGTTTGGCACAACAATGAAATGAGAAGAAAGAAAAAAGGGCGCCCAAACAGCAAGCGTATAAGAACCGAAATGGATATCGCTGATAAAATGATACGACTATACAGTATCTGTCGTCAGCCAGGCCACAACAAAAAACATTGTCCCAATGTTGGAGGAACATTTGCATCATAATTTAGCTTATCTTTTCGTTTGTTGTAACCAAATATTTTCATTAATGAATTTCTCTTTGTTACAACAATTTTAACAACAAACAACACTAACACAAACAAATGTAACAACAAACAACAGTGTTAACAACAAACAACACAAACAACTTAACACATTCCTAACAGATTACAAGAATCAACTTAATTTCATTCGGTCCAAACATGACTTCCCTCGCATCTTTGTCAGTCTTCACACGAACCCATCCACGCAGCCGATCATGTCTCTCGATACTTCGGATTTTCTCCCCTTCCCTAATGTCTCCCTCCAACCACCGATTCAGCTCTCTCTTAAGTTTATTGATACCTTGTATGTTCCAAAACATCATGTCGATCGGTGGCTTGTCTCGCGAAAAAATAACTTTTCCCCAACGAGGACGATACATCTTCTGAGTAAAACAAAGTTGTGAGAAGAGATGTGGAACAAACTGAGCTTAACACCCCTATTTATAGTGAAAACAATCAGTTTATAGGGAGTCTCCAATTCAATTGGTGACTCCCTTTTACCATTACTCTATGTTGCCAATTGCACTGGCGACTTGGTATGCTGTCTCCAGTTCAATTGGCGACAGCTTGTTAGCTTTTAAGAGATGTCGCCAATTCCAATGGCGACACAGTTCAAACCAAAACCCTAATGGGGGCAGTTTGGGAATTTTTTTGAAACGTGGGTTATTTTAGGAATTTTTTCCAAAATTAGGGGTATTTGGGTAAAAAATTCCATTTATAGTCTATTACTTGTTATTGTTTTAGCTAACATCAATTATCATTCACCTTATTCACCATTGTTCTTTAATTCCATAATCATCCCACAGTTTTCCTTTGCGAGAAATAATACTTGATGACAAAATATTGAAAAGAAAATAAATTTGCCTCTCTCTAAACATAGAGGTCTATGTATCCATCTCTAACCTTCTTTTTATTGTTTTATTTTATTTATTTTAGAGAAACTCATTATTTCAAATTTTTATAATGTCTCTCTCGGTAACCCGATGACATATTATTATCTATTTACTATTCCTTCTATCTCATAAAAAATGTTTCATTTGTATTTTTTTGTCTCAAAAAAATTGTTCATTTTCATTACTTAAAGTATAATTTATTATTATTTATAGTTTTATCCTTAAAATTAACATATCTAAACATTTTTTAAAAATCAAGTATTACTCAAATAAGATATTTTTTATGAGACGATAGAAGTAATTTATTTTTTCACAATTTTAAAATATCAAATTCTTTAAAGTTTTAACATTTTAATTTCTTGTTAAACCATAATTCAAATTGATACACAAAATGAGTTTAAATATATATAATTTTTACGAATCGCTCCTCCCAATAACGTTTAGTGATAAATATTAAATATGATATTGTTCTAATATATCGTAAATTGTTGATCAATGTGTGAACAAGATCAAATGCTAAAATGTAAGTGGATTGAAGGAAATTTTAGCTAATTTCTTTTTTCAATAGGACCAAGAGGAGGATCTCATTCTTTGCGTGAGCGGATAATGGATGGTTGAGATTGGCTGCTTTGCCGATCCTTACGAAAATTTGGCCCTTTTCTTGCTTCCTTCGGTTTGCTTGGTAAGTCAAGTTATGGTTGTCTCACGGATGAAATTTTATGGTAATAGTTATTATTATTGTTATTTTTATTTTATATATTTGGGATTTGATTATATTTTTTTTCTTAAATGGATTAGAATTACCTTTTTATAGATGAATAAGTTTGATATTGTAGGTATGAACTCGCGTTTCTATATCTAATGTCTCTTTACAACTATCAACTGTGAATTGAATTGTGTTCTGGACTGGGTCAGCGCCTTCCCCTCAGTCGGGCAGGCCCAACCCAACATCATGCTAAGCGGCCCATTAAGGCCCAATTCATCTCCTCGTCGGGCACACCCAGCGACATGACCCGTCAAGCAGACGCTACACATGTCGGGGAGAGTTCGCGGCTCTCCCCCCACGTTCTCCACGTGTTCCTTCCGCGGGGACACGTCATCAAGTAACTGCCCTCCTCCGAAAGAGTCGGTCTGCCCACCTTTTGGAGATCTCGAGACAGTTACTCCAGGGTGAAGATCACGCGCTAGTCTTCTTTACACCACGTAAGCCCTGGCAGTTATCTGCATTGGGCCTAGCAATCCAACCCAGTGCAGACGACCGTTGGCCTAGCGCTAGGGGCACAATATAAATACCCTCTCTCATGAGAGGGTCAGGTTACATTCTATCATATTCTTACTCCCACTTTCTGTACTTGCCTACTCCTTTTCCTGACTTTGCCATCGGAGTACCTTGCAGGTACACCCCCCCCCCCCCCCCCCGCGCCATCTCATCACCACCGGAGTTGCGGTGCCCACGACGTCGCTGGCCACTAGTCTCCTTTCTGATCAAGTACGATCAGTGGCGCCGTATGTGGAAACCTTTGCTTCCCCATTTTTCTCTTTGTAAAACCAAAGCAACTTCCATTTTTCGATAACCATGGCCAGCACCCAACCTGAGGCCAAGACTCCGGACACAGCCTTCACACAGTTCAACAACTGGGACGACCACGTGGACAATGTGGTCGTTAACGTCAAAGAAGGCGACGAAAGGGATAGGCGTATACTGCCTCCCCTTCCTCTGACGACGCGACATACAACGCCGCCCAACAGGACAGCACCCCAGTTGTCTACCAGTCTATCCACGCGCCACCAAATGCTGATCCGAACACGGTGGCCTTGTTCGCTCTGGGACTGTTATCAAGAGATTCAACCAGGAAGCCGTCGAGGTACCCGCTACCGACGACATGAAGAAGCTCCTGATCGAGCGGGGACTGCGTCACGGGACCAAGTTCGCCAAGGCTGTGGTCATCCATAGACCCCGCAACTTGGAAGACCTCCTCCATAGAGCCCAATCATACATCCAGTTGGAAGAATCGGAGGTCACCCAGTTGCTCGCGACTCGCGACACTAAAAGGGCCCCCGGAGCTCCAGGGATGAAGACTCTGCTGCCCCCTGGCGCGGGGGAGAGAGGAGACGCAAAGGCCATCCCAGAGACTCTCACGAGCCGAGAGGTCTAGCTGGCCGGTTCACGGAGTACACTCCACTCACTGCTCCCCGCGAGCTAATTCTCTCCGAGTGCGCCAACTCGGAATTTCATAAAGGGGGTGTCCGCTTTTCGAAGCCGACGCCCCTAAATTAAACACTGACAAGTCCAAATTTATCAGGTTCCATCAGAGCCAGAGACATGTCACCGAAGACTGCATCCACTTCAAGGATGCGATAGAGATCCTAATCAAGGAGGGGCATTTAAAACAATATACAAAGAGGAATGACGCCCCTCGACTTGATGCTCGGGATGCACAAAATGTCGAGGAGAAGACCCCTCCCTCGGGAGAGAACAGACTGCAAGTCGCTCTAAGCGTCACTCGGCCAGAGGACTTTTACATTCCCGAAGAGATCGAGGACCCCGCGGAAGTTCGCAGCTGGTGAGAGAATTTCCCCCGAGGACCCTATTAAGGCCCATAGCACATGGGGAAATTTCCCCACGGCAATGGTTATATCCGACAGGGGCTTCAACAAGCTCTCCGTAGGGTCAATCAAGCGGAAGTTGACGAGCTAGAACCCGCGAGCTCGGCACAGACTGCCACATTCGAGAAGGTGCAAAGGAAGTCGAACCCCATCACCTTCTACCTCGAGGAACTGCCTAGCGGTGCGCCTAACTCCATCATCCCTCTCCTGATCCGGGCGCAGATGGCGAATTTTGACGTCCTCAGAATCCTGGTCGGCCAAGAGAGTTCGGCGGACATCATGTACGCCCATCTCTTCCAAACCCTCCAGCTCGACGAAAAGCATCTGACCCCCTACATAGGCTCAGATCTCCCCAGATAGGAGCTTGAAGATTGGTACCGGTCTCCCTGACCCGGCGAAGAAGCAGCTGAAGGCATGTCTCCGGGAGAACGCATATTTGTTCGCGTGGAGCGCGTCTGAGATGCCCGGCCTCGACCTAGAGGTGGCCTGTCACCAGCTCACTGTAGATCCAGCCGCTAGGGCTATAGTGCAACGTAGGCGTAGACAGTCTCCCGAGAAAGCGGAGCCTGCTGAAAAAGTAAAAGACCTCTTAGAGGAAAATTTTATTTCGGAGGCCAGATACACAACTGGCTGTCCAACGTTGTATTTGTCAAGAAAAATAATGGAAAATGGAGGATGTGCGTTGACTATACCGATCTTAACCGGGCCTGCCCGAAAGATTCTTATCCATTGCCTAACATCGACCAGCTGGTCGATAATTCTGCAGGTTTCAAACTATTGTCCTTCATGGACGCCTACTCGTGGTACAATCAAATCCCCATGGCCAAGGCCAATAAGCTGCACACCGCCTTCATGACCGAGTCAGGCAATTACTACTACAACGTAATGCTCTTCGGCCTGAAGAACGCAGGCGCGACCTACTAGCGGATGATGAAAAAAGTCTTCCAGAGAGAGGTCGACGACATGCTCGAGGTCTACATGGACGACATGTTCGTCAAATTCACAGAAGAATTCTACCACGCTGCCCATCTCAAAAGGGTCTTCGACACGGCAAAAAAATGCAGGATGAGGTTCAATCCCAACAAATGCACCTTCGGCGTCCGAGCGGGCTAGTTCCTCGATTTCTACCTCATAGAGAAAGGAATCAAGGTGAACCTCGACAAGTGCAGGGCGTTCTCCGAGATCCCGACACCAAAATCGAAGAATTCGATACAATCGCTGAACGAGATGCTGACCTCGCTTTCACTCTTCGTGGCCAAGTCGGCACAGTACGCACTCCTAGTTTTCAAACTTCTACGCCAGAAAGCCACGTTTGAATGAACCGAGGAATGCGAGCAATTGATCCACCACCTCAAACAAGTCCTTTCACAACCCCCGGTTCTCTCGCGATCAGAGGGCGGAGAGACGTTATTCTTGTACCTCTTCATCACGAGCGAAGTCGTCAGTGCAGTCCTAATCCGGGAAACCCCCGACGGGCAGAAGCCGATTTACTTCACTAGCAAAGCCCTCCAAGGTCCAGAACTTAGGTACCAACAGATCGAAAAGGTCGCCCTGGCCCTCGTCACTGTGGCCAGGAAACTGTGACACTATTTCTTGGCCCACACAATCGTGGTGAGGACCGAGCAACCCATGAGACAACTCCTCGGTCGGCCAGACTTAGCGGGAAGAATGCTTAGATGGTCGCTCGAACTCGCTGAGTTTGACATCCAATATGAAGGGACGAAGGGCCTGAAAGCTCAGGTGCTGGCTGACTTCGTGGCAGAGATGACCCTCCCAGAGCCTTCGACCAACGGATCCCAAAAGTGGACGATCTACGTCGACGGGGCATCCAGCTCGATAGGCAGCGGAGCAGACATCATCCTCGAAAATAGGGAAGGTATCCTGATCGAAGTCTCACTCACGTTGTCTTTCCCGACATCGAACAATCAAGTCGAGTACGAGGCTTTTCTCGACGGGTTACGCTTAGCTGAAGACCTCGGTGCCAAAGAGGTCAGAATATTCACCGACTCCCAGCTCGTGGCTTTCCAGGTACGGGGATAATACCATGCCAAGAATGACAGCCTCATCGAATACTTGGCTTTGGTGAAGGAAACGATGAAAAAGTTCTCCTCGGCGGAAGTGTACCACGTCCCGCGCGAACACAATACTCGAGCGGACATTCTATCGAAACTCGCAAGTACAAAGAAGAAAGGCGAGAACAAATATGTCATTCAAGAAGTACTCTCTCGTCCGAGCATCGAGAAAATTGGCTCCGCGGCTAACGTGAACGCCATTGGAGATAGTTATAGCTGGATGACCTCGGTGTACGAGTACCTCATCATGGGCAAGCTACCCGACGACCCTAAAGACGCCGAAGTTGTTAGGCGACGCACCTGCTCCTATACAATCGTCGAAGACAAATTATATCGACACGGCTTCTCGATCCTTCTCCTCAAGTGCATCAAGGAGTCCAAGGTCATCGGTATACTCCAAGAAATCCACGAAGGGATCAATGCACAACACCTCGGCGGACGATCACTAGCCCGTAAAGCGTTACGAGCACGGTACTACTGGCCCACCATGCAGCAGGACGCCAAGCAACACGTCAAGAAGTGCGACAAATGCCAATGACTTGGGGACATGCACCTGGCCCCGCCCAGCGAGCTCAAAACACTCTCGTCCCCATTGTCGTTTGCATGGTAGGGGATGGATATCCTCGGGCCCTTCGTCATGGGGTCATACCAAAACAAGTACCTGATCGTTGGTGTTGATTATTTCACGAATTGGATCGAGGCTGAAGCCCTGGCCAAAATCAGGGTCCACAACATACTACATTTCTACAAGAGGAACATACTAGCCCGATTTGGCGTGCCCCAGGCAATTTTCATCGACAACAGAATACAATTCACTGATAAGAACTTTCAGGACTTCGTCGCAAAGCTGGGCACGAAACAACACTTCACCTCAGTCGAGCACCCACAAACAAACGGGCAGGCAGAAGCCGCGAACAGGGTGATCCTACGAGGTCTGAAATGGAGACTGGGCGACGCAAAGAAAAGATGGGTCGAGGAACTACACAATGTCCTCTAGACCTATAGAACAACCCCGCACTCCACTACCGGGGAGACCCCCTTCCGATTGACCTACAGAACTGAGGCGGTGATCCCCGTGGAGATAAGGGAACCCTCGAGAAGAACGGAGTCTCCCCTGGACGAGGAGACGAACGATGAGGCCCTCCGGGAGGAGCTCGACTTCGTCGAAGAAATAAGGTCAGGGGCGTCCCTCCGCGAAGCTTCTCTCAAACAAAAGATAACTTTACGTTATAACAACAAAGTTATTAAGCACGGTTTTCAGGTGGGCACCCTCGTCCTACGAAGGAACCAGAAAGATTCGCAAGAAGGCAAGCTCGCCGCGAATTGGGAGGGCCCCTACCACGTCCGCACGAAAACGGGGACAGAAGCCTACTACCTCGAAAATCTACACGGGGAAAAACTTGCTCGACCATGGAATGCTGAAAAGCTTAAACAGTATTACAGATAAACACTGCCTGCGACCCCTCCGCGTCACGACTACGGGGGAGCACTAAGGTACAAGCGCGACTCCCCTTGAGATAAAAATACAAGGACCCGCGTTGTGTGTTCACGAGGACCCTTGAATCAACGGGGATACCTCAACCGAGCTCCACCGTTGTCGTACCAATTTGGCAGGGCACCCAGCTCGCGATGGGAAACCCACACCACGAAGCTAAGACCTCGATCGAGCTCTTAGCCTCGTCGAAGGTCGGAATACATCTCTGACCACTCGACCAGTTCCCTACACTATCGAGGATCAACAGAGTCGATCAAAACCCCCAATTACTTCGATACAAACGAAATAGATATATCAATAAACATACAGACATCACACACATAAATAAACGACAAAGCATTAAATCGGGCAGAAGCTCATTATTCAAAGTACTTACAAAAATATCACAAGCCCCTGGCACGCAGGCCGGGCAGAAAGAAATTCAAAATTACGGTGCACATTGCCGTACTAAACAAAAGAAACTGGCACGCAGGCCAGACGAAATAACCAAAAGAAAAACTAAGCAGTTTTATCCCCCTCGGGCTGCCCATCCTCCATCGTCTCGTCGTCATCATCTCCCTCAGACACCGGGGGGACAATCTGACCATCGACCACCTCATGGTAGGGACCATTCCCCTCCGTGATGAGCTGAACATCGGGATTCGCGATCCGGAGCTGCTTCATGGCATTGGTGAAGCCCACCTCGACAATAGCAAGGACATCCTACTCGGTTTGCCTGAGCTTTGTGATCAATTCGGCACGAGTGATTAACAGCTTGTCGTCCTCGGTTTCCTCTTCAACAGGTCGGGGCTTCCTGCTCTAGCTCGGCGATTTTTCCAGGAGATTTTTCCTCTCCTCAGCGGAACTCTTCAATTTCCCCTCCGGCTGCCCCTGAACCTTGACCTGGGTTTCATTATGCTTTTTGCACTCAGCGAGGTCCTTGCTCAGTTTCCTCATCTCGGCCTCTACTGACTTGAAGCTATCCTGCAGCTTGGTCAGCTCCGTTGACAGACAGGTTTCATCGTTCAAGACCAAGGCTGCAGCACAAACCCGCATAACCGCGGCCACGTCTTCCACCAAGGCTTTTCTCCTCGAGACCCGGTCATCCCCTAGGGTGGCTTGGGCTTCAGATGCGCTGATGGCCAGTGAGGGACTCTCAGTAAGGTCAACCTGCACCTGCTCGGTGGTCCGCTGCCTTTTCGGGGACCCCTGTGAGTTAGGAGATTGGCTACACTGAGGAGAGCCAGAGGAATCCTCGGACGCCGGGACAGGCCCTGGGCGTTGCTGCCGGATCTGTTCGTCCCGTCTATTCCCGCCCCTCTTCGAACCACGAGCAGCTGCCAACTTCTTGGCGCACTCCTCCATACTCGATATCCTACCTGCAAAGGAAAAATAAAAACACGTCAGTAAATCGAAGACGTAAATGTACAAGAGCACCCGATCAAGGAGTTGCTCGCCACCTAATAGCTCGAGGGCGTCCTTGTCGGGAAATGTCTCGAGGAGGGCCCTCGTATTAATAAACCGAGGCTCCTCTAAGATCTCCCCGTTGTCGCCACAGATAAACTTTTCGTTCGGAGTCACGAGCTGCGTGGGCATAAAACCAGCGACGAACTTGATTATCTCCTCGTGGGCCAGACGGTCATCTTCGGACAGCGCGCCCGGGCTAAATATGTAGTTGTCCGTGCCCTTCTTGTAGTGCGCTTCCGTCCAATGTAAGGGGAACTTCGCCTTGAGGACTTCCACCTCCTGCCCGTCTATTTCTTTAAGCACCCGGTTGTACACTGTTTCTGTGGCCTTGAACAAGACAGGCTTTACGACATACCACCGGGACTTAAAATGGCGAACAGAGTCCATATAAGTCCGGAATAACCGACTCACTTGTTTGAAGGATACCCACCCGTGCCTCCCATCAATCGTCTGCCTCTGTAGATGGAAGATACAGAAGAACAGAGGTATGGTCGCCCCAAAGCCAAGGTGCCGGCAGACGAGCTCGAACGCGCGAATGAAGGCAAGCTAATTGGGGTGAAGCTGCGAAGGTGTCAGGCGCGGTTAGGTGAACACCTCTTGCTGGAAACCGCGGAAGGGCATGCGCCAGCCCGCCTCGTCGAGGGTAAACTCATATAGGGGAAATCTCATCCCTTTGAATATCGAGCAGATACGGTGGTGAACTAGAGGCCTGTACATCAGCCAGTTCTTCGAGGAGCCCTCGCAGCTATCCTCGACAGTTGCAAAGGCATCGTCAGAATCCGTGACAAACTGAGACGCGACGCCTAGAAACTCCTCGCTAGCCCAGTCCTCTGGTGGTCGTTCTTCGTCACCGGTGATTGGCGCCATCGGGGAGTCGGGCTCGTCATCAGTCTTTATGATTCCCGCGGCCATGGTCACCATTTTACCTGAAAAGCAGAAGGAATTGGTGAACTCGATAGTCCATATCAAATTCACCCTTCCACCGCAAGTCAAGTGAAAGGGCGAAGAAAGGGGTCGGGGAACATGCTAAGAAAATGCCCTCGACCAGAGCCTTCCTCGGGGATATCCCGTGCTTGGCAAGTATCACCCCGACCACGATTACTGAGGGTACTCACACCTTAGACCTCCCCACGTTGGGGAGACATGAAATTCGAGGACCCAAGCAGATATCCTCGGGGGGACCGTCGTATGTCCCCGAGACCTTCATCAGGTCCACGACGTCTTCATCCCGCGTCCTCGGGGAATTCATCCTATCTCCCCGAAACCTTCATCTGATCCACGGCGTCTTCATCCCTCGTTCTCGGGGAATTCATCCTATGCCCTCGGGACCTTCATCAGGTCCCCGGGTGATTGATCCTAGTTCCCCGAGGCATTCATCAGAAATCTAAAGAAGCCCCGCCGTTTTCGCCGGGAGCTCCGTGGCCTCCCCGGGAACTTCATCAGTACGCCGGAGAAACCACCGTAGAAAGCGTAAAATAAGAAGAAGGAACCGGAAACTTACTTGAAATAACGGTTGGGAATATCCGGTGCGACGACGTACGGTGGAAGGACTGCGACGGAGGCTGAAGACACAGAAAGAAAGTGGTGAGCGAAGAGAGTGAAAACGTGAAAATGGCACGGACCCACCTTTAATTATAGAAGCCGTCACAGAGCTCGAGGCGTCCCTAGGCACTTGAATACCTAGGATCCTAGCCACCCTAGGCATTGATGGCGAGTGACACGTGGCACTCGAGACCCACGCACACCGTTTCGTTTCCCTGTGTGCCCGCGGGATAAGTGTGTCCGTTTCTGTTCATCTCCCCGCAGTGTCGATCACGAATGGCCTTTTAGAGGACAGAAGATCGTCATTCATCGAGAGTCGCGCCTAGCGAACATCCCCGCGCCTGACCGTCTACATTTCCCATCAGCTTGTCACTTCGGGAATGCTGCTCTACTAGAGCTTCCCCGACGGATGGGCCACCTCTTAAGTCATTACTCCGACACTCCGAAGCAACGACTCGGGGGGCTCCTGTTCTGGACTGGGTCAGCGCCTACACCTCAGTCGGGCAGGCTCAACCCAACATCATGCTAAGCGGCCCATTAAGGCCCAATTCACCTCCTCGTCGGGCACACCCAACGACATGGCCCGTCGAACAGACGCTACACGTATCGGGGAGAGTTCGCGGCTCTCCCCCCACGTTCTCCACATGTTCCTCCTGCGGGGACACGTCATCAGGTACTACCCTCCTCCGAAAGAGTCGGTCCGCCAACCTTCCAGAGATCTCGGGACAGTTACCCCAAGGCGAAGACTACGCGATGGTCTTCTCTACGCCATGTAAGCCCTGACAGTTATCTGCATTGGGCCTAGCAATCCAACCCAGTGCAGACGACCGTTGGCCCAGCGCTGGGGGCACAATATAAATACCCTCTCTCATGAAAGGATCAGGTTACATTCTATCACATTCTTACTCTCACTTTCTGTACTTGCCTACTCCTTTTCCTGACTTTGGCATCAGAGTACCTTGTAGGTACACCCTCCGCAGTCTCATTACCACCGAAGTTGCGGCGCCCACGACGTCGCTGACCACTAATCTCATTTCTGATCAGGTACGATCAGTTGTTAGCTTAATTTTATTTTTATTTTTAATTTTTTAACAAGAAACATAAATATTCCTCAAATTATTCTTTAGTGTTTGACTATTTATGATATTTCTTACTCACTTTTGCTTAAAAAACATAAATATGAATATATTATTAAAGAATTATGATTTTTTTTCATTAAAATAAAGAAGATTTTTTTCATGAAAATTTTGATTCAAAATTGAACACTAAACTACTACAAATACTTAACTTTCGTTTATCAATTTATTAATAAAAGAGAGATCTTAGTGGTATGCTTATCCAAATAATAAATGTTCACCCTAGATATTTCTATATAAGAGGGTTTTCACCTCTCACAAAAGCTTTCAGCCAATAATAATATATATATATATATATATATATATATATATATATATATATATATATATATATATATATATATATATATAATTATGGAAAATAAAAAAGACCACGACCCATAGAAAGTTTTCATCGTTTTGTACTTGCTTTTTTTTTTGACAAAATCCTTTTGTACTTTTTGTGTTTGCATTATTTTAAATATATTTTATGTTTCTCCTTCTAAATAAAATTAATAATCATAATTGATTAATCGTCAAATAAAAAAATAATAATATATGCGAAACCCTGAATTGAAAATATCTAGTTCTGAAAGGCGGTTTTCTTCTGCATAAATCAGAAACCAGGAGCCGCTCTATTTTTCATCTCTATCCCAATCTTTTGTCATACTCTCATAAATCAGAAACCGAATCTCAAAACCAACGTGAAGAACTACACAGTTAGTTGAGAGTTTTCACACTCGAGTCAAAACCCTAACTAACCAGCGATCCTCCAAAACTGATCCCGGGGGTGGTTTGACGGTTGCATCCGCGGTGGTGGCGGAAAACTCCGTCGTGTAGAAGTGAAAATCCGTTTTGACGGTAGTGATCTCAACGGAACAGAAGTTTGCAGCTCCAGAACTGTTTCAACCGAACGGTGTACTTGATCTACACATTTTGCTGATTTTGATGGTTAGTATGTGTAATTTCTGGATTTGAGATCCATTTCGTGAAGTATGATAATAACACTGTTTTGTTTTCTTCTTGGAAGTTATTTGATCCCTCTGAAATCCTGACCTTCGAAGGCGAACCTTCATGCTCATTTTTTTCCTTTATATCAAATATATCTGTAAGTTTTTTTATTAGATAACCGTATTGAATATGCTGTGAATAGGCAATATTTACGGATGATTTATTTTGAATTGTGCTAAATTAGTTTTAAAGTTATTCTTGGAGTGCAGGGATTATATCATGAGTTATACACTTACACTGTCATCATTCCAGTGTGGGTAAGTTCATGCCTTTTTATTCTTACTTTTCCTTTTAAGTTTTATACAGGACATAATATTTGCAGCATATAGACACTTCATAAACATTGCTTTGAATTGTGATGCTGTTGTTGTGTTTAAGTATATTGCTTGATTTGAATAGTTTTTTTTTTTACTTCATGTTATTATTTTGAAAGAACAAATTATGATTTATGTATCATTGTAAAGAAAAAAGTAAAGAATTTCATTCCAGGTACTCATAGTATAATATATTTTTACACATATGTGGAATCATAACTCTTAAGTTAGATATTATGGAAAATCATATTATTACATGTCTTCAAGATGGGTTGGATTGGATTGGATGTTTGTGCTAAACTATTTCATACTATTAGAGTGTTTGAATGAAGAATTTGATAATTTTTAGGAAATTTAAAATTCTAAATGATTCAAATGATTCAATTGAAATTAATTCATTTTTAAATTCTTTTGTTTGGATGGAGTATTAAAATGATTCAATGTAAAAAATTTGGGGTCATTTTCATAATTTTTGAAGCTTTTGGGTCAAATTTAAAATATAAAAAACAGGGACCAATTTGTAATTTTTGAAATTTTGAAGGGACCAATTTATAAAATTTGAAAATTATTAGAGACTAATTTGCAATTTTTTGAAATTTTTAAGGGTGAATTTGAAATTTTCATAAAATATGAGGGCCATCTTGCAAAATTATAAAAATTAATAATAAATAATTTAACATTCATATTATATAGAGTTAAGAAACAATTTGAAATTTTTTACTTTTTAGTGTCATTTGAAATTCCTTAAATTTAACATGAATAAAATACTCCATAAAGTTAAATCATTTTAACAATTTTCCATATTTTTTATCCAAACAATGGATTTTGATCAAGTCATTTCAAATTCCCTCATAAAATTATTTTTTCTCATTAAAAGCCTTCATCCAAACACACTCGTAATGTATAGTATTAATTAAACCTAAATCCTTCATCCAAACACACTCTTAATGTATAGTATTAATTAAACCTAAACCCTAATGCAAAGTTGGATGTAGGATTGTGAGTCAACAAGCTAAATGGCGAGTAGTAGCCGGAATCGTCTTGTTGTTGGGCGTGTAATTGGGGATATACTAGACCCCTTTGAAAGTTCTATTCCTCTCCAAATTACCTACAGAAATAGGAATGTTTCCAATGGTTGTGAGCTTAAACCTTCTCAAGTTGCCAATCAACCTCGAGTGAGTATTGGTGGAGATGACCCCATGATCTACTACACAATGGTAATTACATTAGATAGATGTTATGTCTATTTAGTATATTCATATGGAAAATGTTCTTAGATCAATGTTTAAGCAACAAAAAATTACTAACAACGTTCACTTTAAAAATGGATCTCACATGTAATATTTCTTTGAATATCTTTGAAGTCGTATGTGTAAAAAAATTACAATATCAATTATATACAAACTAAATGCATTTCAAATTTCTAACTTAATTATTTTTAATTTCCCTATTTTGTTGAAGGTGTTAGTAGATCCTGATGCACCTAGCCCAAGTTACCCCAGTTTTAGGGAGTACCTTCATTGGCGAGTAAATCACCCTGCTTACAAGTGAATAGGGGTGGGAATAGGTCAGACCAACTAACAGGGGCCTACGGTCTAGCCTACATAGGCTCGGGCCAGGCTAGGCTTTTTCTTAAATAGAAAAGGCCTAGGCTTTTTTATAAGCCTATTTAGCTAAAGAGGCTAGGCCACAGGCCGTAAGAAAAGCTTTTTAAGCCTATCAGGCTGGTCTATTTAAGAAAAAATAATAAATTTATTATTACTATATTCTATTTTATACTTTGAACTAAAATACGAAAATAAAACTTAGTTATCTTGAAGAACTTATGAAAATAAGCTGAAAAAACATTATAAACAATGTCATAAGTTGTTGTCATAAGTTTTTCTCATAAGTTATCTTCAACAAATAGTATCACCAAACTTATACTAATAAGAAAACTTGAACGAGACAATGAAAACAAACATTTAATCTCATTGATCTTTTAACTTGTTAGTCTATTTAACATTAGTTGAATTTCTTATTTACATATGTTCAAATGAAGTAGGCTTTTAAATAGGCTAGTAGGCTAATCAGGCCTTCGAAAAGGCCAGACTTAGGCCTAAAAATAAGTCTATGATAGGCTAGAGGCCAAGCTTAGACTTTGAATTTTTTAGCAGGGCAGGCTCAGGCTTGGCAAAGCCTAGCTCGGCCTAATCTATTCCCACCCCTACAAGTGAACATCATATATGAGATATTTTTGTTGAATAATACTGTAACTAACACCTTTCTCTCGATGGATTTTAGGATGGTGACTGATATTCCAGCAACTACCGGGGCTAGTTCTGGTATGTATATTATTTCCATTCATTCCATGGGTCAAATAGATGTAGTATACATGAATTAAAAGTTTATTTAAAAAGTTAGAAGTATATAATGGATAATACAATGGATAATTATCTTGATAGTAATAATTTTTATTTTATATTACCTCCATTCTTTTTTATAAGAGACAATTCATTTTTTAGGTTCATTGAATAATTAATGTATTTAGTCAGTTTATAGATTAGATACATTGATTATTCAATGAACCTAAAAAGTGAATTGTCTCTTATAGAAAGGAACGGAGATAGTATTATGTTGGTAAGCTCAAATATGATAATAGTACTACTATTATATAATGAGATTAAATTTCTATTTGTTAATGGTCATAATTAGAGATAAAATACGATAATTGTATTATAGTATATTTTCATTGAGTTTTGATAAGATACTAATATACTTGTAATTAAAAGTTAACTTGAATATGACATAACTTGTAAACAATGTAATTTGATTAAGAAAATCATTGATTATCTATAAAAAATTTATATGATTATGAAAATCATTGATTATCTATAAAAAAAAAGTAATATGATTAAGAAAATTGTAGATTATATATAAAAAAATATGATTAAGAAATCATTGATTACCTATATCAAATATATTTTAAAATAAAAAATTTAAATTTTATAAAATACAATTATATTAAAATTTTAAAAATTATTTATTGAAATTTAAATATTTAAAAATAAAACAATATTAACAAAATATTAAAAATATAAACATTTATTTTGATTTTTTTGGTACCAATAAATTTCTTACGAAATTTTCATTTATATAAAACATATATTTATTGAATTATTCATGATTTAAAAAAAATTGAAACTTCTTATTTAGTAATGTCAAATTATTAATATTTTAAAATTATATATATATATATTTTTAATATTAACAGTTAGTTTCAAAAAAGTACCAAGTTAAACTCTATATTTGCAATTTAGACATGCATTTCTATAAGATCCCCACCATTGTGCTGGGGTTTAAGTTTTAAATGTGAGCATAGAAAATTCACCACCGATAAAATCCATCTTTTTTTTGTTTGAAATTTTTAAGTTGGTGATCAATCTTAGAATAGTTTTTTAAATCTGGCACCATCCTATTTAAACATTTATATATTTTATCTAGAATTTAATTATTAATAATTTTTTTTTAATAATAAAAATAATTATTTTTTTTGATAAGCAATTCATTAATAGGAGATTAATGGAATCTCAAACCAAAACAAACCTCCAAAAGAAGGAGAGCAATTACATGAAATCGAACAGGAATTTATGCCATTCGTAAAGCCTACAGTTTCTACTCGCATCTTGGCCTAAAATCAACCAATTCCAAGAAACTACTTTAATAAGACTAACTATATCATCTACATTATACAAAGCATTGTGAAACATAATAGAATTTCTAGCCTTCGAAAGGCTCCAACAAGACATAAACCAAATTGAATTAGTCTTACCACCTTTACCACGGCCTTTAAGCTGACTGTTCCAAGTATTCAAATGAGGATTGCATGCAACCTCCATTATACTACTAATTCCGACCTAATCACAAATCTTGCCCCACACCAAAACTGAAACAGGGCACGAGAAGAAAAGGTGGTCGTTATCCTCAATATTACCGAAACAAAACACGCAGACTTTATCATGCTCATTATTGATAACACCTCTTTTCTCCAAATTTCTTCTCGTCGGAAGCCTATCGAGCACCAATCTCCAACCAAAAAATTGGACTTTCAAAGGCATCACCGATTTCCACAGTAAACCCAATGCTTCCGCAAGATCAAGCTGCAGCTCTTCTAACAGGTACGAATTCAGAAGATAATAGAAAGAGTTGACCGAATACTCTTTAGAATCATCCAGCTTCCAAAACCATTTAACAGGTGCATCTCTAGCTACTGCGAAATTTTCCAATAGGCTGATGCAGTCCCTCATTTCAACTTCAGCATTTCCAGAAGGAGAACTACCCATTAAAGGGGAGAAATTCCACTGCCAATTACATCTGTCCCAAGTTCCCATATTACGAACTGTAATTGCCTTATTGGGGCAGTTATCAAACAGAGAAGGGAATTGAGACTTCAACGCCGTATTCCCAGTCCAAGCCGACTGCCAGAAAGCGACGTCTTTACCACCACCTGCGGAACAGCCCAGAAAATCACAGAAATTAAGACGAGGATTAGAAACTGCTACCGACAGTGTATCTTTCATCCACTGAGAATCCAACTTCGAGCAGCCAACATCCATAAAAGTCTGAACTTTAATACTCAAGTTACCGTATCTAGTAACAAGGGTATTCCTCCATAATTCGTTGCCTCCTACTGTTAACTTCCACAACCATTTGGCAAGCAACGCGCGATTGAAACGCCCAAGGTGTTTGATTCCAAGACCGCCAAAATCCTTAGGTTTACAAACGGAATTCCACGAAATCCAAGGAATATAATTATTAGACGAGGCACCAACCCAAAGAAACCGACGCTGGATACCAATAATCTCATTCACCACCTTCTTTGGTGCCTTAAAAAATGCAAGAGCATGGATAAGCAAACTAACCAAAACCGAGTTGATGAGAGAAACTCTACCTCCAATAGACACATTCCTCCCTAACCAGCTAGTTAGCCTGTTCCTGAAACTCGTAATTGTCGGTTTCCAAAAAGAGTACCAGCGAGGATTCCCTCCAACAATCAAACCCAGAAACTTAAACAGAAATCTACCAGCTTTGCAGTTCAAGAAAACCTCAGCAGCAGCCAGAAAATTAGTTTCAACTCCCATCCCATACAAGCAACTTTTGTGATAATTAATTTTGAGCCCAGAGACCAATTCAAAGGCACGCATAATAGATTTAAAAGCCCAAATATTATTAACCGAGCCATCGCCAATAAGAAGCGTATCGTCGGCGAACTGCAAAATACTAACAGTAGGAACATCTTTAATCTTAAACTCTGAAAGCAAACCATTAGAAGTAGCAGCTCTAGTAAGGCTTGCCAATCCCTCAGTAGCTATGGCGAATAAGAAAGGTGCCAACGGGTCACCTTGCTTTAACCCCCTCCCCATCTTGAAATCCCTCGAAGGGCTCCCATTGATAAGAATCGACAAAAAACTATGAAAAACAGAACCGCGAATCCATTTCATCCAATTGTGCCCAAATCCCATCTTGATCATCATATCTTCGAGATAACCCCAATCCACACAGTCGTACGCCTTAGCAAAATCCACTTTAAAAAATAAACAATCCTTCTTGTATTTCTTGGCGTAGTCTGCAACTTTATTAGCAAGAAGAATACCATCAAAGATCTGACGTCCCGGGATAAATGCAGTTTGAGAGCAGTAGATCAGCTTATGGATGATTTTGCCCAACCTACTAGCAAGCATCTTCGAGATAACCTTGAGCACACAACTCACCAAACTAATGGGCCTGAAGTCGTCAAAGTTTTGCGGATTCTCAACTTTAGGAATCAAAGAAATGAATGAGGATACGAACATCTTAGGGAGATGGTCAGTAATGGAGAATTCCAAAATGCAATTAGTGAAATCTCCTCCAATAACATCCCAACAAGCCTTAATAAACTTGAAATTGAAACCGTCTACGCCAGGGCATTTGTCACCGTTGCAACTGAATACAGCTACTTTAACATCTTCCACTCCAAACTCAGAATCAAGAAAAATTCTGTCAGCATCATCCATACAAGATATAAACTCATTATTGCATCTCACCTTGCACAGATTCTGAATTTGATACCTGTTCTTGAAAAAACTGCAGGCTTCTGATTTTATCATCTCAGGTTCTTCCACAAGAGCACCTCCAATTTTGATAGCAGAAATAAGGTTCGAACGGTTCCTCGCTTTCAGAGAGTTGTGAAAGTATTTGGTATTGAGATCACCGTCTTGAATCCACTTCTTACGGGATTTCTGAACCAACATACTCTCTTTGAGTCTCAAATTCTTCCAAATATCCTCTTGGATTTTCAACCTATCCCTTCTAATCTCTTCACTAGGACTGCCATTAACCAAGTCTGAATCCAACTCTAACTGATTTAATTTCTGAACGCCATCCTCAATACTTAAATCCAGCCAACCAAACACATTAATATTCCAACTTCTAAGGTCCACTTTGAGAGCATGGAATTTCTTAAGTAAGATATTAGCATAATCACCAAAGAACTGATAAGAGTTCCATCGTTGTTTGATAAATGGCATAAACTCCTTATGACCCAGCCAACAATTGAAGGTCCTGAAGGGTTTAGGACCCCAGTTGACCATATTAGATTTCAGCCAAACTGGACGATGGTCCGAAACATCTCTGACGCCAACCTCTTGATTCTTTAAAGACAAAAGGGAAATGGCCCTATCATCCACCAAAAATCTATCCAACCTACTTCTACTCCTACCATTGGAATTAAACCACGTAAAGATATTACCAATCGTCGGGAGATCAATAAGGCTCAAATCACCAATGAAGCAACCAAAATCCATCATCTCAGAGCTATTGGTTGTACTAACACCTTTCCTTTCATGACTACCTTTAACAGCATTGAAGTCCCCACCGACGATCCACCTATCACCCGAAAACCTACTCTTAACTTCTACCAATTCCCTCCACAGACTCTTTTTATCATTGATGCCGCAGGGGGAATAAACGTTAACCACCGTCAATCTCTGATTTTTCCAAGTTAAATGCAAACCCAAGAACCCATTACCTCTAAAACTAGAGCAAGCAGTGATAGTCTTAGAATTCCACATTGTCACAATACCACCGGATCTGCCCAGGGTATTCACACCTGACCACCCTACGTCATTATGTCTCCACAAACTGTGAACCAAGCTAGAGTTCATCTCCACTATTTTAGTTTCTTGAAGAAGGCATATATCAGCATTTCCTTTAAGCAGGGTTTGAGAGATTCTTCTTCTCTTCAAAGAACTGCAACTCCCACGAACATTATAGGTGACGATATTCATAATTCATCAATAGCAACAACCTTCTTACCTGCCCTAGCAGCCCTATCATCAAAATCTAATTTCCTCATAACACTATCCAATTTGCCATCTTCGACATCACCAGCAAGACCCAACTTCTTAAGGGACCTGCGCACTTTGGATGGAACTTCATCAAGAGCTTTTCTACATCTCATACTCCCTCTCGCTACATCTGTATCAGTAATGGACTCACAACACAAAAGAGAAGAATTGGACTCAGTAGGGGAAGCTCTAATCGATCTCCTCTTGTTTGCCACTTTATCTTGACTCGCTATGGTATAAGGATCAACATCTTTCAAGGCCGAGTGAATAAGGGAAGAGAAATAGGAAGTGGTATAGGGAATTTTGATACAGTTATACACCTCATGAAGTAACTTTTTCTTTTTTTTCTTGCTCCAGTTTGAAGGCCCAACAAGCCCCCCAGGAGGCCCAGAGATAGGAATAGTGGGCCCCAAATCCATAATAAGTTCACCCCCAGTAATATTATTTTGTAATACTCCTAACCCCTGTAACTCATTTGGTTCATTCCCAACCACACGCTCAAAAGATCTGGTACCCTCTGAACTAGTCCTCTTGTCGCGAAGAACGAGGTGAGCAGAAGCGTCACTACAGCTAACAGGAATAGTCTCCTCCCTAGGTTCCTGAATATTAATTAATTCATCCTCCTTTGACCTATCCCCTGCAGAACCTGGTACTAGGCTTTCACCAACAAGAGACACATCATCAGAGAGAATAACATCTCCTTCTGACAAGTGACCAACATGCGAAAAGTCTCTCTGAATAGGCATGTTTCTCGAGACACTCGAGTCCTCACTCTCTTCAACGTCGTTGGATTCCCACGCGCCTTCAAAGCCAGATGGTTGGGATGATTCAAGGTCCTCTGAATCAATGATCTCGTCCTCATCTTCCAACAAAATTGCATTCAGGCCACAAGAAAAATCTTCTGAGATAGAGATAGGATAAATGTGATTGTTCACTTCCACACCAATCTTCGATTCCATGATAACCTCCATATTAGCTTTGATCAACAACCTCGCGACATCTAACCGTGACTTGCTCAAAGTATCCTCATCACACTTAATGAAAGCACCGAGATGAGCTGTGATCAAACGAAAATTCTCATCATTCCAAACACAACCAGGCAAACTAAAGCACTTAACCCAGACGAATCTCTCACTATCGATTAGCTCCGGTGACCACAAACTAACTTCTCTAAACCAAACGTCCAGCCAGTCTAAGGATTCCTTCAAGAAGTCTCCAATGTCAACACCCGAGATCTCTTCCAATAAACAAAACGAAGCGCCCATAGGAGTAGATTTAATGTTGAATAAACCTTCCTCATTGAGAATCCTCTGCATATTGTAAGCATTTCCACCCTCCACAACTACACCCACTCTCGCTTTCTTAAGCCTCTCCGTGTAAACCGAGTCTAACTCCAAAGATATACTCCGATTATCATCTTTAGACTTTGTCTCAACCCTCGTAGAGCATCCAACCACATTGGCGTATGTTCTACCAGCTCGAGAAACGTTCTTGTTCTGCCTATTATAGAACAATGGAATGAAGTTCTTCTTCGGAAAAGTGCGAGTCCCTCTGTGAAAGTTAGTGTTTTTGGTTGTGGGGAGACTTTGAAGGCGACACTCAATTTGTTTTGGAGTTGTGGGGAGACTTTGAAGGCGACACTCAATTTGTTTTGGACAGTGCGAGCCCCTCTGAAAGTTAGTGTTTTTGGTTGGAGGATGATGCTCAATAAACTCCCGACTCGCGAGAACCTTTCTCATAGAGGTGTTATAACCAATCGTCACGAATTGGTTTGTCCTTTTTGCTTCTTAGAAGATGAAGTTTCTGAACATATTTTCTTCTCTTGTCACAAATCTGTATTGGTGTGGAAGTTTGTTTTTAAGTGGCTAGGAATCGAGGAATTTCTACTAGGTGATATAATCAATCATTTTTCCTTCTGGATGGATGGTTGCGTGAAACAGAAGTTTACCGTTACGAACGCGGGTGGGCTGTGGCTATTGGTTTGTTGGGTTATTTGGATGTCTAGGAATAATATTATGTTTAGAGACGAATTTTGGGATCTCGATTCTATTACTAGTTGAGTCGTTTTATTTTCTTGGTGGTGGATAGGAAAGAACGGTAAAAATGCTCCTAATTGTAACTATTATATGTGGGTTAATGCCCCTTCTGATTTTTTATAGACCCCGATTTTAGTTAGCGGCATTTTTGTATACGGTTGGGACACCCTTTTGTGTCCTTTAGTATAATATATTTTTGCTTATTAAAAAAAATATTATAACTGTTTAATGATTAATTGTTTTTAATTTTAACTAGTTTTATAGTTGTATACAAGTATAATTGTGATATATATGTAGTGTAAAAATTTTTACTTTGTATAACACACTTAGAATTTTTTTTTAATGTAACCTGTTTTTTTAAAAAAATTACCAAAAAAAACCCTCTTTTCAAAATATTTACAAAACTGGCATGGGTTTTGAAAACCATTTAAGGGTGGCGCCATATGGGATGGCGCCTCAGTTAGAGGCAATGAGCCAAACCATATGGCGCCTCAGTACAACAGATGCCCTAATTTTTTTTTTTCAAAATTTTAAAGGTGGCACCATCCTAGATGGCGACTTAGTGTGTTTTTTTTTTTTAAGATGGGAAAATAAAAAAAACAATATTAATTTTTTTAATATTTAGTACAATAGTACAATAGTTGGATACAAAAAAAATCAATGATTGTGCCTATTTAAACGACCACCGGTCCCACAATCAGGGGCTCTTTTTTGACGTCTCTGTCTAGCACCACAAGGTTGTTGAGGCGTGGCTGGTCTCTGTGTTTGTTGAGATGGCCCCGACGCATCAGACGATGGCCCCGGTGCATGAGATAAATTCTGTAGCATCTTTCCCCAATAGCCGGGGGTTGCCGCCGACAGCACTTCCATAATCCAGCTGCATGCCCATGTTTATAGTAAGGGTTTTGTTGTTGTGGTGGAGAGGTTGGTGAATGATGTTGGGCATATTGCTGGGAGGAAGACGCATGTTGGCGGGGGTCAACTAGATACTTCGGATGAGAGAGGAAAGGTTGTGGTGTGGTAACAGACCTAAACCAACTCATATATAGTTCCGTTGGCCGAGCATGTTGTACAACGGAGTCTGTTAAGACGAGCTGGTGTCGCATCTCCCACTGGTGACACAACGCTGCTGCAAAGTTGCTCCACACACCATCCTTCCACTGCGTGTCGACTCTGCGCAGGTGCCACTTTCCCAAATTGGTAGGATCCACCGGAATGTCCCGATGCATACCAAATTGTAGTTTCACTCGGTCGCTTTGGTGCATCTTAACAGTTGTGAACCGAATTATTGGTGTTTTAGAAGTCCACACAGCAACATCATTTGCGTTGGGCTGGTGGTCGAGATCGTCGTATGGCCTCCAGACAAACTACAAGAAAAAATTGTTTAATGAGTAACTATACAAAATGTTAGAAATATCTATGGAAGTTGTAGGAAAATATACGTCGTCAGGGCCAATGTGGTCTAGCAGGTTGCGGTAGATTGTTATGGCGTTCCTGGGGTTTCTTTCGTAGCTCATTTTCAAAACTGCCCACCTGAAAATGTAGTTAGAAAATGAATTAGTTACACTTGAACATATCAGTATAGGCCATAGGAGCAGGTATGTGTATAGACTTACCTTAATGCGTAGGGGAATGTGAAGGGGTTCCGGTTTATTGGAGCTAGTGTTGGCATTCTCGACCAACCCCACGCCTGAAGGAGATAGGCGCAACCATAAAATGTACACACATTTTTTTTGGAATTTTTGCAGAGTGCACTATACAGATGTGCCAGGACAGTTGAACCCCAACTATATTCGTGCACACTGTTAATGTTAAACAACAACGGGAGATACATAATATTTACACTGTTTCCAGTGCTTTCTGGAAATAAAAAATGACCGAACAATAACAACAAATAACATTTAGTTTTTTGTATTATGTGTAACGGGAGGGAATCCTCGTCTAATACGATGGAGTCATGGTATTCCCTAAGGCGTTTTAAGTTGATACCTTGCCCCCTAGGTTTACCGTCGGGTGAAGGCTCAGCTTCTTCAATCTCTAGGGGGTGCCCAACAAATTAAAGCATACTTGGCTATTTATATTTACGGGGCCGTTGATAGCCATGCCATATATTCGGAGGCCCAGTAACATATACACGTCTTGGAGGGTGACCGTGCATTAACCAAAAGGAAGGTGAAATGTGTGGGTCTCCGGCCTCCATCTTTCTAGCAAGGCTAGAATGAACTTTGGGTCTACATGGTATGATGGGATTTTAATCACTTCTCCAAATCCACATCTTGTTAGATACGGTTCAATGATAGGGTCGTGAGGGAAGTATGCGTGTCCACGACAACGGAACCTTGAAACAGCCTGAACAAAAAAAACCAGCAACATTACTAAGACAATAAAATACATCAAGGTTTAATATTGTAAAATAAAATAATACAGGAAAACTTACGGAGTCTTCAATGTTTTCCGGAGTTCCTCGGTGGTTTCTTCCCATCGTGAGTAAAGACATTTTCGTAACTGGTTGTGAGATAAGGGAATGGATGCAAAAGTTTGCACAGAAAATAAGAGAAGAAGAAGAAGAGTTTGGGATGAGATGAAAATTGTGACAAGCTGAGATGGTTTTTATAATAGTGTAAAGGGGGAGTCACATGAGTATGCATGCATTCTTGGTCTTTGTAATCTGTCATGTGTTCTCTTGCATGCTTCTTAGCCTTTGCAGTCTGCCATGTGTAGTCATACATGAGATTCCTTGCATGCATCTTGGTCTTTGTAGTCTGACTTGTGCAGTAAGGCTTGAGATTCCAAGGCATGCTTGTATTGTCATGTCAACAGTGGCCTGAAACAAAAACAATGGTGCAGAGGCATGCAAATGAATAGTAGACGCATAGTATAGGTATGCAGATTCATCAGTCTAGAGCATCACAACAAATTTAAAAAAATAATTTTTTTAAACATTTAAAAATAAAAAAAAAAAACCTCAACTGAGGCGCCATCTAGGATGACGACTCTCAGTTGAATTTCAAAACGAAATTTTTTTTAGGGCAGACACCTGAGGCGCCATATGGTTTGACTCCTTGCCCCTAACTAAGGCGCCAACCCATATGGCGCCACCCTTATGGGGAATTTCCAAAATATGTCACTTTGGTAAATTGTTTCAAAATTTGGTTTTTTTGGTAATTTTTTTGAAAATACATGTTATCTTAAAAAAAAATTCACACACTTATGCATGATCAAGTGTACTTTTTTTTTTAGATTCCCTGCGAAATGAATGTCTTTTTATCTATTATTTTTAAACCCTTCATTTTTTAAAGAAAGGTTGCATATTTTTTAATACTTAATGTATAATTTATTATTATTTTTAGTTTTATCCTTAAAATTAGCATATCTAATCATTTTTTAAAAATCAAGTATTACTCAAATAAGATACTTTTTATGAGACAATAGAAATAATTTATTTTTCCACAATTTTAAAATATCAAATTCTTTAAAGTTTTAACATTTTAATTTATTGTTAAACCATAATTCAAATTGATACACGAAATGAGTTTAAATATATATATTTTTTACGAATCGCTCCTCCCTATAACATTTAGTGATAAATATTAAATATGATCTTGTTTTAATCTATCGTAAATTGTTGATCAAAGTGTGAACTAGATCAAATGCTAAAATGTAAGTGGATTGAAGGAAATTTTAGCTAATTCCTTTTTTCAATAGGACCAAGAGGAGGATCTCATTCTTTGCGTGGGCGGATAGTGGATGGTTGAGATTGGTTGCTTTGTTGATCCTTACGCAAATTTGGCCCTTATCTTACTTCCTTTGGTTTGCTTGGCAAGTCAACTTATGGTTGTCTCACGGATGAAATTTTAAAGTTGTAGTTATTATTATTGTTATTTTTATTTTATATATTAGGGATTTGATTTTTTTCTTTAAATGGATTAGAATTACCTTTTTATAGGTGAATAAGTTTGATATTGTAGGTATGAACTCGCGTTTCTATATCTAATGTCTCTTTACAGCTATCAACTGTGGAATTTTTTTTAGTATAACGTATTTATTCAATAAAAATACCAAAAAAAATAACATTTCAAAAAAATTACCAAAATAGCATGGTTTTGAAAAAGTTTAACAGGGTGGCGCCATATGGTATGGCGCCTCAGTTAAAAGGCAAATGCCATCCCATATGGCGCCTCAAGCTAAAGTCAGGCGCCCTAATTTTTTTTTCCGTGCCTGAAGGGAGGCGCCATATGGTATGGCGCCTCAGTTCATGTCCTTTTTTTTTTTAAATTATTTTAATTTGGAAATTGATTAAATTAATGGTGCTACAGTGTTTCATGTGTCTATAAATGAGACTGCACCCTCATTTTTTACTCCACAACACTTCTCACCATTACCCTAATCTCTCCTCATTCCAACACTTCTCACCATTACCCTAATCTCTCCCCTTCTCAACACTATGTCTGAGTGGTTAAATCGCCGTCCATCGTCATCATCATCAGCACCGGAGGAACCGTTTCCAACATTTCCACTAATGAAAAGAAATGCCCTAGTTGTATTCTCAGCTATCAAGCCTCCAATGAAGATGATACTCTGGAACACGCAGACATTGGAGTATTTGCATAGGGAACTGTATCGCTAGCTAGAAGGAGAATTTGAGGCAGGTGAAAAGATCAGGAAGATTGAGAGGCTAGTTAAGCAGTTTGGTCCAAACGGAGTTACCCGGACTTGGAGAAAAGTGGAAAATGATGTTGGTGTATTCATGATGATCTTAACACCAAAGAAAATTAGCTTGATGGTTGTAATATCTTAAATAAGCTGATTCGTTAAGTTGTTTTGTTTGGGTATGTTGTTATTTTCTGATTTGGTATTAGGTTATGATGTTATTATTTGTTGATGTTAAGCTATTAAGTTATGCTTTGTTATGTTATGTCGTTGTAATCGCTTATGAATGCCATCAATGAAATAAAATTTGTTATTGTTATAAATAGACAAGTTTATAGTTGAAACTATGATGTTGTGCTATCGCCCACATTGGGACACTTGGTACGATTGTGTCCCGGCTGCAGGCACAAACCATATAACCTCACCATTTTGTCTGCTGCATCCATCTCCGTTCGACTACGGGTGCTGTTAGGGCGACCCTTTTTATTTCTTCGCATCAAATCATTATGCCACACAATTTTACCTTCGTATGGAGGCCAGTAGTCCTCATTTGCTACCACTTGAAAGCTTGTGCCGTAGACATTGCATAGAGTAATGACTTGGTGAAGAACAGAGAGATAGTTCGTTGGGTCCAGCCTGGCCTTGTAACATGCTGTTATAACATGGGAGCACGGCATACGAAATGCCTGAAACTTTCGACAGTCACACCAACTCCTATCGAGTTCCACTCGGTAACATCCCCCAGGCCTCCCTTCATTCTGATCAATAGACTCTGTAACACAGAAGTGACCTTTAGTACGGTCAAAGACCGTGACCACATGTGTGTTGGCCTACAACCCATCGCCCCCCGCAAATGAACACCCCATCGTCCTACAACCAACAAACACAATCGTCCTACAACCAACAAACCCACCCACTATTTGACTACCAAACCCCATATCAACCACTGGATCGGTACCAACACCCTTCAATGCAACATTTCGGCCAACTATATCGTCCACAACCAACCTAACCCCTTACAAAATACGAAAACATAGGCATGCAACTGGATTACGGAAGCGCGGTTGGCGGCAACACCCCCGGCTATTGGGGACAGATGCTTCAAAATTTGTCTGATACGCCGTGACCATCTCAGTAGACGCAAAGGCCAGGCACACCTCAACAAAATCGTGGTAGACAAAGACGTCGCGCAAGAGCCCCGACATGTGGAACCGATGGACGTTTAGATATGCACGATCATTAAATTTTTTTTTACCGTCAATTGTACTAATTTTTATTCTGAACATCGTTATGTATTTTTGGCTACCCTTATTTTTTTTTCATTAAATTTTTCAATTTCTTAATTAAAATTAAAATTAAAAAAAAAAAGGAAAATGAACTGAGGCGCCACATGGTATGACGCCTCCCCTGTAAAATGGAAAAAAAAATTAGGACATTCGTATAACACCTGAGACGCCACATGATATGACTTTTAGGATTTACTCCTTAGCCTAAGGCGCCATTGCATATGGCACCTCCTGTTATATTTTTTTCAAACAATGCCATTGTGATAATTTTTAGGAAATGATAGTTTTTTGGATATTTTTATTGAATAAACTAGTCTAAAAAAAATAATCAACTGTGAATTGAATTGTTAGCTTAGTTTTATTTTTGTTTTTAATTTTTTAAAAAGAAACATAAGTATTCCTCCAAGTATTCTTTAGTGTTTGACTATTTATGATATTTCTTACTCACTTTTGCTTAAAAAAAAACATAAATATGAGTATATTATTAAAGAATTATGATTTTTTCATTAAAATAAATAAGATTTTTTTCATGAAAATTATGACTCAAAATTGAACAGTAAACTACTACAAATATTAAACTTTCTTTTATCAATTTATTAATAAAAGAGAGATCTCAGTGGTATGCTTATCCTAATAATATATGTTCTCCCTAGATATTTCTATATGTACGAGATTTTCCACCTCTCTCAAAAGCTTTCAGCCAATAAGTTCTTTCCCCAAATATATATATATATATATATATATATATATATATATATATATATATATATATATATATATATATATATATATATATATATATATATATACCAGTAAAGAGTTATAGGACTGTGTAAGACCAGCTTGAGTATATATATATATATATATATATATATATATATATATATATATATATATATATATATATATATTTATATATATATATACCAGTAAAGAGTTATAGGACTGTGTAAGACCAGCTTGAGTAAAAGTAATATAAATAGTTGAATCAATAGTAGAATTAAGATTAACATAAGCTTGAATATGTAAATTAAAAGTTGGTAAAATTTCAGAGTTTCTAAAACGTAAAACAGCGGAATAATTAACATAAATAGTGACAAACAAAGTCATGATTTTATTATAGCAAAAGATAGTCACAAAGACTTACAGAGATAGTAGTGTTCAGGTTTCTCAAGTGTGAGAAGAAATGAGCATGCTTACACAAACCACAAAGGAATGCTTTTATAGCATCCGGACTTCAAAGAAAATAAAACTACAACATAATTTACAAACGATAAAGCTAAAGCAAAAGGCCTGACAAACAAATAGTGGCCGACAATCCCTTATGGGCTAAAAAGTAAAGTTAAAGGAATCTAATTTTCATGATAACATGGCCCACATGGCCTAATAATTCTGCAAATAACAAAAGTAACTGGGGCCAGTCTTGACCTAATAATGGGTGAAAAGAGAAACGAATCCAAAGAGATAAGATTCATCCTTTCTTTAATCAGAGTAATTTGACTTCTTTCTAAAAGTAACATCTGAACATCTTTAATCAAAGATTCTATAACAGTCATCTTCATTCTCTGGCGTAACATCCAACGAGTTTGAAGAACTAGCATCCTCAGACATAGCACCCATAACTTCTTGTAATTTTTCTTGAAATTTCTTAGGATCGGAGATTGCTGCTAGAGAGGCAAGTAATTTACTTTTGTCGGTAAGAAAACTAGCATCCGAGGTAGTGTTAGCTTTCTTGCAAAGATGAGGGTTCTTGGCATACCAAGCATTCCTAGTATCTGGAGATAGTAGGGCTGGATTGAAGGCATCCCACCATTTAATAGATACTTTTCTAATTAATTGTGCTGCCGTGGATTCTGGCCAAACTTGGTCGGTAGAGAAGGACCAAGACATAATCCAAGTAATGCCAAAGGTAGCAGTGAAAGATAATAAACTTTTATGATGTGGACAAGTGGTAAGATCACAGAATTCTTGATAGGCTTTGGATGCCAGATCGGGGAAGATGCTGGTATCTAAACCGTAAATTTCAAACCACTTAATAAACCAGTTAGGAAATTTTAATGATATGTTTTTATTAAACCAAATGAACCAGGTATGGTCATAAGGCCTAACAGTAAGAATGTAAGTCCAGGCATCCATGTAATCTAGATAAGAATAGTGTTGGGGCTGGAAAATTCTGGTAAAACTTTCGGTATGATAGGGATGAGAGCCCAGTCTGAAGGGGAAAACACTTTATTAATTTTGAATTTAGAAAACTTAATATTTCCCGTAGCCTCGTCGTGGACATGGGTCAGGGTAATAGAATCAGTGTCAACCAGAATAAATTCGTAGAATGATCTGGTTTTAGTAACATCATTATTTATAAAATGAGTTCCCAGAGGGAAAATCTCGCTAACAGTCTGAAGTAGAGATCCTTCTTTTGGACAGTAATAATCTTCAAGAGTAATAATTGGGACGGTTAATTTCTTGGTAATAAATTTGGATTTGGCTCCTTGCAGGGGAGTGTAATAAGCCAACTTACTCTTAATGGGGGTCATCTTGGAAGATGACGTAATATCCTGCACAAACTGCGAAGGTGAGACCAACGCAGGGTTGGCTTCTGTTCCTTTTTGAGAAGAAACGGGAGAAGTAATTTTTGATATGTAGGAGGGAGATCCTAATATCAATTGTTTCTGGTTAATAGGCTTTTGTAGTGGAGGTCCATAAAAATCTTTGGAAGTGGATTTGCTACTCATGTTTTGCCCTATAAAAATTCTCTAGTTAAAAAATCTGGTAATGCATTTTTAATACCTTCAATATGCATGATTTCAAAATCAAAACATGCAAGTAATGACTGCCATCTGGCAAATATGTGTTTTGACACTAAATTTTTAACATCCTTTTGTAAAACACTTTTAGCTGATTTGCAATCAGTTTTGAGTAAAAATGTTTTTGAAAATAAGTCATCTTGAAATTTGGTAATACAAAGTACAATAGATAAAATCTCTTTTTTGATAGTACTATAATTCAATTGGGCTGAAGACCAAGTTCCAGAATAAAATCTGACTACTTGCTCCTTATCAATACCCGGTAATATTTGTTTTAAAATGCCTCCAAAACCTAGATCAGAAGCATCAGTTTCGACAATAAGACTGGCTTCTGGGTCTGGGATTCCTAGACATGGTAGTTTTTTAACAACTTGCTTTAACTGGATAACACTTTGGGTCATAGACTCATCCCAAGGTGGGGGATTTTTTCTTAATCTTTTAAACAAGGGTATGCATATAGTTCTAAGATTAGGAATAAAATCCGACACATAATTTAGGCAACCTAAAAATCTTTGTAATTGAGTTTTATCCTTGATTTCATTAGGAAATTTGCTGACAAACTCTAAGGATCTAGTAATTGGGGTGTACTCACCTTGACTAATGTCAAATCCTAAGAATCTGACTTTGGGCTGAAATAATTTTAATTTACTCTCAGATAACATAAGACCGTTTTCTTTAATTATTTTGTAAAACTGCTCTAAGTGATGGAAGTGTTGATTAATAGAGTCTGAATAGACTAGGATGTCGTCTAGATAGATTATGGTAAAGCTTGAGTATTGATAGAATATATCGTTCATTATGTTTTGAAATTCTGATGGGGCATTTTTTAATCCTAAGGGCATAACGTTCCATTCGTAATGACCAAAGGGTACTGTGAAGGCTGTTTTATACTTATCTTCCTCTTTGATAGGGCGTGCTTTAGTAGGTATATTAATTTCTTTAAATTCAGGATTGTATGGTAACGAGATTTCATGAGTTTTTCTAGTCCAGAACGCATTGGGTTGTTCAGAACATAAATCTTTAATAAATTTATTATGGAGGGTATTAATTTTTTCTTTAATAATAGGGGTTTGTAATTGTTCAACTATTCTTTTGTAGTGTATTTCTTTATTAATAAAATTAATCTGTTTTTTCTTATTTGTTATGAGATTAACTATGGTAATATTCTTACTTTTAACTGAATTAAGATCTCTTATTTTAGGTTTGTCTAAAAAGTCAAAACTAACCGCGTGGCCCAGGGCTTCAGTAGTAAGGGCTTGATCAGTAACATTAATAGGATAGAGTAAGGATAAAAATGGGGTTCCTAGAATAATGACTTCTTGAAGGTTTTTGACTAAAAGAAAGGAGGTTTTGTAGCAAACTTTTCCTTTGCAGATTTTTACATTTGGTAGTTTGTAAGTTACTTCAAGTCTACCTCCATTAGCTCCTCTAATTCTCTCTTTTGTCTTTTTGTAATATTGTGTGGGTATTAATCCTTCTTGAACACAGTTAAGGTCGGCTCCTGAGTCTATTAGGGCGACTAATTTAAATTCTTTATCCTGAATAATTAAGTCTATCATGGTGTACCATTTGTGAGAGATTATTTTTCCCATATTAAAAATATAGGGTTCTTCTTTGTTTTCTTCGTTTGCCTCACTTTCTGAGTTGGCGGCATTATCTCTTAATTGTTGTTGGGTATTTTTTATTCTTAGCTTATCTTCAAAATTTTGATTTTGTATTATCATTGTTCCTTGAAATTCTAAATATTTAACTTCTAATTCATCCTCCTGGGTTTTTAAAGTTTGTATCTCTCTTTTTAATAATTTAACTTCTTCATACAGATCATTTACGGATAAGGGTTTATCTAGGGGTTTTTTGAACATACTCATAACATCTTTAAATTCAATTTTGCTAACGTGATGTTTAGTAAGATCGTTATCATCAATTATATCTTTTATTTGCCTCATAAAGGCATCCCTAGTTTCCGATGGTTCCATTTTATCTAAAATAGTTATTAATGTGTTGGCTTGGCTATTGGATATAACATTGACAATTTTTATATTGCAATTTCTGCAATCACAGAAATCAATACCTAAGCATTCTTCATGTTCAGACTCATAATCTTCCGAGCTGTTAATTTGATTTAGATCTCCATAAGAAGATTCTTCCGATGAGGTGGGTTCTTCGTAATCTGAATTTAACATAATTTTATTTAATGCATTAACTAAAGTATCTTTTAATTCGTCAGATATATTTAAATTACTTAATTGTTTTATTTTATCTTTAACTTTACAGCTACTAGCATAGTGACAGAACCTTCCAACTTATAACATTTTATATCTTTATTTTTGTTTTTATCAAATTTCTTTTCTTTCTGGGGAAAAGGTTTCTTATAAGGCCTCTTACCCTTTTGGTAATAATCTGGTTTAGAATGTTTTTGTCTTTCATAATTCTTATAGTTCCTTCTTCCTTTACTAACATTCTTTTTATGTTTAGGGTTGCTAGGAGCCCTTAACGGAGTAGCTCCATACTGTTCACAAAACGTTCCCATCTCACGTTTACTATTAGCTTGCTCATTCTTAATTTTGTTTTGAATTTTATAATCTGTACAGATTTGAATTCCAGTTTCTACGATGTAATTAGAAAGTTCACCTATAGTTAAACTATCATAAGGAATTTCTCCTTTATAATTTTGTTGTATGTTGATTTTGACTTTCTCAGAAAAAAGTCTGGGTAAACCACTAATAAATATTTCTTTCCAAAAGGCTGCAGAGCCATCGGTTCTTAAACATAATTTAGAGAGGAACATATCTCTGTACCATCTATAATCAGACATAGTTGGGCAATAAAGATTCATTAATTGATCTGAAGCTCTTTTTTGGAGCTTCAAAGGTTCTCCAACAAAAAATTTTGTGATGGCGTAGAGCAACGCCGTAATACTGGCTGGTTCATTAGTTTCAGACTTAACGGCTATGTCTATAAGATTTTTATCTTCAGGACTAAGAAGGTTATCCCACCAACCTTTCAGCTGGCCGGTAAAACCCATAATTAACATCTCTCTAGATTTTTTATCTGAGTTTTTTCTTAGCATAAAGGTAGTAGCTGCCATGGTCATATTTTGGATTGTATCTAATATTTGTTGTTCAGAGGCTCCATCTATGTTCCATTCTACAATGGATTCACCTGAATAGCTATTTTCTACAAAGTTGGACCTTTCTTCAAACTGGACGTCAGCAAAGGAATGTCTAGGGTAGTAATTTCTAGTAGGGTTTCTAGGAGGTCTCCCTAGTTTATTAATCATATTATCGAATTCCTTCTCTCTAGATAGAGTGTTAACCTGAGGGTCAGGTTTTAGATCTAAAATTTTTAATCTTTCTACTAATTCTTCTATTTTATCATGCGTAGAGTTTCCTAGTTTTATTTTTTGTAATTCTGAGGAGGAGGGAATGTCATAATGATAAATGGGTCTAGTAGGATCTGGTTTTTCTTCTGTTTTTGTAAATTTAAACCCAGAAGTTTCCATCCTTTCTAGTTGTTGCGCTATGGTGTGTAATATTTGATTTGAGTAATTAAGTTGACTATGTATATTATTTAAATCTCTTCTTTCCGGTGTAGGGGCAATAATGGCTTTAAAGGGTGTAGCCTCTATTTCTAGATTCTTTTCTGGGGAAAGTTTTATGGATTCTAAAGGGGGATGAACGGACTCTATTATCTCTCTTTTTAGTGTTTTCCATCTAACACTAATTCTTTTATTAACTTCTATTAATAAGTCCATGGCAAACGGATTTTCAATATCTTCCTGTAAACAGAGTAATTCAAACCAAACGAAAAAATAAGTATTAATTTCTTGGGTTTCCAAGAATTGGTAAAATTGTTTCAAATAATCTTGTGTTTGATTTTCAGAGAAAGTTGCAAAATACCACTTTCTTTTGTCTTTATTATACTCTGCTTCAAAGTCTTCTCTAATCCATGCTTTATCTATGGTAAAGGGTTCTTCCCTAATAATAGTGCTAACTATCTGGGACTCAGTTGGGGAAGGGGACCTTGAAGTCCTTTCTTCATAAAAGCATTGAGGGATCGTAGGATTAAAGTTAACCTCAGCTAAGTTGATCCTAATAGTAGAATCTACTGAATGTCTAGCACTAGCAGCTTGGTTAATACTAGGGGAGTTATGGTACCTATAGGATTGGCTTCTATTCATTCTAATGAATATAGTTCCATCAGTACTTTGAATAACATTTCTAATTGATCTAGACTCTATTTTCTCAGGTTTTATTACATCTTTTAATATCCATTCTTCTGGAATTTTATCCATAATTTCAGACGCAGTTAGTATTTTGGGAGTGATTACATTTGAACGTCTTAAGTTAGCTTCTAAAAGACAAACTTGGTTTTTAGGAGTACTTCTTATGGATTTAAAATCATAATTAACCGTTGAAACCTTATAGGTTACTCTACTTATCATACTTAGGTTTGAAGCACCTTGAACAAAGGTATCTCCTAACCCAGCAATCATAACGACTAATGAGCTTTTGGTAAATTCATCAGCTAAACTCATAGAGTAATTAGGATGGCAGTTAAAGTAAACTGGCCCATCATTTAGATTAGATTCTATCACCGCAATTGTTGAATTATGAAAATCTTTAATTCTCGTATCCCTTAAAACCAGTAATATAGGGGTGTTTAATCCTAATTTATGTAAAGGTTTTATAGCAATTTGTATTAATCCTAGATGTATATATTTAAAGTTTTCACGGTAATGAGATTCTAATAAATTTCTGTCTAATAATTCTATAGTTTCTTGTTTATTACTAATAGACCTAGCATTTTCAATTGTATGTATGATCTTTTTAGCGTTGTAATCAAATGTTCCTACTTTATATATTTCTTTTAATTTAACCTCAGGCATAGACCAATTTAGTAATCTATTTTCCATTTCTTGAATTTCTAATTCTTTATTCTGAAACGTATCTTGATCTAACAGGTTACTGGGTTCAGACGTACTAGCTATATCATTCTGGTGACGCTGGTATCTCCTACTACCTCCTAGTGAACCCAAATATATATATATATAATGAACAAATTTATTAATATAATTATGAAAAATAAAAAAGACCACGGCCCATAAAAAGTTTTCATCGTTTTGTACTTGTTTTTTTTGACAATTTTTTTTTGTTTTTTTTGTAAGCAAGATATATTAATACGGGAGAATTAAGGGTTCTCCAACCTGTTTACATGAGAACGGAAATAATCCGATAAAAGGAAAAAGGTGATTTCTTAATGCATCACCCAAGTTTCTTAAGCACCACGTGAAATTTTATTTTTGCCCTCAGATTCCGAATTTGCACATCCGAACGCACCAAATTTTTAAAAAACGCTGATATGTTCCGGATGTGCACATCCGGAAGAATTCCTGATTTGCAAATCCGGAAGAAATCAAAAGAATTCCATAAAATCATTTACTTCTAAATATAATTAAATCCAATCTAATTAAAATCTAATATAATTTAAATTAATATCATTTTTTCAATATAATTAAATTCAATATAATTAAAATCTATATTAATTAAAATTAATATGATTAATTTTTTTCAATATAATTAATATGATTAATATGGTATATAATTCTAAGTTATTTTTTTATATTGAAAAAATTAATTTAATTATATTGAATTTAAAATTATATGGTATTTACTTCTAAAATTAGATTTAATTATATTGGTATTTAAAATTATATGGTATTTACTTCTAAATTATAATTAAAATTACAGGGTATTTACTTCTAAAATTAATTTAATTATATTGGATTTAATTATATTGAAAAAATCATATTAATTTTAATTATATTAATTTTAATTATATTAGATTTAATTAAATTAGATTTAATTAGAGTTTAATTTCTATGCACTGATAGTGTAAAAAGTTTTACACTGTCAATACATCACCATCATCCATTTGGGTTACTTTACAGATTATTAAATTAAAAGTCAAACTTCTCTTTACATCCAACGGTTATAATTAACTGATAGTATAAAATTCTTTTACACTGTCAGTGCATTTCAATTAATTCCATTTAATTATAGGAATTAATTGAAATGCACTGACAGTGTAAAAGGATTTTACACTGTCAGTTAATTATAACCGTTGGATGTAAAGAGGAATTTGACTTTTAATTTAATAATATGTAAAGTAATTCAAACGGGTGATGGTGATGTATTGACAGTGTAAAACTTTTTACACTGTCAGTGTATAGTAATTAAACTCTTAATTATATTGAAAAAATCATATTATGTTTAATTATGTTGAATTTTAATTATATTGAATTTAATTATATTAGAAGTAAATGATTTTATGGAATTCATTTGATTTTTTTCGGATTTCAGATCAGGAATTCTTCCGGACGTACACATCCGGAAAAAACTGAAAAATTTTAAAAAAAAGGTACGTCCAGATGTACACATCAGAAAATTAGGGGCAAAAACAAAAATTTAACGTCCAATAAACACTTAAATTTTATGTTTCTAATTCTAAATAAAATAAATAATCATAATTGATTAATCGTCAAATAAAAAATAATAAATGCGAAACCCTGAACTGAAAATATCTAGTTCTGAAAGGCGGTATTCTTCTGCATAGTGGAAACTGTCACTTACCCTCCAAGCCACGCAACACTCACCCCACCTCAAACTTGTGCACGGTTTTCCCTTAAACCAGGAGCCGCTCTATTTTTCATCTCTATCCCAATCTTTTCTCATATTCTTATAAATCAGAAACCGATTCTCAAAGTGAAGAACGACACAGTTAGTTGAGAGTTTTCGCACTCGAGTCAAAACCCTAACTAACCAGCGATCCTCCAAAACTGATCCCGGCGGTGGTTTGACGGTTGCATCCGCGGTGGTTACCGAAAACTCCATTGCGTAGAAGTGAAAATCCGTTTTGACGGTAGTGATCTCAACGGAACAGAAGTTTGCAGCTCCGGAACTGTTTCAACCGAACGGTGTACTTGATCTACACACTTTGCTGATTTTGATGGTGAGTATGTGTAATTTCTGGATTTAAGATTCATTTCGTGAAGTTTACGCAGTATGATAATAACACTGTTTTGTTTTCTTCTAGGAAGTTATTTGATCCCTCTGAAATCCTGAACCTTCTTAGGTGAACCTTCATGCTCATTTTTTTGGTTTATATCAAATATGGCTGTAAGTTTTTTTATTACATAACCGTATTGAATATGCTGTGATTCTGTGAATAGGCAATATTTACGGATGATTTATTTTGAATTGTGCTAAATTAGTTTTAAAGTTATTCTTGGAGTGCAGGGATTATATCATGAGTTACTTACACTGTCATCATTCCAGTGTGGGTAAGTTCATGCCTTTTTATTCTTACTTTTCCTTTTAAGTTTTCTACCGGACATGACATTTGCAGCATATAGACACTTCATAAACATTGCTTTGAATTGTGATGCTGTTGTTGTGTATAAGTATATTGCTTGATTTGAATAATCCAGGTTGATCCTGGCTGAAATTTTTGGTAGTTTTTTTTTTACTTCATGTTATTATTTTGAAAGAACAAATTATAATTTATGTATCATTTTAAAGAATTTTATTCCAGGTATTCATAGTATAATATAATTTTACTTTATTATTTTTTTCTAAGCTCAGAAATTTCATTAACACCAGAAGAATAGCAAAGCACTATTCAAATCAACAATTACAATCTAACAATTCCACCCCCATCTACCTTCCTATAAATCACCCATTACAAAAATTCTATTGGGTGTTTCAACCAATCATAAAATTTATATGTAGAGTAAAGTTTTGTATCTATTAACGATAACCACCTCCATGAGAAATGTTGAATACGAAATACTATCTCATCCATATTATAAATCCCATCTTTGACTAAAATTTGACTTCTTTTCCACCAAATCACCCAACACGTGCAAAACCAAATCACGTTCGCCGATTTCTTACCCACTTTACCCACCATCCTTATGAACCATTCCATCAAATGTTCACGACAATTAACAGCATATGTCCATTGAATTTCAACCCAACTCAATATTTTCTTCTAAACTAATATACTTTTTTTTTTAATAAGCGAAAAATATATTCATATTGGATACAAAGGGTGTATCCAACCCATCTACAAAAAATTCCAACTAAACCCTTATGAGACTACAAAAACTCACAAGGGGAGTTGGTCCAGTCATAGTAATTACACGTATATCTCCCGTTAGTCCGTTTTCCTAACCACCACCAAGTATTCAAAATGATCCTCATCTCTATCAAATCAAAATCCCACACCTCTCCATTAAACACTATGTTATTCCTAGTTGACCATATACACCAACCTATTGTCAACCAAAGGCCTACTGCATTTTTGATAGCAACCTTCTTGGCTAAAAGCACTTGCACCCAGTAATGGAACAAATCCAGCAATGATTCATGATCTCCTATAACAATGTCTAACCATTTTCCAACAAAATTCCAAATCTTCAAAGTCTTTTTACATGAGTACAGTAGATGAAGTGCACCCTCCTCAACCCTTTGACAGAATGGACATAACGTAGAATCTCCAGTTAACGCAATGTGCCGTTTACGTAAATTTTCTCTCGTAGCCAACCGATCCTGAAATAATCTCCAACCAAATATCTGGATTTTTGGATGCGCAGATGATAGCCATATCAATTTAAAAACATCAACCAACATATGTTGAGGATTCTGCAGAGTTTGTGCCTTAATTAACAGTGCATAACCTGAACTTGACGTATACTGCGTGGCGTCTCCAACCTCCCAAATCATCTGATCTTCTTCTGCTAGCGCCAAGGTATCAACCGGTAACAATGTATTCAACTCACACCAATCCTGCTGCACACTGTAACTTAAAGGGATGATGCTGACAAAATCAAGGGACCAACTACCTGCGCTCAAATTGCTGCTGCGAAACTCCATAACTCTGCCTCTCTTGTTACTTGAAATCTCCCATAAGCTTGGAAATTGGACAGCAAAGGATTGGTTTCCACACCAGTTGGAAACCAAAACAGGGTGTTATCCCCATAACCTATGTCATGTTTCAGGTGTTGCGCAAATCCTTCATCACCAAACATTTCCCAAATCTTAAATAAATCTCTTCACCACAATGACGGTTTGAAACTATAGTTCGGAAGGACACCAGTATGAAGATCAACAATGTGTTCCGGATACCTAACCTCCACAACTCCTTGCCAAATCCGATTTTTAAGAGATAACAACTTCCATAACCATTTTACCATTAAAGCAACATTAAACCATTTGACATGTTTTACTCCCAGTCCACCTTCCTTCTTCGGTTTACACACCACACTCCACCTAACCCAAGAAATTCTTTTGAAGAGAGCAGAACCACCCCAAAGGAACCGACATTGAATACTTGTTATGAGCTTAACTACTTTACACGGCAGCAAATACATAGACATATAGTGAATAGGTAAATTAGATAACACATCATTGATGAGCGTGACCCTGCCAGCCATTGATAATAATCTTCCTTTCCAAGTAGAGAGTCGCTCTTGAATTTTCTGAATCATTGGTTTCCAAAATGCAATCTTCCTATGATTTCCACCAACATAAACTCCCAAAAATTTGAATGGAAATGAATCTACTTGAACACCAAGAAAACATTTTGCAGCTCTTAAAACGTGCTCCTCCACACCTATGCCATACAGATAACTTTTCTTGTAGTTTATTTGAAGCCGTGACACCAGTTGAAAACCTTTCAGCAACGCTTTAACTGTCCAGAGATTTGACCAAGATCCATCTCCCACTAAAATTGTGTCGTCAGCATATTGTAATAATTCATAAGTTGTTTCTGAATTGAGTTTAAGACCAGTAAAACAAGCCTTCTGAGCAGCTCTTTTTATCAGTACAACAAGTCCTTCAGCAGCTATTGTAAAAAAAAGAGACTATTTCTGCTACATCAATATGACATTTTTTCTATAAGAAAAATAATTAAATTTAAACAGCAGTAGTAATATGTAGTCAACTAAAAAGCTACGCTTTAAAGATATAATTAAAAATTTAAGAACTAAAGAAAAAGAAGTAAATAAAGAAACTCTAAGAAATGAAATACAAGTAGAATCCTGTATTAAGGTTTGTATTAAATAAAAATAAATGAAAATTATAAATAGTAACGTTACTATTTTAAATTAATGTTATGCTTAAGTTGGAAATCTGCATATATGCTTTTGAATTATCTTTTCTACTAATTATTTTAGGGTTATCTATTATATAAGAAAATTAGGTGGTTCTGAAAACCCCTAATTACCCTTCTTATCCCATAATTTGCCACGTGGCTATGTTTAGCAATAAGTAACCTATTTTTCTTGAATTAACATTCATAGATTCAAATAATAAATTCCAATTAATTAATAAAAATTTATTAAAACTCAATTCCCCTTCCTCGTTCAATGCACGGTTTAATAAAAAATGGTTTCTCTTCCATCGACACAAACTTCTCTTCCATCTACACAAACCGTCCCTCACTCATTCCAACCACGATCCTCTCCTTTTCCCATGTCTCATATTCATCCCCTCTATGTTCTTCCATTCATTTTGAAATCTTACAACTTCCGCCAACTTCTTCATCTTTCTCTTTCTCTTTCTCTTCCTACTTCTTCTTCATCTTCATAATGCTTTAGATAAAGGTAGATGGAATTAGGTTTGGAACGAAAATGAATATGAAAGCGCGAAAGGGGACGAAAAGTTTATTTTTCAGTAAGTTTATTATTTTTTCTTTATGCATTAGTTTCCAATCTCTTTTCTTCTCCCTGTGAATCTTTGGTTTTGAATGGATTTTGTGTGTCTCTTGTGTAGATTTTCCTGATCTAATGTAGGTTTTTGTCTGATGCACAAGTATTTGTTGATTTATAGGTGATTCTGATTCTTCATAAATATGGAGTTTATTATTAGTTGCTTCAATCTATTCTTGCAAAAAAAATTTCTTGGGAAGGGTTATATTTGGAACAAATGTGAGATTGTTGGCACTGACGATTTTACTTATTGTTACTCTTGCCTCTGTTTTCAGGTGTATTCTGAATCAGATGAAGTTCAAGATGTTATCGCTAAATGTGGAGGCAAAACTGATTTGGCACAAGAAATTTAGGTGTACTTTGTTGCATTTTCAAACAAAATTGTATTTGCGTTGTGTAGCGAGCGATTTTGGACGCGGTTCTTAAGCGCTGGTCGCTCTCTGCGGTTTGAGCTTACCACAGGTCGATTCATTTTTTATCCTATTGTGAGCTGATGAAGGAAGGGAAATAGATGTCTCCAATTAACCCTGCTTTGCATACTGAGTTTAAACAACGGTCTGTTAGTTTACGGATGCTATCAATGTGGGGGGCCTTTGTACTGGTTATTTCTATTTTCGCCAATACTGGTTTCTTTCTTTTTATCTTGACAGAAGGTTTCTGGCGGGGAACAAGGATTAGGATGTTAGGACTGATGCTTTTTGATGTATACATGAGAGTATGGGATTTTGGGTTTTTGTTTAGTGTGCTCGCTAAGATCTTTTCTTTCGATCTTATGCCTACGTATTCCCGTTTACCGAAACAGGGAAATCAGAGCGTTCGTAGTTCCTCCTATACTAGGGGAGGAAATGGTTGTTTTTGGTGTCTTGTTCAAAGCCCAAGACGTGAAGCGAAAAGGTGATTTGTATCTTGTTCAAAGCCCAAGATGTGAAGCTGAAAAGTCTATTTGTATCTTGTTCAAAGCCCAAGATGTGAAGCTAAAAGGGTTCGAATTTAGAGAGAATTTGTCATCTCTAAAGAAGGGTTTGTCTGTCACAACTGTTGGGTGACTGGTTATAAAGGAGAATTACTTTAACCGGGATATGTGAATCCGACAATGCCATAATTTCCTTTATATGGGTTTTTTAACATGAAGGGGAAGACTTTAACTCAGTGTAGAGCAATGCCATCTTTCCTTAGGAATTTCTCATGCTAAAAGAGGGACAGTGGCATGGATGTAGATGATCCAGAGGCTTGCCGCTTACAGCGATTAGATGAAGGGGGAAGGAGTTGTTGATGTTTGTGTACTGCGAATGAGGCACAGTTTTGATGCTAAAAGGTTAATTGGATTAACCACTGGTTTTCTTATACAAAGCCTAAGAGGAGGCTGAAAGGTGTCTCGTACAAAGCCCGAGAGAGAGGATAAAAGGTTTTGACTCGATGATGGAATCTTTTGGTATCTCGTATAAAACCCGAGATGGAGGCTAATTGACTCAACAAGAGAGTTTTTTTTCGTGTATCTCGTACAAAGCCCGAGATGGAGGCTGTTGTTTTTTTGTTTGGCTCAATAAGAACCTTTTTGTATCTCGTATAAAGCCTGAGATGAAGGCGAATGGGTGATTGACTCAACGAGGGAGTCTCTTATGTGTCTCGTACAAAGCCCGAGAGAGAGGCTAAACATTGTTTGACTCCGCTGGGGAGAATCATTGTATCAAGCCCAAGAGGAGGCTATGGTGATGTTTCAGTTAAGTGACAGGTCCAGTATACTGATTTTGAGAGAGAAAATCAGTTCTTATATGATCAATACTGTACTCAGGGTTTTGATTTAAGGATCCGGGTTATTCATGTTCTTTAAGGAAGCGGGCAATCCGAAGGGTATTGAGATTGTCCGAGTCTGCGGGTTTCCTTCCTATTTAACGAAGGGATCACTTGAGAATGTCTTTGAGACTCAAGGAGATTAGACTGTCCAAGTCTAGAGTTTCATTTTTGTACTATGTTTTGAGAAACAGTAGTAGACTCTTTGAAAGGACTGTTCTATGCAGATGACTAAGTTATGTTCCTATACCTCTAGGAGGTCGTCGGGACAATTTGTACGAAGCCCAAGAGGAGGCTGGAAACTTTTAAGAAGCCGACGGGTCCTTGTACTAAGCCCAAGAGGAAGCTATCATTCCCGGAGGAAGAGATCATTATACGAAGCCTAAGAGGAGGCTGTGAATACTTCTAAGAAGCCGTAGGGTCCTTGTACTAAGCCCAAGAGTAGGCGGGGTTGCTTTTAGGAAGCCTGTGGGTCCTTGTACGATCCCCAAGAGGAGGCCGATTGCTTTTAAGAAGCCGATGGGTCCCCAAACCCCGAGAAATTCAAGGCAATGCTATTCACCGAGAATAGATCAAAGTCAGCAAAGTTCGAGAATTTGGAAGAAACTCAAGAGATGCCATTCACGGAGAAAAGATCATCTCTGGGGAGTAGAGTTTCTTGACAAGTGCTTTTAAGAAGCCTGTGGGTCCCCAAACCCCGAGAAATTCAAGGCAATGCTATTCACCGAGAATAGATCAAAGTCAGGAAAGTTCGAGAATTTGGAAGAAACTCAAGAGATGCCATTCACGGAGAAAAGATCATCTCTGGGGAATAGAGTTTCTTTGACAACTTCTATGAGTGACAGTCTATGAAAGGGTTCACAGAGAATGCTGCCTTTCATATCTCCATATTGTTTAACCCCAAGAGGAGGGAAGACTGTGTCTGGTAATCCTATGGGGATCTAGTTTAGACTATTTCTAAGAGTGATCAACGGGCTTAATGCTAGACGTAGTTGCCGGGGAAACTCTAAATATCTATACTATTATTACACAGTTGATATGAGTTTATGAAAGAAGACTTACAGCGAAACAGCCCCACAATACAGTTATATATATATGAAAGCGGTAAATGAAAGCAATAACCACTTACTCGGTTGTAGAGCTTCCATGCTGTTTGGTTAGTTGTTCAACAAAGAAAGATTGAAAACAACAGTATATTCAAAATCAAAGGAGAAAGTGCTTTGAAAAAGAAAGATTTGGGGCTTACAGCTCAAGGAGAGGCCCAGGGTTTTATCTGTGAGCGCACTGTTTGAATTTGTACAGAGGGACTTATACAAGTGACTGTGGCCCAAAAATTGTTTTCTGTACAAAGGGATGGGTCTTACACTCTCTCAAGAGGCCCAAAAAGTTTAAAGAAAAAGAGTGGGGCTTATAACTCAAGGGTAGGCCTAGATGATTTTTCGTTTGAAATGGCGATCGCGCCGAGGTTTTCTTTTAACGCGGAGGGACTTATACAATAAGTGAGACCCAAAATGTTTTTGGTTAAAAGGGGGTTGGGTCTTACACTCTATTAGAGGCCCAAGAGTTTTGAATGGGTCTTATAACTCAAGGAGAGGCCCAGATGGTTATTTTGAAAAGGCGACGATCGCGCCGTTTGTTTTTGACGGTATTGGGACTTATACAATACTGAGGCCCAAAAATAGTTTGGTCAAAAAAAGGATTGGGTCTTACACTCTATTAGAGGCCCAAGGTTTTGAAAATGATTTATGAGGGTTGAATTAATCCAAAAACCCTAATTTGTTTTCAAAAATGTATTTAATTGAATAAAAATTCAATTAAAATGATCAAAATTGTTTAACATATGAAAAACAAATTGTGATCTTTGATTAATGCTTCAAAAATTAAGTATTGACCTACAAAATAATTAGAAAGCATTAAAAGTTGCAAAATCAATGTGGAAAAAATATTTAAAATGTCAAAAACAATTAAAATATTAATTCTTTGCAAAAATATCAATTATATGAAATAAATAATATTTTTGGGATTTTTTGATAAAATAAAATATTTTAACATTTTTGTGAATTATTAAAAAAAGAATCAACTCAAAATCATTAAAACTCAGAGAAAAATTAATTTTTGAATCAATTAAATAAAAATCACAAAATTCAAATATTCAAATTTTGAAAAAAGGCACCAAGAACACACCAAGAACACGCGCGTGTTCTGGGCTTGGCCAGATTTGCATTTTCTCTCTAATCTCACTGAATACTTGATTATAACATGCAATCCACATATCATTATGCTCGTCTCAACCTCACGATCATGTCTATGTCAATTAATTTCATTTAAATTAAACATATAACAAGAAATCATGAAAAATCCTCAAGAACCCTAATTTCTGCATGAAGGCTAGGATTTTTGATACACGATTCAAATAAAGCAATTAATTGAGAGAAAACATTCCATGCATGATTATGAACATATGGCCAAATTATTGTGCAGCAAAAATTGCATGGATCATAGAGTTAGAAGAGCTCATGCTTACCACTTGCAGCTGGTGATCATGATTTGTGTTGGAGGTGTTACAGCTAGGTTCCAATGATGTGGATAGCTTCCCTAGGTGCCAAGTGATGTGTCTGAGTGCTTGGAATGGATTGAAATGGTTTGGAGTTGAAGATGGCACCTCAACTGCAAAACTGTCAAGAACTTGAGCAATTGGCTGGTGATTTTGTGAAATCTGTGTTCCAGATGTTATGTGAGTGTTTGGATCACTTCTATATGATGTATGTGAGGTGTGTGAGTGATTGGTTTGATTGGAAAAGCTCTCAAACTCAAAACCCGATAGTTACCTTGCTAAGAAAGGCATTTTTGCCAAGAGAAAGAGATTTTGATAAAGGCAAGTGTTGTAGGCCTTTGGTGTACTCAAACTGATCACATTTGAGCTCTATTTATAGTAGAGCAAGTTTGTTTTGCAAGGAATAGTGAATGGCAACTGCTAAGTAGGTTTGGCCAATGTTGGTAAATGAAAATCCAAGTCTCCTCTAGCCATTGACTAGAGGTTAGGGCACAGAGATTTGGTCCCCTTGGTCTTGGATAAGTCTTGACTGATTTCAGATGAGAAGGGCTCAGTCCATGCCACCTTGATGCTTCCATTGAATGCTTCAATCCAAATTTGGAGTCTTGTCCCTATTTTGGCCATTCTAGGTTCAACATGCTATTTCTTGTTCCATGGACTTTGGAGGCTTGGCTTAGTGATTGTCCCCTTTAGATTCAATCCTCAGATGTGTCCAAGTGGATAGGAGCATTTGAATTTGGCTGATTTTTGCAAATCGAGCAAAATTGCAAATTCTGCCTTGCCTTTGACAGATTTCAGCAAGGCAACTTGCCAATGTCATATCTCATGACTTAAATGGAATTTGGCAATGTTCTTGGCCATTTTGGAAAGCCCTTACATGATACAACAACTGTTTGAACATGTTTGGTTTTGATCTCTTTTGAATCCAAGTGAAAAATCCCCCTACATTTGGAAAAAAATGAAGACAGATTTGGACTTAGTGAAAATTTCACTAAGTGTTGGAAAAAGTTACATTTTCATTTTTCAGCCATTTTGATCACTCCATAACTCAAAATCCTTAATGAATTGGACTTAGGTCTAGTTGAAGTTTTTGTAGAGGGTAATGAGGGCTACAAATCCATCTTTGGATGGAAAAAAATGGCCTTGTGGTTTAGGAGTTATGATCCTCCAAAGTTGGTACCCTTGTCACTTTATTTTTAACTTAGAAAATTTTCTAAGTTTTTATGGTTACCCCTTTTACAAGTTATCCCACTTTTCTTGATTTTTCTTGATGAATGATGATTCAAATCATACATTAACATCATGTTAGGGTTAAAAATCCATTTTGGTGAAAAATCTCAAAAAGTCAAAGTTGACTTTTGTGCACAGTTGACTTTTTATCAGATGAATTCCAAACTGTGCAATTCTTCAGGAAATCATGTCCTTGACCTAAATCAAACTTGATGGACATGTTCCATGGGTGTCATAGGGTATATTGGTGCATGTCATAGGGCTTGGGAGAATGTCCTGGTCAAAAGTCAAAGTTACAGTTGACTTTTTCCTTAAAACCCTAATTGTGGTGCAGATGAAATTGAGACTTGTTGCTCAAACTTCTTGGATTAATCCATTGTCCCAAATGGATCAATATGGTATATTAGAGACCCTCAAACCCTCTCTTGAGGTCTTGGTTCATGATTTGTCCCAAAAGACAACATAGGGGTGAATTAGGTCAACAAACCCTAATTCTTGATTTTTGATGTATGCATCCCCTGAGGCAAAATTGACTTGATGATTGGGTCCATGAGGTTCCATGGAGTATATTAGGTTATGTTTTGGATCATTGGCTCATGCCCAGATGAAAATTTCCATCTGGAGGCCCTGGTCGACCAAAACCCTAATTTGGTGACACTGGCGATCTTGGAGCTTGATCCCCCTAGAATGGAGCAACCTTGTGCTTAATCCTTGAAGTGGGAGTCATCTTGATCCATTGTGAATATTTGAGAGGTTAGACAAGTTGAAGATCATGTCATTCCTTGATTGATCCTTTGTCTAAGCACTCAGAGAGGGCTTGAAACCCTAATTTTGATTGTGGTGAATGCTCAACAATTCCTTGAGGAGATTGATGAGGCACAAAGGTACATCCATATTGTGATGATGATTTGCACAATGATGGGAAATCTTAGTGGTCAAAATTTGGGGTATGACACTTTGTTCTATGTTATACTTTTTTGTGATCATTAGTATCGATAACTAATTTGTGTTGCATTTTATCGACTGAAATGACTATGGGGTAAGTTATATCATCTCATAATGCAATTTTTTACTTAGTATATTGAATATGGTTAATCTAAGTTACTTATTTTGCTGGTTGTTATGATTAATTAATATGACAAAAAGAAATTTAAGTGTCTCACGTGATTCAGTCTCATGTTTTACTTGACTCTCTTTTTTATATAGTTAATGTAAATAGTAGATGTAGTATTATAGTTAATATATACTTGAATAAATATATTTGTAATAGGTAAAATATCGTTATTAGAAAATCTAAAAATATGTATATAATTTAAATGTACAGCAATAGATAAAGTCATAATTTTATTATTTCACAAGGGTTTTTTGTTTCAACTCAAGTATGAGAGTAAATTATGATGCCATGAACAACAAAGACCAAGTCCTTATATAGCGCACGGACTTCAAACTAAATTACAATGCTCTTAAATGCTACAATAATAAAGAAACGTAGTGGCCGACAAATGCAAATGGCCAAAAACAAAGTTAAGGAATCTTATATTTTACATAATTGTTCAAATAGAGTAAAGTAAAAGCAAGGGTGACCCACATGGCCTAACAATTTAAACGATAAATGATATCAAGTGCTAAAAATGAATCTTATCTTAAAAGTAAATTAACATATATGAAAAAGTAATATTAATAATTCTGGTGGAAATCTAATCATAGACTTCCTAACAATCGTCTTCATTGACACGTGTGCCATCAATAGAAGAGGATGAACTGTGGCATTCTGACATGGCACTTGTAATTTCTTGGAGCTTATCAGCAAATTTATGGGGACCAAAAATTTCCGAGAGCGAAGCTAAAAATTTACTCTTGTCAGCTAGGAAAGTAGTTTCCGTGCTAGTTGTAGTAGACTTACAGAGCTTGGGATTTTTTGCATATCAAGTGTTTCTAACAGTTGGGGTAAGTAGCTCTGGGCTGAAAGAGTCCCACCATTTGATATAACTCTTTCTTAATAGATGAGAGGCAATAGTTTCTGGCCAAATTTGATCTGTAGTAAATGACCATGACATAATCCACGTAGTTCCAAATGCGGCTGTAAAAGATAGCAGACTTTTGTGCTTTGGACAAGCAGTAACTTCGCAAAATTCTTGGTAAGATTTTAATGCTAGATCTGGAAAAATATGGGTTTCCAACCCATAAACTTCGAACCATTTAATAAACCAGTTAGGAAATTTTAATGATATGTTCTTATTGAACCAAATAAACCAAGTATGATCATATGGCCTAACTGCAAGGAAATGGAACCAGACATCCATGTAATCTAAGTAAGTGTAATGCTGAGGGACAAAGATCCTTGTAAAATCTCGATAATGATAAGGATGAGTACCCCAGTCTGAAGAGGACAAAACTTTATTAATTTTAAACTTGGAGTATTTAATAATTCCGGTAGCATCATCTTTAACGTGTGTAAGAGTAATAGAATCAGTATCAACCAGGATGAACTCATAAAAGGACCTGGTTTTATTAATGTCTGGATTAAGAAAGTGAATTCCTTGAGGAAACAACTTACTAATCACTTGTAACAATGATACTTCGGGAGGACAGTAATAATCTTCCAAGGGAATAATAGGAATTGAAAGTTCCATAGTAATAAACTTTGATTTTACTCCTAGTGGGGGAGTGTAATATGCTAATTTGCTTTTAGTTAGAGTCATTTTCAAAGAAGAGGATGACGTAATACCCTGAGTAAACTGCGATGGAGAAACCAAAGCAGGGTTGGCTCCTTTTCCCTTTAAAGAGTAAATTGGAGAAGTAATTTTTGATGCATAGGAAGATGATCCCAGTACCAATTGTTTATTGTGGTTTTCTGGACTTTGTAATGCCGAGCCATAAGAATCTTTAGAAGTAGTCTTGTTACTCATTTTTCTTTCCCTGTAAAAATTATGTTGTTAAAAAATCTGGTAATGCATTTTTAATACCCTCTATATGAATAATTTCAAAATCAAAACATGCGAGTAAAAACTGCCATCTGGCAAAAACGTGTTTGGAAACTAAATTCTTAACATCTTTTTGTAATACACTTTTTGAAGATTTACAATCCATTTTCAAAATAAATGATTTTGTAAACAATTCATCTTGAAATTTCATAATACATAAAACAATTGATAAAATCTCTTTTTTAATAGAAGAATAATTTAATTGGGCCTGAGTCTAGGTTCCCGAGTAATATCTCACAAGTTGCTCCTTCTTAGAACCTGGTAAAACCTGTTTTAATATTCCCCCAAAACCTATATCTGAGGCATCGGTTTTAACAATAAGATCTGTTGTAATACCCCGTATTTTATTTTTCTCTGAATAATATTGGTTCTGATCAACTGGGTTCCGGCGTACTCAGTGAAATTATCTGCAAAGATAATTAGAGTAACTGACGAGCTCAGAGCATGTCAAATTAATATTATATGACCCTGAGTTTTTATCAAGTGATACATTAGAGACAAATTGGACATTTAAGTTAGTGTTACTAACTAAATGATATCTCTACATATCATAACCTTTTCCTTTCCTCTTCATTTGTCACAAGAATAGAAAGAATAGAGAGAGGAAGTAGAGAGAAGGAAGAGCGAAAGGAGAAAGAGAAAGGAAACCTAGAAGAAGAAGAAAGCTTGGATCTTCATCATCTCTTCTTCAAATCATCTCTCAATCTTCATCATCATCTTGTCTAGAGGTGGCTTCTAGTTAGAACTTGAGTTTTAGAATTCTAGAAATGTTAGAAGTTTAGGTTAGAAATGTTGATTTGTGAATAATATTATGGAATCGATGTTTCTAACGGTTAAAATGTCGAAATAGCCGGGTAATATAGTCGGGTCACTACGCCAAACAAGACATTAAACAACGCTTTTTTAGGCCTTAAACAGCGCTTAAAAGCGCTGCCTAAGCCAGCGCTGGCGTAGGAAAAGACAGCGCTTTTTATTTACGAAAAAGCGCTCTCTAAAGTATACATTAGATGGCGCTTTTTCAACAAAAAGCGCTGTCTAAAGGCCCCCTTTAGACAGCGCTTTTTAAAGCGCTGTCTAAAGTATGCCTATAATTTTAATTACCAATTTTTCTATACCTTTAGAGGGCGCTTTATCAAGAAAAAACGTTGTCTAATGTAATTTTTTCTATACCTTTAGAGGGCGTTTTTTAGGAAAAGCGCTTTCTAAAGGCCCCATTTAGACAACGCTTTGAAAGCGTTGTCTAATGTATGCCTATAATTTTAGTTATGAATTTTTCTATACCTTTAGAGGGCGCTTTTTAGGAAAAGCGCTTTCTGTTGTGAACTATAGACAGCGCTTTTTCTAGAAAGCGCTGTCTTTTCTCTACGTATAATTTTAACGATTTTTTTAAAAAATCCCATTTTAACCATTTTTTTATGCAGAAACCTGTATAATTCAAGTCATTTCAATAAACCTGTATATTTCACATTTCCATTAACAATTTCTAGTATGGTTCATTAACCATTTCCATTAATCCCATAAATCACATAAACCACATAAACCATTTCCATTATAATTCAAGTCATTTACATTAACCATTCACAAAACTATACAATTACATTCCAAAATCACATAAATAACATAAACCATTCACAAAACTATAAAATCCCATAAAATAAACCATTCACAAAACTATACATTCACATAATCCCATTATCCTATACCTTATATGACTTTTTTTCCAATAAGGTATTCGCACAATTCCTCCTTAATTTCTTGCAATTTATCCTTCGTGTAATGAGAACACGCGTATTCATCAAAGTACTACATAACAAAACAAAATATGCATGATTTAGTTAAAAATAATAAATTATATGACATATCCGATAAATATTAAAATAAATCCTAAGTTATAAATCCATGCATACCGTAATAGGAATCTCTAATCGATCCATTTGAAGGATTTCTCTCATAAACCTCAAAACGAAATACCCGTAGTCTATGCCATTACGCTGACGAGGACACTACACATAGACAAACAAATAAGAATTACTATATAGTTGTTTTGTGTTATCAAGTAGCATCACTAATAAGCAACATTGTGAAAATTAATATACCTTCTGAGCTTCATTTTCATCATGTGTCTCGTGTGTGTCGTCATGGTCACTAGCCATTTCACCTGTAAGAAAGAAAAAAATAAAAATTAAATGACAAATATAAAAATCCATAATCCATAATCCATTGAATGATATAAGCTATATATAACATGACAACTAATTAATATTATTGAATGATATAAGCTATAATTTTATAACTAGTACCTTTTTCACTAACGTCTCTTTCTTTTCTTGGTTGGAATATGTTCTACCCGTCTCTTAACAACACGGACGGTTGGATTGATCCAAATACCCTCATTATGATCATTTCTTGTATATGATTCATTCGCTATAATATTTTCATCTTGATCATTTCTAGTAAATGATTCAATATCAACATCAATATCACCTTGATCTCCAATGTTTTCATCAATTACTTTGTTAGATAAAAGCACTATAGACCATTTTGTACTTGTCAGATAAGTGACATAGAACACTTGTTTAGCTTGAGAGGCTAGAATAAAAGGCTCATCTTTGTACCCCACCCTATTAAGATCCACTTGCAAAAATCCGGACTTATCCATTCGCACGCCATTATTATTTTCAACCCACTTGCAACGAAATATAGGAATCTGAAACTTCTCATAATCAAACACCCACATGCGTTCGATAACCCCAAAATATGACAGATTTGAAAATTTGGGGTTTAAATCTTTCACACTTGAAATGTGCATTGCTTCAGCTACCACGGTGACACCACTATTTTGCATAGTACTTTTATCATCTTGTTCTTTGGTATAAAATGTGTATCCATTAATTGCGTATGCGCTATAAGAAAACACAACCAAACTTGGACCATATGCTACACATCTCAACCTTTCTGTTATTGAAGCGGGATCTGAATAATACTTTGAATAAATATGATCCTTAAACCAAGGTATGAAACTTCGATTGTGCTCCCGTACTATCCAATTCTCATTTCTATTCGGATTTAAACCTCCGAGAACATCCTTGTGCATTTCAACATACGACTCAACCTCATTCTCATTGTCCAGAACATACAAATACACTTGATCCCATTCAACCCTTGATACTGTGACAACATCATTTCCAATTAACTTTTTTCCTTCTTTTTTTTCGACAATATGAGATTTGGGGAGTCCAATTGATTGTACATTAGACAGATATTTAGTACAAAACTCAATCGCTTCTTCCACAATGTATCGCTCGGCAATACAACCCTCTGGTCGACTTCGGTTTTTAACATACCCTTTTAATATTTTCATATAACTTTCAGCAGGGTATATCAGTCTCATATAAGCTGGTCCACACAATTATGTCTCTTTCACCAGATGAACAACTAGATGAAGCATTATGTCAAAAAACGAGGGAGGAAAAATCATTTCAAGATCACACAAAGTAATAACTATTTCTTTTTGCAATGTAGGTAAGATCGCAGGATCGATCACCTTACTGCAAATTGACTTGAAGAAAAAGCACAATTTAGTTATTGCGCTTCTTACTTTTTCTGGAAGAATAGAACGTTTACCTATTGGTAGAAAAATTTCCATTATAACATGGCAGTCATGCATCTTTAAACTCTTTAACTTGAGGTCTTTCATAGACACAAGTCTTATAATATCTAAAGAGTATCCATTTGGAACTTTAACTTCACTTAGAAACTTACACAATACCTTTTTCTCTTTTCTAGATAGATCATAAGCAGCAGGTGGTAGATATGTTCATGTTCCTTTCTTCATGGGTCCTAATTCATTTCTTATTCCCATCGCTACCAGGTCCTTTCTTGCTTTAAGGCCATCCTTAGACTTTCCTTGTATATTGAGTAACGTACCAATAACACTGTTAAATACATTTTTTTCAATATGCATAACATCGAGAAAATGTCTTACATACAACGACTTCCAATATGGTAGTTCAAAAAAAATTGACCTCTTCTTCCACCCACTCTTGACAAGTGTATGTGCAAAAGGCTTTCCAAACTGAGTACTCACATCTTTCACCTTTTCAAAAATTTGATCACCTGTCAATATAGTTGGAGCTCTACCATGTTCTGCCTCTCCATTGAATGCTTTTCTCCACCCACGATAGTGATGATTAGAATTTAAGAATCTATGATGACCGAGAAATACATTCTTCTGACCAAACTCCAGTCACGTCCAATCTGTTTTATCTTCACAAATAGGACACGCACATTGACCTTTTATGTTGTACCCTGATAGATTTCCGTATGCTGGAAAATCATTAATTGTGCCAAACAACATCGCCCTCAAGTTGAAACTTTCTTTCCTATACCCATCATAAACCTCCACACCGTTCTCCCACAAAAACTTTAAATCTTCGATTAAGGGTGCCAAGTATACGTCTATGTCATTCCCTGGTTGTCTAGGCCCAGAAATTAACATAGATAACATCATGTACTTACGCTTCATACATACCCATGGAGGTAGGTTATAAATCATTATGATCACAGGCCAAGTGCTATGTGAGATACGTTGAAGACCGTGTGGGTTCATTCCATCAGTAGATAATGCCAAGGGAAGGTTTCTTGCTTCTTTTCCAAATTTAGGATAATCATCATTAATTTTCATCCACTGTGGTGAATCTGCTGGATGTCGAAACTTTCCATCAATAATTCTTTCATCTGCATGCCAAGTCAAGTGTCTTGAATTGGTTTCACTAAGAAATATGCGTCTAAATCTCAGAATTATAGGAAAATACCATAAGAATTTTGCTGGAGACAACTTTTCCTTATATCGAGAGACACCGCATTTAGGACACTCATTTAATGATGCATACTCATTTCGAAACAAAACGCAATCGTTTGGACAGACATGTATCTTATTATAGCTCATGCCAATAGAGCACAACATCTTTTTGGCCTCATATGTTCTATTGGGAAGAACATTATCCTCTGGAAGCATATCTTTCATAAGGGCCAATAACTCTGTGAAACTTTTATCCGACCATCCATTGCCCGCCTTTAAGTTGTACAACTTTAATACCGCAGACAATCTTGTGAATTTGGTGCAACCATTATATAACGGTTTCTCTGCATCGCTTACCAACCTCTCAAACATTTTGGGACAATCCTTAATATCTTCTTCAAGTGCTTCTGCAATCTCTTCGACTCGATCAGAATCGTATGTATCTGTGCCATTTTCGTTTGAAGCATAGGTCGTATTATCCCTCGGTTCAACATTCCCGTTAATTTTCTCACCATACAAATTCCAACATGTATAACTTCTATCAATTCCACTCCTCATTAAATGCGATGTCAACTGAACCGCGTCAACCCGACTCCCAAAACAACAACCAAGCAAGGACATCTCATTCGACTGGGGTCTTTGGCGTGCGCAACAACAAACTTAACGAATTCTGATACCCCATTCTCGTACTCTTTCGACAATCGACTTGAAGACATCCATTTCTTATCCATAGTTATACTAATTAAACTAAACAAAAACAAAAATAAAAAATATTTACCTGTAGGGAAACGATCCGACTTTCACACTTTGATCACAAGTAACCCCTAATTACCTTTAGAGATGTAAACAACTTCTAGACCCACACAGTGTCCAGATAGGTTAGAATTACCAAGACTCCCTGTACACGTATCATAAAATGAAATATCATTAATTGACCAATTATGAGTCATAAATTGATAAGTGGCAACATGTAATCACAAACAAGCAACATACTTAAGAGCAAGCATACTTAAACAAGTAACCAAGCATACTTAAACAAGTAACCAAGCATTAGAGCAATTCATCCTAAACCTAACAAGATTCAAATCTAAGCAATACCTAAACAAGTAAACATGCATCAACTTAAACTAGTAACATTCATACAATAACCTAAATCTATCAAGAATCAAGTTTAAATCATACTTAAACAAGTAATCATCATATCACAAAGATAACCATCAAAGCAATTATTGAGCAAGATAAACATCTCATGCAAAGACAAATATCATACTTTCTTTGACCATGCAATATAATAACTATCATAACTCCACTTTCATGGCTCTATATATCATAACTCCATCAATACAATAACTATCAATATTACAATAACTATCATACTTTCTTTAATCTAGAATATAGAAACAACAACTAATGAAAATAGAAACAACATGTTCAATATTAGTCATTCTGAAATGTGAATCTTTCACTTCTCATCTCCTTACCTCTCTTCAAAGCTTTGGAATAACTCTTTCAAAGAAAAACACAAGAATGAAAATCGTTTATTCTTTTTTTTTTAAATAGTTTACAAAACAGAGGATAAAGATAAGTTTGGAGTTCTCTTTTATTCTTGTTATGGCTTTTAATGTAGAAGGTTCTATATCTTCAGGTGATACTAATGAGATATATCTTCACTATCATTTTTATTTCGTGAGTTTTATTTTTTGCTTTTATTGATTTTATACTCAGCATATTTAGTGCTTATAGCTAAGGGTTAAGTTTTGGAGGAATGCATTTACGATATATATGTGAATACAAGGAAGTTAAGGCAAACAGAATGAAAACAGAGAAGAACGATAGCAATGGCGAATGAAAACAAGAATGAAAACAGAATGAAAATCGTACCTCTTCTTCGTTTCGTCTTCTTCTTCATGAAAGCAATGGCGAATGAACAACCAAAATGACGAAAAAAAGTGAACGAAGAAAATGGCGAATGAACGACGGCAATGGCGAATAAACAACGGCAATGACAATGGTTTTCAGCAGAGAAGAACGATAGCAAGGGTTTCAGTAGAGAAGAACGGTCGAGAGAAGAAAATGAAAAGAAGTGTCTGAAAATGATTAGAAATTGTTTTATATTTTAATTCATAAATGACCTTTAGACAGCGCTTTTTTAAAGCGGTTTCTAAAGTAATACCTATAGTAGCGCTCTGTTCAAAAAGCGCTTTCTAAGGTTAACCTATAGACATCGCTTTTTTAAAGCGCTTTCTAAAGTAATACCTATAGCAGCGCTTTGTTCAAAAAGCACTTTCTAAGGTAGCTTCCATTTTGGGCATTTAACAGCGCTTTTAAAAAGCGCTTTCTAAAGGCTGTCTTTTACAGCGCTTTTTTTAAGCGAAATTTTTTAAAGACTTATAGCAGCGCTTTGTCCAAAAAGCGCTGTCTAAGGTGGCTTCCATTTTGGGTATTTAACAGCGCTTTTAAAAAGCGCTTTCTAAAGGCTGTCTTTTACAGCGCTTTTTTTAAGCGAAATTTTTTAAAGACTTATAGCAGCGCTTTGTCCAAAAAGCGCTGTCTAAGGTGGCTTCCATTTTGGGCATTTAACCTAAAGGCTGTCTTTTACAGCGTTTTTTTTAAGCGAAATTTTTTAAAGACTTATAGCAGCGCTTTGTCCAAAAAGCGCTGTCTTTTTTGCGCTGTCTTTGTCCAAAAAGCGAAATGTTTACCTTGAACCTAATATGCTTACTTGATGTTCCTATGAATTTTGGATGAGTTTCCATTGAGTTTGTGCTGAAAATAACAGGCTTTTGGCCTCTGATTCAGTGGTAACCGGTTACTCACTTTGAGGTAACCGGTTACTTACAGGAAAAATAGTTGTTTTTACGCAAAAATGAACTGAGTAACCGGTTACTCGTTTTGAGGTAACCGGTTACCCTATTGAATTTTGGCTACTGTCTATGCAAGAAGAATGCGTAACCGGTTACTCACTTTGAGGTAACCGGTTACCACTGTTGGTTGATGAAAATTAATTTTGAAAATCCATAACTTTTAAACCGTAATTCCGATCGACGTGTTCTTGGTACCGACGGAAAGCTGTGGAAATATATTACACTATGAAAGTGGAAAATATCGGTTTTGTTACCCGATTAAATAATCGGAGGAAAACCCCAGAATGTATTAATTTTATGAATTGAATTACTATGTGCAAGTTTGTTATACTATCGTATTGTGTTACATTTAGCCCCTTATTTTGAAAGAACGTGAGTGATAACATGCTTAAAATGAATTAAGAAGAGTGAGAAACCTTACCCCAAACCTAATGATATGATTCTAGGTTGTGACTAGGATAGTGATAGAGAACCTAGATGACGATGCTCGTGCATTCGATGTAGAAAGGTACATCCGTGACGAGTATTGGTCTAGGAGAGAGTGAAACACTAGTATGGAACATGTGTAAACCATTGTGATTATGAGAAAAGGCAAAAGAGGCCTTAAGGCGAATGTGGCCTTGTGATTGTCGAATACAATCACGTTTATGTGTGTGTGATCACGTAATCATAACCGTTTCACTTGAGTTGCAGTTTCATGAGTCTCGAGCTTCTCTGAAACGTATGCATGATTACTTGGCAGGTTTGATTCTCGCTTGTAGTATGAATGGAGCCTACGGGTATAGAGACTTGTGACGGTTAATGGCCCGTGTGAAGTGACAGTTCATAATGGTTAATGGCCCGTAGAACCCGAATATATTTCGTATGTCAAGTAAGTTACAAGGATCCATGACTCGGGTCGACTTCTAGACGTAGAAGCAGACGGGAAAAGGGGATGCCTTGGTAAGGTTATCGATTAGTGATATTTTGAGTTGGTGAACTCATGGACATGTTTCCATATAGTGTGAGATTGAGAACTCAAGGTTATTTTCTTTCCTCTTGACTTTAGCTAGGAATGGTAGAACCTTGTAAAGCTGAGAGAATCTATAAGATAGGGAACTCCCTAGGATTTAATATCTCACCCCATGTTGTTGATTATATTACAGGTGCTTCAGGTTCCGCGAAGGGTAAGGATAAGGCTATTTGATCATCCTTACTTATCTTGGCTTTTGGGATGGCAAGACTTCCGTTCTAGTTCTTAGTGTATTGGAACATCTTGTATATATTATACCATAGTTTTTTTAGTATGTTGTATTTTGGGCATGTATATGTACAATGTGTTAACTAGGAACTTATGGTATTTCAATACCAAAACTTGGATTCATGTATAATATTTATGCTTTGATGTATGATGTTATATGTGGGTGTTACAGTTGGTATCTGAGCTGGTCGTATCCTCGACCTAGCCATGAAATAGTATAAGTATTTCATTCCGTTCCATATGTGTTATGTCCCCATTGGTCTTAAGTGTTATATTTATGGCATTGAGCCTGATCAACTTAATCCTATCTATATAATCTTTAGGAACGTGGCTGATGGACGAAGAAGAAATCGTGGTAGACCCATAACTACTCATGTTGGGACGAATCTGTCGGGCGGCGACGAGTATGTCCCATGGTCTCAGTTTTTTCAACAGATGCAGCAGCAGAACCACTTCATGCAGCAGATGGTACAACAAATGAATGGGGGTCTTCATCCTCCAGTGGTTGTTCCAGATGCTGTAGGTGGAAGTTTTCGGGATTTCATCCGCATGAATCCTCCAGAATTTCATAGCGCATTAGACCCTGTGAAATCTCATGAATGGATAGCTGGCATGGAGAGAATTTTCCTGATAGTCCATTGTAATGAACAGAACAAGGTGGTGTTCGTTTCTCACTCGTTGAAGGGTCTTGCTATGAGGTGGTGGGAGAGTGCCTCAACCCTAATGACTATCCAAGAGGTACCTAAGGCCTGGGAGCAAAAGAAGATTTCTTTTATGGAGAATTATTTCCCTAGTTCCTTGAGGACCCAGAAAGAATTTGATTTCCAACAGTCGAGACAAGGTACTTTGACTGTGGCTGCTTATGCTGAAAAATTTGAGATCCTGGCTGCTTACTCTAGGCAAGCCATGTATACTCCGGATGAGAGGTGGAAAGTTTACCAATTTCTTTTGGGATTAAAAGCTGAGATTTCCCATAGTGTGTCTCAAAGAGAGTTCACTAGTTATGCTGAGTTGCCAAGGCAATGTTATGTGGCAGAGAACAGACTGAAGAAAGTTCAAGCAGAAGGGGATTTGAGTAGGTCGAACCAGAATGATCGTGGAAGATCATACCAATAATTTAGGTCTAGACAACAAGCTTTCAAAGGGAAGCAAGTTCAGAGTTCTAGGACTAGTGCATCTCCTGTGTGTCATACTTGTGGTAGGAATCATTATGGAAGGTGTGAGATGCTTTCAGTGTTAGAAGATGGGTCATCTGAAGAGGGATTGTCCTCAGAATAGGAATCAAACGCAAGAAAGGAGTACCGGCCGAGTTTATACTTTGGATGCAAAGAAAGCAAAGAGCGATAACTCTTTGATTGCTGATATGTGTTTTGTTAATAGGAATCCTTGTTTTGTATTATTTGATTGTGGAGCGACGCACTCTTTTATGTCGATGCAATGTGTGAAGCGACTTGGGTTGCAAGCTATTCCGTTGTCTCCACCCATGGTGGTTACTACTGCCATGGACGAGATGGTTGAAACACCTTTAATGTGTGAAAATTGTGTTTTATCAGTGGATGGCAGAGTTTTTCAGACTGATCTTATTTGTTTGCTGCTTAAGAAAGTAGATGTTGTTTTGGGAATGGATTGGCTTTCTGCTAATTCGGTATGTATTGGTTGTGAAGAAAAGTTAATCATCATTCCATCCGTTGAAGCTACTCTGAAGGATGTGTTAACAACAATTTTAGAAGGTACGGTTGGAATGATAAATTTCTTGTTTGAGAAGGAAAAATATGTTCTTTTGGTTCTCACTAAGGAGGAGAGTAGCGATCTTCAAGTTCTGAGTATTCCTGTAGTCTGTGAGTTTTTCAAAGTTTTCCCCGAGAACATCACTTCTCTTCCTCTGGAAAGGGAAGTGGAATTCTATATTGACCTGATACCGGGAACGACTCCTATATCCGTTTCTCCGTATCGGATGGTACGACTTGAGTTAAGAGAATTGAAGGATCAATTGGAAGAGTTAATGGCTAAGCATTTTGTCCAACCCAGTGTTTCGCCCTGGGGAGCTCCGATGTTGTTAGTAAAGAAGAAGGATGGTGGAATACGGTTATGTATTGATTACCGACAGTTGAATAAAGTCACCATCAATAACAAATACCCATTACCCAGGATAGACGACCTGTTAGATCAATTGAAAGGAGCCTGCGTGTTCTCGGAGATTGATTTACGGTCGGGTTATCATCAGATCCGTGTGAAGAGTTCAGATGTATCAAAGACCATGTTTAGAACCCGTTATGGCCATTATGAGTTCTTAGTAATGCCTTTCGGTGTGACGAATGCTCCGGCAGTTTTTATGGATTATATGAATCGGATATTTCAACCTTACTTGGACCAATTTGTAGTGATCTTCATTGATGACATTCTTATTTATTCTCGTACTTCTCAAGAGCACGAAGAGTATTTAAGAATTGTTTTATCGATCTTACAAGATAGACAACTTTTTGCCAAGCTAAGGAAGTGTAAGTTTTGGATGTCGGAAGTTAATTTCCTCGGTCATGTCATATCTCAAGGAGGTGTGGCGGTAGATCCATCAAAAGTTGAAGCAATGATTAATTGGGAGAGACCAAAGAATGTTTTAGAAGTTAGAAGTTTCTTGGGACTGGCAGGTTATTATAGGAGGTTTATCAAGGGCTTTTCTCAATTGGCCTTACCAATGACTAAACTTACTTGAAAGAATTGCCCTTATGAGTGGGATTCGACTTGTGAATGAAGTTTTATGAGTTTTAAGGAAAGATTGACGACTGCTCCTGTGTTGATCATTCCTGATCTTAGCAAGTCGTATGAGGTATTTTGTGATGCATCAAAGATGGGATTAGGAGGTGTTTTAATGCAAGATAGTCACGTGGTGGCTTATGCTTCTCGACAATTAAAAGTTCACAAGAAGAATTATCCAATGCATGATTTGGAATTGGCGGTGGTTGTTTTTACATTGAAAGTGTGGCGTCATTACTTGTATGGGGTACATTTTGAGATGTTCAACGACCACAAGAGTTTGAAGTATCTATTTGACCAAAAAGAGTTGAACATGCGTCAAAGGAGATGGATGGAGTATTTGAAGGATTATGACTTGGAATTAAAGTACCATCCGGGTAAAGCGGATAAAGTGGAAAATGCATTAAGCCGGAAAGTGTTGAATAATGCCAAGTTGATGATGTCAGAGTATACCTTATTGGAAAAATTTCGAGATCTTAATCTCCAATTTGTTTGGACTCCTAATGGTGTGATTATGGGAAACTTGAATGTTAGTTCTACTCTAAGAGAGGAAATTCAACAAGGACAAGTATTGGATGAGAATTTACAATAATTGTTAGTTCAACCAGGTTTCGTGCGAGCTACCGATGGAATTATTTTGTTTGACCAAACGATTTGTGTTCCGGATGATGCGATGTTTAAAAGAAGAATTTTGGAGGAAGCACATAAGGGTGCTTTTACTAAATATCCTGGTTCTTCGAAGATGTATCAAGACTTAAAGAGGGACTATTGGTTGTCCGGTATGAAAAGAGATATTGCAGTGTATGTATCGGAGTATGCGGTATGCCAACAAGTAAAGATTGAGCACCAAAGGCCGGGTGGCTTAATACAACCGTTAGAAATTCCAGTGTGGAAGTGTGGATTAACGCGTACTCAAGGTGGTTATGATTCTATTTGGGTGATTATGGATCGATTGACGAAGTCTGCGCATTTCTTAGCCGTAAAGACTACTTACAAGGCAAGTCATCTTGCAAGGTTGTTTATTTCGGAAATTGTGAGATTACATGGTATTCCCTCTAGTATTGTGTCTGATAGAGACCCAAAGTTTACTTCAAGATTTTGGAGAGCTTTTCAACAAGCTATGGGAACAAAGTTGTGTTTGAGTACGTCGAATCATCCTCAAACGAATGGTCAGACAGAACGGATAATACAAACGATGGAAGATATGTTAAGGGATTGTGTACTTGAAAGTGGACGAAATTGGATAGAACTTTAACCTTTGATTGAGTTTTCATACAAAAATAGTTATCATGCAATTATTGGTATGGCTCCTTACGAAGCATTATATGGAAGGAAATGTAGAACGCTTTTGTGTTGGGCGTAGGTTGGCGAAGATAGAATTTTGGGACCCGAGATTATTCAAGAGACCACATAAAAGATTAGAATGATCCGTGACAAAGTTAAGCAAGCACAAGATCGTCAGAAGAGTTATGTGGATAACTGTATGAGACCTTTAGAGTTTGATGAAGATGATCATGTGTTTTTGAAAGTTACTCCAAGATTGAGGTTGAAAGGACCGTTCAAGTCGCGAAAGTTAAGACCGAGATACGTGGGACCGTATCACATTTTAGAAAAGATTGGAGAAGTAGATTACAGATTAGCCTTACCGCCTTCTCTGTCAGAGATGCATGATGTTTTTCATGTGTCTCAGCTCTGAAAGTTTGTTCCAGATGCTCTTCATCCAATTTTACCAGATACGATTGAGATAGAAGCAGATTTAACGTTTGAGCCTCAACCAAGCCGTATCACAGGAAGAGAAACTAAGGTACTAAGGAATAAAGAAATTCCTCTTATTAAAGTTCAGTGAGATGAGACGCATCCGGGCGATGTAACTTGGGAACTAGAATCAGAGATGTGAGATGCTTACCCTCATCTATTCAGGTAATTTTAAATTCGAGGACGAATTTCTTTTTAAGGAGGGGAGGATGTAATACCCCGTATTTTATTTTGCTCTGGATAATATTGGTTCTGATCAACTGGGTTGCGGTGTACTCTGTGAAATTATCTGCAAAGATAATTAGAGTAACTGACGAGCTCAGAGCAGGTCAAATTAACATTATCTGACCCTGAGGTTTTATCAAGTGATACATTAGATACAAATTGGACATTTAAGTTAGTGTTACTAACTAAATGATATCTCCACATATCATAACCTTTTCCTTTCCTCTTCATTTGTAAATGAGAAAGAGAAATGAAACCTAGAAGAAGAAGAAAGCTTTGATCTTCATCATCTCTTCTTAAAATTATCTCTCAATCTTCATCATCATCTTGTCTAGAGGTGGGTTCTAGTTAGAACTTGAGTTTTAGAATTCTAGAAATGTTAGAAGTTTAGGTTAGAAATGTTGAATTGTGAATAATATTATGGAATCGATGTTTCTAACAGTTTAAATGTGGAAATAGCCGGGTAATATAGTCGGGTTATGTTTACCTTGAACCTAATATGCTTACTTGATGTTCCTATGAATTTTGGATGAGTTTCCATTGAGTCTGTGCTGAAAATAATAGGCTTTTTGCCTCTGGTTCAGTGGTAACCGGTTACTCACTTTGAGGTAACCGGTTACTTGCAGGAAAAATAGCTGTTTTTACGCAAAAATGAATTGAGTAACCGGTTACTCATTTTGAGGTAATCGGTTACCCTATTGAATTTTGGCTACTGTCTGCGCAGGAAGAATGCGTAACCGGTTACTCACTTTGAGGTAACCGGTTACCACTGTTGGTTGTTGAAAAATAATTTTTTAAAATCCATAACTTTTAAACTGTAATTTCGATTGAGGTGTTCTTGGTATGACGGAAAGCTGTGGAAATATTCTACACTATGAAAATGTAAAATATCGGTTTTGTTACCCGATTAAATAATCAGAGGAAAACCCGAGAATGTATTAATTTTATTAGTTAAATTAGTATGTGCAAGTTTATTATACTATCGTATTGTGTTACATTTAGCCCCTTATTGTGAAAGAAAGTGAGTGATAACATGCTTAAAATAAATTAGGAAGACTGAGAAACCTTACCCCAAACCTAATGATATGATTCTAGCTTGTGACTAGGATAGTGATAGGAACCTAGATGACGATGCTCGTGCATTCGATGTAGAAAGGTACATCCGTGATGAGTATGTCTAGGAGAGAGTGAAACACTAGTATGGAACATGTGTGAACCATTGTGATTATGAGAAAAGGCAAAAGAGGTCTTAAGGCGAATGTGGCCTTGTGATTGTCGAATACAATCACTTTTCTGTGTGTGATCACGTAATCATAACCGTTTCACTTGAGTTGCAGTTTCATGAGTCTCGAGCTCCTCTGAAACGTATGCATGATTACTTGGCAGGTTTGATTCCCGCGTTTAGTAAAAATGGAGCCTACGGGTAAAGAGACTTGTGACGGTTAATGGCCCGTGTGAAGTGACGATTCATAACGGTTAATGGCCCGTAGAACCCGAATCCATTTCGTATGTCAAGTAAGTTACAAGGATCCATGACTCGGGTCGACTTCTAGACATAGAAGCGGATGGGAAAAGGGAATGCCTTGGTAAGGTTATCGATTAGTGATATTTTGAATTGGTGAACTCATGAACATGTTTCCATATAGTGTGAGATTGAGAACTCAAGGTCATTTCCCGTCCCATTGACTTGAGCTAGGAATGGTAGAAACTAGTAAAGCTGAGAGAATCTATAAGATAGGGAACTCACTGGGATTTAATATCTCACCCCATGTTGTTGATTATATTACAGGTGCTTTAGGTTTCGCGAAGGGTAAGGATAAGGCCGTTTGATCATCCTTACTTATCTTGGCTTTTGGGATGGCAAGACTTCCGTTGTTGGAGTTTATTTTTGAGATCATTGTGTTGATCTAGTTCTTAGTGCATTGGAACATCTTGTATATATTATGCCATAGTTTTTTTAGTATGTTGTATTTTGGGCATGTATATGTACAATGTGTTAGCTAGGAACTTATGGTATTTCAATACAAAAACTTGGATTCATGTATAATATTAATGCTTTGACGTATGATGTTATATGTGGGTGTTACATCTGTAGTAGGATCTGGAATACCTAACAAGGTAGTTTTTTTAACTATCTTCTTAAGCAGTTGTACACTCTCAGTCATAGACTTATCCCAAGGAGGAGGATTTTTCTTAAGTCTTTTAATTAGGGGTATACAAATGGTTCTTAAATTAGGAATGAAATCGGACACATAATTTAGACATCCTAAGAATCTTTGTAGCTGGGTTTTATCTTTAATTTCATCTGGAAATTTTGTAACAAATTCTAAGGATCTACTAATTGGGGTGTACAGACCTTGACCAATGTCAAACCCTAAAAACCTAATTTTACTTTGACACAAATTTAACTTCTTTTATGATAATACTAATCCATTAGATTTGATTAGTTCATAGAATTGATTTAATCGTTTAAAATGTTGGTCTATAGAATCTGAAAAGACCAAGATATCATCAAGATAAACTATAGTAAAGTTTGAGTAATTATTAAATATAGTATTCATAATGTTCTGAAACTCTGAAGGCGCGTTTTGAAGACCCAATGGAAGTACATTCCATTCATAATGCCCGAAAGGGACTACAAATGTTGTTTTATATTTATCTTTTTCATGTAATTGAATTTGATAATATCATGATTTAAGATCAAATTTAGAAACTATACTTTTCTGTTGTAATATGTTAATTAGATCCTTTTTATTAGGTATTGGATACCTAATCCATTGTAGCGCTTGGTTTAAAGGTTTATAGTTTATTACTAATCGAGAACTTCCTCTTTCTAATTTGGAAGCATTGACCACATAGAACGCCGAGCAATTCCAAGGCGACCTACTGGGTCTAATTAACCCTTTAGCTAAATATTCATTAATTTCCTTCTTGCAATAATCCATATGATCTTTATTCATTTGGATTGGTCTAGCTTTAGTTGGAATATTAATTTCTTTAAAACTTGGATCGTAAGGCAAAGATATAACATGAGTCTTTCTTTTCCAGAAAGCATTAGGTTGATCTGAACAGAGGTCAGAAATAAATTTACTAGTTATAATTTTGATTTTCTCTCGGACTGTATTACTTTGTAATTGCTCATCCAAATGTTTAAAGTGAACCTCTTTACCAAGGTGATTAATGTGTTTGGTTTTATTCGTAATTTGATTTATAATAGAGATTTTTATTTCTTGCATAATATTAAGATCTCTAATTTTTGGTTTATCTAGGAATTCGAATTTAACTATTCTTCCCAGCGCCTGAGTACTTATAGCGGTATCGTCGACTGTAAAAGGATATAATAATGATAGAAACGGGGTTCCTAATATTACGGTTTCTTGGAGATCTTTAACTAAGATAAAAGAGGTCTTATAACATATTTGTCCTTTACAGATTTTAGCATCATATAATTTATAGGATATACCTAAACGCATTCCATTGGCGCCTCTAAGGGTCTCTTTAGTTTGTTCATAATATTTAGTGGGCATCAATCCTTCCTGAATGCAATTTAAGTCTGCCCCAGAATCTATTAAGGCTACTATGTCTAAATTAGTGTCTTTTATTACCAGATTAATTCTACAGTACCACTTATGAGAAATAATTTTCTCTATTTTGAAAATGTATTTTTGGCATCCGTACTTAAATTGTTAGTACTTGGCGAGGATTGATTTTGCTTTTGAACAATCATATGTCCTTCTAATTCCAAAAGTTTTAATTCTATCTCATCATCCCGGCTTTTTAAATTTTGTATTTCTTGTTTCAAAATTTTAATTTCTTGCTGTAGGTCTTATATAGTGATTTTTTTTCTAGGTGATTTAAACATTTCCATAACTTCTTTAAATTCAACCTTGTTGATATTTTTTGAAGTAATTGTATCTTCTTCTATAATGGACTTAATTTTTCGTATAAAGGCATTTTTCGATTCCGATTCTTCCATTTTATCAAGAATAGTAATTAAAGTATTAGCTTGGGTGTTAGTTAAAACATTAATAGTTTTGCAGTTGTTACAATTGCAGAAATCTAATCCTGCACATTTATCTTCAGAATCGGATTCCGAATTAAATGAGTGAATAAGTTGATTAATGTCTTCTTCAGAAGTTTTTTCTTCACTATTAAGTAAAATGTTCTCTAAAGAAGTAATAAGGTTATCTTGTAATTCTTTTGATATGTCAAGATTTCTTAATTGATTTATCTTATCTTGGACCTTACATTTATTAGCATAATGCCCAAATCTTCCACATTTGTAGCACTTAATCTCTTTATCTTTTGGTTTAGTTTTATTAAAAGATTTCTTATTAGGCTTTTTACCATAATTTTTCTTTTTATTCTGATAAAATTCTGTTTTATATGAGTAAGGCTTTTTATGATATTTGTAGTCACTTCTTCCTTTACTAATTGATTTCTTTTTATGTTTAGGGTTGCTAGGAGGTCTAAGGGGAGCTACTCCATATTGTCCGCAAAACTAACACAATTCCTTTTTACTATTAGTTATTTCTGATTTTATTTTATTTTGTATTTTGTAATCTGTACATATTTGTATTCAAATTTCAATAACATAATTGGATAATTCTCCTATGGTTAGGTTTTGATAAGGAATTTCGCCACTAAAGGCTTGCCTAATATTGGTCTTTACCTTTTCAGCAAAGAGTCTAGGTAATCCACTTAAGAATCTCTTTTTCCTATAAACAGCAGCGCCATCTTCTCTAAGACAAAGCTTAGATAGGAACATGTCGCGATACCATCTGTAATTAGACATCTTAGGACAATAAAGGTTTTGTAATTGATCTCCAGCTCTTTGTTGGAACTTAAGAGGTTCTCCTACAAAGAACTTAGTTATAGCGTATAGTAAAGTTGCAACGCATATAGCTTCTTGAGTTTATGTTTTAACATCTGAGTCTATTTTTAGTTTGTCTTCATGACTAACAATATTATCCCACCAACCTTTCAACTGGCCGGTGAAACCCATAATTAACATTTCTTTACTCTTTTTTTCCTCATTGTTTCTGATTTTAAAAGCAGTGGTTGCCATAGCCATGTTTTGTATGGTGTCTAAAACTTGTTGTTCTGATGCGCCATCTATATTCCATTCTATTATAGATTCTCCTGAATAATTGTTTTATATGAAATGGCTTATTTCTTCGAATTGCACATCTGGAAACGAAGGTCTAGGATAATAATTATTAGTTTTAGGTTTCGGGGATCGTTCTAGCGGTTTATTAAGTTATCAAATTCTTCTTCTCTAGATAATACATTAACAATCTTAGAGGGGCCACCAATTTCCATATTTTTTAATTTTAGTATTAATTCTTCTATTTTATCTTCTCTGCCTAATTTTAATTTTTTGATTTCTAAATCAAATGGGGCAGTGTACTGGTATATAGGTCTCATAGGATTTAATTTAAATTCTTGTAAAGTTTTTTCTCTATGGCTAAGAGAATTCTCAACACGATCTATCTGATGTGCCACAGAATGCAACAGCTGATTAGTATAATTAAGATGACTATGAACATTATTCATATCTTTTCTTAGCTCAGAAGGATTAATAATAACTTTAAAGGGAGACGCATCTATTTCTATTTTTTCTGTTTCATGCTGAATTTTAATTGCTTCTAAAGGAGGATGAATAGATTTGATAACACCCTTTTTGATAGTTTTCCAATGGGTGTTCATTCTAGTATTAACATCTATTATCATTTCTGTAGCGAAAGGATTTTTAATATTGTTTTCTAAGCAGTATAGTTCAAAGCAAGTAAAAAAGTAAACATTTATTTCCAGCTCTTCTAGAAATTTATAAAAATAACTTAAGTAATCTTGAGTTTCTTGTTTCGAGAAGGTGCTAAAATACCAATCTCGTTTTTCTTGGTTGTAACTGGCCAGAAAATTATCTCTTATCCAAGGTTTATCAATTTCAAAGGTATCTTGTGTAATGACGTTTAATATATGTGACTCAGTAGATGAGGGAGACCTAGATATTGGATCAGATTACATAGGACTGGGTGTATTAGGAGCAAAGTTTACTCCTGCAAGATTAACTCTAATAGTGGAGTCTATTAATCTTCTAGAGTCTGTTGATCTTCTAGCCTCAGAAGAGGCTATACTACTAGACTGATGGTATCTATAGGATTGACTACGATTCATTCTTATAACCACCGAACCATCTGTGTCCGTAATAAGGTGTTTAATTGATCTAGATTCAATTTTCTCAAGTTTAACAACGTCTTTTAAGAGCCATTCTTCTGGTAATTTATCCATAATTTCAGACGCATTTAAGATTTTAGGCGTTACAATATTAGATCTTTTTAAATTGGCTTCAATGATACATGTTTCATTTCTAGGTGTAACTTTTAAAGAGTTAAAACCATAATTAACTTTTGAAATCTTGTAAGTTATTCTACTGATTATATATATACTAGATACTCCAGGATTAAAATTGTTTTCAGAAGCTTGAACAAAAATTACTAAGGATTCCGGAGTAGCTTTATCGGCTAAACTCATGGAATAATTAGGATGACAGTTAAAATAAATAGGGCCATCATTGAGATTGGTTTCGACCATAGCTATAACCGAGTTATGAAAATCTCTTATCCTAGTATCTCTAAGCATTAATAAAATAGGGGTATTAAGACCTAATTTATGCAGAGGTTTAATAGCTATTTGTATTAATCCTAAGTGAATGTATTTAAATCCTTGGGTTTTATATTCATCTATTAATGATTTTTCTAACTAAGGTATGATTTCTTGTTTATTAGAGACAGATTTAGACGATTCAACTGTCTTAATAATCTTTTTAGTATCATCGTTAAAGGTAGACACTTTATAAACATCTTTCATTTTAATTTCTGGCATAGACCAATTAAATAATTTATTTTCTAACTCTTGAATTTGTAATTCATTATTCTGATAAGTGTCCTGATCTATGTTGTTATTGGTATTAGCATAGCTAGTAGACACAGGTATTAGGGTTTTCCTACTACTAGAAGCTCTACTTCCCAACCGGCTTAAAGCTTTCAAGATTTGAGACATGGTGGATAAACAAAATTATAAAGATATGTTTTAATCCAAAGGTTTCTTAAACTTGCTACTCCTTCCTACCCCCTTATAATTTGTTTATTTCTGGAAGACTACAATGAGCTAAACCAACGGATTCACGGCCTCTCTTGCAGGACTTACTACCTGGACCACTCACTATTCAACAAATCCCCAGAAAGAACTAACACTTCAGGGTTAAAGAAATTATAACAAATAATAAGAACCAGTGAAATAAAACAAAACTTAAAATAATGTGAATTAAGTTTTGTTTTATTTCACTGGTTCTTATTATTTGTTTTAATTTCTTTAATCCTGAAGTTTTAGTTCTTTCTGGGATTTGGTGAATAGTGAGTGGTCCAGGTAGCCAGTCCTGCAAGAGAGGCCGTGAATCCGTTGGTTTAGCTCATTGTAGTCTTCCAGAAATAAACAAAATATAAGGGGGTAGGAAGGAGTAGCAAGTTTAAGAAACCTTTGGATTAAAACATATCTTTATAATTTTGTTTATCCACTATGTCTCAAATCTTGAAAGCTTTATGCCAGTTGGGAAGTAGTGCTTCTAGCAGTAGGAAAACCCTAATACCTGCGTCTACTAGGTATGATAATACCAATAACAACATAGATCAGGACACTTATCAGAATCATGAATTACAAATTCAAGAGTTAGAAAATAAATTAATTAATTGGTTTATGAAAGAAATTAAAATGAAAGATGTTTATAAAGTCTCTACCTTTATCGATGATACTAAAAAGATAATTAAGACAGTTGAATCGTCTAAATCTGTCTCTAATAAACAAGAAATCAAACCTTTGTTAGAAAAATCATTAATAGATGAACATAAAACCCAAGGATTTAAATACATTCACTTAGGATTAATACAAATAGCTATTAAACCTCTGCATAAATTAGGTCTTAATATCCCTATTTTATTAATGCTTAGTGATACTAGGATAAGAGATTTTTATAACTCGGTTATAGCTATGGTCAACACTAATCTCAATGATGGCCCGATTTATTTTAACAGGCATCCTAATTATTCCATGAGTTTAGACGATAAAGCTACTCCGGAGTCCTTAGTAATTTTTGTTCAAGCTTCTAAAAACAATTTTATTCTGGAGTATCTAATATAGATATAATAAGTAGAATAACTTACAAGATTTCAAAAGTTAATTACGGTTTTAATTCTTTAAAAGTTACACCTAGAAATGAAACATGCATCATTGAAACCAATTTAAGAAGATCTAATATTGTAACGCCTAAAATCCTAACTGCGTCTGAAATTATGGATAAATTACTAGAAGAATGGGTCTTAAAAGACGTTGTTAAACTTGAAAAAATTGAATCTAGATAAATTAAACACCTTATTACGGACACAGATGGTTCGGTGGTTATACGAATGAATCATAGTCAATCCTATAGATACCATCAGTCTAGTAGTATAGCCTCTTCTGAGGCTAGAAGATCAACAGACTCTAGAAGATCAACAGACTCCACTATTAGAGTTAATCTTGCAGGAGTAAACTTTGCTCCTAATATACCCAAACCTATGTATTCCCATCTGTCATACCCCAAATTTTGACCACCAAGATTTCCCATCATTGTGCAAATCATCTTCACAATATGGATGAACCATCATGCCTCATCAATCTCCTTAAAGATGGTTGAGCATTCACTACAATCAAAGATTAGGGTTTTGAGCCCTCTCAGAGCATCTAGACAAGGATCAATCAAGAAATGACATGATCTTCAACTTATCTAGCCTCTCAAAACACCCACGAAGGATCAAGAGGACTCCAACATCAAGAATCAAGCACAAGGTTGCAACATTCAAAGTGGATCAAGCCTCAAGATCTCATGTGTCCCCTAATTAAGGTTTTGGTCGACTGAGGCCTCCAGATGAAAATTTACATCTGGACATGATCCAATGCCTCAATGTGTAGTCCTATAAGCTCAAAAGGATCTCAGGAACCCATCCACAATGGTAAAATCACCTTGAAGGTCCATCTATCAAAAAATCAGGAATTAGGGTTTTGACCTAATTCAACCCTTGAGTTAACTTGTGAAGTGAGGCGTGGCTTGAAGCTTCAAAATGAACTTCAAAGACCTCAAATACATCATGTTGACATGTTTACAATATTTGATTGACTCAAAGAGCTTAAATCATAAGCCACAAGAGCTCGAAACCATCTGATCACAAATTAGGGTTTCTGATGGAAAAAGTCAAACCCTATCCTTGACTGTTGGCCTACCCTTGATCTCAAACCTTGGGGAGGGGTCTAAGGCATTCCTAAATACCCTTGGAGGCCATCCATGAAGTTTAATTGAACCCAAGGATTGATTTCACAAAAGAATCACAAAGTCAAAATTTCATCTAATAAAAAAAGTCAACTGTACAAAAGTCCAAGTTTGACTTTTTGGATTTTTGGTCAACTTCCCTTAACCCTAAAACAATGTTAATATGTGATTTGAATCATCATTCATCAAGAAAAATCAAAGAAAGTGAGTTAACTTGTAAAAGGGGTAACCATAAAAAAAACTTAGAATTTTTCTAAGTTATGGAACAAAGTGGCTACGGTACCAACTTCCAAAGGCCATAACTTGAGATCCAAGCAACCATTTTGGGTGATCCAAAGCTGGATTTGTAGGTCTTGCTACACTCTACAAAAGCTTCAACTACATCAAGTTCCAATTCTTCATGGATTTTTAGTTAGTAGTGGATCAAAGTGGTGAAAAAACCAAAATATGTCAAAAAAACTTGGTGAAAATTCTGCCTTGTAATTTCAGCATGAAACATCAAATTTCCAAGGCATTTTTCACATTGATCCAAGATGAATCAATGAAATCTTCAAACTTCAATGTTTTAGAACATCATTCAAGCTTTTCAAAAGTACAAGAAGTCTCTCTAATTCATTTTGAACTGAGAGATACATCCATGGGAAGTTAGCTCTAAAATCTGATTTTTCACTAAGTCAGAATTGTGCATTTGGTCGAATTTGCATATTATGAGTCATCAAAGACAATATTATCCATCTGCACACCTCAGGGGGAGACCAAGGCGGAATAAACATTGATCCATAAGCCTTCAAAGTCATTGGAACTACATGTAGGCATGCCATCCCTAAAAGCTAAAGATGCCTTAAGACTCTAATTTTATTTTGAGACATTCAATGGATGCATAAAGCTGGCATGTATCAATCCATGATCAACCAAATGAGTCAAGATAAGCTCATACAACAGAGGACCATAGGCCTGTGCTCTAATCTCAAGTCAATGGCTAGAGGAGACTTGAGATTCCATTTGATCCACATTGGCCAAAGGCCTGCTGCAGTTGCCACACACTGTTGCTTGCAAAACAAACTTGACACACTATAAATAGGCCTCAATTGTGATCAGTTTGAGTACACCAAAGGTCCTAAACAGATGCCTTTCTCAAAATCACCACTTTCACTCCAAAAACACCTTCTCTTGCAAGTCACTATCGGGTTTTGTATTTGAGAGGGATTCCAGCCAAACCAATATTTCACACACCCCACATATAACATATAGAGATGATCCAAACTCTTACATAACATCTGGAACACCAATTTCACAAAATCACCAGCCAACTTCTCAAGTTCTTGACAGAGTTGCAGTTGAGGTACCATCTCAAGTTCTAGCTCATTTCAAACCACTCCAAGCATTCAGACACCACCCTTGGTACCTAAGGAAGCTGCCCAGATCATTGGAACCAACTTACAACACCTCCAACTCAGAATTCGATCATCAGCTGCAAGAGGTAAAACTTGACACTCTCAAACTCCATGATCCATGCATCATAATGAATTTTTTAGTTACCATCTTATTTCTGCATGTATATAGAGTAATAACCCTCAATCAATTGCCATGAATCAATCGTGTATGGAATTTCATGTTGGTTTGTGCAAATTAGGGTTCATCTGTGTTCATCACTATTATCTCACTCCACACTGAAAATAAATGAAATTAAGTACCATAGTCATGATCGTGAGTAAAAAACGAGCAAGTTTGATATTTGGATCATGTGATTTCATCAAGTAATCAGTGAGAAATCATGAATTTTGCAAATCAGCAAAAATCAGAACACGCGCGTGTTCTTGGTATCTTCTTGGCGGCATTTTTTTAAAATTTTGAATATTTAAATTTTGTCATTTTATTTAATTGATTCAAAAATTAATTTCTCTCTGAATTTTAATGATTTTGAGTTTATTCTTTTTTTCAAAATTCACAAAAATATTAAAATATTTTATTTTACAAGAATTTCCCAAAAAATATTATTTATTTCATATATTCGATATTTTTGCAAAGAATTAATTTTTATTTGTTTTTGAACATTTAAAATATTTCTCTCTCTTGGTTTTTCTAATTTTAATGATTTTTAATCATTCTATGGATAAAAACATGATTTTTCAAACATTAATCCAAGATTACAATTCATTTTTTCACATGTTTGATTAAATATTCCATAATTTTATTAATTTTTAATCAAAATTAATTCCTTTTTTAAGCAAATTAGGGTTTTGATCATTTTCACCCTCACCATTACTTTTTTTTTCAAACTCTTTGGGCCTCTAATAAAGTATAAGACCCAACCCCTTTGTAAATAAAATAACTTTGGGCCTCAATCATTGTATAGTCCCAATACAATTTTCAAAACAACGATGCGATCACTGTTTCGCCGTGGGCCTCTCCTTGAGTTGTAAGCCCCATCACTTGTACAAAAATAAATCTTTGGGCCTCTAATAGAGTGTAAGACCCAACCCCCTTGTACATAAATAATTTTGGGCCTCAGTCATTGTATAACTCCCAATGTGTTTTCAAAATCTCGGCGCGATCGTCGCTTTTCTAAACATTTTTACATGGGCCTACCCTTTGTTGTAAGTCCCATTTATTTTCTTTTTCCAAACTTTTGGGCCTCTCCTTGAGTTGTAAGACCCATCCCTTTTTACAGAAAACCTCTTTGGGCCTCAGTCATTGTATAAGTCCAGTACAGTTTACAAACAACAGTAAAATTACTGTTTTTCATCGGGGCCTCTCCTTGAGTATAAGCCCCAATAATCTTTTCAAAAACAACTTCTCTTTTGATTTAGGTTCAAATATACACCTGTTATCAAAACTTTCTTTAATTTCTTTGAAGAACTAACAATACAGCATGGAAGCTTGCTCACCTGTAAGTTTTTATCAGCTTTCATTTACTTGCTTTCATATATATATATATATATATATATATATATATATATATAGAGAGAGAGAGAGAGAGAGAGAGAGAGAGAGAGAGAAAGAGAGAGAGAGAGAGAGTTTTCCTTGCAAACTAGGCCTAGACCTAGGTAAAGTCAGTTGGTCACTCTTTGAAACAGTTACAACTAGAGACCCCCATAGGATTTCCAGATACAGTCTTGCCTTCTCTTGGGCTTAAATAATATGGAACAAAGAGAGAGCCAGTATTCCCGGTGAACCTATTCTCAGACTGTCACTATTAAAACTTGTCAAAGAAATTCAGTTTTTCTAGAGAGGACTAATTCCCGGTGAAATTCTCTTGAATTTATTTAAACCCTAGAACTGTTCACTAAAAAAAATATTATACCTGGTGAAGCTTTTCTTGAACTCTTCCTAAGTTTGGACCCACAGGCTTCCTAAAAGCATCCCCGCCTCCTCTTGGGCTTTGTATAAGGACCCTCCGGCTTTTTAGAAGTTATCATGCCTTCTCTTGGGCTTAATACAGGGACCCTGAAGACCTCTTAAAGGTATAAGACAGAACTTAGTCATTCTTTGCTAGAGCAGTCTTTCCAGTGTCAAATCTCAGACCAATTTAGGGTTGATTCTCATCCCTTAAAAAGGCCTGCCTCTTCTTGGGCATCATACAAAGATAAACTCTTCCATACCAATAGACTTGGACAGTCTAATCCCCTCTCAAATCTCAAAGACATTCTCAAGTTCCCTTCAAACATAGGAGAAACCCCGGTCATTCTAGATCAATCTCTAGTAGAGTTAAAACCCATGGGTTCTAAAACATAGTTTCATCCTAAAAATTCCCCAATCAGGGTCAGTTTATCATCAGTATAACACTATGATAACCTCAAGGTATCTGATACCTCAACTCTACTGTAACCCTCAGCAAGAGTTGATTCCCCATTTGGACCTACCTCGGGATCTCAATAATTCCCAGTAGAAGATAGCTTCCTCTTAGGCTTTGTATAATGATCCTTCCATTCCTCAACATAGCCAGCCTCCTCTTGGGCTTTGTATAATGATTCTCCCTAGCGGAGCTAACCTTTTCAGACTCTTTTATTGAGTCAATCAACTTTCAGACTCTCTTGTTGAGTCAATCACCTCTTAATACTCTCTTGTTGAGTCAGCCCTTTTAGCCTCAATCTTGGGCTTTGTACAAGACAGATAAAACCATTCTCTTGTTAAGACAATCTTTTCTAGCCTCCTCTTAGGGTTTGTATAATTATTTCCCCTAGCAAAAGTCAGCTTCCTCTTAGGCTTTGTATAATGATTTCACCAGCTTGTTCAGCCACAATCCTGGGCTTTGTACAAGACAGATAAAAACACTCTCTTGTTGAGTCAAACCCCTTTTCAGCCTCAATCTTGGGCTTTGTACAAGACACCATATAAATTTCCCTAAGAAGGGTCAATCCTCTTTTTCAGCCTCAATCTTGGGCTTTGTACAAGACAGATAATACTCTCCAGCAGAGTCAAACTCATTTCAGCCTCTATCTTGGGGTTTGTACAAGACACTTAAAATATCCTCAGCCGAGTCAGTAGAGTCTCATTTTAGCCTCAATCTTGGGCTTTGTACAAGACAAATACATATTTCTTTCCCATAGAGTCAGTATTCTTTTCGGCCTCAATCTTGTGCTTTGTACAAGACACATACAAACCCTCCCCGACGGAGTCTGTGAGGGAAGATTCTCTCTATGTACTTGATTTTAATGATGTCAAAACTATCATGATTAGAATATAGAGATTCAAGTCAAAAACATCATATGAAATGCTCATTAAGTGGTCTAAGAGTGTTTGATCATGATTAGTAATGGTCTAGGTTCATTAGATATGGTTTAACACTTTTAGGAAAGTCAAAAATGGATTTTTACATGTTCCAAGGGTGTGAGTCGACTCACAACCCTGTATTGGTAGACTTAAACATGTGGCATATGTTAGTACAACCAGCGGGAGTGCTCATGTCGACCTACCGGTTGACTCACACCTTCTGCATTTGTGTTTGCCCACAAACTAGGCATAGACCTAGGTAAAGTCAGTTGGTCACTCTTTGATACAGTTACAACTAGAGACCCCCATAGGATTTCCAGATACAGTCTTGCCTTCTCTTGGGCTTAAATAATATGGAACAAAGAGAAAGCCAGTATTCCCAGTGAACCTATTCTCAGACTGTCACTATTAAAACTTGTCAAAGAAATTCAGTTTTTCTAGAGAGGACTAATTCCCGGTGAAATTCTCTTGAATTTCTTTAAACCCTAGAACTGTTCACTAAAGAAAATATTATTCCTGGTGAAGCTTTTCTTGAACTCTTCCTAAGTTTGGACCCACAGGCTTCCTAAAAGCATCCCCGCCTCCTCTTGGGTAAGGACCCTCCGGCTTTTTAGAAGTTATCATGCCTTCTCTTGGGCTTAATACAAGGACCCTGAAGACCTCTTAAAGGTATAAGACAGAACTTAGTCATTCTTTGCTAGAGCAGTCTTTCCAGTGTCAAATCTCAGACCAATTTAGGGTTGATTCTCATCCCTTAAAAAGGCCTGCCTCTTATTGGGCATCATACAAAGATAAACTCTTCCATACCAATAGACTTGGACAGTCTAATCCCCTCTCAAATCTCAAAGACATTCTCAAGTTCCCTTCAAACATAGGAGAAACCCCGGTCATTCTAGATCAATCTCTAGTAGAGTTAAAACCCATGGGTTCTAAAACATAGTTTCATCCTAAAAATTCCCCAGTCAGGGTCAGTTTATCATCAGTATAACACTATGATAACCTCAAGGTATCTGATACCTCAACTCTACTGTAACCCTCAGCAAGAGTTGATTCCCCATTTGGACCTGCCTCGGGATCTCAATAATTCCCAGTAGAAGATAGCTTCCTCTTAGGCTTTGTATAATGATCCTTCCATTCCTCAACATAGCCAGCCTCCTCTTGAGCTTTGTATAATGATTCTCCCCAGCGGAGCTAACCTTTTCAGACTCTTTTATTGAGTCAATCAACTTTCAGACTCTCTTGTTGAGTCAATCACCTCTTAATACTCTCTTGTTGAGTCAGCCCTTTTAGCCTCAATCTTGGGCTTTGTACAAGACAGATAAAACCATTCTCTTGTTAAGACAATCTTTTCTAGCCTCCTCTTAGGGTTTGTATAATTATTTCCCCTAGCAAAAGTCAGCTTCCTCTTAGGCTTTGTATAATGATTTCACCAGCTTGTTCAGCCACAATCCTGGGCTTTGTACAAGACAGATAAAAGCAATCTCTTGTTGAGTCAAACCCGTTTTCAGCCTCAATGTTGGGCTTTGTACAAGACACCATATAAATTTCCCTAAGAAGGGTCAATCTTCTTTTTCAGCCTCAATCTTGGGCTTTGTACAAGACAGATAATACTCTCCAGCAGAGTCAAACTCATTTCAGCCTCTATCTTGGGGTTTGTACAAGACACTTAAAATATCCTCAGCCGAGTCAGTAGAGTCTCATTTTAGCCTCAATCTTGGGCTTTGTACAAGACAGATACAGATTTCTTTCCCATAGAGTCGGTCTTCTTTTCGGCCTCAATCTTGGGCTTTGTATAAGACACATACAAACCCTCCCCGACGGAGTCTGTGAGGGAAGATTCTCTCTGTGTACTTGATTTTAATGATGTCAAAACTATCATGATTAGAATATGGAGATTCAAGTCAAAAACATCATATGAAATGCTCATTAAGTGGTCTAAGAGTGTTTGATCATGATTAGTAATGGTCTAGGTTCGTTAGATATGGTTTAACACTTTTAGGAAAGTCAAAAATGGATTTTTGCATGTTCCAAGGGTGTGAGTCGACTCACAACCCTGTATTGGTAGACTTAAACATGTGGCATATGTTAGTATAACCAGCGGGAGTGCTCATGTCGACCTACCGGTTGACTCACACCTTCTGCATTTGTGTTTGCCCACAAACTAGGCCTAGACCTAGGTAAAGTCAGTTGGTCACTCTTTGATACAGTTACAACTAGAGACCCCCATAGGATTTCCAGATACAGTCTTGCCTTCTCTTGGGCTTAAATAATATGGAACAAAGAGAAAGCCAGTATTCCCAGTGAACCTATTCTCAGACTGTCACTATTAAAACTTGTCAAAGAAATTCAGTTTTTCTAGAGAGGACTAATTCCCGGTGAAATTCTCTTGAATTTCTTTAAACCCTAGAACTGTTCACTAAAGAAAATATTATTCCTGGTGAAGCTTTTCTTGAACTCTTCCTAAGTTTGGACCCACAGGCTTCCTAAAAGCATCCCCGCCTCCTCTTGGGTAAGGACCCTCCGGCTTTTTAGAAGTTATCATGCCTTCTCTTGGGCTTAATACAAGGACCCTGAAGACCTCTTAAAGGTATAAGACAGAACTTAGTCATTCTTTGCTAGAGCAGTCTTTCCAGTGTCAAATCTCAGACCAATTTAGGGTTGATTCTCATCCCTTAAAAAGGCCTGCCTCTTCTTGGGCATCATACAAAGATAAACTCTTCCATACCAATAGACTTGGACAGTCTAATCCCCTCTCAAATCTCAAAGACATTCTCAATTTCCCTTCAAACATAGGAGAAACCCCGGTCATTCTAGATCAATCTCTAGTAGAGTTAAAACCCATGGGTTCTAAAACATAGTTTCATCCTAAAAATTCCCCAGTCAGGGTCAGTTTATCATCAGTATAACACTATGATAACCTCAAGGTATCTGATACCTCAACTCTACTGTAACCCTCAGCAAGAGTTGATTCCCCATTTGGACCTGCCTCGGGATCTCAATAATTCCCAGTAGAAGATAGCTTCCTCTTAGGCTTTGTATAATTTTCCTTCCATTCCTCAATATAGCCAGCCTCCTCTTGGGCTTTGTATAATGATTCTCCCCAGCGGAGCTAACCTTTTCAGACTCTTTTATTGAGTCAATCAACTTTCAGACTCTCTTGTTGAGTCAATCACCTCTTAATACTCTCTTGTTGAGTCAGCCCTTTTAGCCTCAATCTTGGGCTTTGTACAAGACAGATAAAACCATTCTCTTGTTAAGACAATCTTTTCTAGCCTCCTCTTAGGGTTTGTATAATTATTTCCCCTAGCAAAAGTCAGCTTCCTCTTAGGCTTTGTATAATGATTTCACCAGCTTGTTCAGCCACAATCCTGGGCTTTGTACAAGACAGATAAAAACACTCTCTTGTTGAGTCAAACCCCTTTTCAGCCTCAATCTTGGGCTTTGTACAAGACACCATATAAATTTCCCTAAGAAGGGTCAATCCTCTTTTTCAGCCTCAATCTTGGGCTTTGTACAAGACAGATAATACTCTCCAGCAGAGTCAAACTCATTTCAGCCTCTATCTTGGGGTTTGTACAAGACACTTAAAATATCCTCAGCCGAGTCAGTAGAGTCTCATTTTAGCCTCAATCTTGGGCTTTGTACAAGACAAATACATATTTCTTTCCCATAGAGTCAGTATTCTTTTCGGCCTCAATCTTGTGCTTTGTACAAGACACATACAAACCCTCCCCGACGGAGTCTGTGAGGGAAGATTCTCTCTATGTACTTGATTTTAATGATGTCAAAACTATCATGATTAGAATATAGAGATTCAAGTCAAAAACATCATATGAAATGCTCATTAAGTGGTCTAAGAGTGTTTGATCATGATTAGTAATGGTCTAGGTTCATTAGATATGGTTTAACACTTTTAGGAAAGTCAAAAATGGATTTTTACATGTTCCAAGGGTGTGAGTCGACTCACAACCCTGTATTGGTAGACTTAAACATGTGGCATATGTTAGTACAACCAGCGGGAGTGCTCATGTCGACCTACCGGTTGACTCACACCTTCTGCATTTGTGTTTGCCCACAAACTAGGCATAGACCTAGGTAAAGTCAGTTGGTCACTCTTTGATACAGTTACAACTAGAGACCCCCATAGGATTTCCAGATACAGTCTTGCCTTCTCTTGGGCTTAAATAATATGGAACAAAGAGAAAGCCAGTATTCCCAGTGAACCTATTCTCAGACTGTCACTATTAAAACTTGTCAAAGAAATTCAGTTTTTCTAGAGAGGACTAATTCCCGGTGAAATTCTCTTGAATTTCTTTAAACCCTAGAACTGTTCACTAAAGAAAATATTATTCCTGGTGAAGCTTTTCTTGAACTCTTCCTAAGTTTGGACCCACAGGCTTCCTAAAAGCATCCCCGCCTCCTCTTGGGTAAGGACCCTCCGGCTTTTTAGAAGTTATCATGCCTTCTCTTGGGCTTAATACAAGGACCCTGAAGACCTCTTAAAGGTATAAGACAGAACTTAGTCATTCTTTGCTAGAGCAGTCTTTCCAGTGTCAAATCTCAGACCAATTTAGGGTTGATTCTCATCCCTTAAAAAGGCCTGCCTCTTATTGGGCATCATACAAAGATAAACTCTTCCATACCAATAGACTTGGACAGTCTAATCCCCTCTCAAATCTCAAAGACATTCTCAAGTTCCCTTCAAACATAGGAGAAACCCCGGTCATTCTAGATCAATCTCTAGTAGAGTTAAAACCCATGGGTTCTAAAACATAGTTTCATCCTAAAAATTCCCCAGTCAGGGTCAGTTTATCATCAGTATAACACTATGATAACCTCAAGGTATCTGATACCTCAACTCTACTGTAACCCTCAGCAAGAGTTGATTCCCCATTTGGACCTGCCTCGGGATCTCAATAATTCCCAGTAGAAGATAGCTTCCTCTTAGGCTTTGTATAATGATCCTTCCATTCCTCAACATAGCCAGCCTCCTCTTGGGCTTTGTATAATGATTCTCCCCAGCGGAGCTAACCTTTTCAGACTCTTTTATTGAGTCAATCAACTTTCAGACTCTCTTGTTGAGTCAATCACCTCTTAATACTCTCTTGTTGAGTCAGCCCTTTTAGCCTCAATCTTGGGCTTTGTACAAGACAGATAAAACCATTCTCTTGTTAAGACAATCTTTTCTAGCCTCCTCTTAGGGTTTGTATAATTATTTCCCCTAGCAAAAGTCAGCTTCCTCTTAGGCTTTGTATAATGATTTCACCAGCTTGTTCAGCCACAATCCTGGGCTTTGTACAAGACAGATAAAAGCAATCTCTTGTTGAGTCAAACCCGTTTTCAGCCTCAATGTTGGGCTTTGTACAAGACACCATATAAATTTCCCTAAGAAGGGTCAATCTTCTTTTTCAGCCTCAATCTTGGGCTTTGTACAAGACAGATAATACTCTCCAGCAGAGTCAAACTCATTTCAGCCTCTATCTTGGGGTTTGTACAAGACACTTAAAATATCCTCAGCCGAGTCAGTAGAGTCTCATTTTAGCCTCAATCTTGGGCTTTGTACAAGACAGATACAGATTTCTTTCCCATAGAGTCGGTCTTCTTTTCGGCCTCAATCTTGGGCTTTGTATAAGACACATACAAACCCTCCCCGACGGAGTCTGTGAGGGAAGATTCTCTCTGTGTACTTGATTTTAATGATGTCAAAACTATCATGATTAGAATATGGAGATTCAAGTCAAAAACATCATATGAAATGCTCATTAAGTGGTCTAAGAGTGTTTGATCATGATTAGTAATGGTCTAGGTTCGTTAGATATGGTTTAACACTTTTAGGAAAGTCAAAAATGGATTTTTGTATGTTCCAAGGGTGTGAGTCGACTCACAACCCTGTATTGGTAGACTTAAACATGTGGCATATGTTAGTACAACCAGCGGGAGTGCTCATGTCGACCTACCGGTTGACTCACACCTTCTGCATTTGTGTTTGCCCACAAACTAGGCCTAGACCTAGGTAAAGTCAGTTGGTCACTCTTTGATACAGTTACAACTAGAGACCCCCATAGGATTTCCAGATACAGTCTTGCCTTCTCTTGGGCTTAAATAATATGGAACAAAGAGAAAGCCAGTATTACCAGTGAACCTATTCTCAGACTGTCACTATTAAAACTTGTCAAAGAAATTCAGTTTTTCTAGAGAGGACTAATTCCCGGTGAAATTCTCTTGAATTTCTTTAAACCCTAGAACTGTTCACTAAAGAAAATATTATTCCTGGTGAAGCTTTTCTTGAACTCTTCCTAAGTTTGGACCCACAGGCTTCCTAAAAGCATCCCCGCCTCCTCTTGGGTAAGGACCCTCCGGCTTTTTAGAAGTTATCATGCCTTCTCTTGGGCTTAATACAAGGACCCTGAAGACCTCTTAAAGGTATAAGACAGAACTTAGTCATTCTTTGCTAGAGCAGTCTTTCCAGTGTCAAATCTCAGACCAATTTAGGGTTGATTCTCATCCCTTAAAAAGGCCTGCCTCTTCTTGGGCATCATACAAAGATAAACTCTTCCATACCAATAGACTTGGACAGTCTAATCCCCTCTCAAATCTCAAAGACATTCTCAAGTTCCCTTCAAACATAGGAGAAACCCCGGTCATTCTAGATCAATCTCTAGTAGAGTTAAAACCCATGGGTTCTAAAACATAGTTTCATCCTAAAAATTCCCCAGTCAGGGTCAGTTTATCATCAGTATAACACTATGATAACCTCAAGGTATCTGATACCTCAACTCTACTGTAACCCTCAGCAAGAGTTGATTCCCCATTTGGACCTGCCTCGGGATCTCAATAATTCCCAGTAGAAGATAGCTTCCTCTTAGGCTTTGTATAATGATCCTTCCATTCCTCAACATAGCCAGCCTCCTCTTGGGCTTTGTATAATGATTCTCCCCAGCGGAGCTAACCTTTTCAGACTCTTTTATTGAGTCAATCAACTTTCAGACTCTCTTGTTGAGTCAATCACCTCTTAATACTCTCTTGTTGAGTCAGCCCTTTTAGCCTCAATCTTGGGCTTTGTACAAGACAGATAAAACCATTCTCTTGTTAAGACAATCTTTTCTAGCCTCCTCTTAGGGTTTGTATAATTATTTCCCCTAGCAAAAGTCAGCTTCCTCTTAGGCTTTGTATAATGATTTCACCAGCTTGTTCAGCCACAATCCTGGGCTTTGTACAAGACAGATAAAAGCAATCTCTTGTTGAGTCAAACCCCTTTTCAGCCTCAATCTTGGGCTTTGTACGAGACACCGTATAAATTTCCCTAAGAAGGGTCAATCCTCTTTTTCAGCCTCAATCTTGGGCTTTGTACAAGACAGATAATACTCTCCAGCAGAGTCAAGCTCATTTCAGCCTCTATCTTGGGGTTTGTACAAGACACTTAAAATATCCTCAGCCGAGTCAGTAGAGTCTCATTTTAGTCTCAATCTTGGGCTTTGTACAAGACAGATACATATTTCTTTCCCATAGAGTCAGTCTTCTTTTCGGCCTCAATCTTGGGCTTTGTATAAGACACATACAAACCCTCCCCGACGGAGTCTGTGAGGGAAGATTCTCTCAGTGTACTTGATTTTAATGATGTCAAAACTATCATGATTAGAATATAGAGATTCAAGTCAAAAACATCATATGAAATGCTCATTAAGTGGTCTAAGAGTGTTTGATCATGATTAATAATGGTCTAGGTTCATTAGATATGGTTTAACACTTTTAGGAAAGTCAAAAATGGATTTTTGCATGTTCCAAGGGTGTGAGTCGACTCACAACCCTGTATTGGTAGACTTAAACATGTGGCATATGTTAGTACAACCAGCGGGAGTGCTCATGTCGACCTACCGGTTGACTCACACCTTCTGCATTTGTGTTTGCCCACAAACTAGGCCTAGACCTAGGTAAAGTCAGTTGGTCACTCTTTGATACATTTACAACTAGAGACCCCCATAGGATTTCCAGATACAGTCTTGCCTTCTCTTGGGCTTAAATAATATGGAACAAAGAGAAAGCCAGTATTCCCAGTGAACCTATTCTCAGACTGTCACTATTAAAACTTGTCAAAGAAATTCAGTTTTTCTAGAGAGGACTAATTCCCGGTGAAATTCTCTTGAATTTCTTTAAACCCTAGAACTGTTCACTAAAGAAAATATTATTCCTGGTGAAGCTTTTCTTGAACTCTTCCTAAGTTTGGACCCACAGGCTTCCTAAAAGCATCCCCGCCTCCTCTTGGGTAAGGACCCTCCGGCTTTTTAGAAGTTATCATGCCTTCTCTTGGGCTTAATACAAGGACCCTGAAGACCTCTTAAAGGTATAAGACAGAACTTAGTCATTCTTTGCTAGAGCAGTCTTTCCAGTGTCAAATCTCAGACCAATTTAGGGTTGATTCTCATCCCTTAAAAAGGCCTGCCTCTTCTTGGGCATCATACAAAGATAAACTCTTCCATACCAATAGACTTGGACAGTCTAATCCCCTCTCAAATCTCAAAGACATTCTCAAGTTCCCTTCAAACATAGGAGAAACCCCGGTCATTCTAGATCAATCTCTAGTAGAGTTAAAACCCATGGGTTCTAAAACATAGTTTCATCCTAAAAATTCCCCAATCAGGGTCAGTTTATCATCAGTATAACACTATGATAACCTCAAGGTATCTGATACCTCAACTCTACTGTAACCCTCAGCAAGAGTTGATTCCCCATTTGGACCTGCCTCGGGATCTCAATAATTCCCAGTAGAAGATAGCTTCCTCTTAGGCTTTGTATAATGATCCTTCCATTCCTCAACATAGCCAGCCTCCTCTTGGGCTTTGTATAATGATTCTCCCCAGCGGAGCTAACCTTTTCAGACTCTTTTATTGAGTCAATCAACTTTCAGACTCTCTTGTTGAGTCAATCACCTCTTAATACTCTCTTGTTGAGTCAGCCCTTTTAGCCTCAATCTTGGGCTTTGTACAAGACAGATAAAACCATTCTCTTGTTAAGACAATCTTTTCTAGCCTCCTCTTAGGGTTTGTATAATTATTTCCCCTAGCAAAAGTCAGCTTCCTCTTAGGCTTTGTATAATGATTTCACCAGCTTGTTCAGCCACAATCCTGGGCTTTGTACAAGACAGATAAAAGCAATCTCTTGTTGAGTCAAACCCCTTTTCAGCCTCAATCTTGGGCTTTGTACGAGACACCGTATAAATTTCCCTAAGAAGGGTCAATCCTCTTTTTCAGCCTCAATCTTGGGCTTTGTACAAGACAGATAATACTCTCCAGCAGAGTCAAGCTCATTTCAGCCTCTATCTTGGGGTTTGTACAAGACACTTAAAATATCCTCAGCCGAGTCAGTAGAGTCTCATTTTAGTCTCAATCTTGGGCTTTGTACAAGACAGATACATATTTCTTTCCCATAGAGTCAGTCTTCTTTTCGGCCTCAATCTTGGGCTTTGTATAAGACACATACAAACCCTCCCCGACGGAGTCTGTGAGGGAAGATTCTCTCAGTGTACTTGATTTTAATGATGTCAAAACTATCATGATTAGAATATAGAGATTCAAGTCAAAAACATCATATGAAATGCTCATTAAGTGGTCTAAGAGTGTTTGATCATGATTAATAATGGTCTAGGTTCATTAGATATGGTTTAACACTTTTAGGAAAGTCAAAAATGGATTTTTGCATGTTCCAAGGGTGTGAGTCGACTCACAACCCTGTATTGGTAGACTTAAACATGTGGCATATGTTAGTACAACCAGCGGGAGTGCTCATGTCGACCTACCGGTTGACTCACACCTTCTGCATTTGTGTTTGCCCACAAACTAGGCCTAGACCTAGGTAAAGTCAGTTGGTCACTCTTTGATACATTTACAACTAGAGACCCCCATAGGATTTCCAGATACAGTCTTGCCTTCTCTTGGGCTTAAATAATATGGAACAAAGAGAAAGCCAGTATTACCAGTGAACCTATTCTCAGACTGTCACTATTAAAACTTGTCAAAGAAATTCAGTTTTTCTAGAGAGGACTAATTCCCGGTGAAATTCTCTTGAATTTCTTTAAACCCTAGAACTGTTCACTAAAGAAAATATTATTCCTGGTGAAGCTTTTCTTGAACTCTTCCTAAGTTTGGACCCACAGGCTTCCTAAAAGCATCCCCGCCTCCTCTTGGGTAAGGACCCTCCGGCTTTTTAGAAGTTATCATGCCTTCTCTTGGGCTTAATACAAGGACCCTGAAGACCTCTTAAAGGTATAAGACAGAACTTAGTCATTCTTTGCTAGAGCAGTCTTTCCAGTGTCAAATCTCAGACCAATTTAGGGTTGATTCTCATCCCTTAAAAAGGCCTGCCTCTTCTTGGGCATCATACAAAGATAAACTCTTCCATACCAATAGACTTGGACAGTCTAATCCCCTCTCAAATCTCAAAGACATTCTCAAGTTCCCTTCAAACATAGGAGAAACCCCGGTCATTCTAGATCAATCTCTAGTAGAGTTAAAACCCATGGGTTCTAAAACATAGTTTCATCCTAAAAATTCCCCAGTCAGGGTCAGTTTATCATCAGTATAACACTATGATAACCTCAAGGTATCTGATACCTCAACTCTACTGTAACCCTCAGCAAGAGTTGATTCCCCATTTGGACCTGCCTCGGATCTCAATAATTCCCAGTAGAAGATAGCTTCCTCTTAGGCTTTGTATAATGATCCTTCCATTCCTCAACATAGCCAGCCTCCTCTTGGGCTTTGTATAATGATTCTCCCCAGCGGAGCTAACCTTTTCAGACTCTTTTATTGAGTCAATCAACTTTCAGACTCTCTTGTTGAGTCAATCACCTCTTAATACTCTCTTGTTGAGTCAGCCCTTTTAGCCTCAATCTTGGGCTTTGTACAAGACAGATAAAACCATTCTCTTGTTAAGACAATCTTTTCTAGCCTCCTCTTAGGGTTTGTATAATTATTTCCCCTAGCAAAAGTCAGCTTCCTCTTAGGCTTTGTATAATGATTTCACCAGCTTGTTCAGCCACAATCCTGGGCTTTGTACAAGACAGATAAAAGCAATCTCTTGTTGAGTCAAACCCCTTTTCAGCCTCAATCTTGGGCTTTGTACGAGACACCATATAAATTTCCCTAAGAAGGGTCAATCCTCTTTTTCAGCCTCAATCTTGGGCTTTGTACAAGACAGATAATACTCTCCAGCAGAGTCAAACTCATTTCAGCCTCTATCTTGGGGTTTGTACAAGACACTTAAAATATCCTCAGCCGAGTCAGTAGAGTCTCATTTTAGTCTCAATCTTGGGCTTTGTACAAGACAGATACATATTTCTTTCCCATAGAGTCAGTCTTCTTTTCGGCCTCAATCTTGGGCTTTGTATAAGACACATACAAACCCTCCCCGACGGAGTCTGTGAGGGAAGATTCTCTCTGTGTACTTGATTTTAATGATGTCAAAACTATCATGATTAGAATATAGAGATTCAAGTCAAAAACATCATATGAAATGCTCATTAAGTGGTCTAAGAGTGTTTGATCATGATTAATAATGGTCTAGGTTCATTAGATATGGTTTAACACTTTTAGGAAAGTCAAAAATGGATTTTTGCATGTTCCAAGGGTGGTAGTCGACTCACAACCCTGTATTGGTAGACTTAAACATGTGGCATATGTTAGTACAACCAGTGGGAGTGCTCATTTCGACCTACCGGTTGACTCACACCTTCTGCATTTGTGTTTGCCCACAAACTAGGCCTAGACCTAGGTAAAGTCAGTTGGTCACTCTTTGATACAGTTACAACTAGAGACCCCCATAGGATTTCCAGATACAGTCTTGCCTTCTCTTGGGCTTAAATAATATGGAACAAAGAGAAAGCCAGTATTCCCAGTGAACCTATTCTCAGACTGTCACTATTAAAACTTGTCAAAGAAATTCAGTTTTTCTAGAGAGGACTAATTCCCGGTGAAATTCTCTTGAATTTCTTTAAACCCTAGAACTGTTCACTAAAGAAAATATTATTCCTGGTGAAGCTTTTCTTGAACTCTTCCTAAGTTTGGACCCACAGGCTTCCTAAAAGCATCCCCGCCTCCTCTTGGGTAAGGACCCTCCGGCTTTTTAGAAGTTATCATGCCTTCTCTTGGGCTTAATACAAGGACCCTGAAGACCTCTTAAAGGTATAAGACAGAACTTAGTCATTCTTTGCTAGAGCAGTCTTTCCAGTGTCAAATCTCAGACCAATTTAGGGTTGATTCTCATCCCTTAAAAAGGCCTGCCTCTTATTGGGCATCATACAAAGATAAACTCTTCCATACCAATAGACTTGGACAGTCTAATCCCCTCTCAAATCTCAAAGACATTCTCAAGTTCCCTTCAAACATAGGAGAAACCCCGGTCATTCTAGATCAATCTCTAGTAGAGTTAAAACCCATGGGTTCTAAAACATAGTTTCATCCTAAAAATTCCCCAGTCAGGGTCAGTTTAATATCAGTATAACACTATGATAACCTCAAGGTATCTGATACCTCAACTCTACTATAACCCTCAGCAAGAGTTGATTCCCCATTTGGACCTGCCTCGGGATCTCAATAATTCCCAGTAGAAGATAGCTTCCTCTTAGGCTTTGTATAATGATCCTTCCATTCCTCAACATAGCCAGCCTCCTCTTGGGCTTTGTATAATGATTCTCCCCAGCGGAGCTAACCTTTTCAGACTCTTTTATTGAGTCAATCAACTTTCAGACTCTCTTGTTGAGTCAATCACCTCTTAATACTCTCTTGTTGAGTCAGCCCTTTTAGCCTCAATCTTGGGCTTTGTACAAGACAGATAAAACCATTCTCTTGTTAAGACAATCTTTTCTAGCCTCCTCTTAGGGTTTGTATAATTATTTCCCCTAGAAAAAGTCAGCTTCCTCTTAGGCTTTGTATAATGATTTCACCAGCTTGTTCAGCCACAATCCTGGGCTTTGTACAAGACAGATAAAAGCAATCTCTTGTTGAGTCAAACCCCTTTTCAGCCTCAATCTTGGGCTTTGTACAAGACACCATATAAATTTCCCTAAGAAGGGTCAATCCTCTTTTTCAGCCTCAATCTTGGGCTTTGTACAAGACAGATAATACTCTCCAGCAGAGTCAAACTCATTCCAGCCTCTATCTTGAGGTTTGTACAAGACACTTAAAATATCCTCAGCCGAGTCAGTAGAGTCTCATTTTAGCCTCAATCTTGGGCTTTGTACAAGACAAATACAGATTTCTTTCCCATAGAGTCAGTCTTCTTTTCGGCCTCAATCTTGGGCTTTGTATAAGTCACATACAAACCCTCCCCGACGGAGTCTGTGAGGGAAGATTCTCTCTGTGTACTTGATTTTAATGATGTCAAAACTATCATGATTAGAATATAGAGATTCAAGTCAAAAACATCATATGAAATGCTCATTAAGTGGTCTAAGAGTGTTTGATCATGATTAGTAATGGTCTAGGTTCATTAGATATGGTTTAACACTTTTAGGAAAGTCAAAAATGGATTTTTGCATGTTCCAAGGGTGTGAGTCGACTCACAACCCTGTATTGGTAGACTTAAACATGTGGCATATGTTAGTACAACCAGCGGGAGTGCTCATGTCGACCTACCGGTTGACTCACACCTTCTGCATCTGTGTTTGCCCACAAACTAGGCCTAGACCTAGGTAAAGTCAGTTGGTCACTCTTTGATACAGTTACAACTAGAGACCCCCATAGGATTTCCAGATACAGTCTTGCCTTCTCTTGGGCTTAAATAATATGGAACAAAGAGAAAGCCAGTATTCCCAGTGAACCTATTCTCAGACTGTCACTATTAAAACTTGTCAAAGAAATTCAGTTTTTCTAGAGAGGACTAATTCCCGGTGAAATTCTCTTGAATTTCTTTAAACCCTAGAACTGTTCACTAAAGAAAATATTATTCCTGGTGAAGCTTTTCTTGAACTCTTCCTAAGTTTGGACCCACAGGCTTCCTAAAAGCATCCCCGCCTCCTCTTGGGTAAGGACCCTCCGGCTTTTTAGAAGTTATCATGCCTTCTCTTGGGCTTAATACAAGGACCCTGAAGACCTCTTAAAGGTATAAGACAGAACTTAGTCATTCTTTGCTAGAGCAGTCTTTCCAGTGTCAAATCTCAGACCAATTTAGGGTTGATTCTCATCCCTTAAAAAGGCCTGCCTCTTATTGGGCATCATACAAAGATAAACTCTTCCATACCAATAGACTTGGACAGTCTAATCCCCTCTCAAATCTCAAAGACATTCTCAAGTTCCCTTCAAACATAGGAGAAACCCCGGTCATTCTAGATCAATCTCTAGTAGAGTTAAAACCCATGGGTTCTAAAACATAGTTTCATCCTAAAAATTCCCCAGTCAGGGTCAGTTTAATATCAGTATAACACTATGATAACCTCAAGGTATCTGATACCTCAACTCTACTATAACCCTCAGCAAGAGTTGATTCCCCATTTGGACCTGCCTCGGGATCTCAATAATTCCCAGTAGAAGATAGCTTCCTCTTAGGCTTTGTATAATGATCCTTCCATTCCTCAACATAGCCAGCCTCCTCTTGGGCTTTGTATAATGATTCTCCCCAGCGGAGCTAACCTTTTCAGACTCTTTTATTGAGTCAATCAACTTTCAGACTCTCTTGTTGAGTCAATCACCTCTTAATACTCTCTTGTTGAGTCAGCCCTTTTAGCCTCAATCTTGGGCTTTGTACAAGACAGATAAAACCATTCTCTTGTTAAGACAATCTTTTCTAGCCTCCTCTTAGGGTTTGTATAATTATTTCCCCTAGAAAAAGTCAGCTTCCTCTTAGGCTTTGTATAATGATTTCACCAGCTTGTTCAGCCACAATCCTGGGCTTTGTACAAGACAGATAAAAGCAATCTCTTGTTGAGTCAAACCCCTTTTCAGCCTCAATCTTGGGCTTTGTACAAGACACCATATAAATTTCCCTAAGAAGGGTCAATCCTCTTTTTCAGCCTCAATCTTGGGCTTTGTACAAGACAGATAATACTCTCCAGCAGAGTCAAACTCATTCCAGCCTCTATCTTGAGGTTTGTACAAGACACTTAAAATATCCTCAGCCGAGTCAGTAGAGTCTCATTTTAGCCTCAATCTTGGGCTTTGTACAAGACAAATACAGATTTCTTTCCCATAGAGTCAGTCTTCTTTTCGGCCTCAATCTTGGGCTTTGTATAAGTCACATACAAACCCTCCCCGACGGAGTCTGTGAGGGAAGATTCTCTCTGTGTACTTGATTTTAATGATGTCAAAACTATCATGATTAGAATATAGAGATTCAAGTCAAAAACATCATATGAAATGCTCATTAAGTGGTCTAAGAGTGTTTGATCATGATTAGTAATGGTCTAGGTTCATTAGATATGGTTTAACACTTTTAGGAAAGTCAAAAATGGATTTTTGCATGTTCCAAGGGTGTGAGTCGACTCACAACCCTGTATTGGTAGACTTAAACATGTGGCATATGTTAGTACAACCAGCGGGAGTGCTCATGTCGACCTACCGGTTGACTCACACCTTCTGCATCTGTGTTTGCCCACAAACTAGGCCTAGACCTAGGTAAAGTCAGTTGGTCACTCTTTGATACAGTTACAACTAGAGACCCCCATAGGATTTCCAGATACAGTCTTGCCTTCTCTTGGGCTTAAATAATATGGAACAAAGAGAAATCCAGTATTCCCAGTGAACCTATTCTCAGACTGTCACTATTAAAACTTGTCAAAGAAATTCAGTTTTTCTAGAGAGGACTAATTCCCGGTGAAATTCTCTTGAATTTCTTTAAACCCTAGAACTGTTCACTAAAGAAACTATTATTCCTGGTGAAGCTTTTCTTGAACTCTTCCTAAGTTTGGACCCACAGGCTTCCTAAAAGCATCCCCGCCTCCTCTTGGGTAAGGACCCTCCGGCTTTTTAGAAGTTATCATGCCTTCTCTTGGGCTTAATACAAGGACCCTGAAGACCTCTTAAAGGTATAAGACAGAACTTAGTCATTCTTTGCTAGAGCAGTCTTTCCAGTGTCAAATCTCAGACCAATTTAGGGTTGATTCTCATCCCTTAAAAAGGCCTGCCTCTTCTTGGGCATCATACAAAGATAAACTCTTCCATACCAATAGACTTGGACAGTCTAATCCCCTCTCAAATCTCAAAGACATTCTCAAGTTCCCTTCAAACATAGGAGAAACCCCGGTCATTCTAGATCAATCTCTAGTAGAGTTAAAACCCATGGGTTCTAAAACATAGTTTCATCCTAAAAATTCCCCAGTCAGGGTCAGTTTATCATCAGTATAACACTATGATAACCTCAAGGTATCTGATACCTCAACTCTACTGTAATCCTCAGCAAGAGTTGATTCCCCATTTGGACGTGCCTCGGGATCTCAATAATTCCCAGTAGAAGATAGCTTCCTCTTAGGCTTTGTATAATGATCCTTCCATTCCTCAACATAGCCAGCCTCCTCTTGGGCTTTGTATAATGATTCTCCCTAGCGGAGCTAACCTTTTCAGACTCTTTTATTGAGTCAATCAACTTTCAGACTCTCTTGTTGAGTCAATCACCTCTTAATACTCTCTTGTTGAGTCAGCCCTTTTAGCCTCAATCTTGGGCTTTGTACAAGACAGATAAAACCATTCTCTTGTTAAGACAATCTTTTCTAGCCTCCTCTTAGGGTTTGTATAATTATTTCCCCTAGCAAAAGTTAGCTTCCTCTTAGGCTTTGTATAATGATTTCACCAGCTTGTTCAGCCACAATCCTGGGCTTTGTACAAGACAGATAAAAACAATCTCTTGTTGAGTCAAACCCCTTTTCAGCCTCAATCTTGGGCTTTGTACAAGACACCATATAAATTTCCCTCAGAAGGGTCAATCCTCTTTTTCAGCCTCAATCTTGGGCTTTGTACAAGACAGATAATACTCTCCAGCAAAGTCAAACTCATTTCAGCCTCTATCTTAGGGTTTGTACAAGACACTTAAAATATCCTCAGCCGAGTCAGTAGAGTCTCATTTTAGCCTCAATCTTGGGCTTTGTACAAGACAGATACAGATTTCTTTCCCATAGAGTCAGTCTTCTTTTCGGCCTCAATCTTGGGCTTTGTATAAGACACATACAAACCCTCCCCGACGGAGTCTGTGAGGGAAGATTCTCTCTGTGTACTTGATTTTAATGATGTCAAAACTATCATGATTAGACTATAGAGATTCAAGTCAAAAACATCATATGAAATGCTCATTAAGTGGTCTAAGAGTGTTTGATCATGATTAGTAATGGTCTAGGTTCATTAGATATGGTTTAACACTTTTAGGAAAGTCAAAAATGGATTTTTGCATGTTCCAAGGGTGTGAGTCGACTCACAACCCTGTATTGGTAGACTTAAACATGTGGCATATGTTAGTACAACCAGCGGGAGTGCTCATGTCGACCTACCGGTTGACTCACACCTTCTGCATTTGTGTTTGCCCACAAACTAGGCCTAGACCTAGGTAAAGTCAGTTGGTCACTCTTTGATACAGTTACAACTAGAGACCCCCATAGGATTTCCAGATACAGTCTTGCCTTCTCTTGGGCTTAAATAATATGGAACAAAGAGAAAGCCAGTATTCCCAGTGAACCTATTCTCAGACTGTCACTATTAAAACTTGTCAAAGAAATTCAGTTTTTCTAGAGAGGACTAATTCCCGGTGAAATTCTCTTGAATTTCTTTAAACCCTAGAACTGTTCACTAAAGAAAATATTATTCCTGGTGAAGCTTTTCTTGAACTATTCCTAAGTTTGGACCCACAGGCTTCCTAAAAGCATCCCCGCCTCCTCTTGGGTAAGGACCCTCCGGCTTATTAGAAGTTATCATGCCTTTTCTTGGGCTTAATACAAGGACCCTGAAGACCTCTTAAAGGTATAAGACAGAACTTAGTCATTCTTTGCTAGAGCAGTCTTTCCAGTGTCAAATCTCAGACCAATTTAGGGTTGATTCTCATCCCTTAAAAAGGCCTGCCTCTTCTTGGGCATCATACAAAGATAAACTCTTCCATACCAATAGACTTGGACAGTCTAATCCCCTCTCAAATCTCAAAGACATTCTCAAGTTCCCTTCAAACATAGGAGAAACCCCGGTCATTCTAGATCAATCTCTAGTAGAGTTAAAACCCATGGGTTCTAAAACATAGTTTCATCCTAAAAATTCCCCAGTCAGGGTCAGTTTATCATCAGTATAACACTATGATAACCTCAAGGTATCTGATACCTCAACTCTACTGTAACCCTCAGCAAGAGTTGATTCCCCATTTGGACCTGCCTCGGGATCTCAATAATTCCCAGTAGAAGATAGCTTCCTCTTAGGCTTTGTATAATGATCCTTCCATTCCTCAACATAGCCAGCCTCCTCTTGGGCTTTGTATAATGATTCTCCCCAGCGGAGCTAACCTTTTCAGACTCTTTTATTGAGTCAATCAACTTTCAGACTCTCTTGTTGAGTCAATCACCTCTTAATACTCTCTTGTTGAGTCAGCCCTTTTAGCCTCAATCTTGGGCTTTGTACAAGACAGATAAAACCATTCTCTTGTTAAGACAATCTTTTCTAGCCTCCTCTTAGGGTTTGTATAATTATTTCCCCTAGCAAAAGTTAGCTTCCTCTTAGGCTTTGTATAATGATTTCACCAGCTTGTTCAGCCACAATCCTGGGCTTTGTACAAGACAGATAAAAACAATCTCTTGTTGAGTCAAACCCCTTTTCAGCCTCAATCTTGGGCTTTGTACAAGACACCATATAAATTTCCCTCAGAAGGGTCAATCCTCTTTTTCAGCCTCAATCTTGGGCTTTGTACAAGACAGATAATACTCTCCAGCAAAGTCAAACTCATTTCAGCCTCTATCTTAGGGTTTGTACAAGACACTTAAAATATCCTCAGCCGAGTCAGTAGAGTCTCATTTTAGCCTCAATCTTGGGCTTTGTACAAGACAGATACAGATTTCTTTCCCATAGAGTCAGTCTTCTTTTCGGCCTCAATCTTGGGCTTTGTATAAGACACATACAAACCCTCCCCGACGGAGTCTGTGAGGGAAGATTCTCTCTGTGTACTTGATTTTAATGATGTCAAAACTATCATGATTAGACTATAGAGATTCAAGTCAAAAACATCATATGAAATGCTCATTAAGTGGTCTAAGAGTGTTTGATCATGATTAGTAATGGTCTAGGTTCATTAGATATGGTTTAACACTTTTAGGAAAGTCAAAAATGGATTTTTGCATGTTCCAAGGGTGTGAGTCGACTCACAACCCTGTATTGGTAGACTTAAACATGTGGCATATGTTAGTACAACCAGCGGGAGTGCTCATGTCGACCTACCGGTTGACTCACACCTTCTGCATTTGTGTTTGCCCACAAACTAGGCCTAGACCTAGGTAAAGTCAGTTGGTCACTCTTTGATACAGTTACAACTAGAGACCCCCATAGGATTTCCAGATACAGTCTTGCCTTCTCTTGGGCTTAAATAATATGGAACAAAGAGAAAGCCAGTATTCCCAGTGAACCTATTCTCAGACTGTCACTATTAAAACTTGTCAAAGAAATTCAGTTTTTCTAGAGAGGACTAATTCCCGGTGAAATTCTCTTGAATTTCTTTAAACCCTAGAACTGTTCACTAAAGAAAATATTATTCCTGGTGAAGCTTTTCTTGAACTATTCCTAAGTTTGGACCCACAGGCTTCCTAAAAGCATCCCCGCCTCCTCTTGGGTAAGGACCCTCCGGCTTATTAGAAGTTATCATGCCTTTTCTTGGGCTTAATACAAGGACCCTGAAGACCTCTTAAAGGTATAAGACAGAACTTAGTCATTCTTTGCTAGAGCAGTCTTTCCAGTGTCAAATCTCAGACCAATTTAGGGTTGATTCTCATCCCTTAAAAAGGCCTGCCTCTTCTTGGGCATCATACAAAGATAAACTCTTCCATACCAATAGACTTGGACAGTCTAATCCCCTCTCAAATCTCAAAGACATTCTCAAGTTCCCTTCAAACATAGGAGAAACCCCGGTCATTCTAGATCAATCTCTAGTAGAGTTAAAACCCATGGGTTCTAAAACATAGTTTCATCCTAAAAATTCCCCAGTCAGGGTCAGTTTATCATCAGTATAACACTATGATAACCTCAAGGTATCTGATACCTCAACTCTACTGTAACCCTCAGCAAGAGTTGATTCCCCATTTGGACCTGCCTCGGGATCTCAATAATTCCCAGTAGAAGATAGCTTCCTCTTAGGCTTTGTATAATGATCCTTCCATTCCTCAACATAGCCAGCCTCCTCTTGGGCTTTGTATAATGATTCTCCCCAGCGGAGCTAACCTTTTCAGACTCTTTTATTGAGTCAATCAACTTTCAGACTCTCTTGTTGAGTCAATCACCTCTTAATACTCTCTTGTTGAGTCAGCCCTTTTAGCCTCAATCTTGGGCTTTGTACAAGACAGATAAAACCATTCTCTTGTTAAGACAATCTTTTCTAGCCTCCTCTTAGGGTTTGTATAATTATTTCCCCTAGCAAAAGTCAGCTTCCTCTTAGGCTTTGTATAATGATTTCACCAGCTTGTTCAGCCACAATCCTGGGCTTTGTACAAGACAGATAAAAGCAACCTCTTGTTGAGTCAAACCCCTTTTCAGCCTCAATCTTGGGCTTTGTACAAGACACCATATAAATTTCCCTAAGAAGGGTCAATCCTCTTTTTCAGCCTCAATCTTGGGCTTTGTACAAGACAGATAATACTCTCCAGCAGAGTCAAACTCATTTCAGCCTCTATCTTGGGGTTTGTACAAGACACTTAAAATATCCTCAGCCGAGTCAGTAGAGTCTCATTTTAGCCTCAATCTTGGGCTTTGTACAAGACAGATACAGATTTCTTTCCCATAGAGTCAGTCTTCTTTTCGGCCTCAATCTTGGGCTTTGTATAAGACACATACAAACCCTCCCCGACGGAGTCTGTGAGGGAAGATTCTCTCTGTGTACTTGATTTTAATGATGTCAAAACAATCATGATTAGAATATAGAGATTGAAGTCAAAAACATCATATGAAATGCTCATTAAGTGGTTTAAGAGTGTTTGATCATGATTAGTAATGGTCTAGGTTCATTAGATATGGTTTAACACTTTTAGGAAAGTCAAAAATGGATTTTTGCATGTTCCAAGGGTGTGAGTCGACTCACAACCCTGTATTGGTAGACTTAAACATGTGGCATATGTTAGTACAACCAGCGGGAGTGCTCATGTCGACCTACCGGTTGACTCACACCTTCTGCATTTGTGTTTGCCCACAAACTAGGCCTAGACCTAGGTAAAGTCAGTTGGTCACTCTTTGATACAGTTACAACTAGAGACCCCCATAGGATTTCCAGATACAGTCTTGCCTTCTCTTGGGCTTAAATAATATGGAACAAAGAGAAAGCCAGTATTCCCAGTGAACCTATTCTCAGACTGTCACTATTAAAACTTGTCAAAGAAATTCAGTTTTTCTAGAGAGGACTAATTCCCGGTGAAATTCTCTTGAATTTATTTAAACCCTAGAACTGTTCACTAAAGAAAATATTATTCCTGGTGAAGCTTTTCTTGAACTCTTCCTAACTTTGGACCCACAGGCTTCCTAAAAGCATCCCCGCCTCCTCTTGGGTAAGGACCCTCCGGCTTTTTAGAAGTTATCATGCCTTCTCTTGGGGTTAATACAAGGACCCTGAAGACCTCTTAAAGGTATAAGACAGAACTTAGTCATTCTTTGCTAGAGCAGTCTTTCCAGTGTCAAATCTCAGACCAATTTAGGGTTGATTCTCATCCCTTAAAAAGGCCTGCCTCTTCTTGGGCATCATACAAAGATAAACTTTTCCATACCAATAGACTTGGACAATCTAATCCCCTCTCAAATCTCAAAGACATTCTCAAGTTCCCTTCAAACATAGGAGAAACCCCGGTCATTCTAGATCAATCTCTAGTAGAGTTAAAACCCATGGGTTCTAAAACATAGTTTCATCCTAAAAATTCCCCAGTCAGGGTCAGTTTATCATCTCTAGTATAACACTATGATAACCTCAAGGTATCTGATACCTCAACTCTACTGTAACCCTCAGCAAGAGTTGATTCCCCATTTGGACCTGCCTCGGGATCTCAATAATTCCCAGTAGAAGATAGCTTCCTCTTAGGCTTTGTATAATGATCCTTCCATTCCTCAACATAGCCAGCCTCCTCTTGGGCTTTGTATAATGATTCTCCCCAGCGGAGCTAACCTTTTCAGACTCTTTTATTGAGTCAATCAACTTTCAGACTCTCTTGTTGAGTCAATCACCTCTTAATACTCTCTTGTTGAGTCAGCCCTTTTAGCCTCAATCTTGGGCTTTGTACAAGACAGATTAAACCATTCTCTTGTTAAGACAATATTTTCTAGCCTCCTCTTAGGGTTTGTATAATTATTTCCCCTAGCAAAAGTCAGCTTCCTCTTAGGCTTTGTATAATGATTTCACCAGCTTGTTCAGCCATAATCCTGGGCTTTGTACAAGACAGATAAAAGCAATCTCTTGTTGAGTCAAACCCCTTTTCAGCCTCAATCTTGGGCTTGGTACAAGACACCATATAAATTTCCCTAAGAAGGGTCAATCCTCTTTTTCAGCCTCAATCTTGGGCTTTGTACAAGACAGATAATACTCTCCAACAGAGTCAAACTCATTTCAGCCTCTATCTTGGGGTTTGTACAAGACACTTAAAATATCCTCAGCCGAGTCAGTAGAGTCTCATTTTAGCCTCAATCTTGGGCTTTGTACAAGACAGATACAGATTTCTTTCCCATAGAGCCAGTCTTCTTTTCGGCCTCAATCTTGGGCTTTGTATAAGACACATACAAACCCTCCCCGACAGAGTCTGTGAGGGAAGATTTTCTCTGTGTACTTGATTTTAATGATGTCAAAACTATCATGATTAGAATATAGAGATTCAAGTCAAAAACATCATATGAAATGCTCATTAAGTGGTCTAAGAGTGTTTGATCATGATTAGTAATGGTCTAGGTTCATTAGATATGGTTTAACACTTTTAGGAAAGTCAAAAATGGATTTTTGCATGTTCCAAGGGTGTGAGTCGACTCACAACCCTGTATTGGTAGACTTAAACATGTGGCATATGTTAGTACAACCAGCGGGAGTGCTCATGTCGACCTACCGGTTGACTCACACCTTCTGCATTTGTGTTTGCCCACAAACTAGGCCTAGACCTAGGTAAAGTCAGTTGGTCACTCTTTGATACAGTTACAACTAGAGACCCCCATAGGATTTCCAGATACAGTCTTGCCTTCTCTTGGGCTTAAATAATATGGAACAAAGAGAAAGCCAGTATTCCCAGTGAACCTATTCTCAGACTGTCACTATTAAAACTTGTCAAAGAAATTCAGTTTTTCTAGAGAGGACTAATTCCCGGTGAAATTCTCTTGAATTTCTTTAAACCCTAGAACTGTTCACTAAAGAAAATATTATTCCTGGTGAAGCTTTTCTTGAACTCTTCCTAAGTTTGGACCCACAGGCTTCCTAAAAGCATCCCCGCCTCCTCTTGGGTAAGGACCCTCCGGCTTTTTAGAAGTTGTCATGCCTTCTCTTGGGCTTAATACAAGGACCCTGAAGACCTCTTAAAGGTATAAGACAGAACTTAGTCATTCTTTGCTAGAGCAGTCTTTCCAGTGTCAAATCTCAGACCAATTTTGGGTTGATTCTCATCCCTTAAAAAGGCCTGCCTCTTCTTGGGCATCATACAAAGATAAACTCTGCCATACCAATAGACTTGGACAGTCTAATCCCCTCTCAAATCTCAAAGACATTCTCAAGTTCCCTTCAAACATAGGAGAAACCCCGGTCATTCTAGATCAATCTCTAGTAGAGTTAAAACCCATGGGTTCTAAAACATAGTTTCATCCTAAAAATTCCCCAGTCAGGGTCAGTTTATCATCAGTATAACACTATGATAACCTCAAGGTATCTGATACCTCAACTCTACTGTAACCCTCAGCAAGAGTTGATTCCCCATTTGGACCTGCCTCGGGATCTCAATAATTCCCAGTAGAAGATAGCTTCCTCTTAGGCTTTGTATAATGATCCTTCCATTCCTCAACATAGCCAGCCTCCTCTTGGGCTTTGTATAATGATTCTCCCTAGCGGAGCTAACCTTTTCAGACTCTTTTATTGAGTCAATCAACTTTCAGACTCTCTTGTTGAGTCAATCACCTCTTAATACTCTCTTGTTGAGTCAGCCCTTTTAGCCTCAATCTTGGGCTTTGTACAAGACAGATAAAACCATTCTCTTGTTAAGACAATCTTTTCTAGCCTCCTCTTAGGGTTTGTATAATTATTTCCCCTAGCAAAAGTCAGCTTCCTCTTAGGCTTTGTATAATGATTTCACCAGCTTGTTCAGCCACAATCCTGGGCTTTGTACAAGACAGATAAAAGCAATCTCTTGTTGAGTCAAACCCCTTTTCAGCCTCAATCTTGGGCTTTGTACAAGACACCATATAAATTTCCCTAAGAAGGGTCAATCCTCTTTTTCAGCCTCAATCTTGGGCTTTGTACAAGACAGATAATACTCTCCAGCAGAGTCAAACTCATTTCAGCCTCTATCTTGGGGTTTGTACAAGACACTTAAAATATCCTCAGCCGAGTCAGTAGAGTCTCATTTTAGCCTCAATCTTGGGCTTTGTATAAGACACATACAAACCCTCCCCGACGGAGTCTGTGAGGGAAGATTCTCTCTGTGTACTTGATTTTAATGATGTCAAAACTATCATGATTAGAATATAGAGATTCAAGTCAAAAACATCATTTGAAATGCTCATTAAGTGGTCTAAGAGTGTTTGATCATGATTAGTAATGGTCTAGGTTCATTAGATATGGTTTAACACTTTTAGGAAAGTCAAAAATGGATTTTTGCATGTTCCAAGGGTGTGAGTCGACTCACAACCCTGTATTGGTAGACTTAAACATGTGGCATATGTTAGTACAACCAGCGGAAGTGCTCATGTCGACCTACCGGTTGACTCACACCTTCTGTATTTGTGTTTGCCCACAAACTAGGCCTAGACCTAGGTAAAGTCAGTTGGTCATTCTTTGATACAGTTACAACTAGAGACCCCCATAGGATTTCCAGATACAGTCTTGCCTTCTCTTGGGCTTAAATAATATGGAACAAAGAGAAAGCCAGTATTCCCAGTGAACCTATTCTCAGACTGTCACTATTAAAAATTGTCAAAGAAATTCAGTTTTTCTAGAGAGGACTAATTCCCGGTGAAATTCTCTTGAATTTCTTTAAACCCTAGAACTGTTCACTAAAGAAAATATTATTCCTGGTGAAGCTTTTCTTGAACTCTTCCTAACTTTGGACCCACAGGCTTCCTAAAAGCATCCCCGCCTCCTCTTGGGTAAGGACCCTCCGACTTTTTAGAAGTTATCATGCCTTCTCTTGGGCTTAATACAAGGACCCTGAAGACCTCTTAAAGGTATAAGACAGAACTTAGTCATTCTTTGCTAGAGCAGTCTTTCCAGTGTCAAATCTCAGACCAATTTAGGGTTGATTCTCATCCCTTAAAAAGGCCTGCCTCTTCTTGGGCATCATACAAAGATAAACTCTTCCATACCAATAGACTTGGACAGTCTAATCCCCTCTCAAATCTCAAAGACATTCTCAAGTTCCCTTCAAACATAGGAGAAACCCCGGTCATTCTAGATCAATCTCTAGTAGAGTTAAAACCCATGGGTTCTAAAACATAGTTTTATCCAAAAAATTCCCCAGTCAGGGTCAGTTTATCATCAGTATAACACTATGATAACCTAAAGGTATCTGATACCTCAACTCTACTGTAACCCTCAGCAAGAGTTGATTCCCCATTTGGACCTGCCTCGGGATCTCAATAATTCCCAGTAGAAGATAGCTTCCTCTTAGGCTTTGTATAATGATCCTTCCATTCCTCAACATAGCCAGCCTCCTCTTGGGCTTTGTATAATGATTCTCCCTAGCGGAGCTAACCTTTTCAGACTCTTTTATTGAGTCAATCAACTTTCAGACTCTCTTGTTGAGTCAATCACCTCTTAATACTCTCTTGTTGAGTCAGCCCTTTTAGCCTCAATCTTGGGCTTTGTACAAGACAGATAAAACCATTCTCTTGTTAAGACAATCTTTTCTAGCCTCCTCTTAGGGTTTGTATAATTATTTCCCCTAGCAAAAGTCAGCTTCCTCTTAGGCTTTGTATAATGATTTCACCAGCTTGTTCAGCCACAATCCTGGGCTTTGTACAAGACAGATAAAAGCAATCTCTTGTTGAGTCAAACCCCTTTTCAGCCTCAATCTTGGGCTTTGTACAAGACACCATATAAATTTCTCTAAGAAGGGTCAATCCTCTTTTTCAGCCTCAATCTTGGGCTTTGTACAAGACAGATAATACTCTCCAGCAGAGTCAAACTCATTTCAGCCTCTATCTTGGGGTTTGTACAAGACACTTAAAATATCCTCAGCCGAGTCAGTAGAGTCTCATTTTAGTCTCAATCTTGGGCTTTGTACAAGACAGATACAGATTTCTTTCCCATAGAGTCAGTCTTCTTTTCGGCCTCAATCTTGGGCTTTGTACAAGACACATACAAACCCTCCCCGACGGAGTCTGTGAGGGAAGATTCTCTCTGTGTACTTGATTTTAATGATGTCAAAACTATCATGATTAGAATATAGAGATTCAAGTCAAAAACATCATATGAAATGCTCATTAAGTGGTCTAAGAGTGTTTGATCATGATTAGTAATTGTCTAGGTTCATTAGATATGGTTTAACACTTTTAGGAAAGTTAAAAATGGATTTTTGCATGTTCCAAGGGTGTGAGTCGACTCACAACCCTGTATTGGTAGACTTAAACATGTGGCATATGTTAGTACAACCAGCGGGAGTGCTCATGTCGACCTACCGGTTGACTCACACCTTCTGCATTTGTGTTTTCCCATAAACTAGGCCTAGACCTAGGTAAAGTCAGTTGGTCACTCTTTGATACAGTTACAACTAGAGACCCCCATAGGATTTCCAGATACAGTCTTGCCTTCTCTTGGGCTTAAATAATATGGAACAAAGAGAAAGCCAGTATTCCCAGTGAACCTATTCTCAGACTGTCACTATTAAAACTTGTCAAAGAAATTCAGTTTTTCTAGAGAGGACTAATTCCCGGTGAAATTCTCTTGAATTTCTTTAAACCCTAGAACTGTTCACTAAAGAAAATATTATTCCTGGTGAAGCTTTTCTTGAACTCTTCCTAAGTTTGGACCCACAGGCTTCCTAAAAGCATCCCCGCCTCCTCTTGGGCTTTGTATAAGGACCCTCCGACTTTTTAGAAGTTATCATGCCTTCTCTTGGGCTTAATACAAGGACCCTGAAGACCTCTTAAAGGTATAAGACAGAACTTAGTCATTCTTTGCTAGAGCAGTCTTTCCAGTGTCAAATCTCAGACCAATTTAGGGTTGATTCTCACCCCTTAAAAATGCCTGCCTCTTCTTGGGCATCATGCAAAGATAAACTCTTCCATACCAATAGACTTGGACAGTCTAATCCCCTCTCAAATCTCAAAGACATTCTCAAGTTCCCTTCAAACATAGGAGAAACCCCGGTCATTCTAGATCAATCTCCAGTAGAGTTAAAACCCATGGGTTCTAAAACATAGTTTCATCCTAAAAATTCCCCAGTCAGGGTCAGTTTATCAACAGTATAACACTATGATAACCTCAAGGTATCTGATACCTTAACTCTACTGTAACCCTCAGCAAGAGTTGATTCCCCATTTGGACCTGCCTCGGGATCTCAATAATTCCCAGTAGAAGATAGCTTCCTCTTAGGCTTTGTATAATGATCCTTCCATTCCTCAACATAGCCAGCCTCCTCTTGGGCTTTGTATAATGATTCTCCCTAGCGGAGCTAACCTTTTCAGACTCTTTTATTGAGTCAATCAACTTTCAGACTCTCTTGTTGAGTCAATCACCTCTTAATACTCTCTTGTTGAGTCAGCCCTTTTAGCCTCAATCTTGGGCTTTGTACAAGACAGATAAAACCATTCTCTTGTTAAGACAATCTTTTCTAGCCTCCTCTTAGGGTTTGTATAATTATTTCCCCTAGCAAAAGTCAGCTTCCTCTTAGGCTTTGTATAATGATTTCACCAGCTTGTTCAGCCACAATCCTGGGCTTTGTACAAGACAGATAAAAGCAATCTCATGTTGAGTCAAACCCCTTTTCAGCCTCAATCTTGGACTTTGTACAAGACACCATATAAATTTCTCTAAGAAGGGTCAATCCTCTTTTTCAGCCTCAATCTTGGGCTTTGTACAAGACAGATAATACTCTCCAACAGAGTCAAACTCATTTCAGCCTCTATCTTGGGGTTTGTACAAGACACTTAAAATATCCTCAGCCGAGTCAGTAGAGTCTCATTTTAGCCTCAATCTTGGGCTTTGTACAAGACAGATACAGATTTCTTTCCCATAGAGTCAGTCTTCTTTTCGGCCTCAATCTTGGGCTTTGTACAAGACACATACAAACCCTCCCCGACGGAGTCTGTGAGGGAAGATTCTCTCTGTGTACTTGATTTTAATGATGTCAAAACTATCATGATTAGAATATAGAGATTCAAGTCAAAAACATCATATGAAATGCTCATTAAGTGGTCTAAGAGTGTTTGATCATGATTAGTAATTGTCTAGGTTCATTAGATATGGTTTAACACTTTTAGGAAAGTTAAAAATGGATTTTTGCATGTTCCAAGGGTGTGAGTCGACTCACAACCCTGTATTGGTAGACTTAAACATGTGGCATATGTTAGTACAACCAGCGGGAGTGCTCATGTCGACCTACCGGTTGACTCACACCTTCTGCATTTGTGTTTTCCCATAAACTAGGCCTAGACCTAGGTAAAGTCAGTTGGTCACTCTTTGATACAGTTACAACTAGAGACCCCCATAGGATTTCCAGATACAGTCTTGCCTTCTCTTAGGCTTAAATAATATGGAACAAAGAGAAAGCCAGTATTCCCAGTGAACCTATTCTCAGACTGTCACTATTAAAACTTGTCAAAGAAATTCAGTTTTTCTAGAGAGGACTAATTCCCGGTGAAATTCTCTTGAATTTCTTTAAACCCTAGAACTGTTCACTAAAGAAAATATTATTCCTGGTGAAGCTTTTCTTGAACTCTTCCTAAGTTTGGACCCACAGGCTTCCTAAAAGCATCCCCGCCTCCTCTTGGGCTTTGTATAAGGACCCTCCGACTTTTTAGAAGTTATCATGCCTTCTCTTGGGCTTAATACAAGGACCCTGAAGACCTCTTAAAGGTATAAGACAGAACTTAGTCATTCTTTGCTAGAGCAGTCTTTCCAGTGTCAAATCTCAGACCAATTTAGGGTTGATTCTCACCCCTTAAAAAGGCATGCCTCTTCTTGGGCATCATGCAAAGATAAACTCTTCCATACCAATAGACTTGGACAGTCTAATCCCCTCTCAAATCTCAAAGACATTCTCAAGTTCCCTTCAAACATAGGAGAAACCCCGGTCATTCTAGATCAATCTCCAGTAGAGTTAAAAACCATGGGTTCTAAAACATAGTTTCATCCTAAAAATTCCCCAGTCAGGGTCAGTTTATCAACAGTATAACACTATGATAACCTCAAGGTATCTGATACCTTAACTCTACTGTAACCCTCAGCAAGAGTTGATTCCCCATTTGGACCTGCCTCGGGATCTCAATAATTCCCAGTAGAAGATAGCTTCCTCTTAGGCTTTGTATAATGATCCTTCCATTCCTCAACATAGCCAGCCTCCTCTTGGGCTTTGTATAATGATTCTCCCTAGCGGAGCTAACCTTTTCAGACTCTTTTATTGAGTCAATCAACTTTCAGACTCTCTTGTTGAGTCAATCACCTCTTAATACTCTCTTGTTGAGTCAGCCCTTTTAGCCTCAATCTTGGGCTTTGTACAAGACAGATAAAACCATTCTCTTGTTAAGACAATCTTTTCTAGCCTCCTCTTAGGGTTTGTATAATTATTTCCCCTAGCAAAAGTCAGCTTCCTCTTAGGCTTTGTATAATGATTTCACCAGCTTGTTCAGCCACAATCCTGGGCTTTGTACAAGACAGATAAAAGCACTCTCTTGTTGAGTCAAACCCCTTTTCAGCCTCAATCTTGGGCTTTGTACAAGACACCATATAAATTTCCCTAAGAAGGGTCAATCCTCTTTTTCAGCCTCAATCTTGGGCTTTGTACAAGATAGATAATACTCTCCAGCAGAGTCAAACTCATTTCAGCCTCTATCTTGGGGTTTGTACAAGACACTTAAAATATCCTCAGCCGAGTCAGTAGAGTCTCATTTTGGCCTCAATCTTGGGCTTTGTACAAGACAGATACATATTTCTTTCCCATAGAGTCAGTCTTCTTTTCTGCCTCAATCTTGGGCTTTGTACAAGACACATACAAACCCTCCCCGACGGAGTCTGTGAGGGAAGATTCTCTCTATGTACTTGATTTTAATGATGTCAAAACTATCATGATTAGAATATAGAGATTCAAGTCAAAAACATCATATGAAATGCTCATTAAGTGGTCTAAGAGTGTTTGATCATGATTAGTAATGGTCTAGGTTCATTAGATTTGGTTTAACACTTTTAGGAAAGTGAAAAATGGATTTTTGCATGTTCCAAGGGTGTGAGTCGACTCACAACCCTGTATTGGTAGACTTAAACATGTGGCATATGTTAGTACAACCAGCGGGAGTGCTCATGTCGACCTACCGGTTGACTCACACCTTCTGCATTTGTGTTTGCCCAAAACTGGGAGCTATGAGTCGACTCATAGCCTGGTTCGTTCGACGCATAACATGCAGTTTTGCGCAGTGAGCGCGTTGCTTTGCTCAGGTCGACTATACCATCTGTATAGGTCGACCTCTCATTGAATGTCACCTAAATTTTTTCATGTTATTCATTTTTTAGCTCATTTTTTCTGAACCAACAAGAAACGTGAAATTACATTGCCACTTCTCTTCATATTCATCTTCAACATTGAGTGAACAAACAATTACACATAACAATCTTTGTTTGAGTTGTTCATTGTTTCAAGGTGATAACGTTCAGATTTTGGAAGCGCGTGATCTTCATTTCTGAGTTGAGATTTTGGTAGGTGTTTCTTGAATAAAACCCTAGGTTTTCTCTTCCAAGAATCGGGAAGATTTTGGGGGTTTTTGCACAAACTGCTTCGTTCTACAGGGATTCAGCGGGACGAATGTAACCGACGATTAGAGCAATTCTTCGGTTTAGTAGTTGTAATCGGAGGATCGTAGAAGAGAGGTTTGGGTTCGAAGTTTGGTAGATCGCAATTGATCGAGTGAAGGTAACCGAAGAACGGAGGCTTCTGTCGATTTAGTAGCGTGAGACGGTAATTGGATCAAACATATTCGAAGCACTTGATTCATCTTGAATCAAAGGGAGAGAAAATTCTGCATCAACGATCGAAGACGTTCGAGGGTTTGGATTTTCATAGTTTTCTCTTGTAATAAGTAATTTGCAACAGCTATATCAATTCCAATTGTGGAATTAGGGGCAGAGGTACCCAAAGTGAGGACGATTGGGGAACTGCCTAATCAAATCTCGTTTGTTCTCTCTTTCCCTTAACTCTTTTACATTTCAGTTTGTTCGAATTTTTGAAGTCGCAATTTATCGAAATTTCTATCGTAGTGTAATTTTGAACTGAGAAACTACTTGTTAAATTGATACAATTCCTTGAATTGTATCTTGGAGCAGCTATACATTACAATTCATAGAAATTATGCACTTAGCGTGTTTACGCACACTAGGTGTTTGATAATTTGTTTCAAAGCAAAATTCGAACACGTTGCCTTTAATTACCTATCAATTTACCTCATTGTTTTGGATTAAACATCGAGCAAGCAATATTTTGTTGACTGCGTTTCTTAAGTGTAGTAATCAAACTGAATTTTTCTCTTCCATACTCATTCTCGATATATTCGTGCATATCCGATCCTTTTAGTAGAAGGTTCGTGGTAGACGTTATATCCAGTGGTTGCTTCCGTTAAAACAATTTTTTAAAACTAAATTTTGGTAAACTTTTGCGTGTAAAACTCAAGGGATCTATTCAACCCCCCTTCTAGATCTATAGCCATCGCCTAACAAGTGGTATCACGAGCTCCGGTTAATTATGGTGCTTCGGTAAAACTTCTTGGATCATGGCAAACGAACCTAATGGGGCTTATAATAGAGTTCCAGTTTTTACAGGACGAGAAAAAGTACAGTTATGATTGGAAGGCTCGTAATATGATCATCTCCTCTTTGGGAGTTGACTAGTATTATCGAGTCTCCCATTGTGAAATGGCCAAAGCCATGTGGGATGCTTTACAAGTAGCCCACGAAGGCACCAATGATGTTAAGATGGCTCGTATTAATACACTAACGCAAGGGTTTGATTTGTTTTACATGAAGCAAGGGGAAACCATTGCGGATATGCAAAAACAATTTACTCACATTATCAACAAATTGCATATTCTTGGTAAACCAATTCCAAATGAGGTTGCTACTAACAAGATTTTGAGGTGTTTAAACAGGGAATGGCAACCGAAGGTCACCGCTATCAAGGAGGCCAACAATCTTGCTACACTAGACCTCACAACACGTTTTGGCAAACTCGATGAGCATGAGCAGGTGCTCATTGGCTTGGATAAACATGAAAAGAGCATAAAGAAGGAGAAGACAAAAGATACGGAGAAGAAGTCGATTGCTCTTAAGACTTCTTGTTCTAAGTCCACACACCAAGATCTTAGTGATAGTGAAACCAACAACGACGAAGATGATGAATCCGGTGAAGACATGGGCCTATTTGTGAAGAGATACAATAGGTATATACCGAAAAAAGAGATCCAACACTCGGATAAGAATCTAGTCAAGTTTAGAAACCAATCTAGAAACGAAGGAAACAAGAGTAGCAAAGCCAAAGGATCTTGCTTCAATTGTAGGAAATCCGGGCACTACAAGCCGGACTGCCCATTGCTTAAGATGGACAAAGACAAGGACAAGGATCATCAAAATAAGAAGTCAAATAAGTCAAGACGAGCTTACATCACTTGGGAAAGCGATAGTGAGTCCGAAAAAGGGGACAGCTCAAGTGATGAAAGCGAGTCCGTAAATCTATGTCTTATGGCTCAACGAAGCAAGAAAAAGGAGGTAAAGCACTCTAAATATGAAAATTCTCATAATATGTCTCATGCTGAATTAAAAAGAGCTTTTGATACATTGCACCATGAGGCTAAGGAAACCTTTCAACGCTTAGCCTCAAACAAAAAGACTTTTAAATACTTGGAGAAAAAGGTTGCCGATTCCGAAAGGAAGTTGGAAGATCTTAAAAAATCCTTGGTGGATGTATCAAAAACTAAGATTGATGAGAATAAGTCTCCATGGTTCAAGTTTTGGGGCTGTGATACTTGTCGTATTTGGCAAGAAGAGGTGAGAACCCTCAAAGCCAAATTAGACAAGGCTCTTAAGCCTAAAATTAAGTTTGCTATTGATCGATCACATTTTCGTGAGAGCATGAATAATCCATATCAAAAGTATACCTATGTGATTCGAGATAGTGATAGCAAAGGTAAATTCCAAATGAACCATAATTGTCTTTACTGTTGTAAGCCTGGTTATACTATTGCAAAATGCCGCTTCAGGAGGTTTCTTGTTCCGAAAGGCATCTACCAATGGTTGCCCAAATGCGGTCTTGGTTTCACTCACCTTAAAGGACCCAATGAGAACTGGGTACCTACTCTCCCTTGACTGTTTTTGTAGGTACAAAGTCTTGAGACCACTGAAAGAAGATGGGTTCTGGATAGTGGTTGCTCGAGACATATGACCAGAGACATATCTCTTTTTATCGACTTTGTGGCGAAGAAAAAGGGGTTTGTCACCTACGGAGATAACAACAAGGTACATATACTTGGTAAAGGTAGTGTAGGTAACCCCTCATCTACTACTATCTCTGATGTACTTCTTGTGGAAGGCCTTAGACACAACCTTTTAAGCATTAGTCAACTATGTGACAAGAATTATAAAGTATCTTTTTCAAAGGATTGTTGCATAGTTGAAGATAGTTACAAAAAGAATGTGTTTAAGGGCATGAGGGTGAACAATGTCTATATGCTAGACTTAGATGAAGTATCGTTGAATGGAGACAAATGTCTAGTCACTTTGAATGAAGATTCATGGTTTTGGCATAGACAGTTGGCTCACATCAACTTTGATTTTCTCAACAAAATAGTCTCAAAAGACCTAGTCATAGGTTTGCCCAAAATCAAATTCATAAAGGATCATCTATGTGATGCGTGCCAAATGGGGAAGCAAACAAGGATCTCATTCAAATCTAAAAACATCGTTTCAACTATGAGACCCCTTGAGCTCCTCTATATGGACCTCTTTGGACCATCTAGGGTTAAAAGCCTAGGTGGTAACTATTATGGTTTTGTAATAGTCGATGACTTTTCTAGATTTTGCTGGACTATAATCTTAGCAAATAAGAGTGATACCTTTTCGGCCTTCGAACGATTTGCTAAGTTATCTCAGAACAAGTTAAACACAAACATTGGGTCAATTAGAAGTGACCATGAGGGTGAGTTTGAAAATCATTTGTTTGAAGCATTTTGTGATTCCAACGGAATTGATCATAATTTTTCCGCACCACGTACCCCTCAAAAAAATGGGGTAGTGGAACGTAAAAATAGAGTTTTGGAGGAACTTGGAAGGACTATGATCAATGATAGTGGATTACCAAAATACTTTTGGGCCGACACCATAAGTACAACTTGTTATGTTTTGAATAGGGTGCTCATCCGGCCTATTCTAAAGAAGACATCGTATGAGCTTTTAAAAGGGCGTAAGCCAAACATCTCTCACCTTCATGTATTTGGCTGCAAATGCTTTGTGTTAAACAATGGGAAAGAGACTCTTGGTTAGTTTGATGCCAAGGCCGACGAGGGTATTTTTCTTGGATACTCTCAGTCAAGTAAAGCGTATAGAATTTATAATAAGAGGTTACGTGTAGTTGAAGAGTCAGTTCATGTTACCTTTGATGAGTCTTATCCGAGAAATGTCAGATAAGGTAGTTCTTTTCATGGTGCAGGTGTACCTACTGAAGACATACTCAAGGACACTGATAAGGGAACTGATCAGCCTGAAGCAATACGTATTGAGGAGGAAAAGGTTCACCAACCAGTGAAAAGTGAGGATGATCATCATTCTGATAAAGATGAACTTCCTCCAGCATGGAAGTCGTCAAAAGACCATCCAATTGACAACATTATCGGTGATATCTCTAAGGGAGTAACCACTCGCTCTAAACTTAGTAACTTTTGTTATTACTCTGCTTTTGTCTCCCAAGTTGAACCTAAAAATACAAAGGAGACGTTACTCGATGAGCATTGGTTTCTATCAATGCAAGATAAGTTAAACCAATTTAGGAGAAATGAGGTTTGGGACCTTGTCCCCCCTCCACGAGATCATCGAGTAATCGGCACCCGATGGTTGTTTAGGAATAAACTTGATGAAAATGGAGTAATAACACGTAACAAAGCGCGGCTTGTAGCGCAAGGCTACAACCAAGAGGAAGGAATCGACTATGAGGAAACTTATGCACCGGTTGCCCGAATCGAGGCTATACGCCTTCTACTTTCCTATGCTTGCACAAAGAACTTCAAATTATTCCAAATGGATGTTAAAAGGGCGTTCCTTAACGGATACATAAATGAAGAGGTTTATGTAGCCCAACCTCCGGGTTTTGAATCCCATGAATATCCTGATCATGTCTATAGACTTAAACGAGCTTTGTACGGACTTAAACAAGCCCCTAGGGCTTAGTATGAACGTCTAAGAAAATTGTTACTTGATCAAGGGTATTCAAGAGGAAAGGTTGACACGACTCTCTTCATTAAACGTTAAGGAAAACATTTAATTTTGGTACAAATTTATGTTGACGATATTATTTTTGGGTCTACTAACAAGACCTTGGTCAAGGAGTTTTCTAGTTTGATGCAGGGGGAGTTTGAAATGAGCATGATGGGGAAGCTCAACTATTTCCTCATATTGAAAATCAAACAACTCAAAGAGGGCACATTCGTGAGTCAAACAAAATATTGTCTGGAGCTTCTAAAACGTTTCGATATGCTAAACTGCAAAGCAATAGATACTCCAATGCCGACTAGTGCGAACCTTGATCGTGACGAGAATGGTAAAGACGTAGAGGTAAAAAGGTATAGAGGTATGATTGGATCCCTTCTTTATCTTACCGCATCACGTCCCGATATTATGTTTAGTGTATGCATGTGTGCAAGGTATCAGGCACATCCCAAGGAATCCCACTTAAAGGCAGTTAAGCGCATACTTCGATACCTCTCAGGTACTCCAAAGTATGGGCTGTGGTATTCTAAAGGTAGTGTTTGTTCCTTAGTTGGCTACTCCGATTCTGACTTTGCCGGGTGCATGTTGGATAGGAAAAGTACTAGTGGCATGTGTCACCTTTTTGCAAATTCCTTGGTGAGTTGGCATAGCAAGAAACAGGTTTCCATTGCTTTGTCAACAGCCGAGGCGGAATACTTGTCGCCGGTAATTGTTGTGCTAAATTCCTATGGCTTAAACAACAATTTCTTGATTTCAATTTAAAACTTGAGCATATTCCAATTTTGTGCGATAACACTAGTGCGATTAATCTAACAAAGAACCCCGTATTGCATTCACGCACCAAGCATATCGAAATACGCCATCATTTTCTTAGGGATCATGTAGAGAAAGGTGATGTGATTTTTGAGCACGTTGACACTAAAAATCAACTTGCTGATATTTTTACAAAACCATTAGCTACAGAGCCTTTCTTTCACATCCGTAGGGATTTTGGCATTCTCGATATCTCGGATTGTGCTTAATAATCTTTTAAGATAGTGATCTTCACATATATACATGCTTGTTTATTCTTTTAACTAACAATGCAAAGAAATATTTAGCTATATGTGAGGGCTCTCATCGTCAATAGTGATTAAGGTAATATCGTTTCGTTTCAAAAAATTCTCTCTAATTAAGTGTACCATGTTGAGTGATTACATTGATGTTTGTTGCACATATTAAGCACACTTCATCCATTTAAATGTTTGATATTTGTGTTGGCTCTCTATTTATTCAATATCATAGCTTGAATGTCACAAAAATTTGATTTTGTCAAAATTTTAATGTTTGGGTTGACTCACAAATGCTTCTGGTCGACTCACTCTTGTTGCATTGTTAACATGTCTGGCCGGGAATGCTCAGGTCGACCCATAGGTCGACGCATAGATCAAATTTTCAAAAATATAAGAAAAACCACAGTGTACGTCGACGCACACAGAACTATAGGTCGACCGTTCGCTAAAAAGCTGTGAAAAATTTCTTGGTCACTGTGCGTTTTGACCCATTTAATTCCTCTTTTAAATTTTTATGATTTTCTATGTGGCATAAACAAAACATATGCATTGTTCCAACACATTATCTCCTCCTCTAACTCCTCTCTACACAAACCCTAACTTCACCTTCCTACAAACAACATTTGGGATTCACAAAAATTGAATAAATTTGTCACTTTTCATCTCTTTCTCGCATCACTATCAATGGCTTCTCGAAGAACTTCTCGAAAAAGAGTCACAAGAGAGTCTTCATCTCAAGCGGGTACTTCTCAACCTCCCTCAAATCAACCAGTAACACTTTCATCTCTTTTCTCTAATAAGTATGCTGATTTATATGAAGAAAAATTGAGCAAACGGTCTGTTATTAAGCAATTCATTTGCTATCGTGGCACTGTTGAACGCATGCACATAGCATAAATCTTAGACTTATTGGATTTTCAGAATTTCCATGGGTTTTTATCATGTGACACTAAGTACAATGAAGATTTGGTTTGAATCTTCTATTCTGGTTTAGTTGGAAATTTTGAGGATTACATGTTTAACTGCAAACTAGGGGATAAAACTGTCGTTGTTAATGAAACTATTTGGAGAGATGTGTTCTATATGTCAGTGACCAATGCTCAATCTACTCAGCACATAACTGATACTGATCATGTTAAAGACTATGATTTCAAACAAGCACTGAACTCTATGTTGAAGAGACCATACTCGGATCAGGTTATGGCTAGCAGTCTCTTTCCCAAAACTGTGACAACAGGGAAACTGACTCCTACTGCAAGGATTTTGCAGTGGATTGTTTCTCACATTCTTAGACCAAAGATAGGAGGTTACCCTAGGGTGGATCAACCTGAGGTTCAGTTGATGTATGTTTTGAAGAATAAAATAAGGATTAGTTGGTGAAGATGGCTGATTTATACCTGGGCGAAACGCACACTCAAAGATACAACAGAGTCGCCACTGAACTATATTTAGTCCCAAAGGATAGGGAAAATATCGATAAAACCCAAGGGGAAGAGAAACGGGAACGGGGGTTGGTTACGCAAAAGGAAGGTAATAGCACCTAACGCATCTGTCGTACTCGACGGGAACCATTTCACTTGCTTCTAGGCTCGGATGGGTTATCTATCTAAAGGCTTCTAGCTAAACAAAGAGGAGAGAGAAGAAGAAAGGGAAAAAAGAAAATAAAGAAAGAAAGTGCTCGCGGAGGATTAGGGACCTCGTGCCTACGTACCCTCATAGTGCCATGAGGAAATCAGAGCCTCGTAGTTCAGAGGAACCATGGACAAGAATAAGAATGGAAGAAGGTGGAAGTGTGCTCGACAAGACATTGCATCTCGTGCCTACGTATCTAACATTCGAACGAATGCATAATCAGTGCTTCCGTAGTTCGGGGAACTAAGACGGAAAAGGAAAAGGGAAAGGAGAAGAAACAGGTGCCAAAACCAGGAACAAAAGAAAGGGGGAAACTCTGCAGGGGATTCAAAAGAAATGGTGTCGAAACTAAGAAAGAAACTCCGCTAGAAGAAAATAGGAAAAGAGTCCGAAAAAGCAAGGAATGGTGTCAAAACCAAGAGCGCAAGGTAAAGGAGTAGTGTCATAAGCAAGAGAATAAAAGAATAAGAGGGAAATGGTGTCCAAACCAAGAGGATAAGAGATAAAGAAAGAGATGGTGTCCAAACCAAGCAAGCAGAGGATTAAGACTCTGTGGGGAAAAGAAGTTTTAACAGATAAGAATTATGATCAATCAAAGAACGAGTGTAGGACTGAGTGAAGGTCATGACCCAAAGAACGGGTGTGGGACCAAGCAAAGATCGTGACCTAAAGGACGGGTGTAGGACCAAGAAAAGATCGTGACCCAAAGGATGGGTGTAAGACCAAGCAAAGGTTGTGACCCAAAGGAGTTTGGTACACTGACTGAACAAGCAGTACCTGACCAAAGAAAGGGTATTCGAACCAAAGAAAGGTTACTAACCCAAAGATGCAAGTATTCGAACCAAGAGGAGGTTGCCAACTGCTGGGGATTCGGTGTTTACAGACGGACTGTGATTAACCGAAAAGAAAAGCGAGTGATTAACCAATAGAAGGTGATTAACTCGAAAAAGGGTTCAGTATTTTAACAGACGGACTATGGTTAACTGAAGAAAAGCGAGTGATTAACCAAGAGAAGGTGATTAACTCGAAAAAGGGTTCAATATTTTAACAGACGGACTGTGATTAACCTAATAGACGGGTGATTAACCCAAAAAAAGGTTCAGTATTTTAACAGACAGACTGTGATTAACTAAAGAGACAGGTGATTAACCAAGAGAAGGTGATTAACCCAAGAGGAAACTCAGTGTTTTAACAGGCGGACTGTGGTTAACTGAGAAGGAGTGCTAACATTGGTGTTTTAACTAACAGACAGTGATTAACCAACAAGGGGGGGGGGGAGAACCAAAAGAAGGTTGCAAACTCCGCAAAGGATTCGGTTTTAACAGGAGTGCTGTGTTTAACGAAAGAAAGAGAGCAGAGACTCTTCAGGGGAATCAAAAGAACAATGATTGACCGCAAGAAAAGGAAAGGGTATTGAAACAAAGGAAGCTTGCTAACCCAAAGAACAAAGGATCGTAACCAAGAAGAATGATGATTGATCAAAAGAGAGGTTGAAAGAGATAGGAGTGATCAAGGATCAAAAAGGAATGCAAAGAGAGAAAAGTGATCAAGGATCGAAAGAGATTGCAAAGGGAGAAGAGTGATCAAGGATCGACTCGACAGGGGAATGAGAAACACTATAGCTGGAGTATAGAGGTGACTATTCTCGAGGGGAGGACAAGACGCCCTTTTCGAAGAAATAGCCAGAATGAGGTTAGAAAAACTCCATCCTCATTCCTTCTCTAGCATCCAATATATAGTGTGGGAATTGAAACGGACAGCATAACAGCTCCAAATTGTATAGTGCTCTAACGTGTTGTGAAGTGAACAGCGTAACAACTTCAGTTTGTACAGCGCTCCAATGTTGTGTATTGGTCGTCGTATAAATCTTCAACTCCGCGGGGGTGAAAAGATAGAAAAAAGCTCTAAAGGAAGCCTAAAGAGAGGGAAAAGGAAAGATAAACTAATTGAAACATAGTTTCGATCAATTAATCAAGGGGAAAAGCCATGCCAACAACTTTCCAAAGAGAGTGAAAAGTCACTAAGGTAAAAGGTGAAAATTATTGATTATACATGATTAAATTTGCTCAATATGGAACAAACTTAATGTAATCAAGAAATGAAAGTGCAAAACAGTGCCAAACAAATATTAGCATGTATCACAAATCATGTGTCAAGTGATCAAAGATTGTGCAAGAATTAGCATGTTCAAACAAATATCAAGAACACACATAATTGCAAAAATTGATAAATCAATCATGGAATTAATGTAAATATCCTTTAAACAGAGGTTAACAGCATTAGAAACATCCATAAATATGAAGCATATCAATCCATGGAAGTTAGAATGAGAAAGCATGGTAAACACACTTGAAAAAGCATGAAAATGACATTCTGGTTCAGTTTTAACCGGTTAACCAAAAAGCGTTAACCGGTTAACAGCTTGAAGATCAGCGTTTTTGGTGAAAAGTGAACTCGTTAACCGGTTAACCAAAATGGTTAACTGATTAACACTGTTTAAAAGGGCGTCTTGTCCTCATTCTGGCTATTTCTAACCTCATGGTCAATTCCCACACTATATATTGGGTGCTAGAGAAGGAATGAGGATAGAGTTTTTCTAACCTCATTCTGGCTATTTCTTCGAAAAGGGCGTCTTGTCCTCTCCTCGAGAATAGTCACCTCTATCCTCCAGCTATAGTGTTTCTTATTCCCCAGTCGAGTCGATCCTTGATCACTCTTCTCCCTTTGCAATCTCTTTCGATCCTTGATCACTTTTCTCTCTTTGCATTCCTTTTTGATCCTTGATCACTCCTATCTCTTTTGACCTCTCTTTTGATCAATCATCATTCTTCTTGGTTACGATCCTTTGTTCTTTGGGTTAGCAAGCTTCCTTTGTTTCAATACCCTATCCTTTTCTTGCGGTCAATCATTGTTCTTTTGATTCCCCTGAAGAGTCTCTACTCTCTTTCTTCTGTTAAACACAGTACTCCTATTAAAATCGAATCCTTTGCAGAGTTTACAACCTTCTTTTGGTTCTTCCCCCCCCCCCTTTGTTGGTTAATCACTGTTTGTCAGTTAAAACACCAATGTTTGCACTCCTGCTCAGTTAACCACAGTCCGCCTGTTAAAACACTGAGTTTCCTCTTGGGTTAATCACCTTCTCTTGGTTAATCACCTGTCTCTTCAGTTAATCACAGTTTGTCTGTTAAAATACTGAACCCTTTTTTGGGTTAATCACCTTTTCTTGGTTAATCACCCGTCTCTTCAGTTAATCACAGTCCGTCTGTTAAAATACTGAACCCTTTTTTGAGTTAATCACCTTCTCTTGGTTAATCACTTGCTTTTCTTCAGTTAACCACAATCCGTCTGTTAAAATACTGAACCCTTTTTCGAGTTAATCACCTTCTCTTGGTTAATCACTCGCTTTTCTCTTCGGTTAATCACAGTCCGTCTGTAAACATCGAATCCCCAGCAGTTGGCAACCTCCTATTGGTTCGAATACTTGCATCTTTGGGTTAGTAACCTTTCTTTGGTTCGAATACCCTTTCTTCGGTCAGGTACTGCTTGTTCAGTCAGTGTACCTAACTCCTTTGGGTCACGACCTTTGCTTAGTCCTACACTCGTCCTTTGGGTCATGATCTTTGCTTGGTCCTACACCCGTCCTTTGGGTCACGATCTTTGCTTGGTCCCATACCCGTTCTTTGGGTCACGACCTTTACTCGGTCCTGCACCCATTCTTTGATTGATCATAATTCTTATCTGTTAAAACTTCTTTTCCCCATAGAGTCTTAATCCTCTGCTTGTTTGGTTTGGACACCATCTCTTTCTTTATCTCTTATCGTTTTGGTTTAGACACCATTTCTCTCTTATTCTTTTATTCTCTTGGTTATGACACCACTCCTTTACCTTGCGCTCTTGGTTTTGACACCATTCCTTGCTTTTTCGGACTCTTTTCCTATTTTCTTCTAGCGGAGTTTCTTTCTTGGTTTCGACACCATTTATTTTGAATCCCTTGCGGAGTTTCCCCCTTTCTTTTGTTCCTGGTTTTGGCACCACTTTCTTCTCCTTTCCCGTCTTAGTTCCTCGAACTACGGAAGCTCTGATTCTGTATTCGTTCGAATGTTAGATACGTAGGCACGAGACGCAATGTCTTATCGAGCACACTTCCACCTTCTTCCATTCTTATTCTTGTCCCTAGTTCCTCTGAACTACGACCCTCTGATTTCCTCATGGCACTATGAGGGTACGTAGGCACGAGGGCCCTAATCCTCCGCGAGCACTTTCTTTCTTTCTTTTCTTTTTCCCCTTTCTTCTTCTCTCTCCTTTTTTTTAGCTAGAAGCCTTTAGATAGATAATCCATCCGAGCCTAGAAGCAAGCGAAATGGTTCCCGTCGCGAAATAGTACCTTCATTTCGCATAACCGACCCTCATTCCCGTTTCTTTTCCCCTTGGGTTTTATCGATATTTTCCCTGTCCTTTGGGACTAAATAAAGTTCGGTGGGGACTCTGTTGTATCTTTGAGTGTGCGATTCACTCAGGTTTAAACCAGCCATCTTCAGCTGGCGACTCTGCTAGGGACCAACTTGCTTGCAGGTTGGGGTCTCGCCTAGTTTTGTTTGCTTTCTTGCTTGTTTGGGTGTTCATCTTCTGCGCTTTACTGGTTTTATCTTTACACTTTATTTGCTTTATGTTTATTTATTGCATTTCTTTACTGCTTTAAATACTCATATGCTGTATATTATGGACATCTGCTATTTTCTTTGCTGTTGTCGGTTGGGTTGCTACTTGAGAGATAAGCCCAATACACAGGCTTGAGTATACACCTTGGATTAAAGTGGAAAGTAGTGGGACCTACGTGCCATCTTGGTGCGTTTGGTTTTCACGAAATTCACATCCAGACGAGGTTTTCGTGGGAGATGATCTGACGTGCGTGTCTTGCGCATTTCAGGGTGTTGATCTAGAGAGCCGTCGACTCTGGCGACCAGTCCCGAGGACTCAGTTGAGGCACTCCTCCCAAGGAGCGATAATGGTAGACCAGAAATGGCAAACCCATTACGCTTCTTGATCCGAGGACCCAAAGTTGGGAACTTGCCATAGGATGACCTTTTTGGGGGAATCAGTGGACGACCTCTTTGTTTGGCGATGGTATTGTACCCTGAGGGATGAATGTACTATTGCTTCTCAAATCGAGAATTTGAAACTGAGAATCCTTCTTTCTATATCATACCTATGAGGGGGATATTGGGTTTTTCTGCAGGAAACCAAAACTCTTCCAACCTTTGTTCTCTCATTACGTCAGATCTTCGCACCTTCACTGAGCTACATGGGCAGATTATCCAGAAGATGTTGCATCCCTAACTTACATCATTGCTCAATGTTATTACATAATATTATAGCATCATCATGTATGCCGAACTTTTGAACTTGAGTTATTGCATCACCATGTGTTTGTGGTACTTTTGCATCATCTAACCTTTGCATCATTGGGTGTTGCACGTCTCATTTGCATTCCGCCTGCATAAACAACTTATGCATACATCCATCTGCATTGCATACCTTCAAACCAGAGAAAGCTCACTTTCTTCCCTTCATTAGCCCAAAGACAACGATTCTCCGACGCCGAAAGCCAAATAATCATGGAACAAGTTAGGTACGAGAACACAATGCACAAGGAAGGCAAGGTTGACATGGTTGTGGAACTACTTCTGGACAGTATGACAATGAACTTCTCTGATCAGGTTGTGATTGATGAGCAAGCCCAGAATTAACCAAAAGTGGATAAGGTCATGAATGCGGATACAAGCAATCTGCCGGTTCACCCCTTGCCTAATCAGAAAACCACTCAAGTCAATCAAAAACAAAAGCGTAAGCAAATAAGCAAAGGGTACAAAAATCAAGGGAGGAGACGTCCTCGTCATGATCTAATTCCCGTGACTTACACGCATCTATTGCCTGTTCTGATTCATGCTGGGGCAATTGTTCCTAAAGAAATCAAGTTGGCCAAGTTTCCTTATCATCCTAAGCATGATCCTAATGCCACATGTGGATACCATGCGGGATATGTGGGTCATTCTACAGAAACCTGTGCTGTCTTTAAGGACCAAGTCCAAGAGCTCCTCGATTAGAAGTTGCTTTGCTTTACAGAGAAGCCAAGCCAGAATTCTGCACCTATGATTGCTGAAACATCTGCCGAAGTTGAGAATAGAGGTCCTCATATTCACGTGCAGATTCCTCCAGCTGTTCAACCTGTTGGGCAATACCCCTACCAAAGTTTTCAGTATGCTACCTCTGGAATGTCTTTTGCTTATCCTGGGGCACCCTCCGCTGTCGCACCTCCAGTTGCTTATCCTGGGGTACCCTATGCTCCTTATGGGATTCTTTTTGGGCAGACTATTAATCGGATGGTTAATCCTGGTTTGATGTGCCCTGCTCAAATGTTCCTGCAATATGCTACTCATCAGGTTCATTCTCAAGCACCTCAGGCTCTTACACCACACTATTCATTCCCCTATGTTGCTGCAACCCAATATCAACAGCCTCCTCAGACTTATAATCAGCAAGCTCAAGGCCGAGAGCGCCAAAATCAGCGCAAGCCCTGAAATAATCTAGGACGAAGGAATGCTCCTCTAGATCTGATTCCTGTGACATATAGTCAACTTCTCCCACATCTGGTTCAGAACTCGCTGGTGGTTCCAAAAACTCTGAAGCCCCCTCCAAAACCATTCCCACCTGGGTATGATCCCAATGTAAGATGCGGATATCATGCTGGGTCGGCTGGGCATTCGACTGAGGATTGCAACGCTTTCAAAGCTAAAGTCCAACAGTTGATTGACAAGAAACACTTAATAGTTCAAGGTGAGAAACTGTGGATGAACGGAAATACCGTGTCCATGTAATCGCCAGATTGCAAAGGTATCCCTTACAATCCCTTGAATAAGCCTATGAGCACTTCCTTAACATGGGCAATCCTCATGGCATTCCATCTCTTCTATTTTTAATCTTTTGTTTGTCAAGCTTTGTTCATTTGTAAAACTTGTTTGTTTTCAGATGATGATAATAATGAAATGAATATGCATGTTTTGAATAAATCCATTCGTGTTCACTCATACTTTTTATCAGTATCACACATTTGATCAAGCAAAATAAAAAAAGAGAATGATGAAATTAAAAAGACGAGATCACTGTCTATATGCTTTGAATAAAACCTTGCTGAGGATGTAAGGCATTTGTTCAAATTCCCAAACACAGGAGTTATAAGGAAGATAATCCGTAGTCAACCCCTTTGGGCCTTGAAGTAGGAGTTTCTTTCTATGCAAAAAACCATCCATCTTAACCAGGGGGAAGGTAGTTTTCAGTTAGTTTGACCATGCATTCAAATTTCAAAAGAGGATTACCCCATCTGTGGATCAACCACATCATATCCCTTGCAAGAGGTCGGAAAATCACAAATCCACATTGGTTATCCCTCACCGACCAAAGGAATGAGGCAGTCACAACTCACCTCCACAAATCAAATAAACACGTGTCACACGATTTTGTTCAAAAAAAAGATAGAATAAAAGCCTGCTAAGTCAAAAACTCAAAAGCAAATGACTTAGGCAAAAATCAAGGCATCCCGATAGACTGTAAATTCAACATAATCAGTCTACGCAAAAATCAGGAAAAACAAAAAGAACAAAACAAAGAATCAAAAGAGAAAAAATCATCAATAATAATAAGTTCGTGTGATCACATGTGACAAAAACAAAAGGTGAGTGACTGCCATTCCAAAACCATTGTCGGTTCCTCTACCGTCACATCTATCATTCAATACCCTTTTTTTGAAAGGTGAACGCTTGTGTCAAACTAGCTGAACGTAGGACTGGAGAACATCAAGGAGAATGAGTGGGTTAAAGTAATTTTGAGCCTTATATCCTTTCTTTCTTAAACCGTGAACCAGGCCACGTTACAACCCTGAAAAGACCTAATTGAAGCAGGGTTTACTTCGAAAGCATACAACAGTAAAATCGTGTCAAAGCTGACTCCCAAAGATTTGCTTATCATTTGTACTGATACTGACATGGCATTCTAAATGGTGATCCATTCACTATATGTCATAATCTTAGTGAACATGCTTGGATCTCAAAACTGACATATGCATGGCATTAGCATTATCATTTTTCAAAACAAACACTTTTTACCTGCAAACAAGCACTTGACATCAAGAAAGTTTCCACAATGGAAAGTGTGATCACCTCAAGGGGCAAAACGTCTGGAAAACTCCATCGGGCCTAGCCACTTTGAGATACAGTCAATCCGAGTCAATCACAACGAGTGTCGACAAATATCTCCTGTTCATTTGGTCAGGGGCATTCCTCCAAAGATCTATCGGCCAGGGGCAAAATCACTTCAGAGCTCACATTGGGGCAGGCCACCTCAAGAGCACAAGAAGTCGACCTCTCCAAGAGAAGACTAATCAGGGGCATACTATTCCAATACATTGGGGCAATCCACCAACAAACTAGGGCAGAGACATACTACCAAGGTACAAGTTCTTTCCCTGCTTTGAGACAAGAGCAACGGTGCATCAGCAACTGCTGATCCTGAAGTAGGTGTCGGGGAATCACGTCTTAATGGCTTACACCCTAACCTCAACTCTTTTCTGTCTACCATAACAAAACACTTGAACCATTGCATAGATCTTTCTCATTCTTTGATCACGTCGCTTCACTCATGCTCTTTTATTCATTTAGCATAGCATGAAACCTTGACATAAGCACGGTCATGCTTGACATTCTTTTCAAAAACCAATTATCGAGATTATGCATCACATATCATTACATCCTCAAACGCATAGCATAATCATCAACATGGAGCATTACACCATACAGGTTTAAACATGTGTCCCAACCAAAATCCAATCAGCTCTCGCCTGAATTGCCTTCTCAAAATCCAGTTCTCGTATGGCAAACCTTTCCAGAACCTTTTAAATTCCTTGGTCTGTCCAAAACCTTCCTGGTCCGTCCAAAACCTACAAATTTGCGACATTGTACCTTAACCTGCATTCTTTGCATTGCATGGTATCAAACATCATGTAGAACCGCGCATACATAGCATATGCATCATAGCATGCTCCCCTTTGCCTGACTTATCTCCCAGCAGATTTTCAGCCAAACTTTGCACCTATCAATTCTGCAGTTGCACCTTTTCCTTTTGCCACCGTCGGCCAAATTTTCGAGCTACTCTCTTATTTAATCCCCTTCTACCTCGAATCATCGAAAAGCTAGCGCAATTCGTACATTCAGGTCCAAGTGGATTAAATAGGGGCAGCTGTCGTAACCCGAAATTTGACCTCCCTTTTTGCTTTTTGCATAAGCATGTGCACTCGCATCGCTAGCATACGCATTCTCTTTTTTTCTCTATGATTTTGTTGCAGGAATATTCAGATTTTTCAAGCCCGATTAATCGCATCCTCACAAAGTCATCACATCATCAACACAAGCACAAAACAAGGGTTTTTATGCCTATTTATCACAGCAAGAGGTCGAAAATCGGAACCATGGTCATAGCACCCTTTTCAAGTAAAATTGGGCAAGTTTTTGACTGGTTAACTGGTTAACCATTTGGTTAATCAATTAACACCCTTTTACAATGCCAAATTCAGCTTTTTAATAGTTGTTAATTAGTTAACCTATTGGTTAATCGATTAACACCTGCTATTTCAGCAAAAATTTAGCATTTCCATCATATTTCAGCAACTCTCTCCACACTCTTTTGGTCTATTCTATTCTAGCATTGTGTGGAACATTCTAGACAGTTCAAGACCATTCAAGACATTTCCCTTACATTTATTCTATACTTCACTTTAAATTAAGTGCACCATCTTCCTTGTTTTCCAAGCATATCAACCTTTGGATGATAAAGCTCACCTTGGGATCGTTACCGAGTTGATCCTAACTAACCGAGTTAACTACCTTGACTCGGTGAGTCAAGTGTAACTAACTCCAACCCTAACTCCAAACCTCCCAAAGCTAAGTCCAAACCAAAGTCCAAAGCTCTCACACTCCAAACCTAAACTCTATTTAAACAAAGCTTCACCATTTTGCAAACCCTCCACAATCATTCACACAAATTCACACTTTATTCACTCTCAATTCTCTCATTCTCCTCTGCATTTTTCTGCAACTTCTACACATTCCTCTTCATCTTCTTCACCAAACCTTACTAAAGCTCTTAATTCTTAAAGAATAATCACTTTTCACATTGAAAGTGATTATTTCTTGAGCTTAACCTTCATCATTATTCCATGCTACTGGATTTTGTGGAGCTTTAGTAGTTTTTGGATTCATTTCAAGTGATCACTTCAAGATTCTTCGGTGATAATTCGCATTTCAGAGTTTTCGTCGACGTTTGCTCGATTTCGCTACGACTCGAGGTGCAATTGAGGAATTTCTGGTTTTCTTTGATTATCTTCATCATTCTACAATTATACTTGAGTTTCTGAAGTTCTATAAGCTTTTGAATTCATCTCAAGTGTTTGCTTCAAGCTTCTTTGGTGATAATTCGCATTTTTGAGTTTTCGTCGACGTTTGCTCGGTTTCGCTACGGATCAAAGTGTAATAGCAGAATTCTCAGGTTTTCTTGGCTTTTTCTCGCTACATTTCATTCACAATAATTACCAAGCCAAAACTCCGGCTTGTAGGTTGGTAGATCTTACTCTTCTTACTGTTTCGATCATTTCCGCGTATTTACGTTGTAATTATGATCGTTTTCATTTCCGCGCATTTACGTTGTAATTACGATCGTTTTCGGTTTAATTTATCATGCGATTGCTTGATCCTTAATCTCCATGATTAATTCTTGTAATTTGTGTATATTTGCACTTACATGATGTAATTTTCGTGCATAAAATCATACCATAGCATGTGGAAGTTTGGATAAGTGATTATGTGTTGAAAACTACTTTTGAAAAGCTGTTTTTAGTGTTATTTTTGCCACTGTCACAGTGTTAATCGGTTAACCATTTTGGTTAACCAGTTAACCAGTTCACTTTTCACCAAAAACGCTGATCTTCAAGCCGTTAACCGGTTAACGCTTTTTGGTTAACCGGTTATAACTGAACCAGAATGCCATTTTCTTGCATTTTCAAGTGTGTTTGCCATGCTTTCTTCTCTTAACTTCCATGGATTGATATGCTTGGTATTTATGGATGTTTTTAATGCTGTTACCCTCTGTTTAAATCATATTTACATTAATTCCATGATTGATTTATCAATTTTTGCAATTATGTGTGTTCTTGATATTTGTTTGAACATGCTAATTCTTGCACAATCTTTGATTTGTGATACATGCTACTATTTGTTTGGCACTGTTTTGCACTTTCATTTCTTGATTACATTAAGTTTGTTCTTTATTGAGCAAATTTAATCATGTATAATCAATAATTTTCACCTTTTTCCTTAATGACTTTTCACTCTCTTTGGAAAGTTGTTGGCATGGCTATTCCCCTTGATTAATTGATCGAAACCATGTTTTGATTAGTTGATCCTTCCTTTTCCTTCTCTTTAGGCTTCCTTTAGAGCTTTTTTTCTCTCTTTTCACCCCCGCAGAGTTGAAGATTCATACAACGGCCGATACACGACTTTGGAGCGCTGTACAAACTGAAGCTATTACGCTATTCACTTCACAACGCTTTGGAGCACTGTACAATTTGGAGTTGTTATGCTGTCCGTTTCAGTCCCCACAATATATTTTGGGTGCTAGAGAAGGAATGAGGATGGATTTTTTCTACACTCATTCTGGCTATTTCTTTGGAAAGGGCGTCTTGTCCTCTCCTCGAGAATAGTCACCTCTATCCTCCAGCTATAGTGTTTCTCATTCCCCAGTCGAGTCGATCCTTGATCACTCTTCTCCCTTTGCAATCTCTTTCGATCCTTGATCACTTTTCTCTCTTTGCATTCCCTTTCGATCCTTGATCACACCTATCTCTTTCGACCTCTCTTTTGATCCATCATCATTCTTCTTGGTTACGATCCTTTGTTCTTTGGGTTAGCAAGCTTCCTTTGTTTCAATACCCTATCCTTTTCTTGCGGCCAATCATTGTTCTTTTGATTCCCCTGAAGAGCCTCTACTCTCTTTCTTCGGTTAAACACAGTATTTCTGTTAAAACCGAATCCTTTGCGGAGTTTGCAACCTTCTTTTGGTTCTTCTCCCATTGTTGGTTAATCATTTTCTGTCAGTTAAAACACCAATGTTTGCACTCCTTCTCAGTTAACCATAGTCCGCCTATTAAAATGCTGAGTTTCCTCTTGGGTTAATCATAGTCTGTCTGTTACAACACTGAACACTTTTCGGGTTAATCACCTATTCTTGGTTAATCACCCTTTTCTTCAGTTAACCACAGTTCGTCTGTTAAAATACTGAACCGTTTTTCGGGTTAATCATCTTCTCTTGGTTAATCACTCGTTCCTTTTGGTTAATCACAGTCCGTCTGTAAACACCGAATCCCCAGCAGTTGGCAACCTCCTCTTGGTTCGAATACTTGCATCTTTGGGTTAGTAACCTTTCTTTGGTTTGAATACCCTTTCTTCGGTCAGGTACTGCTTGTTCAGTCAGTGTACCGAACTCCTTTGGGTCACGACCTTTGCTTGGTCCTACACCCGTCCTTTGGGTCACGACCTTTGCTTGGTCCCACACCCGTCCATTGGGTCACGACCTTTTCTTGGTCCCACACCCGTTCTTTGGGTCACGACCTTCGCTCGGTCCTACACCCGTTCTTTGGTTGATTACAGTTTTTATCTGTTAAAACTTATATTCCCCACAGAGTATTAATCTCTTCTTTTAAGTAACCACTGCCAGTCAGTTAACATATCGAGTCCTTTTTTCTCTTGATTTTAACACCATTCCTTTGTTTATTTCCCTAGTAGGGTCGCTACCCTCTGATTCTCAGTCACAGTTTCTTTACTCCCAGTGGATTTTCTTTATTCTTGTTGCCCCTTTATTTTCTTGGTTTCGACACCATTCTTGCACTTTATCCTCAACACAATTACTATCTGTTCCTTTGCACTCCTTTCTTGGTTATGACACCATTTCTTTTGCATCCCCAGTGGATCTTTCTCTATCTCTTATTCTCTTGGTTTTGAAACCGTTTTTCTTGTTTCTTGCACAGTCACTTTAGTCTCTTACTCTTCTGTGGAGTACTTTTTTTTTCCTTTTGCTCTTCTTTCTTGGTTTCGACACCATTTCATTTGAACCCCCTACGGAGTTTCCCCCATTCTTTTGTTCCTGGTTTCGCATCATGTCTTTTCATGCTTTGTTTCTTGCACTGTTTAGGTTTATGACTCCAATATGTTGGTTTTAGCTATGTGTGCCTTATGTTCGTACTGCTTTATTGTTCCTTATGGTTGTTCCATGTAGTAACAATGTACTATTAATCAATTTTGTGCTTCTTAAGTGTTTTTTCTTTATTTATTTATTCATTAACTTGCATTATATGTGAATGTGTGTAAATGGTAACTGTTGCAATTGTGTTCAAAATGCAGCTCTCGTTTTTTTATTCTTGACACTTTATCTTTCTCTCTTTTTGATGTTGTCAAAGGGGGAGAAGAACAAGGACATAACAGGTATTGAGATGATCAAACAATAGTGGATGCATAAAGTCAGGGGGAGGACATATGACCGTTTTGGCATCATAAAAAAGGGGGAGTATGTGAGGGAAGATTCTCTCTATGTACTTGATTTTAATGATGTCAAAACTATCATGATTAGAATATAGAGATTCAAGTGAAAAATGTCATATGAAATGCTCATTAAGTGGTCTAAGAGTGTTTGATCATGATTAGTAATGGTCTAGGTTCATTAGATATGGTTTAACACTTTTAGGAAAGTCAAAAATGGATTTTTGCATGTTCCAAGGGTGTGAGTCGACTCACAACCCTGTATTGGTCGACCTAAACATGTGGTATATGTTAGTATAACCAGCGGGAGTGCTCGCGTCGACCTACCGGTCGACTCACACCTTCTGCATTTGTGTTTGCCCAAAACTGGGAGCTATGAGTTGACTCATAGCCTGGTTCGGTCGACGCATAACATGCAGTTTTGCGCAGTGAGCGCGCTGCCTTGCTTAGGTCGACTATGTCATCTGTATAGGTCGACCTCTCGCTGAATGTCACCTAAATTTTGTCATGTTATTCATTTTAAAATTCTGTTATTTCTATTGTATTGTCCAAGATAGTATATATATCATTTTAGCTCATTTTTTCTGAACCAACAAGAAACGTGAAATTACATTTCCACTTCTCTTCATCTTCATCTTCAACATTTAGTGAACAAACAATTACACATAACAATCTTTGTTTGAGTTGTTCATTGTTTCAAGGTGATAACGTTCAGATTTTGGAAGCGCGCGATCTTCATTTCTGAGTTGAGATTTTGGTAGGTGTTTCTTGAATAAAACCCTAGGTTTTCACGTCCAAGAATCGGGAAGATTTGGGGGTTTTTGTACAAACCGTTTCGTTCTACAGGGATTCATCTGGCCGAAGGTAACAGATGATTAGAGCAATTATTCGGTTTAGTAGCTGTAATCGGAGGATCGTAGAAGAGAGGTTTGGGTTCGAACTTGGGTAGATTGCAATTGATCGAGTGAAGGTAACCGAAGAACAGAGGCTTCTTTCGATTTAGTAGCGTGAGACGGTAATTGGATCAACCATATTCGAAGCACTTGATTCATCTTGAATCAAGGGGAGAGAAAATTCAGCATCAACGATCGAAGACGTTCGAGGGTTTGGATGTTTATAGTTTTCTCTTGTAATAAACAATTTGCAACAGCTGTATATATATATATATATATATATATATATATATATATATATATATCTCAATTCCAATTGTGGAGTTGGGGGCAGAGGTACCCAAAGCAAGGACGATTGGGGAACTGCCTAATCAAATCTCGTTTATTCTTTCTTTCCCTTAACTCTTTTACATTTTAGTTTGTTCGAATTTGTGAAGTCGCAATTTATCGAAATTTCTATCGTAGTGTAATTTTGAGTTGAGAAACTACTTGTTAAATTGATACAATTCCTTGAATTGTATCTTGGAGCAGCTATACATTATAATTCATAGAAATTCTGCACTTAGTGTGTTTACGCACACTAGGTGTTTGATAATTTGCTTCAAAGCAAAATTCGAACACGTTGCCTTTAATTGCCTATCAATTTACCTCATTGTTTTGGATTAAACATCGAGCAAGCAATATTTTGTTGACTGCGTTTCTTAAGTGTAGTAATCAAACTGAACTTTTCTCTTCCATACTCATTCTCGATATATTCGTGCATATCCGATCCTTTTAGTAGAAGGTTCGTGGTAGACGTTCTATCTAGTGGTTGCTTCCGTTAAAACAATTTTTTAAAACTAAATTTTGGTAAACTTTTGCGTGTAAAACTCAAGGGATCTATTCAACCCCCCTTCTAGATCCATAGCCATCGTCTAACAGAGTCAAAATCCTTTTTAGCCTCATCTTTAGGCTTTGTATAAGACAGAATATTTTCCCCAGAAAAGTCAAACTTTTAGCCTCCTCTTAGGCTTTGTATAATGATATCCCCAAAGAGTCAGTCTCTTTTAGCCTCAATCTTGGACTTTGTACAAGACATATAAAAACTCTCTTGTTGAGTCAGTCATTTCCAGCCTACTCTTAGGCTTTGTATAAGGACTTCCCTAGTGGAGTCAATCAACCTCTTAGCTTTAACCTTGGGCTTAGATCCAAGCACACAAAAATCATCATCCCCTCAGAGGAAATCAAAATCTCTCTGTAGGAAGTCATCTCTCTGTTTATCACTTATCAAAACAAAACCTAATCCCAGATAACTGCTGTAAGTAGCACACTTGTTGATTCAAATATCCAAGTTGTTGTCCATCTTTTATCCTAGTAAATCCTTTCTTTCATCTAATTGCTGTAAGAGGCAAGCCTCTGGATTATTTACATCCACGCCATTGTCCCTCTCTTAGCATGAGAAATTCCTAAGGAAAAATAGTATTGCTCAACACTAAGTTAAAGTTTTCCCCTTCAGGACAAATCCCCTATAAAGGAAATTATGACATTGTTGGATTCACATATCCCAGTTAAAGTAATCCTCCTTTATAAACAGTCAGCCAACAACTGTGATAAACAGACTAGATGTCTCCCCTTTAGAGATGACAAATTCTCTCTCAGTCAAACCTTTTAGCTTCAATCTTGGGCTTTGAACAAGACACAAATAAACCTTTTAGCTTCAATCTTGGGCTTTGAACAAGACACCAAAATATCTTTTTTCCTCCCTTAGAATAGGAGGAGCTACGATTGCTCTGATTTCCCTATTTTGTTTAAACGGGAATATGTAGCCATAAGATTGCAAAATCTTAGCGAGCATACTAATAAAAAACTCTAGGTCCAGTACTTTCACACATCAATCAAACATTAGGTCCAGTACCTTACGAAAAACATCAGAAAAACCCGAACATCAACAAAAACTCACTCTCTCTCTCTCTCTCTCTCATATTTCCCAAGAAACATTCATAACTCATCAACAGATAAACACCATCAAGTACAAAGCATAACCTAAAACTAACATCCTGTGGATAACCACATATATGATGGGTAATTGACAACTCCCCATTATATAACCTGACCCCAAACTCCCCGAATCTCTTTAAGCGTTTTTTCAGTTATACATTCACGCAAGGTTAGTTTAAGATAGCTTCCCTTTCCCTTTCAGCTTCACGGGATAAATAAGAAATCAGAAAGTAGCACCCCCTCCTCTTCATTGAGGAGAAAACCCAAATTCCACGATAAGGTGGTCACGTCAACGACGAAAATCGTGCGCTACAGTAAAATGGCGACTCTGCTGGGGAGTCATTTTGTCTTGTTTAGGATTATAGCTCTTAAGAGGTCTAGGATGTTAGTTTTAGGAATAAATATATATCGCTTTTCCTACTTGATATTTGTGTTTATTTTTCTGCTAATGGGACTGCGGGTGATGCCGAATGTGGAAAGTTTGAGTGATACCTAAGATACGTGATGGCATAGACGGATGGTCTTACAGGGAGTGATTCCCAAATAAGCGATCCTGGTAGACCATCAAATCAGTGGAGATACCCTTTGCGGATTCAATGTCTAGTGATTTCGGTTGCAAAAGTAGATTATTCGATTGTGGTATCCATGAAACTGAGGATTTAGTAGACTGAGATCATGTGACTCTTTTGTAGTGCAGAAGCTATCGGAAATAGTTGTCACGCGATACTACCCTCATTTGAGATTACCCTAAGATACTATAGCTCGCTCGGGTGAACCAGCCTGCTGTTGTTATCCCAAAGGGGGTCAATGATTTTGAGGACAAGTACAAAAATTCACCATAGTACAACCTTGGAAATAGGTAGAGCCATGACTCCATGCTCGTGACGCTGAACCTTTGAACCCATGTTTTTTCTATGTTTTTGTGTGCTGCATTCATGCATTCATTTCATTAAAAAAACTTTAAACAAAGAAAATTTTCTCTTCTACTCTCTCTTTTTAAAATTAAACTAAGACAATGATTGCAAATATCAGAGAGAGAGATCGCGTTATGTATTTCGGTAGAAGGAAGACACACAAGTACACCATCAAGGTTCCAAAACTAGAGGATTTAAGAGGGTTGGCAAGGATGATCACCAACCCTGATGCTTTCAGAGCTAAGTACGGAGGACTGTTGTCTCTATTAAGGGTCAATGTAATTGAAGGAATCCTGTCTATGCTGATTCAGTTCTACGATTCGGTCTATCATTGTTTCACATTCCCGGATTGCCAACTAGCACTAACACTGGAGGAGTACTCTCACCTGTCTGATTTACCCATTACTGACCAAGCTCCCTTTTCTGGATGGGAAAAAATTCCAAAGGATTAAACCATTGCAAGAGCAATCTATTTGGACGAGTCAGAAGTCAGGACTTACATGACCATTATGGGTGGAATCCAAGGTTTACCAGCCAAGTTTTTGGTAAAGAAAGCTCTGTACTTTGCTAGTATAGGGAACGTGACTGCTTTCGAGAGCGTCTTTGTTCTGCTCACCTACGCGTTATTTCTGTTTCCCAACATTAATAACTTTATTGATATCAATGCCATTAAGATTTTTCTGATTGGAAACCCTGTACCGACCTTGCTGGCAGATGCTTATCATTCTGTACACTTAAGGAATTTGTACAGTGGAGGAATGATCACATGTTGTGTACCCCTATTATACAAATAGTTCACTTCCCATTTACCAAAGTCTACTGCTTTTTAGGATCATACGAGTACTCTACGTTGGTCACAGAGAATCATGTCTCTTACCAACTCTGACATAGATTGGTACAGTCGGATCTATGACGGGATAATAATCATTGACCGTTGTGGAAGCTTCCCTAATATACCCCTCGTAGGAACTAAAGGAGGAATCAACTATCATCCAATTTTAGTTCGTCGTCAATTCGGATACCCGATGAGACATATCCCACGTAATGTTCATCTGGAAGGTCTTTTCTTCAAGGAAGGAGAAAATGACAGGGCACTAAAGACAGAAATAGTGCATGCTTGGAAACAAGTTCACAGGAAAGGAAGAGAGTCTCTAGGAAAACCAAAATGTGTCTCTGTGGAACCTTATATCCACTGAGTACAAGCTAGAGCTCTCAAGTTGAGGATGCCTTATACTCATCAAGAAGTTCTTCCGTTAAAGGAATCTGTCCTTTATTTTATGTCTGATACGGAAAAACTCCAGGTCACTCTCAACAAAGTTCAACGGGAAAAGAAATCTTGGAAGAACAAGTACCGCATTCTCAACGTGGAGTGTACCAAAATACAGCAACTGTTTAAAGAAAAGGATGCTCTGATAGAGATTTTAGAGCAACATGCTGTAGAAAGTCAAGAAGACCGAAGGAATTTGCTTGCTCATTTCACTTGGCAAAGGAATGACAAACTGATAACGGCTCCAGAGCCCCGGTCAAAGAAAAGGAAAATATTAGAACCAACACCTGAGCCTTCCTCAGAGAGGACTCATGATCTATAAGCTTATACATTTCCTTTTACATCACTTTGTAAATTACTGTATTTCCATTTCTGCAATCTTTGAATTCAATAAAACGGGGTCTCCCCACTATATGATATTTGCAATCAAATTGTTGAAGTTTCTTTTAAATAAATAAATTAAAATATAATTATTTCATATCATTCATCATTCTCACATAACGCATTCTTCTTGCCTACGAATCTCACTTCTGTGTCTCGATTCTAGCGTCAAATTGTTTCATTCGTACAATACTCGGGCCAATCGACAAAAGAAAATGGATGATCTCGAGGAAGAGAACAGAGAGCTAAGAGAAGAAATCGACGCTCTGAAAGAAGATCTGAGAAAACTTCACAGTGACATGCAATCTCTGGCAGCAGCTCAGAAACAACAACAACGGACTGTGATCTCATAGATCACATCTACGCCCATAGTGGAGACGTATGATCCTCGGGACAACATGCTTAAAGATCGTCCTTGGAGGATGCCACTCAACTATATCCCGAAAGGATATATTCCCCCGATCACGAAAGAAGTGGAAACTGCAGCAGGACCTGCTGGACCTGAAGGTTACAAACTTCGGGAAACCGAAGGCGCAAGAGTGATGACAGCGAATCCTGAAGGTTACAAACTTCGGGATAGGGAAGCACCAAGAGTCACCTCCGTAATGACTATACCATAACCTGTGGTACACATTGTCCCGGAAGGACAGATTCCACGGTTACCTTCTGGTGGAAATGAAAGTATGTACGACAGAATGAATGAGTTCCAGGAACAATTCCTAGAGATGCAGAAGGACTTGCATGCCATTCGCAGTCAAGATCTATTCGGAAAGGACGTCGCAGACCTTTGTTTGGTCCCCAATGTGAAAATTCCGCACAAATTCAAGGTGCCCAAATTTGAGAAATACAATGGAACTCTTGCCCTCAAAGTCATTTGGTGATGTACGCTCGAAAGATGTTAACTCAAACAGAGAACCAACGGCTACTGATCCACTACTTCCAAGATAGTTTAACCGGTGCCACACTCAAATGGTACATGGGTTTAAACCGCACTAAGATCGTCACTTTCATAGATCTTGGCGCTACCTTTGTTCAGCAGTATAAGTATAACCTGGACATGGCACCGGATAGAGATTAACTTAGAGCCATGTCGCAGAAGAACAAGGAAACCTTTAAGGAATATGCTCAGAGATGGCGTGAAATTGCCGCCCAGATTTGTCCACCTCTTGAGGAAAAAGAGATGACAAAGATCTTTTTGAAAACCTTGAGCTCATTCTATTACGACCAAATGGTCGTCAGTGCGCCCAGCGACTTTACTGAGATGGTGAGCATAGGAGTTCGTCTTGAAGAAGCAGTCCGAGAAGGACGTCTGGTCAAAGATACAGGACCATCAAGCAGTACCAAAAGATACGGTAGTGCTTTCCCTAATAAAAAAGAGTAAGATATTGGTAATATCTCTCTCGGAAAGCAAAGGCGAAGGTACCAACCAGTAGCAACTGTAACTCCTGCTATCAACCCTGCGCCTATTCCAACGTATCAACCTCAGGTTGTTCAGAGCCAACGAAATCAACAACAATATCCGCAAAGGACATAACACCCTCTTCAGCAGGCTCGTCCTCAGTACAACAACAACCGTACAACGCGACCACCAGGGTTCGACCCTTTACCAATGTTGTACGCAGAACTGTTTCCACTACTACTGGTTAAGGGGCATGTCCAAACCAAGTCTCCTCTTACAATACCGAAGAATCTGCCTTTTTGGTTCAAAGCGGATCAGACTTGCCCTTACCATCAAGGAGGACCGGGGAATAACATAGAAAACTGTCTCAGCTTCAAATCTGATGTGCAAAAGTTTATCAAGAGTGGGGTCTTATCCTTCAACGATACAAATCCAAATGTTCAGACGAACCTGTTGCCTCAACATGAGAAGGTTGCAGTAAATTTGATAGAGGAAGAGTCTAACCACATCTATCAAATTCATGATGTACTCTTATTGGAAACCAACCTGGTCAAGATGCATTGCAGACAGAACAGATACGGTCATGTACCATCTCACAATTATCACCAGTGTGATATCTGCTCTAAAAATAATCAAGGATGTTCTGTGGTGCAATCAGCTCTACAGGAACAGATGGATCTCGGATGGATCCAAGATCACCGAATTCGTGAGGTCAACATGACTTATACAAATTCCAACATCATTCAAAACCACGACATCTGTGCGATGAATGTCAACTTGGTGGCAATGCACTCCAGGCAAAGCCAGCATCATAACCTGCCACGACACGACTACGATTCCTGTCTGATCTGCTCGGTAAACAATCAGGGATGCTCTTTTGTACAAGAGGCCCTCCAACGTCAGATGGATCTTGGATGGATTCAGGATTACCGTGATAGAAGTCATTATCAAGTTAATATGATTCAAATCTTTGATATTCGTTTGATGAATACCAAACTGGTGGAATTACACGCTAAGCAAGTCCATCTCGATTTTCTGACTTCACATGATTATCAGAACTGTAAAATATGTCGTGAGGATGACCAAGGATATGCACTTGTTCAAAGAACACTACAACACTTATTAAACCACTGGTGGCTTCCGATCTATCTAGATGAAGACAAACAACAAGTCAGTATGATTAACGGGAACCCTACTAGGCATCAAAGTCAGGATGTTCGATCAATGGAAACAGATTTAGTAAGGTTGCACTACATACAAAGCGGGCGTGGCCGGGTGCCACCACACAACTATGAGCATTGTAGAGTTTGCTCAGTGGATAACCAAGGATGCTACCTCGTGCGAGCAGCCCTTCAATGTTAGTTGGACCACAAATATATTCGACCATGTTCAAGATCTGGTCCAATTAAAATAATGTTAGACTTTCTTCTCAATCGAGGTAAAGAAGTTGTCTTAATCCCTAAATGAGAAGTGGCCAAAGATGTATGTGCCATAATCCCTTTACTCCGTGAATCAAGAGTTCCCCTTGATAGTGGAAAGATTCTCAACCTCGAACCAATTGAGGCTGGCTATGATGGTTAGAAAAATCAAAAGGCTCCTGTAGTTATCTATCTGTCGGGACCACTACCGTACAAATCCAATAAGCCTATCCCTTACAAATACGGTGCAATAACAATTGAGAATGGAAAGGAAACTCCATTACCCTCCATCGTGAATATTGCAGACATCAGTCGAGTGACATGGAGGGGTCGGATCTTCAACAGAGGAGTTGTAGAACCCAGCAAAGAAAAGGAACCTCAGACAGAAGTTCGCAATCAACCAGTCGGTCAATCCAGTGATCCCAACCTTTCAAAGAACAACGATGAGATGCGGAAGCTCATCCAGAAGAGTGAGTACAACATTGTTGATCAACTGTTGCAAACTCCTTCAAAAATCTATGTGCTATCTCTTTTACTCAGTTCCAAAGCTCACAGGGAGGCTCTACAGAAAGTCTTAGAGCAAGCCTTTGTGGAACAAGATGTAACAATAAGAAAATTCGACAACATCATCTCCAACATCACTTCCTGCAACAACTTGGGGTTTAGTGATAAAGAACTGCCGGAAGAAGGAAAAAATCACAACATGGCGCTAAATATTACAGTCAACTGCCAGGATGATGCTTTAGCCAGCGTATTGGTAGACACCGGATCAGCTCTAAATGTTATGCCAAAATCTACTCTAATGCGAGTATCATTTCAAGGATCTCCGATGAGAGGCAGAGAGGTCATCGTCGAAGCATTTGACGGATCCCGAAAAATAGTTATCAGCAAAGTCGACCTTCCCATAACTATCGGTCCTCACACTTTCCAATTCACTTTCCAGGTCATGGACATCCGGGAAGCATACAGCTGTTTGTTAGGAAGACCTTGGATACACGAGGCTGTGGCAGTCACTTCGATACTTCACCAGAAGCTGAAGTTCGTCAAGAATGACCAACTAGTCACAACCTGTGGAGAGCAAGCCTTGATCGTGAGCAACTTATCGTCGTCCACTTTTGTAGAACCATAGGAGGTTATTGGAACCCAGTTCCAAGCACTTTCGGTTAGCAATGACAACCAATCAGAAAAGGAAACATCGATTTCCTAGTACAAAGATGCTCTCGATGTGATCAAAAGTAACAACGCAAAAGGATGGGGATAACTTGTCATTCCTACTGATAATAAGACAAAGAAAGGTCTTGGTTTTTCCTCAACCTGTACCCAGACTGCTACTAACGATGAAAGTTTTCATCCCATTCAAAACTTCTTCCATAGTGGAGGCTTTCTCCACCCAGTGCCTCAAGAAGTACATACCATCAACGAGGGTGATTCCTCCGATAGAGATGAAGAGTGGAAGTACTATCTTAACGAGGCAGGTTATATGTCTTAGGGAGAGGTGCCTACGCCATTTTGCTATCCCGCACAGAGTCCGAGATATATACCAAGATCAGACGTCAAAATGATTTACGGAGATTGTGATCCGGAAGGATGTCATGCTCCACCAAACTCATTAGAGGAGGACACTCTGATGAAAAACAACTTTGACTACGACTATTATGGCCCAATGGATGGCCTGCCGAACTGGCAGCCGTACCCAGGAGACTTGGGGCAAAAGAGTCATCCCAACGATGCATATCAGCTGAGCATCATTGAAAATAATACCTGTGTCCCCGCTGAATGATGGGATCATTACCCAGGGCATTCAGAAAATATCCAGCACGACGATGAATTTGCAAAGATTGCAGTACAAGAGTTCATCAACTACGATTTTCCTGAGGTCAACGTCATCGAAATGGATGACTCCTCCAATTCCAATGAAGTGTGGGACACCTTAGGATAACCGAGTGGAATGTACGACTTCTTGTTCAAGTACACCGCTCCTGAAAGCTATCGTATCAGGCTCGAAGACATCCAGCCCACTGGATGGGGAGATCCACCTGAGAGTGCAAACACTGTGCAAGATATAACAGAAGAGTTTGTCTACGACAACTCTGCCTGGGAGATAGACTCCAACGATCCTGCTCCACCAGAAATCAGCGTTATTTTTTAAGACAAATCAAGAAGGAAGGTACCAGACTTTATGATTCACCGAGGAGTTCGCCGCCAATGGGTTGCTGTCGATGTCCTGAAAGTCATTCATAAGTCTAAGTATTTGCCATCTTTGTTTTAACCTTTCACCCTGCCCAGGCGAAATGGATGTTTTGATAGGGCTCACTTTCTTTAAATGTCTATCTTCGTTTTGCCCAAAGAATAGAGTTTTGTTTTATAGGGTTGTAGTTTCAAGAATTGTCCAGATCATAAATAAATAAACGTCGTTCCGTAATTTCCGCATTTTATTGCTATTTTTGCTTTTCGATTTTTTTAGAAAATGGTACTCCTAAAAAAAACTCAAATAATAAAAACAAGCATTTTTCAAAAAATATACTGCACACACTCTTGCATTCTCTCTATCTCTTCTAAAAAAACAATCATCACGTCATGCAGATTGCTTGTTTTAAACCCTATTGAAACGCACCATCAAATGCCTTCTCCCAACTTTGAATTCCCGGTATTTAAAGCTGAAGAAGAAGAAGACGAAGAAATTCCAGAAGAGATCTCCCGATTACTCAGACAAGAGGAAAGTTCCATTGAACCTCACAAAGAGCCGTTGGAAACGGTAAACTTGGGGTCAGAAAAAGAGAGAAAAGAAGTCAAGATTGGGGAACTGCTCAGTCCGACTGTCAAAGAAGGTTTGATAAAGCTTCTCAAAGAATTTCCCGATGTATTCGCTTGGTCCTATCAGGATATGCCAGGGTTGGATACCAGCATCGTGAAACATCATCTACCGTTAAGATCAGAATGTCCGCTGGTAAAACAAAGACTAAGACGGACTCATCCAGACATGGCCATCAAAATTAAAGAGGAAGTACAGAAACAGATTGACGCGGGTTTCCTCGCCACATCAGAATATCCTCAATGGTTAGCCAACATAGTACCAGTTCCGAAAAAGGACGGAAAGGTCAGAATGTGTGTAGACTACAAGGATCTGAACAAGGTCAGTCCAAAGGATGACTTTTCCTTACCACATATTGACATTCTGGTAGACAGTACAACAAAGTTTAAAGTATTCTCCTTCATGGATGGATTCTCGGGCTATAATCAGATAAAAATGGCGCTGAAAGACATGGAGAAAACTTCATTCATCACCCCATGGGGCACCTTTTGTGACAAGGTAATGCCGTTCGATTTGAAGAACGCCGCGGCAACCTATCAAAAGGCCATGACTACTTTGTTTCACGACATGATACACAAAGAAATAGAGGTATATGTCAATGACATGATTGCCAAATCTAAGATAGAAGAAGAGCATGTGACCCGCCTGTCAAAGTTATTCGAGCATCTGAGGAAGTATAAACTCTGCTTAAATCCCAACAAGTGCACATTCGGTGTCCGTTCAGGGAAACTTTTAGGGTTCATCGTTAGCCAGAAAGGTATTGAGGTTGATCTTGACAAGGTCAAGGCCATTCAAGAAATGCCTTCTCCAAAGACTGAAAAACAAGTCAGGGGATTCCTAGGACGTCTGAATTACATTTCCAGATTTATATTCCTCATGACCACGACATGTGCACCGATCTTCAAATAACTCAAAAAGAATCAGGACTGCGTATGGATAAAAGACTGCCAAACCGCCTTTGACAGTATCAAGGAATACTTGTTGAATCCACCGATTCTATCACCTCTAGTGGAAGGAAGACCACTGATCTTCTACATAACAGTCTTAGAAGACGCAATGGGTTGTGTACTTGGCCAACAAGACGAAACCAAAAGGAAAGAGTCTACCATCTGCTATTTGAGCAAGAAATTTACCGACTGTGAAACTCGGTATACTATGCTTGCGAAAACTTGCTGTGCTCTGTGTCGCTCCTAGGATTTTCATCCAAGTACAAACACGAAAGTGGCGCGGAAACAGAGTCGCCAGCAATGTGTATTTATCCCAAGAGAGGGAAAGAAAACACCGTGTAAACCTGAGGGAAAGGAAAAGCATGGTCTCGTGACTAATAGAAACGGGTTAGGGAGTCGGTTACGCGAGGGGAAGGTATAAGCACCCCACGTGTCCATCATACTCGATGGGATCCATGCTTGTTGTTATCGATCAAAGGGTGTCGTCATCAAGAGCTCCACTGCTACTGGAAAGGAGAAGAAACCGAAATGGAAAAGAACGAAGAAACGAGGAGGAAAAGAAAAAGAAGTGACTCGATAGGACATCGCCGTCCTAGGCCTAGGTATTCCCTCGAGCAATGGGAAAGTCAGAGTCAACGTAGTTCGGACACGAACTAAGGGGGAGGTTGCTCGCCAAGACATCGCCATCTTGGGCCTACACATCCTTAATCTAACCAGAGAGAGGAAATCAGAGCAGTCGTAGTTCGACCTAACAAGGTCTTAGTGTTTTTTATGAGCGACGTTAAGTTCGCGTCCGACAGTTAGGGTCGATGCCTGTTTGCGACAAAACGGAAAATAACGTGCTCTTTTCTGAAAATGGTTTGAGACCTAACAATCCCGAAGAAAGAAAAAGGTTTGAGTTTGTTTTTGTGTTTTTTAGACAGAAATGGATTGAAGTTAGTTTGTAACTTGCATTGCACCCAAGTCTACAACATAGGAACGAATGCGTCGCATATCGTCCCTAACAGGAGGTACACTAAACATCCTAGAAGAATGAAGGGAGACCCCCCATTCTTCACTTTCCATATATAAGGCTCGTGCATAATACACGTTAACCTTTGTTAAGTGTTTTAGAAGGGTTATAAGATGAGAAGAGAAGACTCAAAGGAAAAGAAAACACTAAGGGGAATTCTATCCTAAAGTTATCATGCAAAAGATGGGCCTAAAGGGAGGTTTAAGAACAACCTAAGTCTAAAGAAGAGAGAGGGATAGCACTACCTAATGCTTATCCTACCTCACCTTAATAAAAAATTAAGGATGAGCTAGGATCCCAAAGGGATGTGAAGAAGTTCTACACAATCAAGCATTATATCATGTAATCCACACATAGAAGAGAAGTAAAAAGATGATATGAAAGGAGGAATGAGCATGGATAAACATCCAGATACTCATATGTCTTACCTTTGCCCCTACATAAAAGGTTAGTACCAAATCAACACAAGTATTGAATACAAGTGAAAGAAAGTGAACCAAACCATCTTAGTTGACTTAAGGAAACCTCCTAAGAAGCAAACAAGGTTTGAACCAAAAGGAATGAGTCCTAAGGGTTAAGAACCATCCAAGGTCAGTAGGTATAGGTCAAGTTATCCTACTAAGTTTAACATGCCAAATGAAAGCAAACAATATCAAACAATGCACTAAACAATCATACAAATGCAAGTTATGCACTAACTATGCAAGATGAAAGCATATGGTTCATAAACATTAATAAATGCAACTACAAACATTAAAGTCAGAATTGAATGAAATTTATAAATGTATAGAGATGTCATTAAGATGGCATGTGAATCATGAATGCAAGCATGGAGAATGATTAAGCAAGAAGAACTGAAGACAAAATACCACTTAAATTCAATCAAACATGCATAACTTGTAACACAAGTAAAGAATGAAGATGCAAGATGAACATACATGTTTGAGGTATGCAAGTCAGTAGCATATGGTATATGGGATTATACTTAAAATACATGTTTGAGGTATCTCATGTTGATGCAAATTCAAGATTAGGAGCAAACATGCTCAAGTAAGATCAAACAAGTATTAAATGTTTATGAACTTATGAAACATGCAAGATGCACTTAGAAATCATGTTATATGATTGAGAATGATCACAAATAGAACATGAATCAAGTATTCATGGATGTACCATATCACACAAGCATTAACAGAGACAAGTCATCAAAGACATGTAAGGAGATAAGCATAAGTCCACAAAACAATTCAAGTTTGAATAAGTGCATACAATTCAATCCAAGATGAACAATTAATGACCTATAATATGAGAAAAAAGACCTATAATGTTCACACATCATGTATCAAGAGGTCTCAACAAGTATCAAAGAGGATTGCATACAATGCACATCAAAACCCTAGCACATGATCTCTAATATTCACATAAACAAAGATGCATTTATGAATTCACAAAGAACATGTTAAGAAGCCAAGAAAATTGGAAGAAGGCAAGTATATTGAAGTACAAACAGCAAGCAAACATGCCTCAAAAGAAAGGACCAAAGCTCATTAGGAACCATGCTAAAACATGATTCACACGTTCACACAAGTAACATAAGAATTGTGCACAAATATGGCATTCAAACATTGACCAAAAATGAACCCAAAAATCCAAAAAAATTACATGAAGTGCTTCAAGATATCATACAAGCATGTACCAAGTTCCATGTGAAAATTCAAATCCTAAGTACCTCAAACAATTCACCAATTCAACATGTTTCATGAAGAGAACTCATACAAAATGTCTCACATTGAAAAAATCATGAAAAATAGAAAAATAAACCAAAAATGGAAGATAAAAATGTCAAAAATTAGTTAAATGTGTTATGATGCTCCATGAATTTATTTAGGATTTTTAGGAATGAACAATTATTTTTAATAAAAGATTTTCATTCATGTATGAAAAGAAAAATAAAAAACAAATAAAAGAAGCCAGGGGGTGCAACACAAGTAAAAATCCAGTTCAAAGTGCATTGGGCTCAAAAGGAGGGGGTGGGCATATCAAAATCACAAGGCCCAAAGCATGCAGAGCATACCATGTGCTCAGTCAAAAAAGTTTGACTCAAACAGAGCCATTGGATCCAGTCAAATCAAGATGATCAGGAAAATATGCACATCTAAGGATTCACAATGCACGCACATGATAACTAATGATGTTTGTAGCGAGCGATTTTGGACGTGGTTCTTAAGCACTATCGCTCTGGGAGGGTACTACAGGTCGATTCATTTTTTATCCTATTGAAGCTGATGAAGGAAGGGAAATAGATGTCCCCAACTAACCCTGCTTTGCAGACTGAGGTTAAACAGTCAAAACTATTGGATTACAGGTGCGATCGATGTGGGGGGCCTCTCTTAGGTTATTTTGATCGATTTTAGACTTTTGGTGGGGAATACAGACTCGGATGTTTTGATTGATATGTGAGGATTTGTGACCTGAGGTTTTTGACGTGGTTTGCTCGCTAAGATTTTTCTTTCAATCTTATGCCTACGTATTCCCGTTTACCGAAACAGGGAAATCAGAGCGAACGTAGTTCCTCCTATTCTATGGGAGGAAACGGTGTTTTGGTGTCTCGTTCAAAGCCCAAGACATGAAGCTAAAGGTGGTTTGTATCTTGTTCAAAGCCTAAGATGTGAAGCTGAAGGGTCTATTTGTATCTTGTTCGAAGCCCAAGATGTGAAGCTAAAGGGTGTTGACTCTTAGAGAGAATTTGTCATCTCTAAAGAGGATCTGTTTGTCATAACTGTTTGGTGACTGGTTATAAAGGAGGATTACTTTTATCGGGATATGTGAATCCAGTAATTCCATAATTTCCTTTATAGGGGATTTTCAATCTGAAGGAGAAGACTTTAACTCAGTTTAGAGCAATGCCATCTTTCCTTAGGAATTTCTCATGATAAAAGAAGGACAGTGGCGTGGATATAAATAATCTAGAGGCTTGCCGCTTACAGCAATTAGATGGAGGGGAAAGGAGTTGTTGATGTTTATATACTGTGAACGAGGCACAGCTTTGATGCTAAAAGGTTGATTGACTCAACCGGGGTTTTCTTATACAAAGCCTAAGAGGAGGCTGTTGACCCAACAAGAGGATGCTTTTGGGTCTCGTACGAAGCCCGAGATAGAGGCTAAAAGGGTTGACTCAACAAGAGAGTGTTTTTATATGTGTCTTGTACGAAGCCTAAGACTGAGGCTAAAAGGGTTTGACTCAACAAGAGAGTCTTTTATACTCACCAAGAGAGTGATTTTGTATCTCGTACAAAGCCCGAGATGGAGGCTAAAATATGTTTGGCTCAACAAGAGAGTCTTTTATACTCACCAAGAGAGTGATTTTGTATCTCGTACAAAGCCCGAGATGGAGGCTAAAAGATTTGCTCCGCTAGGGAGAATCATTTGTACAAAGCCCAAGAGAAGGCTAGGGTAACTGTTTCAGTTGAGTGACAGGTGCAGCATGTTGGTTAAAATAGAAAATTAGTTCTTATATGAGTAATGTTGTACTCATGGATTTGATCTGAGGACCGGGATTATTTCTTGTTCTTTAAGGAAACGGGGAATCCAAAGGGTATTGAGACTGTCCGAGTCTACGAGTTTTATCTTTTGTACTATGCTTGAGAAACTGTAGTAGTAAGATCTAGACTCTTTGAAATACTGTTCTATTAAGATGACTAATTTTTGTTCCTATACCTCTAGGAGGTCGTCGGGACAATTTGTACGAAGCCCAAGAGGAGGCGAGAAAATTTTTTAAGAAGTCGAGGGACAATTTTTACTAAGCCCAAGAGGAGGCTATCTTCCCGGAGAAAGAATCATTATACAAAGCCTAAGAGGAGGCTGTGAAAACTTCTAAGAAGCTGATGGGTCCTTGTACAATGCCCAAGAGGAGTCGGGGATGCTTTTAGGAAGCCTGTGGGTCCCCAAATCCCGAGAAATTCAAGACATGCCATTCACTGAGAATAGATCATCTCTGTGGAGTTAGAGTTTCTTTGACAATTTCTAAGGGTGACCGTCTGAGAAAGGGTTCACCGAGAATGCTGCCTTTCACGTCTCCATATTGTTTAACCCCAAGAGGAGGGAAGACTGTGTCTGGTAATCCTATGGGGATCTAGTTTTGTTTGTATTTAAGAGTGACCAACAGGGCTTTACCTAGTGCTAGACGTAGTTGCCGGGGAAAACTCTAAATAAAATATACTAGTATTATGCAGTTGATATTTGACAAGTATATAAAAGTTTGTGAAAGAAGACTTACAGTGAGCAGCCCCACAATACAGTCATATATATGAAAGCGGATAAAGAAAGCGGGTAAACACTTACTCGGTTTTAGAGCTTCCATGTTGTTTGGTTAGTTTATTCAATAACGAAAGCTTAAATAACAATATTATATTCAAAATCAAAGAAGAAAGTGCTTTGAAAAGATTGTTGGGGCTTATAGCTCAATGAGAGGCCCAAGGTTTTATCAGTGATTACACCGTTGTTTTGAATTTGTATAGGGACTTATACAAGTGACTGAGGCCCAAGAAAGGTTTTCTGTACAAAGGGATGGGTCTTATACTCTCTCAAGAGGCCCAAAGGTGTTTAAAGAAAAAGAATGGGGCTTAGAACACGAGGGTAGGCCCAGATGATTTACCTTTTTAACTGGCGATCGCGTCGGGGTTTCTTTTAACGCAGGGGGACTTATACAATATCTGATGCACAAAAGTTATTTTGGTTAAAAGGGGATTGGGTCTTACACTATTTTAGAGGCCCAAAATGATTTTTGAATGGGTCTTATAGCTCGAGGAGAGGCCCAAAGATTTATTTTACACGGGCGACGATCGCGCCAAACTTTTGAAATACAACGGGACTTATACAATAGGTGAGGCCCAAAATTGTTTTGTATTTACAAAGGATTGGGTCTTACACTCTATTAGAGGCCCAAAAAGTTTTGAAAATGATTGATGAAGTTTGAAATCAAAGAAACCTAATTTGTTTTCCTTTAAAAGTAAATATTAAAAGAAAATCAAAAAAATACCAAATAGGCTTGAATAAACCACTTGTGATTTTTGTTTAATGTTTGAAAAAAATGAGGTTTTAATCACAAGAGATATTAAAACTCATTTGGTATTGACTTTCAAAGTAAATATTCATTTTTAAAATGTTTAAAACAATTAAAAAGGAATTTATTCACAAAAATACTAATTATATTAAATAAATAATATAAATTTAATTTTTTTGTGGAATAAAATATTTCAACATTTTTTCGATTTTTTGCAAAAAGAACCAATCAAAAATAATTAAAATTGAAGGAGTTATTAATTTTCCAATTAATTAACAAAATATGAAAATATTGGAAAAAATAGCAAAAAGGTGAAAAAACACAAAATGGCATGGGTGGGGTTTGAACCCACGACCTCAAGTTTATAGGGCGTGCGCCTTACCACTAGGGTGGTGATACCTCCGTTGATTGAAACAAATCAACAAATACACAAGGCTTGCCTTGTTTTCTAGGCCTGGCCAAGGCAAGGCAAGGCAAGTTTTGCCAAGAAACGGGAAGGTCCATAACTTTCTCATTTCTCCATGGTTGGGGACAAAATTTATATGCATCTGGCCTAGAATTTCACAAGGAATCCAATAGTGGTGGTATTTTTTTCATATCATGTTCCCTCCTCAAAATCCGATAGTGGTTTTGAAATAGGCCTATAATTGCATTTTCTATGCTACACTTTGGTACAGACATGAATTACATGATAAATTGGTTCAAACACAACATATATAACATGTATGAGATGTGCATAATCAGTGGACTTCAAAGCAATGCATATTTTGGAAGATTCAAGTCATGATGCTTACCTCTCTTTTGAACTTTTGGAGTTTTTGTGCAATCTGCCAAGTTTCTTGTTCCAGAAATGGTTTGATGCCTTGGACACTCTCAAGTGATCCCTTATTAGCTTTTAGGATGAGCAGAATCAGCTGGAACCTGCAAAAATACAAACTGGCATTTTCTTGCAAAAGGGGTTAAAATGGCCAAAATAGCAACTCTCTCAAATGGTGTTCCAGATGGGGGAACCATTTGGGACAGTTCAAGGATGATATTTGGAGTGTGTTTGAGGTCTTATCTGGTTTGGAAAGTGACTGAATCAAGGCATGGCTTGAAAAATGCAAAAAAGCCTATTTTGAGGTTTTGAGAGGTGACTTTGAGATTTAAGGGTTACAGGTCACTTGTGTGAGTTTGGACAACTTAGATATGACATATTGGAAGTGTTTGGATCATGAGCTGTGATGGAAATGCTCTCTAACTCAAAAACTCAGAGTTACCTTGCTAAAGAAGGTATTTTTACCTAAAGAAAGTGATTTTGAGGAAAGCATATGTTTGATGGCTTTGGTGTACTCAAACTGAGCACAAATGAGCTATATTTATAGTAGAGCAAGTTTGTTTTGGGATCAATAGTGAATGGCAACTACAGCAGAGGTTTGGCCAATGTTGGAAAATGAGAATCCAAGTCTCCTCTAGCCATTGACGTGAGGTTAGAGCACAGAGATGTGGTTCCCTAGTTATTGGATCATTCTTGACTGAATTTAGCTGCATATGTGTCAGTCCATGCCACCTTGGTGCATCCATTAAATGGTCCAATCCAAAATTGGAGTCTTGTCCCTCTTTTAGGGATTTATAGGTTTAGCATGCTATTTTTGGTTCCAAATACTTGGGAGGCTTGGGATCAGAGTTGGTTCTTCCTTGGTCCCCCCTTGAGGTGTTCAGATTGATAGAGTTGCTTGCCCTTTGCAAAATTTGAGCAAATCGAGCAAAATTCCAAAATCTGCCTCGCCTTGGCAGTTTTCAGCAAGGCATGTTGCCATGGTCATATCTCATGGCTCATGTTGAGTTTGGTGATGTTCTTGGCCATTTTGGAAAACCCTCATATGATACAATAACTTTTTTATCATAATTGGTTTTGATACTTTTTGGATCCAAGTGAAAAATCCCCCTACATTTTCAGCCACTTTGATCATTCCAAAACTCAAAATCCATAATGAATTGGAATGAGGTGTAGTTGAAGCTTTTGTAGAGGGCCATGAGGGCTACAAATCCAGCTTTGGATGGGGAAAAATGGCCTTGTGGTTTAGGGGTTATGGTTCTCCAAAGTTGGTACCCTAGCCACTTTATTCCATAACTTAGAAAATTTTCTAAGTTTTTATGGTTACCCCTTTTACAAGTTATCCCACTTTTCTTGATTTTTCTTGATGAATGATGATTCAAATCTCACATTAACATCATTTTAGGGTTAAAACCCCATTTTTGTGAAAAATCTCAAAAAGTCAAAAATGACTTTTGTGCACAGTTGACTATTTGTCAGATGAATTCCAAATTGTGCGATCCTCTATGAAATCAAGTCCTTGACCAAAATCAGACTTGATGGATTGATTTCATAGGTGTTATAGGGTGTATTGAATCATGTCCTAGGGTTTGGGAGCATGTCCTGGTCAAAAGTCAAAGGTACAGTTGACTTTTCTAGCGAAACCCTAACTGTGGTTCAGATGAAATTGAAACTTGTTGCTCAAGCTTCTTGGATTAATCCATTGTTGCAAATGGATCAATGTAGTGTGTTAGATACCCTCAAATCCTCCCTTGAGGTCCTGGCTCATGATTTGTCCAAAAAGTCAACTTAGGGGTGAATTAGGTCAAGAAACCCTAATTCCTGATTTTTGATGTATGCATCCCCTGAGGCTATATTGACTTGGTGATTGGGTTTATGATGTCCCTTGGAGCATCATAGGTTATGCCTTGAAGCATTGGCTCCTGGACAGAGGAAAATTCCCATCCGGAGGCCCTGGTCGACCAAAACCCTAATTCGGTGACACTGGCGATCTTGAGGCTTGATCCACCTAGAAGGGAGCAGCCTTGTGCTTAATCCTTAAAGTAGGAGTCCTCTTGATCCTTGGTGGATGTTTGAGAGGTTAGACAAGTTGAATATCATGTCATTCCTTGTTTGATCTTTTGTCTAAGAACTCTGAGAGGGCTTGAAACCCTAAGTTTGATTTGTAGTGAGTGCTCACCCATCTTTGGGAAGACTGATGAGGCATGATGGTCCATCCATATTGTGATGATGATTTGCACAATGATGGGAGATCTTAGTGGTAAAAATTTGGGATATGACAAATGCCCCTATTTAATCTTCTTGGACCCGAAGGTGTGAATGGCGAAGGTATTCGGGCATTCAGGGTGCAAGAGGATTAAATATCGGAATACCCGAAATTTTGATGGTGGTTAGGAATGACAGTTTGCGCATCCTTCTTCTTTTGCTAAGCAATGATGCTTATAAAAGGTAAAAACTTCCCCTCGATCCTGGTCTTCTACCGAGGAACTGGTCTTAGTTTCTGATATAAACTTCCCCTCGATCCTGGTTTCCTACCAAGGAACTGGTCTCAGTTTCTGAAATAAACTTCCCCTCGATCTTGGTTTCCTACCAAGGAACATGTCTTAGTTTCTGAAATAAACTTCCCCTCGATCCTGGTTTCCTACCAAGGAACTGGTCTCAGTTTCTGAAATAAACTTCCCCTCGATCCTGGTTTCCTACCAAGGATCTGGTCTTAGTTTCTTTTGTCAATAAACTTTCTTGACAAGGGACGCTGTTCGTAGCGGTTTTCCTCAAACTTCTCGCCGATTTTTCCTGGTGAGATTCCATATGACGAAAAAAGATTTGATGTCAGAGTTGCTGGGGAACCCAGTCGTCTGAGTTGTAGAAGTGTGCAAACTTCTCTGTTGGAGATGCCATTTACTGACTCTACTGGGGAAAACGAGTCTCTTGAGAGGCGGTTTCCGCTTGGGGGTATTACATCATACTTTTCTCGGGATCTTCTCGTAGAAATGCCATATGATGTGATCTAATTTTGAGGTGCTGATGACCTTTTTGTCAGTGGATTTTTTGGAGAAAAACGGCTGTATTGTCGAATCTCTGATTAAGAGACTTTCTCTGGGTATTTTCCTTAATCTGGGAAAGCGAAACTATCATCTTCAATGGCGAAGAGTGACGTTTGTCGAAGATTTTCTGGTCTTTCAGAGGTTCAAGTTATCAAAGTGGTCAAAGGCCGACTTCATCCCAGAAATAAACTGGAGGAGAGAGGTTATTCAGACGCAACATTTCCTGACGAGGAAAGGACTGACAACTCGATTGAGAGGACTGTCTATCACTAGGGGACAAGAGCGACTAGAGAGATAGTGATGCAATATAAATACGAATGTAAATCAATACTGCATGATGCATGTATGTATATGCTGACAAAATGGACGTGACATACAGACTAATAGATAAACATGATTGGATACTCGGCCATCGCGGGGCGAAGAAGTACCGCTGGTCCAAAAGTAGCAATTCTGCCTTGCTTAGGAGAAGTAGTCTCTGCGGGGAAAATCGTTGGTCGGGCTTAGGAGATGAGAACTCTGCCGAGGGTGTCAGATGAACCATGGTCTCTGACACAGCTGATCCTTCGTTCAGGTGCACTGGTTTTAGAAGGAGTACTTTGATTCTGCACTTTGAAGCTCGATTACTTCTGGCAAAGCGATCGATGTTCTTTCGATGTTCAACAGTCAAAAGAAATTTCCATCTTTATTTTAAAAAGAAGAAAAATTTTACAAGTAAATTCATTATTGTTTTATTTCAAGAATCGTTAATCATATTAAAACGTCGTTCTGTAAAGCTAAAACAAATAAGAATTGCAAACAAAAGTACAAGGGCACAAATTTTATTGATAGGATGGAAATCAGCCAAGCGCGTGATTCCATGGAGTATTTACAAAGTTTAGAAAATGGTAATTTAAGGGAAAAAGGGCTACATTGAAACATAACGACCACTATCCTTTTACCAACTTTGAATTCGGGACATCTTGAGCTTCTGTCGAAGATAACCTTGACTGGAGTTTTCTTTTGGATGACGTAACTGCTGCTGAGGGATTTGCCCCTGTTGAACATAGTTACTCGCCCTTCTCCCTAATTTTTGCCTGGATTGTACTTTGAGATTTCCAATCCACCGGGATGATTTTTGATCATGTCTCTAATTTTTGCATGGATCGCCCTTTCGGGTTTTCAATCCACCGAGACGTTTTTTTTTTATTTAGGCGAAGTATTTCTTGACTACGTCAACATTTGTGGGGTAGGCAAATTCCTCTCCGTCCATGGTTGCAAGTCTCAAGGCGCCGCCTGAGAAAGCTTTCTTGAACACATAGGGGCCGTCATAATTCGGAGTCCATTTTTCCCGAGAGTCGGTGAGAAAGGATTGTATCTTTTTAAGCACAAGGTCTCCTTTCATGAAGCCGCGAGGTCGGACCTTCTTGTCAAACGCCTTCTTCATTCTTTGTTGATACAACTGACCGTGGCATAGCGCCGTCATTCGCTTCTCCTCTATCAGATTTAGTTCGTCGTGCCGACTTTGGCACCATTCAACTTCTGTTAGCTTAGCTTCCATCAATACCCGAATTGATGGGATCTCTACTTCTATGGGGAGCACTGCTTCCATGCCATATACTAGAGAGAAAGGGGTTGCCCCTGTTGAAGTGCGGACAGATGTGCGATAACTGTAACGACCCAGTTTTCGTGTGCGTTTTATTTAATCGAGTCGTTTGATTATTTTATTATTATTTTATTTTATTTTCGACTTTTATTTGAAAATATGTTATTTTTCAATGTTGTGATATTTTATCGGGTTTGGGATCGTTTGCGAGATATTTGAGTGTAGGGGTATTTTGGTCATTTTAGGATATTTTTCATTAAGTAAGAAAATAGAAAATAGAAAGAGAGAAAAATAGAAAGAAAGAAAGGGGAAAGAAAGAAAAAGAGGAGAAAAGAGAAGAAGAAGAGAAATAGTGAGAAAACTTGGAAAAATCAAAGAAATCAACTCCTAGGATCAGTTTAATCAGGTAAGGGTGCGAAACTCAATTATTGTATGATTGTGTATGATTATGTATGTGTATTCGTGATGTTTGTTGGATTGAAATGAAGAAATTTAGTAAAACCCATTTTTGGTAAAATTGATTAAATATGGTTAAAATCATGTTCTTAGTATCCATAATTGTTGGTACATGATAGATACTTGTTATTGGACATTGTATTTGCAATTTTCTGGTGTGTAGGTGAAATTTAGGGTGTTTTGGATTGGAACCCGTAAGCAAAATTATGCAGAAGAAATTTTTCTGGTTTTTCCAGGTCATACGCGTATGGGGCATGTTCATACGCGTATGGACCTTGGCAATACGCGTATGGAGGGCGAGTCATGGGCCAATACGCGTATGAGATGGTATTTCACTCGGCCATCGGCCCATTTGCGTATGATACGCGTAGCATTTCAGGGCAATACGCGTACGGACTTTTACAAGTGAAGTTTGGGAAAAACGAGTCTCTGCTCATACACGTATGGCTCAGGGCAATACGTGTATGGACAGGACAATTGCAAAATGGAACTTTTCAAAATATTGTTTTTCGTTTTCTTTCGTAACTTTTGTTTCGTTTATCCGATTTTTACATTCTTGGTATCGTTGCGTAGCTATTGAGCTGTACTTTCTTGTTATGATGATTTAGAAATTGTTAGCCGATTTAATTATGTCGGAAAATCAGGAATAGTGTCGGTCATCGACTTTTGTCGTTGTAGTGATGCGTAATTGATATGTATTAAGCAAGGTGCTGTTGTATGATGTAAATATACATGTGTTTAGATGGGGTTGAGATGATTTGTGGTCGTATGGCAATTAAAAGCATTATTTTGGGCATAAATGCAAAGTGTGATTTTGTTGGTGTAGATGAATGCATGTATGTGTGTGCATATTAAATGTCATGAGTCCTTGTATGCCAAGCATCATGATATGCATTATTGAGACGTCCTGAGTGACGGTTTGGATTCTAGAGGGAATTCGCTATAACTTCGTGTCCCCATGTGGGGTGTGAGCGATGATTATAGACGATTGTGTGCCCAAGTAGGATGTGAGCGATCTGGTCGTGTGCCCGTGTGGGGTGTGAGCGATCCATAAACACCGTGTGCCCGTGTGGGGTGTGAGCGTTGGGGAACATCGTAGGCCCGACGAGGAGTTACAGTTATGTAATGAGCGATGATTCCAGCAGAGTTCCTGAGTGAACTAGTGATGAGAAATAATGGAAGTCGGTACCGCATGTGCATATGCATAGAGTCGTTGCGTCGGTCTCTTACATTTGCATAAATCATTTATGGTTGTTTATGTCTGAATTTGTGGATAAATTGATATATGGATATGCGTTGGTGATGGAAATATGTATTGTGTCTTGTAATGCCTTGTGTTTGAATTATGGTGTGAGTTGTGGTGAGAATCGTATATATGTGTATTTTTGTGTTATATATAATTATATGCAACTGTATTATGATTGTTTTTCTCACCCTTCTGCTATTTTATAATGCTCTATGAGGCATTGCAGATTAGAGTTGCTGGAGGTATTTTTGTGAAGCTTTGCGTCTTCATTCTTTTGTCGGTCGGCTCTGATATGTGACATCGGGTAGTTAGGGTGGCCGTTAGTGATTATTGTGTATTCTGTATATATAAACTTTTGGCTTGTGCATGTACAACTTGATGTATGATAAAATTTTCATGTGATATATATGTATGTTATTCAGTTTTAGATTTTCTGCTTTTATTCTAAATTCTGAAATGTGGGTGTAAGGAACTGAGTTCCTCTATTGATTGTTACCCCACAGTTGCATATATTTATGAGCAGGTGTTGTATGTTTGTTTCAATTTGATGTGACCCCTCGGTCTATGCCATGATACTTTAAATATACTCTGACGAAATTTTGAATTTTCTTTTACTGCTTTTTATTAATTGGGGGTTTAGATTGGGGGTGTTAGATTAAGTGGTATCAGAGCCAGTTTGTGTCAGTCCGTGTCAGTTGTGTCAGTCCTTGTTGGTCATTGTGGTTGAATGAGTTGTTTGTTTAACCATAATTTCTGTTATTTGAAATGAACAGAATATGGCTGGTAGGAACGATGCTGCTTTGGCTGCTGCTATGCAAGCTATGGCTCGTGCTGTGCAGGGTGCACCTCATGCTACGGGTAATGATGAGTTCAGGAAGAACAAACCGCCTATCTTCAAAGGAATATATGATCCGAATGGTGCACAGATTTGGTTGAAAGAGATTGAAAGGATCTTCTGAGTAATGGATTGTGATGAAGATCAAAAGGTGAGACTGGGTACTCACATGTTATTGGAAGAAGCTGATGATTGGTGGGTTAGTACTCGACGTATGTTAGAAGCTGCAGAGGAGGAGATTACTTGGGCCGTGTTTAGCATGGAGTTTCTGAGAAGGTATTTTCCTGAAGATGTGAGGGGAAAGAAGGAGATTGAGTTCTTGGAGCTAAAGCAGGGTAATATGTCTGTTGTCGATTATACTGCTAAGTTTGTGGAACTTGTGCAGTTTTATCCTCATTATGCTGAAGCGACTGCGGAATTCTCTAAGTGTGTGAAGTATGAGAATGGCTTGCGTCCTGAGATAAAGCAGGCGATGGGATATCAGAGGATTCAGAGGTTTTCTGATTTGGTAGATTGTTGTAGGATTTATGAATAAGACAGTAAGGCTCATGCTACACATTACAAGAGTGTGAGCGAGAGGAAAGGGAAGCAACAGTTCCGTGGTGGTCCGTATGTGACACCAGCCGATAAAGGTAAACAAAGAGGGAATTTAGAGAAAAGGTCAGGTGGAGGGGGTATGTCTGGTCCTTTGAGGTGTTATAAATGTGGTGAGTTGGGGCATCGTCAATTTGAGTGCAGGAAAGATTTGAGGAAGTGTACTAATTGCGGAGGTGTAGGACATGTTGCAGCTGATTGTGCCAGGAAGAATGTGGTGAAATGTTACAACTGTGGTGAACCTGGACATATTAGTACGAAGTGTCCGAAACCGAAGTAGGCGCCAGCTGGTGGAAAAGTGTTTGCATTATCGGGAACTCAGGCTTCAAGTGCAGATCGTCTGATTCGAGGTACTTGTTTTATTAATAGTACTCCTTTGATTGCTATTATTGATACTGGAGCGACTCATTCGTTTATTTCGTCTGAGTGCGCGAAACGTTTGAATCTTGTGTTGTCTGTGATGGGTGGTGAGATGGTTATTGACACTCCAGCAATGGGGTCAGTAACTACTTCCTTGGTTTGTCTAAGATGTCCTTTGACCATTTATGGTAAAGACTTTGAGATGGATTTAGTGTGTTTGCCGTTGGAGGGATTAGATGTGGTTTTGGGTATGAATTGGTTGCAATTCAATCGAGTTCACATTGATTGTTATCATAAGCTAGTAAGGTTTCCTTCTCTTGAGGAAGATGAAGACTCGAGTTTCTTATCTACCAAAGAGTTGAACAAACTTTTGGCGGAGGAAGCTCAGTTGTTTGGATTGTTTGCATCTTTAACTGTGGATAGTCAAGTTTCACTTGAGGTGTTTCTTGTTGTGTGTGAATTTCCGGAAGTGTTTCCTGAGGATATTTCAGACTTGGCGCCAGAGAGAGAGGTGGAGTTTTCTATAGATCTAGTTCCTGGTACTAGACCTGTTTCTATGGCACCTTATCGTATGTCGGCATCGGAGTTAGTTGAGTTAAAGAGACAGTTGAGTGAGTTGTTGGAGAAGAGGTTCGTGAGACCAAGTGTGTCGCCTTGGGGTGCTCCAGTTTTATTGGTGAAAAAGAAGGATGGCAGTATGCGATTATGTATTGATTATCGCCAATTGAATAAGGTGACGATCAAAAATAAGTATCCTCTTCCAAGGATTCATGATCTGATGGATCAGTTGGTTGGTGTGTGTGTGTTCAGTAAGATTGACTTGAGGTCAGGGTATCATCAGATAAGGGTGAAGGAGGAAGACATTCAGAAAATGGCTTTTAGGACACGATACGGTCATTATGAATATTCTGTGATGTCGTTCGGGGTTTCTAATGCGCCAGGTGTGTTTATGGAATACATGAATCTTATTTTTCACGAACATCTGGATCAATTTGTCGTTGTGTTTATTGATAACATTTTGATTTATTCTAAGTCTCGGGAGGAGCATGCAGAACATTTGCGTATTGTTTTGTAGGTTTTGAAGGAAAGGAAGCTTTTTACCAAATTGTCTAAGTGTGAATTCTGGTTATCGGAGGTGAGCTTTCTTGGACACGTAATTTCAGGGAATGGTATTGTTGTGGATCCATCTAAAGTAGAAGCAGTTCTACAATGGGAGGCTCCGAGATCCGTTACTGAAATTCGAAGCTTTTTGGGCTTGGCCGGTTATTATCGCAGATTCATTGAAGGTTTTTCTAAGTTAGCACTTCCTTTGACCCAATTGACTTGTAAAGGGCAAGCGTTCATTTGGGATATTCGGTGTGAGGAAAGTTTTAATGAGCTGAAGAGAAGATTGACGACAGCTCCGATTTTGATTTTGCCGAATCCTAATGAACCATTTGTGGTTTATTGTGATGCTTCTTTAATTGGTCTAGGTGGTGTTCTGATGCAGGAAAGTAAGGTTGTGGCTTATGCTTCAAGGCAGTTAAGAGTTCATGAGAAGAATTATCCTACTCATGATCTTGAGTTAGCGGCGGTGGTTTTTGTGTTGAAGATCTGGAGACATTATCTCTACGGTGCAAGGTTTGAAGTCTTTAGTGATCATAAAAGTTTGAAATATTTGTTTGATCAGAAAGAGCTAAATATGAGGCAACGTAGATGGTTGGAATTCTTGAAGGACTACGACTTTGGCTTGAATTACCATCCTGGTAAAGCTAACGTGGTAGCCGATGCGTTGAGTCAGAAATCATTACATATGTCCGCTTTAATGGTTAAGGAGTGGGAACTTTTGGAATCGTTTAGAGATTTGAGTTTGGTTTGTGAAGTGATGTCGGATAGCATTAGGCTTGGTATGCTAACGATTACTAATGATTTTCTGATGACTGTTTGTGAGAAACAAAAGTTAGATGTAAAACTTGTGGATTTGATGTTGGTTGGAGGAAAAGACGCGAATAGTGATTTTCAAGAGGATATTAATGGTGTTTTGAGGTTCTGAGGTAGGATTTGTATTCCTGATGATGCGGAGTTGAAAAAGATGATTTTGGAGGAAGGGCACCAGAGTAATTTGAGTATACATCCGGGAGCAAATAAGATGTACCAAGATTTAAAGAAGATTTTCTGGTGGTCTGGATTGAAGAAAGATGTGGCTCAGTTTGTTTATGCATGTTTGACTTGTCAGAAATCGAAGGTGGAACATCTGAGGGCTAGTGGTTTGTTGCAACCGTTGGATATTCCGGAATGGAAGTGGGATAGTATTTCCATGGATTTTGTAACAGGGTTACCGAATACTCAACGAGGGCATAATGCTATTTGGGTGGTTGTTGATAGACTGACTAAATCGGCTCATTTTATTCCGATTGACATCAGTTTTTCTTTGGAGAGGTTGGCGGAGATTTACATCAGTGTGATTGTGAAATTACATGGGGTTCCATTGAGTATTGTTTCGGATCGAGATCCTAGATTTACCTCGAGATTTTGGGAAAGTTTACAGAAGGCTTTGGGTTCTAAATTGAGATTGAGTTCGGCGTATCATCCTCAAATGGATGGTCAGACGGAGAGAACGATTCAGTCGTTGAAAGATTTGTTGAGGGCTTGTGTTTTGGAACAAGGTGGTGCGTGGGATAGTTATCTTGCATTGATTGAGTTTACGTATAATAACAGTTTTCATTCTATTATTGGAATGGCACCGTTTGAAGCACTGTATGGACGAAGGTGTCGGACACCGTTGTGTTGGCACGAATCTGGTGAGAGAACGGTAGTTGGACCGGAGTTGGTGCAACAGACGACGGAGAAAGTGAAGTTTATTCGTGAGAAAATGAAAGCTTCTCAGAGTAGACAAAAGAGTTATCATGATCGGAGACGGAAAAATCTTGAGTTTCAGGAGGGCGATCATGTATTTCTGAGGGTTACGCCGATAACAGGTGTGGGTCGTGCTTTGAAATCGAAGAAACTTACTTCTCGGTTTATTGGTCCTTACCAGATATCCGCGAGAGTGGGTGCTGTGGCTTATAGGGTGGCGTTGCCGCCAAATCTGTCGAATTTGCACAATGTGTTTCATGTTTCACAGCTTCGGAAGTATGTTCCAGATCTGTCACATGTGATTCCGATGGATGAGGTCGAGGTAAGGGAGAACCTTACAGTTGAGGCATTACCAGTTAGGGTTTTGGATCGTGAGGTGAAGAGGTTGAGAGGCAAGGACATTGCACTTGTGAAAGTGGCGTGGGGGTGGCGCTGCTGAGGGCAATTTGACTTGGGATTTGGAGAGTCGGATGCGGGAGTCGTATCCAGAGTTGTTCATCTCGGGTAATATTTTTTAGGACGAAAATTTCTAAGTGGGGGAGAGTTGTAACGACCCAGTTTTCGTGTGCGTTTTATTTAATCGAGTCGTGTGATTATTTTATTTTATTTTCGACTTTTATTTGAAAATATGTTATTTTTCAATGTTGTGATATTTTATCGGGTTTAGGATCGTTTGCGAGATATTTGAGTGTGGGGGTATTTTGGTCATTTTAGGATATTTTTCATTAAGTAAGAAAATATAAAATAGAAAGAGAGAAAAATAGAAAGAAAGAAAGGGGAAAGAAAGAAAAAGAGGAGAAAAGAGAAGAAGAAGAGAAATAGTGAGAAAACTTGGAAAAATCAAAGAAATCAACTCCTTGGATCGGTTTAATCGGGTAAGGGTGCGAAACTCAATTATTGTATGATTGTGTATGATTATGTATGTGTATTTGTGATGTTTGTTGGATTGAAATGAAGAAATTTAGTAAAACCCATTTTTGGTAAAATTGATTAGAAATTGATTAAATGTGGTTAAAATCATGTTCTTAGTATCCATAATTGTTGGTACATGATAGATACTTGTTATTGGACATTGTATTTGCAATTTTCTGGTGTGTAGGTGAAATTTAGGGTGTTTTGGATTGGAACCCGTAAGCAAAATTATGCAGAATAAATTTTTCTGGTTTTTCCAGGTCATACGCGTATGGGGCATGTTCATACGCGTATGGACCTTGGCAATACGCCTATGGAGGGCGAGTCATGGGCCAATACGCGTATGAGATGGTATTTCACTCTGCCATCTTTGCGTATGATACGCGTAGCATTTCAGGGCAATACGCGTACGAGGTTGGGTATTACGCGTACGGACTTTTACACGTGAACTATGGGAAAAATGAGTCTCTGCTCATACGCGTATGGCTCAGGGCAATACGCATATGGACAGGACAATTGCAAATTGGAACTTTTCAAAATATCGTTTTTTGTTTTCTTTCATAACTTGTGTTCCGTTTATCCAATTTTTACATTCTTGGTATCGTTGCGTAGCTATTGAGCTGTACTTTCTTGTTATGATGATTTAGAAATTGTTAGCCGATTTAATTATGTTGGAAAATCAGGAATAGTGTCGGTCGTCGACTTTTGTCGTTGTAGTGATGCGTAATTGATATGTATTAAGCAAGGTGCTGTTGTATGATGTAAATATATATGTGTTTAAATGGGGTTGAGATGATTTGTGGCCGTATGGCAATTAAAAGCGTTGTTTTGGGCATAAGTGCAAAGTGTGATTTTGTTGGTGTAGATGAATGCATGTATGTGTGTGCATATTAAATGTCATGAGCCCTTGTACGCCAAGCTTCATGATATGCATTGTTGAGATGTCCTGAGTGACGGTTTGGATTCCAAAGGGAATTCGCTATAACTTCGTGTGCCCATGTGGGGTTTGAGCGATGATTATAGATGATCGTGTGCCCATGTGGGGTGTGAGCGATCGGGTCGTGTGCCCGTGTGGGGTGTGAGCGATCCATAAACACCGTGTGCCCGTGTGGAGTGTGAGCGGTGGGGAACATCGTAGGCCCGACGAGGAGTTATAGTGATATAACGAGCGATGATTCCAGCAGAGTCCTGAGTGAACTAGTGATGAGAAACAATGGAAGTCGGTACCGCATGTGCATATGCATAGAATCGTTGCGTCGGTCTCTTGCATTTGCATAAATCATTTATGGTTATTTATGTGTGAATTTGTGGATAAATTGATATATGGATATGTGTTGGTGATGGAAATATGTATTGTGTCTTGTAATGCCTTGTGTTTGAATTATGGTGTAAGTTGTGGTGAGAACCGTATATATGTGTATTTTTGTGTTATATATAATTATATGCAACTGTATTATGATTGTTTTTCTCACCCTTCTGCTGTTTTATAATGCTCTATGAGGCATTGCAGATTAGAGTTGCTGGAGGTATTTTTGTGAAGCTTTGCGTCTTCATTCTTTTGTCGGTCGGCTCTGATATGTGACACCGGGTAGTTAGGGAGGCCGTTAGTGATTATTGTGTATTCTGTATATATAAACTTTTGGCTTGTGCATGTACAACTTGATGTATGACAAACTTTTCATGTGATATATATGTATGTTATTCAGTTTTAGATTTTCCGCTTTTATTCTAAATTCTGAAATGTGGGTGTAAGGAACTGAGTTCCTCTGTTGATTGCTACCCCACTGTTGCATATCTTTATGAGCAGGTGTTGTATGTTTGTTTCAATTTGATGTGACCCCTCGGCCTATGCCATGATACTTTAAATATACTCTGACAAAATTTTGAATTTTCTTTTACTGCTTTTTATTAATTGGGGGTGTTATAATAACCGTGAAGAGCAAAGGGTAGCACCTCGTGCCAGTCTTTGTAGGTTACAACCATCTTTTGAACAATCCTCTTGATGTTCTTGTTAGCCGCTTCTACCGCGCCATTGATCTTGGGTCGGTAGGGAGATGAGTTATGGTGTTCACACTTGAACTCAGCACACAACTCCTTCATCATCTTATTGTTCAAGTTAGATCCATTATCAGTAATGATTTGGCTCGGAACACCATAACGGCAGATGATATTGTTTTTGATAAATCGGACCACCACTTGTCGGGTTACATTGGCGTATGACGCTGCTTTGACCCATTTAGTGAAGTAGTCAATGGCGACCAGAATGAACCGATGTCCGTTTGAAGCCTTATGTTCAATCATGCCAATCATGTCGATTCCCCATATGGAAAAAGGCCATGGGGAAGAGGGAACTTTGAGATGTGTTGGCGGTACATGGATTTTGTCTGAGTATATCTGACACTTGTGACACTTCCTCATGTACTTGTAGCAGTCGGATTCCATTGTCAACCAATAGTACCCTGCTCTTAGAATTTTTCTCACCATTGTATGTCCGTTGGCATGAGTGCCAAAGGATCCTTCATGAATTTCTTTTATCAGCATGTCTGCTTCTGGTCTGTCTACGCATTGGAGCAAGACCATGTCAAAGTTTCTCTTATAAAGTGTATCACCGCTCAGGAAGAAGTTTCCAGCCAGTCTTCTGAGGGTCTTTCTGTCTTTCCTTAGTGCCCCAGGTGGGTACTCTTGTTTTTGAAGGAAGCATTTGATATCGTGATACCAAGGTGTGTCGTCTAGGACTGCTTCAATCGTGAAGATGTAAGCGGGTCGTTTAAGGTGCATTATGTCAATCTTAGGTAAGTCGTTCCATTGACCTACACTAATTATGGAAGAGAGAGTGGCTAATGCATCAGCCATGTGATTCTCCTTACAAGAGATATGATGAAACTCGACTCTGTTGAAGAAGGTTAACAACCTTCTTGCTTAATCTTTGTAAGGAATCAATCCTGATTGGTATGTGTTCCAATCTCCTTTGATCTGATTGATAACAGGGCTGAGTCGCCATATACATCCAAGTTCTTAATCCTTAAGTCGACCGCTTCTTCGAGACCCATAATACAAGCTTCATATTCGGCCTCATTGTTTGTGCACTTGAACGTAAGTCTGGCGGTCAAAGGAATGTGGGTACCCTGAGGTGTTATGATGATTGTCCCAATTCCATTTCCGTAATGATTAACTACTCCGTCAAAGATAAGTCCCCACTGGGAATCTGGTTCTGGCGTTTCAATGGGTAGCGGTTCATCGCAGTCCTTCATTTTTAGATACATGACATCTTCGTATAGGAAGTCAAACCCAATTAATTCCTGATCGTCAATCAGTTGATGAGCCAAATGATCGGCTAAAATACTTCCCTTAACGGCTTTTTGAGCGTGGTATTCTATGTCATATTCTGATAACAACATCTGCCAACGGGCGATTCTTCCCGTGAGAGCAGGTTTTTCAAAGACATACTTGATTGGATCCATTTCTGAGATTAACCAAGTAGTGTGACGAATCATGTACTGGCGAAGACGTTTGGCTGCCCAAGCCAAAGCACAACGAGTTTTCTCGAGCATAGTGTACCGAGTCTCGCAGTCGGTGAATTTCTTGCTCAAATAGTAAATGGCATACTTTTTTCTTTTTGTTTCGTCTTGTTGGCCAAGTACATAACCCATTGAGTCTTCCAAGACTGTTAAATAGATGATCAGCAGTCTTCCTTCCACTGGAGGTGATAGAATCGGCGGGTTCAAAAGATATTCCTTGATACTGTCGAAGGCGGTTTGGCAGTCTTCTGTCCAAACGCAGTCCTGGTTCTTTTTGAGTAATTTGAAGATCGGCGCACATGTCGCTGTCATGAGGAATATAAATCTGGAGATGTAGTTCAAACGTCCCAGGAATCCTCTGACTTGTTTTTCAGTTTTCAGAGAAGGCATTTCTCAAATGGCCTTGACCTTGTCAGGATCAAGCTCAATTCCTTTCTGGCTGACGATGAACCCTAAAAGTTTCCCTGAACGGACATCGAATGTGCACTTGTTGGGATTCAAACAGAGTTTATACTCTCGCAAACGCTCGAATAGTTTTGACAGGTGGGTCACATGCTCCTCTTCTGTTTTAGATTTGGCAATCATGTTATCGACATACACTTCGATTTCTTTGTGTATCATGTCATGAAACAGAGTAGTCATGGCCCTTTGATAGGTTGCCCCGACGTTCTTCAAACCGAGCGACATTACCTTGTAACATAAGGTACCCTATGGGGTAACAAACAAAGTTTTCTCCACGTCTTTCAGCGCCATTTTGATCTGATTATAGCCCGAGAATCCATCCATGAAGGAGAAGACTTTGAACATTGTTGTACTGTCTACCAGCATGTCAATGTGTGGTAAAGGAAAGTCGTTCTTTGGAGTACCCTTCTTTAGATATCTGTAATCTACGCACATTCTGACCTTTCCGTCCTTTTTGGGAACAGGTACAATGTTGGCTAACCATTGAGGATATTCAGACGTAGCTAGGAAACCCGCGTCAATCTGTTTCTGTACTTCTTCTTTTATTTTGATGGCCATGTCCGGGTGAGTCTGTCTCAACCTCTGTTTTACTGGCGACATTCCGATTTCAACGGTAAGTGATGCTCCACGATGCTGGTATCCAACCCTAGCATATCCTGATAGGACCAAGCGAATACATCGGGAAACTCTTTGAGAAGCTTTATCAAACCCTCTCTGGCAGTTGGACTGAGCAGTGCCCCAATCCTGATTTCTTTTCTCTCCTCCTCCAAACCTAAGTTTACCATTTCCAACGGCTCTTTGTGAGGTTCGATGGACCTTTCCTCTTGTTTGAGTAGTCGAGAGATCTCCTCTGGAATTTTGTCGTCATTTTCTTCTTCAGCCTCAAATACCGGGAACTCAAAGTTGGGAGAAGGCATTGGATTGTATGTTTCAACTGGTTTTAAAACAAGCAATCTGCATGACATGATGATTTGTGTTTAGAAGAGATAGATAGAATGCAAGTGTGTGTGCAGTGTATTTCTTTTACTGCTTTTTTTTATTATTGAGTTATTTTTTAGGATTACCATTTTCTGAGAAACGAAAAGAGAAAACAGCTACTAATGCGGAAATTATAGAACGACGTTATTTTATTAATGAACAAGTCGATTCTTGAAGCTACAGCCCTATAAAACAAAACTCTGTCGCTTTGGGCGAAGCGAAGAGGGAAATTTACAGAAAGTGAGCCCTATCAAAACATCCGTTTCACTTGGGCAGGGTGAAAGGTTAAAGTAAAGACGACAATTACTTAGACTTATGAACAATCTTCGGAACATCGACAGCAACCCATTGGCAGTGAACTCCTCGGTGAATCACAAAGTCTGGTACCTTCCTTGGTTTGTCTTCAGAAATAACGCTGATTTCTGGCGGAGCAGGATCGTTGGAATCTGTCTCCCAGGCAGAATTGTCGTAGGAGGATTCCTCAGTTGTATTTTGCATAGTATTTGTGCTCTCAGGCAAATCTCCCCATCCAGTTGGCTGGACATCTTCGAGCCTGATATGAGAGCTTTCAGGAGCGGTGTAATTGACCATGAAGTCAAATTTTCCACTTGTTTGTCCCAAGGTGTCCAATACTTCTTTGGAACTGAAGGGGTCATCTCTCTCGATGACGTTGACCTCGGGAAAAGCATATTTGATGAATTCTAGTCCGGCAAGCTTTGCCAATTCATCATCATACTGGATAAGTTCGAAATGACCTGAGTGTTGATCCCATGACATGGCGGGGACACAGGTATCCTGTTCAATGATGCTCAGCTGATTTTCATTGTTCGGCTGATTTTCTTGCCCCAAGTCTCCAGGATACGGCTGCCAGATAGGCATGCCATCCATTGGGCCATAGTAGCTGGTGTCAAAGTTGTCTTTCATCAGAGTGTCCTCCTCTAATGAGTTTGGCGGAGCACGACATCCTTCCGGATCACAATCTCCATATATCATTTCGACGTCTGACCTCGGTATAAATCTCGGGCTCTATTCAGGAAAGCAAAATGGCGTAGGCACCTCTTCCTGAGACATATGACCGTCCTCGTTAAGATAGGACTTCCATTCCTCATCCGTATCGGAGGAATCTCCCTCGTTGATGGTATGGACTGCTTGAGGCACTGGGTGAAGGAAACCTCCACTATGGAAGAAGTCCTGAATGGGATGAAGACTTTCATTGTTAGCAGCTGTCTGGGTACAGGTTGCAAAAAAACCAAGACCCTTCTTTGTTTTATTGTCAGTAGGAATGACAAGCTTCCCCCATCCTATTGTGTTGGTACTCTCGATCGCTTTGATAGCATCTTTGTACGAGGAAATCAAGGTTCCCTTCTCTGATTAATTCTCATTGCTCACCGTAAGCGCTTGGAACTGAGTTCAAATAACCTCCTTGGGTTCTACACTAGTAGATGATGATAAGTTGCTTACGAGCAAAGCCTGTTCTCCGCAGACTGTAACAAGTTGGCCCTTTTGGACGAACCTTAGCTTTTGGTGGAGGGTCGAAGTGACCGCCCCAGCCTGGTGTATCCAAGGTCTTCCTAATAAATAACTGTATGTTGCCCGGATATCCATGACCTAGAAAGTGACTTGGAAAGTGTGAGGACCAATAGTTATGGGAAGGTCGACTTCGCCGATAACCGTTTTTCTAGATTCGTCAAATACTTTGACGATAACCTCGCTGGTTCTCATCGGAGGGCCTTTGAGTGGTAATTGCATCAAAGTGGATTTCGGCATAACATTCAGGGCTGACCCTGTGTCTACCAGTACGCTGGCTAAAGCATCGTCCTGGTAGTTGACTGTAATGTTGAGCGCCATTCTATGACGGCGACCTTCTTCAGGTAATTCCTCATCACTAAATCCCAAGTTATTGCAGGAAGTGATGTTAGAGACAATGCTATCGAACTGCCTGATTGTTACATCATGTTCTACAAAGGCTTGCTCCAAGGCTTTCTATAGAGCCTCCCTGTGCGCTTCTGAACTGAGTAAAAGTGATAGCACTGAGATCTTTGAAGGAGTTTGTAACAGTTGATCAACAATGTTGTATTCACTCCTTTGGATGAGCTTCAACATCTCATCATTGTTTTTCGAAAGGTCGGGGTTACTGGATTAACTGACTGTTGGATCAGGAGCTTCCGTCTGAAGTTCCTTTTCTTTGTTAAGTTCTCCAACTCCTCGGTTGAAGATTCGACCGCTCCGTGTTACTCGACTGATGTCTGCAATATTCACGACAGAGGGTAATGGAATTTCCTTTCCATTCTCGATTGTGGTTGCACCGTACTTGTAAGGGATAGCCTTAGTTGATTCATACAGTAGTGGTCCCGGTAAATAGATGACTATGGGAGCCTTCTGATTTTTTTGACCATCGTAATTAATTTTGATCCGTTCCTGGTTGGGAACTCTTGATTCGTCAAGTAGAGGGATGGTGGCACAAACATCCCCAGCCCTCTAATGATCAGAGATTACGACAACATCCTCGATTTGATCAGCGAGGTAGTTGACTGATCCAGAACTTGACCATGGTTGAATATCCTCGCGGTCCAACTGACTTTGAAGGGATGCTCGCACGAGGTAGCATCCTTGATTATTCATTGAGAAAACTTCACACCGTTCATAGTTGTGCAGTGGCACCTGGCCACGTCCACTTTGAATGCAGTGTAACCTCACTAGACCTGTTTCCATCGACCGAACATCCTGACTTTGATATCTAGTAGGATTCCTGTTAGTGATACTAACTTGCTGGGTGTCTTCATCCATATAGATTGGAAGCCACCAATGGTTCAACAAGTACTAAAGTGTTTCCTGGACAAGGGCACAACCTTGATCATTTTCGCAACCCGCTTTACAGCCCTGAAAATCATGTGATACCAGGAACCTTAGCCGAACCTGTTTAGCATGTAACTCCACCAGGCTGGTATTCATCAAACAAATATCAAAGATTTGAATCATGTTGATTTGATAATGATTCTTATCACGGTAGTCTTGAATCCATCCAAGATTCATCTGACGCTGGAGGGCCTCTTGTACAAAAGAGCATCCCTGTGTGTTCACCGAGCAAGTCAGGCAGGAATTATAATCGTGATGCGGCAGATTATGATACTGGCTTTGCCTTGAGTGTATTGCCACCAAGTTGACATTCATCGCACGGATATCGTGGTTTTGAATGATGTTGGAATTCGTATAAACCGCGTTAACTCCACGAACTCAGTGCTCTTGGATCCATCCGAGATCAATCTGTTCCTGTAGAGCTGATTGCACCACAGAACATCCTCGATTGCTTTTAGAGCAGATATCGCACTGGTGATAATTATGAGGTGGCACATGGCCATATCCACTCTGTCTACAATGCATCTTGACCAAGTTGGCCCTTAACAAGAGTACATCATGAATTTGATAGGTGTTGTTAGACTCTCCCTCTATCAAATTGACTGCAGCCTTCTCATGTTGAGGCAGCGGGTTCGTGAGAACATTCAGATTCGTATCTTTGAAAGATAAGACCCCGCTCCTAACAAGCTTTTGCACGTCGGATTTGAAACTGAGACAATTTTCTATGTTATGCCCTGGTCCTCCTTGATGGTAAGGGCAAGTCTGATCCACCTTAAACCAAAAAGGCAGATTTTTCGGTACTGTAAGAGGAGACTTAGTCTAGACATGCCCCTTAGCCAGTAGTAACGGGAATAGTTCTACATACGATACGGGTATAGGATCAAATCCTAGTGGCCGCGTTGTATGGTGGTTGTTGTATTGAGGACGAGCCTGTTGAAGAGGTTGTTGTGTCCTTTGCTGAAATTGCTGCGAATGCGGTTAGCTTTGAACAACCTGAGGTTGATACGTAGAAATATGCGCAGGGTTGATAGCAGGTGTTACAGCTGCTACTGGTTGATACCGTCGCCTTTGCTTTCCGAGAGAGATATTCCTAATATCTTGCTCCTTTTTCTTAGGGAGAGCACTACCGTATTTTTTAGTACTGCTTGTCGACTCAGTGTCTTTGACTAGACGTCCTTCTCGAATGGTTTCCTCGAGACGCACTCCCATACCGACCATCTCGGTGAAGTCACTGGGCGCACTGGCGATCATTCGGTCGTAGTAAAATGAGCTTAAGGTCTTTAAGAAGATCTTTGTCATCTCTTTTTCCTCAAGAGGTGGACAAATTTGAGCAGAAATTTCACGCCATCTCTGAGCGTATTCCTTAAAGGTTTCCTTGTCCTTTTGCGACATTGATCTGAGTTGATCTCTGTCTGGTGCCATGTCCAAATTGTATTTATATTGTTGGATGAAGGTAGTGCCAAGATCTCTGAAAGTGCTAATTGTAGTGCGGTTTAAACCCATGTACCATTTTAATGCGGCACCGGTTAAACTATCCTGAAAGTAGTGAATCAGTAGGTCCTGATTCTCCGTCTGAGCTGACATTCGCCAAGCGTACATCACCAAGTGGCTCTAAGGCCAAGAGTTACCCTTGTATTTTTCAAAATCGGGCACCTAGAACTTATGCGGAACTTTCACATTGGGGTCCAAACAGAGGTCTGCGGCGTCCTTTCCAAACAAATCCTGACCGCGAAGGGCCTGCAGTTCCTTCTGTATTTCCAGGAACTGCTCCTAGAATTCATCCATTCTATCCAACATACTTTCCTTTCTACCAGAAGTTATTTATGGAATCTGTCCTTCTGGGACAGTGTGCACCACAAGGGGTGGCACCGTTACTACGACAGTGAATCTTGGCGTTTCCCAAAGTTTGTAACCTTCAGGAGTCCTCATTATACCTCTGGCATCCTCGCTTTCCCAAAGTTTGTAACCTTCAGGCCCAGCAACTTCTGCTATAATTCCCTGATCTTCAGTGATTGGCGAAACATATCCTTCCGGGATATAGTTAACAGGCATGCCCCAGGGACGATCTTTCGGCATTTGATACCTAGGATCATACTTCTCCACTATGGGCGTTGAGGTGATCTCGGAGATCATAGTTCTTTGTAGTTGAGCTTCTGCCATGGCTTGCATGTCATTACGAAGCTTTCTCATATCTTCTCTCAGAGCATCAATCTCTTCTTTCAAATCTCTGTTCTCTTCCTCGAGATCATCCATCTTTTTCTGACGATTGGCCCGAGTATTGTACGAATGAGACAGTTTGATTCTAGGACCGAGAAACAATCGTGAGATTCGTAGGTAAGAAGAATGCGTTTTATGAGAATGATGAATGCAATGATTATTATTATTTTTTTGTTTATTCAAAGTAAACTTCGACAATTAAATTGCAAATATCAAACAGTGGAGAAACCCCGTTTTATTGAATTCAAAGGATTGCGGAAATGTAAATACAGTAGATTACAAAGTGCTGGAACCAGAAACCTAAGCTAATGGGGTCCCGAGTCCTCTCTGAGAAGGACTCGGGTGTTGATTCTGGTACTTTCCTTTTCTTGGACCGGGACTCTTGGGCCGTTGTCGGGTTGTCATTCCTTTGCCAAGTGAAAGGAGGGAGCAAATTCCTTTGGTCATCCTGATTTTCTACAGCATGTTGCTCCAAAATCTCAATTAGAGCATCCTTATCTTTCACGAGTTGCTGTATTTTGGTACATTCCATATTGAGAATGCGGTACTTGTTCTTCCAAGACCTCCTCTCCTGTTGAACTTTGTTGAGAGTAACCTGAAGTTTTTCCGTTTCAGTCATGAAGTACATGACAGATTCCCTTGGCGGAAGAACTCCGTGACGAGGATAAGACATCTTTAGCTTGAGAGCTCTAGTTTGTACCCAGTGGAGATAAGGCTCCACCGAGACACAGTCCGATTTTCCTAGAGACTCCCTTCCTTTCTTATGAACATGTTTCTAAGTTTGCACTATTTCCATCTTTAGTTCCCTGTCATTTTCTCCTTCCTTGAAGAAAAGACCTTTCAGATGAGCGTTACGCGGGACATGCCTCATCGGGTATCCAAATTGACGACGAACTAAGACTGGATGATAATTGATTCCCCCCTTAGTTCCTATAAGGGGTAAGTTGGGGAAGTTTCCACAACGGTCAATGATTCTGATCCCGTCATAAATCCTATTGCACCAATCTACGTTAGAGTTGGTAAGAGACATGATTTTCTGCAACCAACGCAAGGCACTCTTATGATCCCAAAAAGCAGCAGACTTAGGTAAATGAGAGATAAACCATTTATATAGCAGGGGCACACAACACGTGATCATTCCTCCACTGTATAAATTCCTTAAGTGTATATAATGATACGCATCTGCGAGCAAAGTCGGTACAGGGTTTCTAATGAGAAAAACCTTAATGGCGTTGATATCGACGAAGTTATCAATGTTGGGAAACAGAAATAACCCGTAGGTGAGTAAAACAAAGATGCTTTCAAAAGCAGTCACGTTCCCTATACTAGCAAAGTACATAGCTTTCTTTACCAGAAACTTGGCTGGTAAACCTGGGATTCCTCCCTTGGCGGTCAGGTGAGCCTTGACTTCTGACTCGTCCAAATAGATTGCTCTTGTAATGATTTGATCCTTTGGAATTTCTTCCAGTCCAGAAAAGGGAGCTTGATCAGTAATATGTAAATCAGTCATGTGAGAATACTCCTCCAGCGTTGGTGCAAGCTGGTAATCTGGGAATGTAAAACAGTGATAGACCGGATCGTAAAACTGAATGAGTGCCTCCATGATTCTTTCAATCACATGGACCCTTAACAGAGGTAGCAGACCTCCGTACTTAGCTCTGAATGCCTCATGGTTAGTGATCATCCTTACTAATCCTCTCAAGTCCTCTAGTTTTGGAACCTTGAAGGTGTACTTATGAGTTCTCCTTCTACCAAAATCCATGAGCGCAATCTTTTTTCCTCTGCTATTTGCAATCATTGTTTTAGTTTAATTTGAAAAAGAGAGACTAGAAGAGAAAAGTTTCTTTGCTTAATGTTTTTTAAATGAATGCATGAATGCAGCACACAAAAACATAGAAAAAACATGGGGTCAAAGGGTCGATGTCATGAAGTCAAGGCTCTACCCATCCCAAAGGTTTATACTAGTGATTTTTGTACCTGTCTCTCAAAATCATTGATTCTTGTCAAGATAACATCAGCGGGCCGGGAACCGTGCTAGGTGATGTTATTTTGAAGAACCTCAGAAGAGGGTAGTATCGCGTGACAACTATTTCCGATAGCTTCCGCACTACTGAAAGAGGTTTTTCCTAGGTGTATACTCAATCTTTCCACATGCGGCATCACACGTATTCCCATTAGCAGAAAAATAAACACAGATATCAATTAGGAAAAGCAATATATATATTTGTCTTAATGTCCTAGACTTTTTAAGAGCTGTGGTACCTTCCCAACTTAAAGGTTTTGACCTAAGATCCTAGTGAAGTCAACAAAAAAGTCTTAACCCTAGTGAAGTACCCACTCTTTGGTTTCTACCCTAGAGATGAAAGATCACCCCACGGTGGGCGCCATTTTTCTGTAGCGAGCGATTTTGGACGTGGTTCTTAAGCACTGTCGCTCTGGGAGGGTACTACCGGTCGATTCATTTTTTATCCTATTGAAGCTGATGAAGAAAGGGAAATAGATGTCTCCAACTAACCCTGCTTTGTAAACTGAGGTTAAACAGTCAAAACTGTTGGTTTACAGGTGCGATCGATGTGGGGGGGGGGGGGCTCTCTTAGGTTATTTTGATCTAGTTTAGACTTTTGGTGGGGAATACGGACTCGGATGTTTTGATTGATATGTGAGGATTTGTGACCTGAGGTTTTTGATGTGGTTTGCTCGCTAAGATTTTTCTTTCAATCTTATGCCTACGTATTCCCGTTTACCGAAACAGGGAAATTAGAGCGATCGTAGTTCCTCCTATTCTATGGGAGGAAACGGTGTTTTGGTGTCTTGTTCAAAGCCCAAGACATGAAGCTAAAAGTGGTTTGTATCTTGTTCAAAGCCCAAGATGTGAAGCTGAAGGGTCTATTTGTATCTTGTTCGAAGCCCAAGATGTGAAGCTAAAGGGTGTTGACTCTTAGAGAGAATTTGTCATCTCTAAAGAGGATCTGTTTGTCATAACTATTTAGTGACTGGTTATAAAGGAGGATTACTTTAATCGGGATATGTGAATCCAGTAATGCCATAATTTCCTTTATAGGGGATTTTCAACCTGAAGGAGAAGACTTTAACTCAGTTTAGAGTAATGCCATCTTTCCTTAGGAATTTCTCATGCTAAAAGAAGGACAGTGGAGTGGATATAAATAATCCAGAGGCTTGCCGCTTACAGAAATTAGATGGAGGGGAAAAGAGTTGTTGATGTTTGTATATTGTGAACGAGGCACAACTTTGATGCTAAAAGGTTGATTGACTCAACCGGGGTTTTCTTATACAAAGCCTAAGAGGAGGCTGTTGACCCAACAAGAGGATGCTTTTGTGTCTCGTACGAAGCCCGAGATAGAGGCTAAAAGGGTTGACTCAACAAGAGAGTGTCTTTATATGTGTCTTGTACAAAGCCCAAGATTGAGGCTAAAAGGGTTTGACTCAACAAGAGAGTCTTTTATACTCACCAAGAGAGTGATATTGTATCTTGTACAAAGCCCAAGATGGAGGCTAAAAGATGTTTGGCTCAACAAGAGAGTCTTTTATACTCACCAAAAGAGTGATTTTGTATCTCGTACAAAGCCCGAGATGGAAGCTAAAATATTTGCTCCGCTGGGGAGAATCATTTGTACAAAGCCCAAGAGAAGGCTAGGGTAACTGTTTCAGTTGAGTGACAGGTCCAACATGTTGGTTAAAAGAGAAAATCAGTTCTTATATGAGTAATGTTATACTCATGGATTTGATCTGAGGACCGGGATTATTTCCTGTTCTTTAAGGAAACGGGGAATCCGAAGGGTATTGAGACTGTCCGGGTTTTATCATTTGTACTATGCTTGAGAAACAGTAGTAGTAAGATCTAGACTCTTTGAAAGACTGTTCTATTAAGATGACTAATTTCTGTTCCTATACCTCTAGGAGGTCGTTGGAACAATTTGTACGAAGCCCAAGAGGAGGCGAAAAAAACTTTTAAGAAGCCGAGGGACAATTTGTACTAAGCCCAAGAGAAGGCTATCTTCCCGGAGAAAGAATCATTATACAAAGCCTAAGAGGAGGCTGTGAAAACTTCTAAGAAGCCGACGGGTCCTTGTACAATGCCCAAGAGGAGGCGGGGATGCTTTTAGGAAGCCTGTGGGTCCCCAAATCCTGAGAAATTCAAGACATGCCATTCACTGAGAATAGATCAAGCCAGGAAAGTTCGAGAATTTGGAAGAAACTCAAGAGATGCCATTCACGGAGAAAAGATCATCTCTGGGGAGTTAGAGTTTCTTTGACAATTTTTAAGGGTGACAGTCTGAGAAAGGGTTCACCGAGAATGCTGCCTTTCACGTCTCCATATTGTTTAACCCCAAGAGGGGGGAAGACTGTTTCTGGTAATCCTATGGGGGTCTAGTTTTGTTTGTATTTAAGAGTGACCAACAGGGCTTTACCTAGTGCTAGACGTAGTTGCTGGGGAAAACTCTAAATAACTATACTAGTATTATGCAGTTGATATTTGACAAGTATATAAAAGTTTGTGAAAGAAGACTTACAGTGAGCAGCCCCACAATACAGTTATATATATGAAAGCGAATAAAGAAAGCGGGTAAACACTTACTTGGTTGTAGAGCTTCCATGTTGTTTGGTTAGTCTGTTCAACAAAGAAAGCTTTAATAATAATACTATATTCAAAATCAAAGGAGAAAGTGCTTTGAAAAGATTGTTGGGGCTTACAGCTCAAGGAGAGGCCCAAGGTTTTATCAGTGATTGCACTGTTGTTTTGAATTTGTATAGGGACTTATACAAGTGACTGAGGCCCAAGAAAAGTTTTTTGTACAAAGGGATGGGTCTTATACTCTCTCAAGAGGCCCAAAGGTGTTTAAAGAAAAAGAATGGGGCTTATAACACGAGGGTAGGCCCAGATGATTTACCTTTTTAACTGGCGATCGCTCTGGGGTTTCTTTTAACGCAGAGGGACTTATACAATATCTGAGGCCCAAAATTTTTTTGGTTAAAAGGGGATCTTACACTCTATTAGAGGCCCAAAGAGTTTTGAAAATGATTGATGAGGTTTGAAATCAAAGAAACCTAATTTGTTTTCCTTTAAAAGTAAATATTAAAAGAAAATCAAAAAAATACCAAATAGGCTTGAATAAACCACTTGTGATTTTTGTTTAAGGTTTTAAAAAAATGAGGTTTTAATTACAAGAGATATTAAAACTCATTTGGTTTTAATTTTCAAAGTAAATATTCATTTTTAAAATGTTTAAAATAATTAAAAAGGAATTTATTCACAAAAATACTAATTATATTAAATAAATAATATAAATTTAATTTTTTGTCGAATAAAATATTTCAACATTTTTGTGATTTTTTGCAAAAAGAACCAATAAAAAATAATTAAAATTGAAGGAGTTATTAATTTTCCAATTAATTAACAAAATATGAAAATATTGGAAAAAATAGCAAAAAGGTGAAAAAACACAAAATGGCATGGGTGGGGTTTGAACCCACGACCTCAAGGTTATAGGGCGCGCGCCTTACCACTGGGGTGGTGATACATCCGTTGATTAAAACAAACCAACAAATACACAAGGCTTGCCTTGTTTTCTAGGCCTGGCCAAGGCAAGGCAAGGCAAGTTTTGCCAAGAAACGGGAAGGTCCATAACTTTCTCATTTCTCCATGGTTGGGGACAAAATTTATATGCATCTGACCTAGAATTTCACAAGGAATCCAATAGTGGTGGTATTTTTTTCAGATCATGTTCCCTCCTCAAAATCCGATAGTGGTTTTGAAATAGGCCTATAATTGCAGTTTCTATGCTACACTTTGGTACAGGCATGAATTACATGATAAATTGATTCAAACACAACATATATAACATGTATGAGATGTGCATGATCAGTGGACTTCAAAGCAATGCATATTTTGGAAGATTCAAGTCATGATGCTTACCTCTCTTTTGAACTTTTGGAGTTTTTGTGCAATCTGCCAAGTTTCTTGTTCCAGAAATGGTTTGATGCTTTGGACACTCTCAAGTGATCCCTTAGAAGCTTTTAGGATGAGTGGAATCAGCTGGAACCTGCAAAAACACAAACTGGCCCTTTCTTGCAAAAAGGGTTAAAATGGCCAAAATAACAACTCTCTCAAATGGTGTTCCAGATGGGGGGAACCATTTGGCACAGTTCAAGGATGATATTTGGAGTGTGTTTGAGGTCTTATCTAGTTTGGAAAGTGACTGAATCAAGACGTGGCTTGAAAAATGCAAAAAAAAAACCTATTTTGAGGTTTTGAGAGGTGACTTTGGGATTTAAGGGTTACAGGTCACTTATGTGAGTTTGGACAGCTTAGATATGACATATTGGATGTGTTTGGATCATGAGCTGTGATGGAAATGCTCTCTAACTCAAAAACTCAGAGTTACCTTGCTAAAGAAGGTATTATTGCCTGAAGAAAGTGATTTTGAGGAAAGCATCTGTTTGATGGCTTTGGTGTACTCAAACTGAGGACAAATGAGCTCAATTTATATTAGAGCAAGTTTGTTTTGGGATCAATAGTGCATGGCAACTACAACAGAGGTTTGGCCAATGTTGGCAAATGAGAATCCAAGTCTCCTCTAGCCATTGACTAGAGGTTAGAGCACAGAGTTGTGGTTCTCTAGTTGTTGGATCATTCTTGACTGAATTCAGTTGCAAATGTGTCAGTCCATGCCACCTTGGTGCATCCATTAAATGCTTCAATCCAAAATTGGAGTCTTGTCCCTCTTTTAGGGATTTCTAGGTTTAGCATGATATTTTTGGTTCCAAAGACTTGGGAGGCTTGGGATCAGAGTTGGTTCCTCCTTGGTCCCCCCTTGAGGTGTTCAGATGGATAGAGTTGCTTGCCCTTTGCAAAATTTGAGCAAATCTAGCAAAACTACAAAATCTGCCTTGCCTTGGCAGTTTTCAAGAAGGCATGTTTCCATGGTCATATCTCATGGCTCATGTTGAGTTTGGTGATGTTCTTGGGCATTTTGGAAAGCCCTCATATGATACAATAACTGTTTGATCATAATTGGTTTTGATACTTTTTAGATCCAAGTGAAAAATCCCCCTACATTTGGAAAAAAGTGAAGGCAGATTCTGACTTAGTGAAAATTTCACTAAGTGTTGGAAAAAGTGGCATTTCATGTTTTCAGCCACTTTGTCATTCCATAACTCAAAATCCATAATGAATTGGAATGAGGTGTAGTTGAAGCTTTTGTAGAGGGCCATGAGGGCTACAAATCCAGCTTTGGATGGGAAACAATGGCCTTGTGGTTTAGAAGTTATGGTCCTCCAAAGTTGGTACCTTAGCCACTTTATTCCATAACTTAGAAAATTTTATAAGTTTTTATGGTTACCCCTTTTACAAGTTATCCCACTTTTCTTGATTTTTCTTGATGAATGATGATTCAAATCACACATTAACATCATTTTTGGGTTAAAACCCCATTTTTGTGAAAAATCTCAAAAAGTCGAAGTTGACTTTTGTGCACAGTTGATTTTTTGTCAGGTGAATTCCAAATTGTGCGATCCTCTATGAAATTAAGTCCTTTACCTAAATCAAACTTGATGGATTGATTTCATAAGTGTTATAGGGTGTATTGAATCATGCCCTAGGGTTTGGGAGCATGTCCTGGTCAAAAGTCAAAGGTACAGTTGACTTTTCTTGCCCTAGGGTTTGAATCATGCCTAAGTCACTTGTTTTGAAGTTTGGACTTAGCGGGCTTTCTCTCTCTCTCTTTTTTTAAACAAATCGTGTGACACTGGTTGTATGACTTGTTTGAAAAGGGTGGTGACTACTTCATTCCTTAGTCGATGAGGGATAACCATTGTGGTTTCATGTCCCTTGATCTCCTGATGGTGTGGAATAGAAGGTAATGGATCCTTAGATGCACATTCCTTTTTGAAATTTGGGTGCTCGGTCAAATCAACTGACAACTACCCTGCCCCAAGGTTAAATGTGAGGGTTTTTTCGAATGAAAAGAAACTCCTACTTCAAGGCTCAAAGGGGTTGACGAGGATCTATCTCCCTTGTATATCCAGTGTTTGGGGATTTGAAACAATGCTTGTACATCCTCAACAATGCTTTTACCTCATCATCCTCCCTCCAAGAGTTTAAGGCAAGAAAGTTGGTATTGCAATGCATATAAACATTAAAATGAGTGAACACGAATACAACACTTCAAGAAAACAAATTCATTGCATTAAAATCATCATTCAAAACACAAACAAATTTTTACATGCAAACACTGTTTAAACAAACAAATGAAAGCTACATATGAAAATGCAGTAAAGGAAACTAATTATTGCCATTGAGGAGGCTTGACTCCGTCTGGACTTATTGCTTCTGATGACATCCTTGCAGCCCCAAGTGCCCACTTGGGGAAGCTTCAGTTGAAATGCATACCATCTACAGTGAAAGCAATGACCCCTACATCAATCAGATCTTGCACTTTGTGAGGGAGCGCCTTACAATCCTCAGTTGAATACCCCCGTGCCCCAGCATGGTATCCACATTGAGCATTGGCATTAAACCCTGGTGGATATGGAGGAATGATCGGATCTGGTTTCCTTGGCACAATCAACCCTCTTTTAATCAACTCTGGCAATATCTGACCATACAGCTTTGCTAGTACAGCAAACTGCCTGTTTCTTGGCTTCCGCCGACCCTCTTGGGAACTATTCTACTGTTAATTCTAATTTGCGTATTCCTCTGGCTCATGCACTTTTCCCCTCAGACTTAATCGTGGAGTAGGCGGTAGTTACAGACGTGGGGATTCTAAGATCAAGAATTGCAAGAATTGCCCCTGACTTGAAGCAGCTTTAGGAGAGGCAACATGGATATCCACTTCTTTTTCAATAACTAGAGTAGGACCACCTTGTATGCTTACGCCACTCGGCATGAATTCAATTACCTTCGAATCGATCAGATCCTGGACAGCATGCTGAAATGCCCTACAATCTTCCACATTATGCCCCGACGCACCAGAGTGAAAACCACAGTGGGCTCTTGCGTCATAACCCGGTGGGGGAATACCAGTAAGAGGAGTCAGTGTTCTTTTCTGTACCTGTTGTAACTGAAGGAGATGCTGTAATAGCTGAGAATATGGCACTGGTGGAGTCTCAAAGTGCTGGTTCATCTTTGGTCTATCTTGACACCGACGAGGAGCACTTCCCTGTTGTGGAAATACAGCCGAGATGGTCACATTTGCAATCTGCTAACTCTTTGGGAGGGATCCCTTAAACAATGGAGGAGAGACAATTCCAGCCGTAGCTTCAGGCATGGGAGTATTATCTTTATTTAGCACACCTCTCACAACCTCCATAACCAGGCTCATCTGTGTCTTCAGTTGATTGACCTCTTCCTTCAGCATTCTCTAGTCTTGAATCAATAGTTTCATGTTCCCCATAAACTGTCCCATCTGGCTTCATACTTGCCTCAATTCCGCTTGAATTTGCTCCATGATCAACTTCTGAATGGCTTGAGCAGTTAAGTACTGAACTTCGGAGAGAACCAGATCAGGACAAGAATAACCAGCCTCGAACACCTGTTATGCAAATGAGTATGGAAATGCAATGCAAATGCCATGTTCGAATATTTCCAAGGAATCATTCTGCTTTGATTCAAGTTTTTGACAAAAGAACCATAAGAAATAGACAGAAGTGCTCAACAGCGAGTCTCAAAATTAATATCCTTGGAAATACGAGAACATGTATGTCAGAATGCAAAATGATGATGCAGATTTAATAGACATGGGATCAAGGCTTCCATAAAGCTCTATACTGCTATGTTGCTGAATGGATAAGTTCAAAGGTCTGTTCTGAAGAGAATACCGGAATACCAGAATATCCGAATAACCAAAATACTAGAATAACCAGAATACCAGGATGATAAGTTCACACTGATAAGAGAACCAGGATACCAGGTAGGATGAAAGTTACGGTTACCTGCAAACCTGTAAGAAACCGCCCATTCTCACATGTGGGTTCTAGAAAACCGAGGATCCTCAGTATCCCGGGATCTCAGGTCGAGAAATGATGATACGTTCACCATTTCTGGTTTGGCATCATCATCAATCGATGAGGCCTCAACTGATTCCCCTAAAAAAAAATCATCATATATGAGTTCCCAGCATCGGGTCCTCGGATCAAGAATGCGTAATGGGTTTGCCATTTCTGGTTTGTCATTATCACATCTCGGGAGGAGTGTCGTTACTGAGTCCTCGGGAATGGTCACCAGAGTCGACAGTTTCTCAAGAGAATAACTACTGGCCTGTATCAACATACAGTAGTAGATATCTCCCGATAGAACCTTGTCTGGCTGTAGGTCTCATGAACACCTGACGTGGCCAACACCACGAGAGAGTCACGCCTACCCACGCTAATACCTATGTGTATGCTCAAGCCTTGGTAGTGGGCTTATCTCTCAGAAATCCCAACCTGCCAAACAGAAAATCCAGCACAGCACAACACAGTCCAGCATAATAATGAAATGCAATGCCATAAATGCGGTAAATACAGTAAAACAGTAATATAGTGATACAATAATACAGTAATATACAACCAAATAAAGCACCACAATAAACACCCAATTAAAATAAACAACCAAGCACTAGGATTGACTCGCTTAGGGAACCAGAGTCCCCAGCAGAGTCGCCAGCTGTCGCTCACAGGATTTTCATCCAAGTACAAACGCGAAAGTGGCGCGGAAACAGAGTCGCCAGCAATGTGTATTTATCCCAAGAGAGGGAAAGGAAACACCGTGTAAACCTGAGGGAAAGAAAAAGCATGGTCTCGCGACCAAGAGAAACGGGTAAGGGAGTCGGTTACGTGAGGGGAAGGTATAAGCACCCCACACGTCCATCGTACTCGATGGGATCCACGCTTGTTGTTATCGATCAAAGGGTGTCGTCATCTGGAGCTCCACTGCTACTGGAAAGGAGAAGAAACCGGAATGGAAAAGAACGAAGAAACGAGGAGGAAAAGAAAAAGAAGTGACTCGATAGGACATCGTCGTCCTAGGCCTACGTATTCCCTCGTGCAATGGGAACGTCAAAGTCAACGTAGTTCGGACATGAACTACGGGGGGAGGTTGCTCGCCAAGACATCGCCGTCTTGTGCCTACTTATCCTCAATCTAACCAGAGAGAGGAAATCAGAGCAGTCATAGTTCGACCTAACAAGGTCTTAGTGTTTTTTATGAGTGACAGTAAGTTCGCGTCCGACAGTTAGGGTTAATGCCTATTTGCGACAAAACGGAAAATAACGTGCTCTTTTTTGAAAATGGTTTGAGACCTAACAATCCCGAAGGATGAAAAAGTTTTGAGTTTATTTTTGTGTTTTTTAGACAGAAATGGATTGAAGTTAGTTTGTAACTTGCATTGCACCCAAGTCTACAACATAGGAACGAATGCGTCGCATATCGTCCCTAACAGGACGTACACTAAACATCCTAGAAGAATGAAGGGAGACCCCCCATTCTTCACTTCCCATATATAAGGCTCATGTGCAATACACGTTAACCTTTGTTAAGTGTTTTAGAAGGGTTATAAGATGAGAAGAGAAGACTCAAAGGAAAAGAAAACACTAAGGGGAATTCTATCCTAAAGTTATCTTGCAAAAGATGGCCCTAAGGGGAGGTTTAAGAACAACCTAAGTCTAAAGAAGAGAGAGGGATAGCACTACCTAATGCTTATCCGACTTCACCTTAATAAAAAATTAAGGATGAGCCAGGATCCCAAAGGGATGTGAAGAAGTTCTACACAATCAAGCATTATATCATGTAATCCACACATAAAAGAGAAGTAAAGAGATGAGATGAAAGGAGGAATGAGCATGAATAAACATCCACATACTCATAAGTCTTACCTCTGCCCCTACATAAAAGGTTAGTACCAAATCAACACAAGTATTGAATACAAGTGAAAGAAAGTGAACCAAACCATGTTAGTTGTCTTAAGGAAACTTCCTAAGAAGCAAACAAGGTTTGAACCAAAAGGAATGAGTCCTAAGGTTTAAGAACCATCCAAGGTCAGTAGGTATAGGTCAAAGTATCCTACTAAGGTTAACATGCCAAATGAAAGTAAACAATGTCAAACAATGCACTAAACAATCATACAAATGCAAGTTATGCACTAACTATGCAAGATGAAAGCATATGGTTCTTAAACATGAATAAATTCAACTACACACATTAAAGTAAGAATTGAATGACATTTATAAATGTATGTAGATGTCATTAAGATGGCATGTGAATCATGAATGGAAGCATAGAGAATGATTAAGCAAGAAGAAGTGAAGACAAAACACCACTTAAGTTCAATCAAACATGCATAACTTGTAACACAAGTAAAGAATGAAGATGCAAGATGAACATACATGTTTGAGGGATGCAAGTCAGTAGCATATGGTATATGGGATGATACTTAAAATACAATAATGAGCACACAAAGTTCATACATATCTCATGGTGATGCAAATTCAAGATTAGGAGCAAACATGCACAAGTAAGATCAAACAAGTATTAAATGTTCATGAACTTATGAAACATGCAAGATGCATTTAGAAATCATGTTATATGATTGAGAATGATCACAAACAAAACATGAATCAAGTATTCATGGATGTACAATATCACACATGCATTAACAAAGACAAGTCATCAAAGACATGTAAGAAGATAAGCACAAGTCCACAAAACAATTCAAGTTAGAATAAGTGCATACAAGTCATTCCAAGATGAACAAGTAATGACCTATAATATGAGAAAAAGGACTTATAATGTTCACAAAACATGTATCAAGAGGTCTCAACAAGTATCAAGGAGGATTACATACAATGCACATCAAAACCCTAGCACATGATCTCTAATATTCACATAAACAAAGATGCATTTATGAATTCACAAAGAACATGTTAAGAAGCCAAGAAAATTGGAAGAAGGAAAGTATATTGAAGTGAAAACAGCAATCAAACATGCCTCAAAAGAAAGGACCAAATCTCATTAAGAACCATGCTAAAACATGCTTCACACGTTCACACAAGTAAGATAAGGATTGTGCACAAATATGGCATTCAAACATTGACCAAAAATGATCCCAAAAATCCAAAACAATTACATGAAGTGCTTCAAGATATCGTACAAGCATGTACCAAGTTCCATCTGAAAATTCAAATCCTAAGTACCTCAAAAAATTCACCAATTCAGCATGTTTCATGAAGAGAGCTCATACAAAATGTCTCACATTGAAAAATTCATGAAAAATAGAAAAATAAACCAAAAATGGAAGATAAAAATTTCAAAAATTAGTTAAATGTGTTATGATGCTCCATGAATTTATTTAGGATTTTTAGGAATGCACAAGTATTTTTAATAAAAGATTTTCATTCATGTGTGAAAAGAAAAATAAAAAACAAATAAAAGAAGCCAGGGGGTGCAACACAAGTAAAAATCCAGTTCAAACTGCATTGGGCTCAAAAGGAGGGGGTGCGCATATCAAAATCACAAGGGCCAAAGCGCGCAGAGCATACCATGTGCTCAGTCAAAAAAGGTTGACTCAAACAAAGCCATTGGATCCAGTCAAATCAAGATGATCAGGAAAATATGCACATCTAAGGATTCACAATGCACGCACATGATAATTAATGATGTTACACACACATGGCATCACAAAGTCAAAACAAAGTCAGAGAAGTGAAGGCACGTGAGAGGGAGTATGCTCATTAATGCGCTGGCATGATGATACGCGTTGGATCAAAAAAGAGCAACGAACAGGACTTAAAATGGGATCAAACTAGGGTTTATGTGAGAATGAATTCTCAGGTGGTCGGAGAAGACTCTGGACGTCTTCTCCGGCGAGTAGCCACCGTGCTCAGCCTCACATGTCACTAGAAATTGACAAAACCTATGCCACTCTACTCCTTATGCTACGCAGATTCCAAATCTAGCCTAAAAATCACATATAATGCACACACACAGAGAAACGAAGGAAAACTTTTTGCCTTAAAATCAAGATCTATGCTCTTATGGAGCCTATCAACTAGCCAGAGTCACAAGAGCTTCTATTAAGCTCAAAACCAACAAAAATCAGCTCTAAATTCACAAAACAAAGGTAGCGGTATTTGAAATAGAAACCTAAACTTGATGAATCTTTGAGTACAAGAAGACCAGAGAGGAGGCTCCTAGCTTGCTTGAGCTTCAAATCAGCCAAATAAAGACAGTGCAAAACTTCAAATCAGTTGGTAGAGATGAATGAAATCGAAGTGCAGCTTCTCTTCCTTTGCTTAATCCATGAATGATTCTTCAGAGATGAAGATGAAGAATAGTAGAGAGATCAAGCTTCGAGAGAACGATAGAGCAAATTGAGAGAGAGAGAGAGAGAGAATGAAAATTTTAGAGAAAATGAAGAATGATCCCAGTTAGTTGCGAATTCTGTTAGAGGTTTATTTTTATATGCTTGGTTAACTGTTTGCCACCATGGTTAACAGTTAGAACCATGGTTTGTGAAAGGTGCATTGAGAAAGAGGGGGTGGAGTGAAACTGAAATGAATGGAGAGTGAGTGAGATGTATGAGCTGGCACGAGTTTGATTCAATGTGTAGAGGGACATGAAGGTTTATGATGAAGTTCAAATGGAAGGTGATGATGGTTTTACTGAGTTTGCAGCAGCTACTTGTGGTGTAATCTTCTTCTCTTTCTCTTGGTTTGAACAAAAGAGGAAAGGATGGTACATGAGCATGATATGTGTAAGGGTTGGTTTAGCTTAAAATGGCAAGGTTATACATGTATGTTGATGTTAGCATGTGCATAATGACAACAAAAGAACCTGTTTCGTGGCATGACATAACAAATTTTCATCACTTGATGCACCTTCTCATGTTAACAACTTTAGCAAGTAATATATCACTAATCAATGGATGAGAGTACAAGCTTTTTGGCTTTTTGGAAATATATCATGGAGTAGAACAAAATTGGAGTTGAAAACAATCCCAATACAACCACTTAAGATGCTTAAAAATGTCCATGAAAACACTTGGTCACGACTGGGTTGGTTGACCAACTTGCCTTGGTCGTGCCCTCTCCTTGTGCATGTGAATGGATCAGCTTGATATCACCTACTTTAACTCACCATATCTTCCCATACATTGATCCAATGAAAATTCCTCCAACACCAAAGTTGTAGAGGAGATCAAGAGGAAAACAACTCATGTTGAACATTTTTTCATTTGAAATCTCCATCATAGAGAAATTTGCCTTTGAACCTGGACACAACATGCATAAAAGGTGTTTGATCAAATTACTGCGAGCCACACACGTATTTGCTTTGCCTGACCAGTCACAATGCCTTGTGAACCCTCCGCTTTAATCCATCATATCTCCCTTGATTTTGATCCAATGGAGGAGTTCTTGTTATGGTTTTGAAGCTTAGAATGTGAACTTTAATTAGGCCCCTTGAAATTTTCCATTTGGAGCTTGGAACATAGAAAAATAATACCCTAAAGTTTACCCTTCAGCTTGTCAATACTTGCCATAAATGGAAACCCTACATTGCTATTTTTGGCAACTTTTCATATCTTTTGATTTCTTGTGAATCTCTTGCTATTTCTTGATCAAATCTTCATCAATGGATATATTTGACATGACAAACAAGATTTTGACCTAAAAAAGTCAGGAGTTGACTTTTTCCTCTGCACAGTTGACTTTTCCCTAATCTGATTAATTCTTAACCAATTGATCAATTGAAGATCTTTTGAAATGAACCAATGGGCAATACTTCATCCTTGGACAATTGAGAGCATATGGAAAACCTTGAAATCAAACTTTGGCTCAAAAATTCATTTGCACTGACTTTCCACCAAAACCCTAATTTTGCACTAGTTAGGAGAATGTGATTCACTTGAAACTAGCGGGATACCCGTACATTCGCACGGGTACCCGTCGGTGATGCGCATTTGTTTTTATTTAAATTTTGAAAAAAAAATAATAGGATTAATAAAAATTAGTAAATAAAAAGTTAGTCAATGAAAATTAATAAAAAATTTAAAAAATAATTAAACTTAAAAATCAATTAAACATCTTTAAAATTATTTTGAATATTTTAAAATAAAAATTAAATATATATATTTATTAACAATCACATATTTTTTATACCATGTGTCACATACTAAGTTCAAATTGAGTTTGATAATCTAGTGGGATACTCGTGCCTTCGCACGGATATCCTTCGGTGACGCACATTTTTTTCATTTAAAAATTAAAAAAAAAATGATTAATAAAAATTAGTAAATATAAAAAATATAATTTATATTTTAAAAAAATAGAATAAATATTTGCGGACACTGGTTGGTATTTTTTTATAAAATATTTTTGTAATAATTTAGTTTTAAAAAAATATCAAATAATAACAGTATTTGTAAATATGAATATAATTGTATAAATAAATATTAGTAATATTAATAAATACATTTTGTCAGTGTTTAGATTCATACATTACTTTAATTATATTTACCTTTATTTTCTTTAATTGTAACATAACCAGTGTGTTCGTAAAGATTATGGTCTGGATACTCGTGCGTTCGTATGGATACTGATGAATTATGCACAATTGTTTTCAAAATGTAATAAGAATGAATTTTGTTTTTACATTATTTATAAAAATATTTTGATAAATAAAAAAATTGTTCCCAAGGATAACAGTATTTGGATCATCCCTACACTAATTTTCATATATAAAAATAAAGTTCAATCTAAAGTATTTAAATGTTTCCCGTGTATAAAAATATTTGTCTCATATGCTTTACTATATTATCAATGACTTTATTTTTTCATTTTAGTAACTTAATTTTTCCAGTAGATATATATTTTCTCTTACAATCTCCGAATTTAGGTAAGTAATATTAAAAATATCTTTTTTGTGGGATACCCATAAAGATCAAATAACAAAATTTTAAATAATTAACGATTTTTAAAAATAAATTTGAAATTTCAGATATTGATATTTGACTCATTTCTACAATAAAATGTTAAATTTATCACTAATTTTCATAAATATTTAATACATAATAAAATGTATTTAATGATATTTAAACAATAGATACAACGATACATTTTTATAAAAAAAATTTAAAAACTTTAGTTTAATCCATTTTAAAAAATAATCTAACTCAAAAATCAATTATACACATTTAAAATTATTTTGATTATTTTAAAATAAAAATCAATATATATATATATATATATATATATATATATATATATATATATATATATATATATATATATATATATATATATATATATATATATATATATATATATATATATATATATTTGTCTCATTTATTTCTTTATTAGTAACATAAATAATTAAAAAAAACACATTTTCCCCATATTATGTTTAAATATATATATTTTTTAGATTATAAAATAAATATATATTGATCAATGATGAACTTGACCTGTTAACATTTTAGTTTTTTTTTTTTTAAAATAATGCTATTGTACATAATATATAAAAAACATCATACATATTGACTCTATGGTATGAATAACTAAATAATAGTAAGAAAAATTTAAAATTGAATACTGATTATGATTTTATTTTTCTTAAAAAAAATTATTATTTTCTATATCCATTTCTTCATTTTTTTTAATATTGATTTTCCATTTTTTTTAAACGTATGAATTAATTGTTCCATTATGACTGAAGTTACATTTAATATTTTAGAGTGTATTAGTATAATATTTTCTTTTAAACACTTTCTTTAAAAAATAAAAACTATAGTGTCACTTTTAAAATCAGATAAAATCCGATTTGTAGTGAATTAAATGTATTGGTTAAAAAAATATAAGTTTTTCTTAACGAAACAATTTTAGTTGAATTGAACAAATTATTAATAATTCTGTTAAATTTTCAATTATTTAGACATGAAATAACACTAATTTTATTAAATTATAAACTTAAATTAAAAACCACATTTAATTCCTCTCGTATTTAATTATGTAATTATTATTTTAATTGCATGAATTTTAATTAATAACATTAATTATAGTTCACTTTTTCATATATTTTCTTTTCCTTCCATCAATTATACAAATATTATTTATAAATATATTTAAATATGAAATAAATGTTTTTTTAATCATTCATTTATTTCTATTTATTATAGAACGGTTTTTTAATTTCTAAATCTTAAAGTTAGTTTGATTTTTTGTTTTTTTATTACTTTAGCAAATTTAAACAATAAAATTCAAATTTTAATATGAAGAATTATATTCCTTTTTCATTCTCATTTTAATCCATCTCTAAATGAAAAATGATTGTAACTCCATATAACTTTAATATTTAAATATTTTTATAGTGTTTTAAAAAAAGTGAAGGTATCTTAATTTTTCTTTAGTAGTGTACGTTATATTTGCATTTTAATAAGTGTTGGATTTATCTACAAATTAAAAGAAATAGTAACTTAATTTAATAAAATTTAATAATATTGTAATTATTACTCTATTGAAATAAGAGTAATTTAAATTTATAATTTAATATTATTGATTATGATTTTGTTTATAATATAATATAATAAGATTTATTGCTATTGTTATGATTTGAAATTTAATATTATTGAGTAGGACATAAAATCAACATTGAGTACAATATTTGAAAAAAGCATTACCAATAATGGAAAATAAAATAATCATATTTCTAATTACATATTTGTAAGAATTACAGAATTTATGAGTTTATTTTGTCTACCCCAATTCATACAAAGCACACTACTTTTTACACTTTACAAATTGACGTTATTTTTCTTTCTTTTTTTTTAATTTATGTTGAAAATATTTTTTACGTCATATATAAACTATTAAATTACTCATAGTTATTAATAAAAAAGTACACTTGATAAAATATAAAGATTCATATAAATATATTTTATATTTAAAAAAAACTTATTAATAGCAATTCAATAAAACTTGTCTGAGCGATGCACGGGTAGATGTCTAATTATCTTTATATGTATTTAAATATGTAATGAATATTTTTTAATTATTCATTTATTCATAAATTAGTACTAAACAGTTTTTTTAATATTTAAATCTTAAAGTTAGTTTTTTTTAGCAGTTTTATTAATTGAGAAATATTTGAACAAAAATATATTTTGAATATCATTGTTTTTTATTTTGTAACATTCTCTTTCTTCTATAAATTGAGAATTAGTTTCTTTCTTCTTTATTGATGATTAAACCATTTTCTGCAATATTCTCTTTCTTCTATCATTTGAATTAATTTGCAATATTCTCTTTCTTATATCAATATAATTAATTTGTAATCAATTTTATATAGGAGGTTGTGATTATTTTGCTCAAGTAGTTGATTTTTTTGTAAGTTAAAATAAAAATAAATTAAAGAAACTCCAGCCATCATAAGATATGTTGTGGGAAGTTACACCCGTACAAGAAAAAAAAAAACACAAACACAACACAAAGCAACCACCTAATACATAAATTTCTTAAAAACAAACCAGACCCTAATTTTAACTAAAATCAAACCAGAATTTTATTTTAGATTCTCCCAACTTTGAACCTACAGCCCTACAACATATTCTAAAAAATAGCAGTGACAACATATTCAATTAAACCTCAGCTTGTTACACAACACCAGAATAACAACTAACAATTAAACTTCTATGATTTCCACTTCGACCAATTACCCTATTAAAATAGTGAATAACTTGCGATATATAATTGCAATCAGCCACAAATTATCCCAACAGGAAGTATGCCTTACTCTATGGGGAGACACACTGACACAACTCTACATCACTACAGAACAACTCCTAGTCGATCAAAATATTTCTCCACTATAACCTTTTCTTTTTAATGATTTCAGTCTGTCGTCATCCTAGTGTGTTTCCATTTTGCGAACCTGCACCGACTACTCTCACATGATCATAATCGTTATAAACATCATTTAAAATATCAATCGGTTCATTAATCCAACTCCAACTGTCAAAGAATCAACCTCTTATTCTAAGGATCACTTGTATGAATCAACACATTTTAAATTACAATATTTGAAGCTTTTGATTAACCATGACATTTCAATTTCCTTTTCTTTAGTCATCTTATCGTTTTCATATTTCACAATCTGTTTAAAAAAAGATGCTACAATTTTGTTATATATTATTCCACTTGTACTTCCTGATTCAGGTTACAACATACTATAATTATCCAATATTTATCACAATAATGTAAGCATTTTCTATTAGGATAAAAAAAAATGCATACATTATATCCATCTTAAAATGAGGCTGCAAATGGTATAGTATCTTCAAAGATATCATCTAAAAAGAAAGGCAATGAAAATATGTTAAAATAAGTTAATGCTTTGTTAATTACCTTGTTTAACTTGAGGGCCAAAGACAACAACATCAAGTAAAATTGACAAACACCTTATAAATATAACTTTCTCTTCTAAAAGATAATATGCAACATCAAGGAGATGTCTGCTAAAAGAATAGATGCAAAATAGTATCAAACTTTCACTTAAAAACATAATGAAAAAAGAGATAAAAGAGCATTTGTTATTCTATCAATTTTTTTATAAAAAAAATCAAATATATACAAAAGTATAGACTAATAGCTCCATAACCCACCTTTAAAACATACACTAAATCAAAAACATAATTAAATTTGAAACAAAATAAAGACGGTAAAAACGAAAACTTTGAAAGCAACATACTCGTCGGTGTTGTTAGACAACGGTAAGGAGCATGAAGTATGCTTCCTGAATTCAACTAATTCATACAAATAAAACCAGAAAAAAAAATTAACAAAAAATCTAAAAAGGAAAAAAATGAAAAGGAAGCAACACAAGAAGAGAGAACAAAAAGCCGAAAATCGAAACAACGCGCTTTGATACCGACATGCAAACTTGTTCGTTATTCCTTTCCGACAGAAGAGATCTGGAAGCAATTTCAACTTCTCTTGTTATGCATAAACCTGTCCAAAAATATGAAAATAGTTTTGGTCAAAAACTCAAAACCCCAAACCATAATAAAAAAATATATCGAACATCGAAATAGTTGCTGATATACAAAAAAAACAACCGGTAGCAAAAGTTTGTTATCCACTCATTTATGAAAGCCAGCCGTTAGAAAAATGATTTTTCACTCATCATCAGTTGAAACCCAAAAAAAATAATCGAAATGAAACACAACAAATCATCTGAAAATAACATAAAACTGCCGAAAACTTGTTGCTTCCACCACAGATCTACCATCGCGAAACCGTACACCAGAGTAAAACAGCCGGAAACGCCAAAGACGCCGTCGTCTCCCATATTCTGACTGGTGCCCCTTTTTTACTTCTGGGAGTTTCTCAAGGGTCTCGCCATTGTTGAGTACTGTTAAGGTAGATACTGCGTTGAAAAAACTCAGACCGTGGAAGAAAGCGAGAGCGTGGAAAGGAAGGTGGTTTGTGGCAAAATGAAACGGTGAGCAGAAATGGAGTATACATGAGTCCATTTGTTCATTGGAAAAGAAAGATTTGATAGGACGTTTTGAGAAAGGATAAGAGAGAAAATAGCTGCCACAGTTGCATTGGAAAGGTAATAAAAAAGATACAAAACATTTGTTTAATAGGAAGCATAAAGTTACATTACATACCATAAAAAGCAAAAAAATTACATACCTTAGAAAGCAAAACAAATCCAAAGCCAAGGCAGTGTAGAAAAGTTATAACGTGGACCTTGAAAGAGAAAGTGTGTGTTGTTCAGCCAGATGCACCACGTGGCAGTGTTTGGAAGCAGAAGGGTAGATGCGTCTTTTCCAGAGCATCTACCTTTCTTATATGGTAGATTGCTCATGTACCTTGATCACATGCTATGAACCAAATGATATGAAAAGATGATAATGCAAAAATGAAATGAAACATAAGCCAGTTACATGTTAGAAAAAGAAAGGGCAAATTTTGGGGTGCTACACTCTGGCTTGGGCAGCCAAACGTCTTCGCCATTATATGATTTGTCACACTACTTGGTTAATCTCCGAAATGGATCCAATCAAGTATGTCTTTGAAAAGCCTGCTCTCACGGGAAGGATAGCCCGTTGGCAGATGTTGTTATCAGAATACGACATCGAGTACCATGCTCAGAAAGCCATCAAAGGAAGTATTTTAGCCGATTATTTGGATCATCAACCGATTGACGATCAGGAATCAGTCGGATTTGACTTCCCACACGAAGATGTCATGTACTTAAAAATGAAAGATTGCGATGAACCACTACCCAGTGAAGGGCCAGAACCAGGTTCCCCATGGGGACTTATCTTTGACGGAGCTGTCAATTATTATGGAAACGGAACTGGGGCAATCATCATAACACCTCAGGGCACCCATATTCCTTTCACTGCCAGATTAACGTTCAAATGTACAAACAACGAGGCCGAATACGAAGCTTGTATCATAGGTCTCGAAGAAGCGATTGACTTAAGGATTAAGAACTTGGATGTATATGGCGACTCAGCCCTGTTTATCAATCAGATCAAAGGAGATTGGAACACATACCAATTAGGATTGATTCCTTACAAAGATTACGCGAGAAGGTTGTTGTTAACTCTACTTTATATGATGCTTTTCTTTTGAATGTTTTAGAGCAATAGTGTCACATGCAAGTATACATGCTTGGTAATGTAGCAAGTGATAAAGTAAAGGTCGAACTCACAGGGAAGTGTAAAGTATTTGAACTACTGATATTAGTTTTCTTTGTTTAAGAAAAGTATGAGCAAGGTAACGGAAATATGAGAATAAAGAACAAGAGCACACACAATTAACTAAAATAACTTAAAGCTAAAGAGGAGTTAAAATATCAGAGTAGTTAATGAGCTAAATCCATTAGTATATTTGTTGTTTAAATGCTTTTATGATGTGAAGTGTCATGCCTCAAAAGGTCATAATGTGATCTAGTGGTGTATCTCTACAACATCAAAAACATGTATAACTAGGGCAAGGGAACAAATCTCTAAGTCTCACTTGTAACCCTAAAATACGTCTGGTTTTAATTCTGAAAAATCTTTATGGTCTCAATTTCTTATCTCTAAGCAAGTTGAATTAAGTGAATATCTCTATCCTACTTTATTAACCATTTTTGTTATGAAATCCACTTGTTTATTGGATCCCTCTCAACAACAAGCGTTTACTTTTTTCCCAGTTGATCACTCTAAGAACCAAGTTTATAGCATAAAAACACAGAACAAAATAAGACACTAGCCAACACATCATATTACATAAAAACAACTTTTATACTAACTTCATCTGTCTCATCAAACAAAGGTTTAGCTGATAGTGAGCTGAGTACAAACTACTGGAATGAAATTAATAGGAAACATCATCTTACAGAGTGTAGTAAAGAAATGCAACCTAATAATAGCATGGAGATCTCTTGCGTTGGATAAACAGCAACAACTCTCTAATAATACTCTCTAATAATACTCTAACTCTTGAAAATGAAAATAACTTAAGAACTGAAAATAAACTATTGTTGTGTGTGGAATCTCTCGTCCTTCTCTTTAATGCGCAAGCTCTTTTTATATAGTGATGAGTGGAAGTGGTCGTTACTCCTTTATTGGATCATGGGTCTCTTGACAAAATTAAGGTTAGGCCCAAATCAAATCGTCATGTGGACTAGCCGTCCTTCAACCCTTCCATTGTAAGCAATCTGGTACAGATGTTGGTGGGAGACAAATCTGCTTTTTGCAGGCGGCTGTGGCAGGATGGTGGAGCAGAGTAGACGGCTGGTGGTGTTGGTGTTGAGCGCTCTTTGCTGCGTGGTCCCCACCGTACTAGCTTTTGTCCTCTAGCTTTCTTGATCTTATCCATTTCTTTTGCTCCAATGTTCTTTAAAATGCTGCCACGTGAGCCCTAATCATCCTTGGCTTTTCATCACCAATCTCCAACTCTCTTGGTGAAATAGTTGATTAAATTATCAACTATTTTCTCTTCAAATAGCTCCTCATTCTGTACCATAATCTGTCAACTGGGGTCATGCTTCTTCTCATCATCATCTAACTTCCTTTTAGAGGATAAACACAAAGAAAACGTAAAAGAAGCACATAAAGTGCTTAAAGCTTGAATCATGCTAAAACACCCTAAACTCATGCTACATAAGTGAAATCATGAACTGGAAATGTCACATAAATTGGGTTAAAGTAACACACTAAAATAGTGTTATCACTCCCCCAAACTTGAATGATCACCTGTCCTCAGGTGATGTGACAGTGAAAGACATAGGAAAGTGAAATTGGTCATCAACAGCTTCAGTCAGGTTTAGCAGGGTAATGAGGCTTATGAATTGGAAGGGTCAGGAAACGGTATTGGTGCAAGTTGCTCAGCTTTGCAATTGTCCCAAAGTTTTGTTAGCTCATAGGGGAACTGACGTCTCCTGCCACGACCCTACTCTTCTAGGAAACAAGCCACAATTTTCTCTTTTTGATCCCCTCTTTGTGTACTCTCGTGTGTGGGGTCTCTTCTCTTTTGGTTTCACTTAAGGAATTCTGTCCTGATTCTCAAATGATATTTTTGACTAACACATTTGGGACCACACTTATCCACTTATTATTTTTGTTCTTTTTCTTCTCTTTTTTTTTTGGTAAAACGTTTCATCTTACAATCTTCACATATGAGTTCAACTGGATATTATGATGAAGACGCTTGTTGTTCCTCCAGTTTTAGGCACAGGAACTTTATTGGTGGTCTTTGCCACTTTTTGCACACTTTTGTGTGTCTTTGTGTGTCTTTTTGCACATATTTGTGATTGTCTCAACTATTATTTAAATCTTCTTATCCTTCCCTTCGTGATTCCTAGGATTTCAACCTTTCCCTTGATTTTCACAATTCGGTTATCTTTTGGAAAAAAAATTCTGGCTGGTTTAATAGACTAGTGTTGTCGTGATAGAGAGCATCAGTCTCCTCTGTCAAACTCATTTGGTGTAACTCCTACACCTTGCTTTGCTTACACCTAACAGCTTCATTCCCCATTTTCATTCTTGAGCCCAGAAATTAAAAATTTAAGCTCCCGACTTAGTTGAATCCCAACATTCCCTAGTTCTTCCTTATTCTAAGTTATGATAAACACAAATTTAACAAAAGAATTATCACACAAAGTGCCACACAAATATCATTAAAACAAACATAAAACAGCAGGTCATCATGTTTTGGGAGTGTTACATCATCCCCACAAGAAAATTAAAAACATCTGGCTCAAAACACGGCCAACCAAACACAATATCCAAAACATTATCCATGAGTAAAAAATAGGACAACAGTCATAGACACGACATCAATAGACAGAAACAGTTGATTGCAGAGGGTTAGAATTGGTGAAAATAGGCTGAGTACTGATACCCTCCCCCAAACTTAAAGTAAGGACAATGTCCTCACTGTTTAGTGATGAGAGGTGGCAAGTCAGTGCTTGCCTATTTCACCTTACCACTTAGGCCCTAAGCTTGGAGCTCTTTCTTAGTGCTTGCACAGTTTGCTTCTTTTTATTCTTCTTCATCTCCTGCACTCCCAGATCTTTCGTTTCAACGCTCTCTCCAGCTGTGCCTGCAGTAACCTCCTTCCTAGCAGCTTTCGTTGGACTTTTTGCCTTCTGTTGAGGCTGCTCTTCCATTTTCTCCCGCTGCTCCTCCGCAACAAATGTTTTCCTTATTCACGGCAGGTTCCATGACAGGCATGGGTTTTGGCTCAGCTCTGTTCTTTTCTATCTCCTCACTATCCGCCTCCTCATCTTCTTTGGCAACTTCTTCTTTTTCTGTCTCCGTGGAGGAGTAATATTTCCTCACTTTTTCTGCTTCCATGTATTTATCTCCTCTTTCAGATTGCACCATCTCTTCCACAGTATCTTCCTTTTCTTCACTTCTTCATTCATCCTCATTAGCGGTCTCCTTGTTCATTTTCAAATCCTCAACATCCTTGTCTACTTCTAACAACATAGTTTCCAAGACTTCATCTTTTTCTGATCCTTCCTTCTCTTGATCTGATTTGTTCAAGTCAAATTTGTTGGCATTCGTTGCAGGGCTGTCAGGTGGTGTCGTGACTGCAGCCGTCTCCTTCTTCTTCCATTCAGCTTTCAGCTTCTTTTTCTTTGGGCTTTCCTCCATTCCTAGAGGTGGAGACGAATATGCCTTCCTTAGTTTCTTCTTCTTTTTAACTTGGCTTTGGCTGGTTTCCACAGACACACCTTTGCTGGTCTCTTCAACATCCTTCTTCTTTGACTCCTTGTCTTTCTTTTTCTTTTTAGCCTTCTCCTTTTTCGTGAGTTTCTTTTCCTCCCCTTCATCAGCAGCAACAACTGGTTCAACAGTCCCTACAATATAATCTGGGAATTTTGGAGCCTCCAGCGCATTAGATGGGGCTTGCATGGCCCGCATTTTATCTAGCCATTGCGCCTTGGCCTTTTGGTAAGCAAAGTATGCTTGTTGATCTTTCTACATCTGCCTTAAGATCTCCATTGTTGGGTCTTGCTCCTCTGTTCCATATGAGTTTTGACTTGTTATAGCTGCTCTCTTCCTTGATCCTTTGAGCCTCATGAGGGTCATAATCAGTGTCTTATCCAATGGCTATTGTGGGGAGCTAAAGTTGTCTGGGTCATACTTAGACACACCATGTCTCCGACACAAAGTTGTAATCAAGCAAAGGAAATAGAGCATCCCCTCTTTCTTTTTGGAACAAGCATGGATTTCATGTACTATGATCTTCCCAACATTGATGGGTCTCAACCCACTGATACAGTGTAGAAGTACTAGATTTGCCCTAGAAATCATCTCATTGTGAGCGGTTGGCTTGATAGAGTGCTTCAAGAACTAATACCATACTTTGACCTCTGGCCTGAGATCCATTCTCTTAACTGCTTTATCCACCCATTTGGCACTCGGGACGCACAAAGATTCCAGATATGCATCATACTCGTCTTCTTGAGAACTTAGTACCAAGTTTTGGTACTTATCCTCCACACCTTCTAGTTTGAAGTAGAAGTTGATATTCGAGTCAGTATACACAACTTTTCTTCCTCTTATGATAATCTCCAATCATTTGTGTCTTGGATCAGTGAGATTTGCATAAAACTCCTTGACTAGGCTAGCATTGTATACACCAGGCTGCTTACACAAATGTTCCCATTTCAACTTTGAGATTGTAGTGCCAATGTCCCCTGATAGTCCCAGGTTTTCATTAGTACCATCCATTATGAAGCCACGCTCAGCAAAAATACTCATCTTGCTGAAGTGTTCCATGTAACGCCTGTGTGCTTCCACATTGACAAAAATCTCGTCTTCGTCCTAACTTGATATGTCAATGGTAGGGGTGACATTCTTCTTTATAGTTGCTTTGTAACGGCGGCCGGTTTGTGGGTCTCGTGCCATTTTTCTTGAGTGAAGGAGGAAAAAGGGTGTGGGAAATTTTTAGGGTTACGGAGAAGGTGATGAAATGAAAGATGAAGAGGTTTTTGTTTGAAGGTTTGTGTATAGGTATAAGTGGGGGGAAGTTGGAAAGATGCTTGGGAAAAGTTTTTAGAAAATAATAACATAAAACGTTTCTTGAAAGGTGGAGAGAGAAATTTTCCGTTTTTGTGCTTCGTAGGGAAAGGATTGGAAAGGGTTAGGTCTGACAGCTGAAAAGATGTATTTTAGTGAGTTTGCGTGTTTAGGTGGCTAAAGTGTCTGACGTGGCAGACCTGGCCATCGTGACTCTGCTATCACACAAAGCCTAAGACGCTTACTCCCTATGATGCGTTTCGTTTCTCTCTCTTCCTCCTTAAACACAACGTTTCATTTCTTTTCTGATTTTCCAAAAGAAAAATAATCAACGCCAACTCAGCATTAATATTAATCTCATTGGACTTAGGAAAACAACATTGGTTTGTTTAAGTTGGTTTTCAAGAACAGTTTAATTTGCAGATTATAGACATCTTCATCAAATTGAATCCATGTATATTTATTTAGTGAGGTGTTTGGAAAATAAGCAATCTACATTTAATACAATAAACTTAAGGTACTTACAACAATGGTTATCTATTGTAACAGATATCATAAGTAATTTTTGTTTTATATAATTTCGCTGCTGATGGGTTTCGAACCCAGAACCTAAGTGTATGTATCGCAACGGTTTATTATCATAACTGTTGTGATATATGGCGCGCGTTTTGCCTTTCAACAACGGTTTCTAGACCGTTGTAAAAACAGCGAACTTACAACGACAATCTACATAACAACGCCTTCGCCCGCGTCATTATATGTCATTCCAAGCCGTTGTTAAATGGGTTTTTCGTAGTAGTGTCATCTCTCTGTTTATCACTTATCAAAACAGAAAATCAAAACAAAACCTAATCCCGGATAACTATTGTAAGTAGCACACTTGTTGATTCAAATATCCAAGTTGTTGTCCATCTTTTATCCTGGTAAATCCTTTCTTTCATCTAATTGTTGTAAGCATCAAGCCTCTGGATTATTTACATCCACGCCACTGACCCTCTCTTAGCATGAGAAATTCCTAAGGAAAAATGGCATTGCTCTACACTGAGTTAAAGTTTTCCCCTTTAGGACAAATCCCTTATAAAGGAAATTATGGCATTGCTTGATTCACATATCCCAGTTAAAGTAATCTTCCTTTATAAACAGTCACCCAACAACTGTGATAAACAGGCCAGATGTCTCCCCTTTAGAGATGACAAATTCTCTCTCAGTCAAACATTTTAGCTTCAAATCTTGGGCTTTGAACAAGACACAAATAAACCTTTTAGCTTCAATCTTGGGCTTTGAACGAGACACCAAAATATCATTTTTCCTCCCTTAGAATAGGAGGAACTACGATTGCTCTGATTTCCCTATTTCGTTTAAACGGGAATTCGTAGGCATAAGATTGCGAAATCTTAGCAAGCATACTCATCAAAAACTCTAGGTCTAGTACCTTCACACATCAATCAAACATTAGGTCCAGTACCTTACCAAAAACTTCGAAAAAACCTGAAACATCAACAAAAACTCACTCTCTCTCTCATATTTCCCAAAAAACTTTCCCAACCCATCAACAGATAAATACCATCAAGTACAAAGCAGAACCTAAAACTAACATCCTGTGGATAACCACATATAGGATGGGTAATTGACAACTCCCCATTGTATAACCTGACCCCGAACTCCCCGAATCTCTTTAAGCGTTTGTTCAGCTAAACATCCGCGTACAAGGTTAGTTTGAGATAGCTTCCTTTTCCCTTCCAGCTTCACGGGATAAATAAGAAATTAGAAAGTAGCACCCCTTCCTCTTCATTGAGGAGAAAACCCAAATTCGGCGATAAGGTTGTCACGTCACCGACAAGAATCGCGCGCTACACCATCCAATATCTAGGTCTCCCTCACCTACTGAGTCACAGATATTGAACGTCATTACACAAGATAGCTTTGAAATTGATAAACCTTGGATAAGAGAAAATTTTCTAGCCAGTTACAACCAAGAAAAATTAGATTGGTATTTTAGCACCTTCTCGAAACAAGAAACGCAAGATTACTTAAGTTATTTTTATAAATTTCTAGAAGAACAGGAAATAAATGTTTACTTTTTTACTAGGTTTGAACTATACTGCTTAGAAAACAATATTAAAAATCCCTTCGCTACAGAAATGATAATAGATGTTAATACTAGAATGAACACACATTGGAAAACTATCAAAAAGGGTGTTATCGAATCTATCCATCCTCCTTTAGAAGCAATTAAAATTAAGCATGAAACATAAAAAGTAGAAATAGATGCGTCTCCCTTTAAAGTTATTACTAATCATTCTGAGCTAAGGAAAGATATGAATAATGTTCATAGTCAACTTAATTATACTAATCAACTGTTGCATTCTGTGGCACATCAGATAGATCGTGTTGAGAATTCTCTTAGCCATAGAGAAAAAACTTTACAAGAATTTAAATTAAATCCTACGAGACCTATATACTAGTACACTGCCCCATCTGATTTAGAAATCAAAAAATTAAAATTAGACAGAGAAGATAAAATAAAAGAATTAATACTAAAATAAAAAATATATGGAAATAGATGGCCCCTCTAAGATTGTTAATGTATTATCTAGAGAAGAAAAATTTGATAACTTAATAAACCGGCTAGAACGGTCCCCGAAACCTAAAACTAGAAATTATTATCATATACCTCCGTTTGCAGAAGAGCAATTCAAAGAAAGAAGCCATTTCGTAGAAAATAATTATTCAGGAGAATCTATAATAGAATGGAATATAGATGGCGCCTCAGAACAACAAGTATTAGAAACCATACAAAACATGGCTATGGCGGCCACCGCTTTTAAAATCAGAAACAATGAGGACAAAAAGACTAAAGAAATGTTAATTATGGGTTTCACTGGCCAGTTGAAAGGTTGGTGGGATAACATTGTTAGTCCTGAAGACAAACTAAAAATAGACTCAGCTGTTAAAACAGAAACTCAAGAAGTTATATGCGTTGCAACTTTACTATACGCTATAACGAAGTTCTTTGTAGGAGAACCCCTTAAGTTCCAACAAATAGCTGGAGATCAATTACAAAACCTTTACTGTCCTAAGATGTCTGATTACAAATGGTATCGCGACATGTTCCTATCTAAGCTTTGTCTTAGAGAAGATGGCGTGGCTGTTTATTGGAAAGAGAGATTCTTAAGTGGATTACCTAGACTCTTTGCTGAAAAGGTAAAGACCGATATTAGGGAAGCCTTTAGTGGCGAAATTCCTTATCAAAACCTAACCATAGGAGAATTATCCAATTATGTTATTGAAACTGGAATACAAATATGTACAGATTACAAAATACAAAATAAAATAAAATCAAAAATAACTAATAGTAAATAGGGATTAGGTTCGTTTTGCGAACAATATGGAGTAGCTCCCCTTAGAGCTCCTAGCATCCCTAAACATAAAAAGAAATCAACTAGTAAAGGAAGAAGTGACTACAAATATCATAAAAAGCCTTACTCAGATAAAACAGAATTTTATCAGAATAAAAAGAAAAATTATGGTAAAAAGCCTTATAAGACATCTTTTAATAAAACTAAACCAAAAGATAAAGAGGGTAAGTGCTAAAAATGTGGAAGATTTGGGCATTATGCAAATAAATGTAAGGTCCAAGATAAGATAAATCAATTAAGAAATCTTGACATATCAAAAGAATTACAAGATATCCTTATTAGTTCTTTAGAGAACATTTTACTTAATAGTGAAGAAGAAACAACGTTTCAAAAAGAAACTTCTGAAGAATACATTAATCAACTTATTCACTCATCTAATTCAGAATCTGATTCTGAAGATGAATGTGCAGGATTAGATTTCTGCAATTGTAACAACTGCAAAACTATTAATGTATTAACTAACACCCAAGCTAATACTTTAATTACTATTCTTGATAAAATGGAAGAATCAGAATCAAAAAATGCCTTTATGCGACAAATTAAGTCCATTACAGAATAAGATACAATTACTTCAAAAAATATTAACAAGGTTGAATTTAAAAAAGTTATGGAAATGTTTAAATCACTCGGAAAAAATATCACTATACAAGACCTACAGCAAGAAATTAAAATTTTGAAACAAGAAATACAAAATTTAAAAAGCCGGGATGATGAGATAGAATTAAAACTTTTGGAATTAGAAGGACATATAAATGTTCAAAAGCAAAATCAATCCTCGCCAAGTACTAACAATTTAAATACGGATGCCGAAAAATACATTTTCCAAATAGAGAAAAATATTTCTCATAAGTGGTACTGTAGAATTAATATGGTAATAAAAGACACTAATTTAGACATAGTAGCCTTAATAGATTCTGCGGCAGACTTAAATTGCATTCAAGAAGGATTGATACCCACTAAATATTATGAACAAACTAAAGAGACCCTGAGAGGCGCCAATGGAATGCGTTTAGGTATATCTTATATATTATCTGATGCTAAAATCTGTAAAGGACAAATATGTTATAAGACCTCTTTTATCTTAGTTAAAGATCTCCAAGAAAGCGTAATATTAGGAACCCCATTTCTATCATTATTATATCCTTTTACAGTTGACGATACCGCCATAAGTACTCAGGCGCTGGGAAGAATAGTTAAATTCGAATTCTTAGATAAACCTAAAATTAGAGATCTTAATATTATGCAAGAAATAAAAATCTATATAATAAATCAAATTACGAATAAAACCAAACACATTAATCACTTTAGTAAAGAGGTTCACTTTAAACGTTGATGAGCAATTACTAAGTAATATAGTCCGAGAGAAAATCAAAACTATAAGTAGTAAATTTATTTCTAACCTCTGTTAAGATCAACCTAATGCTTTTTGGAAAAGAAAGACTCATGTTATATCTTTGCCTTACGATCCTAGTTTTAAATAAATTAATATTCCATCTAAAGCTAGACCAATCCAAATGAATAAAGATCATATGGATTATTGCAAGAAAGAAATTAATGAACATTTAGCTAAAGGGTTAATTAGACCCAGTAAGTCGCCTTGGAGTTGCTCGGCATTCTATGTGGTTAATGCTACCAAATTAGAAAGAGGAAGTCCTCGATTAGTAATAAACTATAAACCTTTAAACCAAGCGTTACAATGGATTAGGTATCTCATACCTAATAAAAAGGATCTAATTAACAGATTACAACATAAAAGTATATTTTCTAAATTTGATCTTAAATCAGGATATTATCAAATTCAATTACATGAAAAAGATAAATATGAAACAACATTTGTAGTCCCTTTCGGGCATTATGAATGGAATGTATTCCATTGGGTCTTAAAAATGCGCCTTCCGAGTTTCAGAACATTATGAATACTATATTTAATAATTACTCAAACTTTACTATAGTTTATCTTGATGATATCTTGGTCTTTTCAGATTCTATAGACCAACATTTTAAACATTTAAATCAATTCAATGTAATCAAATCTAATGGATTAGTATTATCAGAAAAGAAGCTAAATTTGTGTCAAAGTAAAATCAAAGTTTATTACTAAGGAACTTTCAATTCCTATTATTCCCTTGGAAGATTATTACTGTCCTCCCGAAGTATCGTTGTTACAAGTGATTAGTAATGTGTTTCCTCAAGGAATTCACTTTCTTAATCCAGAAATTAATAAAACAGATCCTTTTATGAGATCATCCTGGTTGATACTGATTCTATTACTCTTGCACACGTTAAAGATGATGCTACCGGAAGTATTAAATACTCCAAATTTAAAATTAATAAAGTTTTGTCCCATTCAGACTGGGGTACTCATCCTTATCATTCTAGAGATTTTACAAGGATCTTTGTACCTTAGCATTACACTTACTTAGATTACATGGACGTCCGGTCCCATTTCCTTGCAGTTAGGCCATATGATCATACTTGGTTGGAAACCCAGATTTTTCCAGATCTAGCATTAAAATCTTACCAAGAATTTTACGAAGTTACTGCTTGTCCAAAGCACAAAAGTCTATTGTCTTTTACAACCACGTTTGGAATTACATGGATTATGTCATGGTCATTTACTACAGATCAAATTTGGCCAGAAACTACTGCCTCTCATCTTTCAAGAAAGATTTCTATCAAATGGTGGGACTTTTTCAGCCCAGAGCTACTTACTCCAGCTGTTAGAAACGCTTAGTATGCAAAAAATACCAAGCACTGTAAGTCTACTACAACTAGCACGAAAACTACTTTTCTAGCTGACAAGAGTAAATTGTTAGCTTCGCTCTCGGCAATTTCTGATCCCCTGAAATTTGCTGAAAAGCTCCAAGAAATTACAAGTGCCATGTCAGAATGCCACAATTCATCCTCTTCTATTGATGGCACACCTCTCAATAAAGACGATTGTTATGGAATCTATGAATAGATTTCCACCAGAATTATTAATGTTACTTTTTCATATATGTTAATTTACTTTTAAGATAAGATTCACTTTGTGTAGTGAATGTTCTTCAACACTTTTATAGCTTAACTGGTCAAGAGGCCAGTGAAGAGAAAACCAACATTGTTTTTTCGAGAAATGTTTCGAGGAGCATGAAGCTTAAACTGCTGCAGATTTCCAAGTTTAAAGAAGTGTCTCAATTTGGAAAATACCTTGGGGTCCCATTAAGTGGAAAGAACTTGAGGAGAAATGATTTTCAATATGTTATAGATCAGGTTGCTTTGAAACTGTCAAATTGGAAAGCTAATTCTCTGTCCTTGGCAGGTCGTATTACATTAGCATAGAGTGTTATAGAAGCGATTCTAATTTATCCGATGATGACAAATCTTCTTCCTAAAGCTTGCATAGACGAAATTCAAAAATGCAACGTAATTTCATATGGGGAGACACTTGTAACAGCAGGAAAATTCATGCGGTTAACTGGAATGTAATGATGTGTCCGAAGGAATTTGGAGGGCTTGGTTTAAGAAATCTCAGGCTTATGAATGAAGCTTGTATTATGAAACTAAGCTGGAAATTAATCACAAATGCTGAAGATCTCTGGTGTAAAGTGGTTAAAGGTATATATAGGGAGGATGATCTTAGTTGCAGTGACAGTAAAAAGATTTCAGGGTCTAGCCTATGGAGAGCTTTGAACAAATGTATCCCTAGGCTAGTGAGTCAAGGAAAGTGGAACATTCGAAATGGTAAATCCATACTTGCTTTGGATGATAACTGGTTAGAAGCTGGTTTTAGGATTCGAGATCATGTGATTTCTATTCCGGACAACATGATTGACGCTAAGGTTAAAGATCTGGTGGATATCAATGGTTCTTGGAACTGGACAATTCTTAATCATTGGCTGCCGGGTGATATTCTCCGCAAGATCAAAGATACGCAGCCGACAGATATTAATACAGACGCAAAGGAAGATTTGATGTCAATGGAAGATGCAAGCTTCGTTAATGGTTCTGTTAAATTGTTTTATGATCTCCTGGCTAGCAATACGAATCAGGTAATAGATCGCGAGGGGAAGAATATATGGAAAATGAAAGTTCCGGAAAGAGTAAAGACGTTCATTTGGTTACTCAAACATGACAGATTATTGACAAATTTGAGTAAGAATTTGAAAGGATTAGGTTCTGCAGCCTGTGTTCTTTGTGGTCATGCAGTAGAAGATACTATACATGCCCTCAGAGATTGCAGTAGTGCTAAGGAGTTGTGGGTGCAAAAAGTACCGCTGGAAATTTATAACGAATTCTTTAACTCTGACTTGGCGAATTCGATTACGCTGAATATAACGTATCATAAGGAAGAGGGTTGGAAGAAATTTTGGGCTATGGCTTGTCATTCAATCTGGTATTGGCGTAATAAAGAGGAACATTCGGAGAATTTTGTTAGACTGATGAATACTAGCTTGCTTGTGTTTGAAAGGTTGAAAGAGTATGAAGAAACCTCAAAGGCCAGTAACAAGGCTATTGGTAGCAATCCGGAGGTTAGAGATGTTATGTGGGAGCCTCCCAAGACAGGTTTTGTGAAGCTCAACGTGGACGGGGCGTGCTATGAAGGTAAGTCTGCTGGGTGTGGAGGTCTGGTAAGAGATAAGGATGGCTGTTGGTTAGGTGGTTTCTCCAAAAATATGGAAGACTACAGCAGTTATATGGCCGAACTTTGGGGTATTCTAGAAGGGTTGATGTACACTCTAGACTTGGGATTTAAAAGAGTTGAAGTTAATACTGATTCATCCAAGATTGTTATGGCGTTAAAACACCGAAGTTCTAACAGAAGAGAGGGGTTAGAGTTTCTTAGGAAGATTAATAGTCTTCTCAGTCGTTTTGATGAGGCTTTTGTTTCTCATTCGTATAAAGAGGCTAATAGGTGTGCTGATGCTTTGGCTAAAGTCGGCTGTAGATTGGGTTCTGATATGGTTTACTTCGACTCTGCTCCTAATTTTATTGAGCATTTGATCTTGGATGACAAATTAGGGGTTGCTTTCCCTAGAGAGGTGTTCTTGTAGTGGTCTTCTTTTTGGGCCTTTTGGCCCTCATCCATACCAAAAAAAAAAAGATTCACTTTTATCACTTGCTGTCATTTATCGTTTAAATTGTTAGGCCATGTGGGCCATCCTTGCTTTTACTTTACTCTAATTTGAACAATTATGTAAAAGATAAGATTCCTTATCTTTGCTTTTGGCCATTTGTATTTGTCGGCCATTATGTTTCTTTATTATTGTAGCATTTAGGAGCATTGTAATTTAGTTTGAAGTTTGTGTGCTATATAAGGACTTGGTCTTGTTTGTTCAGGGCATCATAATTTTCTCTCATACTTGAGTTGAAACAAAAAACCCTTGAAGAATCAATATTGTAAGCCTTCTTGTGAAATAATAAAATTATAACTTTATCTATTGCTATAAATTTAAATTATATACCTACTTTTAGATTTTCTAATGACGATATTTTACCTATTACAAATATATTTATTCAAGTATACATGAACTATAATATTGCATCTGTTATTTACATTACTTCTACTGACTCTGAAGGATCCTATTTTTCGCTATTGAAACTGATTCACATTATTTTTAGTTTTGTTTTATTTCACTAGTTGTTATTATTTGTTATAATTTCTTTAACCCTAGAGTTTTAGTTCTTTCTGGGGATTTACTGAATAGTGAGTGGTCCAGGTAGTAAGTCCGGCAAGAGAGGCTGTGAATCCGTTGGTTTAACTCATTGTCCAGAAATAAACAAATTATAAGGGGGTAGGAAGGAGTAGCAAGTTTAAGAAACCTTTGGATTAAAACATATCTTTATAATTTATTTTATCCACCATGTCTCAAATCTTGAAAGCTTTAAGCCAGTTGGGAAGTAGTGCTTCTAGCAGAAGGAAAACCCTAATACTTACGTCTACTAACTATGATAATACCAATAATAACATAGATCAGAACACTTATCAGAATCATGAATTACAAATTCTAGAGTTAGAAAATAAATTAATTAATTGGTCTATGCCAGAAATTAAAATGAAAGATGTTTATAAAGTCTCTACCTTTAGCGATGATACTAAAAAGATTATTAAAACAATTGAATCGTCTAAATCTGTCTCTAATAAACAAGAAATTATACCTTTGTTAGAAAAATCATTAATAGATGAACATAAAACCCAAGGATTTAAATACATTCACTTAGGATTAATACAAATAGCTATTAAACATCTGCATAAATTAGTTCTTAATACCCCTATTTTATTAATGCTTAGAGATACTAGGATAAGAGGTTTTCATAACTCGGTTATAGCTATGGTCGAAACCAATCTCAATGATGGCCCGATTTATTTTAATTGTCATCCTAATTATTCCACGAGTTTAGCCGATAAAGCTACTCCGGAGTCCTTGGTAATTTTTGTTCAAGCTTCTGAAAACAATTTTAATCCTGGAGTATCTAATATAGATATAATCAGTAGAATAACTTACAAGATTTCAAAAGTTAATTACGATTTTAACTCTTTAAAAGTTACACCTTGAAATGAAACATGTATCATTGAAGCCAATTTAAGAAGATCTAATATTGTAACGCCTAAAATCCTAACTGCGTCTGAAATTATGGATAAATTACTAGAAGAATGGGTCTTAAAAGACGTTGTTAAACCTCATAAAATTGAATCTAGATCAATTAAACACCTTATTACGGACACAGATGGTTCAGTGGTTGTAAGAATGAATCGTAGTCAATCCTATAGATACCATCAGTCTAGTAGTATAGCCTCTTCCGAGGCTAGAAGATCAACAGACTCTAGAATATCAACAGACTCCACTATTAGAGTTAATCTTGCAGGAGTAAATTTTGCTCCTAATATACCCAGACCTATGTATTCCGATCCAATATCTAGGTCTCCCTCACCTACTGAGTCACAGATATTAAACGTCATTACACAAGATACATTTGAAATTGATAAACCTTGGATAAGAGAAAATTTTCTAGCCAGTTACAACCAAGAAAAACGAGATTCGTATTTTAGCACCTTCACAAAACAAAAACTCAAGATTACTTAAGTTATTTTTATAAATTTCTAGAAGAACAGGAAATAAATGTTTACTTTTTTACTTAGTTTGAACTATACTGCTTAGAAAACAATATTAAAAATCCTTTCGCTACAGAAATGATAATCGATGTTAATACTAGAATGAACACCCATTGGAAAACTATCAAAAAGGGTGTTATCGAATCTATCCATCCTCCTTTAGAAGTAATTAAAATTCAGCATGAAACAGAAAAAATAGAAATAAATGTGTCTCCCTTTAAAGTTATTACTAATCCTTCTGAGCTAAGGAATGATATGAATAATGTTCATAGTCAACTTAATTATACTAATCAGCTGTTGCATTCTGTGGCACATCAGATAGACCGTGTTGAGAATTCTCTTAGCCATAGAGAAAAAACTTTAAAAGAATTTAAATTAAATCCTACAAGACCTATATACCAGTACACTGCCCTATCTGATTTAGAAATCAAAAAATTAAAATTAGGCAGAGAAGATAAAATAGAAGAATTAATACTAAAATTAAAAAATATGGAAATAGGTGGCCCCTCTAAGATTGTTAATGTATTATCTAGAGATGAAGAATTTGATAATTTAATAAACCGGCTAGAATGGTCCTCGAAACCTAAAACTAGAAATTATTATCCTAGACCTTCGTTTCCCGATGTGCAATTCGAAGAAAGAAGTCAGTTTGTAGAAAACAGTTATTCAGACGAATCTATAATAGAATGGAATATAGATGGCGCCTCAGAACAACAAGTTTTAGACACCATACAAAATATGGCTATGGCAGCCACCGCTTTTAAAATCTGAAACAATGAGGACAAAAAGACTAAAGAAATGTTAATTATGGGTTTCACTGGCCAGTTGAAAGGTTAGTGGGATAACATTGTTAGTCCCGAAGACAAGCTAAAAATATACTCAATAGTTAAAACAGAAACTCAATAAGCTATATGCAGTGCAACTTTACTATACGCTACAACTAAATTCTTTGTAGGAGAACCTCTTCCAACAAAGAGCTAGAGATCAATTACAAAACCTTTACTGTCCTAAGATGTCTGATTACAGATGGTATCAAGACATGTTCCTATATAAGCTTTGTCTTAGAGAAGATGGCGCGACTGTTTATTGGAAAGAGAGATTCTTAAGTGGATTACCTAGACTCTTTGCTGAAAAGGTAAAGACCAATATTAGGCAAGCCTTTAGTGGCGAAATTCCTTTTCAAAACTAAACCATAGGAGAATTATCCAATTATGTTATTGAAACTGGAATACAAATATGTACATATTACAAAATACAAAATAAAATAAAATCAAAAATAACTAATAGTAAAAAGGAATTAGGTTCGTTTTGCGAACAATATGGAGTAGCTCCCCTTAGAGCTCCTAGCATCCCTAAACATAAAAAGAAATCAACTAGTAAAGAAAGAAGTGATTACAAATATCATAAAAAGCCTTACTCAGATAAAACAGAATTTTATCAGAATAAAAAGAAAAATTATAGTAAAAAGCCTTATAAGACATCTTTTAATAAAACTAAAACAAAAGTTAAAGAGGTTAAGTGCTACAAATGTGGAAGATTTGGGCATTATGCTAATAAATGTAAGGTCTAAGATAAGATAAATCAATTAAGAAATCTTGACATATCAAAAGAATTACAAGATGACCTTATTAGTTTTTTAGAGAACAATTTACTTAATAGTGAAGAAAACACTTTGTTTCAAGAAGCTAAATTTGTGTCAAAAGTAAAATTAGGTTTTTAGGGTTTGGCATTGGTCAAGGTCTGTACACCCCAATTAGTAGATCCTTAGAATTTGTTACAAAATTTCCAGATGAAACTAAAGATAAAACCCAGCAAAAAAGATTCTTAAGATATCTAAATTATGTGTCCGATTTCATTCCTAATTTAAGAACCATTTGTATACCCCTGTTTAAAAGACTTAAGAAAAATCCTCCTCCTTGGGATAAGTCTATGACTGAGAGTGTACAACTACTTAAGAAGATAGTTAAAAAAACTACCTTGTTTAGGTATTCCAGATCCTACCGCAGATCTTATTGTTGAAACCGATGCCTCAGATATAGGTTTTGGGGGAATATTAAAACATGTTTTACCAGGTTCTAAGAAGGAGCAAGTTGTGAGATATTACTCGGGAACCTGGACTCAAGCCCAATTAAATTATTCTACTATTAAAAAAAACATTTTATCAATTGTTTTATGTATTATGAAATTTCAAGATGATTTGTTTACAAAATCATTTATTTTAAAAACAGATTGTAAATCTGCAAAAAGTGTATTACAAAAAGATGTTAAGAATTTAGTTCTCAAACACATTTTTACAGGGAAAGAAAAATGAGTAACAAGACTACTTCTAAAGATTCTTATGGCCCGCCATAACAAAGTCCAGAAAACCACAATAAACAATTGGTACTGGGATCATCTTCCTATGTATCAAAAATTACTTCTCCAATTTCCTCTTTAAAGGAAAAAGGAGCCAACGCTGCTTTGGTTTCTCCATCGCAGTTTACTCAGGGTATTACGTCATCCTCTTCTTTGAAGATGACTCCAATTAAAAGCAAATTAGCATATTACGCTCCCCCACCAGGAGTAAAATCCAAGTTTATTACTAAGGAACTTTCAATTCCTATTATTCCATTGGAATATTATTACTGTCCTCCCGAAGTATCATTGTTACAAGTGATTAGTAAGTTGTTTCCTCAAGGAGTTCACTTTCTTAATCCATACATTAATAAAACCAGGTCCTTTTATGAGTTCATCCTGGTTGATACTGATTCTATTACTTTTACACACATTAAAGATAATGATACCAAAAATATTAAATACTCCAAGTTTAAAATTAATAAAGTTTTGTCCCCTTCAGGATGGGGTACTCATCCTTATCATTCTAAAAATTTTACAAGGATCTTTGTCCCTTAGCATTACACTTACTTAGATTACATGGACGTCCGAACCCATTTCCTTGCAGTTAGGCCATATGATCATACTTGGTTTATTTGGTTCAATAAGAACATATCATTAAAATTTTATAACTGGTTTATTAAATGGTTCAAAATTTATATGTTGGAAACCCATATTTTTCCAGATCTAGCATTAAAATCTTACCAAAAATTTTGCGAAGTTACTGCTTGTCCAAAGCACAAAAGTCTGTTGTCTTTTACATGCACGTTTGGAATTACATGGATTATGTCATTGTCATTTATTACCGATCAAATTTTTCCAGAAACTACTGCCTCTCATCTTTCAAGAAAGATTTCTATCAAATGGTGGGACTTTTTCAGCCCAGAGCTACTTACTCCAGCTGTTAGAAACGCTTAGTATGCAAAAAATACCAAGCTCTGTAAATCTACTACAACTAGCACGGAAACTACTTTTTTAGCAGACAAGAGTAAATTGTTAGCTTCGCCCTCAGCAATTTCTGATCCCCAGAAATTTGCTGATAAGCTCCAAGAAATTACAAGTTCCATGTCAGAATGCCACAGTTCATCCTCTTCTATTGATGGCACACTGCAGCAAGTGATTTTTGGACGTGGTTGCGAAGCACGATCACTCTAGTACTACAGTTTGATTCATTTTTTATCCTATTAAAGCTGATGAAGGAATGGAAATAGATGTCTCCAACTAACCCTGCTTGCATACTGAGGTTAAACAGTCAAAACTGTAGGTTTACAGATGCTACAAAGATTCGGGGTCTCTCCTTGGTTATTTTTTTTGAAATGAGGTGTTTTAGGCTATCAGTTGAGATGTTAGGACGGATGTATATGAAAGTATGGGATTTTTGGGTTTTTGTTTAGTGTGCTCGCTAAGAATTTCCTTTCAATCTTATGCCTACGTATTCCCGTTTACCGAAACAGGGAAATCAGAGCGTTCGTAGTTCCTCCTATTCTATGGGAGGAAATGGTATTTGGTGTCTTGTTCAAAGCTCAAGACGTGAAGCGAAAGGTGGTTTGTATCTTGTTCAAAGCCCAAGATGTGAAGCTGAAAGGTCTCAACTTTAGAGAGAATTTGTCATCTCTAAAGAGGGGGTTGTATGTCACAATGGTTTATAAAGGAGAATTACTTCAACCGGGATGTGTGAATCCGGCAATGCCATAATTTCCTTTATAGGGGATTTCCAACCTAAAGGAGAAGACTTTAACTCAGTGTAGAGCAATGCTATCTTTTCTTAGGAATTTCTCATGCTAAAAGAGGGATAGTGGCATGGATGTAGATGATCTAGAGGCTTGTCGCTTACAGCAATTAGATGAAGGGGAAAGAGTTGTTGATGTTTGTGTACTGTGAACGAGGCACATCTTTGATGCTAAAAGGTTGATTGGATCAACCAGTGGTTTTCTTAGACAAAGCTTAAGAGGAGCCTAATATGTGTCTCGTACAAAGCCCGAGAGAGAGGCCAAAAGGGTTTGACTCAACGAGGGAATCTTTTGGTATCTCGTATAAAGCCCGAGATGGAGGCTATTTGACTCAACAAGAGAGTCTTTTGTATCTCGTACGAAGCCTGAGAGGGAGGCTAAAATTTGTTTGGCTCAATAAGAACCTTTTTATATCTCGTATAAAGCCCGAGATGGAGGCGAAAGGGGTGATTGACTCAACGAGGGAGTCTCTTATGTGTCTCGTACAAAGCCCGAGAGAGAGGCTAAACGTTGTTTGACTCCGCTGGAGAGAATCATTGTACAAAGCCCAAGAGGAGACTATTGTAACTGTTTCAGTTGAGTGACAGGTCCAGTATACTGATTTTGAAAGAGAAAATCAGTTCTTATATGAGCAACACTGTACTCAAGGATTTGATTGAGGATCTGGGTTATTCCTGTTCTTTAAGGAAGTGGGAAATCCGAAGGGTATTGAGACTGTCCGAGTCTACGGGATTTCTTCCTATTTTTGAAGGGGTGCTTGAGAATGTCTTGGAGACTCAAGGAAATTAGGCTGTCCAAGTCTAGAGTTTCATCTTTTGTATTATGCTTTGAGAAACAGTAGTAGACTCTTGGAAATGACTGTTCTATGTAGATGACTAAGTTCTGTTCCTATACCTCTAGGAGGTCGTCGGGACAATTTGTACGAAGCCCAAGAGGGGGCTGGAAACTTTTAAGAAGCCGAGTGGTCCTTGTATGAAGCCCAAGAGGAGGCTATCATTCCCGGAGGAAGAGATCATTATGCGAAGCCTAAGAGGAGGCTGTGAATACTTCTAAGAAGCCGGCGGGTCCTTGTACTAAGCCCAGGAGGAGGCGGGGTTACTTTTAGGAAGCCTGTGGGTCCTTGTACGATGCCCAAGAGGAGGCCGATGATTTTAAGAAGCCCGTGGGTCCCCAAACCCCGAGAAATTCAAGACAGGCTATCCACGAGGAATAGATCAAGCCAGGAAAGTTCTAGAATTTGGAAAAAACTCAAAGATGCCATTAACGGAGAATACATTCATCTCTGGGAATAGAGTTTCTTAACAATTCCTAATGAGGACAGCCGAAGAGAAGACTGTATCTGGTGATCCTATTGGGGATCTAGTTGTCTATTTCTACGAATAAACGAAACGGCGTCACCTAGTTCTAGACGTAGTTTCCTGGGAAACTCTAAATATTTATACTATTATTACACAGTTGATATGAGTTTATGAAAGAAGACTTACAGCGAAACAGCCCCACAATACAGTTATATGTATATGAAAGCAGTAAATGAAAGCATATAAACACTTACTCGGTTGTAGAGCTTCCATGCTGTTTGGTTAGTTGTTCAACAAAGAAAGATTGAACACAACAGTATATTTCAAAATCAAAGGAGAAAGTGCTTTGAAAAAGAAATATTTGGGGCTTATAGCTCAAGGAGAGGCCTAGGGTTTTATCAGTGAACGCACTGTTTGAATTTGTACAGAGGGACTTATACAAGTGACTGAGGCCCAAAAAGGTTTTCTGTACAAAGGGGTGGGTCTTACACTCTCTCAAGAGGCCCAAAAGATTTAAAGAAAAAGAGTGGGGCGAGGGTAGGCCCAGTTTGTTTTTCCGTTTGAAATGGCGATCGCGTCGAGGTTTTCTTTTAACGCAGAGGGACTTATACAAGTGACTGAGGCCTAAAGTTGTTTTGGTTAAAAGGGGATTGGGTCTTACACTCTATTAGAGGCCCAAGGTTGGTTTTTCAACGGATGATGATCGCGTCGAACATTTTGAAATACAACGGGACTTATACCATAAGTGGGGCCCAAAATAGGTTTTATTTACAAAGGGTTGGGTCTTACACTCTATTAGAGGCCCAAATGAGTTTTAAGAAAAGAAATGGGTCTTACTACTCGAGGGTAGGCCCAAGGTTTTTTGTTTTGAAAAGGCGACGATCGTGCCGTTTGTTTTTGACGGTATCGGGACTTATACAATATACTGAGGCCCAAAAATGATTTGGTCAAAAAAGGATTGGGTCTTACACTCTATTAGAGGCCCAAAGTGTTTTGAAAATGATTTATGAGGGTTGAATTAATCCAAAAACCCTAATTTGTTTTCAAAAATGTATTTAATTGAATAAAAATTCAATTAAAATGATCAAAATTGTTTAACATATGGAAAACAAATTGTGATCTTGGATTAATGCTTCAAAAATTAAGTATTGACCTACAAAATAATTAGAAAGCATTAAAAGTTGCAAAAATCAAGGTGGAAAAAATATTTTAAATGTTAAAAACAATTAAAACATTAATTCTTTGCAAAAATATCAATTGTACAAATTAAATAATATTTTTAGGATTTTTTGGGAAAATAAAATATTATAACATTTTTGTGAATTATTAAAAAAAGAATCAACTCAAAATCATTAAAACTCAGAGAGAAATTGATTTTTGAATCAATTAAATAAAATCACAAAATTCAAATATTTGAATTTTCAAAAAATTGCGCCAAGAACACACCAAGAACACGCGCGTGTTCTGGGTTTTCTCAGATTTGCATTTTCTCTTCAATATCACTGAATACTTGATCATATCATGTAATCCACATACCAATTAACTCGTTTCAACCTCACGATCATGTCTATGGTATTTAAATTCATTTAAATTAAACATATAACAAGAAATCATGAAAAATCCTCAAGAACCCTAATTTCTGCATGAAGGCTAGGATTTTTGATACACGATTCAAACAATGCAATTAATTGAGGGGAAACATTCCATGCATGATATGAACATATGGCCAAATTATTGTGCAGCAAAAATTGCATGGAGCATAGAGTTAGAAGAGCTCATGCTTACCACTTGCAGCTGGTGATCGTGATTTGTGTTGGAGGTGTTACAGCTAGGTTCTAATGATCTGGATAGCTTCCCTAGGTGCCATGGAGTGTGTATGAATGCTTGGAATGGATTGAAATGATCTGGAACTTGAGATGGTACCCCAACTGCAAATCTGTCAAGAACTTGAGCAATTGGCTGGTGATTATGTGAAATCTGTGTTCCAGATGTTATGTGAGTGTTTGGATCACTTCTATATGATGTATGTGAGGTGTGTGTGTGATTGGTTTGATTGGAAAGGCTCTCAAACTCAAAGCCCGATCATCACTTGCTTTGGAAGGCAAAATTGGAGTGAAAGAAGAGATTTTGAGGAAAGCATCTGTTTGATGGCTTTGGTGTACTCAAACTGATCACAATTGAGCTCTATTTATAGTAGAGCAAGTTTGTTTTACAAGGAATAGTGAATGGCAACTGCTGAGTAGGTTTGGCCAATGTTGGCAAATGAAAATCCAAGTCTCCTCTAGCCATTGACTAGATGTTAGGGCACAGGTTGCTGGTCCCCTTGGTCTTGGATAAGTCTTGACTGAATTCAGTTGAGAATGGCTCAGTCCATGCCACCTTGATGCTTCCATTGAATGCTCCAATCCAAAATTCGAGTCTTGTCCCTATTTTGGCAATTCTAGGTTCAACATGTTATTTCTTGTTCCAAAGACTTTGGAGGCTTGGCTCAGTGATTGTCCCCTTTAGATTCAATCCTCAGATGTGTCCAAGTGGATAGGAGCATTTGGATTTGGCTGATTTTGGCAAATCGACCAAAAGTTTAAAAATTTGCCTTGCCTTGGCAGATTTCAGCAAGGTAACTTGCCAATGTCATATCTCATGACTCAAATTGAATTTGGTAATGTTATTGGCCATTTTGGAAAGCCCTTACATGATACAACAACTGTTTGAACATGTTTGGTTTTGATCTCTTTTGAATCCAAGTGAAAAATCCCCCTACATTTGGCAAAAAGTAAGGTAAAATCTGACTTAGTGAAATTTTCACTAAGTGTTGGAACAAAGTGACTTTTCTTGATTTTGATCACTCCATAACTCAAAATCCATGAGGAATTTGGACATAGGTCAGTATGAAGCTTTTGCAGAGGGCAATGAGATCTACAAATCAAGCTTTGAATGGGGAACAATGGTCTTGTGGCTAAGGAGTTATGATCCTCCAAAGTTGGCACATTAGTGTCACTTTTTCCATAACTTAGAAATTTTTCTAAGTTTCTATGGTTACCCCTTTTACAAGTGATCCCACTTTCTTTGATTTTTCTTGATGAATGATGATTCAAATCATACATTAACATCATTTTAGGGTTAAAAATCCATTTTGGTGAAAAATCTCAAAAAGTCAAAGTTGACTTTTGTGCACAGTTGACTTTTTATCAGATGAATTCCAAACTGTGCAATTCTTCAAGAAATCATGTCCTTGACCTAAATCAAACTTGATGGACATGTTCCATGGGTGTCATAGAGTATATTGAATCATGTCTTAGGGCTTGGGAGCATGTCATGGTCAAAAGTCAAAGTTACAGTTGACTTTTCTCGCGAAACCCTAATTGTGGTGCAGATGAAATTGAGACTTGTTGCTCAAACTTCTTGGATTAATCCATTGTTCCAAATGGATCAATATAGTTCATTAGAGACCCTCAAACCATGTCTCGAGGTCTTGGTTCATGATTTGTCCCAAAAGTCACCTTAGGGGTGAATTAGGTCAAGAAACCCTAATTCCTGATTTTTGATGAATGCATCTCCTGAGGCAAAATTGACTTGATGATTGGGTCCATGAGGTTCCATGGAGTATATTAGTTTGTGTTTTGGATCATTGGCTTATGCCCAGATGAAAATTTTCCATCTGGAGGCCCTGGTCGACCAAAACCCTAATTTGGTGACACTGTCGATCTTGAGACTTGATCCACCTAGAAGGGAGCAGCCTTGTGCTTGATCCTTGAAGTGGGAGTCCTTTTGATCCATTGTGGATGTTTGAGAGGTTAGACAAGTTGAAGATCAAGTCATTCCTTGATTGCTCCTTTACCTAAAAGCTCTGAGAGGGCTTGAAACCCTAAGTCTGATTGTAGTGGATGCTCACCCATCTTTGGGGAGACTGATGAAGTATGATGGTACATCCATATTGTGATAATGAGTTGCACAATGATGGGACATCTTAGTGGTCAAAATTTGGGGTATGACAGATGCCCCTATTTAATCTTCTTGGACCCGAAGGTGCGAATGACGAAGGTATTTGGGCATTCGGGGTGCAAGAGGATTAAATATCGGAATACCCGAAATTTTGATGATGGTTATGAATGGTAGCTTACGCATTCATCTTCTTTAGCTAAGCGATGATGCTTAGAAAAGGTAAACTTCCCCTCGATCCTGGTCTTCAGCCAAGGAGCTGGTCTCAGTTTCCTTTTGGGATAAACCTCCCCTCGATCCTTGTTTCCTGCTAAGGAACTGGTCTTAGTTTCTCTTGTTAACTTCCCCTCGATCCTGGTTTCCTACCAAGGAACTGGTCTTAGTTTCTGAAGTAAACTTCCCCTCGATCCTCGTTTCTTAGCAAGGAACTGGTCTCAGTTTCTTTTGTCAATAAACTTTATTGACAAGGGACGCTATGCGTAGCGGCTTTCCTCAAACTTCTCGCCGAATTTTCCTGGGGAGATGCCATTTGACAGAAAAACTCTAATGTTAGACTTGCTGGGAGGACCCAGTCGTCTGAGTTGTAGAGGTGTACAAAATTCTCTGTTGGAGATGCCATTTGTTGACTCTACTTGGAGAATGTGAGCCCCTTGAGAGACTGCTTTCGCTTAGGGGTCTTACATCATACTTTTCTCGGGATCTTCCTGGAGAAATGCCATATGATGGGATCCAATTTTGAGGTGCCGATGACCTTTTCATCAGTGGTCTTTTCGGAGCGAAACTGGCATGCTGCCGAATCTCTGATTACGAGGCTTTCTCTGTGGATTTTCCTTAATCTGGGGAATCAAGGATATCATCTTCAATGGCGAAGAGTGATGTTGATTGAAGGCTCTCTGATGTTTCAGAGGTTCAAGTTATCAAAGTGGTCAAGGGCCAACTTCCTTCCAGAAATAAACTGGAGGCGAGGTTGTCCAGACGCAACACTTCCTGGCGAGGAAAAGGCTGACAACTCGATTGAGAGGACTTTTATCACTAGGTAACATGACCGACTAGAGTGATAGTGATGCAATATGAAATGTAAATGCAAATCAATAATGCATGATGTACGTATGTATATGCTGACAAAACTGACGCGACATACAAACTGACAAGTGAACACAACTGAATACTCAGCCATCGCGGGGCGAAGAAGTACCGTTGGTTCAGAATAGCAATTCCACCTTGCTTAGGAGAGATAGTCCCTGTTGGGAGCTATGTTGGTCAGGCTTAGGAGATAAGAGCTCGGCCGAGGCGTGTCAGACGAAACAAGGTCTTTGACACAGTTGATCCCTTCATTCAAGCGTACTGGGTTAGAAGGAGTACTTTGATTATGCACTTTGAAGTTCGCTTACTTCTGGAGAAGCGGTTGATGTTCTTCTGATGTTCAACAGTCAAAAGAAATTGTCGTCTTTATTAAAAAGCAGAAAAAATTTTAACAAGTAAATTCATTTTTGTTTTATTTCAAGCATCGTTAATCATGTTAACAACGTCATTCTATAAAGCTAAAACAAATAAGAATTACAAACAAAAGCACAAGGGCTCAAATTTTATTGATAAGATGACGATCAGCCAAACGCGTGATTCCAAAGAGTATATACAAAGTTTAAAAATGGTAATTTACAGGGAAAAGGGCTACGTTGAAACGTAACGACCACTGTCCTTCAACCAACTTTGAATTTAGGGCATCCTGAGCTTCTGTCGAAGATGACCTTGACTGGAGTTTTCTGACGGATGATGTAACTGCTGCTGCTGAGGGACTCACCTCCGTTGAACATAGTTACTTGCCATTATCCCTAATTTTTGCCTGGATTGTACTATGAGATTTCCAATCCATCAGGATGATCCTTTTTTTTATGTCTCTAACTTTTGCCTGGACCGCCCTTTCGGGTTTTCAATCCACCGAGACTTTTTTTTTTGTTTAGGCGAAGTATTTCTTGACTACATCAACATTCGTGGGATAGGCAAATTCCTCTCCATCCATGGTTGCAAGTCTCAAGGCACCGCCTGAGAAAGCTTTCGTGACCACATAGGGGCCATCATAATTTGGGGTCCATTTACCCCGAGAATCAGTGAGAAATGATTGTATCTTCTTGAGCACGAGGTCTCCTTTTCTAAAGACACGAGGTCGGACCTTTTTGTCAAACGCCTTCTTCATTCTCCGCTGATACAAGTGACCGTGGCATAGTGACGTGATTCGCTTCTCTTTGATCAGGTTTAATTCGTCGTGTCGACTTTGACACCATTCAGCTTTTGAAAGCTTAGCTTCCATCAATACCCGGATTGATGGGATCTCTACTTCTATGGGGAGAACTGCCTCCATGCCATATACTAGAGAGAAAGGGGCTGCCCCTGTTGAAGTGCGGACAGATGTTCGATAACCGTGAAGAGAAAAGGGTAACATGTTGTGCCAGTCTTTGTAGGTTACAACCATCTTCTGAACAATCCTCTTGATGTTCTTGTTAGCCGCTTCTACCACGCCGTTCATCTTGGGTCGGTAGGGAGATGAGTTATGGTGTTCGATCTTGAACTCAGCACACAACTCTTTCATCATCTTGTTGTTCAAGTTAGATCCATTATCAGTAATGATCTCGCTTGGAACACCATAACGGCAGATGATATTGTTTTTGATAAATCGGACCACCACTTGTCGGGTTACATTGGCGAATGACGCTGCTTCGACCCACTTGGTGAAATAGTCAATGGCTACCAGGATGAACCGATGTTCGTTTGAAGCCTTGGGCTCAATCATGCCAATCATGTCGATTCCCCATATCGAGAATGGCCATGGGGAAGAGAGAACTTTGAGATGCGATGGCGGTACATGAATTTTGTCGGAGTATATCTGACACTTGTGACACCTCCTCATGTACTTCTAGCAGTCGGATTCCATGGTCAACCAATAGTACCCTGCTCTGAGAATTTTTCTCGCCATTGTGTGTCCGTTGGCATGAGTGCCAAAGGATCCTTCATGAATTTCTTTCATAAGCATGTCTGCTTCTGGTCTGTCTACGCATCGGAGCAAGATCATGTCAAAATTTCTCTTATAGAGAGTGTCACTACTCAGGAAAAAGTTTCCAGCCAATCTTCTGAGGGTTTTCCTGTCCTTCCTTAGTGCCCCAGGTGGGTACTGTTGTTTCTGAAGGAAGCATTTGATATCGTGATACCAAGGTTTGTCATCTATGACTGCTTCGATCGTGAAGATGTAAGCTGGCCGTTCAAGGCGCATGATGTCGATCTTAGGTAAGTCGTTCCATTGACCTACACTAATCATGGAAGAGAGAGTGGCTAAAGCGTCAGCCATGTGATTCTCATCACGAGGGATGTGATGAAACTCAACTCTGTTGAAGAAAGGTAACAACCTTCTTGCATAATCTTTGCAAGGAATCAGTCCTGATTGGTATGTGTTCCAATCTCCTTTTATCTGATTAACAACCAAGGCTGAGTCGTCGTATACGTCCAAGTTTATGATCCTTAAATCAATCACTTCTTCGAGACCCATGATACATGCTTCGTATTCGGCCTTGTTGTTTGTACACTTGAACGTAAGTCTGGCAGTGAAAGGAATGTGGGTACCCTGAGGAGTAACAATGATTGCCTCAATTCTGTTTCCGTAATGATTAACTGCTCCGTCAAAGATAAGTCCCCACTGGGAACCTGGTTCTGGCCCTTCATTGGGTAGCGGTTCATCACAATCTTTCATTTTTAGATACATGACATCTTCGTCTGGGAAGTCAAACCCGATTGGTCTTTGATCGTCAATCGGTTGATGAGCCAAATGGTCGGCTAAAATACTTCCTTTAACGGCTTTCTGAGTGTGGTACTCTATGTCATATTCTGATAACAGCATCTGCCAACGGGAAATTCTTCCCGTGAGAGCAGGTTTTTCGAAAACGTACTTGATTGGATCCATTTCGGAGACCAACCAAGTAGTATGACGAATCATGTACTGGCATAGATGTTTGGCTGCCCAAGCCAAAGCGCAACAAGTTTTCTCAAGCATCGTGTACCGAGTTTCGCAGTCGGTGAATTTCTTGCTCAAATAGTAAATGGCTGACTCTTTCCGTTTAGTTTCGTCTTGTTGGCCAAGTACACATCCCATTGAGTCCTCTAAAACTGTGAGGTAAATGATCAGGGGTCTTCCTTCCAAAGGAGATGATAGAATCGGAGGATTCAACAGATATTCCTTGATACTGTCGAAGGCGGTTTAGCAATCTTCTGACCAAACGCAATCCTGGTTCTTTTTGAGTAATTTGAAAATTGGCGCACAGGTCGCGGTCATAAGGAATATGAATCTGGAGATGTAGTTCAAACGTCCCAGGAATCCTCTGACTTGATTTTCAGTTTTCGGAGAAGGCATTTCTTGAATGGCCTTGACCTTGTCAGGATCAACCTCAATTCCTTTCTGGCTGACGATGAACCCTAGTAGTTTCCCTGAATGGACACCGAAGGTGCACTTGTTGGGATTCAAGCGGAGTTTGTACTTTCGCAAACGCTCTAATAGTTTTGACAGGTGGGTCACATACTCCTCTTATGTCTTAGATTTTGCAATCATATCATCGACATATACCTCGATTTCTTTGTGTATCATGTCATGAAAAACAGTAGTCATGGCCCTTTGATAGGTTGTCCCGACGTTCTTCAAGCCGAATGGCATCACCTTGTAACAAAAGGTACCCCATGGGGTAATGAACGAAGTTTTCTCCATGTCTTTCGGCGCCATTTAGATCTGGTTATAGCCCGAGAATCCATCCATGAAGGAGAAAATTTTGAACTTTGCTGTGCTGTCTACCAGCATGTTAATGTGTGGTAAAGGAAAGTCATCCTTTGGACTTGCCTTGTTCAGATCCCTGTAATCAACACACATTCTGACCTTTCCGTCCTTTTTGGGAACGGGTACGATGTTGGCTAACCATTGAGGATATTCAGATGTAGCGAGGAAACCTACGTCGATCTGTTTCTGTAATTCCTCTTTGATTTTGATGGCCATGTCCGGGTGAGTCCATCTCAACCTTTGCTTTACTAGCGGACATTCCGATCTTAACGGTAAGTGATGTTCCACGATGCTGGTATCTAACCCTGGCATATCCTGATAGGACCAAGCGAATACATCGGGGAATTCTTTGAGAAGCTTTATCAAACCCTCTCTGGCAGTTGGACTGAGCAGTGCCCCAATCCTGATTTCTTTTCTCTCTTTTTCTGAACCCAAGTTTACCGTTTCCAACGATTCTTTGTGAGGTTCAATGGACCTTTCCTCTTGTATGAGTAATCGGGAGATCTCTTCTGGAATTTTGTTGTCAACTTCTTCTTCAGCCCCAAATACCGGGAACTCAAAGTCGGGAGAAGGCGTCGAATCGTATGTTTCAACAGGGTTTAAAACAAGCAATCTGCATGACGTGATAATTCGTGTTTAGAACAGATAGAGAAAATGCAAGTGTGTGCAGTGTTTTTTTTTACTGCTTGTTTTTATTATTGAATTGTTTTTTAGGATTACCATTTTCTGAAAAAGCAAAAAGAGAAAATAGCAATTAATGCGGAAATTACAGAACGACATTATTTTATTAACGAACAAGTCGATTCTTGAAACTACAGCCCTATAAAACAAAACTCTGTCGCTTTGGGCGAAGCGAAGAGGGAAAATTTACAGAAAGCGAGCCCTATCAAAACATCTGTTTCACCTGAGCAGGGTGAAAGGTTAAAGATGCAATTACTTTGACTGATGAACGATCTTTGGAACCTCGACGGCAACCCATTGGCGCCAAACTCCTCGGTGAATCACAAAGTCTGGCACCTTCCTCGATTTGTCTTTAGAAATGACGCTGATTTCTGGTGGAGCGGGATCATTGGAATCTGTCTCCCAGGCAGAGTTGTCGTAGGAGAATTCCTCTACTGTATTTTACAGAGCATTGCTGCTCTCAGCTGTATCTCCCCATCCAGTTGGCTGGATATCTTCGAGCCTGATACGAGAGCTTTCGGGAGCGGTGTACTTGACCATATAGTCGTACTTTCCACTCGGTTGTCCCAGAGTGTCCCACACTTCTTTCGAACTGGAGGAGTCATCCCTCTCGATGACGTTGGCCTCGGGAAAAGCATAGTTGATGAATTCAAGTCTTACAAACGTTGCAAATTCATCGTCATGTTGAGTAGTTTCTGAATGACCTGAGTGTTGATCCCATGACATGGTGGGGACACAGGTATTCTGTTCAATGACGGTCAACTGATTTTCATTGTTCGGCTGACTTTCTTTCCCCAAATCTCCTGGATAAGGTTGCCACATTGGCAGACCATCCATTAGGCCATAGTAGTTGTAGTCAAAGTTGTCTTTCATCAGAGTATCTTCCTCTAATGAATTTGGCAGAGCACGACATCCTTCCGGATCACAATCTCCATATATCATTTCAACGTCTGACCGTGGTATAAATCTCGGACTCTGTGCGGGATAGCAAAATGGTATAGGCACCTCTTCTTGAGACATATAACCGTCCTCGTTAAGGTAGGACTTCCATTCTTCATCTGTGTCAGAGGGATCTTCCTCATTGATAGCATGGTCTGCTTGAGACACTGGGTGAAGAAAACCTCCACTATGGAAGAAGTTCTGAATGGGATGAAGACTTCCATCGCTGGCAGCTGTCTGGGTACAGGTTGCAGAAAAACCAAGACCCTTCTTTGTTTGATTGTCAATAGGAATGACAAGCTGTCCCCATCCTATCGTATCGTTACTCTCGACTGCTTTGATAGCATCGTTGTATGAAGAAATGGAAGTTCCTTCTTTGGACTGATTGTCCTTGCTTATCGACAGTGCTTGGAACTGCGTCCCAATAACCTCCTCAGGTTCTACACAAGTAGATGATGATAAGTTACTCACGAGCAAGGCCTGTTCTCCACAGACTGTGACAAGTTGATCGTTCTGAATGAACTTTAGCTTTTGGTGGAGGGTCGAAGTGACCACTCCAGCCTAATGTATCCAAGGTCTTCCTAATAAACAACTATATGTTGCTCGGATGTCCATGACCTGGAAAGTGACTTGGAAAGTATGAGGACCGATAGTTATGGGAAGGTCAACTTCGCCGATAACCGTTTTTCTGGATCCGTCGAACGCTTTGACTACGACCTCGCTGATTCTCATCGGAGGGCCTTTGAATGATAATTGCATCAAAGTGGACTTCGGGATAACATTCAGGGCTGACCCTGTGTCTACCAGTATGCTGGCTAAAGCATCGTCCTGGCAGTTAACTGTAATGTTGAGCGCCATGTTATGACGGCGACCCTCTTCGGGTAATTCATCATCACTAAATCCCAAATTATTGTAGGAAGTGATGTTAGAGACAATGCTATCGAACTGTCTGATTGTTACATCTTGTTCCACAAAGCCTTGCTCTAAGACTTTCTATAGAGCCTCCCTGTGCGCTTCTGAACTGAGTGATAGTGATAATACCGAGATCTTTGAAGGAGTCTGTAACAGTTGATCAACAATGTTATATTCACTCCTTTGGATGAGCTTCAGCATCTCATCATTATTTTTCGAAAGGTCGGGATTACCGGATTGACCGACTGATGGATCGGGAGCTTCTGTCTGAAGTTCCTTTTCCTTGTTAGGTTCTCCAACTCCTCGGTTGAAGATTCGACCACTCCGTGTTACACGACTGATGTCTGCAATATTCACGACGGAGGGTAATGGAATTTCCTTTCCATTTTCAATTGTCGTTGTACCGTATTTATAAGGGATTGCCTTATCTGATTCATACGGTAGTGGTCCTGGCAGATAGATGACTATGGGAACCTTTTGATTTTTCTGACCATCATAAGTAATCTCGGTCCGTTCCCGGTTGGGAATTCTTGATTCGTCAAGTAGAGGAATAACGGAAAAAACATCTTTGGTCCTATGATGACTAGAGATTGTGACAACATCCTCAACTTGATCGGCAAGGTAGTTCGGCGTCCAGTTGATGGGTCCAGAACCCGGATATGGACGAATTTCTCCACGATCCACCTGACCCTGAAGAGCTGCTCTCACAAGGTAACACCCTTGGTTACTTTCCAAACAGACGCTACAATGGTCATAATTGTGTGGTGGCACCCAGCCACGCCCACTTTGAATACAATGTAACCTCACTAGGTTAGCTTCCACTTATCAGACATCCTGACTCTGACGTCGAGTAGGATTCCTGTTACTGATACTAATCTGCTGAGTATCTTCATCCATATAGATTGGCATCCACCAATGATTTAACAAGTGCTAAAGTGCCTCCTAGACAAGGGTACAACCTCAATCATTTTTGCAACATGCTTTACAGCTTTGATAGTCGTGTGATATTAAGAATCCGAGTCGAACCTACTCAGCATGTAACTCTACCAGGCTGGTATTCATCACGCGAATATCGAAGATCTGAACCATGTTGATCTGATAAGGGTTCCTATCATGGTAGTCTTGGATCCATCCAAGATCCATCTGATGCTGGAGGGCCTCCTGTATGAAAGAGCATCCCTGTTTGTTTACCGTGCAAGTCAGACAAGAACTATAATCATGCCGTGGCAGATTATGATACTGGCTTTGCCTTGAGTGCATCGCCACCAAGTTGGCATTCATCGCACGGATGTCGTGGTTCTGAATGATGTTGGAATTCGTGTAAACCATGTTAACTCCACGAATTCGGTGCTCTTGGATCCATCCGAGATCCATCTGTTCCTGTAGAGCTGTTTGCACCACAGAACATCTTTGATTGTTTTTAGAGCAGATATCACACTGGTGATAGTTATGAGGTGGCACATGGCCATATCCACTCTGTCTACAATGCATCTTGACCAGATTGGTCCTCAACGAGAGTACATTATGAATTTGATAGACATTGTTATACTCTCTCTCAATCAAATTGACTGCAGCTTTCTCATGTTGAGGCAGCGGGTTTGTGAGAACATTGGGATTCGTATCTTTGAAAGATAAGAGCCCGCTCCTAACAAGCTTTTGCACGTTGGATTTGAAATTGAGATAATTTTCAATGTTATGCCCTGGACCTCCTTGATGATAAGGGCATGTTTGATCCACCTTAAACTAGAAAGGCAGATTTTTCGGTACTGTAAGAGGAGACTTAGTCTGAATTTGCCCCTTAGCCAGTAGTAACGGAAATAATTCTGCGTACAACATGGGTATAGGATCAAAATCTGATGGTCGCTTTGTACGGTTGTTGTTATATGGAGGACGAGCTTGCTGAAGAGGCTGTTGTGTCCTTTACTGATTAGGTTGGCTCTGCGCAACCTGAGGTTGATATGTAGGAATAGGCGCAGGGCTGATAGCAGGAGTTACAGGTGCTACTGGTTGATAACGTCGCCTTTGCTTTCCGAGAGAGATATTCCCAATATCTTGCTCTTTTTTCTTAGGGAGAGCACTATCGTATTTTTTAGTACCACTCGTTGATCCAGTGTCTTTTACCAAACGTCCCTCTCGAACGACTTCCTCAAGACGTACGCCCATGCCCACCATCTCGGTGAAATCACTGGGTGCACTGGTAACCATTCGGTCATAGTAAAATGAGCTTAAGGTTTTTAAGAAGATCTTTGTCATCTCTTTTTCCTCAAGAGGTGGACAAATTTGAGCGGCAATTTCACACCACCTTTGAGCGTACTCCTTAAAGGTTTCCTTGTCCTTTTGAGACATCGATCTGAGTTGATCTCTGTTGGGTGCCATGTCCAAATTGTATTTGTATTGTTGGACGAAGGCGGTGCCAAGATCTCTGAAAGTGCTGATCGTGGCACGGTTTAAACCCATGTATCATTTGAGTGCGGCACCGGTTAAACTATCCTGAAAGTAATGAATCAGTAGGTCCTAATTCTCCGTCTGAGCTGACATTCGCCGAGCGTACATCACCAGATGGCTCTGAGGGCAAAAGTTACCCTTGTACTTTTCAAAGTCGGGCACTTGGAACTTGTGCGGAGCTTTCACATTGGGGACCAAGCAGAGGTCTGCGGCGTCCTTTCCAAATAAATCCTGACTGCGAATGGCTTGCAACTACTTCTGCATTTCCAGGAACTGCTCCTGGAATTCATCCATTCTATCGAACATAGTTTCCTTCTTATCAGAAGGGATCGGTGGAATATGTCCTTCTGGGACAGTGTGCACCACAGGGGGTGGTACCGTGACTACTGCAGTAAGTCTTGGCGTTTCCTGAAGTTTGTAACCTTCAGGAGTCTTCAGTATGCCCCTGGCATCTTTGCTTTCCTAAAGTTTGTAACCTTCAAGACCAGCGGCTTCTGTTATGATTCCCTAATCTTCAGTGATCGGCGAAACATATCCTTCTGGGATATAGTTAACAGGCATGCCCCAGGGACGATCTTTCGGCATTTGATACCTAGGATCATACTTCTCCACTATGGACGTTGAGGTGATCTCTCAGATCACAGTCCTTTGTAGCTGAGCTTCTGCCATGGCTTGCATGTCGTTACAAAGCTTTCTTATATCCTCTCTCAAAGCGTCGATCTCTTCTTTCAACTCTATGTTCTCTTCCTCAAGATCATCCATCTTTTTCTGACGATTGACCCGAGTATTATACGAATGAGACAGTTTAACTCTAGAACCGAGACACAAACGTGAGATTCGTAGGGAAGAAGAATATGTGATGAGAGAATGATGAATGTAATGATTATATTAATTGTTTTTTGGTTTAATCAAAATAAACTTCGACAATTAGATTGCAAATATCAAACGGTGGGGAAACCCCTTTTTATTGAAATTCAAAGGATTACAGAAATGGAAACACAGTAGATTACAAGGTGCAGAAACAGAAACCTAAGCTAATGGGTCCTAAGAGAACTCGGGTGCTGATTCTGGTATCTTCCTTTTCTTTGATCGGGGCTCTTGAGCCGTTGTCGGGTTATCATTCCTTTGCCAGGTGAAAGGAGTGAGCAAATTCCTTTGGTCATCTTGATTCTCTACAGCATGTTGCTCTAAAATCTCGATCAGAGCATCCTTATCTTTCAGTAATTGCTGTATTTTGATGCACTCTACGTTGAGGGTGCGGTACTTGTTCTTCCAATACCTTCTCTCCTGCTGAACTTTGTTGAGAGTAACCTGAAGCTTTTCAGTTTCCGTCATGAAGTACATGACAGATTCCTTTGGCGGAAGAATTCCGTGACGAGGATAAGGCATTTTTAGCTTGAGAGCTCTAGTTTGTACCCAATGGAGATAAGGCTCCACCGAGACGCAGTCCGGTTTTCCTAGAGACTCCCGACCTTTCTTATGAACATGCTTCCAAGCGTGCACTATTTCCATCTTTAATGCTCTGTCATTTTCTCCTTCCTTGAAGAAAAGACCTTCCAGATGAACACCCCGTGGGACGTGTCTCATCGGGTATCCAAATTGACGACGAACGAGAACTTGATGGTAATTGATTCCTCCCTTAGTTCCTATAAGGGGTACGTTGGGGAAGTTTCCACAACGATCAATGATTCTGATTCCATCATAAATCCTATTGCACCAATCAATATCAGAGTTGGTGAGAGACATGATCTTCTGCGACCAGCGCAAGGCACTCTTGTGATCCCAGAAAGCAGCAGACTTGAGTAAGTGTGAGATAAACCATTTATAAAGCAGAGGTACACAACATGTGATCTCCCCTCCACTGTACAAATTTCCCAAGTGTACAGAATGATACGCATCTGCGAGCAAAGTCGGCACAGGGTTTCCAATGAGAAAAACCTTAATGGAGTTGATATCGACGAAGTTATTGATGTTGGGAAACAAAAATAACCCGTAGGTGAGCAAGACAAAGATGCTTTCAAAAGTAGTCACGTCTCCTATACTGGCAAAATACAGGGCCTTTTTTGTCAAGAACTGGGCTGGCAAACCTTGGATGCCACCCTTAGTGGTTATGTGAGTCCTGACCTCAGACTCGTCCAAATGAATTGCTCTTGCAATGGTCTGATTCTTTGGAATTTCTTCCAGTCCGGAAAATGGAGCTCGATCAGTGATATGTAAATCGATCAGATGAGAATACTCCTCCAGCTTTGGTGCGAGCTGGTAATCCAGGAATGTAAAGCAGTGATAAACTGGATCGTAGAATTGGACGAGCACGTCCATGATTCCCTCAATCACATGGACTCTTAACAGTGGTAGCAAACCTCCGTGCTTGGCTCTGAAAGCCTCTTGGTTTGTGATCATTCTCGCCAAACCTCTTAAATCCTCTAGTTTTGGAATCCTGAAGGTATACCTATGGGTTCTCCTTCTACCGAAATCCATTAGCACAATCCTTTTCTCTGATATTTGCAATCACAGTCTTAGTTTAATTTGAAAAACAGAGAGACTAGAAGAGAAAATTTTTTTTATGTTTTAATGTTTTTTAAATGAATGCATGAATGCAGCACACAAAAACATAGAAAAAACATGGGGTCAAAGGGTCGTTGTCATGAAGTCAAGGCTCTACCCATCCCCAAAGGTTTATACTAAGGTGATTGTTGTACCTGTACTCATTATCATCAGCTCCTCCCAGGAAAGAAAAACAACAAGCGGATCGCCAACAAGTTGTAGAGCAATCTTAGAGTAAGTGCCATTCAGCGAGAATAGATCACCAGCCTCAAATGAGGGTAGTATCGCGTAACAACTATTTCCGATAGCTTCCGCACTACAAAAGGGTTAGCTGCTCAGCTTCTCAGACATCATTATCGGCCCATTGCCTATGCGAGGGAATGGGTTGCATTGGTCAGCCTCCACTGAGGTTGATGGTCGACCTCGTCGCCATCACTTATCTTAAGTGTATACTCAATCTTTCCACATGCGGCATCACACGCATTCCCATTAGTAGAAAAATAAACAATATAGCAATTAGGAAAAGCAGTATATATATTTTTCCTAAACATCCTAGACCTTTAAAGCTATGAATCCTAAGTTCCTGATAGAAAATGGTTTCCCGGCGGAGTCACCATCCTGTGGTTTCATTCCAAATTAACGGCGTTTTGACCTAAGATCCTAGTGAAGTTAAGGCTTCAAGAGATAAGAGGAACAAAATACCTCGAAAGGCGCCTTTTTCTGGTACCTCAGTCCAAGATTTCTACCTAGGAGACGAGAAGAGAACAAGATCCCAAAAAAAAAAAACAACAGTCGCTACAGGTCCCCAGCAGAGTCGCCATTTTTCTGTAGCGAGTGATTTTTGGATGTGGTTGTGAAGCATGATTGCTCTAGTACTACAGTTTGATTCATTTTTTATCCTTTTAATGCTGATGAAGGAAGGGAAATAGATGTCTCCAACTAACCGTGCTTGCATACTAAGGTTAAACAGTCAAAACTGTTGGTTTACAGATGCTACAAAGATTCGGGGTCTCTCCTTGGTTATTTTTTTTTAAAAGAGGTGTTTTAGGCTATCGGTTGAGATGTTAGGACGGATGTATATGAAAGTATGGGATTTTTGGGTTTTTGTTTAGTGTGCTCGCTAAGATTTTCCTTTCAATCTTATGCCTACGTATTCCCGTTTACCGAAACAGGGAAATCAGAGCGTTTGTAGTTCCTCCTATTCTATGGGAGGAAATGGTATTTGGTGTCTTGTTCAAAGCCCAAGACGTGAAGCAAAAGGTGGTTTGTATCTTGTTCAAAGCCCAAGATGTGAAGCTGAAAGGTCTCAACTTTAGAGAGAATTTGTCATCTCTAAAGAGGGGGTTGTATGTCACAATGGTTTATAAAGGAGAATTACTTCAACCGGGATGTGTGAATCCGGCAATGCCATAATTTCCTTTATAGGGGATTTCCAACCTAAAGGAGAAGACTTTAACTCAGTGTAGAGCAATGCTATCTTTCCTTAGGAATTTCTCATGCTAAAAGAGGGACAGTGGCATGGATGTAGATGATCCAGAGGCTTGCCGCTTACAGCGATTAAATGAAGGGGAAAGAGTTGTTGATGTTTGTGTAATGTGAACGAGGCACAACTTTGATGCTAAAAGGATGATTGGATCAACCAGTGGTTTTCTTATACAAAGCCTAAGAGGAGGCTAATATGTGTCTCGTACAAAGCCCGAGAGAGAGGCCAAAAGGGTTTGACTCAAAGAGGGAATCTTTTGGTATCTCGTATAAAGCCCGAGATGAAGGCTATTTGACTCAACAAGGGAGTATTTTGTATCTCGTACGAAGCCCGAGAGGGAGGCTAAAATTTGTTTGGCTCAATAAGAACCATTTTATATCTCGTATAAAGCCCGAGATGGAGGCGAAAGGGGTGATTGACTCAACGAGGGAGTCTCTTATGTGTCTCGTACAAAGCCCGAGAGAGAGGCTAAACGTTGTTTGACCCCGCTGGGGAGAATCATTGTACAAAGCCCAAGAGGAGGCTATTGTAACTATTTCAGTTGAGTGACAGGTCCAGTATACTGATTTTGAAAGAGAAAATTAGTTCTTATATGAGCAACACTGTACTCAAGGATTTGATTCGAGGATCCGGGTTATTCCTGTTCATTAAGGAAGTGGGAAATCCGAAGGGTATTGAGACTGTCCGAGTCTACGGGTTTTCTTCCTATTTTTGAAGGGGTGCTTGAGAATGTCTTGGAGACTCAAGGAAATTAGACTGTCCAAGTCTAGAGTTTCATCTTTTGTACTATGCTTTGAGAAACAGTAGTAGACTCTTGGAAAGGACTGTTCTATGTAGATGACTAAGTTATGTTCCTATACCTCTAGGAGGTTGTCGGGACAATTTTTACGAATCCCAAGAGGAGGCTGGAAACTTTTAAGAAGCCGAGTGGTCCTTGTCTGAAGCCCAAGAGTAGGCTATCATTCCCGGAGGAAGAGATCATTATACGAAGCCTAAGAGGAGGCTGTGAATACTTTTAAGAAGCCGGCGGATCCTTGTACTAAACCCAAGAGGAGGCGGGGTTGCTTTTAGGATGCCTGTGGGTCCTTGTACGATGCCCAAGAGGAGGCCGGTGCTTTTAAGAAGCTCGTGGGTCCGCAAACCTCGAGAAATTCAAGACAGGCTATCCACAAGGAATAGATCAAGCCAGGAAAGTTTGAGAATTTGGAAGAAACTCAAAGATGCCATTCACGGAGAATACATTCATCTCTGGGAATAAAGTTTCTTGACAATTCCTAATGAGGACAGCCGAAGAGAAGACTGTATCTGGTGATCCTATTGGGGATCTAGTTGTCTATTTCTACCAATAAATGAAACGGCGTCACCTAGTTCTAGACGTAGTTGCCGGGGAAACTCTAAATATCTATACTATTATTACACAGTTGATATGAGTTTATGAAAGAAGACTTACAGCGAAACAACCCCATAATACAGTTATATGTATATGAAAGCGGTAAATGAAAGCATATAAACACTTACTCGGTTGTAGAGCTTCCATGCTATTTGGTTAGTTGTTCAACAAAGAAAGATTGAACACAACAGTATATTTCAAAATCAAAGGAGAAAGTGCTTTGAAAAAGAAAGATTTGGGGTTTACAGCTCAAGGAGAGGCCCAGGGTTTTATCAGTGAGCGCATTGTTTGAATTTGTACAGAGGGACTTATACAAGTGAATGAGGCCCAAAAAGGTTTTCTGTACAAATGGGTGGGTCTTACACTCTCTCAAGAGGCCCAAAAGATTTAAAGAAAAAGAGTGGGGCTTATAACACGAGGGTAGGCCCAGTTTGTTTTTCCGTTTGAAATGGCGATCGCGCCGAGGTTTTCTTTTAACGCAGAGGGACTTATACAAGTGACTGAGGCCCAAAGTTTTTTTGGTTAAAAGGGGATTGGGTCTTACACTCTATTAGAGGCCCAAGGTTTGTTTTTCAACGGATGATGATCGCATCGAACATTTTGAAATACAACGGGACTTATACCATAAGTGAGGCCCAAAATAGGTTGTATTTACAAAGGGTTGGGTCTTACACTCTATTAGAGGCCCAAATGAGTTTTAAGAAAAGAAATGGGTCTTACTAATCGAGGGTAGGCCCAAGGTTTTTTGTTTTGAAAAGGCGACGATCGTGCCGTTTGTTTTTTACGGTATCGGGACTTATACAATATACTGAGGCCCAAAAATAATTTGGTCAAAAAGGGATTGGGTCTTACACTCTATTAGAGGCCCAAAGTGTTTTGAAAATGATTTATGAGGGTTGAATTAATCCAAAAACCCTAATTTGTTTTCAAAAATGTATTTAATTGAATAAAAATTCAATTAAAATGATCAAAATTGTTTAACATATGGAAAACAAATTGTGATCTTGGATTAATGCTTCAAAAATTAAGTATTGACCTACAAAATAATTAGAAAGCATTAAAAGTTGCAAAAATCAAGGTGGAAAAAATATTTTAAATGTTAAAAATAATTAAAACATTAATTCTTTGCAAAAATATCAATTATACAAAATAAATAATATTTTTAGGATTTTTTGGGAAAATAAAATATTTTAACATTTTTGTGAATTATTAAAAAAATAATCAACTCAAAATCATTAAAACTCAGAGAGAAATTAATTTTTGAATCAATTAAATAAAATCACAAAATTCAAATATTTGAATTTTCAAAAAATGGCGCCAATAACACACCAAGAACACGCGCGTGTTCAGGGTTTTCCCAGATTTGCATTTTCTCTTCAATCTCACTTAATACTTGATCATATCATGTAATCCACATACCAATCAACTCGTTTCAACCTCACGATCATGTCTATGGTATTTAATTTCATTTAAATTAAACATATAACAAGAAATCATGAAAAATCCTTAAGAACCCTAATTTCTGCATGAAGGATAGGATTTTTGATACACGATTCAAACAATGCAATTAATTGAGGGGAAACATTCCATGCATGATATGAACATATGTCCAAATTATTGTGCAACAAAAATTGCATGGATCATAGAGTTAGAAGAGCTCATGCTTACCACTTGCAGCTGGTGATCGTGATTTGTGTTGGAGGTGTTACAGCTAGGTTCCAATGATCTGGATAGCTTCCCTAGGTGCCATGGAGTGTGTATGAATGCTTGGAATGGATTGAAATGATCTGGAACTTGAGATGGTACCCCAACTGCAAATCTGTCAAGAACTTGAGCAATTGGCTGGTGATTTTGTGAAATCTGTGCTCCAGATGTTATGTGAGTGTTTGGATCACTTCTATATGATGTATGTGAGGTGTGTGTGTGTGATTGGTTTGATTGGAAAAGCTCTCAAACTCAAAACCCGATAGTGACTTGCTTTGGAAGGAAAAATTGGAGTGAAAAAAGAGATTTTGAGGAACGCATCTGTTTGATGGCTTTGGTGTACTCAAACTGATCACAATTGAGCTCTATTTATAGTAGAGCAAGTTTGTTTTGCAAGGAATAGTGAATGGCAACTGCTGAGTAGGTTTGGCCAATGTTGGCAAATGAAAATCCAAGTCTCCTCTAGCCATTGACTAGAGGTTAGGGCACAGGCTGCTGGTCCCCTTGGTCTTGGATAAGTCTTGACTGAATTCAGTTGAGAATGGCTCAGTCCATGCCACCTTGATGCTTCCATTGAATGCTCCAATCCAAAATTGGAGTCTTGTCCCTATTTTGGCAATTCTAGGTTCAACATGCTATTTCTTGTTCCAAAGACTTTGGAGGCTTGGCTCAGTGATTGTCCCCTTTAGATTCAATCCTCAGATGTGTCCAAGTGGATAGGAGCATTTGGATTTGCATGATTTTGGCAAATCGACCAAAAGTGTAAAAATCTGCCTTGCCTTGGCAGATTTCAGCAAGGCAACTTGCCAATGTCATATCTCATGACCCAAATTGAATTTGGTAATGTTCTTGGCCATTTTGGAAAGCCCTTACATGATACAACAACTGTTTGAACATGTTTGGTTTTGATCTCTTTTGAATCCAAGTGAAAAATCCCCCTACATTTGGCAAAAAGTAAGGTAAAATCTGACTTAGTGAAATTTTCACTAAGTGTTGGAACAAAGTGACTTTTCTTGATTTTGATCACTCCATAACTCAAAATCCATGAGGAATTTGGACATAGGTTAGTATGAAGCTTTTGCAAAGGGAAATGAGATCTACAAATCAAGCTTTGAATGGGGAACAATGGCCTTGTGGTTTAGGAGTTATGATCCTCCAAAGTTGGCACATTAGTGTCACTTTTTCCATAACTTAGAAATTTTTCTAAGTTTTTATGGTTACCCCTTTTACAAGTTATCCCACTTTCTTTGATTTTTCTTGATGAATGATGATTCAAATCATACATTAACATCATTTTAGGGTTAAAAATCCATTTTGCTAAAAAATCTCTAAAAGTCAAAGTTGCTTTTGTGCACGGTTGACTTTTTATCAAATGAATTCCAAACTTTGCAATTCTTCAGGAAATCATGTCCTTGACCTAAATCAAACTTGATGGACATGTTCCATGGGTGTCATAGAGTATATTTAATCATGTATTAGGGCTTGGGAGCATGTCCTGGTCAAAAGTCAAAGTTACAGTTGACTTTTCTCGCGAAACCCTAATTTTGGTGCAGATGAAATTGAGACTTGTTGCTCAAACTTCTTGGATTAATCCATTATTCCAAATGGATCAATATAGTTCATTAGAGACCCTCAAACCATGTCTTGAGGTCTTGGTTCATGATTTGTCCCAAAAGTCAACTTAGGGGTGAATTAGGTCAAGAAACCCTAATTCCTGATTTTTTATGAATGCATCCCCTGAGGCAAAATTGACTTGATGATTGGGTCCATGAGGTTCCATGGAGTATATTAGGTTGTGTTTTGGATCATTGGCTTGTGCCCAGATGAAAAATTTCCATCTGGAGGCCCTGGTCGACCAAAACCCTAATTTGGCGACATTGTCAATCTTGAGACTTGATCCACCTAGAAGGGAGCAGCCTTGTGCTTGATCCTTGAAGTGGGAGTCCTTTTGATCCATTGTGGATGTTTGAGAGGTTAGACAAGTTGAAGATCAAGTCATTCCTTGATTGCTCCTTTGCCTAAAAGCTCTGAGAGGGCTTGAAACCCTAAGTCTGATTGTAGTGGATGCTCACCCATCTTTAGGGAGACTGATGAAGTATGATGGCACATCCATATTGTGATGATGAGTTGCACAATGATGGGACATCTTAGTGGTCAAAATTTGGGGTATGACACACACCTGTCAATGAAGACGATTGTTATGGAATCTATGATTAGATTTCCACCAGAATTATTAAAATTACTTTTTCATATATGTTAATTTACTTTTAAGGTAAGACTTGCTTTTATCACTTGCTATCATTTATCGTTTGAATTGTTAGGCCATGTGGGCCACCCTTGCTTTTACTTTACTCTACTTTGAACAATTATGTAAAAGATAAGATTCCTTATCTTTGCTTTTGGCCATTTGTATTTGTCGGCCACTGTGTTTCTTTATTATTGTAGCATTTAAGAGGATTGTAATTTAGTTTGAAGTCCGTGTGCTATATAAGGACTTGGTCTTGTTTGTTCAGGGCATCATAATTTTCTCTCATACTTGAGTTGAAACAAAAAAACCCTTGAAGAATCAATATTGTAAGTCTTGTGAAATAATAAAATTATGACTTTATCTATTGCCGTACATTTAAATTATATACCTATTTTTAGATTTTATAATGACGATATTTTACATATTACAAATATAATTATTCAAGTATACATTAACTATAATACTGCATCTGCTATATTAACTAATTCTAGAAGAAAATAAGGACAAGAATGGATTGATTTTATATATATATATATATATATATATATATATACCTATATTTAAATGATAATCATTATGCAACATAATTTAATTTTGATGTTTATGTATGGTTTAATTAAAAAGGTTTTTGGAAATTGGGAGGACTCTTACAAAGAACTCCCAAGATACCTCGTGGCACTAAAACACTATGCTCCAGGGACTGTAGCATTGTTGGAGACATTGTCGGCATATACGCCAGATGGGAATTGTGTCATTGGAAATGACATTTTCCACAGACACTTCTGGGCGTTTGAACCATGCATCATAGGATTTACGTACTGTAAACCTATAATTCTAATTGATGGAACATGGTTGTACGGAAAGTATAAGGGCACGCTACTAATGGTCGTGGCACAGGATGGCAACAACAACATTTTTCCTATTGCCTTCGCTCTAGTTGAAGGGGAGACTGCTGGAGGTTGGAGTTTTTTCCTAAAAAATCTCCAACAATATGTTGCTCCCCAGCCTAACTTGTGTTTGATCTCCGATAGACACCCCTCAATAGAGAGTGCTTACAACAATCCTGATAACGGTTGGCAGGATCCTCCCTTTAGCCATGTGTATTGCATTAGACACATCGGTCAAAATTTCATGCGGGAGTTCAAGGACAAGGGGCTAAAGAAGATGGTTACTAACGTGGGCTATGCACTAACAGAGCCTACCTTCAGATACTACCGGGACGAGATCAAACTTACAAATGCAGGTGCATTGAGATGGATTGATAATATTGAACTCGAGAAGTGGACAAAGCCGTACGCCAATAGGCAGCGATGGGGCCATATGACAACAAACCTGGTTGAGTCTATGAACTCTGTATTCAAAGGCATCCGAAACCTGCCGATAAACGCTCTTGTGAGGTCAACATATTTTAGACTCGCTGCACTCTTTGATACCAGACGTACAAAGTTGGGTTCAGTTATATAATTTGGGCAGCTGTTTAGTGATAGTTCAATGACATTCATGAAGGAAGAAGCTACAAAGGCCAACACACATGTCGTCACGGTCTTTGACCGTATTACAGGTCACTTCAGTGTTGGAGAGTCTATTGATCACAACGAAGGAAGGCCTAGGGGATGTTTTCGAGTGGAACTGGATAGGAGTTCGTATGACTGTGGAAAGTTTCAGGCATTTCGTATGCCATGCTCCCATGTTATAGCAGCCTGTTCGAAGGTCCGGCTGGACCAAACCGACTATCTCTCTGTTCTTCACCAAGTCATTACTCTATGCAATGTCTACGGCACTAGTTTTCAAGTGGTAGCAAGGGAGGTCTACGGGCCTCCATACGAAGGCGAAATTCTGTGGCATAATGATTTTATGCGAAGAAATAAAAAGGGTCTCCCTAATAGCACCCGTGTTCACACGGAGATGGATGTAGTAGACAAAATGGTGAGGTTGTGTGGTTTGTGCCGCCAGCCAGGCCACAATCGTACCAAGTGTCCAAATGTGGGCTCTAGCACAGCATCATAGTTTCAACTGTAAATTTTTCTATTTATAACAACAACAAATTGTATTTCATTGATGGCATACTTAACTGATTAGAACGACATAACATAACATAACATAACGTAATAGCTAAATATCAACAAATAACCATCAACATAACCTAATACCAAATCAGAAAATAACAATAACAAACCCAAACCAAACAACTCATAGAATCAACTTATCTAGGAAATTACAACCATCAACTTAATTTCCTGTTCTAACATCATAATCATGAGGGCGCCAGCATCATTTTCCACTTTTCTCCAAGACTGGGTGACTCCGTTTGGACCAGACTTCTTAACCAGCCTCTCAATCTTCCTGATCTTTTCACCTTCCGTAAATTCATCTGCTAGCCAGTGGCGAAGTTCCCTATGCAAATGATCCAACGTCTGCGTGTTCCAGAGTAACATCTTCATCGTAGGCTTAACAGCTGAGTATACAACTAGGGCATCTCTTTTCATCAGTGGAAATTCTGGAACCGGTTCCTCTGGTGCTGATGATGATGACGAAGGACGGCGATTTAACCACTCAGACATGGTGTTGAGAAGGGGAGAGTTTGGGAAATTGGTGAGGTAAGAGAAGAAATTAGGGTTTTGGTGACAAGTGTTGTGCAATAACAAGTGAGGGTAAACCCTTATTTATAGGCACATGATACCCTATTAAATAATATAATTAATTATATTAAAAAAAATAAAATTTTAATCGTTTAAAAAAAACCACTTACACTGAGGCGCCATCCCATATGGCGCCTCCCCCTGGAAATTAGGGCACCCCAGCTACACTGAGGCACCATCCCACATGGCGTGTAGGAATTTTTTTGAATTTTTTTGCCTGAGTCGTCATCCCATATGGCGCCTCAGGTCTTTCTGTTTTCCAAAACTAGGTCATTTTAGTAAATCTCCTAAAACGTGTGTTTTTTTGGTATTTTTTTGAAAAAGTAAGTTATGTTAAAAAAAATCAAATTTTCTTTATTAAAAAGGCGAGAACTTTCAACAGGTTCTCGTTCTGGAAGGAGAACGGCGGTAAAAAGGTGGTTAATGGAGGTCCCATCACTTCCTTCTTCATCACTGAATTTCCAGAAAACATGGAGGCAAAGGATCTTTTTGAGGTTTTCATGGTTTACGGTCTCATTTCGGAAGTCTACATACCTGGAAGGCGAGATATTAGAGGGAGAAGATACAGATTTTCCCGGTTCAGGAAAGTTCATGACTCACGTGTGCTGGTAGCTAAGCTGGATAGTATTCAGTTTCACGGGAAGAAGCTTCATGCTAATATACCCCGTTTCTCTAAAGGTCTGGTTATCCACAACAAGGATCGTTTTACTTCAGTGAGGAAGGTTGGAATCAAGAGTGGCAAATATGCTAGTCTAGAGATTTTTCCTTCTTATCCTTCGTTTGCTAAGGTTGTGAAGAGTGGTAATGTAGAAAAGGTTCCTTTAGGCCTTAAACCTGAGGATAACAATGTTGGTAGGGTCAAAGTGGACAGCTTTGACACATCTAGTTACGCCAAGTGCATGGTTGGTGAGGTCTGTCTGAATGTTAACCCATTCTTAATCTAAAAATACCTTTACGAAGTAGACACTTTTGATATTGTGGCCTCTCCTTTAGGGGCTAGTCTCTGTCTTCTTGAATCCAGAGGAGGAGACGACCTTACTTATTCTATTGATTCTGTTAAGGCTTGGTTTGATTCTAAATTTGTTAAGATTTATCCTTGGTCTCTGGAGGTAATTGACAAAAGCAGATTCGTTTGGGTGAGATGCATTGGCATTCCTTGCTTTGCATGGTGCAATGAAGTCTTCTCCAGTTTAACGAGGGAAGTCGGGCAGTTCATTAAAGTCGATGAGGATACTTGTAAAAAATCTAGGTTTGATGAGGCTCGCTTACTTATCAAAACTAGTGTTGGTTTGGAAATAAACGTAATGGTTGAACTTGAGGTTAACGACCTTGTGTTTGAAGTAAGAATTCTCAGTGATCTTCCAGGACCCAGGAAAATTGATTTCCTCATGAACAATTTTGATGAAGATTCGTCTGGTTTACTTGATTTGGATGACGAAGAAGTTTGGTCTTCAGATGTGGGTGGCGACAGTGACAAGTCCTTTCCTAGTTCTCTTAGGGAGATGGGGGACATTTTGGAGTCTAAGGTTACACCAGAGGACATGGGGAGTAGTGCTGAGTCCAATCATACCCTTGTTTGTGAAACCTTCGGGGTGGGTGAAGACACAGTGGATGAGGTATGTGACAAGATTGATGTTCAGCAGCATAAAGCTAAAACCATCTCGGTCACCTCGAGCAGTGGAAAAAAGTCAGAAAAGGTGATTTTTGTTGATAATACTGGGTGTTCTTTGGGAAGTCAACCAGGCATATGGCTTCAACCTATCTTGGACGGGTGTCTGAATCCACCTGCTTTAGGAGAACTGAGTCTGGGTCCGGGTATTGGGCATGTGCCTTTGGGCTTGCTCGTATCAGATCTAATATCCAACTCTGACGTGGATCTTGCTAATTCTTCTGCAAGGATTAAGCCCAAAAAGAAGAAACCTCTCTCCGTTTTCTATGATAACAGACATATTCCTTTTTTGCCTTCCTTCTTTTCCACTTTTCTCAATGCATCTCCTGCTGCTCACCAAACTCGTAAAGTTTCGAAGAGGCGATCTCCCAAGAAATCGCTTAAAAAAAGAATCTCTATGGAGAGGGGTGGTCCATCCTGTGCTCCTTCTGGATCCCACCTTTGTTCTATTGATAACTCTGATATCTTGAGAAACAACAAGAGGAGCAAGGATATCCTTGAGAAGGTCCCTTCCAAATTCTGGGATTCGGCCAAATTATTGGGTCTTGATGCAATTGAAGACGATGCTGTCTACACAAAAGTTATCAAGGATCTAGAGGATCGCGATTATCTCGAGTTCCAAAAGAAGAAGGTTGTTGAAAGGAGTGCTCAATGATTATAGTCTCCTATAATGTTAGAGGCTGTTGCATTCCTCTTAAAAGGAGAAGGATTGCTCATACTTTACTGGGAGGCAAAGCTGAGTTGTGCCTAATTCAAGAGACCAAGGTTGCTTCTATGAAAGATTCAACGGTTAGGAGCCTGTGGGGTAACGATAATTTTGAGTGGTCGGCCTGTGATTCAGAGGGGTCTTCTGGAGGGATTATCACTATCTGGAGGAAAGACCTATTTCTTCCTATTTCTAGTGTTAGAGGTAAAGGATTCCTTTGTTGTCACTTAATGTGGAGAGGCATTAGTGTTTATGTTGTCAATGTGTATTCTCCTTGCCTCCTGAGGGATAAAAGACTTTTGTGGACTAAGATTACCAAACTCAAAGCTAGTTGTACTGATGGCAGATGGATCATCGGAGGAGATTTCAATTCGGTCAAATCTCGTGAAGTAAGAAGAGAAAGAAGTTCATTTGTTGTGCGAGATGGTCTTGAGTTTAAATCTTTCATCGATGAGACTGGTTTGATTGATCTTCCTTCAGTTGGGAACAAATTCACTTACTTCAATTCTAATGGCCTGAGTTGTAGCAATTTTGATAGGATTCTTGTGGATGATTTCCTTATCGACATTTGGGACTTTAAGGCCCAGATCGTCGGTAAGCGGGACATATCCGACCACCGCCCTGTTTGGCTTAATTCAAATTCGATAAACTGGGGCCCAAAACCTTTTCATTTCTTCAATGCTTGGTTAGATCACAAGGAATTCTTGGTCTTCGTCAAAGATTGCTGGGAGTCTTTTGAGTTTCGTGGCTCTCCGTCTTATGTTCTCAAGAGGAAACTTCAATCCCTTAAGGATCGTTTGAAATGGTGGAACCATACTGTGTTCGGTTGGATTGATCTTCAGATTGAAGGATGCATTGAGAGACTTAACGACATCGAGTTAGACATGACAGATAATTTCGAGGGCTTGTCGGATGATATGCTTAGAACTAGGCTGGAAGAGCAAGAGAATATTTGGAAGAATCTCATAATTAAAGATAGTATGTTATATCAAAAATCTAGGCTGAAATGGGTGAAGGAGGGTGAAGTTAATTCTCAATTTTTCCATGCTTCTGTCAAATCTAGGAACAGACTCAATTCCATCTTTGTCCTTGGTTCGGATGACAATCGCATTGAAGGCCCTGAAGCTATCAAAAAGCTGCCCACGATTTCTTTAAATCCAAGTTTCAAGGCGGATCAGCTTCTAGACCTGAGTTGGACCTCCACGATCTCCCTAAATTAGACGCCTTGGATCATGAATTTTTAGACGCTGAATTTTCTGGCAATGATATCCGTAATGTTGTTTTCAACTGTGATGGGAATAAATCTCCGAGGCCAAACGGCTTCTCTCTTAAATTCTTCAAGGAAGCCTGGGAGATTGTGGGGGGATTTCATCAACTGTGTTCGTCATTTTTTCTCGACAGGTAACCTCCCCAAAGGTTTTTCATCTTCGTTCTTGGTTCTGGTCCCTAAAGTTTATAGTCCCCAAGACTTTATGGAGTTCAGACCCATTTGTTTAGTTGGCTGCATATCTAAGGTAATATCCAAGCTGATGTCCAAAAGACTCTCAGGTGTCATTTCTAAGTTGGTTTGAGAAACGCAAACGGCTTTCGTACCAGGTAGGAATCTTTACGATGGAGTCTTAGTTGCTAATGAGGTGGTGGATTTCGCTAGGAGATAAAAGCGAAAGTGACACTTGTTTAAAGTTAATTTCTCCCAAGCTTACGATTGTGTAGACTGGGAGTTCCTTCTCAGGGTTCTTAGGGCCATGAATTTTGGCACCCAATGGATAAATTGGATTAAAGGCAACACTTGTTCTAGATTTGTTTCAGTTCTGATAAATGGTAGCCCTACAACGGACTTTGAGGCTCGTCGAGGACTCAAACAAGGGGATCCTCTCGCGCCGTTCTTGTTCGCTTTGGTTGTTCTAATCCGTCGTGCTGTCGCCCTTAATACCTACTCCGGTTTTAGAATCAACGATGACGTTACTCTAGAGCTTCTGCAATTCGCTGACGACACCCTCCTCTTTTGCGACGGCAAGTATTCTAACCTGTGGGCTATTAAATCCATCCTTCGGGGATTCGAAATGGTTTCGGGGCTGAAAAATCAATTTTGCCAAAAGCCGTAATTTTGGAGTCGATCTTGATCCTGAATTTTTGCAAGCGGCTGAATCTTTCATCTACTATAGGTCCGGTAAGCTCCCTTTTAAATTTCTAGGGATTACTATTGGTGGTAATCATAGGAGGCTGGAGTTTTGGAAGCCGGTGCTGGATTGTCTTAAAAGTCGTTTAAACTCTTGGATTGGTAGGAATACGTCTATAGGGGCTAGAGTGGTGCTCATTAATTCTGTTCTATCTAACCTCCCTATTCACTATCTAGCTTTCTTTAAGGCGCCTTCTAAAATTGTTAAAGATATCATTGTTATTCAACGCAAATTCTCTGGTCGGGTTCGGTGGATAAATCTTGTATTTCGTGGGTTAAATGGAGCCAGCTTTGTAAACCCAAAGAGGAAGGTGGCCTTGGGATCAAACATGTGGGGCTTTTCAACCAATCGCTCTTATCTAAGTGGTTGGCAAAATTTCTTCTTGAAGGAAAAGAGAACTGAAGAGCTTTATTAACGAGTAAATACGGCAGCCTCCCCTTTTGTGTTCTTAATCCCGATCTACTTCGTCTTAAAGATGAAGTCTCTTTATGGATGAAAGACTTTATGCTTTTGTGCCATTCTATTAATTTCATGCGTTTTTTTCGTCTGGAAATTGGTTGTGGCAGGAATGTTAACTTTTGGTACTCAGACTGGTACGGTGATTTCAACTTAAAATATGTCTTCCCTAATCTCTTTCAAGTGGCCTCGAACAAAGTTTGCTCCGTCGAAGAAACTGGTAGCTGGGATAATAACGACTGGCGGTGAGAAGTCAAGAAACTTGGTCTGGATGAGCAGTTGGCAGACCCTGCGTTTGTTTTACTGCTGCAGAACCTGCTGCTCTCTATGCAGTTGCAGCGGCACAAGCAAGATGAGTGGATTTGGTTGCTGGAAAAATCTCATTTTTTCTCTGTCAGGTCCTGTTATAAGGCCCTTAACAATGCTGTTGTGGGTATTCCCTTGGAGGAGAATCAGATCCTTGCGTTTAAAGTGTTATGGAGATCAAGAATCCCTTTGAAGTTAAAAGTGTTTGCTTGGAGGTTGTTCTTAAACCGCTTGCCGACGAGGATGAATCTTGTCTCCAAAGGTTTAGTTGCCCCCCCCTCCCCGCATGAGACTATTTGTGTTTTTTGTTTTCAGAACGATGAGGATACTTCTCACCTCTTCTTAAGCTGCCCTAAAGTTCAAAATATTTGGAGTAAGGTTTTTACGTGGATTGGGATCTCTTGTCCTAATTCTGACTCTTTGTACAATCATTCTCTATTGTGGTATTTGGCTTTGGTTGATAAGTGTAACGAAGACATAAGTTGCTTCATTTGGTTTATCACGACGTCTTGTATTTAGAATGTGTAGCGACCGATTTTGGACGCGGTTCTTAAGCGCTGGTCGCTCTCTGCGGTTAAGTTTACTACAGGTCGATTCATTTTTTATCCTATTAAAGCTGATGAAGGAAGGGAAATAGATGTCTCCAATTAACCCTGCTTTGCATACTGAGTTTAAACAGCGGTCTGTTAGGTTACGAATGCTATCAATGTGGGGGGCCTTTGTATTGGTTATTTGTATTTTCGCCAATACTATTTTCTCTCTTTTTATTTTGACAGAATGTTTCTGGCGGGGAACAAGGATTAGGATGTTAGGACTGATGCTTTTTGATGTGAGAGTATGGGATATTTGGTTTTTGTTTAGTGTGCTCGCTATGATTTTTTCTTTCAATCTTATGCCTACGTATTCCCGTTTACCGAAACAGGGAAATCAGAGCGTTCGTAGTTCCTCCTATTCTATGGGAGGAAATGGGTGTTTTTGGTGTCTTGTTCAAAGCCCAAGACGTGAAGCGAAAGGTAGTTTGTATCTTGTTCAAAGCCCAAGATGTGAAGCTGAAGGGTCTATTTGTATCTTGTTTAAAGCCCAAGATGTGAAGCTAAAAGGGTGTTGACTTTAGAGAGAATTTGTCATCTCTAAAGAGAGAGTTGTATGTCACAACTGTTTATAAAGGAGAATTACTTTAACCGGGATACGCGGATCCTAGCAATGCCATAATTTCCTTTATAGGGGGTTTTAACCTGAAGGGGAAGACTTTAACTCAGTGTAGAGCAATGCTATCTTTCCTTAGGAATTTCTCATGCTAAAAGAGGGACAGTGGCATGGATGTAGATGATCCTGAGGCTTGCCGCTTACAGCGATTAGATGAAGGGAGTTGTTTGATGTTTGTATACTGTGAACGAGGCACAACTTTGATGCTAAAAGGTTGATTAGATCAACCAGTGGTTTTCTTATACAAAGCCTAAGAGGAGGCTATTGGCCCAACAAGAGGGAGTTTTTATGTGTCTCGTACGAAGCCCGAGAGAGAGGCTAAAAGGGTTGACTCAACTGAAGAATCTTTTATACTCAACAAGAGAGTGTTTTTGTATCTCGTATGAAGCCCGAGATGGAGGCTGTTGTTTATTTGGCTCAATAAGAACCTTTTTGTATCTCGTATAAAGCCCGAGATGGAGGCGAAAGGGGTGATTGACTCAACGAGGGAGTCTCTTACGTGTCTCGTACAAAGCCCGAGAGAGAGGCTAAATGTTGTCTCAGTTAAGTGACAGGTCCAGTATATTGATTTTGAAAGAGAAAATCAGTTCTTATATGGGCAACACTGTACTCAAGGATTTGACTCAGAGATCCGGGTTATTCCTGTTCTTTAAAGAAGCGGGAAATCCGAAGGGTATGGAGACTGTCCTAGTCTACGGGGTTTTCTCCCTATTTAACGAAGGGGTCACTTGAGAATGTCTTTGAGACTCAAGGAAGTTAGACTGTCCAAGTCTAGAGTTTCATCTTTGGTACTATGCTTTGAGAAACAGTAGTAGACTCTATGAAAGGACTATTCTATGAAGATGACTAGGTTCTGTTCCTATACCTCTAGGAGGTCGTCGGGATAATTTGTACGAAGCCCAAGAGGAGGCTGGAAACTTTTAAGAAGCCGATCGGTCCTTGTATGAAGCCCAAGAGGAGGCTATCATTCCCGGAGGAAGAGATCATTATACGAAGCCTAAGAGGAGGCTGTGAATACTTCTAAGAAGCCGAGAGGTCCTTGTACTAAGCCCAAGAGGAGGCGGGTCGCTTTTAGGAAGCCTGTGGGTCCTTGTATAATGCCCAAGAGGAGGCCGATGCTTTTAAGAAGCCCGTGGGTCCCCAAACCCCGATAAATTCAAGGCAAGCTATTCACAAGGAATAGATCAAGTCAGGAAAATTCAAGAATTGGGAAGAAACTCAAGAGATGCCATTCACGGAGAAAAGATCATCTCTAGGGAGTAGAGTTTCTTGACAAGTGCTTTTAAGAAGCCTGCGGGTCCCCAAACCCCGAGAAGTTCAAGACATGCCATTCACCGAGAATAGATCAAGCCAGGAAAGTTCGAGAATTTGGAAGAAACTCAAGAGACGCCATTCACAGAGAAAAGATCATCTCTGGGGAATAGATTTTCTTTGACAACTTCTATGAGTGACAATCTATGAAAGGGTTCACCGAGAATGCTACCTTTCATATCTCCATATTGTTTAACCCCAAGAGGAGGGAAGACTGTGTCTGGTAATCCTATGGGGATATAGTATTGACTATTTCTACGAATAAACGAAACGGCGTCACCTAGTTCTAGACGTAGTTTCCGGGGAAACTCGAAATATCTACAATATTATTACATAATTGATATGAGTTTATGAAAGAAGACTTACATTGAAACAGCCCCACAATACAGTTTATATGTATATGAAAACGGTAAATGAAAGCAATAACCACTTACTTGGTTGTAGAGCTTCCATGCTGTTTGGTTAGTTGTTCAACAAAGAAAGATTGAAAACAACAGTATATTCAAAATCAAAGGAGAAAGTGCTTTAAAAAAGAAAGTTTTGGGGCTTACAGCTCAAGGAGAGGCCCAGGGTTTTATCAGTGAGCGCACTGTTGAATTTGTACAGAGGGACTTATACAAGTGACTGAGGCCCAAAATGTTTTCTGTACAAAGGGATGGGTCTTACACTCTCTCAAGAGGCCCAAGTGAGTTTTAAAAAAGAGTGGGGCTTATAACACGAGGGTAGGCCCAGATTATTTTTCCGTTTGAAATGGCGATCGCGCCGAGGTTTTCTTTTAACGCGGAGGGACTTATACAATAAGTGAGGCCCAAAAAGATTTTGGTTAAAAGGGGATTGGGTCTTACACTCTATTAGAGGCCCAAAATGTTTTGAATGGGTCTTATAGCTCAAGGAGAGGCCCAAAAAGTTTTGAAAATTATTTATGAGGGTTGAATTAATCCAAAAACCCTAATTTGTTTTCAAAAATGTATTTAATTGAATAAAAATTCAATTAAAATGATCAATATTGTTTAACATGTGAAAAACAAATTGTGATTTTGGATTAATACTTCAAAAATTAAGTATTGACCTACAAAATAATTAGAAAGCATTAAAAGTTGCAAAATCAATGTAGAAAAAATATTTAATATGTCAAAAACAATTAAAATATTAATTCTTTGAAAAAATATCAATTATATGAAATAAATAATATTTTTGGGATTTTTTGATAAAATAAAATATTTTAACATTTTTGTGAATTATTAAAAAACGAATCAACTCAAAATCATTAAAACTCAGAGAGAAATTAATTTTTGAATCCATTAAATAAAATCACAAAATTCAAATATTTGAATTATTCAAAAATGGCGCCAAGAACACGCGCGTGTTCTGGGTTTGGCTGATTTTCATTTTCTCCTCAATCTCACTGAATACGTAATCATATCATGCAATCCACATATCATTATGCTCGTCTCAACCTCACGATCATGTCTATGTCCATTAATTTCATTTAAATTAAACATATAACAAGAAATCATGAAAAATCCTCAAGAACCCTAATTTCTGCATGAAGGCTAGAATTTTTTATACACGATTCAAACAATGTAATTAATTGAGGAAAACATTCCATGCATGATTATGAACATATGGCCAAATTATTGTGCGAGGAAATATACATAGATTGAGAGATGACCAAGTATATGCTTACCTCTAGGCCGTGACAGCAAGTGCAATGTGATTTTTGATTTGGAGGTGTTACAGATGAGTGGTGATGATCTGAACAGCTTCCCTACATCCCATGGAGTGTGTTTGAATGGTTGGACTTGATTGAAATTGGCTGGATCAATTTGTGGTACCTCAGTTGCAACTTGATTGAAAATTTGAGCAACCAGCTGGTGATTTTGTGAAATTGGTGTTTCACAAGTGATCTAAGTGTTTGATCAGCTCATATGTGATGTATGTGAGGTGTGTGAGTGATTGGTTTGATTGGAATTGCTCTCAAACTCAAAACCCGATAGTGACTTGCCTTAGAAGGTAAAATTGGAGTGAAAGAAGAGATTTTGAGGAAAGCATCTATTTGATGGCTTTGGTATACTCAAACTGATCACAATTGAGCTCTATTTATAGTAGAACAAGTTTGTTTTGCAAGGAATAGTGAATGACAGCTGGTAAGTAGGTTTGTTCAATGTTGGCCAATGGAAATGCAAGTCTCCTCTAGCCATTGACTAGAGGTTAGGGCACAGAGCTTTGGTTCTCTTGGTCTTGGATAAGTCTTGACTAATTTCAGATGAGAATGGCTCAGTCCATGCCACCTTGATGCTTCCATTGAATGCTTCAATCCAAATTTGGAGTCTTGTCCCTATTTTGGCCATTCTAGGTTCAACATGCTATTTCTTGTTCCATGGACTTTGGAGGCTTGGCTCAGTGATTGTCCCCTTTAGATTCAATCCTCAGATGTGTCCAAGTGGATAGGAGCATTTGAATTTGGCTGATTTTGGCAAATCGAGCCAAAATGCAAAATCTGCCTTGCCTTTGACAGATTTCTGCAAGGCAACTTGACAATGTCATATCTCATGGGGTAAGTTGAATTTGGCAATGTTCTTGGCCATTTTGGAAAGCCCTTACATGATACAACAACTGTTTAAACAAGTTTGGTTTTGATCTCTTTTGATTCCAAGTGAAAAATCCCTCTACATTTGGCAAAAAGTGAAGCAAAATCTGACTTAGTGAAATTTTCACTAAGTGTTGGAACAAAGTGTGATTTCTTGATTTTGATCACTCCATAACTCAAAATCCTTAATGAATTGGACTTAGGTCTAGTTGAAGTTTTTGTAGAGGGTAATGAGGGCTACAAATCCATCTTTGGATGAGAAAAAATGGCCATGTGGTTTAGGAGTTATGATCCTCCAAAGTTAGTGTATTAGTGGTACTTTTTCCATAACTTAGAAAAATTTCTAAGTTTTATGGTTACCCCTTTTACAAGTTATCCAACATTATTTGATTTTGCTTGATGAATGATGATTCAAATCATACATTAACATCATTTTAGGGTTAAAAATCCATTTTGGTGAAAAATCTCAAAAAGTCAAAGTTGACTTTTGTGCACAGTTGACTTTTTATCAGATGAATTCCAAATTGTGTAATTCTTCAGGAAATCATTTCCTTGACCTAAATCAAACTTGATGGACATGTTCCATGGGTGTCATAGGGTATATTGGGGCATGTCCTAGGGTTTGGGAGCATCTCCTAGTCAAAAGTCAAAGTTACAGTTGACTTTCCTCGCGAAACCCTAATTGTGGTGCAGATGAAAATGAGACTTGTTGCTCAAGCTTCTTGGATTAATCCATCGTTCCAAATGGATCAATATAGTTCATTAGAGACCCTCAAATCATGTCTTGAGGTCTTGGCTCTTGATTTGTCCCAAAAGTCAACTTAGGGGTGAATTAGGTCAAGAAACCCTAATTCCTGATTTTTGATGTATGCATCCCCTGAGGTCAAATTGACTTGATGCTTGGGTCCATGAGGTTCCATGGAGTACAATAGGTTGTGTTTTGGATCTTTGGCTTGTGTCCAGATGAAATTTTTCATCTGGAGACCCTGGTCGACCAAAACCCTAATTTGGTGATACTGGCGATCTTGAGACTTGATCCACCTAGAAGGGAGCAACCTTGTGCTTAATCTTTGAAATGGGAGTCCTTTTTTATCCATTGTGGATTTTTGAGAGGTTAGAAAAGTTGAAGATCATGTCATTCCTTGATTGATCCTTTGTCTAAGGCTCTGAGAGGGCTTAAAACCCTAATTTTGATTGTAGTGAATGCTCAACAACCTTTGAGGCATTTGATGAGGCATGATGGTTCATCCACATTGTGATGATAATTTGCACAATGATGGGAAATCTTTGTGGTCAAAATTTGGGGTATGACAGATGCCCCTATTTAATCTTCTTGGACACGAAGGTGTGAATGACGAAGGTATTCGAGCATTCGGGATGCAAGAGGATTAAACATCGGAATACCCGAAATTTTGATGGTGGTTATGAATGGTAGCTTACGCATTCATCTTCTTTAGCTAACAATGATGCTTAGAAAAGGTAAACTTCCCCTCGTTCCTTGTCTTCAGCCAAGGAACTAGTCTCAGTTTTCTTTTGTCAACTTCCCCTCGTTCCTGGTTTCCTACCAAGGAACTGGTCTCAGTTTCTGATTTAAACTTCCCCTCGATCCTGGTTTCCTACCAAGGAACTGGTCTTAGTTTCTGATTTAAACTTCCCCTCGATCCTGGTTTCCTACCAAGGAACTGGTCTTAGTTTCTTTTGTCAACCTCCCCCCCGTTCCTGGTTTCCTACCAAGGAACTGGTCTTAGTTTCTTTTGTCAATAAACTTTACTGACAAGGGACGCTATTCGTAGCGGCTTTCCTTCAAACTTCTCGCCGAATTTTCCTGGGGAGATGCCATTTGAGTGGAAAAAGTTTTGATGTCAGACTTGCTGGGGAACCCAGTCGTCTGAGTTGTAGAGGTGCACAAACTTCTCTGTTGGAGATGCCATTTGTCGATTCTACTGGGGGAAAGCGAGTATCTGGAGAGACTGTTTCCACTTGGGGATCTTACATCATACTTTTCTCAGGATCTTCCCAGAGAAATTCCATATGATGGGGTCCAATTTTGAGGTGCCAATGACCTTTTCATCAGCGGATTTTCGGAGAAATACTGATGCACTGCCGAACCCTTGCTTAAGAGGCTTTCTCTGGGGATTTTCTTTAATCCGAGAAAGCAAGGATATCATCTTCAATGGCGAAGAGTGACATCTGTTGAAGGTTCACTGGCTCTTCAGAGGTTCAAGTTATCAAAGTGATCGAGTGCCGACTCTGATCTAGAGATAAACGGGAGAGAGATTGCTTAGATGATTCACTTCCCAACGAGGAAAGGTCCGACAACTCGATTGAGAGGACTGTTATCACTAAGGGATAAGACCGACTAGAGTGATAGCGATGCAATATGAAATGTAAATGCAAATCAATAATGTATGATGTATGTATGTATATGCTGACAAAACTGACGCGACACACAAACTAAAAGATGAACATGACTGGATACTCGGCCATCATAGGGCGTATAGAGATATCGCTGGTTCAAGATAGCAATTCCACCTTGCTTAGGAGAGATAATCCCTGCGGGGAATACCGTTGATCGGGCTTAGGAGGTAAGAACTCTGCCGTGGATGTCAGACGAAACAAGGTCTCTGACACAGTTGATCCCTTTATTCAGGCGTACTGGTCTAGAAGGAGTACTTTGATTCTGCACTTTGAGGTTCAAACACCTTTGGAGACGCGATTGATGTTCTTTCGATGTTTAACAGTCAAAATAAATTGCCATCTTTATTTTAAAAGCAGAAAAAGTTTTAACAAGTAAATTCATTTTTGTTTTATTTCAAGAATCGTTAATCATGTTAACAACGTCGTTCTGTAAAGCTAAAACAAGCAAGAATTACAAACAAAAGCACAAGGGCTCAAATTTTATTGATAGGATGGAAATCAGCCAACCGCGTGATTCCAAAGAGTATTTACAAAGTTTGAAAATGGTAATTTACAGGGAAAAGGGCTACGTTGAAACTTAACGACCACTATCCTTCTACCAACTTTGAATTCGGGGCATCCTGAGCTTTTGTCGGAGATGACCTTGACTGGAGTTTTCTGACAGATGATGTAACTGCTGCTGCTGAGGGACTTGCCTCTGTTTAACATAGCTACTTTCTATTATCCCTAATTTTGCCTGGATTGTACTATGATGTTTCCAATCCACCAGGATGATTTTTTTATTTTGTCTCTAACTTTTGCCTGGACCGCCCTTTCGGGTTTTCAATCCACCGAGACGTTTTTTTTTTTAGTTTAGGCGAAGTATTTCTTGACTACATCAACATTCGTGGGGTAGGAAAATTCCTCTCCGTCCATGGTTGCAAGTCTCAAGGCGTCGCCTGAGAAAGCTTTCGTGACCACATAGGGGCCATCATAATTTGGAGTCCATTTGCCCCGAGAATTAGTGAGAAATGATTGTATCTTCTTGAGCACGAGGTCTCCTTTTCTGAAGACACGAGGTTGGACCTTTTTGTCGAACGCCCTCTTCATTCTCTGTTGATACAACTGACCGTGGCATAGTGCCGTTATTCTATTTTCTTCGATCATATTCAGTTCGTCATGTCGACTCTGACACCATTCAGCTTCGATGAGCTTAGCTTCCATCAATACCCTGATTGACGGGATCTCTACTTCTATGGGGAGAACTGCCTCAATGCCATATACTAGAGAGAAAGGGGTTGCCCCTGTTGAAGTACGGACAGATGTGCGATAACCATGAAGAGCAAAGGGTAGCATCTCGTGCCAGTCTTTGTAGGTCACAACAATCTTTTGAACAATCTTCTTGATGTTCTTGTTAGCCGCTTCTACCGCCCCGTTCATCTTGGGTCGGTAGGGAGATGGGTTATGGTGTTCGATTTTGAACTCTGCGCACAACTCCTTCATCATCTTATTGTTCAAGTTAGATTCATTGTCAGTAATGAACTCGCTTGGAACACCATAACGGCAGATGATATTGTTTTTGATAAATCGGACCACCACTTGTCGGGTTACATTAGCGAATGACACTGCTTCGACCCACTTGGTGAAGTAGTCAATGGCTACAAGGATGAACCGATGTCCGTTCGAAGCCTTGGGTTCAATCAAGCCAATCATGTCGATTCCCCATATGGAGAAAGGCCACGGGGAAGAAAGAACTTTGAGATGTGATGGCGGTACATGAATTTTGTCGGAGTATATCTGACACTTGTGACACCTCCTCATGTACTTGTAGCAGTCGGATTCCATGGTCAACCTGTAATACCCTGCTCTCAAAAGTTTTCTCGCCATTGTGTATCCGTTGCCATGAGTGCCAAAGGATCCTTCATGAATTTCTTTTATAAGCATGTCTGCTTCTGGTCTGTCTACGCATCGGAGCAAGACCATGTCAAAATTTCTCTTATAGAGAGTGTCACCGCTCAGGAAGAAGTTTCCAGCTAATCTTCTGAGGGTTTTTCTGTCTTTCCTGAGTGCCCCAGATGGATACTCTTGTTTCTGAAGGAAGCATTTGATATCGTGATACCAAGGTCTGTCATCTATGACTGCTTCAATCGTGAAGACGTAAGCGGGCCGTTCAAGGCGCATTATGTCGATCTTAGGTATGTCATTCCATTGACCTACACTAATCATGGAAGAGAGAGTGGCTAATGCATCATCCATGTGATTCTCATCACGAGGGATGTGATGAAACTCAACTCTGTTGAAGAAAGGTAAAAACCTTCTTGCATAGTCTTTGTAAGGAATCAGTCCTGATTGGTATGTGTTCCAATCTCCTTTTATCTGATTGATAACCAAAGCTGAGTCACCATATACGTCCAAGTTTTTGATCCTTAAATCAATCGCTTCCTCGAGACCCATGATACAAGCTTCGTATTCGGCCTCATTGTTCGTACATTTGAACGTAAGTCTAGCAGTGAAAGGAATGTGGGTGCCCTGAGGGGTAACAATGATTGCCCCAATTCCATTTCCATAATGATTAACTGCTCCGTCAAAGATAAATCCCCATTGGGAACCTGGTTCTGGCCCTTCACTGGGTAGTGGTTCATCGCAGTCTTTCATTTTTAAATACATGACATCTTCGTCTGGGAAGTCAAACCCGATTGATTCTTGATCGTCAATCGGTTGATTAGCCAAATGATCGGCTAAAATACTTCCCTTAACGGCTTTCTGAGCGTGGTACTCTATGTAATATTCTGATAACAGCATCTGCCAACGGGCAATTCTTCCCGTAAGAGCAGGTTTTTCAAATACGTACTTGATTGGATCCGTTTCGGAGACCAACCAAGTAGTATGACGAATCATGTATTGGCGAAGACGTTTGGCTGCCCAAGCCAAAGCGCAACAAGTTTTCTCAAGCATCGTGTACCGAGTCTCGCAGTTGGTGAATTTCTTGCTCAAATAGTAGATGACAGACTCTTTTCTTTTTGTTTCGTCTTGTTGGCCAAGCACACAACCCATTGAGTCCTCTAGGACTGTGAGGTAAATGATCAATGGTCTTCCTTCCACTGGAGGTGATAGAATCGGAGGATTCAACAGGTATTCCTTAATACTGTCGAAGGCAGTTTGGCAATCTTCTGACCAAACGCAATCCTGGTTCTTTTTCAGTAATTTGAAAACCGGTGCACATGTGGCGGTCATAAGGAATATGAATCTGGAGATGTAGTTTAAACGTCCCAAGAATCCTCTGACTTGTTTTTCAGTTTTCGGAGAAGGCATTTCTTGAATGGCCTTGACCTTGTCAGGATCAACCTCAATTCCTTTCTGGCTGACGATGAACCCTAGTAGTTTCCCTAAACGGACACCGAAGGTGCACTTGTTGGGATTCAAGCGGAGCTTGAATTTTCTCAAACGTTCGAACAATTTTGACAGATGTTGAACGTGCTCACTCTCTGTTTTTGATTTTGCAATCATATCATCGACATATACCTCGATTTCCTTATGTATCATGTCATGAAACAGAGTAGTCATGGCCCTTTGATAGGTTGCCCCGGCGTTCTTTAAACCGAATGGCATTACCTTGTAACAAAAGGTACCCCATGGGGTAATGAACGAAATTTTCTCCATGTCTTTCGGCGCCATTTTGATCTGGTTATAGCCCAAGAATCCATCCATGAAGGAGAATACTTTGAACTTTGTTGTGCTGTCTACCAGCATGTCAATGTGTGGTAAAGGAAAGTCGTCCTTTGGACTTGCCTTGTTCAGATCCCTGTAATCAACACACATTCTGACCTTTCCGTCCTTTTTGGGAACGGGTACGATGTTGGCTAACCATTGAGGATTTTCAGATGTAGCGAGGAAACCCGCGTCAATTTGCCTTTGTACCTCCTCTTTGATTTTGATGGCCATGTTCGGGTGAGTGCGTCTCAACCTTTGCTTTACTGGCGGACATTCCGATCTTAACGGTAAGTGATGTTCCACGATGCTGGTATCCAACCCTGGCATATCCTGATAAGACCAAGCGAATACATCGGGAAATTCTCTGAGAAGCTTTATCAAACTCTCTCTGGCAGTTGGACTGAACAGTGTCCCGATCTTTATTTCTTTTCTCTCTTGCTCTGAACCCAAGTTTACCATTTCCAACGGTTCTTTGTGAGGTTCAATGGACCTTTCCTCTTGTCTGAGTAGTCGAGAGATCTCTTCTGGAATTTCGTTGTCATTTTCTTCTTCAGCCTCGAATATCGGGAACTCAAAGTTGGGAGAAGGCATCGGATCGTATGTTTCAACTGGGTTTAAAACAAGCAATCTGCATGACGTGATGATTCGTGTTTAGAAGAGATAGAGAAAATGCAAGTGTGTGCAGTGTATTTCTTTTACTACTTGTTTTTTATAGTTTTGTTTTTTAGGATTACCATTTTCTTTGAAAAAGCAAAAAGAGAAAACAGCAATTAATGCGAAAATTACAGAACGACGTTATTTTATTAATGAACAAGTCGAATCTTGAAACTACAGCCCGATAAAACAAAACTCTGTCGCTTTGGGCAAAGCGAAGAGGGAAATTTACAGAAGGCGAGCCCTATCAAAACATCCGTTTCACCTGGGCAGGGTGAAAGGTTAAAGATGGCAATTACTTTGACTGATGAACGATCTTCGGAACCTCGACGGCAACCCATTGGCGGCGAACTCCTCGGTGAATCACAAAGTCTGGCACCTTCCTTGATTTGTCTTCAGAAATGACGCTGATTTATGGTGGAGCGGGATCATTGGAATCTGTCTCCCAGGCAGAATTGTCGTAGGAGAATTCCTCTGTTGCATTTTGCATAGCATTTGTGCTCTCAGGTACATCTCCCCATCCAGTTGCCTGGATATCCTCGAGCCTGATACGAGAGCTTTCGGGAGCGGTGTACTTGACCATATAGTTGAATTTTCCACTTGGTTCTCCCAGAGTGTCCCAAATTTGTTTGGAACTGGAGGAGTCATCTCTCTCAATGACGTTGACCTCGGGAAAAGCATAGTTGATGAACTCAAGTCCTACAAACGTTGCGAATTCATCTTCATGTTGAGTAGTTTCTGAATGACCTGAGTGTTGATCCCATGACATGGTGGGGACACAGGTATTCTGTTCAATGACGGTCAGCTGATTTTCATTGTTCGGCTGACTTTCTTGCCCCAAGTTTCCTGGGTAAGGTTGCCACATTGGCAGACCATCCATCGGGCCATAGTAGGTGTAGTCAAAATTATCTTTCATCGGAGTGTCTTCCTCTAATGAATTTGGCGGAGCGCGGCATCCTTCCGGATCACAATCCCCGTAGATCATTTCGACATCTAATCTTGGTATAAATCTCGGACTTTCTGTAGGAAAGCAAAAAGGCATAGGCACCTTTTCCTGAGACATATAACTGTCCTTGTTAAGGTAGGACTTCCATTCTTCATCTGTGTCAGAGGGATCTTCCTCATTGATAGCATGAACTGTCTGAGACACTGGGTGAAGAAAACCTCCACTGTGGAAGAAGTTTTGAAGGGGATAAAGACTTTCATCGTTGGAAACTGTCCGGGTACAGGTTGCAGAAAAACCAAGACCCTTCTTTGTTTTATTGTCAATGGGAATGACAAGCTGTCCCCATCCTGTCGTATCGGTACTCTCGACCGCTTTAATAGTATCCTTGTATGAGGAAATCGAGGTTCCTCCTCTGAACTGATTGTTCTCGCTTACCGACAGTGCTTGGAACTGAGTTCCAATAACCTCCTCGGGTTCTATTCCAGTAGATGATGACAAGTTACTCACAAGCAAGGCTTGTTCCCCACAAACCGTGATAAGTTGATCGTTCTTGACGAATTTTAGCTTTTGGTGGAGGGTCGAAGTGACCGCTCCAGCCTGGTGTATCCAAGGTCTTCCTAATAAACAACTGTATGTTGCCCGGATGTCCATGACCTGGAAAGTGACTTGGAAAGTGTGAGGACCAATAGTTATGGGAAGGTCAACTTCGCTGATAACTGTTTTTCTGGATCCGTCGAATGCTTTGACGACAACCTCGCTAACCCTCATCGGAGGTCCTTTGAATGATAATTGCATCAAAGTGGACTTCGGCATAACATTCAGGGCTGACCCTGTGTCTACCAGTACGCTGGCTAAAGCATCGTCCTGGAAGTTAACTGTGATATTGAGCGCCATGTTATGACGACGACCCTCTTCAGGTAATTCTTCATCACTAAATCCTAAATTGTTGCAGGAAGTGATGTTAGAGACAATGCTATCGAACTGTCTGATTGTTACATCTTGTTCCACAAAGGTTTGCTCCAAGACTTTCTGTAGAGCCTCCCTGTGGGCTTCTAAACTGAGTAACAGTGATAACACCGAGATCTTTGAAGGAGTTTGTAATAGCTGATCAACAATGTTATATTCACTCCTTTGGATGAGCTTCAGCATCTCATCATTATTTTTCGAAAGGTCGGGATTACTGGATTGACCGACTGGGGGATCGGGAGCTTCTGTCTGAAGTTCCTTTTCCTTGATAAGTTCCCCAACCCCTCGGTTGAAGATTCTACCACTCCGTGTTACTCGACTGATGTCTGCAATGTTCACAACGGAGGGTAATATAATTTCCTTTCCATTTTCAATTATTGTTGCACCGTATTTGTAAGGGATCGCCTTAGCTGATTCATACGGTAGCGGTCCTGGTAGATAGATGACTGCAGGAGCCTTCTAATTTTTCTGACCATCATAAGTAATCTCGATTCGTTCCCGGTTGGGAACCTTAGATTCTTCAAGTAGAGGAATAATGGCGAAAACATCCCTGGTCCTGTGATGACCAGAGATCGTGACAACATCCTCAACTTGCTCGGCAAGGTAGTTCGGCGACCAGTTGATGGGTCCAGAACCCGAATAGGGACGAATTTCTCCACGATCGACCTGACCCTGAAGAGCTGCTCTGACAAGGTAACACCCTTGGTTACTTTCCAAACAGACGTTACAACTGTCATAGTTGTGTGGTGGCACCTGGCCATGCCCACTTTGAATACAATGTAACCTCACTAGATTAGCTTCCACTGATCGGACATCCTGACTCTGACTCTGACTCTCACTAGGTTTCTATTACTGATACTAATCTGCTGAGTATCTTCATCCATGTAGATTGGCATCCACCAATGATTTAACAAGTGCTGAAGTGCCCCCTGGACAAGGGTACAACCTCGATCGTTTTCGCAACCCGCTTTACAGCTTTGATAGTCATGTGATATTAAGACTCCGAGTCGGACCTGCTCAGCATGTAACTCTACCAGGTTGGTATTCATTACGCGAATATCGAAGATCTGAACCATGTTGATTTGATAGGAGTTCCTATCATGGTAGTCTTGGATCCATCCAAGATCCATCTGATGCTGGAGGGCCTCTTGTATGAAAGAGCATCCCTGTTTGTTTACCGAGCAAATCAGACAAGAACTGTAATCGTGCCGCGGCAGATTATGATACTGGCTTTGCCTTGAGTGTATCGCCACCAAGATGACATTCATTGCACGGATGTCGTGGTTCTGAATGACGTTAGAATTCGTGTAGACCATGTTAACTCCACGAACTCGGTGCTCCTGGATCCATCCGAGATCCATTTGTTCCCATAGGGCTGCTTGCACTACCGAAAATCCTTGATTGTCTTTAGAGCAGATATCACACTGATGATAATTATGAGGTGGCACATGGCCATATCCACTCTGTCTACAATGCATCTTAACCAAATTGGTTTTCAACAAGAGTACATCGTAAATTTGGTAGACATTGTTAGTCTCTCCTTCTATCAAATTGACTGCAGCCTTCTCGTGTTGAGGTAGCGGGTTCGTGAGAACATTAGGATTTGTATCCTTGAAGGATAAGACCCCGCTCCTAACAATTTTTTGCACGTCGGACTTGAAATTGAGACAAGTCTCTATGTTATGCCCTGAACCTCCTTGATGATAAGGGCAAGTTTGATCCACCTTAAACCAAAAATGCGGATTTTCCGGTACTATAAGAGGAGATTTAGTCTGAATGTGCCCCTTAGCCAGTAGTAATGGAAATAGTTATGCGTACGTCACGGGTATAGGATCAAATCCTGGCGGCCGTGTTGTACGGTTGTTGTTATATGGAGGACGAGCCTGCTGAAGAGGCTGTTGTGTCCTTTGCTGGTCAGGTTGGCTCTGCGCAACCTGAGGTTGATACGTAGGAATAGACGCAGGGTTGATAGCAGGAGTCACAGGTGCTACCGGTTGATAACATCGTCTTTGCTTTCTGAGAGAGATATTCCCAATATCTTGCTCTTTTTTCTTAGGGAGAGCACTACCGTATTTTTTAGTACCGCTCGTCGATCCAGTGTCTTTTACCAACCGTCCTTCTCGGACGGCTTCCTCAAGACGTACACCCATGCCCACCATTTCGTTGAAATCACTGGGCGCACTGGCAACCATTCGGTCATACTAAAATGAGCTTAAGGTCTTTAAGAAGATCTTTGTCATCTCTTTTTCCTCAAGAGGTGGACAAATTTGAGCGGCAATTTCACGCCACCTTTGAGCGTACTCCTTAAAGGTTTCCTTGTCCTTTTGCGACATCGATCTGAGTTGATCTCTGTCGGGTGCCATGTCCAAATTGTATTTGTATTGTTGGACGAAGGCAGTACCAAGATCTTTGAATGTGCTAATCGTAGTACGGTTTAAACCCGTGTACCATTTGAGTGCGGCACCAGTTAAACTATCCTGAAAGTAGTGAATCAGTAGGTCCTGATTCTCCGTCTGGGCTGACATCCGCCGAGCGTACATCACCAGATGGCTTTGAGGGCAAGAGTTACCCTTATATTTTTCAAAGTCGGACACTTGGAACTTATGCGGGACTTTCACATTTGGGACCAAGCAGAGATCTGCGGCGTCCTTTCCAAATAAATCCTGACCGCGAATGGCCTGCAGTTCCTTCTGCATTTCCAAGAACTGTTCCTGGAATTCATCCATTCTGTCAAACATAGTTTCCTTCTTACCAGAAGGTGTTGGTGGAATCTGTCCTTCCGGGACAGTGTGCACCACAAGGGGTGGTACCGTGACTACGGCAGTGAGTCTTGGCGTTTCCCGAAGTTTGTAACCTTAAGGAGTTTTCAACATGCCCCTGGCATCTTCGCTTTCCCGAAATTTGTAACCTTCAGGCCCAGCGGCTTCTGTTGTGATTCCCTGATCCTCAGTGATCGGTGGAACATATCCTTCTGGGATATAGTTAACAGGCATGCCCCAAGGACGATCTTTCAGTATCTGATACCTAGAATCATACCTCTCCACTACGGGCATTGAGGTGATCTCTGAGATCACAGTTCTTTGTAGCTGAGCTTCTGCCATGGCTTGTATGTCGTTACGAAGCTTTCTCATATCCTCTCTCAGAGCGTCGATCTCTTCTTTCAACTCTCTGTTTTCTTCCTCAAGATCATCCATCCTTTTCTGACGATTGGCCCGAGTATTATACGAATGAGACAGCTTGACTCTAGAATCGAGACATAAACATGAGATTCGTAGGGAAGAAGAATACGCGATGTGAGAATGATGAATGCAATGATTATATTAATTGTTTTTTTTTTTTTGGTTTAATCAAAATAAACTTCGACAATTAGATTGCAAATATCAAACGGTGGGGAAACCCCTTTTTATTGAAATTCAAAAGATTACAGAAGTGGAAATACAGTAGATTACAAAGTGCAGAAACAGAAACCTAAACTAATGGGTCCTGAGTCCTCTCTGAAGAGAAATCAGGTGCTGATTCCGGTATCTTCCTTTTCTTTGACCGGGGCTCTTGGGCCGTTGTCGGGTTGTCATTCCTTTGCCAAGGAGCGAGTAAATCTTGATTATCTACAGCATGTTGCTCCAAAATTTCAATCAGAGCATCTTTTTCTTTCAGTAATTGCTGTATTTTGATGCCCTCTATGTCGAGGGTGCGGTACTTGTTCTTCCAAGACCTTCTCTCCTTTTGAATTTTGTTGAGAGTAACCTGAAGCTTTTCAGTTTCCGTCATGAAGTACGTGACAGATTCCCTCGGCGGAAGAATTTCGTAACGAGGATAAGGCATCTTTAGCTTGAGAGCTCTAGTTTGTACCCAATGGAGGTAAGGCTCCACCGAGACACATTCTGGTTTTCCCAGAGACTCTCGTCATTTCTTATGAACATGCTTCCAAGCGTGCACTATTTCCATCTTTAGTGCTCTGTCGTTTTCTCCTTCTTTGAAGAAAAGACCTTCCAGATGAACACCCAGTGGGATGTGTCTCATCGGGTATCCAAATTGACGGCGAACTAATACCGGATGGTAGTTGATTCCTCATTTAGTTCCTATAAGGGGTACGTTGGGGAAGTTTCCACAACGGTCAATGATCCTGATTCCCTCATAAATCCTATTACACTAATCTATATCAGAGTTGGTAAGAGACATGATCTTCTGCGACCAACGTAAGGCACTCTTGCAATCCCAAAAAGCAGCAGACTTGGGCAAGTGAGAGATAAACCATTTGTAAAGCAAAGGTACACAGCATGTGATCTCCCCTCCGCTGTACAAATTTCCCAGGTGTACAGAATGATACGCATCTGCGAGCAAAGTCGGCACAGGATTTCCAATGAGAAAAACCTTAATAGCGTTAATATCGACGAAGTTATTGATGTTGGGAAACAAAAATAACCCGTATGTGAGCAAGACAAAGATGTTTTCAAAAGCAGTCACGTTTCCTATACTGGCAAAATATAGGGCCTTCTTCGTCAAGAACTGGGCTGGCAAACCTTGGATGCCACCCTTAGTGGTTAGGTGAGCCCTGACCTCAGACTCGTCCAAATGAATTGCTCTTGCAATAGTCTGATTCTTTGGAATTTCTTCTAGTCCAGAAAATGGAGCTCGATCCATAATGTGTAGATCGATCAGGTGAGAATACTCCTCCAGCGTTGGTGCAAGCTGGTAATCCGGGAATGTGAAACAGTGATAAACCGGATCATAAAACTGAATGAACGCATCCATGATTCCCTCAATCACATGGACTCTTAATAGTGGTAGCAAACCTCCGTGCTTGGCTCTGAAAGCCTCTGGGTTAGTGATCATCCTCGCTAACCTTCTCAAATCCTCTAGTTTTGGAACCTTGAAGGTATACTGGTGAGTTCTCCTTCTACCGAAATCCATTAGTGCGATCCTTTTCTCTGATATTTGCAATCACAGTCTTAGTTTATTTTGAAAAAAACAGAGAGACTAGAAGAGAAGAATTTTTGAATGTTTTAATGTTTTTTTTTAAATGAATGCATGAATGCAGCACACAAAAACATAGAAAAAACATGGGGTCAAAGGGTCGTTGTCATGAAGTCAAGGCTCTACCCATCCCAAAGGTTTATACTAGGGTGATTTTTGTACCTGTACTCATTATCATCAGCTCCTCCCAGGAAAGCAAAACAACAAGCGGATCGCCAGTGAGTTGTAAAGCAATCTTAGAGTAAGTGCCATTCACCGAGAATAGATCACCAGCCTCAAATGAGGGTAGTATCGCGTAACAACTATTTCCGATAGTTTCCGCACTACGAAAGGGTTTGGCTCCTCAGCTTCTCAGACTTAACAACCGGCCCATTGTCTAGGTGAGAGAATGGGTTGCGTTGGTCAGCCTCCACTGAGGTTGATGGTCGACCCCGTCGCCATCACTTATCTTAAGTGTATACTCGATCTTTCCACAAACGGCATCACCCGCATTCCCATTAGCAGAAAAATAAACATGTATAGCAATTAGGAAAAGTAGTATATATATTTGTCCTAAACATCCTAGACCTATGAAGCTAAGAATCCTAAGTTCCTGACAGAAAATGGATTCCCCGGCGGAAGCCCCAATCTGTGGTATTCACACAAGTGAAGAAAAAGGAAATCAGAAAAATAGAAACCGGCCCCACGGTGGACGCCATTTTTCTGTAGCGAGCGATTTTGGACGCAGTTCTTAAGCGCTGGTCGCTCTCTGCGGTTAAGTTTACTACAGGTCGATTCATTTTTTATCCTATTAAAGCTGATGAAGGAAGGGAAATAGATGTCTCCAATTAACCCTGCTTTGCATACTGAGTTTAAACAGCGGTCTGTTAGGTTACGAATGCTATCAATGTGGGGGGCCTTTGTATTGGTTATTTGTATTTTCGCCAATACTATTTTCTCTCTTTTTATTTTGACAGAATGTTTCTGGCGGGGAACAAGGATTAGGATGTTAGGACTGATGCTTTTTGATGTGAGAGTATGGGATATTTGGTTTTTGTTTAGTGTGCTCGCTAAGATTTTTTCTTTCAATCTTATGCCTATGTATTTCCGTTTACCGAAACAGGGAAATCAGAGCGTTCGTAGTTCCTCCTATTCTATGGGAGGAAATGGGTGTTTTTGGTGTCTTGTTCAAAGCCCAAGACGTGAAGCGAAAGGTAGTTTGTATCTTGTTCAAAGCCCAAGATGTGAAGCTGAAGGGTCTATTTGTATCTTGTTTAAAGCCCAAGATGTGAAGCTAAAAGGGTGTTGACTTTAGAGAGAATTTGCCATCTCTAAAGAGAGAGTTGTATGTCACAACTGTTTATAAAGGAGAATTACTTTAACCGGGATACGCGGATCCTAGCAATGCCATAATTTCCTTTATAGGGGGTTTTAACCTGAAGGGGAAGACTTTAACTCAGTGTAGAGCAATGCTGTCTTTCCTTAGGAATTTCTCATGCTAAAAGAGGGACAGTGGCATGGATGTAGATGATCCAGAGGCTTGCCGCTTACAACGATTAGATGAATGGAGTTGTTTGATGTTTGTATACTGTGAACGAGGCACAGCTTTGATGCTAAAAGGTTGATTGGATCAACCAGTGGTTTTCTTATACAAAGCCTAAGAGGAGGCTATTGGCCCAACAAGAGGGAGTTTTTATGTGTCTCGTACGAAGCCCGAGAGAGAGGCTAAAAGGGTTGACTCAACAGGAGAATCTTTTATACTCAACAAGAGAGTGTTTTTGTATCTCGTATGAAGCCCGAGATGGAGGATGTTGTTTATTTGGCCTAATAAGAACCTTTTTGTATCTCGTATAAAGCCCGAGATGGAGCCGAAAGGGGTGATTGACTCAACGAGGGAGTCTCTTACGTGTCTCGTACAAAGCCCGAGAGAGAGGCTAAACGTTGTCTCAGTTAAGTGACAGGTCCAGTATACTGATTTTGAAAGAGAAAATCAGTTCTTATATGAGCAACACTGTACTCAGGGATTTGACTCAGGGATCCGGGTTATTCCTGTTCTTTAAGGAAGCGGGAAATCCGAAGGGTATGGAGAGTGTCCGAGTTTACGGGGTTTTCTCGCTATTTAACGAAGGGGTCACTTGAGAATGTCTTTGAGACTCAAGGAAGTTAGACTGTCCAAGTCTAGAGTTTCATCTTTGGTACTATGCTTTGAGAAACAGTAGTAGACTCTATGAAAGGATTGTTCTATGAAGATGACTAGGTTCTGTTCCTATACCTCTAGGAGGTCGTCGGGATAATTTGTACGAAGCCCAAGAGGAGGCTGGAAACTTTTAAGAAGCCGATTGGTCCTTGTATGAAGCCCAAGAGGAGGCTATCATTCCCGGAGGAAGAGATCATTATACGAAGCCTAAGAGGAGGCTGTGAATACTTCTAAGAAGCCGAGAGGTCCTTGTACTAAGCCCAAGAGGAGGCGGGGTCGCTTTTAGGAAGCCTGTGGGTCCTTGTACGATGCCCAAGAGGAGGCCGATGCTTTTAAGAAGCCCGTGGGTCCCCAAACCCCGAGAAATTCAAGGCAAGTTATTCACAAGGAATAGATCAAGTCAGGAAAGTTCAAGAATTTGGAAGAAACTCAAGAGATGCCATTCACGGAGAAAAGATCATCTCTGGGGAATAGTGTTTCTTTGACAACTTCTATGAGTGACAGACTATTAAAGGGTTCATCGAGAATGCTGCCTTTTATATCTCCATATTGTTTAACCCCAAGAGGAGGGAAGACTGTGTCTGGTAATCCTATGGGGATCTAGTATTGACTATTTCTACGAATAAACGAAACGGCGTCACCTAGTTCTAGACGTAGTTGTCGGGGAAACTCGAAATATCGATACTATTATTACACAGTTGATATGAGTTTATGAAAGAAGACTTACAGTGAAACAACCCCACAATACAGTTTATATGTATATGAAAGCGGTAAATGAAAGCAATAACCACTTACTCGGTTGTAGAGCTTTCATGCTGTTTTGTTAGTTGTTCAACAAAGAAAGATTGAAAACAACAGTATATTCAAAATCAAAGGAGAAAGTGCTTTGAAAAAGAAAGTTTTGGGGCTTACAACTCAAGGAAAGGCCCAGAGTTTTATCAGTGAGCGCACTGTTGAACTTGTACAGAGGGACTTATACAAGTGACTGAGGCCCAAAATGTTTTATGTACAAAGGGATGGGTCTTACACTCTCTCAAGAGGCCCAAGTGAGTTTTAAAAAAGAGTGGGGCTTATAAGACGAGGGTAGGCCCAGATGATTTTTCCGTTTGAAATGGCGATCGCGCCGAGGTTTTCTTTTAACGCGGAGGGACTTATACAATAAGTGAGGCCCAAAAAGATTTTGGTTAAAAGGGGATTGGGTCTTACACTCTATTAGAGGCCCAAAATGTTTTGAATGGGTCTTATAGCTCAAGGAGAGGCCCAAAAAGTTTTGAAAATGATTTATGAGGGTTGAATTAATCCAAAAACCCTAATTTGTTTTCAAAAATGTATTTAATTGAATAAAAATTCAATTAAAATGATCAAAATTGTTTAACATGTGAAAAACAAATTGTGATTTTGGATTAATGCTTCAAAAATTAAGTATTGACTTACAAAATAATTAGAAAGCATTAAAAGTTGCAAAATCAATGTAGAAAAAATATTTAATATGTCAAAAACAATTAAAATATTAATTCTTTGCAAAAATATCAATTATATGAAATAAATAATATTTTTGGGATTTTTTGATAAAATAAAATATTTTAACATTTTTGTGAATTATTAAAAAAAGAATCAACTCAAAATCATTAAAACTCAGAGAGAAATTAATTTTTGAAAATAAAATCACAAAATTCAAATATTTGAATTATTCAAAAATGGCGCCAAGAACACGCGCGTGTTTTGGGTTTGGCTGATTTGCATTTTCTCCTCAATCTCACTGAATACGTAATCATATCATGCAATCCACATATCATTATGCTCGTCTCAACCTCACGATCATGTCTATGTCCATTAATTTCATTTAAATTAAACATATAACAAGAAATCATGAAAAATCCTCAAGAACCCTAATTTCTGCATGAAGGCTAGAATTTTTTATACACGATTCAAACAATGCAATTAATTGAGGGAAAACATTCCATGCATGATTATGAACATATGGCCAAATTATTGTGCGAGGAAATATGTATAGATTGAGAGATGACCAAGTATATGCTTACCTCTAGGCCGTGACAGCAAGTGCAATGTGATTTTTGATTTGGAGGTGTTACAGATGAGTGGTGATGATCTGAACAGCTTCCCTACACCCTATAGAGTGTGTTTGAATGGTTGGACTTGATTGAAATTGGCTGGATCAATTTGTGGTACCTCAGCTGCAACATGATTGAAAATTTGAGCAACTAGCTGGTGATTTTGTGAAATTGGTGTTTCAGAAGTGATCTAAGTGTTTGATCAGCTCATATGTGATGTATGTGAGGTGTGTGAGTGATTGGTTTGATTGGAATTGCTCTCAAACTCAAAACCCGATAGTGACTTGCCTTAGAAGGCAAAATTGGAGTGAAAGAAGAGATTTTGAGGAAAGCATCTGTTTGATGGCTTTGGTGTACTCAAACTGATCACAATTGAGCTCTATTTATAGTAGAGCAAGTTTGTTTTGCAAGGAATAGTGAATGGCAGCTGGTAAGTAGGTTTTTTCAATGTTGGCCAATGGAAATGCAAGTCTCCTCTAGCCATTGACTAGAGGTTAGGGCACAGAGCTTTGTTCCCTTGGTCTTGGATAAGTCTTGACTGATTTCAGATGAGAATGGCTCAGTCCATGCCACCTTGATGCTTCCATTGAATGCTTCAATCCAAATTTGGAGTCTTGTCCCTATTTTGGCCATTCTAGGTTCAACATGCTATTTCTTGTTCCATGGACTTTGGAGGCTTGGCTCAGTGATTGTCCCATTTAGATTCAATCCTCAGATGTGTCCAAGTGGATAGGAGCATTTGAATTTGGCTGATTTTGGCAAATCGAGTCAAAATGCAAAATCTACCTTTCCTTTGACAGATTTCAGCAAGGCAACTTGACAATGTCATATCTCATGGGGTAAGTTGAATTTGGCAATGTTCTTGGCCATTTTGGAAAGCCCTTACATGATACAACAACTGTTTGAACAAGTTTGGTTTTGATCTCTTTTGATTCCAAGTGAAAAATCCCTCTACATTTGGCAAAAAGTGAAGCAAAATCTGACTTAGTGAAATTTTCACTAAGTGTTGGAACAAAGTGTGATTTCTTGATTTTGATCACTCCATAACTCAAAATCCTTAATGAATTGGACTTAGGTCTAGTTGAAGTTTTTGTAGAGGGTAATGAGGGCTACAAATCCATCTTTGGATGAGAAAAAATGGCCATGTGGTTTAGGAGTTATGATCCTCCAAAGTTAGTGTATTAGTGGTACTTTTTCCATAACTTAGAAAAATTTCTAAGTTTTATGGTTACCCCTTTTACAAGTTATCCAACATTCTTTGATTTTTCTTGATGAATGATGATTCAAATCATACATTAACATCATTTTAGGGTTAAAAATCCATTTTGGAGAAAAATCTCAAAAAGTCAAAGTTGACTTTTGTGCACAGTTGACTTTTTATCAGATGAATTCCAAATTGTGCAATTCTTCAGGAAATCATGTCCTTGACCTAAATCAAACTTGATGGACATGTTCCATGGGTGTCATAGGGTATATTGGGGCATGTCCTAGGGTTTGGGAGCTTGTCCTGGTCAAAAGTCAAAGTTACAGTTGACTTTCCTCGCGAAACCCTAATTGTGGTGCAGATGAAAATGAGACTTGTTGCTCAAGCTTCTTGGATTAATCCATTGTTCCAAATGGATCAATATAGTTCATTAGACACCCTCAAATCATGTCTTGAGGTCTTGGCTCTTGATTTGTCCCAAAAGTCAACTTAGGGGTGAATTAGGTCAAGAAACCCTAATTCCTGATTTTTGATGCATGCATCCCCTGAGGTCAAATTGACTTGATGCTTGGGTCCATGAGGTTCCATGGAGTACATTAGGTTGTGTTTTGGATCTTTGGCTTGTGTCCAGATGAAATTTTTCATCTGGAGGTCCTGGTCGACCAAAACCCTAATTTGGTGATACTGGCGATCTTGAGACTTGATCCACCTAGAAGGGAGCAACCTTGTGCTTAATCCTTGAAGTGGGAGTCCTTTTTGATCCATTGTGGATGTTTGAGAGGTTAGACAAGTTGAAGATCATGTCATTCCTTGATTGATCCTTTGTCTAAGGCTCTGAGAGGGCTTAAAACCCTAATTTTGATTGTAGTGAATGCTCAACAACCCTTGAGGCATTTGATGAGGCATGATGGCTCATCCACATTGTGATGATGATTTGCACAATGATGGGAAATCTTAGTGGTCAAAATTTGGGGTATGACAGAATGCAAGGAACAACATTATCTTCGGTGATGAATTTTGCGATGTCGATCAAATCTTCCATCGCATACTTTCTTTCTCTTGGAACTGGTTGGATTTAGGACGCAGTAGATGTAGTTTTTACGATTGGGTGAAATTCCCGCTTGACTTTATGTAATGTTGTATTGGGGGGTTTGCCCTTCTTTCTTTCCTTGTTCCCCTTTTGTATTGGATTCGAGAATCCCTTTTTTCTCCATTTAATACAAAGTTGCTTATCAAAAAAAAAACCCTACTCATGCTTAAGAAAGAAGGAAATAAGCAACCCGATTAAATTGTCATTTTCTACTAATTATTTTATGGTTGTATCAAAACTTAAATTGTCATTCTCAAATCAATAATCGTTCGACTACAATAATGTAGGATAATCAGGACCTTTTCCAAATATATATTAAAGAAAATTTCTTTTAGAGACCAAATGTTTGAGCAACAACAAACCAAAAGATAAATAATTAGTAAACAATGTTTGCTAGTTGCTATAAATGTAATGCAACGAAGTGCAACAGCAAGAAAAGCAGAAAGCAGGAACATGTGAAAGACCACATCTCACACGCTTGTAGTTTTTCTTCTCTCAAAAATATATACTATTTAAAACTATAATATGCCAAAACAAAACCCTTTGAAATAGATAATATTTTCAGCTGGAGGAGAAAAAAGAAAATATATTCAGTGCACTGATCTGCACTTCGTGGCTACTACCGTCATCTATGAAATCGCCTTTTTGAGTTTGTAAGGAAATTACAGCTTCTATCTATACAAATTTTTCATCTCAGTCAAAGATTTTAGTTTTCCACCAAATCATAAACCACAGAAGCAAGGTGAAGATGGAAGAATGTAAATGCACACACACAGTGTGGTGAAAGAATTTTCATTAAAATCAGGAACCCTAACAAACCACAGTTCATTGAAATCGAAGACAGTGCCGGATTTACCTGATGCCACCACGGCGGTGATTGTTGATGACTCCGTTCTGTTACAGTGAAAATCTGGTTACTTTCTTCGTTGCAAAGGTACGAGTACGTACCCAGTACCCGGTACGGGTACTGGTACGGAATACGTCTTTTTAAAAAAAACAAGGTACGGGTACGCGAGTATAAATTCATATGTACTTCGATTTTTCTCAATAGAAGATGAAGAACTTGGTTGTGCGAGGAGTTTCAATGCAATGGATTAAAGTTTAGCGATTGAGATCCATAAGTTATCAACCATTCTTTTGGTGTTATCAACCATTCTTTTGGTTTCAAGATCCACCGATATTGCAACGAATCACATTGGTCAAACTCTACATCAACATTTGAAAAGCCCATTAAAAAAAATATAAAACTATACCATTAGAATAAAAAAATTGAGTTCGCGTACCCAATATGTATCCAATATGTACCAATATGTACCCGTTGTAGTACCAACTTAAAAAACAATAAATAAAAAATAGGTACGGTGTCGGTACGTACCATACGAGTACCGTACGCGTATCGGTACCCGGTAAATACCCGGTACCGATACTTTATCTAAAATGGAGTACCCATGTTTCACAGGTTACGTGCTGGTTCTGTTCACGTATCTGTTATTGTAGTTCTGGGAAGATTTTTACTCTAGGTTTTCCTGGATCTACAATTCTACAACTTGCTGGATTCATGATGAGTATGAGTGACTTCTAATTTTTCTGGTTTTAATTTCAGATATTTTTTTTTATAAGCAAAAATTTCATTCAGCAAGATACTAAAGGGAGTATCCAACCCTGTACAACAACATCAATCATCCTCCACGAGAGCTACAAAAATACGCAAGGATACTTGATCCACTCATAATAATTACAATGCAAGTAGTTAGCGAGTTAATTCTTTTTCCTACCCACCACCAAGTGAACAAAATTATATCTTCTACTATCCTATCACTATCCCATATAACATCATCAAATAAAATTTTGTTTGTATTTATCCAAAGACACCATACTATAGATAGCCACAAACCTGCAGAGTTTTGGACCCTCACCTTACTACTAATCAAGGCCTCAATACAATGACGTAGATGTGATAATATGGTGTCATGTGTTCCAACATCAATCCCCAACCAAAAACCAAGACGCAACCATATTTCCTTCGTTTTTTCACATTAAAAAAGGACATGAAACGCGGTTTCATCACTTGAAAAGCATAAAGAGCAGGTGCTATTATGCACATAAGATAAAATACCTCGCTTGCATAAATTTACTCGCGAAGAGTTGCATACTTTTGAAATTATGAGATATTTGCAGGTAAACACTTTCTGTGAGTTCATTCTAACTGTGTATCCTGATTTTTGGTTTTTAATGAAATTTCCTTGCTGAGTTATAATAATATATCATTTCACTTTCGGTGAGTTCAATCAAACTTTACATTTTTTATAATATATTATTTATGTTTGACTTTTGTATTAGGACTTAGACGTGTTTTGCATTATAATTTTTTTTTTATAGGGTCAAATATGGTACTGTCTAAAATTTATGTATTTAAGTTTATACATTCCTGATGTTGGCGTGCAGATTAAGTTTTGTCATAGTGTATAGTCTTTTTTACCCTGATTCTATTATAACTCTTTAAAAATTTATTGTTTTTTTAAATTATAACTAGTTTTATAATTGCATACAAGTATAATTGTGACTTATTTGTAGTGTGGAAATTTTTACATTTTATTTTTTTATAAGCAACTAGTTTTTACATTGTATAAAACAGTTATGCATGATCATGTATACTTTTATTACTGTTATATCATTTTAATTAATTTAAGTTTCAATTTAATGGTTGTATGAATAAAATCTAATGTTTATTATTATTATTATTATTATTATTATTATTATTATAAAGTTGAGAAGCTTATAGTTACATTTTATCAAAAAAGAAGAAGCACACTTGCATCAATAGAAAGAAGAGTTGTCTATGCTCAAATCATTAGTCATTCAGCTCCAATGTTTAGGGATACTCTGGTCCTTTAACCCTGAAAAATTGAAATAAGTGCTGCCCGCTGCCCGCTGTTGCTTCTATATTGATATTAACCAATTGCAGAAACATAGAAAAGCAGGAACATGTATATCCCCATGCTTGTAGAGTTTAGTAATTTCCAAACAAATTAAAATATCTAAAGTAACCATAAAAATTAAAATATCTAAAAACCCTCTCAACAAGATAATATCTCCAGCTGGTAGGAAAAATTAAAATATCTTCAGTGCACTGGAGTTCTGCACTCAGTGGCTACCATCACTTCAATAAACAAGTTTTACACAAAATTTTCATTTCTTTCTAAAATTTCTTCTTGTCCATAGAAGTAAGGTGAAGAATGTAAAATCTCAGAGTGAGGTGAAAGATTTCTCATATATCAAAAACCGTAACTAACCAACATTTCACTGAAATAGATGGCGGTGGCGGATATACCTTATGCTTCAGACGGCGGTGGTGGTGGTGGAGGATTCTGTTCTGTTACGGAGAAAATCTGGTTATGATGGTGGTGCTGTTGACGGATTAGTTGCAGTTCCGAAACGATTTTCACTTCCGAATGCCCTTGAAGAGTATGAGTGATTTGATATTGTCGTAAAAGTTGTGGTGAGTTCAACAAACTTTAAATATATTTTTTATAATATTTTTGGTGAGTTGAATTTTAGATATTAAAAATAAAAGTCCATTTTATTTCTGAGTAGAATTTTAGATATTAAAAATAAAAGTCCATTTTATTTCTATATCTTATTTCCTATACTATTTGTTTTCCATTTATCCTTACCTTTGGGATGAGGAATTGGGACAACCTACACCTGTTTTACTTTATAGGTCGATCCAATAGCAGGTATGTACTGGCTAAAACTTTTATAGTTTTTAGTTACCACTCGTGGTGATGTCGGCTTGGATATCAAGTTTTGTCCTATTCGTTTGACCTGTGTCACTAATATATGAGAAAAAATAAAACTCATATTTAATAAAAAAAACATAATAAATTGAATTAAATGTAGACATAGAAACACTTTTTTTGAATAAGAGCAATATATTGAAATAAAAAGGAAGGACCAAAGATACAAAAAGGGATCAAGTTAGCCCATCATATTGAACTAAATCTAAAGAACGGTATTCCTAACCTATTCTTTACAAAATCATTCCGGATTCCCAAAGGAATGGAATCAAAAATAGCGGAAGAGTTCGTGCTAAGAGCAATATTTGCAAGGGTGTCCGCACAAGAGTTTCCTTCTCTAAAAATATGAGTAATAAAAAGGTTAGAATTAGTAAAATGACCTAAAAGATTAGTCCAAGCACTCCTAAGCTTCCAATGCACCAAAAGAGGGTTGGAATAGGCTTTGATGACCAAAGAACAATCCGTCTCAATCCAAAGCATATTCCAACCCTTTCGAATAGCAATATCCAAGCACTTGATAACCGCAGAGACCTCAGCAAAAAAAGAAGAGACGGGTTCAACAGAGTCCGCAAACCCAAGAATGAAATTTCCCAAGTGATTCCTGAAAATACCACCAGCTCCGGCAGAATTCGATGAAGATTTGAAAGCTCCATCGCAGTTACATTTTATCCAACAAACAGAAGGAGGGCACCAAACAACCTCAACGATGTTGGGAGCTCTAGGAGGTCTAATGGTGACATCAAAGGACTTGATAATAGAGAAATCAGAAATAGAAATGCGAGAGCACAATAAAGTATTATCACCTGCAGATTTCACCATCCTACTAATCAATACGATGGAGTCCCGAAAGGAAATAATTTTATTATTATGCTTCATCTCATTCCTCACCTTCCAAATCTGAGACAAAGAGAAAATTAAAGCAGCTTTTGAAATAAGAGCTACTTGAACGGAATTCCTAGTCGAACAATTAACCAGAAGCTCCGAAATAGAAAAAGAGCTGCTGATATTAATTCTGTTTCTGAGCCAAAACCAAATCCTCTGAGCAAACGGACAATTAACGAACAGATGGTCAATGGATTCTACATCGGCATTGCAAAGGCAGCAGCGAGAAACCATTGCAACACCCCGTTTCACCACCTGACAGTCTGTAGAAATTTTCCCGTGAATGAGTTTCCAGACAAATAATGAGTGCCTCGGAGGGATATCAACACACCACAAAACCTTGGCCCAATCAACAGTTGTCGCACTTGGAGACTTCGCGGCATAAGCATCTTTGAGCGTGAGGGTGCCATTATCGGAAGGAAGCCAAAGGAGGTTGTCTTCAAAATCTGAAAGAACATGAGTAATGAAAGAGGAGAGGAAAGGGAACCACTGTTGCCAATTACAAGGGAAAAGCCAATTGTTATCGTGAATAAGATCAGAAACTTTACTAGCAGTAGAGATGCCTTTGGAAACCAAAAAGTTCAGAGAGGTGTAATTTATCAGCGGCTGACCGCACCAGTTATCAAGCCAGAAATTAACAACCTTACCAGAACCAATAAGCCATCGAGAATTAGAGCAGACCGTCGCAATCTCAGTTTTCGCACCAGACCAAAGGGTGGAGAAAATATGGTATTTTATTAGCCCTTTAGGCCTAAGAATGATAGCCCAATCATTCCTGCTATTAAAAATCTCCCAGCAAAGCCTCAAATTGAAAGCCTCGTTAAGCCGCAAAATCGATCTAAGACCGAGACCACCACAATCAAGGGGCTGACAGCACTTTTTCCAAGCCACCATGAACATACACCGTTTATGAATATCACCCGTCCAAATGAAGTTCCGGCACGCCTGCTCGAGGAATTTGATTAAAGAAATGGGCCAAGAGTAAACGGCCATAGTGTAAGAAAGCATACTGTAAACCGTAGACTTTACAAGCGTGATCCGCCCCGCCATTGAAAGAAGAGCTCCCTTCCAAGAAGACAGCTTTCCAATAATTTTGTCGGCAATCGGCTGTAAATGACAAGCCTTGACTCTACCTTTAAACAGTGGAACCCCCAAATAGTTGAATGGAAGAATGCCGCAATTAAAACCAGTCAAATCCATGATTTTTTGACGACGGCGTGTGGTAACAGAACCAGGATAGAAAAAAGATTTTCCAAGATTTATATGCTGTCCCGAGGCAGCAGCGTAATCACCAAAAACTTTCTTAAGAGCTGTAATGTTAGCAAGCTTAGCAGTGCAAAAGATGAGGATATCGTCAGCATAAAGGATGTGAGACGGAATTACCGAGTTTTTGGAAGATTTGATGAGCTCCAGATTACCATTCAAGACCAGGTTACCAATGCTACGACTTAAAACGTCTTCGGCCAGGCAGAATAAAAGAGGGGATAGCGGATCCCCTTGTCTCACACATTTGTAGACATAGAAACACTTGATCAAACTGTGAATAAAGATCATATTCATTGGGTTTCAATTGATCACTCATTTATGGTCTATTACTTGTTATTGTTTTAGCTAACATCAATTATCATTCACCTTATTCACCATTGTTCTTTAATTCCATAAATCATCCCACAATTTTCCTTTGCGAGAAATAATACTGATGACAAAATATTTAAAAGAAAATAAATTTCCCTCTCTTTAAACATAGAGGTCTATGTATCCATCTCTAATGTTCGTTTTATTTATTTATTTTAGAGAAACTCATTATTTCAAATTTTTATCATGTGTCTCTCGTAACTCTGATGCATATTATTATCTATTTACTATTCCTTCAATCTCATAAAAAAATGTTTCATTTGTATTTTTTTCTGTCTTAAAAAAATTGTTCATGCTCATTACTTAATGTATAATTTATTATTATTTTTAGTTTTATCCTTAAAATTAACACATCTAATCATTTTTTAAAAATCAAGTATTACTCAAATAAGATACTTTTTATGAGACGATAGAAGTAATTTATTTTTCCACAATTTTAAAGTATCAAATTCTTTAAAGTTTTAACATTTTAATTTCTTGTTAAAGCATAATTCAAATTAATACACGAAATGAGTTTAAATATATATTTTTTTACGAATCGCTCCTCCCTATAATGTTTAGTGATAAATATTAAATATGATCTTGTTCTAATATATCGTAAATTGTTGATCAAGGTATGAACAAGATCAAATGCTAAAATGTAAGTGGATTGAAGGAAATTTTAGCTAATTCCTTTTTTCAATAGGACAAAGAGGATGATGTCATTCTTTGCATGGGCGGATAGTGGATGGTTGAGATTGGCTGCTTTGGTGATCCTTACGCAAATTTAGCCCTTATCTTGCTTCCTTCGGTTTGCTTGGCAAGCCAACTTACGGTTGTCTCACGGATGAAATTTTGTAGTGAGAGTTATTATTATTTTTATTTTTATTTTATATATTTGGGATTTGATTATATTTTTTTTCTTAAATGGATTAGAATTACCTTTTTATAGGTGAATAAGTTTGATATTGTAGGTATGAACTCGCGTTTATATATCTAATGTCCCTTTACAGCTATCAACTGTGAATTGAATTGTGTTCTAGACTGGGTCAGCGTCTGCCCCTCAATCGGGCAGGCCCAACCCAACATCATGCTAAGCAGTCTATTAAGGCCCAATTCACCTCCTCGTCGGGCACACCCAGCGACATGACCCGTCGAGCAGACGCTACACGTGCCGGGGAGAGTTCGCGGCTCTCCCCCCACGTTCTCCATGTGTTCCTCCCGCGGGGACATGTCATTAGGTAACTACCCACCTCCGAAAGATTCGTACTGCCCACTTTCCGGAGATCTCGAGACAGTTACTCCAAGACGAAGACCACGCGCTGGTCTTCACTACGCCACGTAAGCCCTGACAGTTATCTGCATTGGGCCTAGCAATCCAACCCAGTGCAGACGACCGTTGGCCCAACGTTGGGGGCATAATATAAATACCCTCTCTCATGAGAAGATCAGATTACATTCTATCACATTCTTACTCTCACTTTCTGTACTTGCCTACTCATTTTCCTGACTTTGGCATCGGAGTACCTTACAGGTACACCCCCCCCCCCCCCCCCCCGTCGTTGTCTCATCACCACCGGAGTTGCGGCGCCCACGACGTCGCTGGCCACTAGTCTCCTTTCTGATCAGGTACGAATAGTGGCATCGTCTGTGGAAACCTTTGCTTCCCCGTTTTTCTCTTCGTAAAACCAAAGCAACTTCCATTTTCCAATAACCATGGACAACACCCAACCTGAGGCCAAGACTCCGGACACATCCTTCGCACAGTTCAACAACGGAGACGACCACGAGGACAATGTGGTCGTTAACGTCAAAGAAGGCGACGAAAGGGACGGGTGTACCGCCTCCCCTTCCTCTAACGATGCGGCATACAACGTCGCCCAACAGGACAGCACCCCAGCTGTCTACCAGCCTATCCCCGCGCCACCAAATGTTGATCCGAACACAGTGACCCTGTTCGCTCTGATCAATAAGACCAACCAACTGATCTCTCAGCAGAACGTGAGAATAAAAGTGCTCGAAAGGGGGCGACTACGACGCTCTCCCTCTCGGAGACATCGTCGCCCTCCGTCTCCCAGTCGTTCTCCTTCCCTGCGAAGGACACCACCGGTCGACTCTCTGAGCACTTCCCCCAACCTGCGGGACGCCGCCCGCGCCTGGAATGACCCCAGCTTGTGGTTGCCCAGAAGCGCCATCGCTCCCCTCCTCGGAAGAAACAACGATGCTCCCCTGCCCAGAAGAGGAGCAAAGCTGACGGCGAAAAGCCAAAGAGCCATCCAAGGAGTTCCCCCCGACGACACGAACCTGGTCGGGGCAACCACTCCCCGTCACGATCACCAGTTAGGAATGACGAGGACGACCAGCGGATCCCGCTGTCAAAGGAGATTATGAATACCCCTATACGTGTGTGGATGGAAAAGCCTTCACCCTTGGGGACGTACGACGGCACCGCCGACCCCGACGATCTCGTAGAGAGCTTCGTGGCAATGCTCGACTATCGAAATATCCGGGGAGCCATCAAATGCAGGCTCTTCTCGACCACCCTCCAGAAAGGGGCCATGGCGTGGTACAAAAGCCTCAAGCCAGAGTCCATCACCGCTTGGAAAGAACTGAAGAGCCAGTTTTCCAGGCATTCCACTACGACCCGACGCCACCCAAAGACGGTGGCCTCCCTGGAAGCCATCCTTCAAGGGAGAGACAAATCTCTCAAAGGTAACATCGAGAGATTCAACCGGGAAGACGTCGAGGTACCCACTACCGACGACATGAAGAAGTTCCTGATCGAGCGAGAACTGCGTCACGGGACCGAGTTCGCCAAGGTTGTGGGCATCCATAGACCCCGCAACTTGGAAGACCTCCTCCACAGAGCCCAATCATACATCCAGTTTGAAGAATCGGAGGCTGCCCACGTTGTCCGCGACTCGCGACACCAAGAGGCCCCTGGAGCTCCAGGGATGAAGACTTTGCTGCCCCCCGGCGCGGGGGAGAGAGGAGACGCGAAGGCCTTCCCAGAGACTCTCGCGAGCCGAGAGGTCCAGCTAGTTGATTCACGGAGTACACTCCACTCACTGCTCCCCGCGAGCGAATTCTCCCCGAGTGCGCCAACTCAGAATTTAATAAAGGGGTGTCCGCTTTCTGAAGTCGACGCCCCCCAAATCAAACACTGACAAGTCCAAATACTGAAGGTTCCATCGGAGCCATGGACATGTCACCAAAGACTGCATCCACCTCAAGGATGTGATAGAGATCCTAATGAAAGAGGGGCATCTAAAACAGTATACAAAGAGGAATAACGCCCCTTGACCTGATGCTCGGGACACGCAAAGTGTCGAGGAGACGACCCCTTCCTTGGGAGATCGGCCAGAGGACTTTTACGTTCCCGAAGAGATCGGGGACCCCGCGACAGTTCGCAGCTGGTGGGAGAATTTCCCCCCGAGGACCCTGTTACGGCACGTAGCACACAGGAAAGTTTCCCCACGGCAATGGTTATATTCGGCGCGGGCTTCAACAAGATCTTCGTCGGGTCAATCAAGCGGAAGTTCGACGAGCTGGAATCCGCGAGCTTGGCACAAACTGCCACATTTGAGAAGGTGCAAGGAAAGTCGAACCCTATCACCTTCTACCTCGAGGAACTGCCCGGCGGTGCACCTAACTCCACCATTCATCTCCTGATCCAGGCGCAGATGGCGAATTTTGACGTCCGCAGAATCCTGGTCGACCAAGGGAGTTCGGTGGACATCATGTACGCCCACCTCTTCGAAACCCTCTAGCTCAACGAAAAACATCTGACCCCCTACATAGGCTCAGATCTCCAGGGTTTCAACGACACGACCACCAAGCCATGGGGTTATGTCGAGCTGATGGTCACCTTCGGGAGTGATAACACTGCCCGATAAGCCAAGACTTGTTTCCTGGTGGTGGACTGTCCTTCCCTGTACCAGTGCATCTTGGGGAGGACAACTCTGGCCAAGCTCACGGCGGTACCATCTATAGTACATCTGAATATGAAGAACTACACAACCCGAGGTCGGGTCGTCACCATCCACGGGGATATCGAAGGTGCAAAGAGATGCTTTGAAGCTGCAACCAAGGGCCTGAGCTTGATCAACGTCAAGCCCAAGGTCGGAGAGAAGTCAAGCCCGAAAGCAGTGTAGAAGCCTCTACCGTGCGTCAATGCGGTGGACCTCGACAATCGTTTCCCCAACGAGCAGGAAGAAGGGGGAGCAGGGGACAACGACCTCCCAGCTGAAGCCAACGGGCAGCCTCTCCACCCAACGCGCCCCGTCCCAGACGGATACTTCGAGCTCGTCTCCCTCGGAGACAATACTGATAGGAGCGTGATGATTGATAGCGGTCTCCCCGACTCGACAAAGAAGCAGCTGAATGCATGTCTCTGGGAGAACGCAGATTTGTTTGCGTGGAGCGCGTTCGAGATGCCCGGCCTCGACCAAGAGGTGGCCTGTCACCGGCTCACTGTAGATCCAGCCGCTAGGGCTATAGTGCAACGTAGGCCTAGGCAGTCTCCCGAGAAAGCAGAGGATACTGAAAAAGATGTAAAAGACCTCTTAGAGGCAAATTTTATTTCGGAGGCCAAATGCACAACCTGGCTATCCAACATTGTACTTATCAAGAAAAGTAATGGAAAATGGAGGATGTGCGTTGACTATATCGATCTTAAGCTGGCGTGCCCGAAAGATTCTTATCCATTGCCTAACATCGACCAGCTGGTCGGCAACAGGTTTTAAACTATTGTCCTTCATGGACGCCTACTTAGGGTACAATCAAATCCCCATGCCCACGGCTAGCAAGTAGCACACCGCCTTCATGACCGAGTCGTGCAATTACTACTACAACGTAATGCCCTTTGGCTTGAAGAACGCCGGCGCGACGTACCAGCGGATGATGAACAAAGTCTTCCAGGGAGAGATCGACGACATGCTCGAGGTCTACATGGATGACATAATAGTCAAATCCGCAGAAGAAGTCGACCACGCTGCCCATCTCAAAAGGGTCTTCGACACGGCGTGGAAACGCAGGATGAGGTTCAATCCCGACAAATGCACCTTCGGCATCCGGGCGGGCAAGTTCCTCGATTTTTACCTCGCAGAGCGAGGAATCGAGGCGAACCCCGAAAAATGCAAGGCGTGCTCCGAGACCCCGACACCGAAATTGAAGAAATCGATACAATTGTTGAACGAGATGCTGACCTCGCTTTCCCGCTTCGTGGCTAAGTCGGCACAATACGCACTCCCATTTTTCAAACTTCTACGCCAGAAAGCCACGTTCGAATGGACCGAGGAAAGCGAGCAAGCGCTCCTCCACCTCAAACAAGTCCTTTCACAACCCCCGGTTTTCTCGCGACCAGAGGGCGGGGAGACGTTATTCCTATACCTTGCCATCACGAGCGAAGCCATCAGCGCAGTCCTAATCCGGGAAACCCCCGACGAGCAGAAGCCGATTTACTTCACCAGCAAAGCCCTCCAAGGTCCAAAACTTAGGTACCAGCAGATCAAAAAGGTCGCCCTGGCCCTCGTCACCGCGTCCAGAAGACTACGAAACTATTTCTTGGCCCAAACGATCGTGGTGAGGACCGAGCAACCTGTGAGACAACTCCTCGGTCGACCAGACATGGCGGGAAGGATGCTCATATGGTCGCTCGAACTTGCTGAGTTTGACATCCAATATGAAGGGATGAAGGCCCTGAAAGCTCAGGTGCTGGCCGACTTAGTGGCAGAGATGACCCTCCTAGAGCCTTCGACCAACAAATCCCAAATGTAGACGAACTACATCGACGGGGCATCCAGCTCGACAGGCAGCGGAGCAGGCATTATCCTCGAAAATGACGAAGGTATCCTGATCGAAGTCTCGCTCACATTGTCTTTCCCGACATCGAATAATCAAGCCGAGTACGAGGCTTTTCTCGTCGGGTTACACTTAGGCACTTAGCTGAACACCTCGGTGCCAAAGAGGTCAGAATATTCACCGACTCCTAGCTCGTGGCCTCCCAGGTACGAGGAGAATACCAAGCCAAGAACGACAATCTTATCGAATACTTGGCTCTAGTGAAGGAAATGATGAAAAAGTTCTCCTCGGCGGAAGTGAACCACGTCCCACGCGAACACAATACTCGAGCAGACATTCTATCGAAACTCGCAAGTACAAAGAAGAAAGGCGAGAACAAATATGTCATTCAAGAAGTGCTCTCTCGTCCGAGCGTCGAGAAAACCGGCTCCGCGACTGACGTGAACGCCATTGGAGATAGCCATAGCTGATGACCCCAGTGTACGAGTATCTCAGCACGGGCAAGCTACCCGACGACCCTAAAGACGCCAGAGTTATTAGGCGACGCACCTGCTCCTATGCAATCGTCGAAGACAAATTATATCGACGCGGCTTCTCGATCCCTCTTCTTAGGTGCGTCGAGGAGTCCAAGGTCCCCGGTATACTCTAAGAGATCCAAGAAGGGATCAATACGCAACACCTCGGCGGACGATCACTAGCATGTAAAGTGTTACGATCAGGGTACTACTGGCCCACCATGCAGCAGGACACCAAGGAACACGTCACGAAGTGCGACAGATGCCAACGACACGAGGACATGCACCTGGCCCCGCCCAGCGAACTCAAAATGCTCTCATCCCCATGGTCGTTTGCATGGTGGGGGATGGAAATCCTCGGGCCCTTCATCGTGGGGTCGTACTAAAACGAGTACCTGATCGTCGGTGTTGATTGGCCAAAATCACGGCCCACAACATACTACGTTTCTACAAGAGGAACATACTAGCCCCGTTTGGCATGCCCTAGGAAATTGTCACAACGGGACACAATTCACTAATAAGAAATTTCAGGACTTCATCGCAAAGTTGGGCACGAAGCAACACTTCACCTCAGTCGAGCACCCACAAACAAACGAGAAGGCTGAAGCCGTAAACAGGATGATCCTGCGAGGTCTGAAATGGAGACCGGGTGATGCCAAGAAAAGATGGGTCGAGAAACTACACAGCATCCTCTGAGCCTACAGAACAACCCCGTACTCCACTATTGGGGATACCCCTTTCCAATTGACCTGTGGAACTGAGGCGGTGATCCCCGTGGAGATAACGGAACCCTCAAGAAGAACGGAGTCACCCCTGGACGAGGAGACGAACGATGAGGCCCTTCGGGAGGAGCTCAACTTCGTCGAAGAGATAAGGTCGGGCGCGGCTCTCCGCGAAGCCTCTCTCAAACAAAAGATAACTTTACGTTATAACAACAAAGTTATTAAGTGCGATTTTCAGGTGGGCACCCTCATCCTACGAAGGAACCAGAAAGATACGGGAGAAGGCAAGCTCGTTGCGAACAGGAAGGGCCCCTACCGCGTCAGCGCGAAAACTGGGACAAGAGCCTACTACCTCGAAAATCTACACGGGGAAGAACTTGCTCGACCATGCGTCGTGTGTGTGCGAGGACGCTTGATCTGAGGTACAAGCGCGACTCCCTAAGGTACAAGCGCGACTCCCTTCGAGACAAAAAGACAAGGACCTGCGTCGTGTGTGCGCGAGGACCCTTGATCTGACGGGGATACCTCAACCGAGCTCCACCATTGTCGTACCAATTTGGAAAGCCACCCAGCTCGCGATGGGAAGCCCACGCCACGAAGCTAAGACCTCGATCGAGCTCTTAGCCTCGTCGAAGGTCGGAATACATCTCCGACCACTCGACTAGTTCCCTACACTGTCGAGGATCAACAGAGTCGAGCAAAACCCTCAATTACTTAGATACAAACAAAACAAATATATCAATAAACATACAGACATCACACACATAAATAAAAGACAAAGCATTAAATCGGGCAGAAGCCTATTGTTCAAAGTACTTACAAAAATAGCACAAGCACCTAGCACGCAGGCCGGGCAGAAAGCAATTCAAAATCACGGCGCACAGGCTGAACTAAACAAAAGAAACTGACACGCAGGCCAGGAAAACTAACCAAAAGAAAAACTAAGCAGATGTATCCCCCTCGGGCTGCCCATCCTCCATCGTCTCGTCGTCATCATCTCCCTCGGACACCGGGGGAACAATCTGACCATCGACCACCTCATGGTAGGGACCAGTCCCCTCCGTGATGAGCTGAACGTCGGGATTCGCGATCTGGAACTGCTTCACGGCATTGGCGAAGCCCACCTCGACAACACCAAGGACATCCTGCTCAGTTTGCCTGAGCTTTGCGATCAATTTGACACGAGTGATCAGCAGCTTGTCGTCCTCGGTTTCCTCTTCAGCGGGTCGGGTAACCTGCCCCAGCTCGGCGATTCTCGCCAGGAGATTTTTCCTCTCCTCAGCGGCACTCTTCAATTTCCCCTCCAGCTACCCCTGAAGCTCGACCTGGATTTCATTCTGCTTTTTGCACTCAGCGAGGTTCTTGCTCAGTTTCCTCATCTCGGCCTCTACTGACTTGAAGCTATCTTGCAGCTTGGTCAGCTCCGCTGACGAACAGATTTCATCGTTCAGGACTAAGGGTGTAGCACAAACCCGCATCACCGCGACCACGTCTTCCACCAAAGCTGTTCTCTTCGAGACCCGGTCAGCCCCTAGGATGGCCTGGGCTTCAGGTGCACTGATGGCCAGTGAGTTGGCCCCGGAGAAGAAATTTGGCCTCAGGTGACAAGGCAGGAGCACGAACTTCTCGCTTAGGGAACTCTTAGTAAAGTCGACCTGCACCTGCTCGGTGGTCCGCTGCCTTTTCGGGGACCCCTACGAGTTGGGAGATTGGCTACACTGAGGAGAGCCAGAGGAATCCCCAGACGCCGGGACAGGGCCTGGGCGCTGCTGCCGGATTTGTTCGTCCCGTCCTTTCCCACCCCTCTTCGAACCACGAGCAGCTGCCAACTTCTTGACACTCTCCTCCATACTCGACATCCTACCCGCAAAGGAAAAATAAAAACATGTCAGTAAACCGAAGACATAAATGTACAAGAGCACCCGATCAAGGAGTTGCTCGCCACCTAATAGCTCGAGGGCATCCTTGTCGAAAAATGTCTCGAGGAGGGCCCTTGTATTAATAAACTGAGGCTCCTCTAAGATCTCCCCATTTTCGCCGCATATAAACTTTTCGTCCGGAGTCACGAGCTTCGCGGGCTTAAAACCAGCGACGAATTTGACTATCTCCTCGTGGGCCAGACGGTCATCTTCGCACAGTGCGCCCGGGCTAAATATGTAGTTGTCCCTACCCTTCTTGTAGTGCGCTTCTATCCAATGCAAGGGGAACTTTTCCTCGAGGAATTCTACCTGCTGCCCATCTATTTCTTTAAGCACCCGATTGGACACTGTTTCTGCGGCCTTGAACAAGACAGGCTTTACGACATACCACAGAGACTTGAAGTGGTAGACAGAGTCCTTATAAGTCCGAAATAACCGGCTCACTTGTTTGAAGGATACCCACCCGTGCCTCCCATCAATCGTCTGCCTCTGTAGATGGAAGATACTGAAGAACAGAAGTATGGTCGCCCCATTCCCAAGGTGCTGGTAGACGAGCTCGAATGCTCGAATGAAGGCAAGGGCATTGGGGTGAAGCTTCGAAGGTGCCAGGCGCAGCCAGGTGAAGACCTCTTGCTGGAAACCGCTGAAGGGCAGGCGTCAGCCCACCTCGTCGAAGGTAAACTCATATAGGGGAAATCTTATCCCTTTGAATGTCGAGCAGATACGGTGGTGCACTAGAGGCCTGTACACCAGCCATTTCTTCGAGGAGCCCTCGCAGCGATCCTCGACAGTGACAAAGGCATCGTCAGAATTCGTGATGAACTGAGACGCGACGCCTAAAGGCTCCTCGCTAGCCCAGTCCTCTGGTGGCCGTTCCTCGTCACCGGTGATCGGCGCCATCGGGGAGTCAGGCTCGTCATCAGTCTATATGATTCCCGCAGCCATGGTCGCTATTTTACCTGAAAAACAGAAGGAATTGGTGAATTCGATAGTCCAGATCAAATTCACTCTTCCACTACAAGTCAATTGAAAGGGCGAAGAAAGGGTCGGGGAACATGCTACGAAAACACCCCCGACTAGAGCCTTCCTCGGGGATATCCTATGTTGGGCAAGCATCCCCCCGATCACGATTACCGAGGGTACTCACACCTTAGACCTCCCTGCGCTGGGGAGACATGATTTTCGAGGACCCGAGCAGATATCCTCTGGGGGACCGTCGTATGTCCCCGAGACCTTCATCAGGTCCACGGCGTCTTCATCCCGCATCCTTAGGGAATTCATCCTATGTCCCCGAGACCTTCATCAGATCCATGGTCTTCATCCCATGTCCTCGGGGAATTCATCTTATGCCCTCGGGACCTTCATCAGGTTCCCAGAAGATTCATCCTAGTTCCCCGAGGCATTCATCAGAAATCTAAAAAATCCCCGCCGTTTTCGCCGGAAGCTCCGTGGCCTCCCTGGGAACTTCATCAGTCAGCCGGAGAAACCACCGTAGAAAACGTAAAATAAGAAAAAGGGACCGGAAACTTACTTGAAATAACGATTGGGAATCTCCGGTGCGACGGCGTACGGTGGAAGGACTGCTACGGAGGCTGAAGACATAGAGAGAAAGTGGTGAGCGGAGAGAGTGAAAACGTGCAAATGGCACGGACCCAACTCTATTTATAGAAGCCGTCACATAGCTTGAGGCGTCCCTAGGCACTTGAATTCCTAGGATCCTAGCCGCCCTAGGCATTAATGGCGAGTAACACGTGGCATTCGAGACCCACGTGCACCGTTTTGCTTCCCTGTGTGCCCGTGGGATAAACGTGTCAGTTTCCGTTCATCTCCCCGCAGTGTCGATCACGAATAGCCTTTCAGAGGACAGATGACCATCATTCCCCGAGAGTCCCACCATCGATCGTCCCCCGCGCCTGACCGTCTACATTTCCCACCAGCTTGTCACTTCGGGCATGCTGCTCTACTAGAACTTCCCCGACGGATGAGCCACCTCTTAAGTCATTACTCCGACACTCCGAAGCAACGACTTGGGGGGCTCTTGTTCTGGACTGGGCCAGCGCCTGCCCCTCGGTCGGGCATGCCTAACCCAACATCATGCTAAGCGGCCCATTAAGGCCCAAATCACCTCCTCGTCAGGCACACCCAGCGACATGACCCGTCTAGCAGACGCTACACGTGTCGGGGAGAGTTCGCGGCTCTCCCCGCCACGCTCTCCATGTGTTCCTCCCGCGGGGACACGTCATCAGGTAACTACCCTCCTCCGAAAGAGTCGGCCCGCCCACCTTCCGGAGATCTTGGGACAGTTACTCCAAGGTGAAGACCACGCGCTGGCCTTCTCTACGCCACGTAAGCCCTGACAGTTATCTGCATTGGGCCTAGCAATCCAACTCAGTGCAGACGACTGTTGGCTCAGCGCTGGAGGCACAATATTAATACCCTCTCTCATGAGAGGGTCAGGTTACATTCTATCACATTCTTACTCTCACTTTCTGTACATGCCTACTCCTTTTCCTGACTTTGACATCGGAGTACCTTGTAGGTACACCCCTCGTCTCATCACCACCGGAGTTGTGGCGCCCACGATGTCGCTGGGCACTAGTTTCCTTTCTGGTCAGATACAATTAGTTGTCACTTAATTTTATTTTTGTTTTTAATTTAAAAAAAAAAACATAAATATTCCTCCAATTATTCTTTAGTGTTTGACTATTTATGATATTTCTTACTCACTTTTACTTAAAAAAACATAAATATGAATATATTATTAAAGAATTATGATTTTTTTTCATTAAAATAAATAAGATTTTTTTCATGAAAATTTTGATTCAAAATTGAACAGTAAACTACTACAAATATTTAACTTTCGTTTATCAATTTATTAATAAAAGAGAGATCTTAGTGGTATGCTTATCCTAATAATAAATGTTCACCCAGATATTTCTATATATGAGATTTTCCACCTCTCACAACAGCTTTAAGCCAATAATATATATATATATATATATATATATATATATATATATATATATATATATATATATATATATATATATATATATATATAATTATGGAAAATAAAAAAGACCACGACCCATAAAAAGTTTTCATCGTTTTGTACTTGCTTTTTTTTTTGACAAAATCCTTTTGTACTTTTGTGTTTGCATTATTTTAAATATATTTTATGTTTCTCCTTCTAAATAAAATTAATAATCATAATTGATTAATCGTCGAATAAAAAAATAATAATAAATGCGAAACCCTGAACTGAAAATATCTAGTTCTGAAAGGCGGTTTTCTTCTGCATAGTGGAAACCGTCACTTACCCTCCAAGCCACGCAACGCTCACCCCACCTCAAACTTGTGCACGGTTTTCCCTTAAACCAGAAGCCGCTCTATTTTTCATCTCTATCCCAATCTTTTCTCATATTCTCATAAATCAGAAACCGAATCTCAAAGTGAAGAACGACACAGTTAGTTGAGAGTTTTCCCGGCGGTGGTTTGACGGTTGCATCCGCGGTAATTACCGAAAACTCCATTGCGTAGAAGTGAAAATCCGTTTTGACGGTAGTGATCTCAACGGAACAGAAGTTTGCAGCTCCGGAACAGTTTCAACCGAACGGTGTACTTGATCTACACACTTTGCTGATTTTGAGGGTGAGTATGTGTTATTTCTGGATTTGAGATCCATTTCGTGAAGTTCATTTGATCCCTCTGAAATCCTGAACCTTCGTAGGGGAACCTTCATGCTCATTTTTTTCCTTTATATCAAATATATCTGTAAGTTTTTTTATTACATAACCGTATTGAATATGCTGTGAATAGGCAATATTTACGGATGATTTATTTTGAATTGTGCTAAATTAGTTTTAAAGTTATTCTTGGAGTGCAGGGATTATATCATGAGTTATACACTTACACTGTCATCATTCCAGTGTGGGTAAGTTCATGCCTTTTTATTCTTACTTTTCCTTTTAAGTTTTACACAGGACATAACATTTGCAGCATATAGACACTTCATAAACATTGCTTTGAATTGTGATGCTGTTGTTGTGTTTGTGTATATTGCTTGATTTGAATAATCCAGGATGATCCTGGCTGAATTTTTTGATTTTTTATTTTTTTTTTTTACTTCATATTATTTTGAAAGAACAAATTATGATTTATGTATCACTGTAAAGAATTTCATTCCAGGTACTCATAGTATAATATAATTTTACACATATGTGGAATCATAACTTTTAAGTTAGATATTATGGAAAATCATATTATTACATGTCTTCAAGATGGGTTGGATTGGATTGGATGTTTGTGCAAAACTATTTCATACTATTAGTGTATAGTATTAATTAAACCTAAACCCTAATGCAAAGTTGGATGTAGGATTGTGCGTCAACAAGCTAAATGGCGAGTAGTAGCCGGAATCCTCTTGTTGTTGGGCGTGTAATAGGGGATATACTAGACCCCTTTGAAAGTTCTATTCCTCTCCAAATTACCTACGGAAATAGGAATGTTTCCAATGGTTGTGAGCTTAAACCTTCTCAAGTTGCCAAGCAACCTCGAGTGAGTATTGGTGGAGATGACCCCATGATCTACTACACCCTGGTAATTACATTAGATAGATGTTATGTCTATTTAGTATATTCATATGGAAAATGTTCTTAGATCAATGTTTAAGCAACTAAAAAATGACTAACAAGTAACAACGTTCACTTTAAAAATGGATCTCACGTGTAATATTTCTTTGAATATCTATGAAGTTGTATGTGTAAAAAAATTACAATATCAATTATATACAAACTAAATGCATTTCAAATTTCTAACTTAATTATTTTTAATTTCCCTATTTTATTGAAGGTGTTAGTAGATCCTGATGCACCTAGCCCAAGTTACCCCAGTTTTAGGGAGTACCTTCATTGGTGAGTAAATCACCCTGCTTACAAGTGAACATCATATATGATATATTTTTGTTGAATAATACTGTAACTAACACCTTTCTCTCGATGGATTTTAGGATGGTGACTGATATTCCAGCAACTACCGGGGCTAGTTCTGGTATGTATATTATTTCCATTCATTCCATGGGTCAAATAGTTGTAGTATACATGAATTAAAAGTTTATTAAAAAAGTTATAAGTATATAATGGATAATACAATGGATAATTATCTTGATAGTAATAATTTTTATTTTATATTATGTTGGTAAGCTCAAATATGATAATAGTACTACTATTATATAATGAGATTAAGTGTCAGTTTGATAATGGTCATAATTAGAGATAAAATACGATAATTGTTTTTTTTTCATAAGCACGGAATAGATTAAAACGAGAACAAAGGGTTCTCGAAATCACTTACAAAGAATACGAGACAAAGCTCGACAAAAAGGAAAATTACAAAACCAATTAAGCCTTAGGACAAATAGAACAAAGGAAACTTACAAAATTCATAAAAACTATAATTAGTATTAGTAATTTTTCCGATGAACGACCATCTCCAAATAACCGCTTTAATATTCCAAACCGCATCTAAAACATTCAACACATCGTTCCTAAAAATGATACCATTTCTAAAACACCACAAATACCAAGTAGTAGCCAACCAAATGCAACCTTCCAAGCCCCTCTTCACCCCTTTCCGCTTACAAAACAAACACCACTTCAAAAAACTCTCTTTAATATTACAAGCCCCAAAATCCTCAAGCCCAATCCACTCGGCTACTTCCTTCCACACCAAAAAAGTGAAACAACAACACAAAAGAATATGGTCCAACGATTCGTCCAAACGTGAGCAAAAAACACACTTCAAGTCACTAACCGAAAAAACACACCCTCTTAAAGAAAGAGAATCCATAGTGGGGAGCCTATTGAGAAAACACCTCCAACCAAAAGCCTTTATTTTAAAAGGAACAACTATCTTCCAAACTAAAGAATAAGCCTCATCAAAGATATTGTTTGTCCCGAAAGGAATACGACATGAACCAAGAGAAGCGAAAAAACTACATATCGTAAACACATTCGACTGATGGATCTCCCACCTCACACTGTCGACAGCCGTAGCTACCGGCCGAATGCAATGCAAGACTGACCACAGCTGAACAATGTCAGCGACAGCCCCTCCATTAATAGGAGCAACAATCCCAAAATCCCCCCAAAACCAATATGCCCCCTCCATTCACCCATGCAAGCTACCGATACATCTTTAAGGCTAGACAAATCATAAAGTAACGGAAATTTATCCTTTAAACAAACTTCATCAATCCAACTAGAAACCCAAAAAGAAGAATTAAAACCGTTACCGATAGTAAATCTACAATTAGAGACAAAAAAAATTTCCGGCTTTCCTTTTTCCAACCCATTGATATCCCTCCATCAAAAAGAACCACGAGATGAACTATTAACACCATTTCCCGAATCCACGACCCTTAAATTTATATCGCCATACCTTACTTTAAGCACCTTGTACCATAAAGCATTAGATTCCACTAAAATCCTTCATCTCCATTTATTAAGCAGTGTCAAATTAAAATCATCCACCCTCCTCAAACCAAGACCCCTCTTCTCAATCCGAAAACACACATCCTTCCAACTAACCCAATGGATTTTTCTAGAACCCTCCTTGCTGCCCCAAAGAAAATTACTTTGAATCCTCGTAATCTCTTTTACTACCTTCATCGGGGCTTTATAGAAAGAAAGCATAAAAATAGAAATGCTTGAAAGAAACGATTTCAACAAAGTTAACCTTCCTCCAAAACTAAGAAGCCGGTTATTCCAACAAAAAAGTCTCTTTTTTAATTTCATCAACAAATCCGACCACATCAAAATACCATTAAAACTAAATCCAATAGGTATTCCAAGAAAAACAAAAGAACCCTCCTCTCTCCTACAAGAAAGGAAAAAATAAGCCAAATTCAAGAAACGAGGACTAATATTAATTCCAATGAGTTTGCTTTTATGGAAATTAATACCCAAGCCGGAAACAATTTCGAATCCCCTCAAAACCGATTTAATTGCTCAAATATGCTTCCAAGACCCATCACTTATCATAAGAGTGTCATCCGCAAATTGGAGAATATCAACAAAACAATTGCCCTTTATGTTAAAACCTTCAGATTTTTAATTTTCTACCGACTTACTCACCATACCCCTCAAACCTTCCGCCACTATCACATAAAGGAACGGAGAAAGAGGATCTCCTTGCTCAATCCTCTCTCTACCTCAAACTCCTTCGTAGGGCTACCATTTACCAAAACCGATATTTTACTTGAAAAAACTAAAGCTTTCATCCACCTCATCCAAATCTCCCCAAACCCCATTTCCCTTAACATAAATCGAGGAAAATTCCAACTAACCTTGTCATAAAATACGATAATTGTATTATAGTATATTTTAATTGAGTTTTGATAAGATACTAATATACGTGTAATTAAAAGCTAACTTGAATATGACATAACTTGTAAACAATGTAATTTGATTAAGAAATTCAATGAGTATCTATAAAAAAATTTATATGATTATGAAAATCATTGATTATCTATAAATAAAGTAATATGATTAAGAAAATCGTAAATTATATATATAAAAAAATATGATTAAGAAATCATTGATTACCTATATCAAATATATTTTAAAATAAAAAATTTAAATTTAATAAAATACAATTAAATTAAAATTTTAAAAATTATTTATTGAGATTTAAATATTTAAAAATAAAACAATAATAACAAAATATTAAAAATATAAACATTTATTTTGATTTTTTGGTACCAATTTAATATAAATTTCTTGTGAAATTTTCATTTATATAAAACATATATTTATTTAATTATTCATGATTTAAAAAAAAAATTGAAGCTTCTTATTTAGTAATGTCAAATTATTAATTTTTTTTTTATAAGCAATTTTGTATTAAAAGGGAGAAAAAGAGATTCTCCAACCCGATACAAAAACACCAATCAAAGAAGGAAGAAACGAAAACCTATAAATTACAAGTGATCTATAGGATGTTTCATCCAATCGTAAAAGTTACATCTCCTACGACCAATTTCCAACCATTTCCAAGAGAGAGTAACAACATTGTTGAAAATGGCCTCCACATCACAAATAGCATCATTGAAAATAATATCATTTCTTGTGTTCAAAATACACCAAGAAGTAATGATCCAAATAAAACAACTCATATCCTCCTTACCCTTATCGAATAACGTCAAAAACCAACGTAAAGCATGTTCGATAAAAGAGTTAGACAACACCAGCGAATATCCTAGCCAACCCGCAATTTTAATACAAAGTTGTTCCGCCTTGGGGCATTTGAGGAAAAGGTGCGCAACATCCTCGTCCTCGTGAAAGCACATTACGCGCACTTTCTCATGAGGAGAAGCGACAATACCTTTAAGAGCGAGGTTTTCGTGAGAAGGGAGTCTGTTACAAATCAATCTCTAACAGAAAATTTTGATTTTCAAAGGGACATGCGTTTTCCAGACAAGCTTAAGGAGCAGAGCTTCGTGGACTTGAAAATCAAGTCTCGGTAAATCAGTTATCAGCATATCATAGCATGAATGAACAGAGAATACCTTAGACGAGTCCAATCTCCAAATCCACTTATCCGTACATCCTTCTTCACCTGAAATTGCGACAGAAAAATTTGCAGCGAGTTGGTCGAGTTAGAATCGACGTCATCTCTCCAACGATTATCAAAATCCCACGTCCAACTGTCTAGGACCCAAGAGCCATAATCAGCAACAAAACCATTTTTATCATAAGCAGCATGATTAATATCAGGGAAAATATCTTTCAAAAGTCGCTCCCCGCACCAATAAGAATTCCAGAACATAATAAAATTCCCACTTCCTAGCACATCAGCAATTACATCGTGAAAACAATAAGAGGAGCCAATTGTTTTGATGCTGAGAATGTCCCGCATCCAGAGAGAAGTACCAGTAGGAAACGGATTAGAATCTGAGTGTATCGCCCATAAGGAAAGGTTACCGTATCGACGGTTCAAGAAATCCCGCCAAATTTCTTTACCACCAGCGACAAACTTCAATAACCATTTAGACAGCAGAGCTTGTTAAACCACCCAATGTGGTTAATACCAAGTCCACCCTTCTCAATGGGATTGCACAGTTTATCCCAACTGATCCAAGCGATACAACTTTTAACCGCCGAACCGGACCAAAGAAATCTCCGTTGTAAAGCAATAATGTCTTTGATTACTTTCGTAGGAGCCTTAAAAAATGACAAGTAATGTATTGGCAAATTAACAATCATCGAGTTAAGTAAAGTCACTCTACCTCCAATTGACAAGTTTCTACCCACCCAAGTGTTTAACCGAGCTTTTAACGAGTCCAACACCGGGTTCCAAAAAGACACTTTCCTATGATTTCCGCCAATAGTTACACCCAGGAATTTGAAAGGGAGAGAGCCCGAGCTGCAAAATAAGAAGGATTCAGCCGCTTTAAGGAAAGATGATTCAAGCCCAACCCTAAAAATGCAGCTTTTGGAGAAATTGATTTTTAAGCCTGAAACAGCTTCGAAACCTCTAAGAATAGATTTCAAGGCCCATAAATTATTATATCCTCCATAACAGAACAACAAAGTATCATCAGCGAATTGCAGGATTTCAACCGAGACATCGTCATTGTACCCAAAACCGGAAAACGCATTAATACTAAACGCTCTTCTCACCATGACAGCCAACAATTTAGCAATAAGAGCAAAAAGGAGGGGAGCAATCGGATCTCCTTGTTTTAGACCTCTAAACGCTTCGAAATCCATCGAGGGGCTACCGTTGATCAAAACAAAAACAAAAGAGGAACACACAGACCCTTTAATCCATTTAATCCAATTAGGACCGAAATTCATCGATCTAAGAACATGAAACAAAAAATTCCAATCAACGCAATCGTATGCTTGTGCAAAGTCAACTTTGAAGAGAAGACACCTCTTCTTGTCTCTTCTAGCCAAATCAATAATCTCGTTAGCGATTAGCACGCCATCCAGCATGTTACGCCCAGGAATAAAAGCCGTTTGAACCGGAGAAACAAAGCTGGAAATAACAGTGGACAATCTAGATGCAAGAATCTTCGAAATCAATTTAGAAATACACCCAACAAGGCTTATAGGCCTATAATCTCCAAACATAAGAGGGTTATCTACTTTAGGGATTAAAGCAATGAACGACAAAGAGAAAGCTTTCGGGATCGCGCCTGAATAAGAGAAGTGGATCAAACAATTAAAGAAATCAGACCCAACAACATCCCAACACTCCTTAATAAAATCGAAAGAGAAACCGTCAGGTCCAGGAGACTTGTTACCCTCACAAGCAAATACAGCAGTGCGAATTTCATCATAAGTGAAAGGGGCTTCAAATCTAGAAATATCCTCCTGGTTAAGTTTATTAACATCATCAAGGTTCAGAACAGGTCTAATATAAGAGTCCTTGGAGTATTTAGCCTTAAAAAAATCACAGGCAACCTTTTTAATAAGAACAGGATCTTGAATGGCATTCTGGTACGTTCCAATTGTCGTGATATAATTCACACTAGCTCTGGCCTTCAAGGAAGAATGGAAAAACCTACTGTTACAGTCCCCATGTTTTATCCATTTTGTTCTGGATTTTTGGAAAAGCACACTTTCCTTGAATCTAAGCGTGCTCCACAAACGCTCTTGGACTTCACCTTTAAGTTTAATTTCCCTGTCAGACAAACCATCCAAACTGCCTTCCATGGCCTCATCAATATCATTTAACACATTGATAGAGTTATCAATCTTAAGGTCAAGCCATCCAAAAACGTTGACGTTCCACCATTTCAATCGAGCTTTAAGGGCAATATGTTTTTCTTTAAGCACAAAAGAAGGAGATCCTTGAAAGGATAACGACTCCCAAACTTCCCGGATGAAAGGCTTGAAGTCCTTATGCTCCAACCAGTAATTGAAAAACCGGAATGGTTTAGGACCAGAATTAGAGCTGGTAGATTTGATCCAAACTGACCTGTGATCAGAAATGTCACGCTTACCTACATATTGAGCCTTGAACTCCCAACAATCAATCAAATTCGCGTCAATAAGGAACCTGTCGAGCTTACTGCAACTCAACCCGTTAGAGTTGAACCAAGTGAACCGATTACCAATGAAAGGCAGATCAATAAGGTTCAACTCATCGATAAAAGCTCAGAATTCCACACAATCCCTCGTACCAGACAAGCTACTTCCCTTCCTCTCATCAGAACTTTTGACAGAGTTAAAATCATCGCCTATAATCCATAAACCACCAGGATTTTGATTTTTGAAATCAATTAATTTATCCCAAAGATGGCATTTTTCTCTAAGACCGCAAGGAGAGTAAACATTTACAATGAACAAACTGATATTCATCCAATCAAAAGTAGAACAAATGAAGCCAGAACCCTTAATAGACGAAACAGGGGTAAACAACCCTTTTCTCCAAATAGTCAGAATTCCACCAGAAGCTCCCTCAGACGCACAAGCAGACCACTCACAATCCCCATTTCCCCAAAGACTCTTAACCGCAATATCAGATATGTTAGACATCTTAGTTTATTGGAAAATACATAAATCAACATTACCTTTCAGAATAGAATTACGAATAATCCTTCTTTTTAGAGGTAAGTTGCACCCTCGCACATTATAGGACATAAACATCATTTAATAACTTTGTCTACACCCTTCCTAGCAGAGAAGTGAGTTCTGTCACGGAGTTCTAATTCTCTAATAACCCCTTCAAAAGCTTCATCATCTTCACCAGCTTCTACACCCAGCAATTTGACTGATTCCAGCACCTTATGAGGAACGTTGTCCAATTCATCTTTACATCTAGAATTGCATCTTCTAATATCAGATTCATCAACTAAAAAAGAGCTCTCAACCCCAACAGATGGCGTAGCATCCTCCACAACAGTAGGCAAAACAGGGAGACAGACTCTCCGAATTGAAAGGAAATTTCCTAGATTTAGGGGGCAAGCGCTTCATCAGGTTGGATGGGGAGGCATTAATGAGAGATGAATAGAAGGAAGGGGGAAAAAGGTAACTGGGACTTGTAAAAATCAATTAAGGGTTTTTTCTTTTTTATTTTAGGCCCACATTGAAGCCCCACAGGCCCAACAGAAGAGGAAGAAATAGAATCCGCATCCGAACCTGCAAGGTCTAACCCAAAATTTACACCCTGGCCCACCTCTTCTTTTGAAGCTGACACGTAAGCATTGGAAGAAAAGTCATCAACTAAAAGTTTGGTCGAACCATAAGGCGCGGAATCCAAAATGGCCACCATATTGACTATTTCCTGTGCTTCAACCTCCCCTACTATCTCAGCAGTAGACCTGCCAGCCTTTCCCCCTAACGAATCACAAACAAGGGTAGGTAGGCTTCCTGTACAACTACCTGCTACCACAGAATTATCCTTAGTATCCTTGGAGCTAGAGCCCTCCTGTGAGCTATTGTGAAAAGACTCCGCAACTTCTGAATCAACCCCATGTGTCCAAGAAAGGTCACTTTCACCATCATCAGAGACCAATGAGACAAATGATTCGTCATCAAAGTCACCTTCAACCTGAACAACTAAACCAGGTTCCATTAAAACTTCAAACAAAACAACTGAAAATGAAGCACCATTGATGACAAGGTCCAGCTTCTCATTAAAGATACACCTCCAGTTAGTTTTGATATGAATTCTAGCCTCATCGAATCTAACGTTCTTTAAAGTAACATCATCCACTTTAATAAAAGAGCCAAACTTCTTAGCTAAACAACAGAACACTTCCTTGGTCCAAGCAAAGCACGGTAATTCCAAACATCTCACCTACACAAACCTCTCAGAGTCAACATCCCCGATAGACCTAGGCTTTAGAGAAGAAAACCAAGTATCGCACCCTAGAAACAGAACGAAATCTTTGTCCCCAGTTATCCTTATGAACAGCCATAGGTTTACCAGAACGAACATCTGCCAAAGGAACAGATGCAACATTTTGAAATCGCGGAACATTAGCATGCAGTTTTTTTCCCTTAAGGAAGATACTATCAAGTTTCACCGCCAAAATCCTCGGATCGTGAACTTTCTTGAAACGGGCAAATCCAAATCTCATCCCTCTTTTATCCCTCATACCAGGTATAAAAACCTTTGAAATAACACCATAGGCCTTGAACACCTCAAAGAGATCCTTCGCGAACATGTTATCCGGAAAATCATAAATGAAGAAAGAAGTTAGAGTTTCTCCAAAAACCGCACCTTTGCCACCATTTTCCTTCGACATCGAGAAACTAAGAACACCATTAGAAGATTTTTTACGTTTAACTTTTTTCCAATCCATTGTAACAGTAGAACCACACACTCACAAAAAGAAGACCAAAAATCAGCAATAAACAGAAGAACTCAAACTGGTATCAAGGCCCCTAGCCCTAAGGCTAGGAGTTTAAGCCGAAAATACCAGATAACCTCAACTGTTATTACCTACTAGGTCAATAATGGAGAAGGAGACTCAAGAGAGTGACTATGGTTCATCGCACACATCTTTCACTATTAAATTTATTATAAATTATTAATATTTTAAAATTTTATATAAATTTTTTTAATATTAACAATTGGTTTCAAAAAAGTACCAAGTTAAACTCTATTTTTGCAATTTAGACATGCATCTCTATAAGATCCACACCATTGTGCTGGTGTTTAAGTTTTAAATGTGAGCATAGAAAATTCACCACCGATAAAATCCATCTTTTTTTTGTTTGAAATTTTTAAGTTGGTGATCAATCTTAGAATAGTTTTTAAGTTTGGCACCATCCCATTTAAACATTTATTGTTTTATCTAGAATTTAATTATTAATAATGAATTTAGAAGCATAATGCTAGACAAGGTTAAAAAATGTATCGCTTATTTGTAATTGCTAATGTAGTTCTTTATCTTATCTTTCATCAATAATTTTCATATCAATTTGTAACTAAGAACGAGAAAAAATAAATTATAAAAAAGTGTAAAATGGTTACCAGGTATCGACTTCTTTAAGGTCTATTTGAATCGTTTATTTTGTTCTGTCCATCTCTTCATAAATATATCATACGATTAATTTCTCATTTGAATCCACAATGCGGAGCATTCTAATTAAGGATAAAAGCACCCTTTATGCAATACACCGCACCTTTCTAAAATTTCTTATCAATAACCAAACCTTCCATAAAGACCCTATCATAACTCTTTTTGCAAGCTTACTAGATTTTCCATTCGATTGATCTAAAGATCTAAGTTGTTTTTGCCATATTATCAAAGAAACACTCCAAGGTTAAGTATGTAATGGTAAAGCGAGCTCGGGTCAAAACAAATCATGTTATTTATGGAATAAAGAAATAGACTTATTTTTGAATAAATGAGTGTTTTGATACTCTTACTACTTGTAATTGTCGTGTAATGTGATATTTTTCTCGAAATCATTGACCATTAAGTTTTTCTTTTTTTAATAAACAAAAAATATATCGATAGAGAGTACTAGAAGTACTTAAAAGTTACACCACACAACCATTTACACTAACTGTTCTAATGTATATTTTATCCATTCATAAAAACTACACTTTCTAATCTTCTTAGTATCAATAATCACCCAAAGCCAAGATATCAGCGAAACATTAAAAAGAACAATAGAAATATCACAAACACCTTCTTCCTTCAAAAATACATTCGTTCCTTACTCTCTATAACATTCAAATCGTGGCCAGCCATATAGTGCATTCCATGTTCTTCCGCGCTTTGCTTCTCATTAAGTTGATATAATGAGAAGTACAAGGTGTCCAATCCAACACCTTTAAATTTTACACCAACACATTTGACTTTTTTTATACATTTAATCATTACTATATGTAGTCCATATATCAACTTGATACATTAATTATTAATTATTGTCAAATATAGTAGAAAAAATCATATTTGTTTATAACAATAATAACACAATGATTTGAGGTGTAAGTTATTTCTTAGTTTGTGGCACAACCATAAAATATATGTGTGTATATAAAAACATACTACTAGTAACTAGTAATTATATATAGGCTAATTGTGGTTTTAACTGATATGCATAGGTAATGAGGTTGTAAGTTATGAAAAGCCACGACCCAACTTAGGGATTCATCGTCTCGTGTTTGTGTTATTACGTCAACGGTGTAGACAAATAGTCTATGCTCCGGGATGGCGACAGAATTTTATTACAAGAGAATTTGTTGAAATTTACAATCTTGAATTGCCAGTTTCTGCTGTGTTCTTCAATTGTCAAAGGGAAGCTGGATCTGGCGGAAGAACCTTTAGATAAATTAGCTTTATTTTATGAATTAATAATTTTAATGTAAGCTTAGTTGGTAAATCATACAAGAAAAACCATATAAATGATATAGAGATATACAAACACAAATCATGAGGGTTGCAGGTGCTGCATCAATGGTGGTAATATTTGGCAACATATGAAGATTGAAGCCTTTTTCTGTCATATGAGTTTTATATTTAAAGGACTCATAATTAGATTTGAGGTTTTGTAAAATATATATTTTGTATACCAACTTTACAAGAAATAATATTCTTAACAGTCACTAGTAATAAATAAAATTCACTTGTGTGATCAATCAAGGCGAGAATGGCATTGTTGGTGGATTTTGTGATGTGGGTTGTTGAGTGAGTCTATATATGCAGGGTTCATGACGGTTATTACTAGTGCATGGATAAGAGTGGAAAAAAGAGGGTATGTGATTCCCGATTATGCTGAGTCATAGCTAATTGTGGTTCATCTGATTTATGATAAGGTTAGTTTCTTGTTCTGGCCTAACTTGTGGTGGATTCTGATATGTTTAAGCTTTTAGACACATGAAATTTTTTTCTTTTTGGGTTTACTGTGTGTGAATGTGGTGTTTTTTTTATATACAATATATGTTATTCAGGTTATATTCTAGTTCTTGAACAAGTAAATGAAAGTTACTGAGAATGAAACATTGTAAGTTTTGTTTAAATGGAATTTTGCATGGTTATTTAAACTGAATTTGGTTAGTTATGTATGACATAGACTGAAATGTATTTTTTTTTTAATTTCAACATTATTTCTTACTCACTTTTTTTTTATATAAAATTTATAGGAATTCAGAAATTATATAAAAACACAGTAATATTGAATTTTGTAAATTTTATATTGGTTAAATAGTTTAGAGAGAGAAGCTCCAACTTCTCTCTTCTTTTTAGTTCTAGTTTCCTTCGACAAAAACTGAGTTTTTTCTCTTCTTAATCTTAGCTGACCTTTAGCTCTCTTTGACAATGTAAGATTTTGATGTCTTTGGTTTAAACTTCTATACTTATGTATAGGGACCTTGGCATCTGTTTCTTCTTCATTGTTGAAGGTTCCAAGGGCTCACTAAATTGCGTTCTCATGCTTGGTTTCTTGTTATTTCGGTGGTTGGTGAAGATTGTTATCAAGGTGTTTAATAAGGATTCGAAGAATATGCCAGATAAAGGTTGGGAGTATGTTAGGAAATCTAAATCAAAGTGTGCGGTGATTGCTAAGAGATCGATATGGAAAGCGCTTGGTAATAAGGGGATTGACCAAGATCTACGTGAATCTTCTTCATTTTTTTTCACGAAATTCCCAGATTCGTTCGAGGCAAAAGACATGTTTAATGTCTTTAAGGAGTATGGGATGGTTCTAGAAGTCTTCATTCCTTCAAGGTTAGATAAAAGGGGAAGAAGGTTTGGATTTGGTAGATTAAAAAAGGTGATTGATGAACATCTTCTTGCCATTAAACTGGACAATATTGTCATTAATGGCAACAAGTTATTTGCAAATACACCAAGATCTCAGAGAGGCGACAGAGTGGACAATTTGGGCGGTGTGAAAGCAAGATTTGAGATGAGTAATAAGATGAAGAAGGGAGGGGTAGCAAACATAAGAAATCAAGGTTTAACGAACGACAAGAAATCTTATGCTGAAGCGATAAAAGGAGGGCTGAACAATATTTCTTCTCATCAGGTGTGTTTGGGAGACAAGCCAAGTTTCGCTCATCTTTCGTTTAATGTAAAAGAGGAAGACTTAGAGCGTTTCCAACAAGCTTTTGTGGGTGTTATGAAGAGACCTGGTTCATCCTACAAGATACAAGAAGCTTTACATGTTGAAGGTTATTTCAAAATCAAAGCTATTCCTTTAGGTGCCAGTATGGTGTTATTAGAAGAAGAAGTGACTGGGGATATTAAGAAGATGGTGGATGAAGATAAAGATTGGATTGAGAAATGGTTTTCGGATATACACCCTTGGACCCCGTTTGATGTTGATTATGAGAGGATGACATGGGTAAATATCTTTGGTCTCTCTTGTCACATTTGGGGAGATAGTTTCTTTGGTTTTTTGGCAGCCATAATTGGTTTCTTCGTTAAAGCTGATGAGGAAACGCAGAGGCTTGAGAAGCTGGACGTTGCTCGGATTCTCATCAGAACAAAGTTTGCAATGAATCTAAATGAAGTTTTTAATATAGAAATTAACAAAGACACTTTCCGCATTAAGATTGTGGAAGAATCCCTTGGTTCCTGTTCAAGGAAAACTTGTCTTTTCAAAGATAGCTTAATGGAAGATAGCTCGGAGGTGGATTCTTCTGAGAGATAGGTTAAAGAATCAGTGTTGGGAGGGAGTGAACCGGAGGATATTATCCAGAAGACATTTCTTGATAGTGGTGGTGAAGGTGAAAATTTTGTTCACGCCTTAGGTAATGTTGGGAGAAGCAAAAAGGGTCATGCACGAAAAGGTGATGATGACAATGTAATCAATCCTATATGTTTGGACAAACAGGTGGCGAACGAGGATAGTGTAGAGTTTGACAGGGCCCATCTTCGTAAAAAAGGATAGTAGAAGGAGATAGCATTTTATTAGGTCTGCAAAAAGTCAAGCAGACATCATATTATGTGGAGTCAGATAAGTTAATGCATAAAGAGCAGAAAGGCAATGTACTTAGCGCCCTAGGAAGTCATAGTCAGGTTAGCGGTAAGTCCAATGAATTTTTAAGTGAATCTACAAAAGGGCGTGAATTGGAATATGTGTGTGGGCTGGACCGAGAGAAGATTAGTGGGCCTAATAATTGGGTTTCACCTTGCAATAGCAAACCGACCAGAAAGAAGAAATTATTGGAGGAAATTTACCAGAACTTAAAAATTCCTTTTGCACCATCTTACTACGCTACTCTTCTTCAAGCGGATAAGCAGCTACAAACTCCTACAAAGTCTGTGAGTCCTAAAAAAGTTGATTGTGGTAAGGAAATTGATGAGAGGAGCGATTCTATTTCAAGATTTTCTAAAGATTCAAAAGGTCATAGTTTTGGTTCCATTGGTGATGAAGAGGTTTATAAGAGCAACTCTAGAATTAAGAAAAAGCTAGCAGATCTTCCTACTAGGGTGTGGGAATCTATCAAAAGGTTGGGGGTCGAAGCAGAAGAAGACGATGAGGCTTTTGAATATATTATTCGTAATATGGAAGACGAAGAAAGAAAGACCAAGAAAGGTAAGAAGGTAGCTACTGTTTCCTTATGAATTTTGTCACTTATAACGTTAGAGGGTGCGGCAGCATGATTAAGATAAGAAAAATCTGTAATACGTTAAAGGGTGGTGGGGCTGATTTAGTCTTTATCCAAGAAACTAAGTGCGGTCTTATGGCAGATGCCATTGTGCATAAAATTTGGGGTAATACCAATTACCCTTGGTCGGCTTTAAATTCAGAGGGTCTTTTTGGAGGATCCTTACAATTTGGAGGAAAGCTTTATTTGAACCTATTTGTAGTTACAGAGGAAAAGGTTATCTGGGTATGAAGGTTATATGGAAAAAGAAAATTTGTTATTTCTTCAATATATACTCTTCATGTAATAATGCCGAAAAAAGAGAACTTTGGAGTCAGATTTTGCTTCTTAAATCCAAATTAGAAAAGGGGGAGTGGGTTATCAGAGGTGATTTTAACACAATAAAAAGTGAAAGGGAGAAAGTGGGAAGAGGAAATCATAACAAAAAATTGTTGGCAGAATTTGACGATTTTATTCAATTGACTAGTTGCGTGGATTTACCGGTGTCGGGGAACAAGTTTACATGGTTTAGTTTGTCTAGTAAAGCTTGCAACAGACTCGATCGCTTTCTAATTTCATACGGGTTATTAAATGATTGGAATTTGGCTTGCCAAAAAGTGGTGTTGCGAGATATCTCGGATCATAGACCAGTGTGGATTTCGGTAAGAAATGTCAATTGGGGCCCTAAACCATTTAGGAAACTTAACTGCTGGTTTCAACACCCTCAGTTTTAAATTTTGTCAAACAGGTCTGGGAGTCCTGTTCTATCCACGGAAGTAGCATGTATATTATTTCCAAGAAACTTCAATTTCTTTGCTCAAAACTGAGGTGGTGGAACAAGAATATTTTTGGTTGGATTGAAACCAAAATAGTTGAAAATATTGAAACACTAAATGAGGTGGAAGACATTCTTGCAGAGAATGAGGACGTAGTTGGTTCTCAACTGCTTTTTAACCGTAATTCTGTAGAAGATGAGTTATGGAAACATTTAAGGATCAAAGAAAGTCTGTTACAACAAAAAGCTCGAACCAGGTGGATTAAGCAGGAGACCAAAACACAAGTTTTTATCATGTTGTGATTAAGAATCGTAACTTATTGAATTCCATTTCTTCGGTGACTGTCGATAACATAGTCATTGAAGATTCAGCAGGTGTTAAAGAAGGGGTGGCTGGTCATTTTGAAAGAAGGTTTTGTTCTGTTCATAGACCAATGTCGTATATTGATAGTGAATATTTTAAGGTCTTGTCAGATGTGGATAGAGTGGCAATTGAAGAAAGCTTTGAGTTAGCAGAAATTAGAAATGTCGTCTTTCAATGTAAAGGAGATAGAACCCCGGGTCCGAATAGATTCAACATGGAGTTCTTTCAAAGGTGTTGGGATATTGTGGGATTAGATTTTAAGAATTGCATCAAGGAGTTTTTTGAAGTTGTTGGCTGTGTTTATAAGGTGGTGGCTAAACTTTTGGCTGGAAGATTGAAATCAGTTATGGACAGCATCATATCTCCGTCCCAAACTGCTTTCGTTGCGGGCAGAAATTTGCTTGATGGAGTTCTATCTTTGAATGAGATCGTAGATTACGCTAGGAGAAGTAATCATAAGAGCTTGATCCTTAAAGTTGATTTCGCCAAACCTTATGATTGTGTGAAATGGCCTTACATTCGTAATGTGATAAAAATTATGGGCTTTGGTGAAAAATGGATGAGTTTGTTAGAGGGTAGCGTTTTCAAGAGCTATATGTTTGTGCTTGTCAATGGCAGCCCGTCTCGTGATTTTGAAGTAACTAGAGGGCTTAGACAAGGTGATCCTTTATCACCTTATCTTTTTGCCATTGCTGCGGAAGGTTTGGCGATTTTATTAAAAAGGGATGAGGAAGGTTCGATGTTTCAAGGCTTCAAGATGCATCATAAAGTTACTTTCAATTTACTTCAATACACAGATGATACGGTTATTGTTGGAGAAGGCTCTTGGAACAATTTATGGGAAATTAAAGTGATTCTTAGAGGCTTTCAACTGCTGTCTGGATAGGAGATTGATTTCAGTAAGATCACCTTATTTGGATTCGGTGTTGATGAGTCGTTTGTGAAGGCGGCAAAATGGCTTGTAAAATTCAAAAGTGTCAATTCAAATTTCTTGGCATTCAAATTGGTGGCAACTACAGATTAATTTCTTTTTGGAAATCAGTCATAAAAAAAGTCCAAGCTAGACTAGCTTCGTGGAAGGGAAGATTTATGTCAATTGGAGGTAGAACTACCCTTATTAAATCGGTTATTTCTAACCTTCCAATCCATTATATGTCGTTTTATAGGATGCCTAGCAAGGTTATCATGATTTTAAAGTCAATACAAAGGAGGTTTTTATGGAATGATTCTTCTGTCAAGAATGGAATAGCTTGGATTAATTGGGATGTGGTGTGTAAATCAGAGGAATTAGGTGGGCTGGGTATTTTGGATGTTCGATGTTTGAATGAAGCTCTGATAGCTAAATGGTTATGGAAGTTTATTTGTCCAGGAGATTTTTTGTGGCATGGTATCTTACAAGCTAGGTATGGCCAGTACAGTTCTCACTTGGTTCGAGGAGAATTACCATCGTATATTGTTCTGTCGTCCTTATGGTGGCGTGACCTATTTACCATTTCTTGTCGTTTCGGTTCTGACTCCTTTTTCAGTTACACTTCCTCTAAAGTTGGCAATGGTGAATTGACTCCTTTCTGGACTTCTTCGTGGTGTGGTCGGGACAATTTTGCTTCGTTATTCCCGGAGCTACGAAATGTTGCTTTATGGCCGAACAGTTTGGTTGTTGACAAAGGCTCCTGGAATGGTGATCTTTGGGTCTGGAACGTTCATTTTTCTGATACATTTTCCCTCTGTTGTTACAACAACAGCAGGCAAGGTTAATTGGAATGATATAAGACTTAACTTTATGCAAGGAGGATAAGGACTTTATACAATGGCCGCATAATTCTACTTCTATTTATTCTGTCCATTCTGCGTATAATTGTTTAGTCCAATACAGGTCTCCCATTGATAATGTTTCTACGGGCCACAAGGCAGCGTTCAAATTGATTTGGGCTGCCTCATCGTCTTTGAAAACTATTGTTTTTGGTTGGCGCCTCCTGCACAATAGGCTTCCGTCGCGGGATAACTTAAGCGCTCGAGGCATTGTTTCTTCTCCTCACGACAAGGTCTGTCCTTTTTGTTTTGTGGAAGACGAAAATTCTACACATCTTCTCTTTTATTGCAACAAATCTAGTAACGTGTGGCATAGCTTGTTAGAATGGCTTCGGGTGGTGGTGATTCGTAATGGTACTGTGTTTGATCATTTAAGAAAGTGGATAATTGTTTTACACTCTATAGACATTGCTATTAAAAATGCAATGGGATTGTGGTTAGTTATTTATTGGAGTCTATGGAGGACTAGGAACAACAGTATATTTAACGACGATGTTTGGAATGGTGATTTGGTCGTCCATAAGATAGTGTTGTTATCTTGGTGGTGGATTGGTAAAAAACTAAGGAAATATTTTACGTGTAATTATTACGAATGGTATAAATCACCGTGTGATTTTATGTAATGGTGATTTTTTGGTTGGCTATTTTTTGTATATAGGTTAGGATACCCCTTTGTATCCTTGGAATTCATTTTGCTTATTAAAATAATATATTTTGATTTTTTTAAATTAAAGATACTTAAAACTCTTAATTGAATTAATGTATCTAATTAGAGGCTTGATAATACAAATGTTTAGAGCTTAAAAAAATAGAGAAGTTGAGTTTCATATTTATAGATCGATGAATAAAAAAAACTAATTTAACAACTAATTAAAAAGATTTTAAGTGTTTGCAAATTTGTTTTTTGTCTGGCTGTTTTTTTGGTTTTCTTTTTTCTATTTTTGGTGAATGTTTGTATATATTTTATAAAGATAATTATTATGCACCTTAATTTTCATGTATATGCATGGGCTTGGTACCTTGTACTCCCATAAATATTTTTTACTTACACATAATCATTATATTATATATAAGTGTATTTGAAGATATACATGACTAAAATTAGTGTGATTTCGATTTATTGATTGCTAAATGTAAAAAAAAAAAAGACTATTTCTACTACATTAATATAATATTTTTTTCTATAAAAAAAATATTTAAATTTAAACAGCAGTAGTAATATGTAGTCATCTGAAGAAGCTACGCTTCAAAGAGATAATTAAAAATTTAAGAACTAAAGAAAAAGAAGTAAATAAAGAAACTATAACAAATGAAATACAAGTAGAATATTGTATTATGGTTTGTATTAAAGAAAAATAGATGAAAATCATAAATAGTAACGTTACTATTTTAAGTTAATGTCAAGCTTAAGCTGGAAATCTGCATATATGGAATTTTTTTTAGAATAACACAGTTATTCAATAATAATACATAAATATCCAATGTTTCAACTAATTTATCAAAATGACAGAGTTTGAAAAAAAACTAGATCGCCGACCCGTGCTTCGCACGGGTATATTTCATATTTTTTTTATAATAGTTTATATTTATTATAATATATTAAATCTAATGCACCGCATTATATCACGACACATAATATGCCATGTAGATTATATTTGCCACGTCAATTAAAAGCTGACGTGTCACCTTTAGAATTGAATCTTTCAACAAAACTACCCAATTATACTTCAACTTCTATTTCAAAAGTTATATGTTACAAAATTCTCTTTATTAAATATATTACAAAAATTAATTACAATTAAACACAATTATCATTTTTTATATAATTTAGTCTTTTCACCTCACATCTCAAAATAATATTAAGTACACAATTTTGTTAATAACTACATTACTCTATTTTTATAGAGTCTAATATAAAAAATAATAAATACACTATTTTATTAAATTACAAAACATCACAAAAAGAAACAATCATTTAAAACAAAAAAAAAAAATTGATGACAAATAAAAAAAAATTATATTAAATATTTAAAATTCTTACAAGAGTTAATAACTACAATAATTTTATTAGTTGATCCATTTTCATAAATAATTTAAGTTTCATTTACAAATTAATAAAATACAATTACACTTAAAATTTTAATCCAAAAATCATATGTTACAAAAATCTTATTATTATATATTTCAGAAGAGTTAATCACAACTAAAAACAATTATCACTTTTTATATAATTCAATCTTTTTTTTGCCTTAGACCTAAAAAATTAATATTTACGTGTTAATAACTACACTATTTCTTCTTTGTTTAGAGTCTAATATCTAAAAAGATAATGCCTACATTTTTTTTAAAAATGAAAAAACAGTTAGCACAAAAATATACCGTTCATTCAAAAATAAAATTAAAAAACTGATGGTAACAAAAAAATTATATTAAATATATAAAATTTTGACAAAATTTAATAAATACAATAATTTTATTAGTTGATCAATTATATTATACGTCCGCGCAACGCGCGGGTTACCATCTAGTTTCCTATTTTAATTGCATGATAAGTTTTTGAATGTGAAAGACAAAAATAATTAGACAAAAATTTTCTATGATAATAAATGTGAAGAAAGGAAAAATAATCAATTAAAGAATATTATTAAATACTTCTTTGTAAACTACATTTAATGTTGTATTAATATCTTCACATTCATCATTAGTCACCAATATCTTCAACCATTTTCTTGAAGTAACCCTTGATACGGACACATATAGTTGTCCATGAGAAAAAATTGGTTGTGGTAGATATACTCCAACATGTTTGAGTGATTGCCCTTGACTTTTATTGATAGCCATTGCAAATGAAACAACCAAAGGAAATTGGCGCTGTTGAAATTTGAAAGAGATTCTTTTATCAGAAGGAGTCAATGATAACCTTGGGATATAAACTTTTTGACCAATATTGCTTCCTGATATGACCTTTGCTTCAACGACATATTTTCCCAATTTTGTAATTATTAACCTTATTCAATTACACAAACCTAAAGATTGTTCAATATTTCTCAATAACATTACTGGTACTCCAACTTTCAATCTTAATTTGTGATTTGGAAGTCCAGAAGAAACAATTGTGTTTAAAAATTCAAGAGTGTGTACTTCATCTGGGATGTCAACATTTTAGTTTCTGTAATGGGGAGAATCAAAACTCAAATATGTTGTTTCTTTTCCAGTTATTAAATCAAGCATATAATCATTGATTGAATCAACAATTGTATTTTTAGGAGCTAATATAGCCCTATCTTGAAAAAATATTTGGTCAGTCATATTATGAAAAAGATTTGGATATGTGCTCTGAACAACAGAGGCAAGTGGATCACCAAAACTTGGAATGAGAAAATCGTGTGGTATATTGATTATGATGTCTGCATCATTAATTTCTCCAATAGGGCCATCATCAATTCCCAAAATCCACTGAGAAAATACCTTTCTTTCTTCAATGTCAGACGTTGAACTTCCAGTTAGAAGTCTCATGTTTGTAGTTAATGTAAGAACTTCACAAAAATTCCAAAGATAGGAAGAATTTATAGTAGCATGAACATCATCTTGCCTACTTCCTTTAGGTATTACAGGAAGGATTTGGCGAAAATCTCCACCGAAAACAACTACTTTTCCACCAAATGGGATATCTAAACTTCCATTATTATAAGATCGAACAATATCCCTTAAACTACGATCAACAGCTTCAAAACAATGCTTATGCATCATTGGTGCTTCATCCCATATGATCATTTTTGCCTTGGCTATTAACTCAGCCAAATCACATTTTGGAGTTATTTCGTACGTTGAGCATTCATCAACATTTATAGGTATGGAAAACCTTGAGTGGGCAGTTCTCCCTCCTAGAATAAGCAATGCAGCTATCCCACTTGAAGCTACTGTTATAACAATCTCACACTTTGATCTTAATGCTGCTGACATTGACCTCTAAATATAAGTCTTTCCAGTGCCTCCATAGCCATAAAGAAAAAATATTCCTGGTTTATTTTCATTTACCCTTTTCATGATACGATCATATATTCCTTTTTTCTCAACAGTCATTGTCGACATCAATCTACGATGCTCCTCAACCAAAGATTGTTTGTCATAGTTCAGTTCATCATAAATCAATCTATTATTTTTCTTGGGTATTAATGATTCATCTGCTTGAGGCATTTCAGGATAATCTTCCAAACTCTTGTTATTACTTTGCAAGAACGTCTTTATTTCAGCTAAAGCATAGCTTTTCAGTTGATCGGGAGTCAAGACCATATCTAAAATTTGAATGGAATATGTAATTAATTCAAATTAATTAATTAGTAAGCAGAATACATAATACATACAAAAATAAAATAATACATTTTAAATTAATATTCAAATTACCTTGAACTTGTAAAAGGCGTCTTTGCTTATATAAAATATCATCACACAAATACTCCCAAGTGCTATTCCAAACAAAGTCTGGGTGAGATATTTGCTTTGAGAGTAATAAAGTTGTAAACAATAGCCGCAAATATTCTCCTGTACCCCATTGACTTGCTTCTACAATTGCATCTATGTATTCCTTATCATCATCTAAAAATCCCAATGCATAGCAAGCCTCCTTAAAAGTCTTATTTGTATGATTATTAACTGTTTTTATTTCTTCGAAAGATGTAGGACCTTTCACATAATTCAACAAAGTCCTCAAATAAAATTTCTCACCAGATCCAGGGGGCACAAAATGAAGTCTTCCAATTGCAAATCCTTGTTTTCGTGGAGCCCATTTGTGTTCTTCAGCTTTCCACACAAACTTTGTTGGAAATTGACTGTATGTTAGGTTTTTTGCTTCAGGATATGTTTTGTTGGCCTCCATCCATGCCATAAATTTTGTACAATGAACATATTTTCTGTTGATAACGTCTTGAATGTCAGCATAATCATCATAGATCACATGTTGCTCATTCTCTAAATGAAAAGTGAGTCGTTCCACTGATGGGTCTCTATAATTAATTGTTAGTTCTGTATTGGCAGCAATTTTGCTAAAACAAAGTGGTTCATCAAGATGTCTTACTTGATGTCTTGACATGTTGTTTCTAACATTCTGCAGATGGTGTTTCTTAGTATTGTAGGACCTTGTGCATGATGTCAAACACGATGTCCTAACATCTGTTAACAGAACATTCTTTTGAGAATGTTATGATTTATTTACTGCGCTCTTTTTGCAATCTGTTGTGCTTTTATTCAGTAATTGCGTGCGAAAATCTTGGAGTATCTTTAAATTGAAGCAAGCAATTTCTGTGAATTTTGAAGAATAGGTTGTTGCTATTTTCTTGCAAAAAGATATGGAGAATAATTAGCTTTAATTATTAATTGAATCAAAGATCTGCTAATGCCTAAGCCCAAGGCGATGATTACTATTTAAAGATGTTCAAACCTAATTGCTGAGTAAGGAGAATAAGTCATTGAAAGTTGCGTTCGAGTTTTAGGGTTTAAGTATTGTATTGTTTTTTTGTGAGACATTCATTCATCTATTAGATGCTTGAATTGGACTAGTTAGTTGAGTTGTAATTTGTCCACTCTAAGTTTTTAAGTACGAGTGCTTTGTTCTTGATTGAAGCTTTTAAGCAAGATCAGGCTTTGTATTTGAAGTGTGTTATTCTCTTTAGTATTGTTCTGTAGTTATCACTGCATGTGATTGAGGGGGAGTGAGATTGAAGCTTTTAAGCAAGATCAGGCTTTGTATTTGAAGTGTGTTCTTCTCTTTAGTATTGTTCTGTAGTTATCACTGCATGTGATTGAGGGGGAGTGAGAGGTGTCTCTTGTCTAAGTGTCTTAGATAGAAATCTCACAGGCAGATATTAGGTGAGAAGATTGTAAACTGGAGTGTGTTTACTGAGAGTCTTCAAACTAATTCTGTGTAGTGGATTTCCTTCCTGGCTTGGTAGCCCCCAGACGTAGGTGTGATTGCACCGAACTGGGTTAACAATTGCTTGTGTCTATTTGCTATTGTTTATTGTTTTTATATCATTCTTATATTGATCATTGTTCAGATATTAGTGTCGTGACATCTATTTCGACATCTCATATCTGATACCAGAATTTCAATTGGTATCAGAGCAGGCACCCTGTTCTGTTTCTGGGTGAGATCTAGGGACGACATTTTCTGGTACTATGGATAAGGAAGGAGGATTTGTGAGTAGACCACCCATCTTGGATGAATCTAACTATGATTATTGGAAACAACGCATGGTGGCCTTCTTGAAATTATTGGATAGTAAGGCCTGGAAAGCTGTCTTAAAAGGATGGAAACATCCTGTCTTTATTGGGAAAGATGGAAAAGAAACATCTGATCTGAAACCTGAGGAAGAATGAACTAAGGAGGAGGATGAACTAGCTCTTGGAAACCCTAAAGCATTGAATGCTCTGTTCAATGGAATTGATAGAAACATATTCAGATTGGTGAACACTTGTGAGATAGCTAAAGATGCTTGGGACATACTCAAAACTACTCATGAAGGTACTTCCAAAGTAAATATGTCAAGACTTCAACTGCTGACTACCAAGTTTGAAAACTTAAAGATGAAGGAAGATGAGAGCATACATGACTTCCACATGAATATTCTTAAAATAGCCAATGCTTCAAGTGCCCTGGGTGAAAGGATGTCTGATGAAAAGCTGGTAAGAAAAATTCTCATATCTCTTCCAAAGAGATTTGACATGAAAGTGACTGCTATTGAAGAAGCTCAAGATATCAGCAAGATGAGGGTTGATGAACTTGTTGGATCTCTTCAAACATTTGAACTAGGAATAAGTGACAGATCTGAAAAGAAAGCCAAGAGCATAGCATTTGTTTCCAATACTGAAGATGAAGAGGAGGAGAGTACCCTGGATGGTGATGAAAGCCTATCTAATGCTATAGTTCTGCTAGGAAGACAGTTTAACAAGGTGATGAAGAGAATAGACATAAAGTCAAGATCAAATGTCAAGAACAACTCATCTGACATCAGCAGGTCAAATGATGGTGGAAGGAGAACAAGGTCTGAAGAAAAATCCACTCAAGGAAAAGGAATTCAGTGCCATGGTTGTGAGGGATTTGGTCACATTAGAGCTGAATGTCCTACTTACCTCAAGAAATAAAAGAAAAGCCTAGCTGTCTCCTGGTCTGATGAGGACTCTGAAAGTGAAATTGAAGAAGAATCTGCTAAACATATAACTGCCTTGACTGGAAGATGTGTCTCTGATGAAGATTCTAGTGATGATGAATTGACCTTTAAAGAACTTGCAGCTTCCTACAAAAAGATGTGTCTCAGAAGTGAAGAAGTTTGTCTTGAAGGGGAGAAACAGAAGAAACTTATCATTCAACTGAAGGCTAAAAAAGTTGAGCTAGAGAATGAAGTCATGTTGTTGAACTCCAAACTTGATCAAATGACCAAGTCTGTCAGAATGTTGAACAGTGGAACTGACACATTGGATGAAATCCTTCAGAGTAGAAAAATGGCAGGTGATCTTACTGGGTTGGGATTTAAGGGAGAGAAGAAATCATCTTCAGATGATAGTCCTTCTGGACCTAAACGTAACATGTCACATCAGATGTCTCAACATCATGGGAGAAAACATGTATCTGAACCTAAACATAATATGCCTCAACATCATAGGAGTAGTCATTCCAACCACTTAAGAGGAAGATTCCAAAGATGGAGATGCCATTACTGTGGCCATTTTAGTCACATAAAACTTTTTTGCTTCAGACTCTATGGATATCCTAAACCTGCTCCTCAACCTAGATCAAATACAAACATTTCTACTAATCGAAGACAATGGGTTCCCAAGGCTGCTGCTACCAACCTGATAGCTCACATGTCTCTCAGAGTCTCAGCTAAGGAGGATTGGTATTTTGATAGTGGTTGTTCTAGACACGTGACAGGGATTAAGAACTTGTTGGTTGACATCAAATCTCACTCCAAAAGCAATGTGACTTTTGGTGATGGAGCCAAGGGTGAAATCAAGGGAGTTGGAAAGTTGAATTGCTCAGGAGTTCCAGACCTTGATAATGTGCTGCTGGTAAAAGGGTTAACTGCTAATTTGATCAACATCAGTCAACTGTGTGATCAAGGATTCGATGTCAACTTCACTAAATCTGAATGTTTGGTTACAAATGAAAAGAATGAAGTAATCATGAAGGGAGTCAGATCTAAGGATAACTACTACTTATGGTTTCCTCTAGATTCTAGTTACTCATCCATTTGTACTCTTGCTAAAGATGATGAAGTGGAGTTGTGGCACCAAAAACTTGGTCATCTACATCTAAAAGGTATGAAAAGAATCATCTCCATGGAAGCTGTCAGAGGAATACCTAAGCTAAAGATTGAAGAAGGAAGGGTATGTGGTTAATGTCAAATTGGAAAGCAAACCAAGATGTCACATCAGAAGATTAAACATCTCATTACTTCAAAAGTGTTGGAACTACTTCACATGGATTTGATGGGGCCTATGCAAGTGGAAAGCCTTGGTGGGAAGAAGTATGCCTATGTGGTTGTTGATGATTTCTCTAGATATACTTGGGTGAGTTTCATTAGAGAAAAATCTGAAGTGTTTGATGTGTTCAGAGATCTTTGCCAAAGACTCCAAAGAGAAAAGGAGAGTAATATTGTTAGAATCAGAAGTGATCATGGGAAGGAATTTGAAAATCACAAATTTGCTGAATTCTGTTCCTCTGAAGGGATTGGCCATGAATTCTCTTCTCCCATTACTCCGCAACAAAATGGAGTTGTGGAACGAAAGAATAGAACTATCCAAGAATCAGCTAGAGCTATGATTCATGCCAAGAAACTGCCTTACCATTTCTGGGCTGAAGCTATGAACACTTCTTGTTATGTTCATAATAGAGTGACCCTAAGAACAGGAACCACTACTACCCTGTATGAGATATGGAAGGGAAGAAAACCTACTGTTAAATACTTCCATGTGTTTGGTAGCAAATGCTATATCTTGGAAGATCGAGAACAAAGAAGAAAGATGGATTCAAAAAGTGATGAAGGAATATTCTTGGGCTACTCTACTAACAGCAGAGCCTACAGATTGTTCAACTCCAGAACTAAGGTTATGATGGAGTCCATAAATGTTGTTGTTGATGATTTGCATAAGGAGGCTGATGTTCTAGATGATGTTGGAACATTCCTTGATACATCTGCAGAAATTTCAGACAAAAATGTTGATCCCAATCCTACTGTTGCAGAATCTGATTCTGAGCCAGTAAACAAAGGACCTTCCATCAGAATTCAGAAGGATCATCCTAGAGACCTCATCATAGGTGATCCAAATGAGGGAGTCACTACCAGATCAAGAGAAGTCATCACAAGCTCTTGTTTTGTGTCAAAAATTGAACCCAAAAATATCAAGGAAGCTTTAACTGATGAATTCTGGATTAATGCCATGCAAGAAGAGCTAGGGCAATTCAAAAGAAATGAAGTATGGGAGCTGGTTCCAAGACCTGAAGGAAAAAATGTAATTGGAACAAAATGGGTTTACAAGAACAAGTCAAATGAAAAAGGTGTGGTCACAAGAAATAAAGCTAGACTGGTTGCTCAGGGATATGCTCAAATTGAAGGGGCTGACTTTGAGGAAACCTTTACTCCTGTTGCTCGTCTTAAATCTATCAGATTGCTATTAGGAGTTGCTTGCATCTTGAGGTTCAAGCTGTTTCAGATGGATGTCAAGAGTGCCTTTTTGAATGGTTATCTGAGTGAGGAAGTATATGTGGAACAACCTAAGGGATTCATTGATCCAACCTGTCCTGCACATGTTTATAAGTTGAAGAAAGTTCTATATGGTTTGAAACAAGCTCCTAGAGCGTGGTATGAGAGACTTACTGAATTTCTTGTTGAGCATGGATACAGAAAAGGTGGCATAGATAAGACTCTTTTTGTCAAAGATGAAGGAGGGAAACTCATGGTTGCTCAAATTTTTTTGTTGATGATATTGTGTGTGGTGGGATGTCAGATAAGATGGTTAAACATTTTGTTCAACAAATGCAGTCTGAATTTGAGATGAGTCTTGTTGGTGAGTTAACTTATTTTCTTGGGTTGTAAGTCAGGCAGATGGAAGACTCTATATTTCTATCTCAGAGTAAGTATGCCAAGAACATAGTTAAGAAGTTTGGAATGGAGAATGCCAGTCACAAAAGAACACCTGCTCCTACTCATCTAAAGTTGTCTAAAGATGAAAATGGTGTTAATGTGGACCAAAGTTTATATAGGAGTATGATAGGAAGCCTACTTTATCTTACAGCTAGCAGGCCTGACATTACTTTTGCTGTAGGTGTTTGTGCTAGATATCAAGCTGAACCCAAAGTGAGTCATATCAATTAAGTCAAGAGAATTCTGAAATATGTAAATGGAACATGTGATTATGGTATGCTATACACACATGGATATGGCTACACTTTATCTGGATATTGTGATGTTGATTGGGCTGGAAGTGCTGATGATAGGAAAAGCACTTCAGGAGGTTGCTTCTTCTTGGGGAACAATCTTATATCATGGTTTAGCAAGAAGCAAAATTGTGTCTCTCTATCTACTGCTGAAGTAGAGTATATAGCAGCTGGAAGTAGTTGTTCTCAACTAGTATGGATGAAACAAATGCTCACTGAATATAATGACACACAGGATGTCATGACATTGTATTGTGACAATTTGAGTGCTATAAACATATCCAAGAACCCTATTCAACATAGCAGGACCAAACACATTGATATCTGTCATCATTTCATAAGGGAACTTGTAGAAGACAAGGTTATTACTCTAGAACATGTTGCCACAGAGGAGCAGTTAGCTGACATTTTCACTAAGGCTTTGGATGCAAGTCAATTTGAAATCTTAAGAGGAAAATTAGGCATTTGTATTTATGAAGATCTGTAGCAATTAATGGTGTGTGGGCAACTTTCTTTGAAATTTAAAAATTTAAAAATCCATTTACTATTTTGTGGAAATATCATTTACTTCCTTTTAAGTTTTCAACAAAAGCAGCCTCCCTACCATAGGCAATCATTTTATCACATTGTTCCCACGCGCTACATCCATCTTGCTCCTTACGTGCTCAGTTCTTTCACCTTCTCTCTCAGAAAAAGAAGTCTTTCTACTCCAAGTTCAAGCATTTTCAAGAAGTTTACGATGTCTCAACAACATTCCTCTCCGTCTAAGAACTCTCCTGCTAAAAATCCCACCCCTTCGAAATCTTGGGTTTCTTCGGAAGGTATCTCTCCTGAAGTTGTTCTTGATGTTGCTCAATTATCCATGATTCCCCATTCTGAAACTGAAAAGACAAGGCCCAGCAAACTGGATGTAAGAAGTTCCAAACGTACACCTGCAGGTAACTCCTCTAAAACCACTGTTGAGTCTTCTTATGATCATAGGGAAGGTAGTAAGTATGTGGATAGGACCATAAAAAGTATTGTCACTGGACTGTTGTATGGTGATCGTAAGGTTCCTGGGATTTTGATCCCACTTGCTCAAATTAATGTTGTCCCCACGTTAAATAAGGATCAAAGTGAGGAAAGGGATGATGATACTTCAAATTCTGAGAAAGATAACACAGAAGAAAATCTTCACACACTAGCTAGCTCTGTGTTGGTAAATGCTGGAACTGTGGTTGAACAAGATGTCGAAACATCTTCGGCAAAGAAAAGCTCTCCTACCAAGAGTAATGATCCTGACCCTAAGGAAAATGAGCATGCAAAGGCTGACAATATTGTGAATGTTGATGACCTGTCAGACAATGACCTGATTGCTTGTGTGAACCCTGGGATGGTCAAAAGATTGAGGACCAGAAGAGGAATAGCTACTGTTGAGAAAAATCCTGCTAGGAGTACTAAGAAGAAACCTGTTGTTGGTCCTTCAAAATCATGGAGCAAGGTGGCTACCAGCTCCAAGAAAAGGAAGGCTAGCTCTGACACTGATTCAGACTTTGATGTTGAAGAAGATGTCCAAGATATCACTCCTGTGAAAAAGACTGTGTTAAAAAGGATTTATGGAATAGTCCTTGATGTTCCTTTGGATAACATCTCCTTCCACTATGCTGACAGTGTTCAAAGGTGGAAGTGTGTTTATCAAAGAAGGATAGCACTGGAGAGAGAGTTAGGGAAAGACGCTTTGGAGTGTAAGGAGGTAATGGCTTTGATTGAGCATGCTGGATTGATGAAGACAGTGACCAAGTTTTCAAAATGCTATGATGTGCTAGTGAAGGAGTTTATAGTCAACATTCCTGTTGATTGTAATGATAAGAATAGTAAGAATTTCAGAAAGGTGTATGTTAGAGGAAAGTGTGTGGAATTCTCTCCTACCATAATCAACAAGTACCTTGGCAGAAATGAAGATGATCAATGTGAGCTGGAAGCTACTGATAATCATGTGTGCAAAACTATCACAGCTAATCAGGTTGAAGGTTGGCCTATGAAACACAAGTTATCTGCTGGCCTGCTAAGTGCTAAATATGTTATTTTTCATAGGATAGGTGCTGCTAACTGGGTCCCCACAAATCACACTTCCACTATTTCTATCGGTTTGGGAAAGTTTATATATGCTGTTGGGACTAAGAAGAGTTTTGATTATGGTTCCTTTATATTTGATCAGACTATGAAGCAAGCTGGCACTTTTGCTTTGAAGATGCCCATTGCCTTCCCCTCCCTTATCTGTGGCATTATTTTAAATCAACACCCTGGTATCCTATCTCATTCTGATGTTGTTTGCAAAAGGGGGTCTGCCTTGTCCCTTCACTATAAATTGTTTGAAGGTCAACATGTCCCTGACATTGTCACGACATCTGCCTCTACTTCACACCAGCCCACAAATAAGTCTGGGGTAATTTCTGAGTTATAGAAGTCTGCAAGGAACTGGCTGAGGTTATTAGAGTCAGTACTGAAAGAAAACTAAAGTTTGAAAGAATGATCATGACTCTTAGAATGGCTGAAGGTGATACTGTTGAGGATGCAAATGAGAAGGAATGTTCTGAGGAGGGTGGTTCTGGTGAGTCTGATGGCAATGCAGAGGGTGATGAAGACAATTCTGAGAGTTAGGACTCTGCTGGTTCTGGAGATGCTTGAGTGATCTGTTCATGAAGTTTTTTTTGTTGTTATTTTGGTTCTTTTTCTGGATTTCTTTTGGCACCCTTGTGTGCTTGAATTCTGTTCTGGTTTTCTGGTGGCACTCTTGTGTGCATAATCTTAATTTTGAAGATGTTTGTACTGCTCTTTTGATGACAGCTTCTATATGATAATTTTAGCTATGTTTGTTATGGAATTTTCTGTCTGATGTTTGTCTAATTATGGCTAAAAAGGGGGAGAGGGTAGCTTAGTAGTTTTAGTAGTTTTATTTTGTGTGTGCAACTGGTTTTCTTGGTTTTCTTGGTTTTCTTTGTTGGTTTTCTCTGCTCCTCGGCTTGAGGGGGAGTTTCTGGTTATCTTGGAATGTTAGATGTGGTTGTGTGTTGTTTCTGCTGCAGGGATCACTGTTCATTGTTGGTGCTTTAGTGTTTTAGCCAAAATTTGCCAAAGGGGGAGTTTGTTAGTTCTGTATTGGCAGCAATTTTGGTAAAACAAAGTGGTTCATCAAGATGTCTTACTTGATGTCTTGACATATTGTTTCTAACATTCTGTAGATGGTGTTTCTTAGTATTGCAGGACCTTGTGCATGATGTCAAACACGATGTCCTAACATCTGTTAACAGAACATTCTGTTGAGAATGTTATGATTTATTTGTTGCGCTCTTTTTGCAATCTGTTGTGCTTTTATTCAGTAATTGCGTGCGAAAATCTTGGAGTATCTTTAAATTGAAGCAAGCAATTTCTGTGATATTTTGAAGAATAGGTTGTTCCTATTTTCTTGCAAAAAGATATGGAGAATAATTAGCTTTAATTATTAATTGATTCAAAGATCTGCTAATGCCCAAGCCCAAGGAGATGATTACTATTTAAAGATGTTCAAACCTAATTACTGAGTAAGGAGAATAAGTCCTTGAAGGCTGCGTTCGAGTTTTAGGGTTTAAGCATTGTATTATTTTTTTGTGAGCCATTCATTTATCTATTAGATGCTTGAATTGGACTGGTTAATTGAGTTGTAATTTTTCCACTATAAGCTTTTAAGTACGAGTGCTTTGTTCTTGATTGAAGCTTTTAAGCAAGATCAAGCTTTGTATTTGAAGTGTGTTCTTCTCTTTAGTATTGTTCTGTAGTTATCACTACATGTGATTGAGGGGGAGTGAGAGGTGTCTCTTGTCTAAGTGTCTTAGATAGAAATCTCACAGGTATAGATTAGGTGAGAAGATTGTAAACTGGAGTGTGTTTACTGAGAGTCTTCAAATAAATTCTGTTTAGTGGATTTCCTTCCTGGCTTGGTAGCCCCCAGACGTAGGTGTGATTGCATCGAACTGGGTTAACAATTGCTTGTGTCTCTTTGCTATTGTTTACTGTTTTTATATCATTCTTATATTGATCATTGTTCAGATATTAGTGTCGTGACATCTATTTCGACATCTCATATCTGATACCAGAATTTCATTAATATCAAAAGAAAATATTCTCCAAACAGCTTCACATGCCGACAAATATCTATAGTCAAAGTACATCTTTATTTCATCCAAAGAATCAGATTTACTTTGCTCATTTCCACTGCTATAAAAGGCAACAGTTAAATGATCATGGCCTTTGTTGACATATTTAAAAAGATATTTTATTGATCGTGACTGATTACACCACTCCATATTTATATGAGCATTATACTTCAATAACAAATGTTTATTATAAGGAACCACAAACCTGTTATCTACAAATGATTCACCTTTTAGAATAAACACATCATTGTCTCTCCTTTTATATACTGGATATCCATCTACATCAATAATGGTAGAATCAACAAATTTTTTTGGAAAATGTTTTGTACACTTTCCATTTTGCATGCATGGAGCTTTTTTATTTTGAGTGCCGCATCGACCATGAATCATAAGTGATGATACAACTTTAAACAACATAGGCTCTTTATGTAACGCCCATATATATATATACATACATCAAAGCATATATTATACATGAATAATACGTTTAGTACTGAAATGTACAAGTCCCTAGTAAACACAGTGTACATATACATGCCCAAAAATTACCTAATACAAAACTACTATGGCATAATATATATACAAGATGTTCAAAAATAAATACTAAGAACTAGATCAAATAATGATCCCAAAAAAATCTTCACAACGGAAGCCTCGCCACACAAAAGCTACGATCTATAAGGAAATGTCAAACAACTTTGTCCTTACCCTTCGCCGAACCTGTAGTACCTGTGATGTAAACAACAACATGGGGTGAGATACATCAATCTCAGTGAGTTCCCTATCTTATAGGTCCTCTCGACTTTACAAGGTTCTAACAATCCTACTCAAGTCCAAGGGGAAAGGGGAAAGGACTTCGAGTTCACAATTCCAATTCTCACACTATATGGAAACATGTCATGAGTTTATCAACTCACAATATCACTAATCGATAACCTGTACCAAGGAATCCCCTTTTCCCGTCCGCTTCTACGTCTAGAAGTCGACCCGAGTCATGGATCCTTGTAGTTACTTGGCATACAAAATGGATTCAGGAACATCGGTCTGTTAACCGTGAACCGTCACTTCTCATGGCCTGTTAACCATCACAAGTCTCTTTAGCATATAGGCTCTATTCGTACTACACGCGGGAATCAAACCTGCCAAGTAATTGTGCATACGTTTCAGAGGAGGAGCTCGAGTCTCATGAAACTACACCGCAAGATAATTGGTTACGATTACGTGATCACACACACAACCGGGATTGTGTTCGACAATCACAAGGCCACAATCGCCTTAAGGTCTCTTTGCCTTTCACCAAACCACAATGGTTTACACACATGTTCCATACTAGTGTTCACTTTCACGTAGGCCAATCTCGTCACGGATGTACCTTCCTACATCAGGTGCCCGAGCCTTGCCGTCTAGTGTTTTCGATAAATTCCTAGTCATAGCACTAGATTTTACTATAGTTCCGCATTGAGGTTTCCTTACTCTTCCTATTCCATCTTTATCTTTTAGCATGCATATTTACTCTTAATTGAAATTAAACAACAAGAGAAGTAGGAAATCACAAGTCAATTACTTAATAGAAACACATAAAACAATATATCATAAGTCACCCCAATTCCGGTTTCCTCCGATTTATTTAATCGGCATTAAAATTAGTATTTTTCACTTCCAACAAATAGAGTAATTTCCTAGCTCTCCATCGGTACCAAGAACACTTAAATCGGATAACCGAGTCGAAAATTACAGATTTTGAAATTATTTTTTTTTTCTTTTTACTCCAGGTCGCGCTAAGCGGGCTCCACCCCGCGCTAAGCGCGCTGCTCTCGGCCTGGAAGGGTTGGAAAATTTCCATACCGCGCTAAGCGCGCTCTGCGTTATGCAGAAATTTTTTTCTTTTGACAGTCGATTCCAACCTGCATACCACCCTCACAAACACACCCAAACAGCCATTAGAGGTGTATTATCATGGTGTTATCACGGTTAATCAAACAATTTCATAAAACATGATTTTCTCACAAAACCTAACATTTTCCAAAAACCCATTTCATTCCAAACTCATTTCAATCAATACCAACACCATAACAATTTTCTATAGATGTTTCTACACATGTATTGATCCTACTACACAATTTATAACACATTTCGACCGTTAGATTCTTTGATTTTGCAAAAGACTCATTTTCTCTCAAAATCCAACCTAACTCTAAACCTCAAGAAATTCTATAGTAAGGTTTCTATCTAGAACCCACCTTGAATAAATGATGATGATGAAGAAGATGAGATGATTTGATGAAAACTAGAGGATGATTCAAGCTTTTCTCTTCAATTTCCAAGTTTTCTCTTCTCTTTGTTTCCTTTGCTCTTCCTTCTCTATATTTTCTCTCTCTCAAATGTTACTATGTTTGGAAAATGAGAGGAAAGGAATTGATATAGAAAATATCATTAATTAGTAACACTACTAATTGTCCAAATAGTCTTTAAAGCTCCAACAATTAAAACCTCAGAGTCAGATAATATTAATTTGATTTGCTGTGAGTTCTTCAGTTTACTCTAATTATATTATCCAACAAATTCTCAGAGTAAACCGGAACCCAGTTGACATACCAATATTATCCAGAGTAAAATAATTTACGGGGTATTACAACCTCCCCCCCCTTAAACAGAAATTCGCCCACGAATTTAAAACAATTACCTGAAAAGATGCGGATAAACTTCTCGCATCTCAGATTCTAGTTCCCACATTGCATCACCCAGATGCATCTCATCCCACTGAACCTTAACAAGAGGAATCTCTTTATTTCTTAACACCTTAGTTTCTCTTCCTGTGATACGACTCGGTTGAGGCTCAAATGTTAAATCTGTTTCTATCTCAATCGTATCAGGTAGAATTGGCTGAAGAGGATCTGGAACAAACTTTCGAAGCTGAGATACATGAAAAACATCGTGCATCTCCGATAGAGAAAGCGGTAAGGCTAATCTGTAAGCTACTTCACCAATTCTTTCTAAAATTTAATACGGTCCCACATATCTCGAACTTAACTTCCACGACTTAAACGGTCCTTTCAACCTCAACCTCGGAGTAACTTTCAATAACACATGTTCACCCTCAACAAACTCCAAAGGTCTCCTACGATTATCCGCATAATTCTTCTGGCGATCTTGGGCTTGTTTAACTTTACCATGGATCATCCTAATCTTTTCCCTAGTTTCGTGAACAATTTCGGGTCCTAAAATTCTATCTTCACAAACCTCCGCCCAACACAATGGCGTCCTACACTTCCTTCCATACAATACCTCGTAAGGAGCCATATCAATACTTGCATGATAACTATTGTTATAAGAGAACTCAATCAATGGTAAAAGTTCTATCCAGTTTCCTCCACTTCCAAGTACACAATCTCTTAACATATCTTCCATTGTTTGTATTGTACGTTCTGTCTGACCATCCGTTTGCGGATGATTCGACGTGCTTAAACACAATTTCGTTCCCATAGCTTGTTGAAAAGCTCTCCAAAATCTTGAAGTAAACTTTGGATTTCTATCCGAAACAATACTAGAGGGAATACCATGCAACCTCACTATTTCTGAAATGAACAACCTTGCGAGATGACTCGCCTTGTAAGTAGTCTTTACGGCCAAGAAATGCGCAGATTTCGTCAACCGATCTACAATTACCCAAATCGAATCATAACCACCCTGAGTACGGGGTAGTCCAACCGCGAAGTCCATAGAAATACTATCCCACTTCCATACCGGAATTTCTAAAGTTTGTAGCAAGCCACTCGGTCTTTGGTGCTCAATCTTTACTTGCTGGCATACCGCACATTCTGACACGTACACCGCAATATCCCTTTTCATCCCGGACCACCAATAGTCCCTCTTTAAGTCTTGATACATCTTCGAAGAACCAGGATGTATAGTAAAAGTACCCTTATGTGCTTCTTCCAAAATCCTTCTTTTCAACACTGCATCATCCAGAATACAAATTCTTTGATTAAATAAAATGATATCGTCGGTAGCCCGTACGAAACCCGATTGAGCCAACATTTCTTGTAGCTTCTCATCCAACCCTTGTCCTCGTTGGATTTCCTCCCTAAGAGTAGAAGTGATATTCAAATTCCCCATAATCACACAATTAGGAGTCCAAACAAATTAAAGATTTAGATCTCGAAATTTTTCCAATAAAGCATACTCTAACATCATTAACTCAGCATTATGCAACACTTTCCTGCTCAATGCATCCGCCACCTTATTTGCTTTACCCAGATGGTATTTTAGTTCCAAATCATAATCCTTCAAATATTCCATCCACCTCCTTTGACGCATGTTCAACTCTTTTTGATCGAAAAGATACTTTATGCTCTTGTGGTCGCTGAACATCTCAAAACGTACACCATACAAATAATGACGCCATACTTTCAAAGTAAACACAACTGTCGCAAATTCTAAATCATGCGTTGGATAATTCTCTTCATGAAATTTCAACTGTCGAGAAGCATAATCCACCACATGTCCACCTTGCATTAATACACCTCCTAATCCCATTTTCGATGCATCACAATATACCTCATACGACTTCTTAGGATCAGGAATAATCAAAACAGGGGCGGTCATCAGTCTTTCCTTCGAACTCATAAAACTTCTTTCACAAGTCGAATCCCACTCATACGAACAATCCTTACGAGTAAGCCTCGTCATTGGTAAAGCCAGTTGGGAAAAGCCTTTAATAAACCTTCTATAATAACCTGTCAATCCCAAGAAACTCCTAATTTCTGTAACATTCTTCGGTCTCTCCCAATTAATCACCGCCTCTACTTTTGATGGGTCTACCGCTACACCTCCTTGAGAGATGACGTGACCAATAAAATTTACCTTTGACATCCAAAACTCGCACTTGCTTAGCTTGGCAAAAAGTTATCTCTCTTGTAAAATGGATAAAACGATTCTTAGGTGTTCTCCATGCTCTTGAGAATCACGAGAATAGATAAGAATGTCATCAATAAAGATCACCACAAATTGGTCCAAGTAAGGTTGAAATATCCGGTTCATATAATCCATGAAAACTGCCGGAGCATTAGTCACACCGAAAGGCATCACTAAGAATTCATAATGACCATAACGGGTTCTAAATGCAGTCTTCGGTACATCTGAACTCTTCACACGAATCTGATGATAACCCGACCGTAAATCAATCTTCGAGAACACACAGGCTCCTTTCAATTAATCTAACATGTCCTCTATCCTTGGCAATAGGTATTTATTCTTGATGGTGACCTTATTTAACTGACGGTAATCGATACACAATCGCATTCCACCATCCTTCTTCTTTACCAACAACACTGGAGCTCCCCAGGGTGAAACACTTGGTCGAACAAAATGCTTAGCCATCAATTCTTCCAATTAATCCTTTAATTCTCTTAGTTCAAGGGGTGCCATCCGATACGGAGAAACGAATATTGGAGCCGTTCCCGGTATCAGGTCAATAGAGAATTCCACCTCCCTCTCCGGAGGAAGAGAAGTGATATCCTCGGGGAAAACTTGGGGAAATTCACCGACTACCAGAATATTCAGCACCAGAAGGTTATTGCACTCCTCCTTAGTAAGAACCAAACGAACATACTTTTCCTTCTCAAACAATAAATTTATCATTCCAACCGTACCTTCTAAAATGGTAGTCAGCACATCCTTCGGAGTAGCCTCCACGGACGGAATAATGATTAGCTTTTACTCACAACCGATAAATACCGAATTAGCAGAAAGCCTATCCATTCCCAACACAACATCCACTTTCTTAAGCGCAAACAAATCAGGTATATCTAAAAAACTCTTCCATCCACCGATAAGACACAATTTTCACACATTAACGGAGTCTCAAAAATCTCATCCATGGCAGTAGTAACCACCATGGGTGGAGATAATGGAATAGCTTGCAACCCCAGCCGCTTCATACATTGCATTGATTTAAAGGAGTGCGTTGCTCCACAAACAAATAAAACAAAGCAAGGATTTACATTAAAATAACACGTACCAGCAACCAAGGAATTGTCACCCTTTGCTTTCCTTGCATCCATTGTATAAACTCGCCCGGTATTCCTCCCTTGTGTCTGATTTCCCCTCTGAGGACAATCTCTCGCCACATGGCCCACCTTATTACACTGATAACACTTTATTCCTTCGAAACCGCACCTTCTATGATGATTTCTACCACAGTTGCGACATACAGGAGGTGCACTAGTCCTAGAACTCTGAACTTGTTTCCCTTTGAAAGATTGTTGCCTTAGTCTAAATTTTTGAGTCGATCTCCCTCGGTCACTTTGATTCAACCTACTCAATACTCCTTCCGCTTGTACCTTCTTCAAACTGTGTTCCGCCACATAACACTGCCTTAATAGTTCAGCATAGCTAGTGAATTCCCTCTGAGACACGCTATGTGAAATTTCAGCCCTCAACCCAAACAGAAATTGATCGATCTTCCATCTCTCATCAGGAGCATACGTGGCTTGTCTAGAATAATCAGCCATGATTTCAAACTTTTCTGCATAAGAAGCCACAGTCAAGTTGCCTTGTCTCAACTGTTGAAAAGCGAAAACCACCTTATTTTCCTCACTACATTGAACTATTAAGAATATTCTTTCCATGCTAGCTATCCACTCGTGAGCCTTTACCAGATCCAACCCTCCCTAAAATTCCGGAGGATTCATACGGATGAAATCCCTAAACTTCCACCTGTAGCAGCTGGAACAACCACTGGAGGATGAAGACCCCCAGCCATTTGTTGTACCATTTATTGAATTAATTGGTTTTGCTGCTGCTGCATCTCTTGCATAAACTGATACAAAGGAGCATTCCCATCGCCGCTCGGCGGATTCGTCCCAACTGGAGTGGTTCTCGATCTACCACGAGTGTTTCTGCACCCGTAAGCCATGTTCGTAAATGTCATACAGATAGGATTAAGTTGATCAGGCTCAATACCATAAATATAACACGTAAGACCAATGGCGACACAACGCATATGAAACGGAAAGAAATTACTCATATTATTTCATGGCTAGGTCGAGGATACGACCTGCTCTGATACCAACTGTAATGCCCATATATATATACATACATCAAAGCATATATTATACATGAATAATACGTTTGGTACTGAAATGTACAAGTCCCTAGTAAACACAATGTACATATACATGCCCAAAAATTACCTAATACAAAACTACTATGGCATAATATATATACAAGATGTTCAAAAATAAATACCAAGAACTAGATCAAATAATGATCCCAAAAAAATCTTCACAACGGAAGCCTCGCCACACAAAAGCTACGATCCGTAAGGAAAACTCAAACAACTTTGTCCTTACCCTTCGCCGAACCTGTAGTACATGTGATGTAAACAACAACATGGGGTGAGATACATCAATCTCAGTGAGTTCCCTATCTTATTGGTCCTCTCGGCTTTACAAGGTTCTAAAATCCTACTCAAGTCCAAGGGGAAAGGGGAAAGGACTTCGAGTTCACAATTCCAATTCTCACACTATATGGAAACATATCATGAATTTATCAACTCACAATATCACTAATCGATAACCTGTACCAAGGCATCCTCTTTTCCCGTCCACTTCTACGTCTAGAAGTCGACCCGAGTCATGGATCCTTGTAGTTACTTAGCATACAAAATGGATTCGGGATCATCGGCCTGTTAACCATGAACCGTCACTTCTCATGGCATGTTAACCATCACAAGTCTCTTTAGCATATAGGCTCTATTCGTACTACACGCGGGAATCAAACCTGCCAAGTAATTGTGCATACAATTCAGAGGAGGAGTTCGAGTCTCATGAAACTACACCGCAAGATAATTGGTTACGATTACGTGATCACACACACAACCGTGATTGTGTTCGACAATCACAAGGCCACAATCGCCTTAAGGTCTCTTTTCCTTTCACCAAACCACAATGGTTTACACACATGTTCCATACTAGTGTTCACTCTCACCTAGGCCCATCTCGTCATGGATGTACCTTCCTACATCAGGTGCCCGAGCCTTGCCGTCTAGGGTTTTCGAATAATTCCTATTCATAGCACTAGATTATACTATAGTTCCGCATTGAGGTTTCCTCACTCTTCCTATTCCATCTTTATATTTTAGCATGCATATTTACTCTCAATTGAAATTAAACAACAAGAGAAGTAGGAAATCACAAGTCAATTACATAATAGAAACACATAAAATAATATATCATAAGTCACCCCAATTCCGGTTTCCTCCGATTTATTTAATCGGCATCAAAATTAGTATTTTTCACTTCCAACAGATAGAATAATTTCCTAGCTCTCCGTCGGTACCAAGAACACTTAAATTAGATAACCGATTCGAAAATTACGGATTTTGAAATAATCTTTTTTTTTCTTTTTACTCCAGGTCGCGCTAAGTGGGCTCCACCCCGCGCTAAGCGCGCTACTCTCGGCCTGGAAGGGTTGGAAATTTTCCATACAATGCTAAGCGCACTCTACGTTATGCAGAAATTTTTTTCTTTTGGCAGCCGATTCCAACCTGCATAACCACCCTCACAAACACACCCAAACAGCCAATAGAGGTGTATTATCATGGTGCTATCACGGTTAACCAAACAATTTCATAAAACATGATTTTCTCACAAAACCTAACATCTTCCAAAAACCCATTTCATTCCAAACTCATTTCAATCAATACCAACACCATAACAATTTTCTGTAGATGTTTCTACACATGTATTGATCCTACTACACAATTTATAACACATTTCGACCGTTAGATTCTTTGATTTTGCAAAAGACTCATTTTCTCTCAAAATCCAACCTAACTCTAAACCTCAAGAAATTCTATAGTAAGGTTTCTATCTAGAACCCACCTTGAATGAATGATGATGATGAAGAAGATGATATGATTTGATGAAGACTAGAGGATGATCCAAGCTTTTCTCTTCAATTTCCAAGTTTTCTCTTCTCTTTCTTTCCTTTGCTCTTCCTTCTCTCTATTTTCTCTCTCTCAAATGTTACTATGTTTGGAAAATGAGAGGAAAAGAATTGATATATAAAATATCATTAATTAGTAACACTACTAATTATCCAAATAGTCTTTAAAGCTCCAACAATTAAAACCTCAGAGTCAGATAATATTAATTTGATTTGCTCTGAGTTCATCAGTTTACTCTAATTATTTTATCCAACAAATTCTCAGAGTAAACCGGAACCTAGTTGATCATACCAATATTATCTGGAGTAAAATAATTTACGGGGTATTACACTTTATCTTTATCTGGAATCTCAGCAGATATTATTTTGTCAATATCTTTAGGTTATACACACTTATAATTAAATTGAAGGAAAACCAATATGTGAGCATGTGGAAGTCCTCGCTTTTGAAACTCAATAGTATATATCACTGCAAGTTTAAAGTAAATCATTTTAATTAATATTAAATGTTGCTTAAAAATACATTTGATTAATAATTATATAAAAAATTTAGATTAGGAATGAAATTACGTATATGGTTACTTGATTTCACTTTTCCGAAAATATTGCCCTTCTTGATGTCTTTTACTAACTGATCAAGTTTCATTTTGAAAAGTCGACTTACTAAATCGGGCCTATCCTCTGGCTTGAGGTGATATGTTTTCAAAAAGTCAACCAATTCAGGCCATTTATGGTTACATGTGAATGTGATAAATAAATCAAGATACCCCGTCCAACCACAAATTGCCATAGCATCCTGAAAATTTTGTATCATATATCTTGCTCCACCAACAAAAGTAGACGGCAACACAATTCTTTTTCCTGATGAAGTTGGATTAGTTTCTCCTCTAAGAATGGCCTCAGTTAAGCCCTTGTACATTTCAGCTCTTAAGTCTTTTTGATGATCTCTAATCCACTTCAAGCGTGAAGACTCTATTGCACTAAATGAATCCACCAAAAATTGTTGGAATAATCTTTTAGAAAACAATAATGTTGAATAATTTGTATCTCTTTGTTGAATTTTGTATGCAACCCATTCTTTTTGTGTGACAAACTTCCTTTTTGAAATATACGTGTTAGTATCTTCATTATATGGAATATCCTTTCGAAACCTGTCTTCTCCTCTTGGAAAGAGAAGTGGATACTGTAATGGTAAATATGCTGGCTCAAATACAGAAATACGTTGCAACAATCCAGACTGAGTTTCAACAATAACATCTCTATCAAAGTCTGTTGAATGAAAATCACCAACAACCAATGCCGCCACCTCTGAAGCTGTTGGAAGATTATAACGTCGACCATCAGAAGTTCTCTTTCTTAATAACCTTAACTTCACAGTTGGAGTATTTTGTGTTGTTATGGTGTCTCGAATTATCCTATATGTTTTGACATAGGGATTGAAAGTGTTAAGAACTTCCTTTATATTGTTAACAATTGTTGATTTCAACTCAAAGTCTTCACCGTCCATTCTATAAAATATGAAGGTAAAAAATATTGGTGGTTATGCAATCGAAGTAGTGTTTATGAATAATTTTAAAAGTAAAATATAATAAACTCATAGTTTCATATGATAATTACCTTACAACTCCCATTCTGTTAGTTATTTCATTATCAGTGTCGTAGATGTACAGTTGAGAAAATTTTGGTTAGTTCCCCGATAAAGGCAACAAACTTCCACTTTGATGAAAGTTTTCACCATTCATCACAAATATTGGTGGTGCATTACCATTATTTATTTCCTTATAAATTTTTCCTCCCATGGAGGTGAAAGCAAACATACTATTGAAAGATCTAATATTTTCTAAAAAGAATTTACTCATTGTGTCATGTTTGTGATATAAATTATGCAAAGATTGAGGAAGTCTGGGTATGGAGCAATTAGACTCTTGCCTTGCATGCAACACATTGAAAATTTTGGTGTGAGTGGTCTATACTGTATTTGAACGCGTTCTTCATACCACATCAAAGCACCAAAGAATTCACAAACACATATTGGTTGACCCATATTTAAGTATTTTGAATCTACAATTTATACAAAAAAAAAAACAATTTTATTTACCAAATAGTGAATTTTAATATTGGGAAAACATGTTTAAAAATATAATTTAGCAATATGATATACGTGTAAAATTTTGAACCTGAGTTAGCAGTATCATCTAATTCTTCATTGACAATTTCTAACAAAAATTGAACCCCTAAAAGAAGTAAAAATATTTTTACAATGTTAAATATATATATATATATATATATATATATATATATATATATATATATATATATATATATATATATATATATAACATTTTTAAATCATACATTTAATAATATTTTAATATTACTTTAAATAAATAATTTTAGTAAATCACCTGAATTAGAAGGTACATTCGACTTTTCACCATTTGTCATGCATACCATGTTGTTTAACTCATTTTCATTTTCATTTTCTACAAAGATGTAAATTGCATATACTAAAAATATTGTAATAATAAATAAAAAATTAGACCTATAAAATGTAAAAAAAATATATTTACCAAATAGACATATATATCATAGCAATATATTATAGCAATATCATATACATATAAATTTTGTGTACGTGTGCGTGGGCTAGTGGTGAAACGCTAAGAGTATTATTTATTTCATCATTGACAATTTGTAATTGAAAACGAATCCCTAGAAGAATATAAAATAAAATATTAGACTATGGAAATATTATTTTGAAAATGTTAAAAATGTATATCCTTTAAATATAGATTGTCATATAAAATTACCTGAATTAGAAGGAATATCAGTCTCTTCTCCATTTGTGATGCATGCCATATTATTGGTCTCATTGTCATTTTTAATAGAGGAATCAGTGTCTGAAACTTAAAAGGTAAATTGTTTTTAATTTATTAAAAAATACTATTTTAATTCATTGATTATTTAAAGAATAAATAAATTATATATTAAAATTTTTTTTGATATATTTTAGAATATTTAAATTTACCTCTATGTTGTAACATTATTTTTTTGATGCGTTTCAAATGAAGTTGTGGCTTCCTTTTGAGTCGATTGAGACGTTGAATTTCTGCTACTTTTTCGCCATGTTGCTTTTCTGTTTTAGAGTGGAAGAATATAAAATAAAATATTAGCCTATGGAAATATTATTTTGAAAATATTAAAAGTATATATCCTTTGAATAAAGATTGTCATATTAAATTACCTGAATCTATCTACTTAATCTAAATCTAAGGTTGTCATGATGGCAATCCTAGACATGTGTCATCATGATAACTACTCTAACATCAACTCTAGATTGATAGCTATTCTAACATCAACCCTAATTCTAATTTTTTAAATTTATTTTAGATAAATAATAATTAATAATAATAATAATAATCATATATTATTCAACTAACACTATTAAAAAAATAATACCAATAATATAATCAACTAATATAATATTCAATTACCGCTATTATATCTTATTACTCTAATTCTCATTTTTTTATATAGAAAATCTGTAATCATATATTATTCAATTAACTTTTTTTAAAAAAATGAGTAAACACATTGTTACTAATTCTAGATTGATAGCTATTCTAACATCAACCCTAATTCTATTTTTTAAAATTAATTCTACATAAATAATAATTAATAATAATAATCATATATTATTCAACTAACACTATTAAAATAATAATACTAATAATATAATCAACTAATATAATATTCAATTACTCCTATTATATCTTATTACTCTAATTCTCATTTTTTTATATAGAAAATCTATAATCATATATTATTCAACTAACACTATTAAAATAATAATACCAATAATATAATCAATTAATAAAAAAAAATGATGATAAAATTTAAATTTAAACTTTTAAAATGTTATTATTATTATTATTATTATTATTATTATTATTATTATTATTATTATTATTATTATTATTATTATTATCATCTCTGTTACAATTTTACTATATTACTATATAATTATACAAATAAAAATAAAAATGATTATAAAATTTAAATTTAAACTTTTAAAATGTTATTATTATAGTTATTATTATTAGTATATAGTAACAATTATTATTATTTTTCCTTAGAATTATTAAATCTTTTTTAAAAAAATGAGTAAACACATTGAATTCTAAAATTACCCAATAAAATAATTCGTCCAATCAAAGAATATTTTTTAATGAACACAAATATCTTTTTCTTTAAAGACATTAAAAACTTCAAAACTCAAAAAATTACGTTTCAATTTTAAAATAAATTAATAAAAATATATAATCATACAAATAAAAATTTTATTGTTCAATTTCTATAAATTGGCATTTGAGTTTTTATTATAAATTTAAAACTTATTAACTTTAAAAATTATAATATTCATAATAATTATGTCAGTTACTATTATAATTGTTATTCTTATGTCAGTTACTAAACATAAAATTAGTAACAATTATTATTATATTTTATAAGTATTTTGTAACTCAGATATATATATATATATATATATATATATAAATTCATTATTAAATCTTTTTTAAAAAATTAGTAAACACATTGAATTCTAAAACTACCTAGTAAAATAATTTGTCCAATAAAAAAATATTTTTTAATGAACACAAATTGTTTTTTTATTAAAGACATTAAAAACTTCAAAACTCAAAAAATTACTTTTAAATTTTGAAATAAATTAATAAAAATATATAATCATACAAATAAAAATAAAAATAATGGTAAATTTTACATTTAAACTTTTAAAATGTTTTTATTATTATTATTATTATTATTATAATATAGTAACAATTATTATTATTTTTCCATAGAATTAATAAATCTTTTTAAAAAAATGAGTAAACACATTGAATTCTAAAATTACCCAGTAAAATAATTCGTCCAATCAAAGAATATTTTTTAATGAACACAAATTGTTTTTTAATTAAAGATATTAAAAACTTCAAAACTCAAAAAATTACTTTTAAATTTTGAAATAAATTAATGAAAATATTTAATCATACAAATAAAAATAAAAATGATGATAAAATTTAAATTTAAACTTTTAAAATGTTATTATTATTATTATTATTATTATTATTATTATTATTATTTTATTATTATTATTATCACTGTTACAATAAACAAAATTAATAAAAATTATTACCATATTACTATTTATTTAGTATTTATATTCTATACATCTACAATATGAAATTAATAAAAATTAAAATTTTGAAATAAAAATGATGATAACATTTAAATTTAAACTTTTAAGATGTTATTCTTATGTCAATAAATTCTAATTTAAACTTTTAACATTTAAATTAAACATATTATTACAAATTCAAAACTTATTAACTTTAAAAATCATAATAATAATAATAATAATTATGTCAGTTACTATTATAATTGTTATTCTTATGTCAGTTACTAAACATAAAATTAGTAACAATTATTATTATATTTCATAAGTATTTTGTAACTCCCATATATATATATATATATATATATATATATATATATATATATATATATATAAATTCATATTTATCTTAATATTTTTGTTATATTTCTTAAGTATTTTTCAAACAACTACATTATCAAAATTACCGAAAATGGCTAACAATGGTTAGTATTCAAAACTTAACTTCAATATACTGTATTTTGTATTTTTATTTTACACGATTAAATTTATGCTTTGTTGTTGTTTTGTTGTTTGTAGGTATCTCTTCCATGATAACTCCAGTATCTGAGATTTTGGGTGGCAAGATCGAAATTAACTTGAAAGTTAGAGTAATACATCTATGGATTATACCTGATCGGACAAATCCAGCAGAGAATGGAAGTCTACATATGATTTTGCTTGATGAAAAGGTTTGTTTTTATTTGTGTATATAATTCAAAATCTGATACCAATATATATATATATATAATAACATGTTTATTTTTCATTTTATCTGTGAATAGTGTGGAAAAATTCATGCAACGGTTAGAAAAAAACTGATACTAAATTTTAAGGACAAAATTGTAGAAGGTTCGGCGTATGTTTTTGAAAAATGTTTGGTTGCTCTAAATGATGTTTCATTCAGAACAACAAACCATAAGTACAAGCTCAATTTTATGGAATCTAACAACATTTTCAAAGTGAATGCCCCTGAGATACCTCTTCAACATTTTGAATTTATGTCTTTTGCCAATTGATCAAGAGTATTCGAACAGGTCCACGTAAGCTGGTCGTCAGAAGGCAAGGTGCCTGGCTGGATGCTGGTTATCAGGCGTGCAAGGTGTTCGGCTTGTGAATGAGGAGAGGAGGGGGTGTACCTGCAAGGAACTCCGACGCTCAAGTAAGAAAGGGTCAGAGAAAAGGGGCAAGTACAAAGTGTATTCTTAGGGTGAAAGTATGATACCTGACCCTCTCAAGCGAGAGGGTTTATATAGAGCCCCCAGCGCGTGGCCAACGGTCCTATTTTCGGGGCGAAATAACTGTTTTCCCCAAAGGGTAACTGCCCAAACTACCCGTTGTGTCGGGCAGGGTGCCAGAAACTAGTCGTTGTGTCGGGCATAAACGCAGTTTCGGGCACCTGTCCCTTGCTGTTCGGGCAACGAGGAAGCTGTGCGTAACGGGTACAAAATCCGGGGAGGACGTTGCGTTCCTTGCCTGGTTGAAGGGGCAAAAATGTCGTTATTGCCCCTCTGTGGATTGGGCTTAGGCAATTTGGGCTGCTCTGGAGCAGAGGCGGATTGGGCCAATTCTAGCCATTGGTCCAGTCCAGAACAGGAGCCCCCAAGTCGTTGCTCCCGAGCATGGAAGTGATGACTTAAGGATTGCTCGTCGCTCAGGGGAGCTCGCGCGTAGACGAGGGTGATTGTCTCGAGGTGCTCGTGGCCCTCTGTGTCTGTGATGTTCGTGGTCGTGACCCAATTGCCCGGTATTCGGGGAGACAAAGCGTCTGACAGAATGGGAAACGTTGGGCTGCCACGTGTGCATCGAGCCCTGTGTAGCAGTTAATAGGTAATTATGGCTAGTGGGTAGTCATCATTGCCTACGGGCGCGTGTGTGCACGTGCCCCTCGGTATAAAAGGGGGAAGGTTGTCCCATTTTGCACTTTTTCCCTTCTGATTTCTCTTCATCGTCATCAGCGTTCTTGCCCATCGTCGTCTTCAGAGCCACCGACCACCGTGCCAAGTTTCGAGCAGTCTCCCTCTTTTACCCAAATCAAGTAAGTTTTCTGATTTCCAGCTCGTTTTACTTTCTCTTGTTGTTAGTGGTAGATTGCATGCGACTAGGGTTAGTTTTAGGCGACGAAATAGGTAGGTTTCCGGCGAGTGTTGGTGGTGGGCGGTGGTTCTGCCCTTCTGCTGCTTCAAGCATCTCGCCGGAGTAGGTAGTGCATTTGTTGTGCGTGGTGGTCCACGTCGTGGTTGCGAGTCGTGACCACCGCGTCTTATCATCTTTTGATGGAATGGTGAATTTTCTGGTAGAGCGTTTCCAGATTCCGGTGGAGCCTTGCAGTTTCCGGTGGGGCTTCAAACGGAATCTGGGCATGAGCGCGGGGAGGTTCTTGGCAGGAAGATGGTATGTCTCGGGCATCTCCTCGCGGGGAGGTTTTTTCCGTTTGATGTTAGGGCTTAGGCCGGGGACGTTGTCCTTAGCCTTCTGCACGCCCTTTCACTTGACTTAGCGGTGGAAGGGTGGATTTGATTTCCTGTCGAATTCACTATCTTTCTCTGCTTTTTCTGGTGATCGTAATGGCGATGGAGCCAGAGAGAGAAGTTATCCCAGTCACATCCAAGGAGGAAACTGTCTCCGATGAGAATAGCAGCGCAACGGCCTCGAGTTCTGCGACTTCGAGTTCGACGGCATCGAGCTCCTCGAGCGAAGTTGGAGAGGAAGAGGATTTGGATGTCATGGAGGAGGATGTTGAAGGGTTCTTCCCGGAGGAGTGGGAGGTGGCCGAGCCTTCCGAACATATTTCCATGTTCGCCAGGTCTGTGGCAGACGCTTTTACAGAGGTGGGCCCACCGGGGGATTGGAGAGTGTATTTTCCCACCTTGGACGAGCGGATCTGCTTAGAGTTCGGGGACCGCTTCACGATGTACGAGTAAGCTTTCAAGGAATTGGGGCTGAGGTTTGCCTTCACTGACTTCTAGCGGTCGGTATTTGAGCATCTCAAGCTGGTGCCCTCGCAACTCCACCCCAATTTGCTGGCCTTTATACGGGCAGTTGAGTTGGTGTGCGAGCACCTCACACTCGGAACCACTCTCCCCCTGTTTTTTGCTATTTTCCATCTTCAACGGCAGCTGGCGGGGAAGAAGTACAGATGAGTTTCCATGAAGCAGCCCAAGAAGTTGTTTAAGCCGTTCTCGGAGTCAATCCGAACGTTCAAGGGACGATACTTCATTGTTGAGCCAGTGTCTGAAGCTACCCAGGACAGTACGTATGTCTGGGAGATAGAGGTGGATGAAAACAGAGAGGAGCTGCTCAACGAGGAGGGGGAGTATATCGGGGAGAGGTTGTACAAGTTCCCGATCCGCTGGACACCTGACCACTTCTCAAAGAAGCCCAGTGCCTACGTCTTCAAGCCGAGCACGCTACGCGGGCAGGATGCCGTGTCTTATGAGACGCTGGTGAAGTGGGTCAACTCCTTCAGTCTCGCGAACTGCTGAACGAGCAAGGGTAACCCTATCTACGAGGAGGATGGTAGCCAGAGGGTTGAGCACAAGCTTATCAATGTGAAGGCACTGCTGGAGTGCAAGACTCTCGCGGATGCTGAGAAGCTGCTCGGTAGTCATAGTTGTTTAGACTTTGTTTGTGTTATTTCCTTTCCCCGCAACTAACATGCTTGTTTTCATTTGTGCAGGTGAGATGCCTCAAGCTCGTGATCGTGTGGTGAGGAACGCCATGGCGAGGGTTAAGGCTGGAGCGGCTCCCCCTAAGACCCGGACTGCTGCTGGTACTCGTGCTCCTTCCCTTGTTCAAACTGCTCCGGGGACCTCTTCTACGCCCTCTCCTGGTCCACGGGACTCTCCATTGCCTTTGACCGGGCGGCTGAAGCAGCCACGGACGTTAGATGCTGTGGACCTAACTCGGGCGCCTGAGAAGGGAAAATTTGAGCTCCCCCCGTGCATCCTTGACAGGAGATTTTTTGAGGGCAACACCCTGGTCGTTCCTCGAGCAGAGTCTCTTAGCTTGGAGGGCATGGACCGGGTGAGCAAGAGGGCGCTGGTGGCCCAGGATGCTTCTGCCCTTGTGAGGATGTTGGAGATGGTGGCCGTTTATACGGAAGGGGACACTGCGCTTGAGGCCGAACTTACTGCTGCCCAGGCTTCTGAGACGGCCTTGAAGGAGGAAGTCAAGGGTACTCGTGAGGCTAGGAAAAAGGCCGAGGAGGAGACGACCAAGCTAAAAGAGGAGGTCACCAAGCTGAAGGCGGAGAAGAAGGCTGCCGAGGAGTTGAACAAGGAGCTTGTTCTGGACTGGACCAATGGCTAGAATTGGCCCAATCCGCTTCTGCTCCAGAGCGGCCCAAACTGCCTAAGCCCAATCCACAGAGGGGAAAAAGTAACATTCCTGCCCCTACACCCCGGCAAGGAACGCAACGTCCCTCCCCGGTTCTGATATCCGTTACGCACGGCTTCCTCGCTGCCCGAACGTAAACAGGCAGGTGTCCGCAACTGCGTTTATGCCCGACATAATGGCTAGGTCATGGCAACCTGCCCGTCACAACAGCTAGTTTGGGCAGTTACCTATTCTTTGGGAAAAACGGCTAGTTCGCCCCGAAAATAGGACCGTTGGCCACGCGCTGGGGGTTCTATATAAACCCTCTCATTTGAGAGGGTCAGGTATCACATTTTTCACCCTAAGAATACACTTTGTACTTGCCCCTTTCTCTCTGACCCTTTCTTACTTGAGCGTCAGAGTGCCTTGCAGGTACACCCCCTTTTCTCCTCATCAACAGTCCGAACATCCAGCACGTCTAACGACCATCATCTGCCGAGCACCTTGCCATCTGACGACCAGCGTGCGTGGATCTGATCGAATACTCGAGATCAGTGGCGCCGTCTGTGGGAACTCCTTGTTCTCCCCTTCTTTCTTTCTTACTCGGAAACTAAAGATCAAAACATACTTTCGTTAATCCACCCACACATGGCCGCTCAGAACTCCGCAAAAAGTGCTTACGCTACAGTTCTTGTCCCCGTCCACAAGGTGGACGTTAATGGCAGTTCGCTGTTACTTTCTGATCCCCGTTTCCTTCGAGACGGGGCCACTGCGTCTCCAACTCCTCCTCCCACCGAGCAAGGAGAAAAACAGTCACCATTGGGGGAGCGACCAATTCCTGGCCCCCCCGGCGCTGATCTGGCCGTTGCAGCCCTCCTAGATGCTGTCAACCGCACGAACCTCGTTATCTTGCAGCAAGGCGAAAGGATAGGAGCCCTCGAAGAAGCAGTCGCCACCAAGACACAAGAGAACGAGGCAAGATGGGCATTCTCCACCGGCCAGACCTCGCGACCGGCCACGACCGCCCTCACCGCGCAGAGACAACCGCCGTGAGCGCAGACAACGGTCACCATCGACTTCAAGTTTGGACAGCGACGACGAGCCTCGCGGCCCGTTATCCCGCAGGATCCTGGCCACCCGTCTCCCCAAAGGACTAGAAAAGCCTCCGTCTCTAGGGACTTATGATGGAACCACGGACCCAGACGAGCACGTAGAAAACATAGATGCTCTTCTGGACTACCGAGGTGTACGAGGAGCCATCAAGTGCCGCCTGTTCCCGACCACGCTCCGGAAGGGAGCAATGACCTGGTACAAACAACTGCCCGAGGAATCCATCACCTCCTGGAGGCAGCTCGGGAGGATCTTCTCCCGACACTTTACCGCATCACGACGCCATCCTAAGACTGAGGCGTCCCTTGAAGCTGTTGTACAGGGGAGAGATGAACCCCTTCGGGACTACATTGAGCGGTTCAACAAGGAAGCCGTCCAAGTGCCAACGACCGACGATATGAAGAAATTCTTGCTCGAGCAGGGATTACGTCCTGGCTCAGATTTCGCGAAAGCCATCGGCCTAGATCCACCAAGGAACCTCAACGCTCTCCTCCACCAAGCCCAGTCACATATACAGTACGAGGAGAAGGTCGCTGCCCACTCTGTCCGGGCCTCCCGTCACCAAGAAGGCGCCCGGACATCCAGAACTGAAGAGCCCTCGACATCCCGTCGAGGAGATAAAAGACGCGACGATCGACTTCGCGATGCATGCGAACAGAAGGGACCTTCTAGACGGTTCCATGACTATACCCCCTCACTACCTCGAGGGAGAAAATCTTGTCCGAGTGTGCCAACTCAGAGTTCAAACAAGCGGGGGTCCGTTTCCCCAAACAGCTGCCGGCCAGGCCAGGTGTGGACAAACCCAAGTATTGCCGCTTCCATAAGAGCCACGGCCATACGACGGAAGAATGCATCCACCTCAGAGATGCCATAGAGATCCTCATTCGCGACGGCCATCTGAAGCAGTTCGCAAAGAAAAAAAAAGCTCCCCGGCAAGAAACCCAAGAGAGCAAGAAGGCGCCTGAAGAAACTCCGCCCTCCGATGACACCAACGTACAGGTCGCTATGTCCGTGACTCGACCAGAAGACTTCTGCATCCCTGACAGTCTGCCCGCTTCCACGTTCCTCGGTGCTCACAGCCCGTGGGAAACCTTCCCATCGGCCATGGTCATCTCCGGTGGCGGATTCAACAAAATCACGGTTGGTTCGGTCAAGAGGAAGTTCGATCAACTGATCAGCAAGAGCGCCAACGAAGTCACCATGCTGGATACCACTCGCAAAGGGTCCTCTCCCATTTCCTTCTACAAAGAAGAGCTCCTCGGCGGGTCACCGAACTCAAGCATCCTGCTTCTCATCCGGGCAAGGATGGCGAACTTCGACGTTCGCAGGATACTCGTGGACCAGGGCAGTTCAGTTGATATATTGTACAACCACCTGTTCGAGACACTGCAGTTGGACGACTCTCACCTTACTCCATACGTTGGATCCGACCTGCAGGGATTCAACGGAGCAGTAACAAGGCCCCGAGGTTACGTAGAGCTCATCGTGACTTTCGGTTCAGGAAAGACAACCCGAGCAATCAAAGCATAGTTTCTGGTAATCGACTGCCCGTCACTATATCAGTGCATTTTTGGAAGGCCAACCCTGGCAGAGTTGGTTGCAGTGCCTTCCACCGTACATCTCAAGATGAAGTACTACACTTCTGAAGGTTTGGTCGCCACCCTCCACGGCGACATCGAAGCTGCCCGTCGATGCTTTGAAGCAACATCAAAAGGATTGGGCACAATCTCAGCGAAGCCGAGGACATCTGGTCGCCCTCCTCTGCCCAGCAGCTCCGAGCGGCCAAAGCCACTCCCCCAGGTCGAATCCATCGACTTGGACAGCCGTTTCAACGAGGAGGATCACGCCAAAGCCCCGACGACTTCGGGTAGCCAGTCCCACAACAACGGCCATCTCCTGCGCCCCATACCAGATGGCAACTTTGAGATCATCCTGTTCGGAGAAGACCCCCAACGGGGAGTAAAGATCGGAGCAGACCTGCCCGACCTGGCCAAAAGACAACTAAAAGCGTGCCTCAGGGAGAACGCAGACTTGTTCTCATGGAGCGCTGCGGAAATGCCAGGATTGGACCCCTCCGTCGCTTGCCACCAGCTTACAATCGATCCGGCCATCAAAGCCGTTGCCCAGCGCAGAAGGAAACAATCCCCGGAGAAGATGGAAGTCGTGGAGAAAGCTGTTAAAGACCTTCTAGAAGCTAGGTTTATTTCCGAGGCCAAATACACTACGCGGCACTCAAATGTTGTACTTGTAAGAAAAAATAATGGCAAATGGAGAATGTGCGTTGATTATACTGATGTTAACAAGGCCTGTCCGAAGGACGCCTACCCCCTCCCCAATATAGATAAGCTCGTGGATAACTCAGCAGGTTTTAAGCTGCTATCGTTCCTCGACGCCTACTCGAGCTACAATCAAATCCCGATGGCCGCGAGCGATTAAACTTACACGACCTTCATGACCGAATCGGGCAATTATTACTACAACGTGATGCCTTTCGTTCTGAAGAACGCCGGCGCTACATACCAACGAATGATGAACAAAGTCTTCCAAGGACAAATAGGCGACATGCTCGAGGTATACATGGACGACATGATCGTCAAGTCCCACGAGGAACTAGACCATGTCACCCATCTTCGAACAATATTCGAGCAAGCAAGAAAATATCAAATGCGTTTTAACCCAGAGAAGTGCACGTTCGGCGTACGGGCAGGTAAATTCCTTGGTTTCTACCTAACGGAACGAGGAATAGAGGCTAACCCCGACAAATGCCGGGCATTCTCTGAGTTCCCAACGCCCACGTCTAAGAAGAACATCCAGTCCCTCAACGGGGTACTCACCTCGTTGTCCCGCTTCGTCGCGAAATCCGCCCAACACGCCCTTCCTTTCTTCAAGCTCTTGAGAAAAGAAACCGCGTTTGAATGGATCGAAGAATGCGAGGCGTCCCTCCTTCACTTAAAATGAGCTCTGTCGAAACCTCCCGTGTTATCGCGTCCAGATACCGAGGAAGTTTTGTTCCTATACCTCGCCATCACCACCGAGGCCGTGAGCGCTGTTCTCATCCGCGAGAATCACTCCGGGCAAAAGCCTGTATACTTCACGAGCAAAGCGTTGCAAGACGCAGAGTTGCGATATCAGCAGATAGAGAAGGTAGCACTGACCCTCGTTAACGCTGCCAGACGACTGAGGCACTATTTCTTGGCCCACACGATCGTGGTGAGGACGGATTACCCCATCAAACAGTTGCTGGGACGGCCAGACATGGCCGGTCGAATGCTCAAGTGGTCGTTGGAGCTGTCAGAATTTGACGTCCGGTATGAAAGCAGAAAGGCTCTCAAAGCACAGGCCTTGGCCGATTTTGTGGCAGAAGTAACCTTCTCAGACTCCTCGCCCCACGTGGTAAACAGATAGACCATCTACGTAGACGGAGCATCCAGCTCGAGCGGCAGCGGGGCAGGAGTCATTCTGGAGAACGACGAAGGGACCATAGTCGAAGCATCTCTCACTTTATCCTTTCCCACGTCGAACAACCAGGCCGAGTATGAAGCCTTCCTTGCTGGGTTACACCTAGCCGAAGACCTAGGGGCAGAAGAAATCGTCATCTGCACGGACTCTCAGCTCGTGGCCCACCAGGTCTCCGGGGAGTATCAGGCCAAAAATGAAAGTCTGTCTGAATACCTCTCCCTAGTTAGAGAAAAGATGTCGAAGTTCAGGACGGTAGTAGTAAGACATGTTCCCCGCGAACACAACGTGCGAGCAGACGTCCTATCCAAACTAGCGAGCACCAAGAGGAAAGGCAGAAATAGGTCAGTCATCCAAGAGATACTTCCCCGATCCAGCATCGACAAGGGGCCATCGACCCTACACGTGCACGCAATCGGGGACACCGACCGCTGGATGACGCCCGTGTACAACTACCTCACCAGGGAAGAACTTCCGGATGACCCCAAAGAAGCCAGCACCATCAGACGAAGAGCTTGCTCGTACGTCATCCTCGAAAATAAACTTTACCGAAGGGGTTTCTCCATTCCTCTACTAAAGTGCATAGAGGAGGAGATTGTCCCCCACGTATTACGAGAAATCCACGAGGGCATTAACGCCCAGCACCTGGGGGGAAGGTCCCTTGCCCGCAAGGCCCTCCGGGCAGGATATTACTGGCCAACTATGAAGCAAGACGCCAAAGAGCATGTGAAGAAATGCGACAAATGCCAACGGCACGGGGATATGCACCTAGCTCCCCCTAACGAGCTGAAAAGCTTGACATCCCCGTGGCCATTCGCCTGGTGGGGCCTGGACATCCTAGGACCCTTCGTGACGGGGTCTAGCCAAAACAAATACCTGATAGTGGGCGTAGATTACTTCACAAAATGGATAGAAGCAGAATCCTTAGCGAAGATAACATCACTTAACATTCTTCGCTTCTACAAGCGGAATATCCTTGCCCGTTTTGGGATTCCCCAAGCAATCGTCACGGACAATGGAACACAATTCACGGACAAGAAGTTCCAAGACTTCGTCGCCCATCTCGGAACAAAACAACACTTCGCTTCGGTCGAGCACCCCCAGACCAACGGGCAGGCGGAAGCGGCCAACCGTGTCATCCTTCGTGGCCTCAAACGAAGACTGGACGAAACGAAGAAGGCCTGGGTCGAGGAGCTCCACAGCGTCCTATGGGCATATCGCACTACTCCCCAGTCCACCACCGGGGAGACGCCTTTCCGCTTAGCATATGACATGGAGGCTGTTTTACCCATCGAGATCCACGTACCGTCCAGGAGGACCGAGTCACCTCTAGAAGAGGAGATGAATAACGAAGCGATAAGAGAAGAGCTCGACCTCGTCGAGGAAATCCGGACAGGAGCAGCCCTCCGCGAAGCAGCTCTTAAGCAAAAAATAGCAATCAGGCACAACGCCAAAGTCTTACGACGGGAATTCGACGTGGGCAGCCTTGTCCTGCGAAGAAACCACAAGGACTCTCGCGAAGGCAAACTAGCGGCTAACTGGGAAGGGCCATACAGAGTCCGTGCCAAAACAGGAAATGGCGCATACTTCCTAGAGAACCTCAACGGGGAGGCACTCCCTCGACCATGGAACGATGAGAAACTTAAGCAGTACTACAGCTAGAGTAACCTTAGGCTTCCTCGTATCAAGAGACCACCTAACGGTCATCATGCTCGCCCAGGTACAAGCGACGCATGCACATAAAGTAGAATCCCGCTCAAACAAACAAGCCGAAACTCTGCTCGTCGGCGGTCCTCAACCGAGCACCGCCTTCGCCCAAGTACCATGATTGGCAGAACCCCAGCTCGCGATGGGACGTTCACGCTGCGACCTCAGGCCTCAATCGCGACCTGAGATCCGCAACCTCGCCAGGGACTTCCCCGGCTGTTCACCCAGTTCCCCGCACTAGCGAACTCATACACAGCGAGCTACCTTCCAAAAGAAAGCTCCACCAATGGACACACCCTCCGACGGGCAGTCATACGCGCACAACTAAGATAAAGTACAACAGTAATGTAAAGTACAACAAAAATTGTATAAATGTACCAGGCATTAAATAAAAGGGGCCACAAGGGCCAAAAAACTGTGCATATTACATAAAAAGGGGGCCATGCCCCCCCCCAAAACCAAATAAGTTACAAGTTAATCAACGGCACGCAGGCCGGACAAAACACAACAACCTCAAAACGACATGAATCCTCATCCTTCCACATGCTCGGTCGCCTCGGGCTCGGTCTCCTGCTCCTCAACGGGCTGATCTTCGGTCTGAGCTTCGGGGGTGTCAAGAACCAGGCCTACGGGTAAGACGATGCAGTCATCTTCCACCCGTACAAGATAGTGGATACCATCGGTCGAAATGTCAAGCCCGGGGTTCACCACCCGCAACTGGGCCACGGCACTTTCAAAAGACTCTGATGCCACAGCAATACTATCCTCCTCGGCTTGCAGTATGCTGACGACCAGCTCAGCCCTAGTTTTCAACACCTTTATCTCGTTCGGTTCATCAGCACCCGGGGCACTGGCCGCCATCAGCTCCTTGTTCAAGTCCTCCGCAACCTTCTTCTCTGCCTTCAGCCTGGTTACCTCCTCCTTCAGCTTAGCCGTCTCCTCCTCGGCCTTCATCCTAGCCTCGCGAGCACCGTTGACTTCTTCCTTTAGGGACGCCTCGGAGGCCCGGGAAGTAGTGAGTTCAGCCTCAAGCACAGAGTCCCCTTCCGTATAAACAGCCACCATTTCCAGCATCCTCACCATGGTGGAAGCATCCTGGGCCACCATCTCCCTCTTGCTCGCTCAGTCCATGCTTCCGAGGTTGAGTGACTCTGCCCACGGAACGACCAAAGTGTTGCCCTCAAAGAACCTCCGGTCAAGGACACACGGAGGAAGCTCAAACTTCCCTTTCTCGGGTACCCGAGTCAGGTCCACGGCATCCGATGACCTTTGACGCTTCACTCGCCCAGCCAGAGCCAATGGAGAGTCCCGGGGAGCTGGAGTAGGAGAAGCAGAGGTCCCAACCACAGCTTGATCAAGGGGAAGAGTACGGGCACCACCAACAGGACGGGCCTTGGGAGGAGCTGCTCCAGCCTTGCCCCGCGCCATGGCGTTCCTCACCACACGATCACGAGCCTGAGGCATTTCACCTGCACAAACGAAACAAACACGTTAGCAATGGGAAAGAAAAAGAAATAACAGATAAAGTCTAAGTATCTAAGACTACCGAGCAACTTCATGGCATCCGCGGGAGTCTTGCACTCCAGCAGAGCCTTCACATTGATAAACCTGTGCTCGACTCTCTGACTCCCGTCGTCCTCATAGATAGGGGCACCCTTGCTCATCCAGTAGGTCACAAGGTCGAATGAGTTTACCCACTTCACCAACGCCTCATAGGCCACAGCATCCTGCCCGCGCAACCCGCTCGGCTCAAAGACGTAGGCACTGGGCTTCTTTGAGAAGTGTTCGGGTGTCCATCGGATCGGGAACTTATACAATCTCTCCCCGATATATTTCCCTTCCTCGGTAAGCAACTCGTCCCCGTTCTCATCATACTCTACCTCCCAGACATACACGATGTCCTGTGCAGCTTCGGACAAGGGCTCGACGATATAATACCGTCCCTTGAACGTTCGGATGGACTCCGAGAATGGCTTAAACAGCTTTCTGGGATGCTTCAAAGAGACTCATCCGTACCTCTTCCCCGCCAGCTGCCGTTGTAGGTTGAAGACAGCAAAGAACAAAGGAAGGGTGGTCCCCAGAGCAAGGTGCTCGCACACCAACTCGAAAGCTCGTATGAAGGCCAACGAATTGGGGTGGAGCTGGGAAGGAGCCAACTTCAGGTGCTCGAACACCGACCGCTGGAAGTCAGTAAAGGGCAACCTCAGCCCCAATTCCTTGAAGGCATATTCGTACATGGCGAAGCAGTCCCTGAAGTTCGAGCAGATCCGCTTATCCAGATTAGGCATAAGCACTCTCCATTCACCCGCTGGCCCCACCTCAGTAAAAACGTCCGCCGCAGACCTGGCAAACGTGGATATATGGTTTAAAGGTTCGGCCACCTCCCACTCTTCCGGACAGAACCCCTCAACGTCCTCTTCCATTGCGTCCTCCTCCACGACCTCCAAATCCTCTCCCTCCTCAGCATCGCTCGCTTCCCCCTCAACTTCGCTCGAGGAGTTCGAAGCCGACGAGCTCGAGGACGCAGAGCTCGAGACCGCTGCACTACTGCTCTCCTCGGACACAGTCTCCTCCTCGGAGGTAATGGGGATTACTTCCCTCTCCGGCTCCATCGCCTCTACGATCACCTGAAAAAGCAGAGAAAGACAGTGAATTCGACAAAAAATCAAATCCACCCTTCCACCGCTAAGTCAAGTGAAAGGGCGCGCGGAAGGCTAAGGACAACGTCCCCGGCCTAAGCCCTAACATCAAACAAAGAAAGAAAAACCTCCCCGCAAGGAGGCGACCGAGACACGCCATCTTCCTACGAGGAACCTCCCCGCGCTAAAATTCAGTTAGAAGCTCCACCGGAATCTGGAAACACTCCACTGGAAAAGTCACCAATCCGCCGGAAGATGGTAAGATGCGGTGGTCACGACTCGCGACCACGACGAGGACCACCACGTGCACTAAACGCGCTACCTACTCCGGCGAGATGTTTGATGCAGCATATGGGCAGAACCGCCGCCCACCACCAAAACTCGCCAGAAATCTACCTACTTTGTCACCTAAAACTAACCCTAGCCGCATGCAATCTACCATTGACAGTGAAGGGAAGTAAAACAAGCTGGAAACCAGAAAACTTACTTGTTTTTAAGTAGAAGAGAAGGCTGCTCGAAACTTGACACGGTGGTCGGTTGCTCTAAGACGGTACGGGCAGGAACGCTGACAACGACGAAGAAGGATCAGAAGGAAAAAAGTGCAAAATGGGACAACCTTCCCCCTTTTATACTGGGGGGCACGTACACACACGCGCCCGTAGGTAATAATGGCTGCCCACTAGCCATAATTACCTATTAACTGCTACGCAGGGCTCGATGCACACGTGGCAGCCCAACGTTTCCCATTCTATCTGACACTTGATCTTCCCGAATACCGGGCAACATGGTCACGACCACAAACATCACGAGCACAGAGGGCCACGGGCACCTCGAGACAATTTTCCTCGTCTCCAAGTGACGACTCTGTGCGAAGAGAAGTCCTTAAGTCATCACTCTCATGCTCGGGAGCAACGACTTGGGGGGCTCCTGTTCTGGACTGGACCAATGGCTAGAATTGGCCCAATCCGCTTCTGCTCCAGAGCGGCCCAAACTGCCTAAGCCCAATCCCCAGAGGGGCAAATGTAACATTCCTGCCCCTACACCCGGGCAAGGAATGCAACGTCCCTCCCCGGTTCTGATATCCGTTACGCACGGCTTCCTCGCTGCCCGAACGTAAACGGGCAGGTGTCCGCAACTGCGTTTATGCCCGACATAACGGCTAGGTCATGGCAACCTGCCCGTCACAACGGCTAGTTTGGGCAGTTACCTATTCTTTGGGAAAAACGGCTAGTTCGTCCCGAAAATAGGACCGTTGGCCACGCGCTGGGGGCTCTATATAAACCCTCTCATTTGGGAGGGTCAGGTATCACATTTTTCACCCTAAGAATACACTTTGTACTTGCCCCTTTCTCTCTGACCCTTTCTTACTTGAGCGTCGGAGTGCCTTGCAGGTACACCCCCTTTTCTCCTCATCAACAGTCTGAACATCCAGCACGTCTAATGACCATCATCTGCCGAGCACCTTGCCATCTGACGACCAGCGTGCGTGGATCTGATCGAATACTCGAGATCAGAGCTGATGGCGGCCAGTGCCCCGGGTGCTGATGAACTGGATGAGATAAAAGTGTTGAAAACTAGGGCTGAGCTGGTTGCCAGCATTCTGCAGGCCAAGGATGATGGTATCGCCGTGGCAGTGGAGTCCTTCGAAAGCGCCGTGGCCCAGTTGCGGGTGGTGAACCCTGGGCTTGAGATTTCGACTGAGGGTATCCACTACCTTGCGCGAGTGGAGGATGGTCGCATTGTCTTGCCCGCGGGCCTTGTTCTTGATACCCCCGATGTTCAGACCGAGGACCAGCCCGTGGAGGAGCAGGGACTTGAGCCCGTGTCAACCGAGCATGTGAAAGAATGAGGAGTTTGGTTATTCTGATGTTGTTGTATTTTGTCCGGCCTGCGTGCCGTTGATTTATTTGTAACTTTATTTGATTTTGGGGGGGCGTGGCCCCCTTTTTTATGTAATACACACAATCTTTGGCCCTTGTGGCCTTTTTATTTAATGCTCAGTTAATGTTATTTATACAATTTTTGTTGTACTTTACATTATTGCTGTACTTTACATTAGTTGTGCATGTGTGGCTGCCCGTCGGAGGGTGTGTCTGTTAGTGGAGCTTTCTTTTGAAAGATAACTCGTTGTGTGTGAATTCGCCAGTGCGGAGAACTGGTCGAATAGCCGGGGAAGGTCCTGGCGAGGTTGCGGATCTCAGGTCGCAATCGAGGCCTGAGGTCGCGGCGTGAACGTCCCATCGCGAGCTGGGGTTCTGCCAATCATGGTACTTGGGCGAAGGCGGTGCTCGGTTGAGGACCACCGACAAGTAGGGTTCTGGCTCATTTACTTGAGCGGGATTCTGCTTTACACGTGTGCGTCGTTTGTACCTGGATGAGCACGATGACCGTTAGGTGGTCCTTTGATGAGAGGAAGCCTATGGTTACTTCAGCTGTAGTATTGCTTAAGTTTTTCAGCGTTCCATGGTCGAGGGATTGCGTCCCCGTTGAGGTTTTCGAGGAAGTATGCACCATTCTCCGTCTTGGCCCGGACTCTGTATGGCCCTTCCCAGTTGGCTGCTAGTTTTCCTTCGCGAGAGCCCTTGTGGTTTCTTCTCAGGACAAGGCTGCCCACATCGAACTCTCGTCGTAAAACTTTGGCATTGTGCCTGATTGCTTTTTTTTCTTACGAGATGCTTCGCGGAGGGCTGCTCCTGTTCAGATTTCCTCGACAAAGTCGAGCTCCTCTCTTATCGCTTCGTTATTCATTTCCTCGTATAGAGGTGATTCGGTCCTCCTGGACGGTACGTGGATTTTAATGGGTAAAACAGCCTCCGTGCCATATGCTAAGCGGAAAGGTGTTTCTCTGGTGGTGGACTGGGGAGTAGTGCGATATGCCCATAAGACGTTGTGGAGCTCCTCGACCCAGGCTTTCTTCATTTCATCCAGCCTTCGCTTGAGGCCACGAAGAATGACGCGGTTGGCCGCTTCTGCTTGCCCGTTGGTCTGGGGGTGCTCTACAGAAGCAAAGTGTTGCTTTGTTCCGAGATGGGCGACAAAGTCTTGGAACTTCTTGTCCGTGAATTGTGTTCCATTGTCCATGACGATTGCTTGGGGAATCCCAAAACTGGCAAGGATATTCCGCTTGTAAAAGCGCAGAATGTTAAGTGCTGTTATCTTTGCCAAGGCTTCTACTTCTATCCATTTTCTGAAATAATCTACGCCCACTATCAGGTATTTGTTTTGGCTGGACCCCGTCACGAAGGGTCCTAGGATGTCTAGGCCCCACCAGGCGAATGGCCACGGGGAGGTCATGCTCTTCAGCTCGTTAGGTGGAGCTAGGTGCATATCCCCGTGCCGTTGGCATTTGTCGCATTTATTCACATGCTCCTTGGCGTCTTGCTGCATGGTTGGCCAATAATACCCTGCACGGAGGGCCTTACGGGCAAGGGACCTTCCTCTCAGGTGCTGGCATTAATGCCTTCATGGATTTCTCGTAACACGTGGGGGACAACTTCCTCCTCTATGCACTTGAGTAGTGGGATGGAGAAGCCCCGTTGGTAGAGTTTGTTTTCAAGGATGACGTACGAGCAAGCTCTTCATCTGATGGTGCTGGCTTCCTTGGGGTCATCCGGGATTTCGTCCCTGGTGAGGTAGTTGTACACAGGCGTCATCCAGCAATCGCTGTCCCCGATCGCGTGCACGTGTAGGGTCGAGGGTCCCTTATCGATGCTGGACCGGGGAAGTATCTCTTGGATGACTGACATGTTTCCGCCTTTCCTCTTAGTGCTTGCTAGTTTGGACAATACGTCTGCTCGCACATTGTGTTCGCGTGGAACGTGTCTTACTTCTACCGTTCTGAACTTCGACATTTTTTCCTTGACTAGGGTGAGGTACTCAGAGAGACTGTCATTTTTGGCCTGATACTCCCCGGATATCTGGTGGGCTACGAGCTGAGAGTCGGTGCAGATGACGACTTCTTCAGCCCCTAGGTCTTCGGCTAGGCGCAACCCGGCGAGGAAGGCTTCATACTCGGCCTGGTTGTTCGACATGGGAAAGGACAATGTGAGAGAAGCCTCGAATATGGTCCCTTCGTCGTTCTCCAGAATTACTCCTGCCCTGCTGCCGCTCGAGCTGGATGCTCCGTCCACGTAGATGGTCCATCTGTTGGCTTTGTGGGACGAGGAGTCTGAGAAGGTTACTTCCGCTACGAAATCGGCCAGGGCCTGAGCTTTAAGAGATTTTCTGCTTTCGTACTGGACATCGAATTTGGACAGTTCCAGTGACCATTTGAGCATTCGCCGGGCCATGTCTGGTCGTCCCAGTAATTGCTTGATGGGCTGATCCATCCTTACCACGATCGTGTGGGCCAAGAAATAGTGTTTCAGTCGTCTGGCAGCGTTGACGAGGGCCAATGCTACCTTCTCTATCTGCTGATATCGCAACTCCGCATCCTGCAACGCTTTGCTTGTGAAGTATACTGGCCTTTGCCCACCAGGATTCTCGCGAATGAGAATGGCGCTAACGGCCTCAACAGTGACGGCGAGGTATAGGAACAAGATTTCCCCGGTATCTAGCCGTGATAATACGGGCGGTTTCGACAGAGCTTGCTTCAAGTGAAGGAGGGATGCTTCGCATTCTTCGGTCCATTCGAACGCTGCTTCTTTTCGTAAGAGCTTGAAGAAAGGAAGGGCGTGTTTGGCAGATTTTGCGATGAAGCGGGACAACGAGGTAAGTACCCCGTTGAGGGACTGGATGTTCTTCTTAGATGTGGGCGTTGGGAACTCAGAGAATGCCCGACATTTGTCGTGGTTAGCTTCTATTCCTCGTTCCGTTAGGTAGAAGCCAAGGAATTTACCTGCCCGTACGCCGAACGTGCACTTCTCTGGGTTAAAACGCATTTGATACTTTCTTGCTTGCTCGAAAATTTTGAGAAGATGTGCGACATGATCTAGTTCTTCGTGGAACTTGACGATCATGTCGTCCATGTATACCTCGAGCATGTCGCCTATTTGTCCTTGGAAGACTTTGTTCATCATTCGCTGGTACGTAGCGCCGACGTTCTTCAGTCCGAAGGGCATTACGTTGTAATAATAGTTGCCCGATTCGATCATGAAGGCCGTGTAAGTTTTATCGCTCGCGGCCATTGGGATTTGGTTGTAGCCCGAGTAGGCGTCGAGGAACGATAAAAGTTTAAAACCTGCTGAGTTATCTACGAGCTTATCTATATTGGGGATGGGGTAAGCTTCCTTCGGACAGGCCTTATTAACATCGGTATAATCAACGCACATTCTCCATTTTCCATTATTTTTTCTTACAAGTACAACATTTGAGAGCCATGTAGTGTATTTGGCCTCAGAAATAAACCTAGCTTCTAGAAGGTCTTTGACAGCTTTCTCCGCGGCTTCCATTTTCTCTAGGGACTGTTTCCTTCTGCGCTGGGCAACGGCTTTGACGACCGGATCAATTGTAAGCTGTGGCAAGCGACGGAGGGGTCCAATCCTGGCATCTCAGCAGCGCTCGATGCAAACAAGTCTGTGTTCTCCCGGAGGCACGCTTTTAGTTGTCTTTTGGCCAGGTCGGGGAGGTCTGCTCCGATCTTCACTCCCCGTTGGGGGTCTTCTCCGAACAGAACGATCTCGAAGTTGCCATCTGGGACAGGGCGTAGGAGATGGCCGCTGTTGTTGGACTGGCTGCCCGAAGTTGTTGGGTCTTTGGCGTGATCTTCCTCGCTGAAACAGTTGTCCAAGTCGATAGATTCGACCTGGGGGAGCGGTTTTGGTTGCTTGGAGCTGCTGGACAGAGGGGGACGACCAGATGTCCTCAGTCTTGCTGAGATGGTGCTTAGTCCTTTTGATGCTGCTTCAAAGCACCGACGGGCAGCTTCAATATCGCCGTGGAGGGTGGCGACCATCCCTTCAGAAGTGTAGTACTTCATCTTGAGATGTACGGTGGAAGGTACTGCGATCAACTCTGCCAGGGTTGGCCTTCCAAAAATGCACTGGAATAGTGACGGGCATTCAATTACAAGAAACTGTGCATTAATTGCTCGGGTTGTCCTTCCTGAACTGAAGGTTACGATGAGCTATACATAACCCCGGGGCCTTGTCACCGCTCCGTTGAATCCCTGCAGGTCGGATCCAACGTATAGAGTAAGGTGGGAGTCGTCCAGCTGCAGCGTTTCAAACAGGTGGTTGTACATTATATCAACTGAACTACCCTAGTCCACGAGTATTATGCGAACGTCGAAGTTTGCCATCCTTGCCCGGACAAGCAGCGGGATGCTCGAGTTCGGTGCCCCACCGAGGAGCTCCTCCTTGTAGAAGGAAATATGAGCGGATCCTTTGTGAGTGGTGTTCAGCGTGGTGACTTCATTGGAGCTTTTGCTAATCAGTTGATCGAATCTCATCTTGACTGAACCGACCGTGATTTTGTTGAATCCACCACCAGAGATGACCATGGCTGATGGAAAGGCCTCCCACGGGCTGTGAGCAGCGAGGAACATGGAGACGGGCAGACTATCAGGGATGCGGAAGTCTTCTGGCCGAGTTACGGACATAGCGACCTGTACGTTGGTGTCATCGGAGGACGGAGTCTCTTCTACAGCCTTCTTACTCTCCTGGGTTTCTTGCCGGGGAGCTTCTTTCTTTTTCGCGAACTGCTTCAGGTGGCCGTCGCGAATGAGGATCTCTATGGCATCTCTGAGGTGGATGCATTCTTCCGTCGTATGGCCGTGGATCTTGTGGAAGCGATAATACTTGGACTTGTCTATACCCGGTCTGGCCGGCAGCTGTTTGGGGAAATGGATGCCCGCCTGCTTGAATTCTGAGTTGGCACATTCGGACAAGATCTTCTCCCTCGAGGCAGTGAGGGTAGTATAATCATGGAACCGCCCAGAGGGTCCCTTCTGTTCGCGTGCATCGCGAGGCCGATCATCGCGTCTTTTATCTCCTCGACGGGATGTCGAGGGTTCTTCAGCTCTGGATGACCGAGCACCTTCTTGGTTTCGAGAGGCTCGGACAGAGTGGGCGGCAACCTTCTCCTCGTATTGTATATGTGACTGGGTTTGGAGGAGAAGGGCGTTGAGGTTCCTCGGTGGATCGAGACCGATGGCTTTCGCGAAGTCTGAGCCAGGACGTAATCCCTGCTCGAGCAGGAATTTCTTCATCTCATCGGTCATTGGCACTTGGACGGCCTCCTTGTTGAACCGCTCAATGTAGGCCCGAAGAGGCTCATCTCTTCCCTGTACGACAGCTCCGAGGGACGCCTCGGTCTTTGGATGGCGTCGTGATGCAGTAAACTAGCGGGAGAAAATCCTCCCCAGCTGCCTCCAGGATGTAATGGATTCTTCTGGCAGCTGTTTGTACCATGTCATTGCTCCCTTCCAGAGCGTGGTTGGGAACAAGCGGCATTTGATGGCTCCTCGTTCACCTCTGTAGTCTAAAAGAGCATCCATGTTTTCTATGTGCTCGTCTGGGTCAGTGGTTCCATCGTAAGTCCCTAGAGACGGAGGTTTCTCTAGTCCTTTGGGAAGACGGGTGGCCAGGATCCTGCGGGACAACGGGCCGCGAGGCTCGTCGTCGCTGTCCGAACTTGGAGTGGATGGTGACCGTTGTCTGCGCTCGCGGCGGCAGTCTCTGCGAGGTGATGGTGAACGTAGACGGTCACGAGGTCTGACTGGCGGAGAGTGCCTATCCTGCCTCGTTTTCTTGTGTCTTGGTGGCGATCGATCTCGCGGGGAGATCTGGTCGCGCTTGCGAGTGCGTTGAGATTCAGGCTCATGCCTCGTCACACGGTCTTCCAGCGCCTAGGTGGCGGGCTTCTTGATTTTCGGTGTTTACTCTTCGGAGGAGAGGATCTTGGAAGAGATGCTTCCTCGAGGGCTCCTATTCTCTCTCCTTGCTGCAGGATAAGGAGGTTTGTGCGGTTGACAGCTTCCAGAAGAGCTGCAACGGCCAGGTCGGCGCTGGGAGGGCCAGGAATTTGTCGTTCACCCGACGTTAGCTATTTGCCTCCTTGCTCGGTGGGAGGAGGAGTTGGAGACGCAGTGGCCTCGTCTCGAAGAAAACGGGGATCAGAAAGTAACAAAGAACTGCCGTCAACGTCCATCTTGTTGACTGGACCGAGAACCGTAGCGTCTGCACCTTTTGCGGAGTTCTGAGCAGCCATATGTGGGTGGATCAAAGAAAGTATGTTTTGATCTTTTAGTTTCCGAGGAGGAAAGAAAGAAGGGGAGAACAAGGAGTTCCCACAGACGGCGCCACTGATCCGGAGTATTTGAACGGGTCCACGTAAGCTGGTCGTCAGAAGGCAAGGTGCCCGGCTGGATGCTAGTCGTCAGGCGTGCAAGGTATCCGGCTTGTGAATGAGGAGAGGAGGGGGTGTACCTGCAAGGCACTCCGACGCTCAAGTAAGAAAGGGTCAGAGAAAAGGGGCAAGTACAAAGTGTATTCTTAGGGTGAAAGTATGATACCTGACCCTCTCAAGCGAGAGAGTTTATATAGAGCCCCCAGCGCATGGCCAACGGTCCTATTTTCGGGGCGAAATAACCGTTTTCCCCAAAGAATAGGTAACTGCCCAAACTAGCCGTTGTGTCGGGCAGGGTGCCAGAAACTAGCCGTTGTGTCGGGCATAAACGCAGTTTCGGGCACCTGTCCCTTGCTGTTCGGGCAGCGAGGAAGCCGTGCGTAACGGGCACAAAAGCCAGGGAGAACGTTGCGTTCCTTGGCTGGTTGGAGGGGCAAAAATGTCGTTATTGCCCCTCTGTGGATTGGGCTTAGACAATTTGGGCCGCTCTGGAGCAGAGGCGGATTTGGCCAATTCTAGTCATTGGTCCAGTCCAGAACACCAATATTCTGTCATCTACCAAAGAGGATAAGCTACTTGGTGATATTTATTATCATTTGTATAATATAATATATTCATAATTTTAAATTATAACTTTTTTTAAATTGTTTATTAAATGTATGTTTTTTTATAAGCAACTTTGTATTAAAAGGAGAAAAAAGGGGATTCTCCAACCCAATACAATAGGGAAACTAGAAAAAATAGGGGCAAACCCCTGAAACAGCATTACATAAAGTCGAGCGGGGATTTCACCCAATTGTAGAAACTACACTTACTACGACCTAAGTCCAACCAATTCCAAGAGAAAGAAAGGATGCGGTGAAAGATTTGATCGACATCACAAAATTATTCACCGAAGATAATATTATTCCTTGCTTTCCAAATGCACGACGTCATGATAAACCAAATAAAACAACTCATATCTTCTTTGCACTTATCAACCAAAGACAAGAACCACAAGAGGGAATGACTAGACCAAGGTTAACGCGTGGATCGGGATGTCTAGTCCAAACTCCGATTATGTGTGCAATCATTCCCTCTTGTGATTCTTGTCTTTGGTTGATAAGTGCAAAGAAGATATGAGTTGTTTTATTTGGTTTATCACGACGTCGTGCATTTGGAACGCAAGGAATAATATTATCTTCAGTGAAGAATTTTGTGATGTCGATCAAATCTTTCACCGCATCCTTTCTTTCTCTTGGAATTGGTTGGATTTAGGTCATAGTGAGTGTAGTTTCTACGATTGGGTGAAATCCCCGCTCGACTTTATGCAATGCTGTTTCGGGGGGTTTACCCCTATTTTTTTTAGTTTCCCTATTTAATAAACAATTTAAAAAAGTTATAATTTAAAATTATGAATATATTATATTATACAAATGATACTAAATCTCACCAAGTAGCTTATCCTCTTTGGTAGAGGACAGAATATTGGCAAAAGACATAAATTCAAACTGTTGAAGAGGTATCTCAGGGGCATTCACTTTGAAAATGTTGGTAGATTCCATTAAATTGAGCTTGTACTTATGGTTTGTTGTTTTGAATGAAACATCATTTAGAGCAACCAAAATTTTTTCAAAAACATACTCCGAGCCTTCTACAATTTTGTCCTTAAAATTTGGTATCAGTTTTTTTCTAACTGTTGCATGAATTTTTCCACACTATTCACAGACAAAATGAAAAATAAACATGTTATTATATATATATATATATATATATATATATATATATATATATATATATATATTTTGGTATCAGATTTTGAATTATATACACAAATAAAAATAAACCTTTTCATCAAGCAAAATCATATGCAGACTTCCATTCTCTGCTGGATTTGTGTGATCAGGTATAATCCATAGATGTATTACTCTAACTTTCAAGTTAATTTCGATCTTGCCACCCAAAATCTCAGATACTGGAGTTATCATGGAAGAGATACCTACAAACAACAAAACAACAACAAAGCATAAATTTAATCGTGTAAAATAAAAATATAAAATACAGTATATTGAAGTTAAGTTTTGAATACTCACCATTGTTAGCCATTTTTGGTAATTTTGATAATGTAGTTGTTTGAAAAATACTTAAGAAATATAACAAAAATATTAAGATAAATATGAATTAATATATATATATGAGAGTTACAAAATATTTATGAAATATAATAATAATTATTACTAATTTTATGTTTAGTAACTGACATAAGAATAACAATTATGATAGTAACTGACATAATAATTATTATTATTATGATTTTTAAAGTTAATAAGTTTTGAATTTGTAATAATATGTTTAATTTAAATGTTAAATGTTTAAAATAGAAATTTTTGTTGACATAAGAATAACTTTTTAAAAGTTTAAATTTAAATGTTTTCATCATTTTATTTTAAAGGTTTTTTTTTATTAATTTCATATTGTAGATGTATAGAATATAAATACTAAATAAATAGTAATATAGTAATAATTTTTATTAATTTTTTTTATTGTAACAGAGATAATAATAATAATAATAATAATAATAATAATAATAATAATAAAAATAACATTTTAAAAGTTTAAATATAAATTTTATCATCATTTTTATTTTTATTTGTATGATTTAATATTTTTATTAATTTATTTCAAAATTGAAAAGTAATTTTTTGAGTTTTGAAGTTTTTATTGTCTTTAATTAAAAAACAATTTGTGTTCATTAAAAAATATTGTTTAATTGGAAGAATTATTTTACTGGGTAATTTTAGAATTCAATGTGTTTACTCATTTTTTTAAAAAGATTTAATAATTCTAAGGAAAAATGATAATAATTGTTACCATATAATAATAATAATAAAAATAATAATAATAATAATAATAATAATAATAATATTAATAATAATTATAATAATAATAAAAACATTTTAAAAGTTTAAATTTAAAATTTATCATTATTTTTATTTTTATTTTTATGATTATATATTTTTATTAATTTATATCAAAATTGAAAAGTAATTTTTTAAGTTTTGAAAATTTTAATGTCTTTAATTAAAAAACAATTTGTGTTCGTTAAAAAATATTATTTGATTGGACAAATTATTTTACTGGGTAGTTTTAGAATTCAATGTGTTTACTGATTTTTAAAAAAAGATTTATTAATGAATTAATATATATATATTGGAGTTACAAAATACTTATAAAATATAATAATAATTGTTACTAATTTTATGTTTAGTAACTGACATAAGAATAACAATTATAATAGTAACTGACATAATTATTATTATTATTATGATTTTTAAAGTTAATAAGTTTTTAATTTGTAATAAAAACTCAAATGCCAATTTATAGAAATAGAACAATAAAATTTTTATTTGTATGATTATATATTTTTATTAATTTATTTCAAAATTGAAAAGTAATTTTTTGAGTTTTGAAGTTTTTGATGTCTTTAATTAAAAAACAATTTGTGTTCATTAAAAAATATTCTTTGATTGGACGAATTATTTTACTGGGTAATTTTAGAGTTCAATGTGTTTACTCATTTTTTTAAAAAGATTTAATAATTCTAAGGAAAAATAATAATAATTGTTACTATATAATAATAATAATAATAATAACATTTTAAAAGTTTAAATTTAAATTTTATCATCATTTTTATTTGTATTTGTATGATTATATAGTAATATTGTAATATACTAATAATTTTTATTAATTTTATTTATTGTAACAGAGATGATGATAGTAATAATAATAATAATAACATTTTAAAAGTTTAAATTTAAATTTTATCATCATTTTTATTTTTATTTTTATTTTTATTTTTATTTTTATTTTTATTACTTGATTATATTATTAGTATTATTATTTTAATAGTGTTAGTTGAATAATATATGATTATAGATTTTCTATAAAAAAAAATGAGAATTAGAGTAATAAGATATAATAGGGGTAATTGAATATTATATTAGTTGATTATATTATTAGTATTATTATTTTAATAGTGTTAGTTGAATAATATATGATTATTATTATTATTATTAATTATTATTTATGTAGAATAAATTTTAAAAAATAGAATTAGGGTTGATGTTAGAATAGCTATCAATTTAGAATTAGTAACAATGTGTTTACTCATTTTTTTAAAAAGATTTAATTGAATAATATATGATTATAGATTTTCTATATAAAAAAATGAGAATTAGAGTAATAAGATATAATAGTGGTAATTGAATATTATATTAGTTGATTATATTATTGGTATTATTATTTTTATAGTGTTAGTTGAATAATATATGATTATTATTATTATTATTAATTATTATTTATCTAAAATAAATTTAAAAAATTAGAATTAGGGTTGATGTTAGAATAGCTATCAATCTAGAGTTGCTGTTAGAGTAGCTATCATGATGAGACATGTCTAGGGTAATATTAGTTGTGATCAACTGAGTCCTAGTGTACTCTGAAAAATTAGTTGTGATCAACTGAGTCCCAGTGTACTCTGAGAAATTATCTGCAAAGATAATTAGAGTAACTGTTGAACTTAGAGTAAATCCAATTAATATTATCTGACTCTGAGGTTTTTATTATTTGGAGGTTTAGAGACTTTTTGGATATTTAGTAGTATTATTAACTAATAATAGTTACTATATGTTTTCTTTTCTCCCACTTGTGAAAAATAGAAAGAGAAGTGGAAAAAGATAGTAAGAGTGGAGAGAAGAAAAGAAGAAGAAATCCAAGAATTCAATAGCAAGAATCATCAACCCATCTTCACCATTTCACCTCAGCTTCTTCATCAAATCATCTTCATCTCATCTTGCTAGAGGTGGGTTCTAGTTAGAACTTTAGTTTTAGAGTTTTTGGAAATGTTTCATTTAGGTTAGAATTGTAGAATCGATGTTCTAACTGTTGAAATGTGGTAAGAATGTGTAGCATGACTGATATATGTGTGTATATGATGTGTGATAATTGATTTTCATGATCCATTGAGTTTGTATGATTTTCCATTGAGTTTTTATGCTGAAAAATGCAGGTTTTAGAATTCTGTTATAGTGTTAACCGATTAACAAACTGGGTTAACTGGTTAACGCCTGTAAAATCTAACTGTCTACGTGAAAGAAGGATTGGTTAACCGATTAACGAGTTTGGCTAACCGATAAAACGATTGAGCAAATTTATTATTTAGCTACTGTAAGTCTTCCGTTAACCGGTTAACCATATCCGTTAACCGATTAACACTGTGTTGAATTTTGAAAATCCTTTTAAAAAAATTCATATCTTTTGACTCGGGTGTCCGATTCAAGCGTTCTTTATATCGATATGAAGCTAAGAAAATATCCTATCTAATGGAAGTGAAAATACTAGTTTTGATGCCCGATTAAATAAATCGGAGGGAACCGGAATTGGTGTAACTTTATGATATGTTGAATTATGTGTTTCCATTATATGATTGACTTGTGTTTACCTATTTCCCTTATTGTTAAGCATGTTTGAGAGGGTATGCATGTTAAAATATGAAATAGGTAGGGTGAGGACTATTACCATAACAATGTTGGAACCTAGTAACGGCTAGGAAATTGTGGGGCAACATAACGACGACGCTCGTGCAAGAGAGGCCGAGGCGTACGTCTATTGCCGAATGGTATGGAAAGAATTACACTAGTATGGATCATGTTTAATTATGTTTAATTGGGGAGACAAGAGAGGTCTTAAGGCTAATGTGGCATGTGATTGTTGAATACAATCGTGTTGTGTATGATCACGTAATCGTAACAATCGCCCTTGAGAGGCATTCATGAGTCTCAAGCTCCTCTGAATGCAGGCATTATTACTTGGCAGGTTTGATTCCCAATGTTATAGTATGATGGAACCTACGGGTAGAGACTTGTGATGGCATGAGAGGCCATGAGATGTGACGAATTAAGGTGATAATGCGTCCCTTAATTCCGAATCCATTCAAATGCCAAGTAACTACAAGGATCCATGACCCGGGTCATCTTTTAGACGTAGAAGCGGACGGGAAGAGGGGATGCGTTGGTAAGGTTATCGATTAGTGATAGATTGTGAGTTGACAAGACTCAAGAACATGGATCCATATAGTGTGTGTGAGTACTCAAAGTCATCCCCCTTCCCTTTTGACTTGAGTTAGGCTTATTAGAACCTTGTAAAGCCGAGAGGATGTATAATATAGGGAACTCACTGAGATTGATGTATCTCACCCTATGTTGTTGTTGTTTACATCACAGGTACTACATGTTCGGTGAAGGGTAAGGACAAAGTTGTTTGACTTTTCCTTATGGATCGTAGCTTTTGTGTGGCAAGGCTTCAGTTGTGAAGATTTTTGGGATCATTATTTGATCTAGTTCTTAGTATTTATCTTTGGAAAAACTTGTATATGTATTATGCCATAGTTTTTTATTAGGTGTTTCAATTGGGCATGTATATGTATAATGTGTTTACTAGGGACTTGTATATTTCAATACCAATCGTGGTATTCATGTATAATAGATGCTTTGATGTATTATATTATATATGGGCGTTACAGTTGGTATCAGAGCCTAGTTGTATCCTCGAACTAGCCATGAAATAGTATAAGTATTTCTTTTCGTTTCATATGTGTAGTGTCGCCATTGGTCTTAAGTGTTATATTTATTGTATTGAGCCTGATCAATTTAATCCTATCTGTATGACATTTAGGAACATGGCCGAAGGGCGCAGAAACAACCGTGGTAGACCGAGAACTACTCCAGCTGGGACAAATCCACTGGGTGACGATGGGAACGCCCCTTTGTATCAATTCATACAACATATGCAACAACAACAGAATCAGTTTATGTAACAAATGGTACATCAAATGGTTGGTGGCTTGCATCCTCCAGTGGTTGTTCCTAAAGTTACAGGGGGAACCTTTAGGGATTGCCTTCGTATGAATCCTCCAGAGTTTCAGGGAGGGTTAGATCCGTTAAAGGCTCATGAATGGATATCCGGTATGGAGCGGATTTTCTTGATAGTTCAGTGCAGTGAGGAAAATAAGGTGGTCTTCGCTTCTCACTTGTTAAAGGGTTCTACCATGAGGTGGTGGGAGAGTGCTTCAACCTTAATGACAATTCAAGAGGTACCGAAGATGGGAGCAGTTTAAGATAAATTTTATGGAGAAGTATTTTCCAAGTTCCTTAAGGTCTCAGAAGGAATTCGAGATTCAACATTTGAGACAAGGCAACTTGACCGTGGCTTCTTATGCGGAAAAGTTCGAGATTATGGCTGCTTATTCTAGGCAATCCATGTATGCTCCTGACGAGAGATGGAAGATCGATCAATTTCTGTTTGGTTTGAGGGCTGAAATTTCATATAGCGTGTCTCATAGGGAATTCACTAGCTATGCGGAATTGTTAAGGCAGTGTTATGTGGCAGAACACAGCTTGAAGAAGGTGCAAGAGGAAGGAGACTTGAGTAGGTTGAATCAAGGTGACCGTGGAAGATCGAATCAACAAATTAGACCGAGACAACAAACTTTTAAGGGAAAGCAGGTTCAGAATTCCAGGACTAGTGCACCTCCTGTGTGCCATTTCTGTGGAAAAAGGCATGGTGGTAGATGTCATTTCGAAGGAGTGGAGTGTCATCGTTGTCATAGAAGGGGTCATTTGGCGAGGGATTGTCCTCAAAATAGAAACCAAATGTAAGAAAAGAATACCGGGCGAGTTTACACAATAGATGAAAGGAAAACAAAGGGTGATAATTCCTTGATTGCTGGTACGTGTTTTGTTAATGGAAATCCTTGCTTTGTTTTATTTGATTGTGGAGCAACGCACTCCTTTATATCGATGCAATGTATGGAGCGGCTAGGGTTGCAAGCTATTCCATTGTCTCCACCCATGGTGGTTACTACTGCCCTGGATGAGATTGTTGAAACACCGTTAATGTGTGAAAATTGTGTTTTATCGGTGGATGGAAGAGTTTTTCAGATTGATATGATTTGTTTGCCTCTTAAGAATGTGGATGTTGTTTTAGGAATGGATTGGCTTTCTGTTAATTCGGTATTTATCGGTTGTGAGGAAAAGCTAATCATTATTCCATCCGTAGAGGCTACTCCGAAGGATGTGTTGACTACCATTTTGGAAGGTACGGTTGGAATGATAAATTTCTTGTTTGAGAATGAAAAATATGTTTTGTTGGTTCTCACTAAGGAAGAGAGTAACAATCTTCAGGTTTTAAGTATTCTGGTAGCCTGCGAGTTTCCCGAAGTTTTCCCCGAGGATATCACTTCTCTTCCTCCAAAGAGGGAAGTGGAATTCTCTATTGACCTGATACCGGGAACGGCTCCAATATCTGTTTCTCTGTATCGGATGGCACCTCTTGAATTAAGAGAATTAAAGGATCAATTGGAAGAGTTGATGGCTAAGCATTTTATTCGACCAAGTGTTTCGCCCTGGGGAGCTCTAGTGTTGTTGGTAAAGAAGAAGGATGGTGGAATGCAGTTGTGTATTGATTACCGTCAGTTGAATAAAGTCACCATTAAGAGCAAATACCCATTACCAAGGATAGGCGATCTATTAGATTAATTGAAAGGATCCTGTGTGTTCTCGAAGATTCATTTACGGTCGGGTTATCATCAGATTCGTGTGAAGAGTTCAGATGTACCAAAGACTGCATTTAGAACCCGTTATGGTCATTATGAATTCCTAGTAATGCCTTTCGGTGTGACGAATGCTCCTGCAGTTTTTATGGATTATATGAATCGGATATTTCAACCTTACTTGGACCAATTTGTAGTAATCTTTATTGATGACATCCTTATCTATTCTCGTGATTTACAAGAGCACGGAGAACACCTAAGAGTCGTTTTATCCATCTTACAAGAGAGACAACTTTTTGCTAAGCTAAGTAAGTGTGAGTTTTGGATGTCGGAGGTTAATTTTCTTGGTCTTGTCATATCTCAGGGAGGTGTAGCGGTAGATCCATCAAAAGTTGAAGCAGTGATTAATTGGGAAAGACCGAAGAATGTTTCTGAAGTTAGGAGTTTCTTGGGATTGGCAGGTTATTACAGAAGATTTATCAAAGGCTTTTCTCAATTGGCTTTACCAATGGCGAAACTTACTCGAAAGGTTTGTCCGTATGAGTGGGATTTGGCTTGTGAAAGAAGTTTTATGAGTTTGAAAGAAAGATTGACGACCGCCCCTGTTTTGATTATTCCTGATCCTAGTAAGTCGTATGATGTATTTTGTGATGCATCAAAGATGGGATTAGGAGGTGTGTTATTGCAGGATGGTAATGTAGTGGCTTATGCTTCTCGACAGTTAAAAGTTCATGAAGAGAATTATCCAACACATGATTTGGAATTGGCGACAGTTGTCTTTACTTTGAAGGTTTGGCGTCATTATTTGTATGGGGTACATTTTGAGATGTTCAGCGACCACAAAAGTTTAAAGTATCTTTTTGATCAGAAAGAGTTGAACATGCGTCAAAGGAGGTGGATGAAGTATTTGAAGGATTATGATTTGGAACTAAAATACCATCTGGGTAAAGCAAATAGGGTGGTGGATGCATTGAGCAGGAAGGTGTTGCATAATGTCGAGTTGATGATGCTAAAGTATACTTTATTGGAAAATTTTCGAGATCTAAATCTTCAATTTGTGTGGACTCCTAATGGTGCGATTATGGGGAATTTGAATGTCAATTCTACTCTTAGAGAGGAAATCCAACAAGGAAAAATATTGGATGAGAAGTTGCAAGAAGTGTTAGTTTAACCGGGTTTTGTGCGCGCTACCAACGAAATTATTATGTTTGACCAAAGGATTTGTGTTCCGGATGATGTGGTGTTAAAAAGAAGGATTTTGGAAGAAGCGCATAAGGGTGCCTTTACTATACATCCTGGTTCTTCGAAGATGTATCAAGGTTTAAAAAGGGACTATTGGTGGTCCGGTATGAAAAAGGATATTGCGGTGTACTTATTGGAATGTGCGGTGTGCCAACAAGTGAAGATTGAGCACCAAAGACCGGGTGGCTTGTTGCAACCTTTAGAAATTCCGGTATGGAAGTGGGATAGTATTTCTATGGACTTCGCATTGGGATCACCCCGTGCCTCGGGCGGTTATGATTCTATTTGGGTAATAGTGGATCGGTTGACGAAATCTGTGCATTTCTTAGCCGTGAAGACTACATACAAGGCGAGTCATCTCGCAAGGTTGTTCATTTAGGAAATAGTGAGATTGCATGGTATTCCCTCTAGTATTGTTTCGGATAGGGATCCAAAGTTTACTTCGAGATTTTGGAGAGCTTTTCAACAAGCTATGGGAACGAAGTTGTGTTTGAGCACGTCGAATCATCCTCAAACAGATGGTCAGACAGAACGGACAATACAAACAATGGAAGATATGTTAAGGGCGTGTGTACTTGAAAGTGGAGGAAATTGGATGGAAGTTTTGCCATTGATTGAGTTTTCATACAACAATAGTTATCATGCAAGTATTGGTATGGCTCCTTATGAGGCATTGTATGGAAGGAAGTGTAGGACGCCATTGTGTTGGGCGGAGGTTGGTGAAGATAGAATTTTAGGACCTGAGATTATCCAAGAGACTACGGAAAAGATTAGGATGATCCGTGGTAAGGTTAAAAAAGCACAAGATCGTCAGAAAAGTTATGCGGATAACCGTAGGAGGCCTTTGGAGTTTGTTCAGGGTGTTCACGTGTTTTTGAAGGTTACTCCGAGATTGAGGTTGAAAGGATCGTTTAAGTCGCGGAAGTTAAGTCCGAGATACGTGGGACCGTATCAAATTTTAGAAAGAATTAGTGAAGTGGCTTACAGATTAGCCTTACCGCCTTCTCTGTCAGAGATGCAAGATGTTTTTCATGTATCTCAGCTTCGAAAGTTTGTTCCAGATCCTCTTCAGCCAATTCTACCTGATACGATTGAGATAGAAGCAGGTTTAATGTTTGAGCCTCCACCGAGTCGTATCACAGGAAGAGAAACCAAGGTGTTAAGGAATAAAGAGATTCCTCTTGTTAAGGTTCAGTGGGATGAGACGCATCCGGGTGATGCAACTTAAGAGCTAGAATCCGAGATACGAGAAGTTTATCCTCATCTTTTCATGTACTTGTTTTAAATTCGTGGGCGAATTTCAATTTAAGGGGGGGAGGATGTAATACCCCGTATTTTTATTACTCTGGATAATATTAGTTGTGATCAACTGAATCCCAGTGTACTCTGAGAAATTATCTGCAAAGATAATTAGAGTAACTGTTGAACTTAGAGTAAATCCAATTAATATTATCTGACCCTGAGGTTTTTATTATTTGGAGCTTTAGAGACTTTTTGGATATTTAGTAGTATTATTAACTAATAATAGTTACTATATGTTTTCTTTTCTCCCACTTGTGAAAAATAGAAAGAGAATTGGAAAAAGATAGTAAGAGTGGAGAGAAGAAGAGAAGAAGAAATCCAAGAATTCAAGAGCAAGAATCATCAACCCATCTTCACCATTTCACCTCAGCTTCTTCATCAAATCATCTTCATCTCATCTTGCTAGAGGTGGGTTCTAGTTAGAACTTTAGTTTTAAAGTTTTTGGAAATGTTTAATTTAGGTTAGAATTGTAGAATCGATGTTCTAACGGTTGAAATGTGGTAAGAATATGTAGCATGACTGATATATGTGTGTATATGATGTGTGGTAATTGATTTTCATGATCCATTGAGTTTGTATGATTTTCCATTGGGTTTTTATGCTGAAAAATGCAGGTTTTAGAATTCTGTTACAATGTTAACCGATTAACCAACTGGGTTAACCGGTTAACGCGTGTAAAATCTAAATGTCTACGTGAAAGAAGGATTGGTTAACCGAATAACGAGTTTGGCTAACTGATTAACTGATTGAGCAAATTTCTTATTTAGCTACTGTAAGTCTTCCGTTAACCGGTTAACCATATCCGTTAAATGATTAACACTATGTTGAATTTTGAAAATCCTTTTAAAAAAATTCATATCTTTTGACTCGGGTGTCCGATTCAAGCGTTCTTTATATTGATGTGAAGCTAAGGAAATATCCTATCTAATGAAAGTGAAAATACTAGTTTTGATGCCCGAATAAATAAATCGGAGGGAACCGGAATTGGTGTAACTTTATGATATGTTGAATTATGTGTTTCCATTATATGATGGACTTGTGTTTACCTATTTCCCTTATTGTTAAGCATCTTTGAGAGGGTATGCGTGTTAAAATATGAAATAGGTAGGGTGAGGACTATTACCATAACAATGTTGGAACCTAGTAACGGCTAGGAAATTGTGGAGCAACATAACGACGACGCTCGTGCAAGAGACGCCGAGGCGTACGTCTATTACCGAATGGTATGGAAAGAATTACACTAGTATGGATCATGTTTAATTGTGTTTAATTGGGGAGACAAGATAGGTCTTAAGGCTAATGTGGACGTGTGATTGTCGAATACAATCGTGTTGTGTATGATCGCGTAATCGTAACCATCACCCTTGAGAGACATTCTTGAGTCTCGAGCTCCTCTGAATGCAGGCATTACTACTTGGCATGTTTGATTCCCAATGTTATAGTACGATGGAACCTACGGGTAGAGACTTGTGATGGCATGAGAGGTCGTGAGAAGTGACGAATTAAGGTGATAATGCGTCCCTTAATTCCGAATCCATTCGTATGCCAAGTAACTACAAGGATCCATGACCCGGGTCGTCTTCTAGACGTAGAAGCGGACGAGAAGAGGGGATGCCTTGATAAGGTTATCGATTAGTGATAGATTGTGAGTTGACAAGACTCAAGAACATGGATCCATATAGTGTGTGTGAGTACTCAAAGTCATCCCCCTTCCCTTTTGACTTGAGTTAGGCTTGTTAGAACCTTGTTAAGCCGAGAGGACGTATAAGATAGGGAACTCACTGAGATTGATGTATCTCACCCCATGTTGTTGTTGTTTACATCACAGGTACTACAGTTTCGGCGAAGGGTAAGGACAAAGTTGTTTGACTTTTCCTTACAGATCGTAGCTTTTGTGTGGCAAGGCTTCCGTTGTGAAGATTTTTGGGATCATTATTTGATCTAGTTCTTAGTATTTATCTTTGGATCATCTTGTATATGTATTATGCCATAGTTTTTTTATTAGGTGTTTCATTTTGGGCATGTATATGTATAATGTGTTTACTAGGGACTTGTATATTTCAATACCAATCGTGGTATTCATGTATAATAAATGCTTTGATGTATTATATTATATATGGGCGTTACAGCACTAGCTTTCAAGTGGTAGCAAAGGGGGACTACTGGCCTCCATACGAAGGCGAAATTGTGTGGCATAATGATTTGATGAGAAGAAATAAAAAGGGTCACCCTAACAACACCCGTATTCGAACGGAGATGAATGCAGCAGACAAAATGGTGAGGTTATGTGGTTTGTGCCGCTAGCCAGGACATAATCACACCAAGTGTCCCAATGTGGGCTCTAGCACAACATCATATTTTCAACTGTAAACTTGTCAATTTATAACATCAACAAATTTTATTTCATTGATGTCATACCTAAGCGATTCCAACAACATTACATAACAGAACATAACTTAATAGCTAAACATCAATAAATAACAACGACATAACCTAATACCAAATCAGAAAATAACAACAACATACTGAAAATAAACAACTCAACACATCAACTTATCTTGGAAATTACAACCATCAAGTTAATTTTCTTTGGATTCATCATCATCATAAGGACACCAACATCATTTTGCACTTTTCTCCAAGTGCGGGTGACTCCATTTGGACCAGACTCCTCAACCTGCCTCTCAATCTTCCTGGTCTTTTCACCTGCCTGAAATTATCCTTCTAGCCAGCGATACAGTTCCCTATGCAAATGCTCCAGCGTCTGCGTGTTCCAGAGTATCATCTTTATTGGAGGCTTTGTTGCTGAGAATACAACTAGGGAATTTCTCTTCATTAGTGGAAATGTTGGAAACGGTTCCTCTGGTGTTGTTGATGATGATGATGGACGATGATTTAACCACTCAGACATGGTGTTGGGAAGGGGAGAGATTAGGGTAATGGTGAGAAGTGTTGAGAAGGGGAGAGATTAGGGTTATGGTAAAAAGTGTTGTGGAGTAACTAAAACATGAGGCTGCAGTCTCATTTATAGCCACATGAAACACTGTAGCACCATTAATTTAATCAATTTTAAAAATTAAAATAAAATTTAAAAAAAAAAAAAAAAAAGGACATAAACTGAGGCGCCATATGGTATGGCGCTTCCCTCCTGGCATTTAAAAAAGATTAGGGCACATTAATTTAGCTTGAGGCGCCATATGGGATGACATGTGCCCTTTGACTGAGGCGCCATACCATATGGCGCCACCCTGTTAAATGTTTTCCAAACCACGTTTGGGTCATTTTTTTGAAATTTTACTGTTTTGGTATATTTTTTTAATAGATAAGTTATATTAAAAAAAATTCGCATATATATGCTATTGAATTATCTTTTCTACTAATTATTTTATGGTTATTTAAACTTAAAATCTTACATCTATTTAGAGAAGAGTTCTACTCTATCAACATATCAAAAGATAAAAAATAAATAAGCAGGATTTTACTAGTTACCATATTAACATACGTAATGCAAGGAAGTACAACAAGAAAACCAAAAACGTGTGAAAGACCGCATCTCTCATGCTTATATTTTAATATTTTAAACTATAATATGCCAAAAGAAAACCCTTTGGACTAGATAATATCTTCAACTGGAGGAGAAAAGAAAATATCTTCAGTGCACTGTTTTGCCATCAGTGGCTACTATCGTTATCTATGAAATCTACTTTCAAACAAGGAAATTATAGTTTCTACACAAATTTCTCATCGCATTCTAAAATCTTAGTTTTCTCCCAAATCATAAACCACATAAGCAAGGTGAGGATGGAAGAATGTAAATGCACACACACAGTGAAGTGAAGTGAAAAAGCTCTCACTTAAATCATGAATTCTAAAAAACCACAGTTGACTGAAAGATTGTGGATGACTCCGTTCTATTGTGTAAGAGTTGTGTGCTTTCGAAATTATGAACTATTTGCAGGTAAAATCTGTCTCAGTTTATTCAAACTGTATATCCTGAGTTTTGGTTTTTATAAAAAATTCATGAGTTATACTAATGTATAATTTCTGTTTCGGTGAGTTCAATCAAACATTACATTTTTTTATAATAAAAAATAATTGTAAATTTTATTTTTTTATTGTTGAATAATCTTTGGATTAAACCATTTCCATTTATTTATTTATTTATTTATGCTTGAATTTTTGTATTAGGACTTAGACGTGTTTTGCATTATAGTGTTTTTCTTTATAGGGTCAAATATGGTATTGCCTAAAATTTTTGTAGTTAAGTTTATACACTTCTGATGTTGGCTTGGAGATTAAGTTTTGTCCTATAGTTTATAGACTTTTTACATTGATTCTATTATAACTGTTTAATGATTAATTGTTTTTAATTTTAACTAGTTTTATAATTGTATACAAGTATAATTGTGATATATATGTAGTGTAGAAATTTTTACTTTGTATAACACACTTATGCATGATCAAGTGTACTTTATTTTTTAGATTCCCTGCTAAATGAATATCTTTTTATCAATTTTTTTTATAAGCAATTTGTATTAAAAGAGGAGAAACAGGGATTCTCCAACCCGATACAAAAAACCAATCAAAAGAGAGGGAAAACGAATCCCTAAAAATTACAAAAAATCTATAGGATGTTTCATCCAATCGTAAAAACTACATCTCCTTCGACCAAGTTCCAACCATCTCCAAGAAAGGGTAACAACACTGTTAAATAAGACCTCGACATCGAAGAAACCATCTTTAAAGAGAATATTGCTTCTTTTGCTCCAAATGCACCAAATAGCAATAATCCACACAAAACAACTGATATCCTCCTTATACTTATCGTACAAAGCCAAGAACCAACGCAAGGCATGATTGCTAATGGAGTTAGACGAAACCGGCGGATATCCTAACCAATAAGCAATTTTAAACCACAATTGGTAAACCTTAGGACAGTTAAGAAATAAGTGTGTAACATTCTCATCCTCAAGAAAACACAACACGCAAACCTTATCGTGAGGGGAAACAACGATACCCTTTAGAGCCAGGTTATCACGAGTAGGGAGCCTGTTGCAAATCATCCTCCAGCAAAAAATCTTAATCTTCAAAGGTGTGCAAGATTTCCAAACGACCCTTAGCATCAACACGTCAGAATCATGAAGAATAATACCCGGATAAACGTCAATCAAGTTAACATAGCAAGAACGCACCGAGAAAACCTTAGAAGTATCCAAGTTCCACACCCAAGCGTCCTCCGCGTTATGATTCACCTGGATATGCTTCACAATGTTATGCAAAAGGGTAATAGAAATCATATTTATTCTATCTCAGGCAGCCAAGAGTCGTCAAAAGACCAATACCAAGAGTCCTGCTCCCAAAAACCATAATCAGCGACCACATTGTTTTGATTATTCGCTGCTAAGTACAGGCCTGGAAAAATATCTTTTAACACCCGATCCCCGCACCAGAAGGACTGCCAGAATAGAACACTGTTACCGCAACCTAAAACAGAAGCATTAGCGGTCTGGAAACAGAATGCGGACCCAATCCTTCTAAGGCTAAGGATGTCACGCATCCAAAGCGAGGGTAGCAACAGGGAGGATAGCAGAGTCTGAGTTCTGCGCCCAAAAGGAGAGGCTGCCATAACGAAAAGTCAAAAATTCACGCCAAATTTCTTTTCCACCGACATGAAATTTCCACAACCATTTGCATAATAGCGCTTTGTTGAACATCCCTATATGTTTAATACCAAGACCACCCTTGTTGATAGGTTTGCACAACTTATTCCAACTTATCCAAGCGATGCTACTTTTAACCGCCGAGCCGGACCAAAGGAACCTCCGTTGAATCGCAATCATTTCTTTGACTACTTTAGAGGGAACCTTGTAAAATGATAAATAGTGGACATGCATATTAACAAGAACAGAGTTTAGTAACGTAACTCTACCACCAATAGACAAGTTTCTACCAACCCAAGAGTTTAAACGAGATTTTAACGAAACTATAACCGGTTTCCAAAACGACCCTCGCCTATGATTACCTCCTATGGTAACACCAAGAAATTTGAACGGGAAAGAGCCGGAGCTGCAAAAAAGAAAGCTTTCAGCAGCTTTAATAAATTCAGACTGCAGGCCAATACCAAAGATGCAGCTTTTCGAGAAATTAATTTTAAGACCTGAAACTGCTTTGAAACCTCTAAGAATAGACTTCAATACCCAAAGATTATTATAACCTCCATCGCAAATCAACAAAGTATCGTCGGCGAACTGCAAAATCGCAACCGACACATCATCGTTAAACCCATATCCTGAAAACACGTTAAGGCTAGATGCACGTCTAACCAAAACAGCCAGAGTTTCTGCAATAAGAACAAAAAGGAAGGGGGCAAGTGGGTCGCCTTGCTTAAGACCTCTGAAAGCCTTGAAATCACCCGTAGGACTACCATTAACCAATACAGAAACAAAGCTGGAATAAATAGAACCTTGAATCCACTTAATCCAATTTGGCCCGAAATTCATTTATCTAAGCACGTGTAACAAGAAATTCCAATCTACACAATCGTAGGCTTTGGTGAAGTCTACCTTAAGCAGAAGGCAGCTTTTCTTATCTCTTCTAGCCGAATCTATTATCTCGTTCGCGAGAAGCACACCATCCATTAAACTTCTACCAGGAATAAACGCCGTTTGGACCAGTGAAACAAGACTAGAAATAACAGGAGACAGTCTAGCCGCAAGAATCTTTCAAAATAACTTTAGAAATGCACCCAACAAGGCTAATGGGCCTATATTCACCAAAATCTTAGGGGCTGTCTACTTTTGGGATCAAACCAATAAACGATGAAGAGAAAGCTTTCGGTAACGTACCAGAAGAGGAAAAATGAACCAGGTACTGAGCAAAGTCCATGCCGATAATATCCCAACAATACTTGATGAATTTGAACAAAAAACCATCAGGGCCAGGGGACTTACCTCCCTCACAAGCAAAGACAGCACTACGAATTTCTTCAAGAGAGAAAGCAGCTTCCAGGTTGAGCTTATCCTCAAAACTGAGTTTGTTGACATCGTTGAGACGAAGGATAGGTCTAGTGAAGTCAGCCCTGGAAAACTTGGCCATAAAGTAATCACGAGCCGCCCTTTTAATAAGAACAGGGTCTTAGATCAAATTATCATCCACGCCTATAGCAGGAATATAGTTTGCTCTTTCCCTTGCCTTTAAAGAAGAGTGAAAAAACCTGCTGTTGGTATCTCCTTCCTCCAGCATCCCTAGATTGTTCAAATAACATACTTTCTTTAAATCTTAGGTTGCTCCACAATAACTCTTGAGCCTCTACTTTCTTTTTTAAATCCGCGTCAGATAATCCTTCCAAGTTACCTTCCACCATCTCGTCTAAATCATTAATAGCGTCTATACTATTATCAATCTTGAGGTCGATCCAACCGAAGACTTGAACGTTCCACTTTTTCAGGCGAGCTTTAAGTGCAAGGAATTTTTATTTAAGAACAAAAGAAGGAGAACCTTGCACAGAAAAAGAATCCCACACTTCCTGAATAAAAGGTTTAAATTCCTTATGGTCCAACCAACAATTGAAGAAACGGAAAGGTTTAGGACCCGAATTAAAGTTGTTGGATTTGATCCACACAGGTCGGTGATCAGATATATCACGCTTACCAACCAATTGAGCCTTAAACTACCAATAATCTATAAGGAAATCAACAATTAAAAACCTATAAAGCCTGCTACAACTCAAACCGTTTGAATTGAACCAAGTGAACTGGTTGCCAAAGAAGGGGAGATCTGTTAGGTTGAGTTCATTAATAAATGATCGAAACTCCTGGCAATCTCTAAGAACAGAAGAGCAACTACCCTTCCTCTCCTCTCTACATTTAACCGAGTTGAAATCACCCGCTATTAACTAACTACCTCCAGGGTTTTTAGCTTTGAAATCAATAAGGTCGGCCCAAAATTTGCATTTTTCTCTAAGTCCACTAGGAGAATAAACTTTAACCACGAACAGTAAGGTTTCCCTCCAATCAAAGATAGAACAAATAAAGCCATAACCTTTAACAGAAGAAATAAGGGTAAACAATCCTTTTCTCCAGACAGTCAAGAGACCACCTGAGGCACCCTCAGATCCACTAGCAAACCACTCAAAACCCCCTTTACCCCATAAACTTTTAACGAACGATTCATTCATACTAGAGATCTTAGTTTCTTGGAGTAAGCACAAGTCAAAATTACCTTTCAACAAAGTACTTTGAATGCACCTTCTTTTGAGAGGTAAGTTACACCCACGAACATTATAGGAGGCAAAAATCATTTCACACCATTGCCAACAACCTTCCTGCGAGAGAATTCAGCTCTGTCACGCGTTTCATGGTCTCTGATAACCTTCTCAAAAACTTCGTCATCTTCGTCAACTTCAATACCCAAGAGCTTAACCGATTCCATCACTTTCCTAGGAACACTATCCAAATCCACCTTACACCTAGAATTGCTCCTGCAGATATCTGAATCATCGATCGAGAAAGCACTCTCAGGAATAACAGAAAGCTCATCGTCTTCTGCAATAAAGGGCAGTTCCGGGTGGATGTTCTTAGCAGGAGAAAGGGAAATCCTAGATTTAGTAGGAACACGCTTCAACAAAATAGAAGGAGAAGCACTGATTAGGGACGAATAGAACAATGGATAAGCACCGTTTTATCAATTATTTTAAAACCCCTCATTATTTAAAGAAAGGTTGCATATTTTTTAATACTTAATGTATAATTTATTATTATTTTTAGTTTTATCCTTAAAATTAACATATCTAATCATTTTTTAAAAATCAAGTATTACTCAAATAAGATACTTTTTATGAGACGATAGAAGTAAGTTATTTTTCCACAATTTTAAAATATCAAATTCTTTAAAGTTTTAACATTTTAATTTCTTGTTAAACCATAATTCAAATTGATACACGAAATGAGTTTAAATATATATTTTTTACGAATCGCTCCTCCCTATAACGTTTAGTGATAAATATTAAATATGATCTTGTTCTAATATATCGTAAATTGTTGATCAAGGTGTGAACAAGATCAAATGCTAAAATGTAAGTGGATTGAAGGAAATTTTAGCTAATTCCTTTTTTCAATAGGACCAAGAGGAGGATCTCATTCTTTGCGTGGGCGGATAGTGGATGGTTGAGATTGGCTGCTTTGCCGATCCTTACGCAAATTTGGCCCTTATCTTACTTCCTTCGGTTTGCTTAGCAAGATCAGGAAGATTGTGAGGCTGGTTGAGCAGTCTGGTCCAAACGGAGTTACCCGGACTAGGAGAAAAGTGGAAAATGATGCTGGTGTATTCATGATGATGTTAACACCAAAGAAAATTAGCTTAATGGTTGTAAAATCATAGATAAGCTTATTCGTTGAGTTGTTTCGTTTGGGTATGTTATTGTTATTTTCTGATTTGGTATTAGGTTATGTCGTTCTTATTTGTTGATGTTAAGCTATTAAGTTATGCTCTGTTATGTTATGTCATTGTATTTGCTTATGAATGTCATCAATGAAATAAAATTTGTTGTTGTTATAAGTAGACAAGTTTAAAGTTGAAACTGTGATGTTTTGCTATAGCCCACATTGGGACACTTGGTACGATTGTGTCCCGGCTGGCGGCACAAACCACATAACCTCACCATTTTGTCTGCTGCATCCATCTCTGTTCAAATACGGGTGCTATTAGGGCGACCCTTTTTATTTCTTCGCATCAAATCATTATGCCACACAATTTCTCGTTCGTATGGAGGCCAGTAGTCCTCCTTTGCTACCACTTGAAAGCTTGTGCCGTAGACATTGCATAGAGTAATGACTTGGTGAAGAATAAAGAGATAGTTGGTTGGGTCCAGCCTGGCCTTGGAACATGCTGCTATAACATGGGAGCAAGGCATATGAAATTCCTAAAATTTTCCACAGTCACACCAACTCCTATCGAGTTCCACTCGGTAACATCCCCTAGGCCTCCCTTCATTGTGATCAATAGACTCTGCAACACTGAAGTGACCTTTAGTACGATCAAAGACCGTGACCACAAGTGTGTTGGCCTACAACCCATAGCCCCCCGCAAATGAACACCCCATCGTCCTACAACCAATAAACACAATCGTCCTACAACAAACAAACCCACCCACTATTTGACTACCAGACCCCATATCAACCACTGGATCAGTACCAACACCCTTCAATGTAACATTTCGGCCAACCATACCTTCCACAGCCAACCCAACCCCCCTTACAAACTACGAAAACATGGGCATGCAATTAGATTACGGAAGCGTGGTTGGCGGAACCCCCCGGCTATTGGGGACAGATGCTTCAAAATTGTCTGATATGCCGGGACCATCTCAGCAGACGCAAAGGCCAGGCACACCTCAACAAAATCGTGGTAGACAAAGACGCCGCGCAAGAGCCCCGACATGTGTAACCGGTGGACATTTAGATAGGCACGAACATTAAATTTTTGTTTATCATCAGTTGTACTAATTTTTATTCTAAACATTGTTATGTATTTTTGGTCGGTGCCTTTTTTGTACGTGGGTTAGGATACCCCTTGTATCCTTTGAATATATTTACTTATTAAAAAAACATCTTCTGCTGCTTCTTCATACATCATTAGTTGAAATGTTACTACTGTAAATGATTGTAATATCATTAATACATTCTCAATTAGAAACATCATTTATTGCAATTTCCTTATCATTTAGAGCAATCTAAATTATAAAAGAAATCATACATATCATTTATTGAGTTTAATCACAAAAATAAAAGAATTTGAAAATCATTCCATACCTTATTATAAAATTGTCTCTTTTTTTATTCAAAAGAGAGATTTCACCTTTTTAGCGTGAACGAATACGAAGTTGTCAATACTTACTTTAAGAAAATGATAAAAAAAGTTATTTTTTAGTATTAAATAATTCAAAGACCCAATCATGGAAAAATTGTATTGTTTCAAATCCTAATCTAAATTGATTAAAACACCTACTACTAGTACTAAATAAGCATTCTAAATCGAAGGTAGCATTGGAGGACTATAAGGAGAGCACTATCGTGATGGAAAAGGTGGATGAGAGGAGAATGTTAACTAGGAAGACGAACAATATCGGTTTTAAATGATTATCAGATCTTTAAACATTAGAGGAGGCGGGTCTCTTTTGAAGAGAAGAATGGTAGTCAGATTATCAAAAAAGGGAGAGCGGAAGTGTTTCTTTTACAAGAAACTAAGTTGTCTACTTTTAAGGTGGGGATGGCCAAGAGTTTCTGGAATGGTGAGAAAGTTGGTTTCTCATTTCTTGAATCGAGGGGTGCCTCGGGAGGTCTTGCTATTTTGTGGAAGGAAGGAGAATTAGAAGTGGTTTGTAGCTTCAGAGGTGAGGGGTTTTTGGGCATCAAAGTGGTTTAGAGAAGTTTTACTTATTATATTGTGAATGTTTACTCTTCGTGCGAGTTATCCAATAAGAGGGTTTTATGGAATTCTTTATTAGTCCTTAAATCCAGGTTCTCGGATGGAGATTGGGTTATGGTTGGTGATTTTAACGCGGTGAAGAATAACTTTGAGAGGAAAGGGAACGCTAGATGGAATAAAAGTACCGAGATGAAGGAGTTTGGTATGTTCATTGATAAGAGTTCATTAGTGGACGTTCCTTGTAAAGGGAAGAGGTTTAGTTGGTTTAGCAGAGACGGGAAGGCTATGGGTAGAATTGACCGTTTTCTTGTGTTAGACGCTATTGTGAACAAGTGGGGGATAGTGGGTCAATTGATTGGAGAGAGGGACGTATCAGATCATTGTCCGATATGGTTAGTTGGTGACACAGAGGATTGGGGTCCGAAGCCTTTTAAGTTCAATAATGAATGGTTTGATAACAAAGATTTCGTTCCTTTTGTGGAAAAGGAATGGAAGAAATTGGTGGTTTGTGGTAGAAGTGACTTCGTATTGAAGGAGAAATTGAGATTGATTAAAGGTAGATTAAAGTGGTGGAATGAAAACGTCTTTGGGAGGTATGAGTTAGAAGTGGAGGAGGGGGTTATGGAGATTAATGAGGCGTATGATCTTTTAAACTATGTGGAAGAGCATGAGGTTGATGGAGTTCTAGGGAAGAGGAAAGAAGCGACTAGTCGGTTTTGGTTAAACTTAAAGATTAAGGAGAATATGTTAATTCAAAAGTCTCGGTTGAAATGGATTAATGATGGGGATAACAATAGTAGTTTTTTTCACAAAGTCATGAAGGAGAGGAGGAGGAGAAATCATATTGGTATGATTAATACCGTCAATGGTAGGGTGGGTACGGTTAGTTTAGTGAAGAAGGAGGTGTTTGATCATTTCTCTAAGAAATTTAAGGAAGATGTTGTGGAGAGGCCTCTTTTAGAAGGGGTTCATTTTCATTCCCTCTCGTCTTTGGAGAGTGATTCTCTTGAAGCTCCCTTTTCCGAGGGGGAGATTAAAGAGGCTGTTTGGAGTTGTGGGGGATCGAAGAGCCCGGGTCCCGATGGTTTTTCGCTTTTGTTTATTCGTAATTGTTGGGTTTTTTTGAAAGATGATGTTGTGAATTTCTTTAATACTTTTCATTCGGGGACGTTATTGTCTAAATCTATCACTTCGTCTTTCTTGACGTTGATCCTGAAGATCCCGAATCCTTTAGGGCTTGATGATTATATGCCTATTTGTTTGGTCGGTTGTCTCTATAAGATCACTTCGAAACTTTTGTCGGGTAGATTGAAAGTGGTTTTAGATTCTTTGATTTCCCCTTGTCAAAGTGCTTTTGTGCCCGGTAGGCAACTCCTTGATGGGGTGTTGGTTGCTAACAAAGTGGTCGACTTTTACTCTAAGGAAGACAAGAGTTGTATTCTCTTTAAGGTGGATTTTGAAAAGGCATATGATAAGGTTAATTGGAACTTCACTAGATATATGATGAAAAGGATGGGTTTCGAGGGGAGATGGATGAGATGGTTGGATCTTTTGTTATTTAATAGTAATATGTCGGTGCTTGTGAATGGGAGTCCTACGAAGGAATTTAGGGTGGAAAGAGGATTGAGACAAGGAGATCCTCTTTCTCCCTTTATTTTTGTGATTGTGGAGGAGGGTCTTTCGGGGTTAATAAACAAGGCGGTGGATATTGGGGTGTATGGTGGGGCGGTTATTAATAGATCGTGTTCGGTGGATATTATTCAATTTGTGGATGACACATTATTGTTCGGGGAATCCTCTTGGAACCAAATTTGGGCTATAAAGGCGGTTCTTAGAAGTTTCAAGATCATGTCGGGATTAGGTATTAACTATCATAAGAGTAAGTTGATTGGGATCAATTTGGGTTCTCGCTTTGTGGAAGCGGCGACTTATTTTTTTTCTTGTAAAGTGGAGGATTGTAAGTTTATATTTCTTGGGATCCCTATAGGGTTTAATCCGAGAAGGATTTCAACTTGGAAGCCTTTGGTGGATAAGATTAAGAAGCGGTTAGATAATTGGAAGAATCGTTTTCTTAGTTTTGGCGGTAGAATTAATCTCTTAAAGTCGGTTTTGTGCTCCATTTCGATTTTTTGGCTTTCTTTTTATAGGATGTCGATTAAGATTGTGAATGAAATCACTAGTTTGCAAAGTAATTTCTTGTGGGGTGGGTCCAAGGAGAAGAGGAGGATTCATTGGATAGGGTGGAAGGATGTTTGTAAGCCTTTGAGTAAAGGAGGCTTCAGGATTAGAAGGATTGAGGATTTCAACATAGCACTATTGCTTAAGTGGAGGTGGCGTATCCTTAAGGGATCAGATTCTCTTTGGTATTGGATTTTGAAAGCTCGCTATGGTGATATTAATTTGGCGTTGATTAGTGGTCATTATTCTTATGACTCTAATTGTTCTCATTCGGTGTGGTGGAGAGATTTGGGCAATATTGATAATAAATTAAAGGTGAATTTTTTCGCTAAGAGTTGTAGATTCGAGGTTGTAAATGGAATGACGACATCTTTTTGGCACGCTTATTGGTTGGATAATTTTTGTCTTAAGGATGAATTTCCTTTTGTTTTTTAGGCTTCAAAGTTTAAATTAGTCTCGGTGGGAGGTATGGGAGGTTGGGTGGATGGTAGTTGGGTGTGGAGTTATTTGGGCATTATTCATGAGTCGGGTGCTGACTTGGTGGTTGGTTTGGAGCAATTATGTTGTTTGATGGAAGGCCGCGGGCCGTCTTCGTCTAGTCATGATATTGTGAGGTGGAAACCCGATGATGCTGCTGGTTTTACTGTGCTTTCGTGTGTGGAATTGATTCAAAATTGTAGAAATTTTAATGTTGGTATTGCTGATCCTGAGAGTCTGGTAGCGGTTAATGTTTTTTCTCCTGCTGTTAGTTCCTTAGCGGTCTCTTCTGGTCATAGGCAATGTGGTTGTAGTTCAGTTTTTGGAGCTGGTTATTGTGGCTGCGTTTTCTCTAGGAACGACAGCAGTTTGGCTGCTACTATGGGTTAGCCTGTCGCTGGTTGTGGAGGCAATACGCCGGATGGGCCTGTGATAGGTCCGGGTGTTTCTGGCTTTGTTTCGGGTGGCGAGAGCAGTCGTACGGCTGGTGGTGCTAACGGGCCTGTTGCAGATTGGTTTTGGAGAAAGTTATGGAAGTTGGGGGTTCCTATGAAGGTTAAGGCTTTCGCGTGCCGGTTAATTAAGGATAGGTTGCCTTCTAAAGTCAATCTTAGGCGGCGCGGTATTAGTTTTTCGAATTCTTCCACGGTTTGTGTATTTTGTTCCTCGGTTGAAGAATCCTTGGAGCATTTTTTGTTGGGTTGTATAGTGGTGAAATTGATTTGGAGGGAGATAAGGGAGTGGATTGGTTTTATGGATATTTCGGTTTTAGACGATGGGTGTTTCCAACATAGTTTTTGATGTTGGTTTAATTTTTCTTATCTGGGAAAGAATTATCTAGGAAGGCGGGTGTTATTTGGTTGGCAATTTGGTGGAATATTAGGACTCTCAGGAATATCATTATTTTCGAGAGGAACTCGTGGAATGTCCTTGATACGGTTTGGAATCACTACAAGAAAACCCTGTTTTAGCGTCGGCCATAAAACCCTAGCTAAACCCCAAAAAACCGACGCTACAAGGGTTTAGCGTCTGCTTAGCGTCGGGGTCGAGGCGGAGTTTCCTAAGCTGAAAGTTAGTTACATTTAGCGTCGGCCTCTATGAGACACTGGTTTAGCGTCGGCCTTTGCTTATGCTACTGTAACGCTAATTGGTGTCCCTACAAATACTGAGTTAACGTCGGTTGTAACCGACGCTATGTATTCCCAGGTGTCATTTTTTGATTGAGTTGGCCTATGTCCATGTTATTATATAGCGTCGGCCTTTGACCGCCACTACAAAGCTTAGTCAGCAATTTATTTTGATCTAGCGTCGGTGTCGAGGCTGACACTACTAGATTTAGACAGTAAATCATTTAACGTTAGCGTCAGTGTCGTAGCCGACACTACTAGATTTAGACAGCAAATCATTTCACATTAGCGTCGGCGTCATGGCCGACACTACTAGATTTAGACAACAAATTATTTCGCGTTAGCGTCGGCGTCGTGGGCGACACTAATATATTTAGACAACAAATCATTTCACGTTAGCGTCAGCGTTGTGGCCGACACTACTAGATTTAGACGGCAAATCATTTCACATTAGCGTCGGCGTCGTGGCCGACACTACTAGATTTAGACAGCGATTTATTGATTTGGTTGATTGTAACCTGTTTTTATCAAAACCTGTTTATTATCAATTTAATCAATACGATTATCTATGTTAATCAAAACCTGATTATTAATCAATACGATTATCTATGTTAATCAAAACCTGATTATTAATCAATACGATTATCTATGTTAATCAAAACCTGAATATTAATCAAAACCTGATTGTTAATCAAAACCTGATTGTTAATACTTCAAAATACATAATCCCAATACATCAACATCAAAATACTAATGACTTTCAAATTACACCAACATCAAAATATAATGAGTTCTAAAATACTAATAATCTCCTAAACGATCTACGTACTAATCATGATAACCAACATCAATTTCCTCGTCATCATCCTCATAATCCTCCTCGTCCTGTAACATCCAAAATAAATAATCATGAGTCAGAGACATTGTAATACCCCATATTTTTTAAATGCTCAGTTGGATATCAGATGAGATTAGATGAGTACCTATGTGCTCTATCTTTGGTAAATTGGATTAATGGAATCCTCTAAGTACTTTAAGTATTGACATTTGGGATCAATAGAGCAACTGGAAAACTCTGAAGAGATCAATTATTTTATTAAAAAGATGGAATAAAAATTAGTAGTTCGAGAGAGAATTTTAAGGTAACTCTAATAATTGATCAATTGGTTGAGACGACAAAATATCAATTGGAGATATTTAAATCTATGGATTTATATTATATAATAATGATTATGTATATATATATATATATATATATATATATATATATATATATATATATATATATATATATATATATATATATATAAGAGAAAAAGAAGAAAAGAAGTAGTAAGAAGAAGAAGAAAAGAGAAAGAAGAGAAGGAAGAGAGAAAGAAGAAGAGAAAGAAGGAAAAGCTTGAGGAGAAGCTCATGGATCATCATCATCTTCTTCAAACTCCTCTTCGACTATCAGGTGGGTTCTAGTTAGAAAGTCTAAGTTCTAGAATTAAGGATTTAGAACTTATGTTAGTTTTGAGAGAAAATGATTAAATGGAGAAATCAATGAAATCTAACGGATGATTTGATGAAATGCATGTCTAAATGTGTTATAACATGTTATTTGGGCCATGGGGTGCAATAATATCATATGGGTTGAAGGTTTTGAACATTTTTAGGTCCCAAACCCGTTTTGGGAGAATTCTGGTTCGTCCAGATTCGCCAGGCGAGTAGGTGGCGAGTCTGCTTCGCCAGGGATTCGCCAGGCAAATTTGTCTGGGACAGCAAAAACATTGTTTTCGTATTTTTGTCATAACTTTTGATCCGTAACTCCGTTTGACGTGCGGTCGGAAGCGTTGGAAAGCTAATTTCATAATCTTTGTGATGGTAAGGTATAAACATGATTATATGTCATGGATTGATATGGTAGAGTTGAATATTGTGATGAATGTGAAAAATGTGGTTTATGTTTCGACCAAAATTCATGAATCGGGAATCCGATTGATACGAGTCCAAAGCCTTTGGAAAGATGATCCAATAAGGTAGTGAATGGTGATGTGAGACCATGATATAACCAAGGATGCTTGGTAGAGAATAGGGAGGGCATATATGCCTTAAAATGTGTGTGAACTCCTATGTGAAAAGTGATGTTTTTATGTGTTGTGTGATTATATGTGTTTACTTGTAATACTTGTGTTATGCCATATCTATCTAATATTGTTGTTAAAATGAATGAGAGAATATGCATGTTAAAATGAATTAGGAAGAATGAGGAAACTTTACCCCAAAACAAATGGCATAGTTAAGATTGATATAATTCTAGGTTGTGTTTAGATTTGTGATAGAAACTCTGGATGGCGACGCTCATGCATTCACTGACGAGTTCTACCCTGGAGTAGATAACCTAGATGACGATGCTTGGGCAAATGATGTATAACGGTGCATCCATGACGAGTATTGGTCTAGGAGAGAGTAAACTCTAGTATGGAACATGTGTGAACCATTGTGATTTATGAGAAAAGGCAAGAGAGGCCTTAAGGCTAATATGGCCTTGTGATTGTCGAATACAATCATGTTTATGTATATGATCACGTAATCGTAACCGTTTATTTGAGTTGCAGTTTCATGAGTCTCTAGCTCATCTGAAACAAGGCATGGTACTTGGCAGGTTTTATTCCCGTGTGTAGTACGAATGGAGCCTATATATAAAGGTAAAGAGACTTGTGACGGTGTACGGGCCGTGTGAAGTGACGAATTAAGGCGATAATGTGTCCCTTAATTCCGAATCCATTTCGTATGCCAAGTAAATTACAAGGATCCATGACTCGGGTCGACTTCTAGACGTAGAAGCGGACGGGAAAAGAGGATGCCTTGGTACAGGTTATCGATTAGTGATATTGTGAGTTGGTGAACTCATGACATGTTTCCATATAGTGTGAGATTGTGAACTCAAAGTCATTTCCCTTCCCCTTGACTTGAGTTAGGATTGGTTAGAACCTTGTAAGCCGAGAGAATCTATAAGATAGGGAACTCACTGAGATTTGATGTATCTCACCTCACTATAGTTGCTATATTTCAGGTTTGGGTTGCAGGTTTGGTTTACAAGTGGAACGATGCTGAGATGTTTCAAGAGAAGCTTGGCTTTAGTATTTTCGCTGTGTATTATTTTGTTGTATATAATTAAGGATATTGTATATTATTCTTAGATTTTTAATTTTGGCTAGTTTCCATGACTTGTGCCATATGTTGTATTTTATGTTTTAGAAATGGTCAAGTATGTGAATTACGCCATTAGGTACTTATGATGGTGTCAGTACCAAATAAAATGCTTGTATTGTATTATTCTAGATAGATATTATATAGGGCATTACAGTTGGTATCAGAGCTGGTCGTATCCTCGACCTAGCCTTGAAACATCATAAGTAAATCTATTCCTGCCTCTTAAGTGTGTCTTGCCATCATGAAACTTAATATCATACTATCTAGTGTTGGGCCTGATCAACCTAATACTATGTATGTGAGGGGTAGAATCATGGTTGAGCGACTACGAGGACTCTGTAGTGTTGTCGAAACTTGTACTGTGAGGGTAGGCTCAAGCCAAGAGTTAGTAGTGCAGAGTTTTGGTTAGCTCAGTTAAGGTCTTAGTAGAAGTTGTGATTTGGATAGCATGGAAATTAAAGAGTAGTGCGTTGTTCAAGCAAATCCTTTGGAATTTTGGAGCCTGAAAGTTAAGGATCTCTATTGGACGATTGGTTTAGGTATCAAGAAATATGTAGAATTGCTAGTAGAGCTAGATCGACCACTGTTATAGATAAAAATTTCAATTAATCTCATTCCGTGGAAAAGAAAGGTTGTTTGTGGAACGCGTGGCGTAAGGTCCGGAAGTGAGATAAGTTTTGGTGCTTTAGTTTCTAAGGTTGTTATGGTATCTTAAATGGACGAGAGTAGTTTAAGGAAGGTGTTTGGAACAATATCTTCCGACTGGTTAAAAATTTGAGAGTTAAGGAAGTTCGGCTTTTATAGGAACTTAAAGTAGTAGAGAAGTGTGTGAAGGAACACAAGAATGTGTTTACGTGCTTCAAGTGAAACAAGTATGTGTCGGACGAAGAGTGGGTGATGAATTGAGTATATTCAGTTATGTAGAGAGATTTAAGTTGAGATATTACTTCGGGATTTTCGGTACTCGATGAGAGGCCAAGTTGGAATTTGAAAATGTTTTGGTTTGGAAAAGTTGGATTTTGAGGTGTGGAAACCATGAAAACGCAGCAGAAAATTCTGCTTCTGGTGTGATTCTCCAGGCGAATCAGGAAATCGCCAGGCGAATGGGGTCTCGCCGCAGGTTCGCCAGGCGAAGTGCTGGCGAAGAGGAATTCTCTAGGCGAATTACTTAGTCGCCAGGCGAAAATGAAGAAACAGAACATGTGTAGCTACTGGAACTTTTGGGTTTTTATGAAATGAGGATTCGCCTCAGGTTCGCCGGGCAAAGTACTGGCGAAGTGGGATTCTCCAGGCGAAATCCTTACTCGCCAGGCGAATCTGGCTGTTTCCAATCATTTTCCTTTCTTCAGCAATTCATATCTTTTGACTCGGGTGTCTGATTTAAGTGTTCTTTATATCGATATGAAGCTATGAAAGTGTTATATGCTGTGGAAAGTGAAAATATTGTTTATGAGTTGGATTTTATTCGATGATTTCGAATAAACAGTATTTGGAATCTACCTTTTGTTGAAATAAGAACGTTGTTGTTTTAATTTCTCCAAGGAATTACATGTGAGAGAACAAGGTTGTATGTTTGATATGAGATGTCCATCAATTTCGTGGTACCGTATAATGGTTGTGTGTTGGGTTTTGCTTGTGGACGAATTAAGTTAAGTGGTGGCTAAAACCCTAGTATGTCGTCATTATTTTGGCTTTCCGCTAAGGTAGTTGTTGAATAGAGAATGAACTACCCCGCCGAAGATTTGTCGTGTGACCGCGACATAATTTGGAATTTTGCTTTGTCACTTGGTTGGAGTGTGTCGTCGACTTTGTCGGTTTTATCTCAAGTAGATCATGGTTATTGAATGTTGCACAAGTTAGGGAGCCACAAGTTGAGAATGATATTTCAAGTTAGAACAAACCGGATTGATGGTTTTGAGTAGAGAGGGCCTTTGAATGAAAAGGAATTGGTTTTCAGTTTCTGCAGTAGTGTTAACCTATTAACATAGTGTGGTTAACCGATTAACACATGCAAGGATAGTGCTTTGTACTGAATTTTGAGGAGTTAACCGATTGACCTCAGACGGGTAATCGATTAACATGTGTGCACATTGAAAAATCCCTTAAGAACCGCCATCTGTGTTTTGGTTACCTTGTGTTGCTCCGAGTGGAGAGTATTGTGCGAAGGGAAACGGAATTGCAAGTAAATGAAAGACGGAAGTGTGTTTTGGAATCGTAACTTGTGGAAAGGTGTTACGTAATTGGTCATTTGTTTAGACGACGAGGGAGTTTAACTTTTGGAGAAAGTAATCTTGTGAATTGTGTTGAGTAGGAGAAAGTCTTAAGTATATTGTTATCCCTACTAATGAGAGTCTTAAGGACGAAGTTGAGAAATATTCTCGAAGTGTTGATCTTGTAAAGATCGTATCGGTAATTTAATTTATGGTGTTATTAAGGAACGAACGGTTGGTCGGAGTTAGTAATTGATATCTTCTGGGAGTTCATGGTTTGGATTTAGACCCCATGAAAGTGGTACCAGTTGTGTGCAGTTGTGTTCTAACCAGAGAAGGAATTTGTAGGTTATCTTTCCAAGTACTAGTAAGAATTGGACGTTCTGAAGTAAGTATGTAACTGGGAATAATTTATGAAACAGAACGAATGAGAAGAGTTGACTTAACTGAGAAGTGTGGTATGGACTTCGAAAGTGTGTGTATGGGGAGTGTTGTACGTGAATTGGTGAGTAATATGGAAACTCACAATTGTACTTTGGACAGTTTAAGTTCCGATAAGTGGTGACTTGCATATGGTTGTAGTTCTATGTTGGTGTCACGTTGTTATTTGGTTGAGATCTCGAATCAACAAGGAACCTTGAGTAAGTCGAAAAACCGTAAGAATAATTGATATGGAATGTAGTAACCAGAATCGAAGGTTGTTAAACTATTTTGGATATATTATTTCGAGTTAGAGTAGATTTTAGAGTTGTATATGTTATGGTTATGGCAATGTAACTCCTGTGCTTCTATCGCCTGGAGAGTATTGGACCGATGATAAGATATTGTGTGTTGGCGAGGAAATTGTTCTATGAGAAGACGTCAGTAAGTTTCTTGTACCGCTGGTTAGTAAGGACCCCAGTGGATAAGTGTGTTTCTCCGCAGACTGTTAGCTAATTAGTAGTGTTTATGAATTCGTGGTGTTCCACTGTTTGGTTTTGGATTACGCAGTGGAAGGTGACAGATGAAAGAGTTAAGCCAGAATGATAAGGATTAGAAGGATTGTTACTTGTAGTATGGAAATAAGGAGTTTTTGTGTTAAGTGTGTTACCTTTGGTGTGGCACGAAAGAAAGGAAATATCGGATTGAATGAGTATAGTGTACAACATCAGGCTAGATGGAATTGGTAATTGAGTCATTTGACAATTTAGGAAGTGGGTTTGAACATTAAAGGAATTATGGTTTTCTGTGGTGACTCAGTGGGAGGGTATAGAATGGTATATTTCTTCCAAAGGTAAGATATGACCAAGTGTTTCAGTATGAAGGAATAACTAATTTTGAGGAGAAACAAAGTTAGGAGTTAACCCAATATTGGAACAAGAGTATAACTAAGGACACGAAGTTTGGTAATTCGTGAAAATAAGGATTTTGAATTATGAAGTCAAGTTGCAATCAGATTATGTCAGAAATTTTAACGGAGGTAGAGATTAAGAGTGGATCTAAGACAGTGATACAAGTTGCGGTTGTTGTCGAGTAGAGGAAATTCCAGGGCGAGTTTCAATTTAAGGGGGGGAGAGTGTAATACACCATATTATTTAAATGCTCAGTTGGATATCAGATGAGATTAGATGAGTACCTATGTGCTCTATCTTTGGTAAATTGGATTAATGGAATCCTCAAAGTACTTTAAGTATTGATATTTGGGATCAATAGAGCAACTGGAAAACTCTGAAGAGATTAATTATTTTATTAAAGAGACGGAATAATAATTAGTAGTTCGAGAGAGACTTTTAAGGTAACTCTAATAATTGATCAATTGGTTGAGACGACAAAATATCAATTGGAGATATTTTACTCTATGGATTTATATTATATAATAATGATTATGTGTGTGTATATATATATATATATAAGAGAAAAAGAAGAAAAGAAGTAGTAAGAAGAAGAAGAAAAGAGAAAGAAGAGAAGGAAGAGAGAAAGAAGAAGAGAAAGAAGGAAAAGCTTGAGGAGAAGCTCATGGATCATCATCACCTTCTTTAAACTCCTCTTCGACTATCAGGTGGGTTCTAGTTAGAAACTCTAAGTTCTAGAATTAAGGATTCAGAACTTAGGTTAGTTTTGAGAGAAAATGATTAAATGGAGAAATCAATGAAATCTAATGGATGATTTGATGAAATGCATGTCTAAATGTGTTATAACATGTTATTTGGGTCATGGGGTGCAATAATATCATATGGGTTCAAGGTTTTGGACATTTTTAGGTCCCAAACCCGTTTTGGGAGAATTCTGGGTCGTCCAGATTCGCCAGGCGAGTAGGTGGCGAGTCTGCTTCGCCAGGCGAATTTGTCTGGGACAGCAAAAACATTGTTTTCGTATTTTCGTCATAACTTTTGATCCGTAACTCCGTTTGACGTGCGGTCGGAAGCGTTGGAAAGCTAATTTCATAATCTTTGTGATGGTAAGGTAGAAACATGATTATATGTCATGGATTGATATGGTAGAGTTCAATATTGTGATGAATGTGAAAAATGTGGTTTATGTTTCGACCAAAATTCATGAATCGGGAATCCGATTGATACGAGTCCAAAGCCTTTGGAAAGATGATCCAATAAGGTAGTGAATGGTGATGTAAGACCATGATTTAACCAAGGATGCTTGGTAGAGAATAGGGAGGGCTTATATGCCTTAAAATGTGTGTGAACTCCTATGTGAAAAGTGATGTTTTTTGTGTTGTGTGATTATATGTGTTTACTAGTAATACTTGTGTTATGCCATATCTATCTAATATTGTTGTTAAAATGAATGAGAGAATATGCATGTTAAAATGAATTAGGAAGAGTGAGGAAACTTTACCCCAAAATAAATGGCATAGTTAAGATTGATATAATTCTAGGTTGTGTTTAGATTTGTGATAGAAACTCTGGATGGCGACGCTCGTGCATTCACTGACGAGTTCTGGCCTGGAGTAGATAACCTAGATGGCGATGCTCGGGCAGTTGATGTATAACGGTGCATCCGTGACGAGTATTGGTCTAGGAGAGAGTAAACACTAGTATGGAACATGTGTGAACCATTGTGATTTATGAGAAAAGGCAAGAGAGGCCTTAAGGCTAATATGGCCTTGTGATTGTCGAATACAATCACGTTTGTGTATATGATCACGTAATTTTAACCATTTATTTGAGTTGTAGTTTCATGAGTCTCGAGCTCCTCTGAAACAAGGCATGGTACTTGGCAGGTTTGATTCCCGTGTGTAGTACGAATGAAGCCTATATATAAATGTAAAGAGACTTGTGACGGTGTACGGGCCGTGTGAAGTGAGGAATTAAGGCGATAATGTGTCCCTTAATTCCGAATCCATTTCGCATGCCGAGTAAATTACAAGGATCCATGACTCGGGTCGACTTCTAGACGTAGAAACGGATGGGAAAAGAGTATGCCTTGGTACAGGTTATCGATTAGTGATATTGTGAGTTGGTGAACTCATGACATGTTTCCATATAGTGTGAGATTGTGAACTCAAAGTCATTTCCCTTCCCCTTGACTTGAGTTAGGATTGGTTAGAACCTTATAAAGCCGAGAGAATCTATAAGATAGGGAACTCACTGAGATTTGATGTATCTCACCCCACTATAGTTGCTATATTACAGGTTTGGGTTGCAGGTTTGGTTTACAAGTGGAGTGGTGCTGAGATGTTTCAAGAGAAGCTTGGGTTTAGTATTTCCGCGGTGTATTATTTTGTTGTATATAATTAAGGATATTGTATATTATTCTTAGATTTTTATTTTTTGCTAGTTTCCATGACTTGTGCCATATGTTGTATTTTATGTTTTAGAAATGGTCAAGTATGCGAATTACGCCATTAGGCACTTATGATGATGTCAGTACCAAATAAAATGCTTGTATTGTATTATTCTAGATAAATATTATACAGGGCATTACAGACATAAAGATTCAAAATAAATAGTCACTTAATTTTGATCAATCTTTAGCACACAGCAATAGCAGCAAATAAGATGAAAAACGAAAAATAACAACGAGTAAACAAATAAGATGAAAAAAATCAACCGACACAAAAAGTATTGTCATTGCTGCACTACTTGGAGCTGTTGAATCATCGATGCATAAAAAGACATGATATTTTTACTATAAGTAAAATTGACATCCATTTTTAAACAAAATTTCTTTGTTAAAGTAACATTCACCACCAAATTCGTTATAGAGATTCAATATAAGACAGAAAGGGCCAAAAAGCTATACATGTGACAGAAACCTTAACAAGGAAAAAATAAACCAAATAAGTCAGAAAACAGAAAGTTTGTGATTTTCCTAATTTCAAGATTTGAATTTTTCATGCATTCTCTGTCTATACAATTGTGATCCACCAATCTATAGCATGACTGTGTCAAATGCATGATTCTCTGTCTATACAATTTAAGACAATGTTTTGCTACAATTTGTAAGGATATGAACCAAAACAAAAACAACAAAAGGAGATTTTTCAAAGAATTATTCATAAACAAAATCAGCTACAAAAAGCATATGAAAGCCTTGTAAATTTCACCATAAGCAGTTATCAATCGAAAAAAATGAAGATTATGCAGTCCAACTGAATTTGATGAAAATCTAGATATTCTAAAAGAACCATTTGGACCACCATATTCCAAGATAATGTCAAATTTGTTGAGTGAAAGTTGCATGCACTTCTAGTATCTTTTTGAAAATAGAACGTACCGAATCGTTATAATCATGATGACCACTCGCAGAAGCACTAGAAGGACCCGCCTGAAGAGAATGCAACATATCAAATTTCTTTGACAATTCTTCTAATTTCTTTGCCAATTCATCTGTCCGCACATTAGCCCGTGCAACCTCTTCACGTGCAGCAGCAACTTCAGCTCTGGTAGCCTCAATGGCCTGGTTATCTGCTTCTCTATGTGGGTTTGTAATTGATACTTGTGTCAAGAAATTCACTCTATATCTTATGTTACGCGCCAATTGACCAGTTCCATAACACCGCCCCTGTGTTTTACCCCCTACAACTTCTTTCCAAATTTGTATTCTTGTTGATCCTTCCACTTCATCACCAGCTTGTGTCAAACTACTGCATAATTTTTCCTGTACACATTGATAACACAAACCAATCAATTAGTAGCATGTAACTGAAACAAGAAAAAGAAGAACATTAGAGACAGAACATGCTTCAGACATTTTTCAAAATTCTTCCAAAACGGTACTCAACATGTATGCTTAAAGGAGGAGTGCATTCAAGCATGTGAAGATAAAAAAAATTCAATGTTGGCATCGTATAAAACGGAAAGGACTCATACGCATACAGGAGAGAGTTCAACACAAACAAGTTCTGCAAAAAGATCATATATTGAAACAACTCTAAGATTCACATACACTCACAGCGGAGAAAAATTGACAAAAAAAACATCACATATGAAAGCAAGATTCATAAACACAGTATCACAAAAAAATTGAAGAGAACAACATTCACATACACATTCACAGAGTGCAAAACCATAAATACATACATACACTAGTTTCAGAGCAAATTCACAACAGACAACGTATATTCAGACAACGTTTATACATTGATGTGTAAGCAGCAGTAGCTTGCTTATCATTGATGTGTAAATATTCTTATCTATTATATTCATCTATTAAAGACATACATGTAAGTGTATATGTATTTATTTGCAGAAATGGCAAAGTATAGCATATCAAAAACAAAGTTGAATTTTGAAACTATGCACACAAACATCTCCAGAATGTGCCATGAAATCTCTGTTTCCTAATCCAAACTAATTTCATGTAGGTGAACCTGTAGGAATAAACCATGTTGTTGTTCCTGTAGGAACAAACCAATATGGTGTTGTTCCTGTAAGCAACCATGTTGTGGATCCAAGAATTATATTAGGTGAACCAAGAATTATATTAGGTGAACCTGTAGGAATAAACCTGTAGGAACAAATCAGTATGGTGTTGTTCCTGTAAGCAACCATGTTGTGGATCCAATTCAAAAGGAAATAATGGATTCAACACAGCTCATAGGAATAAACGTCAGAATAGTCACATTGAAACAGCCTCTGATATCCAACTGTGGTGCCATACAATGTACACTAATTTCAAACTAATTTCTTTAACTAACTCCTAGTAACTCCCTGATCTACCCTCACTATTTTCACTCTATAAATCAAGATCATAGCACCTGAATTCTTGACAAAGGGCATAACTTCAATGTTAAATACTTAAAAATTTATATTAAGATAGGAAACGTTAACTTACATGTGTTGCCGCTGCACGAGCGTTAACCCACTCCCCATTCTTCTTTTTATGGGTGGCAATGAAAATCTCATCTGGATGTGCGGGTCGATTGAGTGTTTTAGCCTATCATTAGAGGCAATATATATGGTCACAATGTATATCATATATAATTATATTAACGCATTGTAATTACAAAGTGTATATATATATACCAATTCAAGTGCAACATCGTGGTGAGCTCTACGACCTGTTGTATGGACTGCCCCACCTTTCTTGGATGCTCGATTAACCTTATTTTGTTGAGATACAACTTTGAATTCATCTATCTTCCACTTGACTAGAAGATACGTCCATGTATCTACGCCCATCCAACCCGGCTTGCGCCCCTTTTCTCTAGCCTTTCGTTGTATATCAGACAGTCTTTTTTCACATTTCTGATGAAATAATTCTTCCATTTTTGCATCATCACAACGGTCCCAACATACAAGCCTCTGACAAAATATACAAATCATAAATAAAACTCAACAATATACATCATCATCAAACTACTAAAAAAGAAATGCCATGTCTTACTTTAAACTCGTTGAACCACTCCTTTCTCACGTCGTCTCTTCCGTCGCGTTTAAGCTCACCATAATTAAAGAAGGTTCCATAATAATTCTTTACAATAACTTTTCAAATCATTGCGGCAACAAGATCACCTGGACTTAACCTACATATAATGCAAAGTTATACACACATGATATGCATGAATAAATTATCAGCAGGAACTTGCACGTGCCCGAAGCACCACGAACTTGTAGTTTTGGAACCCAGATGAAATTATCAGCAGGAAAAATGGAGTATACTAATGAATGCATGAATAAATTACTAGCCAGCTTGGTCACAAAAAATATCCATTTAATAAGCTAGCTTTCATAGTCACATGAAAAATTCAAATTCATTTCCCCATTGTCAGAACTTGAATACCATCATAAACATCAAAATATCCATAAAATTATCAGTCCTAACATCATACAGATAACAAAAGCAATCAAGAACCAAAAAGATCACACAGAATAACCAATCAACAAAGAGATACCATCAGTTCCAATTTTGTGTGTGTATGATGAACGAGAAATACAGGAAATACAAAGCAAAGAAACAATTTGCATTCTAGGAAAGGTCATTACAGAAAAGCTCATCCACAGAGCCTCAATTCAATTGGAACTTGCCAATATATGGTGTAATCCTCAAAATCTAACTGCGACAGAATTAGAAACTATAATCTACAAGATAACTATGGATAAAGAGGAAGATCACAAACACATTATGAATGGCAGCCCCTGGATTTTCTGGACTCCTGCCAAATTCTACTTCTAATCTGATAATATATTTAGCTAACAGATATATGCTTCCTCATTGGCTATTGTTTGGTGACCTTAATATTAACACTGTTCTAATTAAAAGACATGGGGAAACCCTATTGATTACTATCTAACCTCTATCATTAACGCCACTTTTACATATTTTTTTTTCATGATCTAGGTAATGCTAAAAGCATGGAGACTTGGAAAAGTAACCAAAGTGGTGACAGTCACATCAAAGCCATGCTGGACAGATTCTTAACTACCAAAAATTGGACTAATCAATTTTCCTTAATCCTAAATGAGTATCAAGAGGCATTTGGCCAAAAGATCAACTTTAATAAATCTGAATTATCATCACAGTTTTCAACTACTGCAATTAAGCACTTAATTCAACCTTGATGTCCTTGTAAAACAAACAAACAATAATAATCTCTACCAACACCTAACCAAATTCAAGTGGAGTTGTCAAAATTTAAAATTCTTTTTCTTTATTAAGAAAAACTCCCATATAGTATTAGCAATAGGATGAAGTAGGAAAAAATGATTATCTAAAATTTGTCTGTCACATAACTTGTAAGTAGGTTTACAACAAGTTCCTTGAATTATATTCCTCACAAGTTCCCTCGCACAACTGTTGGAAAGTCAATTTAACAATAGCACTCAAATAAAACTAGCAGATTTTAGTTAAAGTCTATTTGAGAATATACAAGTTCAAAGGCATAAAATTTCAAAATAGAGTTGAGCCTGTATGTATGTATTCTCCTCAACAAGATAGATTAACACGACACTAGCAACCATATTTAAAAATTAAAATAACACTAAAACACTTGTAAGAATATCTGTATAACTTGAATTATTTACTTACGCATTAGTTGCTTCCACAATCCAGATATTCGGTTTTTGCCCACCATCTTGTTGTTGTTCCTCATTAGAAAGTGTTTGGTCCCTCTGCACTTCCTCGTCTATGGTGTGATGGGGAGGACTTTGCGGTTGAGGCTGAGTATATCCTGGATTACGAATGAATATGAACTCCTCAGAAGTCGAGTTTGCCGGTTGAGGCTGAGTAGGCAGTGGTGTTGGGTTTGTCAGAATCGGTGCTGGAGGCTGAGTAAGTGGTGAAGGTGGAGTAGGTGTTGGAGGCTGAGTAGGTGGTGAAGGCTGAGTAGGTGGTGGAGGTTGAGTATGTGATGGTGTTGGATTTGTTTGAACCAATGGTGGAGGCTGAGTACGCAGTGGTGGGTTTCTCTTAGTAGGTGGTGGTGGGTTTCTCTAAGTAGGTGGTGGTGGGTTCGTTGAACCAGGTTTGCTATGGACCTTACGAGAGTTGTTTATAGCAAGACTCCCAGGTGGAATCTGTCGTTGACAGCAGAACCTGTGAACACCTCTTTTTTACAAAGAAACCATCAAAAAAATAAGTCTAAATCCAAACATTATTAATTGATTAGGAAAAAAACTAAATAGGAGAAAAGGTTTAGTCATCTTACTTAGATGTGCTCGATGGTGCTTTTCTATTTCCATTTTGTCCAGTCATTTCAATAAAATATATATCAAAGCTGCCAACACTGAGTAACAATATGCACAACACTTAGTAACAACAAGATAAGAAGTTGCAACACATCATAAATTTCTTAAGAGTAAAATGAAACATGAAAAATGTTATGCATTGAAAATAAAATCATGCTAACATATTCTATTCCTTACATCATTTCCTAAAGTATCACTGCTTAGTACTCTTAGTTATGCACCAGCAGAGTATGCTATCTTCACAATAGAGCTTCATTGATATATTTGAACATTTGGACTTTAATTTTAGACACACATTGTAACCCAAAAAAATACAATATATGACTAGATTGATTGTTCAGATATGTATATTTGTTAATTAAGTTGGCTTCAATTTAACCCAATAGAATATGATATAGATTTGGTCTTTCTATAATCTGTCTATATAGGCACTATTATTTTAGTGTCATTCTCATGATTGAACAGTGATAAAAACTAGTTCTTCTCATATTCATTCATTAATACAGACAGAATTACAATATAGAGGATAACACACATAATAACACTAGGATAATTGTTTTAAACTCCTTACTTAGAGATCTAACAAACTACATAAATAGATGGCAGAATGGTTAACATTGATACCAAAGAAAATTATGAGAATTTCTAATACATATGAAATAGGCTCATTCTTTCGATAACCAACTAGTTCTTTGAGAAAAAACAAGTGCATAAAGGTCTATAATAAAAACAAGATAAAATGTTCTCTCAATCTTGAGTTATTGGGTCAGTTGTCATTGTTATTGGATCGACCTCGTCAAGTAACCCTCCATCAGCTAAACCATGTATTTCTTCAACTTCTGTAATAGGCACAACTGGTAACATTTCATCGAATTGATAAGGAATTGCATCCCCGGTGTTGTCTATCTCGACATAACCCCTTGGTTTTGTGGTGATTGCTACACATCATCCACGCATATTCCTACACATTTCTGGATATGGGACATAATACACTTGTTTTGCTTCTTGTGCAAGAATGAACGGGTCATACTGACGATATCGCCTATTCATCTTAATGTCAACAATGTTGTACTCAATATTAACTTTTGTGCCAGTATTATTTGTAGGATCAAACCAATCACAATAAAATAGGGAAATCTTGTTGCTAAAGCCATGGTATTCCAATTGAAGGATACGTTGGATGATGCCATAAAAATCATTTTCTCCCTCATTTGTAACACCTTTAACATGTACCCCACAATTAGTAGTCTTTTTACCACGACTCAATTCTTGAGTGTGAAATTTGTACCCATTAACAAAGTATATGTTCCATGATGTTGCCTTCGGATTAGGGCCGAGAGCTAAGGCAATCAGATATGGATTAGTCGTTCCATTTCTCTCATCATTCACCTAAAAATATATATCTAACCTTAGAGATAGTTTATTGTTAACCACATAATATAAATTGTGAGAAATATACTAACATAGTTCTTTAGCCATGAAGGAAACTGCATGAACAATCTGACATCGATCATAAAATTGATGAGTGTATTTATAAAAATTGGTTGAGAACAACGCAGTTATCTTACAAAAATGTACTTACTTGAGATACAGTTTAACCTCGTCACAATTGATTAGGACGTGCATGTGAGCAGACTTCCATTCCTTATCAATCAACCAATAGAGTCGAGCCTTTCCACTAGGACGACCACATTTACTAAAAACTGAAAGTGTTAGTTGGGAATTCTCATTATCTGATCGAGGATCGTTCCTTAAACTTGTATTTGGCAACAAACTAAAGGTCTTGAAATAGTGAGAGAAAAAATGAGTAGTTTCACTGTGCAAGTAGGCAGTGCATATTGAACCTTCAACCCTAGCTTTATTTTTCACCGAACGCTTGTAGTCTCCCATCAATCTACACATGAAACGATTAAAAAATGTTTTTTCATTTAATTAATCTACAAAAATTGAACATCAATTACCTTTCAAATGGATACATCCAACGATAATGTACATGACCACCAAGGATTGCTTCAGCAGGTAGGTGAATCGGGAGATGTTCCATCGAGTCAAAGAAACCTGGTGGAAAATTCTTTCTAGCTTGCATATGATGATGGGAATGTTTTGTTCCAACCTAACAAGGTCTTCCAACTTCAATGTATTACAACACAAGTCTTTAAAAAATTGACTCAACTCAGTTAGCAGCTTCCATATCTCAAGAGGCAAGGAATGAAAAGCAATTGGAAGCAAACACTCCATGAATACATGACAGTCATGGCTTTTCATCCCTTTCATCCTACCCTTGGTAGCATCAGCACACCTAGAAAGATTCGAGGAATAACCATCCGGCATTTTTAGTTCCTTAATCCATCTACAGACTAACTTTACCTCTTCGGGTGTCAATGAAAATTTTTCCTTTGGCTTAGCCATCTTTCCATTAGGTAGAAGGTGCATCTCTAAATCCCCACGTAAACATTTAAGAGGTAAATCCAATCTTGCCTTCTCATTGTCCTTTGTTTTTGCAGGATCATTCATGACAGTGTAAAACACATTATCAAATACATTCTTCTCTATGTGCATCACATCAAGGTTGTGCCTTAACAAGTTGTCCTTCTAGTATGGAAGATCCCAAAATATACTTCTTTTGTTCCAATAATGTTGTTTCCCATACCCTGGAAATTTGGTGGCCCAGACACTGTCTGTGACTTTTGGAAAATCACGAATAGCTTCCCAAACATCATGGCCGGTAAACATTGGTGGTGGTCTTTTTTTCACAATCTTGCTTTTTGTAAATCTCTTTTTACTTTTTCTGAAAGGATTATCCATTGGTAAAAACCTACGATGACAATCAAACCAACAACTTTTTCCACCAAATCGTAAGGTGAAAGAATCTGTATTGTCTATCCAATAGGGGCATGCTAATTTACCTTGTGTCCCCCATCCAGACAACATACCATATGCTGGAAAATCATTGATTGTCCACATTAAATGCGCTCTCATAACAAAATTCTGTTGCATATAGATATCATATGTCACAATGCCGTCTTTCCACAAGCGCTGCAAATCATCAATCAAAGGTTGCAAGTAGACATCTATTTTAACTTTCGGGTTGTACGGTCCAGGTACAAGACAAGTCAAAAACATGTATGGTTTGGTCATGCACATTTCGGGAGGGAGATTGTATGGTGTGACTATTATTGGCCAACATGAATATGGAGAACTTGAGGCTTGAATGTAAGGGGTAAACCCATCAGTACATAAACCTAATCTTACATTTCTTGGATCACTAGCATAATCGGGATAAACTTCATCGAAGTGTTTCCAAGCTTTTCCATCAGATGGGTGACGCAAAACATTTGGATTGCTAGTGTTTTCACGATGCCATCTCATCTGAGCTGCAGATTCCATTGAAGCATAAAGTCGTTGTAAACTAGGAATGATTGGAAAATAGAAAATTCTCTTCACTGCTACATCTTTGTATTTTCCCATTCCACACTTTCGAGGAACATACCTAGCAGCTCCACAAACTCTGCACTGAGTTAAGGTGCTATCTTCTTTAAAATATAATAAGCATCCATTCACACAACAATCAATTTTCTCAACTTCTAATCCTAACTTAGACATTAACTTCTTCACTTGGTAATAGTTTCCAGGTAAGCATTCTTTAGCTGGGAAAACATCAACGAGCATTTGAGAGAAAAAATCCATGGCCTTTAGAGGAACATGCCAACTAGACATTGCAGCCAACAACTTAACTGAAATAGATAGTCTGGATTCAGAAGCTCCCTCATAAATAGGTTGGTTTGCAGAGAGTAATTCATCATAAAATCGTTGAGCTTTTTCATTTGGTACCTCACCCTCACTAATTGTTTCGTTTTCCATATTAGCATTCACATTTGAGACATTAACAAATGGCCTGAAAACATCAGAGAACATTTCATTCATTGCATCAAATTGTTCTTCATCACCTAGATTATCCCCACCAGCATTCCTGCCACTACTAGAATGACTATCAAGATCCGGATTCTAATTCTCTTCTCCCTGATCAGTCCATGTATAATAGTTGGACAAAAAACCATATTTGTACAAGTGGTGTTTGACCTCATTAGGTGTTTTCAAGAGAATGCAGACACAATTTACACAAGGACACCTTATCCATCCTTCGTTTAAAAACTGAGGTCGATTCATCGCTTTATTGACAAACTCTTCAACTCCACTAATAAATTCATCTTTCAAACCATACCTATCAGAGTTTACTCTATCATACATCCAACTTCGATCCATTCTCTACATAAAAAACAAATTTAAGTTTCTAATCTTCATTTGTTCGATTGACTTCTATGTTTAGGAAACCACACTCCAACCGCAAATATAATCATTGTATAAGAAACTAACTTAATTGAGCACCGTATAAGAAACTAACTTAATTAAGCACCGTATAAGAATATCATCTTAACCGGACAACTAACTTAATCCAAATTACAACTTTATTGGCTAAATAACTATAAGACTATTATCTCTTTTTTCTACTGAACTTGTATCCAATAAAAGAAAGGAAAAAACACCATAAAACCATAGGGTTACCAAACATATTTTAAATATAATAGAAGTAAAAATTAACAATTTTATTCAAGACTTGAAAGTCGAAACAGTAGCATAAAAATAATGCCTAGGTTACTTTCAATTTCCTTCTTCCTTTCAAAGAAGAAAACCCATAACTTATTAATTCAACAACATGTCCATGTGAAAATCTTTATTATATGAGATACTAACCATTCCTAACATAAAACAAAAGTAAATGGATCAATGAAAGTAAAATGTATGTAACTATCATTTCTTGCTACTTCCATCATAGACATTCTTATATCTAATTAATTTATGACATGAGAACGAGAATTCAACAGAAAGTGAACTACCTCTTGGTAAGCAGAGAGGATGAAGACGGGGACGAATAGGACTCTTTCGAGAAAATAAACGACTCACGTCCACTGCTACATGTAAAGGCACCCAAAACACATTAGACAGCAAAATAATTAAGAAATAATTAAGAAATGACAAAGAAGAGAAACGATCATATAAACCATAACAAAGAAATCTATCTTGTCAAGTAAGGAAGAGAAACCTAAACTAATTATCCTTACAAAAAGGGTTAACTTCAAATGAATTCAAAAGATATGTAGCTTACCACATAATCAACTTAACCAAATTCAAGTTTTAAATATCATTCCAAATTCAAGTTTTAAAAATCATAAATGCAACAAGGAAATTTCACTCTCATTAAGATGACAAAAGAGAGAAATGAGAAAAAGGTAGAAATTGCAAAAGTAGATGATGCTGAAAATTCCTTAGTGAATGTCATTGTGGAAAAAAAACAAGAGAAAAGCAAAATTTATACACAATTTATAAACGATTAGTTATTGAAGTGAAAGAGAATTTGAAAAGTCTAACTAAGTTCTATTGGAGTTATTGTAACTAATAGTTGATTAGTTACATTCTGTTACAAACAGAGACAAGTCTAACTAACTATAAATATAAAACATTGTACCCACATTTTTGTTATTCATCATTTCGCATCAGATTCACAAAAATTCTAACTAAGTTCTAATCAACTGTTAGTTAGAATTTGAAAGCAAAATCATAAATGCAAACGGAGAAATTCTTGATAGAAAAGACAAGAAGAACAAGAGCTGGGAATAAGGCACTGATGCAGTGTTGTTTGGATGACAGAAGACACACTTACCTCCAAATTTGAGGATAAGTTTAATCCACCAGCAGTGAGACTGCGAACTCTGTGTCCCCTAAGTTCCAATCTCTGATAAAACATCAATATGATTCAGAATTAGATAGTAAAAGGGGCTGAAAGCTTCATTACAATATAATTCAAGCAAGGCTTCATCAATTCTATCAATATTAGTAAATTTCATAATCAAAACAAAACAGGAAATGAAACAACTGGTGAGAAAAGAGACAAGGGAATTGCAGGTAGGGGGAAAGAGACTCAAGTTGCACAGGTAATAAATTTTAGTCCTGGACTAACAAAGAAACATGTAAAAAATTAGTAGCTTGTGTTGTTGAACTTAATTAGGATATATGTTTGTGTAACTTAATTAGGATATATGTATGTGTTGTTGAACTTAATTAGGATATATGCTTGCTGAAATGGAGCCCTCTTCTTACAAAATTTCCATGAAATATCCTAAATGGCTAGCAGCAATGCATGAAGAGTACTCTGCCCTGCTAAAAAATCAGACTTGGACACTCACTTCCCTCCCTCCCAATAGACATGCCATTGGGTAGTAAATGTGATCCCTCACTCTTCACTCTCATCACACCTACATTTACTATCTATATGTTAGTATATGTAGATGACATAATCATCACAGGCAATTCTCCTACTCAAGTTCAGTCCTTGGTCACTAAACTCAATTCTCAATTTGCATTCAAGCAACTTGGGAGTCTTCAATATTTCCTGGGAATTGAAGTAGCTCATCTTAAAAATGGATCTCTATTTATGTCTCAAACCAAGTACATTAAGGATCTGCTTTCTAAGGCAAATATGTCAGAAGAAAAAGGGGTTCCTACTCCTATGATTTCAAGTCTGAAGCTGTATAAACATGGGACTGACTTGATGCTTGACCCTACCTTTTACAGATCTATTGTAGGTGCCTTGCAGTATGCTACAATTACAAGGCCAGAAATAAGCTATGCTGTCAACAAAGCTTTTCAATATTAACTGAATGTCAAACTAAACTAAACTAATTAACCATATTAACTGAATGTCAACAAAGCAATCTACATCATTCACTAATTAACCATATTAACTGAATGTCAAACTAAACTAATGACATTGTAAATGAAAAGATTTCCCAACTATCTTTGCTAAAATCCTACTAGCCTAGGTTTTCTAATTTGCAAATTTATTTATGCTGGAAGTTATGAGCGACAGAATCATTCATAACATTGCTGAAACCATAACTACATAATTCTATACACTAAAGAAGATACAACATAAAAAAAACAAGGCTTGAAACTAAAACTCACAATGATTCTTCCTTCAATCCTCAAATCCTTTTTCTCAAAAAGCAAAATCTGAATGCGAGCTTTCTGCAAAAAAAGTAAAACCGAAATCAGATTACAAAATAATATTGAAACAGAATATGCCAAATACAGCCATTACTCTTCATATTGATCAAAATTGTCATAATATTGTTCAAACTTGTCATAATACTAACTAACTTAGCTTTTATAGAGAATGATAGAAACAGAATATGCCAAATACAGTCATTACTCATCATAGTTCACATACAGTCATTATTGACCACCACTTTCTATATCTCACTTCTGGAAATAACAGCCAGATATGTGATCATCCATCACAAACTCAATCATTATTGACCACCACTAAAATAAGATCACTTTAAGCACCTATCACCATTTTGACATTTCTCTACAGATAACCACCACATTTCAACCATTATTATAATAATTGACTATCAAATAAATATGATTTATAGTTATTTATAGTTAAAACTAATTTTGATTTTCTAAAATTTTTAAAAACCATAAAACTGATCTGGATTTAGACCTGCTAATGGAAAAAGAACGACAACAGTTGGAGCAAGTGAAGAGTTTGTTTTTCCTTGATCAGTTTAATCTTTTATTTTGCAAAACATCTACTTCAACAACCGGAGAAGGCAATCATATAAAAGAAATTGATGACTAGTCTTAGTTATAACTATTGATCTTATGTTTAGCTGAATGTATTAAATTTCCATTATTTCCATTTGATTGCAAAGTCAGTGAGTGTAAACCAATCCAAACTAAACTAAATCTATTCTAACAGAGAAGCCATTGTAACTTGTGAGCTATAAACCAATCCAAACTAAATCTACATTCACAAGATAAAAGTTGTAAAGTCCTATATTTCTATTGATTTACTAAAGAGGGGATAACAAATCATTCATCAAACAAACACAATATATTGAAAAAAAGTATCCGACATTCGAAATGAAACACCGAATCGAAAAGACAAATCGAAACGACGAATCGAAAAGACGCATCAAAACGACGAATAGAGGGAGAGAAAAAGTGCAGTTTCGAACCTGAAAAATGATTTTATAATCCTTGGACGGTTGTTTTCTTTGTACAAAAACGATATTAATAAGCGGTTGTAATCCTTGGAAGAAATGATGGACGAAATTAATAAGCGAGTTGTTCATACCTCTACAACGATGGATGACTGAACGGCGAGAGTGAGCGATTGAACGGCGAAAGTGAGCGATTGAGCGAGTGACTGTGAGAGAGTGAAGTTAGGTTCATTACAAAAACCTTATAATTTCAATTATTTTAATTTTAAAAACTAATAGATTTAATAAATAAAACTACTAAATAAAAAACTAATAGATTTAATAACAAAAACATTATTATTAATTTATATTTTTAAATTTGATATAATTTTGATTTTAATTTATTAGTTTTTTAATTTTTTAATATATGATTTCAATTAATAAAAAATATATATAATTTTGATTAATTAAAAATATATATAATTTTGAATAATAAAAAATTCATAAAATATAAATAAATAATTAAAATATTAAAAAAAAAAGCAAACAAAATATGTGGAAGGAAACGAAATTTTTCGTACCAATATTAGCACCGGCCATGGCCCGCCGCAACTGTTATAAATAAATAATTATTTTTTATTATAATTAAAAAAGTAGGCAAACAAAAATATGGGGGGAAAGGAAATTTTTTCGTACCAATAATAGCGTCGGCTATGGCCGCAACTACTATTATAAATAAATAATTATTTAATACAAGTAAAAAATGGAGGCAAACAAAACTTATGGGGGGAAATGAATTTTTTTCGGCTAAAATTAGCGTCGGCTCTAACCGACGCAACAAAAAAAACAAGAAATTTTCTTAGTGATTCGCTACTATTAATTATAATAAAATAATTACTTAAAATAAAAATTTAATCACATGTTTATAGCGGCGGTTTTAGCCGACGCTACTACTAAAGAATTAATAAAAAAAAGTAATGCTTTTACACGTGTCTATAGCGGCGGTTTTAGCCGACGCTACTACTAAAGAATTAATTAAAAAAAAGTTATGCCTTTTACACTATTAGCGTCGACCTTTGGGGACACGTCAGCAACGCTACAAGCGTCGGAGTCGGGGCCGACCCTAAATTTTTGATGCTAAAATGTGATTTTCTTGTAGTGAATATTAAGGTTTCTTCTTGGAAGTGGTCCTTTATAGGCGATATTGTTAAAACTAATTGTAATTTTTACGATTTTTGTAAAAATTCGTTATATTATTTATCGTAAGGACAATTGGTTTACAATATCTTTTTTGTCGAGAGTTTTTATCTCGTTTCTTTTGTAAACAGGTTTCGAGAACCCTTAGTTCTCGGTTTAAATGAATCTACTTGCTTACAAAAAAAAAAAGCAGTCTAAATTGATTAAAATACCTACTACTAGTACTAAATAAGCCATGCATATTCCTATTACCATTTCCACACAGAATCAAACAAGTGCATTGTTCATGTTATTATGATGACATAAACCTCAATGCTGTCATGCACAGCTTCTTCATAAGCTCATTTATGCTCAAATTGTACCTTTCACCTATCAACGGCGTGTCTCGTTTTGGAGTCTGGTGTTGGATTGCATGAGGGCTAGACTTTCAAAGTGGGTTGGTCGAAATCTTTCTATTGGTGGTCGGGTGGTCTTGATTAATTCCGTCCTCGTGAACCCGCCGATTCATCATCTATCATTTTACAAGGTTCCGAAACAGGGAGCTAAAGAAATAATTGCTATTCAAAGGCGCTTCTTATGCGCTGGCTCTTCGAGTAGTGGATATATTTTGTGGGTTAGCTGGAAGTCCGTGTGTAAACCGACAGATTGTGGCGGTCTTGGAATAAAACACGTGGGACTTTTCAACAGAACCTTGCTTGCGAAGTGGGCTTGGAGATTTTCAATTGACGGCAATGAAATATGGAAGCCTTTGCTTCGGTTCAGATATGGTAACCTGAGTTTAAAAATCCAGTGTTTCAAGGAAGAAGGCTATAAATACAGGGACTCAAATTGGATTAAAGATATCTTGGCTGCTTCTCTTTCTGAATCCCAGCCGAGCCTGAGTAGTCTCTTGTCGTGTAATTTAGGCTCTGGATAGGGGATTGCTTTCTGGTTTACTAATTGGGTTGGCAATTTGGTTCTGAAAGAGTCGTTTCCTAGACTATTCGAAGCATGCAGAGCCAAATGTAGTGCAGTAAGCGATATGGGGTACTAGGATACGGGGTTGTGGCGGTGGAATGTTGAAGCGAAGCTTGCTGATCCCGATCTGCTAACGCTTGACCTGCATAATTTGAACCAGATCCTGGAGAGTGTGCAGGTTCAGCGTGACCCTGCGGATTCATGGGAGTGGAATATTGAACCAGTGCCCAGATTTCCAGTCTCCTCATTCTACAAGTGCATTAATTCTTGGGAGATTATTGACTCGGTTCATGCTGATATAGCAGATGTCCTTGAATTAGTGTGGAAGACATCAATTCCAATGAAGATTAAAGTTTTTGCTTGGAGGATGGCTATTGACAGGTTGCCGACTCGGATGAATCTTGTAGCTAGAAATATCATCGTTAACGCTCATGAAAAGGAGTGTATGTTTTGTTTCATGGATCTAGAGGATTCTCCCCACATTTTTTTCAATTGTTCTAAGTCGATTCTGGTCTGGAAGAAAGTTTTTGCTTGGGTGGACATTGACAATTATATCGAATCGGATGGCTGTTCCCATGTTAAATCGTGGAATATGTCCCTTCTTGGTCGTGGCCTGCCAGGAACTGTTAATTCCATTTGTTTTATTACATGTTAGAATATCTGGAAGGCAATGAATAACATCCTCTTTAACGACGAGGTTTGCGATGTTGATTCTATATTCAACGCTATTGTAGTATCTTCGTGGAATTGGTTGGTTTTAGGCAACCACACTAGGAGGAAGTGCAGTCTTTATGATTGGACCAAGGTCCCTTTCAACTTTTTGTAACTGTTTAGGGTTGTAATCCTTTCCTTTGGTTTGAGATTTCCTTAATCTCTTATTAATGAATTTTGCTTATAAAAAAAAAAACAAAAACATAAGTAGTGATGTAACCAAAAAATTAAAAAGTCTAGGAAAAATGTTTAGTGGAAGGTAGAGACCGTCCTTTACCTGAGAAATGATAGTAATGTCGAGGACATAATCATAAAAGGGTAAGACATTGCTATTCACAACAAATAGCTCTAAACTTTGAATCTCTATCGTTATTTTTACGAAAACACCCTTGTGCTTCTTGCAGTGAATCTGAATCAATATCTCTTTCTCTAACACTATGGCTTCCACTTAGAGGAGTGATAAACTAATACCAAAAAAAAGTTTAAGAAATATTAATTTTCAATAAGGCAGAAAAGTATAACAATAAAGCATTGTACCATAAAATATTTGCCTAAAGAAAGTACTCAAAACAAGATTACAAACCATCTCTTTACAATCGGTAGATGTGATACTATAACAGAAGGATTTTTAGTCATTAATGTTTTGATAATAAAGCACTAACTCATTTTACATAAAATTAATTACCTACCAACACAATCCAAGAAGTTATTTTGTTTTTACTAATCCATATAGTTAAATTATGAAGAAAATTAAGAAATAAGGATCATATTGAATTCAGTGACAACAACTTTGACATGACCAGAAGATATCGACCGAGTTAATTCTGCATATGTTTTTTCAATTCCATATAGTTAGAGTTTTAAATCTTATAGATATCAAACACCATACTCATCATTTTAAACATACATCTGAAAGTAATGAATAAAATACACAAAATGATTGAAGGTTAGACCCAACGTTGTCAAGATCGGGATCTTGCATAAAATCGGGAGGGGACAGTAAAATCGTAAAAATAATATCGTAACTAAGATCGAAAGGTCCTACACAATTATTTTTGTAAGATCGAGAGGGGGTAGCAAAATCGTAAAACATAAAATCGTAACAAAATCGTAAGATATTACTAAAACGAAAAATTATACTAAATATTTGAAGTTTTTTTACATGACATTTTGGTAGACAAGTGTATTAGTGAGAAAATGGTCTCCGCCGAACCGTAAATGTTGCTCCTCAGCATCTTGCCAACCTTCTCGGCTCGTAATGGTGGTGGCTGGAAAACGGCAAGCGTGGCCGAAAACTACTGATTGTGGCCGAAACTGACCAAGATCGCACAAAATCAATGGTTTTACGATTTTTTTTTTACAATTTAGCTACAACACATAATTCTATTTAAGATCGGAATCGTTGGGGTGAGTGAAATCGTAAAATTGTAAGATTTTAAGATCAAGATTGACAACCTTGGCTAGACCAATATAATTTCAGAACTATTGTTAATTAAAGAGCCAATCCTAATGTTCCCTTGTGTAATGGTATGACATCTGACACGTGGATCATGTGTCAAATACGTTATAAGTCAGAAGGTTCAAAAAAAACATGTTAGAAACCATTGTTACTTTATGTCTCTTTATTGCTTGATCAGATGACTAATAATAAGTTTTACCCCCTCTATATATATTGAGTAAATTCTTCCACTAACGTCTCTTTTTTTATAAGCAAAATTCAATAAACAGAGATTAAGGAAATTTCAGATCTTGCATAAAATCGGGAGGGAACAGTAAAATCGTAAAATATAAGATCCTAACTAAGATCGAAAGATCCTACTCAATTATTTTTGTAAGATCGAGAGGAGGTAGCAAAATCGTAAACCATAAAATCGTAACAAATTCGTAAGATATTACTAAAACGAAAAATTATACTAAATATTTAAAGTTTTTTTACATGATATTTTGGTAGATAAGTGTATTAGTGGGAAAATGGTCTCCGCCGAACCGTAAACTCCTCAACATCTTGCCAACCTTCTCGGCTCGTACTGGTGGTGGCTGGAAAACAGCAAGCGTGGCCGAAAACTACTTGACAAAATCCAACCACAACAGGTTCCTAAGCCTTTTCATAAGCCTATTAATCAAATAATAAGCAAAAATGAAGAATATACCAAGAATGGAAAAACAAGACAAATTTGACAGTACTACTAGATATTGAACTTATATATCATATGTTAAAACTAATTATTTTTATTGTCTTAAGAGACAATAGAAAATTTTAGTTTACATTTATCCAAAATTGATGGGTTACTTGGCATATTTTCAACATGGTTCAGTACTTTATTAGTCAAATAATTAAGATCAATCCCAAAGTGAATTAGGAAGTATACATGTGTTGACAAAACACCTATTCAATTTCACAAATTGGAGGTAAATCAGCAGATGGAGTCACTACGTCCAATGCCGTCCATAGATAATCCCAGTGTTTTAAAAACTGGACCGGTCATCAAACCGGTGAGGGTACTGGTTTACTGGTTTATCGGTCGAACCACTGGGTTATCGGTCGAACCGCATGACCAAACCGGATTAAACCGAATTAAATCGGATAACTCGGTTGAATAAACCTGTCATTATAATAGGTATAAAATCGGTAAAACCGGTCGAACCGGATGATTCAGTCTCCAAAAACTATAACTAGCACTTAAATTTTTTGAAAAGATCATATCATAAATTTTCACAGGTTCATAATTTAAATTCAAATTTTAAAAGAATCTAATTGTAAATTTTAAACAGAGTCTAAATTAAACAGAGTCTAATTTAAATTCATAGTTTTAATGTTAATAAAAAATAAGTTTTAATGTTAATAATTAAAACAATACAAATATTAACATTATTTTAAATAATAAATTTTCCAAGTCTATATATATATATATATATATATATATATATATATATATATATATATATATATATATATATATATATATATATATAATGGAAATCAGTTAAGTCTAAAATTATATTATATTTAGTTTCTTAATTTGTGTTCATAAATTTCTATACAAATATTTGTATGATGGTTTTTCAATCAATATAAATACAAAATAGTAAAAATAGTTTTGTGGATATTACAAAACTTAATTTGTGTATCACTTGAATTAAATGAGTGATTACTATTATTCTTGAAGAAAAGTTCCTATGTATTTGAGTAAAAAAAATTAAAAAAAAAAAATTAAAAAAAATATTAAAAAAAAAATTAAAAAAAAATTAAAAAAAAATTTTTAAAAAAAAAATTTTTTTTTTTAAATAAGACGTTGAACCGCCGGTTTGCCGGTTTTCCCGGTTCTCACCGGTTCGACGACATGGGCGATCCAACAAGCGAACCCGGTCGGTTACCTGGCCGATTCCCGGTTCAACCGGTCCGACCGGCCGGTCCGGTCCGGTTTTTAAAACTATGGATAATCCTTTGACATTTTCCCATTTCGATCAATAGGCAAATTCTCTCTCTCTCTCTCTCTCTCTCTCTCTCTCTCTCTATATATATATATATATATATATATATATATATATATATATATATATAAATGTTTTTCAAAGAATTATATCCCAAACGAAATAGTCCAACCATGTTGATCCGATGTACACGAACTGGTCCACGCGGGCTGGTCGTTATGGAGGTGCCCGGATGGGTGCTGGTCGTACTCGCTGTCCGGTAAGTAATTGGGGAGAGGTGGTGGTGTACCTGCAAGGCACTCCGACGCCCAAGTAAGAAAGGGTCAGAGAAAAGGGGCAAGTACAAAGTATTAGTACGTAGGGAGAATATTTGATACCTGACCCTCTCAAGTGAGAGGGTTTATATAGGGCTCTAAGCGCGTGGCTAACGGTCCTATTTTCGGGGCGAAATAACCGTTTTCCCTAAAGAATCGGTCGCTGCCCAAACTAGCCGTTACGACTGGCAGGGTGTCCAAAACTAGCCGTTATGTCGGGCATATGCTTAGTTTCGGGCATCTGCCCATGGCTGCTCGGGGAGCACTGAAGCTGCGCGTGTTGGGCAGAATGTCCGGGGGGAACGTTATGTTCCTTGCCCGGTAGGAGGGGCAGAAAGGTAACTTTTACCCTTCTGTGGGTTGGACTTAGGCGATTTGGGCCGCTCTGTAGCAAAGGCTTATTGGGCCAATTCTATCCATTGGTCCAGCCCAGAACAGGAGCCCCCCAAGTCGTTGCTCCCGAGCATGGGAGTGATGACTTAAGGACTCCTCGTTGTCCCGGGGAACTATCATGAAGCCGTCGATGGATACGAGGGCGACTGCCTCGAGGTGCTCGTGATTCTCCGTGTCCGCGAAATTCGTGGTCGATTCCATCTTGCCCGGTATTCCGGGAGGTGACGCGTCAGATGGAATGGGAAACGTTGGGTCGCCACGTGTGCATCGAGACCTGTGTAGCAGTTACCTAGGCAATTATGGCTAGTGGGTCGTGATCATTGCCTATGGGCGCGTGTGTGTACGTGCCCCTTGGTATAAAATGGGGGAAACCGTCCCATTTTCCACTTTTCCTTCTTCTGATTCTTCCTCGTCACCAGTGCGTTTGCCCGTCACCCTCTTCAAGCAGCCGACCGTCGTGCCGACCACCGTGACAAGTTTTGAGCAGCCGTTTTCTTCCACTTTCTTCTAGTAAAATCAAGTAAGTATCCTGATTTTTTGCTTGTTTTGCTTCCTTTTGTTGTAAGTGGTAGATTTCATGCGGCTAGGGTTAGTTCTAGATGGCAAAATAGGTAGATTTCCGGCGAGTGTTGGTGGTGGGCGGAGGTTCCGCCTTTTTTTTCTGTACCAAATGTCTCGCCGGATTAGGTAGCACGTTTGGTGGTCGTGGTGGCCCGCGTGGTGGTTGCGAGTCGTGACCATCGCGTCCTATCATCCGTTGATGGATTTGGTGAGTTTCCCGCTAGGACGTTTCCAGATTCCGGTAGAGTTTCGACGGAATCTGGGTACAGGCGCGGGGATATTTTGTCCTTCTTTGTTTGATGTTAGGGCTTAGGCCGGGGACGTAGTTCCTAGCCTTTCGCGCGCCCTTTCACTTGTCTTAGCGGTGGAAGGGTGGATTTGATTTCCTGTCGAATTCACTGCCTTTCTCTGCTTTTTCAGGTGATCATAGTGGCGATGGAGCCCGAGAGGGAGGTTATACCCGTTACGTCCGAAGAAACTGTCTCCGATGAGAGCAGCAGTGCAACGGCCTCGAGTTCTGCGTCCTCGAGTTCGTCGGCTTCGAATTCCTCGAGCGACGTCGAGGGGGAAACGAGTGATGCCGAGGAGGGAGATGACCTGGGAGTCGTGGAGGAAGATGTAATGGAAGAGGACGTAGACGCGTTCTGCCCGGAAGAGTGGGAGGTGGCCGAGCCTTCCGAACACACTTCCACGTTTGCGAGGTTTGCGGCGGACGCTTTTACTGAGGTGGGGCCCTCAGGTGAATGGAGGGTGCTTCTGCCTAGCGTGGGCGAGCGGATCTGCTCGAGCTTCGGGGACTGCTTCGGGATGTACGAATACGTCTTCAAAGAACTGGGGCTGAGGTTGCCCTTCACCGACTTCCAGCGGTCGGTGTTCCATCATCTGAAGCTGGCGCCTTCCCAACTCCACCCCAATTCGCTGGCCTTTATACGGGCTTTTGAGTTGGTGTGCGAGCACCTTGCTTTGGGGCTCACCGTCCCTTTGTTCTTTGCTGTTTTCCACCTACAGCGGCAGCTGACGGGGAAGAGGTACGGATGGGTCTCTTTGAAGCAGCCTAAAAAACTGTTTAAGCCGTTCTCGGAGTCCATCCGAAACTTCAAGAGACGGTACTACATCGTCGAGCCTCTGTCCGAAGCTGCACAGGACAGCGTGTATGCCTGGGAGTTAGAGTGTGACGAGAACGGAGAGGAGCTTCTCACCGAGGAGGGGAAGTATGTCGGGGAGAGGGTGTATAAGTTTCCAATCCGCTGGACACCCGACCACTTCTCAAAGAAGCCCAGCGCCTATGTTTTTGAGCCGAGTGCTTTACGCGGGCAGGATGCCGCGTCTTACGAGACCTTGGTGAAGTGGGTCAACTCCTTTCAGCTCGCGACCTGTTGGACGAGCAAGGGTAATCCTATCTTCGAGGAGGATGGGAGTCAAAGGGTCGAGCGCCGGTTTATCCCCGTCAAGGCACTGCTGGAGTGCAAGACTTCTGCGGATGTCACGGCGCTGCTCGGTAGATTTAGTTACTTAGACTTTATTTGTTATTCTTTCTTCCCCGTTTATGACGCGCTTGTTTTCTTTGTGCAGGTGAGATGCCTCAAGCCCGTGACCGTGTGGTGAGGAATGCCATGGCGAGGGGCAAGGCTGGAGCGACTCCCTCCAAGACCCGGACTGCTGCTGGTGCTCGTGCGCCTCCCCCTGTTCAAACTGCTCCGGGGACCTCCTGTTCTCCCACTCCCTGTCCACGGGATTCTCCGCTACCTTTAGTCGGGCGACCGAAGCGTCTCCGGACAACAGATACGGTGGATCTGAGGGGGGCAGTTGAGAAGGGGAAGTTCGAACTTCCTCCGTGCATCAACGATATGAGGTTCTTCGAGGGTAATACCTTGGTTGTTCCTCGGGCTGAATCTCTTAGCCTGGGGAACATGGATCGCGCGGGCAAAAGGGCGATGGTGGCCAGGGATGCTTCTGCCCTCGTGAGGATGCTCGAGATGGCAGCTGTGTACGCTGAGGGGGACCACGTGCTCGAGGCTGAGCTTACTGCTGCTCGGGCCTCCGAAGCGACGCTGAAAGAGGAGGTCCGGAGTGCCCGTGAGGCGAAGAAGAAAGCCGAGGAAGAGGCGACAACGCTGAGGGAGGAAGTCACTAAGCTAAGGTCGGAGAAGAAGGCGTCCGAGGAGTTGAACGCGGAGTTGATGGCGGCCAATGCCCCGGGTGATGACGAACCAGAGGAGATAAGAGTGTTGAAGACTCGGGCAGAGCTGGTCGCTGGCATTCTGCAGGCCGAGGATGATGGTATTGTTGTGGCCGCGGAGTCTTTTGATAGTGCGGTGGCCCAGTTGCGAGTGCTAAACCCTGGGCTCGAGATTTCGACCAGGGGTACTCACTACCTAGCTCGTGTGGAGGGTGGCCGCATTGTCCTGCCCGAGGGTCTTGTTCTCGATACTCCCGAGGAACATATCGAGGAGCAGCCCGTGGAGGAGCCGAGGCCTGAAGTTGCGTTAACCGAGCGTGTGGAAGACTGAAGAGTTTTTGTTGCTTAACTGTATCTTGTCCGGCCTGCGTGCCGTTGAACTCGTTGTAATCTTATTTTTGTTCTGGGGGCGTGGCCCCCTTTTTAATGTAACAAGCACAATCTTTGGCCCTTGTGGCCTTTTAATTTAATGCCCGGTTAATTTATACAACTTCTGTTTATACTGTTGTACTTTATTTTAGTTGCGCATGTGTGACTGCCCGTCGGAGGGTGTGTTAGTCAACAAGGCTTATTTTTGACAGATTGCTCGTTGCGTTATGAATTCGCCAGTGCGGGGAACTGGTCGAACAGCCGGGGAAGATCCTGGCGAGGTTCCGGATCTCAGGTCGCGATTGAGGCCTGAGGTCGCGGCGTGAACGTCCCATCGCGAGCTAGGGTTCTGCCAATCATGGTACTTGGGCGAAGGCGGTGCTCGATCGAGGACCGCCGACGAGCGGAGCTCCGGCTCATTTATTTGAGCGGGATTCCACTTTGTACGTATGCGTCGTTTGTACCTGAACGAGCATGATGGCCGTTAGACGGCCTTGTGACGCGAGGAAGCTTCTTGTGCCTTTTAGCTGTAGTATTGCTTAAGTTTTTCAGCGTTCCATGGTCGAGGGAGAGTTTCCCCGTCGAGGTCTTCGAGGAAGTATGCGCTATTCCCCGTTTTGGCGCGAACTCGGTATGGTCCTTCCCAGTTGGCCGCCAGTTTACCTTCGCGGGAGTCCTTGTGGTTTCTTCGCAGGACAAGGCTGCCCACGTCGAACTCCCGTCGGAAGACTTTGGCGTTGTGCCTGATCGCTATTTTTTGCTTAAGAGATGCCTCGCGGAGGGCTGCTCCCGTTCGGATTTCCTCGACGAGGTCGAGCTCCTCTCTTATCGCTTCGTCGTTCATTTCCTCGTCCTGGGGTGATTCCGTCCTCCTGGACGGTACGTGGATTTCAATGGGTATGACTGCCTCGGTGCCATATGCCAAACGGAAAGGTGTCTCCCCGGTGGTGGACTGGGGAGTGGTGCGGTATGCCCACAGGACACTGTGAAGCTCCTCGACCCAGGCTTTCTTTGTTTCGTCCAGTCTTCGCTTGAGGCCGCGCAGTATGACACGATTGGCCGCCTCTGCCTGCCCGTTGGTTTGGGGATGCTCTACGGAAGCGAAGTGTTGCCTCGTTCCGAGGTGTGCGACAAAGTCTTGGAATTTTTTGTCTGTGAATTGTGTTCCATTGTCCGTGACAATTGCTTGGGGGATCCCAAATCGGGCAAGTATATTCCGCTTGTAGAAGCGCAGAATGTTGAGCGCTGTTATCTTGGCTAAAGCTTCTGCTTCTATCCACTTTGTGAAGTAATCTACGCCCACTATCAGGTATTTGTTTTGGCTGGACCCCGTCACGAAGGGTCCTAGGATGTCCAGGCCCCACCAGGCGAATGGCCACGGGGAGGTCATGCTTTTTAGTTCGTTTGGCGGAGCTAGGTGCATATCCCCGTGCCGTTGGCATTTGTCGCATTTATTCACATGCTCCTTGGCGTCTTGTTGCATGGTCGGCCAATAGTACCCTGCTCGGAGGGCCTTACGGGCAAGGGACTTTCCTCCGAGGTGTTGGGCGTTGATGCCCTCATGGATTTCTCGCAATACATGGGGGACGACCTCCTCTTCTATGCATTTAAGAAGTGGGATGGAGAAGCCTCGCCGGTAGAGTTTGTTTTCGAGGATAACGTACGAGCAGGCCCTTCGTTTGATGGTGCTGGCCTCCTTGGGATCCTCTGGAAGTTCGTCCCTGGTGAGGTAGTTGTATACGGGGGTCATCCAGCAATCGCTATCCCCGATCGCGTGTACGTGTAGGGTCGAAGATCCCTTAGTGATGCTGGACCGGGGAAGTATCTCTTGGATGACTGACCTGTTTCTGCCTTTCCTCTTGGTGCTTGCCAGTTTTGACAATACGTCTGCTAGTACGTTGTGTTCGCGTGGAACGTGTCTTACTTCCACTGTTCTGAATTTTGACATCTTTTCTCTGACGAGGGTGAGGTATTCGGAGAGACTGTCGTTTTTGGCTTAATATTCCCCGGATACCTGGTTGGCTACGAGCTGCGAATCCGTGCAGATGATGACTTCCTCGGCCCCCAGGTCTTCGGCTAGGCGTAGTCCGGCGAGGAAGGCTTCGTACTCGGCCTGGTTATTCGACGTGGGAAAAGACAATGTGAGGAAAGCCTCGACTATGGTTCCTTCGTCGTTTTCCAGAATTACGCCTGCCCCGCTGCCACTAGAGTTGGATGCTCCGTCCACATAGATGGTCCATCTGTTCACTAGGTGGGGCGAGGAATTTGAGAAAGTTACCTCTGCTACGAAATCGGCCAGGGCCTGAGCCTTAAGAGCTTTCCTGCTTTCGTACTGGATGTCGAATTCGGACAGTTCTAGCGACCATCTGAGCATTCGCCCGGCCATGTCTGGCTGTCCCAGTAGCTGCTTGATGTGCTGATCTGTCCTCACCACGATCGTGTGGGCCAAGAAATAGTGTCTTAGTCGTCTGGCAGCGTTAACGAGGGCCAATGCTACCTTCTCTATCTGTTGATATCTCAATTCTGTGTCCTGCAGTGCCTTGCTCGTGAAATATACCGGCTTTTGCCCGCTAGGATTTTCGCGGATGAGAACGGCGCTAACGGCCTCGGCGGAGACGGCGAGGTACAGGAACAAGACCTCCCCGGTATCTGGTCGTGACAACACGGGCGGTTCCGATAGAGCTTGCTTCAAGTGGAGGAGGGACACCTCGCATTCTTCGGTCCATTCAAACGCTGCTTCTTTCCGCAAGAGCTTGAAGAAAGGAAGGGCGTGCTGGGCGGACTTTGCGACGAAGCGGGATAGCGAGGTCAGCACTCCATTGAGGGATTGGATGTTCTTTTTAGACGTGGGCGTTGGGAACTCGGAGAATGTCCGACATTTGTCGGGGTTAGCCTCTATTCCTCGTTCTGTTAGGTAGAAACCGAGGAACTTACCTGCTCGTACCCCGAACGTGCACTTCTCCGGGTTGAAACGCATTTGGTATTTCCTTGCCTGCTCGAAAATTTTGCCGAGGTGGGCAACATGGTCTAGTTCCTCGTGGGATTTGACGATCATGTCGTCCATGTATACCTCGAGCATGTCGCCTATCTGTTCGTGGAAGACTTTGTTCATCATTCGTTGGTATGTAGCGCCGGCGTTCTTCAGTCCGAAAGGCATTACGTTGTAGTAATAGTTGCCCGATTCGGTCATGAAGGCTGTGTAAGTTTTATCGCTCACGGCCATTGGTATTTGGTTGTAGCCCGAGTAGGCGTCGAGGAATGATAACAGTTTAAAACCGGCCGAATTATCTACGAGTTTGTCTATATTGGGGAGGGGGTAGGCGTCCTTCGGACAGGCCTTATTAACATCAGTATAATCATCGCACATCCTCTATTTGCCATTATTTTTTCGTACAAGTACAACATTAGAGAGCCATGTAGTATATTTGGCCTCGGAAATAAACCTAGCTTCTAGAAGGTCTTAGACAGCTTTCTCCGCGGCTTCTGTTTTCTCCGGGGATTGCTTCCTTCTGCGCTGGGCAACGGCTTTGATGGTCGGATCGATCGTGAGCTGGTGGCAGGCGACGGAGGGGTCCAATCCGGGCATCTCAGCAGCGCTCCACGCGAACAGGTTTGCATTTTCGCGGAGGCACGCTTTCAGTTGTCTTCTGGCCAGGTCGGGCAGATCTGCTCCGATCTTCACTCCCCGTTGGGGGTCTTCTCCGAACGGAACGATCTCGAAGTTGCCATCTGGGACGGGTCGTAGGAGATGGCCGCTGTTGTCGGACTTACTGCCCGACGGTGTTGGAACCTCGGCGCGATCTTCTTCGTTGAGCCGGCTGTCTAGATCGATTGATTCGACCTGGGGAAGTGGTCTTGGCTGCTCGGAGCTGCTGGACAGGGGGGGACGACCAGATGCTCTTGGCTTCGCCGAGATGGTGTTAAGTCCCTTTGACGCTGCTTCAAAGCAGCGGCGGGCAGCCTCGATGTCGCCGTGGAGGGTGGCGACCATCCCTTCAGAAGTGTAGTACTTCATTTTGAGATGTACGGTGGAAGGTACTGCAATCAACTCTGCCAGGGTTGGCCTTCCGAAGATGCACTGGTATAGTGACGGGCAATCGATTACCAGAAACTGTGCCTTGATTGCTCGGGTTATCTTTCCTGAACCGAAGGTTACGATGAGCTCTACGTAACCTCGGGGCTTTGTCACCGCTCCGTTGAACCCTTGCAGGTCGGATCCGACGTATGGAGTGAGGTGAGAGTCGTTCAGCTGCAACGTCTCGAACAGGTGGTTGTACATTATGTCAACCGAACTGCCTTGGTCCACGAGTATCCTTCGGACATCGAAATTCGCCATCCTGGCCCGGATAAGCAGTGGGATGTTCGAATTCGGTGCCCCGCCGAGGAGTTCTTCCTTGTAGAAGGAAATGGGAGCGGACCCTTTGTGCGTGGTGTCCAGCGTGGTGACCTCGTTGGAGCTTTTGCTGATCAGTTGGTCGAATCTCCTTTTGACCGAGCCAACTGTGACCCTGTTGAATCCACCCCCGGAGATCACCATGGCCGACGGGAATCCCTCTCATGGGCTGCTGGCAGCGAGGTATGTGGATACGAGCAGATCGTCCGGGATGCGAAAGTCTTCTGGTCGGGTCACGGACATAGCGACCTGGACGTTGGCGTCGTCGGAGGGCAGAATTTCCTCTGCGACCTTTTTGCTTTCCTGGGCCTCTTTCCAGGGAGTGTCCTTCTTTTTTGCGAACTGCTTCAGATGGCCATCGCGAATGAGGATCTCTATGGCATCTCTGAGGTGGATGCATTCTTCCGTTGTATGGCCGTGACTCTTGTGGAAACGGCAGTACTTGGACTTGTCCATCCCTGGTCTGACCGGCAGCTGCTTGGGGAAGCGGACTCCCGCCTGTTTGAACTCCGAGTTGCCGCACTCGGACAATATTTTCTCCCTCGAGGCAGTGAGGGGGGTATAATCGTGGAATCGCCTGAAGGGTGCTCTCTGCTCGCGTGTATCGCGAGGTCGATCGTCGCGTCTCTTGTCTCCTCGACGTCCCGTCGAGGGCTCTTCAACTCTGGACGTCCGGGCACCTTCTTGGTTGCGAGATGTCCGGACCGAGTGGGCAGCGACTTTCTCCTTGTACTGTATATGTGACTGGGCCTGGTGGAGAAGTGCATTGAGATTCCTCGGTGGGTCGAGGCCGATGGCTTTCGCAAAATCGGAACCAGGACGTAACCCTTGCTCGAGCAAGAATTTCTTCATGGCGTCGGTCGTTGGTACTTGGACAGCCTCCTTGTTGAAGCGCTCGATATAAGCCCGGAGAGGCTCATCTTTGCCTTGTACGACGGCTCCCAGGGACGCCTCGGTCTTGGGGTGGCGTCGTGAAGCAGTGAAGTGACGGGAGAAGATCCTTCCCAGCTGTCTCCATGATGTGATGGATTCCTCGGGCAGCTGCTTGTACCACGTCATTGCTCCTTTACGGAGCGTGGTCGGGAACAGGCGGCACTTGATGGCTCCCCGTACCCCTCTGTAATCCAAGAGAGCGTCGATGTTCTCTATATGCTCGTCCGGGTCGGCGGTTCCATCGTACGTCCCCAGCGACGGAGGCTTCTCCAGCCCCTTAGGAAGGCGGGTTGCAAGGATCTCCCGGGACAACGGGCCGCGAGGTTCGTCGTCGCTATCTGAACTTGGCTCTGATGGTGACCGTCGTCTGCGCTCGCGGCGACGGTTTCTGCGAGGTGAGGGTGAACGGGTCCGGTCACGAGGCCTACCCGGTGGGGAGGGCCTATCTTGCCTCGTTCTTTTGCGTCTCGACGGGGATCGATCTCGCGGGGAGATCTGGTCGCGCTTGCGAGTGGGTCGTATCTCAGGCTCGTGCCTAACCGCACGGTCTTCTCCGCGCCTAGGTGGCGGGCTATTGGATCTTCGGGCTTTATTCCGGGGAGGAGAGGATCTTGGGAAAGATGCCTCCTCAAGAGCTCCTATCCTTTCTCCTTGTTGTAGGATGAGGAGGTTGGTGCGGTTAACAGCTTCTAGAAGGGCTGCCACGACCAAGTCGGCGCTGGGCGGACCGGGAACTGGCCGGTCTTCCGATGGGATCTGCACGTCTCCTTGTCCGGTGGAAGGAGGAGTTGGAGATGCAGTAGCCCCGTCCCGACGGAAACGGGGGTCAGAGAGCAACGAAGAATGGCCGTCAACGTCCATCTTGTTGACGGGGACGAGAACAGTGGTGTCAGCACCTATCGCGGAATTCTGGGCAGCCATACGTGGGCGGATCAAAGAAAATATGTTTTGATCTTTCGGTTTCCGAGGAGGAATGAAAGAAGGGGAGAACAAGAAGTTCCCACAGACGGCGCCACTGATCCGATGTACATGAACTGGTCCACGCGGGCTGGTCGTTATGGAGGTGCCCGGATGGGTGCTGGTCGTACTCGCTGTCCGGTAAGTAATTGGGGAGAGGTGGTGGTGTACCTGCAAGGCACTCCGACGCCCAAGTAAGAAAGGGTCAGAGAAAAGGGGCAAGTACAAAGTATTAGTACGTAGGGAGAATATTTGATACCTGACCCTCTCAAGTGAGAGGGTTTATATAGGGCTCTAAGCGCGTGGCTAACGGTCCTATTTTCGGGGCGAAATAACCGTTTTCCCTAAAGAATCGGTCGCTGCCCAAACTAGCCGTTACGACGGGCAGGGTGTACAAAACTAGCCGTTATGTCGGGCATATGCTTAGTTTCGGGCATCTGCCCATGGCTGCTCGGGGAACACTGAAGCTGCGCGTGTTAGGCAGAATGTCCGGGGGGAACGTTATGTTCCTTGCCCGGTAGGAGGGGCAGAAAGGTAACTTTTACCCTTCTGTGGGTTGGACTTAGGCGATTTGGGCCGCTCTGTAGCAGAGGCTTATTGGGCCAATTCTATCCATTGGTCCAGCCCATAACACATGTCTAATTCAAACATGTCGGATAACACTCTTTTAATGTTTTTTTACATGACATTTTGGTAGACAAGGCCTACATGTCTAATCCAAAAAAGTCAAGGCCTACAAAAATCTAGAGGGGTATTTACCCATAAATAATAATTACAGTTAAGTGCATATTTGTATTTTTTACCAATCCACCACCAAGAATAAATGACTATACGATTGGTAATCGTATCTACATCCCAAAACTCGTCTCTGAACATGATGTTGTTCCTAGACGACCATAATACCCAACAAACTATTAACCAAAAACCCATAGCAGTACTTACAGTAAGAGAATTTTGGATACACCCATTTATCCAACATAGAATATGGTTCGAAATATCTCCTACGCAAAATTCCGGGACATCCAGCCAAAGAAATATGAATTTCCAAATACGGTTTGATTTGGGGCAGAGAAAGAGAAGATGTTCCACATTTTCGTCCATTAAGAAACAGAATGGGCAAACCTTTTCATTAGTATTCGTAATTATTCCTCTTCGAACCAAGTTGTCGCGTGTAGGTAATCTATTGAGCATCAGTCTCCAGCCGAATACTTTCAATTTAATGGGAGCGACGACCATCCAATTCAATCTCAGCACGGATTTGACATCCTCTGCAGCAGCCAGAGCTAAGCTACTCTCCTTTTCCTGTAATAAAGAATATAATGACGATACAGGGAAAACAGAAGTATGGCCGTGTGTCCAAATGACTGCATCCTGCATATCTCCATCCACCTTGTGTTCCTGCAGCACTTCAAGTAGTTTACCATATTGCAATGTGATATCTTCCTGCAAGATTTGGTCTGAAAATTTAATATTCCAATTCCATGAGCCATCCTCCCAGAAACCATTATCAATAACTCTGCTATATTTGTTTTCTGCTAAAGACCATAGACCAGGAAACTCAGCAGCCAAGGTGCGGTTTGCTGCCCAACGAGATGTCCAGAATGGAGTAAGATCGTCGTTTCCAGGTTTATGAGTAATCAATCCTTCTTCTTGATTAATCCCGCAGAATGAAGATACTAGGACAAGGTCTTTCCACCATGTTGACGGAGGAACACGGGTCTTGGATACAACAGAACTATAAAGGTCTTGTAGGTAATTGGGGTACCTGCTATGAATTAGTCCTCTCCATAGCCTATCCTCCTGAGATAGAATCTTCCAAGTCCATTTGAACATGAGGGCTGCATTAAACAGTCTTAAATCCTTGACTCCTAACCCGCCTTCTTCAACAGGTTTGCACACCAAGTTCCACCGGACCCAAGAGATGCCCTTTTTCACCACAGAACCCTGCCACAGGAATCGCTTCTGAATAGAAGTTAATACCTTAATGACTTTGGTTGGAACTCTGAAGAACGACATATAGTGAATTCGAATATTTGCCAATACGGAGTTGATCAGTGTTATTCTGCCTTCCATAGAGAGAAACCTACCTTTCCACGAGTTTAGCCTTGCACGAACCATATTAATCAAAGGTTTCCAAAAGGAAACCAATCTATGGTTGCCACCTATTGGAATGTCGAGGAACTTAAATGGACAGGCTGAGACTTTGCAAGAAAGATAATTTCCGGCAGCTGATAGAACCATGTCATCCACACCAAAGCCAAATAAGGAACTTTTTCTAAAATTAACCTCAAGACCAGAAACAAGATGAAAGCCTTTAAGAATTGCCTTGATAGCCAAGATATTACTCATTGAACCATCTCCAAGGATTATGGAGTCATCTGCGTACTGTAGAAGATGGAAGGAGATGTTCGAATCCACCTTGAAACCTGAGAAGGTGCCACTGTCAACTGCTCTTTTCATTAGGACTGCCAGACCTTCAGCAGCAATAGTAAATAGAAGACGGACTATGGGGTCACCTTGTTTGAGCCCTCTAGAAACTCTAAAGTCTTTCGTAGGGCTCCCATTCACCAAGACGGATGTAAAACTGTTAAAAACTCTGTTATCCATCCACCGCATCCAATTATCTCCGAATCCCATGTATGTCATGACATCACGCAAGTATTTCCAATCCACACAATCATAAGCTTTACTAAAATCGGCCTTCAACATTAGTAGCTCTTTCTTGGTACATTTTGCGAGATCAATAACCTCATTCAAAGTCACCACCCCATCAAGTAAATTTCGTCCCTCAATGAATGTCGTCTGAGATTGTGAGATTACACTTCCAATTTTGTTGCTGAGTTTGTTAGCAAGGTCTTAGCTACCACTTTGTAAACCGAGCTAATCAGGGAGATAGGCCTATATTCATCAAGGTTCTGTGGGCTACCATTTTTAGGAATGAGGACAAGAAAAGAGGATGCGAGAACCTTGTGCAGACACTCACCTTCGAAGAACTCCAAAATGCATTTTACAAAATCATGACCAACTATGTTCCAGCATTTTTTTTAAAACTCAAAACTATAACCATCAGGGCCTGGACTACGATCCCCTGCGCAATCAAAAACAACCCTTCTAACCTCAGCTGCATCAATAGGTTGATCAAGCTCTATTCTGTCCTGATCAGATATCCTTTTGAAACCAGAACTTCCAATAGGTGGGAAAGGTCTACTTGCCTTGCTGAATCTTTTTTGGAAGTGGTGTCTAACCGCAGACTTAACTCCTTCGACGTTTTCGACATATGATCCATTAACCCAAACAGAAGGAATCGTGTTCTGAAAAATCCTTTTCTTTAACGCAGCATGAAATAACTTTGTGTTGAGATCCCTTTCCTCACTCCACTTCAATCGAGACTTCTGCTTAATAATACTTTCTTTGATCCTTAAACTTTTCCATAAGGTATATTCAGCATTATTCCTCTTATTTAATTGCTCTGTACCCACACTGCCAGGCTCTTTATCGAATAAGCCTTCAACTTCATTGATTACATCAGTATCCAGAGAAATTCTTGTATCTACCCATCCAAAAATGTTGGCGTTCCACCATCTGATTTTCTCCCTTAGGCATTGTAGCTTCCTGGACAGAATGAAAGAAGGCTTCCCAACAATATCAAGCTCAGCGCACTCTTTCTTAACGAAGGGGATAAAATTCGGGTGTTCGAACCAGCAAGATAGAGTTTTGAAAGGTTTAGGACCCCAATTTGTATTTTTGACAGATATCCATACTGGCCTATGATAAGAAACGTCTCGAGCACCAATCTTCTGGCTTACCATATTCCATTCGTTAAGGAGACCGTGTGATACCAAGAATCTATCAAGCCTGCAGCACATCTTTCCTTTTGATCTAAACCAGGTGTATTTTAAGTCTGATAGCGGCAAATCCACACAGCCACTCAAATTAATGAACTCAACAAACTCTTCCATATGTCTTCTATTATGGCTGGTACATCCTAGTTGTTCTCTTGAGTTTTTGATTGAGTTGAAGTCCCCACCAAATAAGCATTCACCAGGGTCTAAACTTAGTTTTAAGTTTAAAAGTTTAGACCAAAGGTCTCTTTTCTCAGCGATGTTGCAAGGTGAATAAATATTGAAAAGGTAACAATTTCTACCTCTCCAATTCGCCTGCAGACCAAGGAACCCTTTTCCTCTATAACTACAAATAGGTTCCAAAACACCTTCTTTCCAAATAGTTAGGATACCTCCAGAGAAGCCCTCAGAATGTATAGCCGACCATTGGCATGGACTACTGCCCCAAATGCTATGTACCAGGTCATCCACCATAGATGTGCATTTGGTTTCCTGAAGGAATCAAATCTCTGCGCCTGCCTTATGTATAGTAGCTCTGATTTTCTTCCTTTTCAAGCTACTCTCGCAACCTCTAATGTAATATGTGATAATATTCATGTATGACCATTAGCAGCCACCAGCTTCACTTTTTTTGACTTTCTATCCACGACTTCTAAATTTCGTAAAATGGATTTGAATACCTCATCATCTTCTTCGGCCTCTATCCCAAGTGATTTTATGGTGCTCCAAACTCTAGCTGGAAGGCTTTCCAGTTTCTTCTTAATTCTAGTATTGCTCTTCATAAAGCTAGAATCACCAATGGAATTGTCAATAGAGTCTGCTACCATAGGTGCGCCTTCAGCTGGACCTTTATGCTTATTTTGTGGAGAAAAAGATTTGGCGTATGAACTTTTCACCTGCAGTAATGTGGCGTAATACGAAGGATTAAAAGGAATTTTTATCCTCTGGTAAATATCATCCATAAGCTTCTTTTTCTTAATGGCAGAAGTCTCTCCCACACCATTCAGCCCCAGAGATCCTTGTCCCATACCAGGCACAACACCTTGAGGCTCGCATATCTCTTCTTCTGATTCTTTAGAGTTTCCAACAACATTTTTCTGTCCAGCCACCTCAATAGACTTGTTCACAGTTAAACTCTTATGTGTGTCGATAGTGCAAGGTACATAATCATGCGAGGAGCAATGTGGGTCCTGACAGCCTTGGCGACAAATAGAACCCTCGACATTTAGGTGACAGCTCTGACTTGCGTCAACTATAGGTACTCCCATCTCGCCTTGATCACGCAAGAGATCTGTCTGTTGGACATCCCTGATTACGCCCTCTTCTGTATTGGAATCTGATGTTTTGGATAAGCTGCTAAGCACTTTGGAGGAGTTATCCCAGAACCCCAGATCTTCATCCGAACCAAATTCAGACTCCACTATCTCAGAGCTTTCTGCATCAGTTCTAGAGCCTTTGAAATGACTTTGGTCCCTAATGTAAGGACCAAACGAATCCTCTACTATTTTGATTTTATACGTAATGTCGTTGACATCCACATTGATTACTCCATTTAAATTCAAGGCAAATTTCGTACTTATCAGTATACGGGCAACGTCAAATCTCGCTTGTTTCTGGGTATCCTCATCCATCCTAATGAAAACGCCAGTAGTAGCAACAAGGAATTTAAAAAATCTCTCACTCCAAACATGACACGGGAGCCCAAAGATTTTTACCCACGTTAGTCATTCCTGGTCAACATCAGAAGGAGACCAGGGGTGAATATCAGAAAACCACCTAGAGATCCACTATTTTTCTTCTACTATCAACTTTTTGATGTCCCCAGGATTATCTTCTTCTAGCAAGACGATATTGGTCTCCATTGGTGTAATCTTGATGTTAAAAAAACCTTCCATCTGAAAAGCCTCCGTAGGTCCAGTGCTGACCCTGGTCTATTCAAAACTCCAGCAAATGCTTGTTCAAATCTCTCCATTTCTTCACCTGATACATTAAAACTTAAGTGTGCGAAATTAGGTTTATCTGCAAGAAGAACTTGTTTATCAGTTGACTTTGTCCGACCATTGACTCCTTTGGCTATCTGAGCGTAGGAGGACCCGTTACCAAACCATCGTCTACCTGCTAATTTTTGATTGGGAATGTCAACAGTCTTCTTAAGAAGGCCATCGTTCTTCTTGTTCACAACTCCATCGACCTTCTTCTCTTCTCTTTTAAATCTTGGTAATTTAACAAACATCTTAACACCATTAATGACAATGTTGTCAAGTTTAATGGCGAGAAGATGTTCGTCGTCAACTTTTCTGAACCTAACGAAGCCGAACCTTTTAACCCTAATATACGTCCTGCCCGGAATAAACACTTCTACAACCGATCCATATTCTTTGAAAATTTCAGATAACTGTTTAGCTTCAAATGAGTCAGGGATTTCTGTAAAGAAAAATGAGGAAGCTTCTTTCTGGTCTTGTTCAATACCCTTGGCCTTACTACACCTCCAGATAGATCTTCTGGCGATCTTAGGTCGCCATTCTTTCTTTTTTCCGACCACCTCCCAAGCTCCGTTTTGACAGCCATAACCAGAAGTAGCAGCCATCACAATACTGGGAAAAAAACGTTCCCCAAACACCAGATCTTGATACAAAAATAAGAAAGAACACCTCCTCAAAAGAAGAACAGAGAATGGATTTAGTTGCCACAAAGTTGTAGGTCCCCCTGAGGAAAATAGACCCTAAGGGAGGAAGGTCCCTAACCCTAAGGCTAGGACTTTAAACCAAACCCTTAGAAATCTAATCAGGACAACCCCAAAACTGGATGGAAACCGAAATCCAGAGGACGAAAAGAAAAAGAGAGAAAGCTGAGGAAGGTGTTAATGAACCTGATACATGTCTGGTTCTCAGGTTAGGAAAGAGGAAAGGGTGAAATGGTGGGGAGAGGAGGCGAGACGTTAGAGAGAAGACGGATTAACAGTCTTTTAATGTTAGTTCTATCAACAGTCTTTTAATGTTGGATAACAGCCTTGTGAAAAGAGGAGTCATTGTGAATAACCATGACAAACCTTGTGTGATGTGTTTTATGGAGGACGAGGACGCTAAGCATCTATTCTTTAATTGTTGTAAATCTGTCTTGGTTTGGCGCAAGATATGTGATTGGGTGGACAGAGATTGGATCTCGGAAGTGGATTGTTGTAACCACATCATAGCTTGGTCCTCGAGACTTAACCATAGAGGGAACCCCGTCACGGTCAACTCCATTTGGTTCATTACATGCTGGTATTTATGGAAGACGGGGAACAACATTCTGTTTAACAACGAAGTCTGTAATGTCGATGCCATTTTTAATGTCGTCGTTGTGTTGTCTTGGAATTGGTTAATTCTCGGAAATAGAGGTAGGAGGAAGTGTAACCTTTATGATTGGACCAAATTTCTGTTCAATTTCCTTTAGCTTTGTAGTAGGATTGTTAGTTTATCGTTGTTGTGGTCAGGTCCTTTCCCGTGCCTTTTTATAATTTCTCTTTTATTGGTTTGAGATGCCCTTAATCTCTTATTAATGAAGATTGCTTATCAAAAAAAATGTTAGTTCTATAAAAGTTGCTTTCACTGTGAGCAACTATGGCATGTTTATCTTATGAAATTTATCCAACTCAATGACACTTTATCAAATTCCTCCAAAAATATCTCATGAGTAACAACCTTATCCAAATCAGCGCCATTTAAAAAGTCGGTGTTGGTTCCAGTGTTAAAATCAAATTGTGCTGATAACCATCATAACAAAATTGTTATATAATTTATCACATTTTAAAATCAATGATATAGAAAAGGTTGAATTGGATTTCCAAGAATTGTGTTAGTGAAATTTTGTCAAACTAGACATGAGATTGAGTCTAAATATATGCAAATATAACTGCATATATCAAATTACATATAACTAGACATTTATACAAACTCAACTCGGAAATATGATTTATAACAAGAATTACCAAGTACCTTTCTAGTCTTCATGTCTCCAGTTGCAAGAATTGGGTCTTTCAACAATTCAAATACCGACAATCTCACAAATATTGGAACTAAATACTTCTTTAGAAATTGCTTCAATTCAGGATCATTCACTGAACTCTAATTCCTATATTCAATTTCAAAAACATGAAAAACATAAACAATTAATCTTAAGAACTAACCATCATAACACAAGCACATAATGACTAGGTACAAAACTTTGCATTATAAAAATTTCTCAACAAACTCAAAATTCATATATGAAAATAAGAGAAAGTTAGGGTTTCAACACAAATTAATCCTTCCCCTCACTAAAACATAAATTCAGAAATCCTAAAATTATAGAAATCATAAGATTATTTTAAAAAATAAAAAGATATAGAAACCCTAAAATAAGATAAGTTGGAGGTGATGGTGCATCTGTAAAAGAGTGACATAGAGGTAGATCCAATAGAGAAAATGCATGACAAAGCAAGAATAACAAAAGAACAGGGGAGAAAATTAGAGTCTAATGATGGATGGGTTGAGTTAAATAGTGAATGAGGAGAATAAGGGGTTTTAAAATGCATACGATTGGATTTTTTTTTAATAAGCAAAATTATATTTCACGGATACAAAGGGGTATCCTAACCCATATACAAAACGGCCCCTATCTCAAAAATTAGATGGCCAACAAAAAGTCACAAGGGGCATTAACCCATTCATAATAGTTACATCTATTTGCATTTGTATGATCCTTGCCTATCCACCACCACGTAAAAATAATAACTCTATTAGTAATCGTATCAAAATCTCAAAATTCGTCTCTGAACATGATATTGTTCCTTGAAGACCTTAAAACCCAACAAATAACCAACCACAAACCTACAACATTTTTTACCGCAATATGCTTCGATAAACATCCTTCAATCCCACCCCTCAAATGACCTAAAAGGTCCCCAAGGTAAATATCACTCACCCCCAACCAATTACACGCAAAGTTCCAAACCGAATATGTTTTCGAGCAGTGAGAAAATAAATTTTAAGCATTTTCTTCTTCGCGAAAACAAAAAGAACAAACCTTTTCATGAAGGTTTGTAATCACTCTGTGACGACGCAAATTATCACGAGTCGGAAGTTTGTTGTGAATGAGTCTCCACCCGAAAATAATTACCTTTAAAGGAATCGGCGCCGACCAAAGAAGTTTTAACACATTCCTAAAGTCCTCATCAATTCCATCTTCCAACCTGGATTCCATCAACACTGAGTACATGGACTTGACAGTGTACTCTGCACTCTTATCATACTGCCAAATCAACCTGTCCATACCTTCTTCATTTATTGCATAGTCTGCCAAGAAATTATACAACTCAACCATCTGCAGATTCATCCCTGCGCTATATTGACTAATCAAAATATCAACATTCCATTGCCATAAGCCATTCTCTATAAAACCATTTTCCGCCACCCTGCTACTTCTATCAGCAGCGTTATTCCAAAGTTCTGGAAACCTTCTAGCCAAGCAGTCAGAGCCGCACCGTCTTCCTAGCCAAAAGGGGCAGTTCCTTCCATTGCCTAACCTATATTTTATCATGCTGGTGAAACCGTCGCTACCACTATCTTTTGAGATCTTGACAGCATCTCTCCACCACAAAGATGAGGGAACATCATAAGAAGGCATTTCTCCAAGGTGTAAAGTGCAAGAATAGTTAGGATATCGGTTCTCAAGAATTCCTCTCCAAATAAAGTCCAAACTCGACAATATTTTCCAAATCCATTTAGTTAATAAGGCCTTATTGAACAAATTGATATCTTTGATCCCTAAGCCTCCCCCTTCTTTGGACTTACAAACCGAGCTCCACCGAATCTATGAAATCCATTTCCTACAAATAGAACCGTTCCAAAGGAAGTGCCTTTGAATAGCGGTAAGCGTACGAATAACTTTACAAGAAATCTTATAAAATGACATGAAGTGAATAGGTAAGTTAGATATCACCGAATTTATTAATGTCATTCTACCACCCATAGAAAAAAAACCTCCATTTCCAAGAAGCCAAACAAGATCTAATGGTGTCAATCAATGGATTCCAAAAAGATAATAGTCTATGGTTCCCTCCTATGTAAATTCCAAGGAACTTGAAAGGGCAAGTGCATACCTTGCAAGCTAAAAAATTTTTGGCTGCCCTTAAGAAGGATTCTTCTACCCCAAGACCAAAAAGAGAACACTTGTTGAAATTAATCTCGAGACCGAAAACTAGATGGAAACCTTAAGGATGGCCTTAAAGCCCAAAGATTACTCCACGATCCATCTCCAATAACCACCGAATCATTCGCATATTGAAGAAGATGAAAAGGAACCTCATTCCCAACCAAAAATCCCGAAAACAAAATCTCGAATCATACGATGGATTTGAAAAGGAAAAGCGATGGATAAAGGAGTACCGAGTTCATAGGAAAATAAGACGAAAAAAGGATTTAAATCCATTATTTTATAATTTAATACGATTTTTTTATTATTTAGTTATCGTGAAATTAAAATAAAATAAAAAGGTATATCATAAACTTTGTTTTGAGCAAAGATTTTGTTCCAACCAACAAAAGAGCGAGGAAAAGATTTTATTTCTCTTTATGGAAAAGAGCGAGAAAAAAAGGTAAATAATGGCTGTGTTGGGTGGACACAAATATATCCGACAATTTGGAGACTACCAACGAGGTCGAGGATTTGTTTGCCAATAGCAACGGTTGAACAAACGACGTTGCAGTAAGGTCAAGAAAGGCTGCTGAAGATGAGCTTTGGAAAAATTTAAGAATCAAGGAGAGTTTTCTGAAACAGAAGGCTCGTTTGAAATGGATCTATAATGGTGATGTTAACTCCAAATTCTTCCATGCTGTTATTTCTCAACGTTACAGGAGTAACTCAATTAGGGCTATTGAAGTGGATGGACAGAGTATTGAAGAGGTGGGTGGGATTAAAAATGTTGTTGCTAATTATTTTGAGAACAGGTTTCAGAGTGTTTCGTTGGTTAGGCCTCACATTGGCAGGGCTGGTTTCAAAGTGTTATCTGAAGCGGAGACAAGTTCTCTTGAAGAACTGTTTGGTCTTGGAGATGTTAAAAGAGTAGTTTTTGCAACTGTTGGGGATACAAGCCCTGGCCCAGATGGCTTCAATTTATGATTTATTAAGCACTGTTGGGAGATCATAGGAGGGTATTTCACAAACTGTATCCTGGAATTCTTTGAGGTGGTATATCTTCCAAAGGTGTTTACGTCATCGTTTCTTGCTTTGATCCCAAAAAAGGAAGATTTGAAGGGATTAGATGAATATAAACCTATCTATTTGATTGGGTGTGTGTATAAAGTTGCATCAAAATTAATGGTGGAGCAGCTCAAGAAGGTTATGAACAACATTGTATCCAATTCTCAAATAGCTTTCCTTGAAGGCCAGAACTTGCTTGATGGGGTGTTAGTGTTGAATGAAATTATAGATTATGCAAAGAGAAGTAAGTCTAATACGATGTTGCTCAAAGTTGACTTCGCAAAGGACTATGATTGCGTAGAGTGGTCATATTTGCGTGAGATTATGAAGATTATGGGATTTGGAAAGAAATGGATGGTTTGGTTGGAAGGTACGGTTATGCAGAACTTCATGTTAGTTCTTGTCAACGGGAGTCCGACAAGAGATTTTAAAGTGACGAGAGGTCTTCGTCAAGGTGACCCAATCTCTCCCTTGTTGTTCATAATTGCTGCAGAGGGGCTGGCAATTCTAATGAAGAGGGCTGTAGAATCTTCTGGTTTTCGTGGCATCAGATTTAGTCAGTGCGTCTCCTACAAGCTGTTACAATACGCGGACGACACGGTTATTGTAGGGGAGGGGTCTTGGAACAATATTTGGATTGTCAAAGCTCTTCTTAAGGGATTTCAACTTGTGTTAGGGCTAGAGATAAATTATAACAAAAGCTCTTTATATAGTATAGGAGTGGGGGATAATTTTCTAAAAGCTGCGGAAAGATTCCTTGCATGTAAAATTGATGAGGTCCTGTTTAAGTTTCTGGGGGTTTCCGTTGGCGGTAATTATAGGCTTGTTTCGTTTTGGAAACCTATGATCGAGAAAGTTCAGAAGAGGCTAGCAACTTGGAAAGGGAGATTTTTGTCAATGGGAGGGAGGGCAACTCTCATCAATTATGTACTTGCTAATATTCATATTCGTTATATGTCCATTTATGTTCTACCTGCAAAAGTCGTTCGAATCTTAACAGGTATCCAAAGGCGGTCTCTCCGGTTTAGTTCGTCTCATAAAAAAGGAATCTCTTGGATTAGATGGAGGGATGTTTGTAAAAATAAAGAAGATGGAGGTCTCGAGATAAAATACATTCGGTTGTTCAATATTGCGCTGATTTCCAAATGGTTATGGAAGCTGATGGTTGTTAAAAACAGATTATGGAGTGGGATTTTAGAGGTGAGATATGCAGGTTATTCTGTTGCGTTGCAAATAGGAGAACTTCCTAGCTACTCGATCGCACCATTCTTATGGTGGAAGGACCTCTTCAACATTCTGTCTGTTTATGGCAACAATGGTTTCTTTGATTCGGTAAAATTCGAAATTGGCAATGGAGTATTAGCATTTTGGAAGTCTAAATGGTGTGGAGATCAAATTCTGGAGTCCCGTTTTCCTGCACTTTGGAATGCTTATAATAACAAATTTGGTTGTGTTACTGAGTTTGGTTTTCAAGAGGGAGGCTCGTGGATTTGGCAGCCAATTTTGGATGAAAATCAGTTATATTATTATATGTAGCCTCGAACTTAATAATTTACGGGATTTACTCGCTGGTTATTCTATGAATTGTCAGGCAGGGGATGAGATGATTTTGTAGGTTGTCCAGGCCGGATACACTTTGTTGCATCAAGGAACTCAGGAGCAAAATATAACTATTGAATCTCGGGCCGCTTTTAAGTTGGTTTGGTTATCGTCAGTGCCTCCAAAAGTAAAGTTATTTGGTTGGAGGTTATTGCACGATAGATTACATACTAGAGTGAATTTGTGGAATCGGGGTATTCTTGTGAGTAATTTTCATACTGCTTGTCCAGTGTGTTTTGGGGAGGAGGAAAATGTTGCTCATCTTATGTTTGGTTGTAGTAAGATTCAGGAGGTTTGGAGTGTTATTGGTGACTGGTTGGGTGTGGAGGTGGGTGATCATGTAGATAGGGTCGAGCACCTGCAGAATTGGATTGAGGTGTTTTTGTTAAAAAATGTGTCTGTTAGGAATGCAACAACGATGTGGCTATCAATTGGATGGTGCATTTGGTTAAACAGAAACAATATAATATTCAAATATGAGTTATGGGGTGGAGGTTTAGTAGTAAATAGGATTATTATGTTTACTTGGTGGTGGGTGGGAAAGAGAGTTAATACTTTATATACTTGTAATTACTATGAGGGGATCAATTTCCCTTGCGAAATTTTGTAGCTCTCGCTTGGCTTGGGTGATCTTTTGTACTTAGGTTGGATTCTCCTTTTTGTAATCCGTTGAATGAGATCTTTTTGCTTAAAAAAACCGTCATTATATTTCTAGCATTACGTCGGTTTTAATAACCATCATAATATACCTTAAATAATGGCGGTTATATAAAACGCCATAAAATAATCGCCACAATTAACGCGATTTTTCGTAGTGTGAGGCGACATATGGTATGACGCCTCCCCTGTAAAATGAAAAAAAAATAGGGCATTCGTGTAACACCTAAGGCGCCACATGGTATGACTTTTAGGGTTTATTCCTTAGCCTGAGGCGTCATCTCATATGGCGCCACCCTGTTATATATTTTTCAAACAACGCCATTTTGGTAATTTTTTGAAAATGATAGTTTTTTGAGTATTTTTATTGAATAGACAAGTTAGTCTAAAAAAAATTCTCAACTGTGAATTGAATTGTTAGCTTAATTTTATTTTTGTTTTTAATTTTTTAAAAAGAAACATAAATATTTCTCCAATTATTCTATAGTGTTTGACTATTTATGATATTTCTTATTCACTTTTGCTTTAAAAAAACATAAATATGAGTATATTATTAAAGAATTATGATTTTTTCATTAAAATAAATAAGATTTTTTTCATGAAAATTATGACTCAAAATTGAACAGTAAACTACTACAAATATTAAACTTTCTTTTATCAATTTATTAATAAAAGAGAGATCTCAGTGGTATGCTTATCCTAATAATATATGTTCACACTAGATATTTCTATATGTACGAGATTTTTCACCTCTCGCAAAAGCTTTCAGCCAATAATATTATAAGTTCTTTCTGCCTATATATATATATATATATATATATATATATATATATATATATATATATATATATATATATATATATATGACTGAATTTATTAATATAATTATGGAAAATAAAAAAGACCACGACCCATAAAAAGTTTCCATCGTTTTGTACTTGCTTTTTTTGACAATTTTTTTTTTGTAATTTTGTGTTTGCATTATTTTAAATATATTTTAACTATTTACTGTCTAGACAAGGGTTTAACGTCCAATAAACACTTAAATTTTATGTTTCTAATTCTAAATAAAATAAATAATCATAATTGATTAATCGTCAAATAAAAAATAATAAATGCGAAACCCTGAACTGAAAATATCTAGTTCTGAAAGGCGGTATTCTTCTGCATAGTGGAAACCGTCACTTACCCTCCAAGCCACGCAACGCTCACCCCACCTCAAACTTGTGCACGGTTTTCCCTTAAACCAGAAGCCGCTCTATTTTTCATCTCTATCCCAATCTTTTCTCATATTCTTATAAATCAGAAACCGAATCTCAAAGTGAAGAACGACACAGTTAGTTGAGAGTTTTCGCACTCGAGTCAAAACCCTAACTAACCAGCGATCCTCCAAAACTGATCCCGGCGGTGGTTCGACGGTTGCATCCGCGGTGGTTGCTGAAAACTCCGCCGTGTAGAAGTGAAAATCCGTTTTGACGGTTGTGATCTCAACGGAACAGAAGTTTGCAGCTCCGGAACAGTTTCAACCGAACCGTGTACTTGATCTACACACTTTGCTGATTTTGAGATCCATTTCCCTCTGAAATCCTGAACCTTCGTAGGCGAACCTTCATGCTCATTTTTGTCCTTTATATCAAATATAGCTGTAAGTTTTTTTATTACATAACCGTATTGAATATGCTGTGAATAGGCAATATTTACGGATGATTTAATTTGAATTGTGTTAAATTAGTTTTAAAGTTATTCTTGGAGTGCAGGGATTATATCATGAGTTACTTACACGGTCATCATTCCAGTGTGAGTAAGTTCATGCCTTTTTATTCTTACTTTTCCCTTTAAGTTTTATACAGGACATAACATTTGCAGCATATAGACACTTCATAAACATTGCTTTGAATTGTGATGCTGTTGTTGTGTTTAAGTATATTGCTTAATTTGAATAATCCAGGTTGATCCTGGCTGAAATTTTTGGTAGTTTTTTTTTTTTACTTCATGTTATTATTTTGAAAGAACAAATTATGGTTTATGTATCATTGTAAAGAATTTTATTCCAGGTATTTGTAGTATAATATATTTTTATTTTATAGTGTTAATTAAACCTAAAACCCTAATGCAAAGCTGGATGTAGGATTGTGAGTCAACAAGCTAAATGGCGAGTAGTAAGGGGTGGGAATAGGCCGGGCTGAGCTAGGCTTCGCCAAGCCTGAGTCAGGCCTATTAAAAATTTCAAAGCCTAAGTCTGGCCTGTAGCCTATCATTGACTTATTTTTAGGCCTAAGTCTGACCTTTTAGAAGGTCTGATTGGCCTACTAACCTATTTTAAAGCCTACTTCATTTGAACTTCTGTGAATAAGAAATTCAACTAATGTTAAATATACTAACAAGTTAAAAGATCAATGAGATTAAATGTTTGTTTTCATTGTCTCGTTCAACTTTTCTTATTAACATAAGTTTGGTGATACTATTTGTTGAAGAGAACTTATGAGAAAAACTTATGACAACAACTTATGACATTGTTTATAATGTTTTTTCAACTTATTTTCATAAGTTTTTCAAGATAACTAAGTTTTATTTTAGTATTTTAATTCAAAGTACAAAATAGAATATAATAATAACAATTTAATTGATTTTTTCTTAACTAGGTCAGTCTGATAGGCTTAAAAGGCTTTTCTTACGGTCTGTGACCTAGCCTCGTTAGCTAAATAGGCCTATAAAAAAGCCTAGGCCTTTTCTATTTAAGAATAAGCCTGACCTGGCCTGAGCCTATGTAGGCTAAGCCGTAGGCCCCTGTTAGTTAGACAGGCCTATTCCTACCCCTACGAGTAGTAACCGGAATCCTCTTGTTGTTGGGCATGTAATAGGGGATATACTAGACCCCTTTGAAAGTTCTATTCCTCTCCAAATTACCTACGGAAATAGGAATGTTTCCAATGGTTGTGAGCTTAAACCTTCTCAAGTTGCCAATCAACCTCGAGTGAGTATTGGTGGAGATGACCCCATGATTTACTACACCCTGGTAATTACATTAGATAGATGTTATGTCTATTTAGTATATTTATATGGAAAATGTTCTTAGAGCATTGTTTAAGCAACTAAAAAAAGACTAACAACATTCACTTTAAAAATGGATCTCACATGTAATATTTCTTTGAATATCTATGAAGTTGTATGTGTAAAAAAATTACAATATCAATTATATACAAACTAAATGCATTTCAAATTTCTAACTTAATTATTTTTAATTTCCCTATTTTATAGAAGGTGTTTTTTTTAATAATCTCATTCATTAAGGGGTCAATTGGACCCAAACCAAGTTATAGAGACCTACAAAATGCAGAAACCTAAAATTGGTATCAATTACATCAGAAAAATCCTACACAAGCTATTATGCTACCTATCCAAACCAAAGGGAATGGCACCCCTCCAACAGATGATGATCCCCCAGGGCAGAAACCAAATCCTAACTAATACTACATCTATCATCAATATAAATCTAACGGTTGCTTGTACCAATCATACAAAGTACTTCTAGATTTGAGATTGTTGTTCAAATCCTTCCAATTCCAAGTACTGATAATAATAGCATGAAACATTTCTAAAGGGTCTGCAAATCTGTCATTGAAAAGGACTTGATTTCTGAACCTCCAAATGCTCCAGCAAGCCACCAACCAGAAAAAACATAATTTTCTTCCCAATCCTGGCTGATTGGCCTAACTCAAGAATGAATCTAAGCAGTTAGTTTCCTTAGGAAACTCGATTCCCAAACAATCTTCTACTTCCCTCCACACCTGTTGTGATTTTTCACAAGATATGAAAATATTATATGTTTCTTCAATGTCCTGAAAACAAAAGATACATGACAGTTGGTGTGTGTCAGTGATGATGCCCCTGTTAGCAAGACTTGACATGGTAGGTAGTATATTAAGAAGTAATCTCCACCCAAACACTTTAACCTTAATAGGAATGTTAGTCTTCCACATTATGTCCAGGGCTTCTAACACTTTTTGATTTAATTCTTCCTCTTCCCTGTTCTTCATTAGATCTAAATAACATGCTTTCACACTAAATTTTTCTTCGCAACTTTTTGGCTACAAAATAGAATCTGCTTCATGATTAAAGTTCACCACCTCAATTATCTATAATAACTCCCCTGCCACCCCCATCAACATCTTCATTCAATATAATGTTCTTGCCTATTAAGTCTCATTTCCATACATTGTCATTCCAATCACCACATCTTTCAATCAGAACATTCTGAGCTGGGGAAGAATTGTATAGATCTAGATATTGAAACTTTAGAGCTATTCCACCAATCCCTCTTGAATGCCAAAATAATGTATTGCCACCATTTCCAACCTTCTAAGTTAATATATTGAATACACCCTGTGAATTTGAAGGCATACACAATTGAGTGATGTCCTTCCACCAACTTGAACTTTGCCTTGGGTTATTCTTAGATAGACCTATGAGGATGTTGTTTAGTTCACTACCATATTTAGCCTTTATGATTCCATTCTATAAAGCTCCATAATCATTAGTAACCCTCCACAGCCATTTTGTAACTAGGGATCTATTAAATAACGAAATATCTTTGATTCGAAGCCCTCATTGTTTTCTTGGTTTACAAACTTGAGACCACTTCACCCAAGCGACACTCTTCTTGTTCCAGTCACCAGTCCACAGAAAATTCCGTTGAATTGCTTTGATCTCTTTCAATACCTTAAAAGGAGCCAGGTAGAAAGATAGAAAATGCACAGGCGTATTTGTTATAACTGAATTTATTAAAGTCACACGCCCACCAATTGATAGCAACTTTCCCCTCCAAGAAGATAATCGAGCTTTGATTGAATCTACAACTGGTTTCCAATAAGATATTTTCTTATGACTTCCTCCAACTGTTAAGCGTAAAAACTTGAATGGAAACTTTCCTACTTTACAATATAGAAAATCTGATGCAGCTTCCAACATGTCATTTTCGACCCCCATACTAAACAGGTTACTCTTATTCTAATTCACTTTCAGCCCAGAGACTAATTATATGCCTCTCAGAATTGATTTTACAGCCCAGATATTAGACCAAGAATCATCACACAATAAAAGTGTATCGTTAGCAAATTGTAAGATACTTATGGATGTTTCCTCATTAATCTTCAATCCCTTCAAGATACCAATGTTTTCAGCATTCTTCATCATCATTGTCAAGCATTCAGTTACAAGGACAAATAAAGAAAGGGGAAAGTGGATATCCTTGTTTGAGACCCCTACCCATTTTAAAATCTTTGGAAGAACTTCCATTCACCAAAACTGAGCCAAAGCTATTATAGATTGATCATCAAATCCAGGCAATGTATTTTGGACTAAAGTACATTGCTTCCAATATTTTGACTAAGAAGCTCCAATCTATACAGTCATAGGCTTGAGAAAAATCTACCTTAAGCATGAAGCCTCTTCTCTTCTTCTTAATCATATAGTCATGGACTTCATTGGCCACTAAAACACCATCCAGAAGCTGTCTACCTGGAATAAATGCAGTTTAAGCATGAGACACCAATTTCTCAATGATTCTACTTAGCCTTGCTATAAGCATTTTGGAAATGATTTTATGGATGCATCAACCAATCAAAGCAATGGGTATGAAATCCCCCAATGATTTGAGATTATCTCTCTTTGGGATCAAAACAATGAAAGAGGAACAAAATGATTTTGGTAAAAATGCATTCTCATGGAATTCATAAATACACTTAGTAATATCATCTCCAATTATCTCCCAAGTTTTCTTTATGAATTTCAGATTAAAACCGTCTGGACAGAGCTTTTGTTGCCAACACAAGAATTGATCGCCTCTTGAATTTCCTCAGCTGAAAAAGGACCAGTCAGGATGCAATTCTCCTCTTCGTTGAGTTTCTCCAATGCACTTAAATCCAGGTTAAAACCTCTAGCAGACTTGATCTTGTACTTGACCTCAAAGTAGTCATGAATATGTTGTTTCACTGTCTCCACTTTCTCTTGTTTATTCATTCCAATGCTCATGGCAGAAATGTTATTCTCTCTCCTCCTGGTATTGATGATAGAGTGAAAATACTTTGAATTGTTATCTCCCTCAACTAACCATTTTGCTCTTGCCTTTTGAAATAATATAAATTCTTTCAAGTGTAATTTCTTCCAAATGTCTTCCATAACCTTGCTTCTTTCTTTCAATATGCTATCAGGAATTTCAGAATCCAAGCCTTCCATTTCACCTTCCAAATCATTAAGCTTCTCAATGTCCTCCTCAACTTTAAGATCCATAATTCCAAAGACATTATGGTTCCACCACTTTAATCTTGATTTCAAGATCTTCATTTTTTGGATAAGAATGCTGAAAACATCACCTGTAACTTGACAGGATTCCCAAACCTCTTTCACAAACTTAATGAATTCAGGATGATCAAACCACGCATTAATAGTTTTGAATGGTTTGGGGCCCCAATTCCTGTCATTAAGGTCCAAAGAAACTGTCCTATGGTCAGATATCTTCCTATTACTAACCTTCTGATTGACAGCCTTCCAACATATACAAAGATCCTCCGAAATCAGAAATCGATCAAATCTGCTCTTACATGATCCACTAGAGTTGAACCATGTGAATTTATTTCCTATTACAGGTAGATCAATTAACTACATGTCATCAATAAACACTCCAAATTCCTCCATCTCAGAATACTTATAGCCCCTTTACCTTTCCTCTCCCCCTTATCCTTAATAGCATTGAAGTCCCCCCCTAAAATCCAATCCCCACTTGGTAAATTTGATTTCACCCTGACAAGATCCTCCCATAATCTCCTTTTCTCACTCAGCATACAAGATGAATAAATGTTAACTACATACAATGCTCTTCCTCTACAGATACCATGAACTCCAAGATAACCATAACCAGAGAAACTAAATATAGATTGGAATGATTTCTTGTTCCAAATGTTTAACATTCCTCCTGATTGGCTGTAATACCTCGTATTTTATTTTGCTCTGGAAAATATTACTTATGATCAATTGGGTTTCGGTGTACTCTGATAAATGGTCTGCAAAGATAACTTGAGCATCTGATGAGCTCAGAACAAATCAACTTAATATTATCTGACTCTGAGGCTTTATCAGTTGGTGCTATAGAGATATTTTGGGCATTAGTAGTGTTACTAACTAGTTAATATTTCTCTATATCTTTTCCTTTCCTCTCACTTGTGCCAAAGATAGTAAGAGGAAGAGAGAAGGAGGAGCAAGAGGAGGGAAAGAGAAAGAAACCTAGAAGTTGAAGAACAACTTGGATCTTCATCCTTTCTTCACCAAATCATCTCACAATCTTCATCATCTTGTTCTTGGTGAGTTTTAGTTAGAACCCTTAGTGTAGAAACTTAGGTTAGAACTTTGAATAAAATGGTAGATTTGGATCAAATGTATTAAAAGTTGTTTCTATGGTTAAAACATGAAATAGAATGCATAACATGATTGGGTTGTGTGAGAAATTGATGTATAATACTTGTTATTGTGGTGGATCATGTTTTGATTGAATTTAATTTGGAATTACACCATTAAAAACAGGTTTTTAGGTTTCTAGTTCAGTGGTAACCGGTTACTCATTTTGAGGTAACCGGTTACTTGAAGGAAATTTTGGGATTCCACGCGAAAAATGAACTGAGTAACCGGTTACTCATTCTGAGGTAACCGGTTACCAAAATGTGTCTCTAACTATCATTTTGATTCTATTTTGAACAATATAGCTTGAGTAACCAGTTACTCATTTTAAGGTAACCGGTTACCACTGTTGTGAGTTTTGAAAAATGTTTAAAAATTCATATCTTTTGAACCGTGCTTTTTTTGTAAGCAAGGATAATATTAAACGGAGTACAAAGGGTACTCCAACCCGATTACAAAAGAAACAAGACAAAGCTCGACAAAAAAATGGAAAATTACCAACCAATTAAACCTATGATAAATAAACACTACGCCAAAAGTGTCATTTGGCAGCACTACATAGGCAGCGCTTTATTACAAAAGCGCTGCTATAAGTTAAAAATTTAGAAAACACGGAAACTGTTCACGTAGAAAAATAAAATCGCGTCTAAATCTAAGACCTTAGACAGCGCTTTTGAGGAAAGCGCTTTCTAAGGTCTTATAAATTAAAAAAAAATTAAAGGAAAATATTAGACAGCGCTTTCCTTAAAAGCGCTGTCTAAGGTCTTATAAAGAAAAAAAAAATAAGACCTGAGACAGCGCTATTGGGGAAAGCGCTTTCTAAGGTCTTATAAATTTAAAAAGCAAATTAAAGTAAAATATTAGACAGCGCTTTAATCAAAAGCGCTGTCTACGGTTTTATAAAAAATAAATAAATAAAACCAAAAGCGCTGTCTAAGGCCCACCTTAGACAGCGCTTTCATTAAAAGCGCTGTCTAAGGTCTTTTTAATTAAAATAAAAATTGAAACGGTATCAGTATTAATACTGATACCGTTTCAATATTCATTTCATTCTTTCCCTCTTTCCCTCTCTTTCTGCGAACAAGACGAACCAGCTGAAACCACCGCCGTCGTCCGTCCTTTCACCGTCGTCGTCCGTCCTTTCTGTCGTCGTTCGTAGCGTCGTCGTCGTCCGTCCTTTCTGCCGTCGTCCGTAGCCCCGTCGTCCTTCCTACATTTCCGGTAAGAGTTTTTCTTTTTATGTTAGAAGCAAGTGAGTTTCATATTTTTTTTGTTAGGTTAGTGTTATTGTAGTTTAGGGTGTTACAATGGACTAAGTAAGTGTGTTTCTGTTAGGTTAGTGTGAGAATGAGGATGAAAATGAGTTGCATGTGCTCTGAGACTGGAACTGCATGTGTTTCTGTTAGGTTAGTGTGATTTCCACCATAAATGAATGGAATGAAAATGGAATAATGTGCATGTTTGACAACAACTTTGTGATTGTTTTTTAACACAATGCAGCTCAGTTATCTCTGTTATTTTATTTTATTTTACTCACTTTTTTTGTATGTTTTGGAGTAGAAAGTAGCATCTCACTTTTTAACACAACAACTTTGTGATTGTTTTTTGTATGTTTTGTATTTGAAAATGTTGAAATCGAGGTGAAATGTAGTTTTAGAATCTCCTCCTCGAAAACTTTTAAAGATCTTTTTTATGACAATTTCAAAGTTTTCATGTCTAAGAATATTAGTTTAAGTTAGTTTAAGTTAGTTTAGATTAGTGTTATTGTAGTTTAGGTTAGTTTATTAGTGTTATTGTCATATTATATTTGTTATATAATATATTTGATATCCTTGATTTCTTTATTACAGGTTAGATGGCTACTAACGATGATCACCCACATGATGATGATCCTATTCAGGAGGAAAGTCAAAAATCTATGGAAGAAGAGATTAAAAGAGGAATAACCATTATGAAGAAAGTGATCCGTGCTAGAGATCAAGGCATCATTTTAGATGTGCATTGGAGCCCTTCAGGCACTCTTGTTGAGCCTAACAGTCATACCTTGACAAGTTTCATTGGTGCACTTGTAAGGAATGCGATTCCTATTACTTGTGATGATTGGAGAAACAAACAGTTGAAGAAAGTCAAAGAAAAAATTTGGAATGAGATAAAGGTGCCATAATTATGTCTTTAATTATGCCAACTAATCATGTATTTTAAATTATTTGTATTAACCAATGTGTATGGTTTTTTTAGAGGTGCTTCAACGTTGAGGAAGAAAGAAAAGCTTATTTGATGAGATTGGCAGGGAAGCTCCTAAGAGGGTTTAGGACATATTTAAACCGCACCTTTCTTAAGGATGCTGACGGTAACTTTGTTGATGTAGAGTATCCATCTAAATATGCAACTTTGATTTCACCACAAGAATGGGTAACGTTTAAAGCCAAACGACAAACCCCGACATTTAAGAGTTTAAGTGCAATTAATCGAGAAAGAGCATCAGCTCCCCAGTATCGATACAGGAAAGGACGTGTTGGATATGGACGTTTGGAGCAATCTTTGGTAAGTATCAATAAATTGCAATGATATAATAATTGTTCATCATGAGTTATATTTGATCATATTATTTGGCTTTATATGTAGTTACAAAAGGCGAATAGCTCTGAAACATCTCTTCCTGCACATGTCTTGTGGAAGGAAGCCCGTGTGGGCAAGTCTGGAGTTGTTGCAGAAGGGGTTCTACAAGTATTTGAGAAATGTGTAAGTATAACAATATTTCTTTAATTAAATCAAAACTTTATTAACAAATATTTGATATTCATCTGATTTTCAGGAGGCTTTATCTCAGTCTGTATCTCCAGATGAATCCAGGAGCATACTTAGTCGGGCATTAGATGTCCCTGAGTATTCTGGTCGGGTGAGGGGTAAGGGATTTGGGATCACTCCGACCTCCTTGAATATTAAAAAAGGAAAGGCTCCTAGTAATACAGAACTTCAAGCTAAATTGGAAGCACTGGAAGCTGAAGTTCGGGAATTAAGAAAGGTGAAAGAAAGGGATAACGCTTCAGGTTTTAGAGATGGATCGGAGAAAGATAGTATCAACTGCAGCTTTCGACCGAATATTCCAGAGGTAATGATATATATTTTTATGAAATTAAATTAGTAGCTTAAATGATTTAAATGACACATATACACATTAACAATGTCATATTTATTTTTGGTTTTAGGGCGTTTCCCATTGTCAACTCTTCTTATCTTCACCAACTTATCAGATGGTTGGCAAGGGAAAAGTGTATAACACTTCGGTAGAATTACTTCACAATAACCCACTCCCTACTGGATGCATGAAAGTATCGGTTGATATTGCTATAGAGGCGGGTGCATTATTACCCTATCCTGACGATGTTTCGGATGCAACATTGGTGGGAGATGCTATAGGGTCGTATGTTGCATGGCCGTCAAACCTCATACTCGTAGGATATGAGGTATGCTTAAAACCGTTATGAACCTTTGTTAACCTTAATGTGTAGATTCAAAGATTTTACGAGCATTTTATTTTCATTTTTTACATGGTAATGTTATTTAGACTCCAACAAGATCCAAAACAAAGGATAAGGGGATTCCGGAGCATACCGAGTCCGTTGTCTCAAAAAAAGAGGTACATCACAATTATATGATATTTATGCATGGAAAATGTTAAATTGGATATCTTATACTTCATCTAACAAATTATATGATATATAGCTGCCTGGTGCTAAGAAGAACAGGACTAGAAAACAACCTATCTCCAAGTTTAGGTCGTGCCTTCAGACGTTTCTACAATTGACAGATATTCCGACCAGAGGTGTTCGTCTTATACATATGGAGAAAGGTATATATGGCTTTGAACATGAACAAACTATTGGTAATGAAGAGTTCGAGCAAGTTTTCAATCATGAAGAATTGGGCGTCAGTGTTGTCAATACATACGTGAGGTATATATCCGATCTACTTTGGTATATTAATTGAACAACTTATTTACTTTATGTTTCAAATGAATAGTCTAATGTTAATGATGCTTTTATTTAAGGTTTCTGTATGACAAAGTTATGCGCCCACGTGGATTGCAGCAAAGATTTGCATTCTTATGCCCCGCGTCTGTCAACTTATCCTTAATAATAAATAGACCAGATGAGGTCCTGGCGTATGTACGCGACGTCTTTATGGACAACCAAGAAACGGAAAAGTTGTTCCTTTTACCATTTAATACTGGGTTAGATTTTCATTCTAAATTCATCTATTATAGTTTTTTTGTATTTTGACGTCGTGTAGAAAGTTTCCATCTAACACTTGTTTAATCTTACAGTGGACATTGGTTGTTGGTCGCAATTAATCCTAGCAAAGAAGTGGTGTATTATCTGGATTCGTTAGGAAATGATTGGACAACATACCCGGATATGAAGAAATGTATTGACACGTAAGTGAGATTGTTCTAAATATGAATGTGTATATTTATTTGTTTGTTTATTTATTTATGTGAATTGTTCTAAATATTCATTTATATTTTATTAGCGTTATACAAGCTTTCCGAGCACTACGAGATGGCCAAGTACCAAAGAGGAGAGTCAACCCCAATATTACATGGAATAGAGTAAAGGTATATTAATTATCACATGTTTTATTATATATTAGTGATGCTACTTGATAAAACTTAGGATTTATCCATATTTTCTTTTCATTTGTAGTGTCCTCGGCAACGTAATGAAATAGATTGCGGATATTTCATGTTGAGGTTTATGAGAGACACTCTTAATTTGGATCGAATAGAGATTTCATCCGATGTATGTATTTCTAACTTATGAGTTATTTTAATATTTAACACATATCTCTCATATAATGAAATAGTTAAAACTAAATTAAACTATGTTATATTATTATGTAGTACTTTGAAGAATGCAAGTGTGCTCATTACTCAATTTCTCAATTGGATGAAATTAAAGAGGAATGGTGTTAATACATTATGGAGCTCGGAGTTTTATCGTAGTAGTATATAAGTAATATGTACATTTGTCTATATATATATATATATATATATATATATATATATATATATATATATATATTGGTTTGAATTGCCAATTGTTTTGGATATATAATTTTGGTGTAAATTGGTACATTTAAATAGGCCAAATTGGATTGATTTGAATCTCCAAATTGTGGTATTTTTCTGGAAAAAAAAGGTTGAAAAACAGGTCAAATTCTGGTTGAAAAACCTGGTAAAAATTGGGTTTAAAAAAATTTATATAAAAATTCTCGTATACCTTAGACAGCGCTTTACACTAAAAGCGTTGTCTAAGGTGGGGCTTAGAAGGCGCTTTTAACAAAAGCGCTGTCTAAGGTATGCCTAAACATGTTAAAAAAGGTGGGGCTTAGAAAGCGCTTTCACCAAAAGCGCTGTCTAAGGTATACCTAAAAAGTTCAAAAAGGTGGGTCTTAGACAGCGCTTTTTGTGAAAATATACCCCCCTTTAGACAGCGCTTTTGGTATTACCAAAAGCGCTGTCTAAACCTTTAGCATCGCAGGTTTAGACAGCGCTTAAAAGCGCTGTCTAAGGCCAAAAAAAGCGCTGTCTAAGGTCTTGTTTGGCGTAGTGAAAACAAAGGCGCTTTGTTGAACTCGTAGAAGTTGCAATTGGGGTGGGTAATTTCACCCATAAAAGCCCATCTCCAAACCGTGTATTTTACCATCCAAACTGTGTCATTAACATTCCAAACGGTATTCCTAAAAATGAAACCGTTCCTAATTATCCATAAATTCCAACACACCAAAGCCAAAAGACACCTTCCCTTCCGATCCTAACCTTCTTAGATTTACCGAAGTTAAACCAAATCAAAAAGGTTTCCTTAAAATCAACTCCACGGAATCTCAAAAGACCGATCCAATCCGCAACCTCTTTCCAAACCAAATTAGCCACGTCACATTCTAAGAGAAAATGTATCAATGATTCCGAATGACGATCACATAAAACACACTTATTCTCGCTATCCGGAGGGATAATTCCTCTAAATAAGAGAAGATCCTTCGTCGGCAATTTATTATGAAAGCATCTCCAACCGAAGGCCTTGATTTTCAAAGGGGCAATCACCTTCCAAATCAACTCAAAAGCAATATCATCCCGATTTGCCGGACCGAAAGGAGTAGTAAAGACAATGGTTTTTTTAAAGAAGGAACTAACCGAAAATTTGAGGTTAACTTCCGGCAGCCACAAAACACTATCTTTAACATTTTTATCCGGCTGCACACCCTCCAGCAGGTGGCGCAAGCCTGCCAACTCATGAAGCATGACTGAAACCGTGTCTGAGGCAGAAACTGCAGCAGTATCTGCGCTGCTGTTATGCAACTGAGCAGACAAACTGAGCACCAAATACACAGGCGGATACGGACCAACAATCACACGGATGGATTCCGACTCCAAAACAATAAGACTTCCAGCACCTCCATGGAAATTAGCAGGATGAGCAAAATCAGGGAGCACACCCTGCTCAACCATGTTCGCACTGCTCGCATTATTCACAGCCCAAGATAAACCAAAATCCCCCCACCTCCATCCTACATTCGACCACCAACCCATAGCATCAACCGAAACATGACGCAGCTGGGATAAAGAGTACAAAGTCGGGTACTGCAGTTTCAAAACACCACCCCCTGTCCAATTTCCATGCCAAAAAGGGATGGAGAAACCATCACCCACACGAAATGTCAAGTTTTCCAACAATAAATCCGAAGGAAAAAACTTAGAGATAGAAATCAAATCCTTCCACCAAGTAGAAAACGAACCCTTACTAGGACGAGTACCATCACACCCCGACATTTGAAGTCTAATATCACCGTACTGAGCTTTCGACACCTTAAACAATAAATCCTCTGATCCTCCTAAAATTCTCCACCTCCACTTATGGAGGAGAGAAATGTTAAAATCATCGATCCTTCTAAGATTCAAACCTCCTTTCTCAATAGGTAAACAAATAGAGTCCCAACTAATCCAATGCGTCCTCCTCTTCGCCTCCGAGCTACCCCAAAGGAATCTACTTTGAAGTTTGGTAATCTCCTCATGAATTTTCACCGGCACCTTGTAGAAAGAAATTTGGAAAATAGACAAACTACTAAGAACGAATTTAAGGAGAGCGATTCTCCCTCCGAAACTTAAAAATCGACTATGCCAACTATGTAGCCTCTTCTCCATCTTGGAAACCCAAGAAGTCCAAGTGGATAACCTCCTAGGATTGGAACCTATAGGAATTCCAAGAAAATTAAACTATTTCTCCTCCGTTCTACAAGCAAGAAATAAGGCCGCTGCGTCAAGATTTGGGGGCGGAACGTTGATACCAATTAATTTGCTCTTGTGAAAATTAATACCGAGCCCCGAAACTAATTCGAAACCTCTCAAAATTGTCTTGATAGCCCACATGTGCTTCCAACTCCCATCTCCCACCAAAAGAGTATCATCCGCGAATTGAAGAATATCAATAAAACACCTACCACTCAAGTTGCACCCCGCAAACTCTCCGACTAGAACCGACCTCTTCACCAATTTCGTTAACCCTTCCACTACCATTACAAAAAGGAAGGGAGAAAGAGGATCTCCTTGCCTCAAACCTCTCTCCACTACAAACTCCGTAGTTGGGCTACCGTTCACCAAAACGGAACATTTTTCTCGAAAAAATAGTGGCCTCCATCCACCGTAACCAAAGATCACCGAAATCCATTCTCCTCATCATGAATCTAAGGAAACTCCAACTAACTTTATCATAAGCTTTATCAAAGTCCACCTTGAAAAGCGAAACAACCTTTTTTTCTTTAACCGCAAAATCAACCAACTCGTTAGCCACTACCACTCCATCGAGTAATTGTCTTCCCGGCACGAACGCCGTTTGACACTTAGAAATGATGGAGTTCAAAACCAACTTCAATCTAGCCGCCAAAAGTTTTGATAAGGCTTTATACAAACTACTCACTAGGTAAATGGGTCTAAACTCGTCGAGACCCAAAGGGTTCTCAATCTTAGGAGCTAAAGTGAGAAAAGAAGACACAATAGCCTTAGACAAAACAACCCCACTATGAAAGTCGTTAAAGAAGCGGCAAAAAAATCTTTTTAAGAAAGTACCAACATTTCTTAAATAACAAAAAAGAATAACCATCCGGTCCTGGGCTTTTAGACCCGTCACAACTCCAAACCGCCTCTTTAACTTCCTCTTCGGAGAAAGGTTTCTCAAGAACATCCATGTCCTCCTCGCTAAGCTTCCTAAAATGGACCCCCTCCAAGATAGGGCGATTAAAATCCCGTTCCAAGAATTTGGTAGCAAAATGATTTCTCACTTCTTCCTTGACCTCCTTAACCGACTCCACAACTCCCCTATCCGTAGTAAGGGAACCAATAAAGTTACGCCTTCTCCTCTCCTTCATGACACTATGAAAGTAACATGAATTATTGTCCCCATCATTAAGCCACTTTAACTTGGCCTTTTGAATAAGCATATTTTCCTTTATTTTCATATTCAACCAAAACCTTTTCATTCCGTTCTTACGACCCAAAGAGAAATCGTCCGAAACAAAGCCATTGTTCAAATCAGCCTCAAAGTCTCCTTCATTGATCTCCTTGACGCATTCTTCAATTTGTAAATTGACCTTCCCAAAAACTTCAACATTTCACCATTTGAGTCTTCCTTTAAGAATTCTAAGCTTCTCTTTCAATACATAATCCCCTCTACCTTCAATGTGAATGTTGAGTCATTCCTTTTCAACAAAGGGGGAAAAATTCTTATCTCTAAACCATTCGTTGTTGAATTTGAACGGTTTAGGTCCCCAATCCGAAGAATCCACCATCAACCAAACTGGGTAATGATCCGACAAATCTCTTTCACCTATAAATTGATCCACAACGCCCCATCTCTCAATAGTATCTTCAGAAAATAAAAATCTATCGATTCTACTCATAGCCGATCCATCTCCACTAAACCACGTGAAGTTCTTACCTTTACAAGGAACATCAATCAAATCGTTTCTAACTATAAAGTCCATAAAATCATTCATCTCCCTTCTTCTATGAACCGAATTACTTCCCTTCCTCTCACTAGAATTAGTGATCGCATTAAAATCCCCTCCGATGCACCAATCTCCATCCGAAAAAAGGTTGTTTAACTCCCCCAACTTCCTCCAAAGATTTCTTTTCAAATTTATCTCACAAGGAGAATAGACATTAACAACATAGTAGAGATTGTTCTTCCAACAAATTTTGAATCCTACATAACCTTCACCTTTAAAGCTACTCAAGACCTCCACCCTACCTTTTTTCCAAAGGATAAGTAGCCCACCAGAAAAACACGTGGCACAAGAGAAAGTCCACCCTATCTCTTCCTTAGCCCAAAAGCTTCTCGCTAAAACTCCATCTATTGTTTTCAACTTAGTCTCTTGAATCAAGAACAAATCCGCATTACCTTTTTTGATTATGTTGCTAATCCTTTTCCTCTTAATCAAGCTACCTCCCCCTCTTATATTGAAAGATCCAATAATCATTAGCACAAAATTAAATTCACCTTCCTTGCCTCCTTTCTATCCTTATCTTTCCTTTCCATTTCGTTCAATTTAAAATTGTAATCCCTCTCCAAATCGGTCGCCACAACTCCAAGCAAAGACATAGCCTCCCAAAGTTTGCCTCCAACATTAGAGTTCAAGTTCTCCCACATCTTATGATTGCTTCTAATAATGTCCGACTCCACTAAGTTAAACCCATGATAGACCAAGGAAAAAGAAGCATCAATACCACCTTCCCTTAAATTGTTAGCGACAGCCGACACCTTACGGTTCAACTTATTGCCCCTCCTCTTGTTTTTTAGCGGAAGTTTCACCCCACTATTTCCATTAGGCCCACACAAGTTTTTAAATTTGATTTCATTAAAATATCTCCTTCTATTTTCGTGGCCCCCACTCAGAGTTTTATTAAGGTTCAATAAAGAACCTGGTACCCTAGTGCCTGCAGAATCATTAACGCTACACGAAAAAGGTTGAGAAACCAAGTCATCCGAACACAATGCTGTTGGACAAAATGGACCTTTAGCCTTCTCAATAGCTTTATCAAAGGAACCCAAAAGAGACTTTTCCTCTGAACCTACTGTTGTACCTACTGTTGTACCTTTTACTGCCCCATCTGAACCTAAGAACTGAGAACCTACATGGCTCTTATCAAGACCTTTCACAGAGCACTTTACCACCTCGATCGTATCCCTTTCAATCTCGTCTTCCGAGTCACTCACCTTTCCCAAAATGCCTGAGACCTCTCTGGAAAATAAAGGATCAACCTCCCAGATATCAGAATTTTCCGCTGACCAAGCCTTAATCGAATCTGATGCAGAAGAGCAGAAATTCTTTTCAGAAGGTTTTTGAACTGCAATTCGGAATGGACCAAGAGAGTCTTCCCGCAGTACCACAACAAAAACCTTACAGTCGATGTTTACATTCACACTCTCCGGCAAATGGAACAATGCTTCTACTCTAACCAGCACGCTAGCAATGTCCAGATTGGACCGATTTGCCATCGATTCATCAGAGCAAATATAGGATCCAAAACAGTTTGCAAGCTTCTCAAAAAAATCAAGGTTCCAACCATGGTAAGGCACTCCTAATACTCTGATCCACATCACCCTGTCTTCATCAATGTCCTCCTTCCTCCATCTCCTTATTTCACTGAACCACTGAGACCACCAATTTGACCTATCCGATATAAAATCCTCCAAAGCTCCTTCTTCTAACTCCTCCAATAAACAAAGTTTGGAACCCATTGGGGTCACTTTGACATAGAAAATCCCCTCTGATTCGAAACATCTCTGAACGTTAAAGGACATACCAGGACTATGAGTAAAACCAACAAAAGCTTTGATAAGCCTTTCCACATCCTGAGAGCAAGAAGAGTACGTTAAACTCACCGAGGCAGAGCCTAATATCTTATTCTCATGGTTGCAGAGGACCTCCACAAACGACTTGCTTCCAACTACCTTACTACCTCCAAAAGAATTCCACGCCTCCCTACCCTGAGCCTATTTCGTAGAATCCATAGTACCGTGAAAGACTTTCCTCTTCACCTTGACATTTCTATTTATCACCACTCCCCGCTCGAATCTAGGGGGATTTGCATGAATCTTCTTCCCTTATATCATTACATTGTCTAATTTGATTCCCAACATCTTAACGTCCTCGACTTCCCTGAATCTAGCGAACCCGAAACGTTTTCCTGACTTGTTTAATCTCGACGAAATTGCAACTTCGACGACCTCATCAATACATCCGAACAGAACAAAGATGTCTCTGGCTTTAGTGTGGATAGGAAACTCAGAGATATAGAAAGACGTTAACCCAGCAACATACCTTGTGACCTCACTGCTACAGAAAGGGAAAATATCCTACCTCCCAGACGAAAAATACGGCGAACTCTTCAGACCACCCACTTTGGTCCACGCCATGAAAACCAACCAGACAAAGAGACGAACAGAAACAACCAAGAACAAGAAACACCTCAACCAAGGCCCTTAACCCTAAGGTTAGGAGTTTAAGCTGAAGATTTCAGTGAGTTTGTCTAAGTCATCACTATTGTCAACTAGTTGTCGGTGGCTTAAAGACGAGTTGCTATAAAAAGAAGAAAATAGATGATGGGTAGGTGATCGGAGCTTTTTTTTTATAATGTCTCTAAGCATTCTTGGTATCGATGGAAAGCTATGGAAATATTCTACACAATGAAAGTGAAAAATACCGGTTTTGTTACTCGATTAAATAATCGGAAGAAAGACCCAAAAATATGTTAATGTTATGAATTGAATTACTATGTGCATTTTTGTAATACTATTGTATTGTGTACATTTAACCTCTTATTGTGAAAAGAATTGAGTGATAACATGTTTAAAATATGGAATAGGAAGAGTGAGGAAACTTCACCATAAATCTATAGTGGAATCTAGTAAGGGCTAGGAATTGATAGATAACCTAGATGACGATGCTCGTGTAGTCGATGTAGAAAGGTGCATCCTTGCCGAGTAATGGTCTAGAGGAGAGTGAAACACTAGTGTGGAACATGTGCGAACCTTGTGTTTGTGAAAAGGTGAATGTGGCCTTGTGATTGTTGAATACAATCGCATTTGTGTGTGAAATCACGTAATCATAACCGTTTCGTTAAAATATGTCGTTCCATGAGTAACGAGCTCCTCTGGATCGTGCGCATGAATTACTTGGTAGGTTTGATTCCCGATTATTGTGCGAATGGAGCTTACGGGTAAAGAGACTTATGATGGTTAACAGCCCATGAGAAGTGACGGTTCACGGTTAACAGGCCGATGAACCCGAATCCATTTGGTATGCCAAGTAAATTACAAGAATCCATGACTCGGGTCGACTTCTAGACGTAGAAGCGGACGGGAAAAATGGATGCCTTGGTAAGGTTACCGATTAGTGAATTTTTGAGTTAACAGACTCATAATGCATGTTTCCATATAGTGTGTGATTGTGAACTCAAAGTCACTTCCCTTCCCTTTGACTTGAGTTAGGATTGATAGAACCTTGTAAAGCCGAGAGAATCTATAAGATATGGAACTCATTGAGATTTAATATCTCACCCCATGTTGTTGATTATATTACAGGTACTTCAGGTTCCGTGAAGGGTAAGGATAAAGTCGTTTGATTATCCTTACGTGTCTTGGCTTTTGGGATGGTATAGCTTCCGTTGTGGAGTTTTTTTGAGATCATTGTTTTGATCTAGTTCTTAGTATTTTGGGACAACTTGTGTATATTATGCCATAGAAGTTTTGAACTTTGTAATTTGGGCATGTAATGTATACAATGTGTTAACTAGGAACTTATGGTATTTTAATACCAAAACTTGGATTCATGTATAATATATATGCTTTGATGTATGTTGTTATATGTGGGTGTTACATTGGCCAATGGAATCTGTTGCAGACAAGTCAAACTCCCCTCTTCCCCAAATGCTGTTGGCAAAATTAGCGTCTAAGTGTTGGCGTTTTGTTTCTTGTAATAGGCAAAAATCAATCTTCTCCTTCTCAATTAAATGTTTGATTCTCCTTTTTTTGATGGAAGAGTTGCAGCCACGTATGTTGAAAGTTGTGATACTCATGGGACTCGTATGTATGTCTCCTTCTGATTCTAAATTCTTGATCTATCCCTCATTTCTAAACCTCTAATGATACCATCTAAAGCTTTGTCGTCCTCTTCTCCTTCAACTCCCAGATCCTTCAGGATATCCCATACCTTCCTTGGAACATCATTATGTTACAAAGGATTGATCCTCCTGAATATTTGGAATTGTTGTCTTCTTTCTGGGATGAGATACAGATTGTTTCTTCAAGATGTTTTTTTGCAGAGTTATGAGGTTTGACAATAATTGATGAATGAAGTAAGGCTGAGTAGTATGAAGGTGTGTATGGTATCTGAAGCTTCTCGTAGAACTCAGTCAATGGTTTCTTTTTCCTAGCTATTTTGAAACCAAATGGCCCACTTAGACGAGGTTCAAGTACTAGATGTGCTTTGGGCCCAACACCAACTGTTGTCCAGAGTAACATCATTCAATTTCTCCCGCCCTTTGCTTTTCTTAAAATACTTGTTATTAGTTTCACTGATATTCTCCAACCTATCTCTCCAAGTCCCCTTATCCTGTCCCATCTGAGCAACTTTTGATGCATCTTCATTAAATGCGCCCCTCCCTTCTGACCTTGTCTCATCATGTACCTTATCAACATTGCTTCCAAAATTTCACTTTAGATTAACCTCTTGTGCCTTTCCCATGCTCGCAAAGTCATTATGACTGCCTATCTTCTTTTTCATACTACATGGGTCGTCTTTCTTCCCGATGTCTAACACCCTTCTTTCATCATCGCCTCCTTCGGATCTATCATTCGGTTTGTTAGCTTCATCTTCTTCCTTCGAATTTCTAACATTGATAGACTTTTCAACCTCATCGTCTTCTTCCTCAGAATCATCCTCTGTTTCCTCTACGAATGATTCCTCAGAATCACTAGATTCTCTCTTCTTGTCGTGGAACATTATCCTCTTCGAGCCATGGTTATCTTCCATCAATTTAACGCAAAACACCCTTCCATTAATCTCAATATTGATCGCCTCATTCAAATAACTGGTGTATTTTGTTTTAATCAATATTCTTGCAACATCCAACTTTGATTATGTTTCTGTTTCCTCATTACAACAGACATAATCTCATATTCTGCTAGAAATGTATTTGAAAAAATCATGTCTCCAAGCATGACATGGTAGTTCGAAACATTTTACCCAAGTCAAACGTTCTTTGTCTACTTCAGAAGGGGACCATAGTCTAATGTCCTCAAACCAATTTAGCAACCAATCTTCTTCATCTTTTATCAAAAATCTAACAACATTCTCCTCAATATCTTCAAGCAAACACATCTTGGCTCCCATTGGTGTGATTTTAATATGGAAAAATCCTTCCCTATTAAAAACTTCTTGAATGTTATAGGCATTACCAGGAATCTTGACTACTCCCACATATGCGTTTTCGAACCTCTGAATTTCCTTATCTTCGATTTTGAACGTTAGGCCTGTCCAATTGAGTTTCATCTCCTTCATGACTCCCTTATTTGCCCTTAGATAGTTTTTTTGTTGTTTCAACCTTTGAATATCTCCGCCTCTAACCACTTCAGCATAAGAGTTTCCCGTTCTGTTCTTCCTCCAATTCATCCTAATATCATGAGGTTTTGTAGCTCCCATGGTTCTCTTCGTTGTTTGACCTCCGAACCTTTCACCAACCGCCTCCCTTTCTCTATCAAATCTTGGTTTATTGACAAAAAATTTCCTGCCATTTATTTGAATGTTGTCCAATGTTATTGCCAAGATCCCCTTATCTTCTACTCTTCTGAATCTCGTAAAACCATATCGATTTCCTCATTTATCCTCCTAGCAGGTATGAATACTTCGACTAGAATCCCATATTCCATGAAAACTCTTGCCATATCTTTTGCATTGTAGCTTTCAGGAAATACCATGAAGAAGAATAAAGTTATTACTTCATGATCCTCTAAGTGTTTGCCACTTCTCTCCATCCAGATGGATACCTTTAATTTTTCTATTCCCTTACTTCTCCTCTTTACTTCCTCCCAATCCATAAGAACTCTATGCCAACAGATGCTAATGCCTTACTAGAAATAATCTTTATCAATCCAAAAATCAAGATGGTCCGGCAAATGCCAAGCCCCCTTGCCCTAAGTCAAGGAGTTTAAGCCAAAGACAAAAGCAAGAAAATCTCATATTTGGTGAATTTCTTTAATGGTTTCCACTCGGGAACGACTTTATCTAAATCTATTACTTCATCGTTCTTGACGTTGGTCCTGAAGGTTCCGAATCCCTTAGGGCTTGATGATTATAGGCCAATTAGTTTGGTGGGGGTGGATTTATAAGGTCTTATCCAAACTTTTGGCGGGTAGATTGAAGTTGGTGTTGGATTCCTTGATATCACCGTGTCAAAGTGCTTTTGTGCCTGGTAGGCAACTTCTTGACGGAGTTTTGATTGCTAATGAATTGGTTGACTTTTACTCTAAGGAAGATAGGAGTTGTATTCTTTTTAAGGTGGATTTTGAAAAAGCCTATGACCAGGTAAGTTGGAATTTTGTTAGATATATGATGAGAATGATGGGTTTTGGTGGGAGATGGATGAGATGGATGGAACTATTGATATTTAATAGTAGTATGTCGGTGCTTGTGAATGGGAGCCCTTCGAAGGATTTTAGTGTGGAAAGAGGTTTGAGACAAGGAGATCCGCTTTCTCCTTTTATTTTTGTGATTTTGGCGGAGGGTCTTTCGGGGTTGATCAAGAAGGCGGTGGATATTGGGGTGTATAGAGGAGCGGTTGTTAATAGATTGTGTTCGGTGGATATTCTTCAATTTGCGGACGATACATTATTGATTGGGGAATCATCTTGGAATCAAATTTGGGCTTTCAAGGCGGTTCTTAGGAGTTTTGAAATCGTATTGGGTTTAGGTATTAACTATCATAAGAGCAAGTTAATTGGGATCAATTCGAATTCTTACTTCTTGGAAGCGGCGGCCCATTTTCTCTCTTGTAAAGTGGAAGAATCTAAGTTTAATTTTCTTGGGATCCCTATCGGTTTTAGTCCGAGAAGGATCTCAACTTGGAAGCCTTTGGTGGACAAGATTAAGAGGCGGTTAGATAATTGGAAGAATCGGTTTCTTAGTTTTGGTGGTAGAATAACTCTTTTAAAGTCGGTTTTGTGCTCTCTCTCGGGTTTTTGGCTTTCTTTTTATAGGATGCCGGTTAAGATTGCGAAAGAAATAACAAGTTTGCAGAGTAAGTTCTTATGGGGAGGTACCGAGGAGAGACGTAGGATTCATTGGGTGGGGTGGAAGGATGTTTGTAAGCCTTTTGAAAAAGGAGGTTTGGGGATTAGAAGGATCGAGGATTTCAACATAGCTCTTCTCCTCAAATGGAAATGGCGTATCCTTAAGGGAACAGATTCTCTGTGGTATCGGTTATTGAAAGCTCGCTATGGTGATATTAACTTGGATTTAGTTAGCGAGGTTAATTCTTTTGTAAATAAGAGTCCTTGTTCAGTGTGGTGGAAAGATTTAGGCATAATAGATAAGAAATTAGAGGAAGATTGTTTTGCCAAGAATTGTATTTTTGAGATTGAAAACAGAAGGACGACGTCTTTTTGGTATGCTTATTGGGTGGACAATTGTTGTCTAAAAGATAGATTTCCTCTGGTTTTTGAGGCCTCGGAGCTCAAAAACGTCTTGGTGGCAGCTATGGGTGGATGGGTGGATAGGGGTTGGATTTGGAGTGATTTGGGCATTAATCAAGCGTTATATCCGGTGGCGGTGTCTGAGTTGGCACTCTTACGTTTGTTTCTGGAAGGCTGTGGACCTTCCTCTTCCGACCGTGATAACGTTAAGTGGATAGCGGATGTTGAAGCTGGCTTTACAGTGAGGTCTTGTGTTGATTTAATTCAAAACTGTAGGTCTTTTGGCAATGATACTGGTAGGTTTAGCAGTTTTTAACCTGCTTCTATATCTTCTTCTGCTGCTGATACAGAATTTTCCTCGCTGCGATGCCACTGTAATGGAGTTGGTTGTGCCTGGTGTAGATGGACTGGTTCAGGTTTTGACAGTAGTACTGCCGTGGTTGCGGACGGGGTGGTCCCTGGCAGCGGGTCTGATCTGCCGCTTGCGTCGCCGGTGGTACTGCCTGTTTCCGGTGGTACTGTTGTGGAAGGCAGCTTTGCTGCGAACGGTGATGAGGTTCGGATGAGGAGAGAGTTTGGAATTTATTGGTGAAGTCGGGAGTGCCTACTAAAGTTAAGGTATTTGGGTGGCAGCTTTTTAAGAATAGACTTCCGTCTAAAGATAATTTCATGTTGCGTGGTGTTATGTTTTCCGATTTTTCTTCTACTGCGCTAAAACTATGGAAAACGTTGCCTAAAAGAATAGGGGACGTTTTCTAGGCGTCTCCTGTGCGAGCGTTGCTATTGTCTTAGGGGATGTTTTTTCATGATATTTGGGCACGATTTTTAAAAACGTTGCCTAAATAAAAGGAATAGGGGACGATTATTCATGGCATCTGAGGCGACGAGTTTTAAGTGTTGCCAAATGCTGCTACAATTAGCAAGCGTTTCCTTAAATCTAAAACAAAAGGATTGTTTTTACAGTGTCCCATAAAATAAGGAAGTTTGTTTTTACAGTTTCCCCACCTTCTGAATCAGGAGGATTGTTTTTACAATGTCCCCATAATTTATACAATTTTGAAATTATTTTCTAAATAATATAGTCGATAATGATTGACTTCAAAAAAATGTCGATTATAACTTAAACAAGATCAAATATAACAGTACACCCACAAAAGTTATATTATAATAAAATCAAGTTCAAACATTAATTCAAGATAGTAGCATGTAAACAAACTTCCTAACGTAACATAATTTATAATACTAAGTTTAATACTTTGAAATTCGACCCTAGCAAAATAACAAAAAACATAGTTCAAGTTTAATACTTTCAATTACAAGCAAAAAAAAACACACCATGTAACTCATTCAGGTTTGTCTTTTTAGAATTCATCACCCATATTGTCCTCTTGAAATTCATCTGATATGTCGTCCTCCATAAATTCTTCATCTGCGTCGTCCTCTTGAAATTCACCATCTATATCGTCCTCTTGAAATTCACCACCAATATCTTCTTCTTGAAATTCATCATATACATCTATGTCATCCTCTTAAAATTCGTCACCTACGACGTCCTCTTGAAATTCATCATCTACGTCGTCTTTTTGAATATCATCATTTACATCGTCCTTTTTAACATCTTCATTAAGACCTTGCTGCATAAAAAGCATAAAATAAAAATACATCATAATTGTTTTTCTATCAAATTTATACAGGAAACACAAGTTGATCTGTAAGGTTGAGTTAGGATAAATTTATACAGTAAAATATTCAAAATTTATACATCAAAAAATGACTGCATAAGAAAATTTAAACAAACAACACAATTTGCAGAAACAGAATTTATACAGGAAATTTTGCAACACAATCGAAATCAGACCCTCCACCCAATCCTTCTTTATCATGTTTGGTTTATTAAAATGAAATAAATTATATATTACTATATGCCTGTAAGGATACTTCAAGCAATTATAATATATGAAATAAATTATATATTACTCTATGTCTTATATTACTCATAATTTATGCTTTTATTTTCTTTTCTAGTTTTAGTATTGTCTTTTAATTTTTGTTTATCTCTAATGATAATCATATATTGAATCTTAAAATCAACATTCTTAGAAATAAATTATATATTGAATCTTACTATTTAATTAAAATATGTGTTTTGTTAAAAAACTTTTTTAAGAGGAATATATGATGCTTAAGTCTAAATTATGTTAAGTATTTTCAAAAGAATAATATTTATCTCCCTTCAAATGGACTATTAAAGTTCAGATGCACCATTTAGAGATCTAAAATATATTTCTCTTATTGCTAATGTAATTCTATTTTTGCATATATCACAACACGTGTATGACTTATTATTTTTATTCTTTTTTAATTTTTTTTACTTCATTTACTTTTAAATGAAATTACTAATAAATATAATACGCAATTTTCTACTAAACTTATAAATTTATTTTAATAAATTTTTATCATTAATAATAATTTGATAACACATTCCTGTATGGTTAGTTACCCATATATCTTAAAATTAAAAAAAAAAAATGACTGTTTTTCTTTTCACCAAAACCATGGACGAGGATTTCCCACGAGAAAAGAAAAAAGAAAACAAGAAATTGTCATGGACTTCTACTTAACAAATTGATCTATCAAAACAGATAAAGGCAAAACAAATCAAAACTTTAATGTTTATTGTTTAATTTGACTCATTTTTTGTAAAATGCATAAGAATATCAAGTATAAGTGGCTCTCTAGATGTAAGATTCACAAAGTATGATGCATTTGCATGTTATTATTCAAGGATTCAATCAATTTCAAAACAAAAAAAAAAAACAATTAAAGAAGGAGATATGACAAAGACAATCAATTTCAGAAAGTATAATTCTATTCCATACTACTAGTGATGATTCCTAATACATTTGAATGAAAACTTACAGAAACAAGATAACAGCGACACAACCGGCAGCAACACAACAATACACTCACGGCAATACGATGGTGGCTCAGCAACACAACGACAATAATACACTCTGCAACACGACTGACGCGACTCTGCAACACTACCAGCGGCGCACAACAGCACCACTGGTGACAATACATTTTGTTGTTTTTGATTAGGTTTTTACTTCACGCAGCTTTTGCCTTTACCCTCCGGTTCTTTCGCTGCAAGCATTTTTTTTCTAAATTAAATGAATAGGAACCAATTGTGATGAGTACCAAGCCTTAGACTTTGCCCAATTGATTTTTTTTTTTAATTCTGAATATTTATTTTATTATTTTTAATTTTAGAAAATATACATTTTTATTATTAAATTAAATTAAATTATATTATTAAATCATATTAAATTATAATCCTACAATTTCCTCCACCTGCCAAAATCTATAATAATTAATTAATTAACCAAAAATATAAAAAAAACTAATAAAAATGATAAGCTATTCACTAAATATTAATTACTTAAAAAAAAGAACATGCCCACTAATTCCTTCGCATACGGTTGAAATTAATAAGAAATTAATTAATTAATTAATGATGACTAAAAATAGGACATGTCCTCTAATTTCTTTACATACAGTTTAATAAAAAATAAATTAATAAATTAATAAAAATGCAAAATTAATCATTAAAAATTAATTAATAAAAAAAGTGACTTAAAAAATAAAACAAACCAACTAATTCGGTTGAAGTTAATAAGTAAATAATTATTAATAAATTAATAAAGACTAAAAATCAGGACGTGCCCACTAATTCCTTTACATACATTTGAAGTTAATAAGAAAAATTTTAATAAATTAATAAAATGTTCAATTCAATTATTCATTAAAAATTAATTAATTAAAAAAATGACTAAATAGTAGACCACGTATTCCTTTATATAAGGTTGAAGTTAATGAGGAAAAAATTAATAAGTTAATAAAAATATTTAAATATTCATTAAAAATTAATTAATTGAAAAGATACTAAAAAATAGACCATACCCCACTAATTCTGATCCATTACATACGGTTAAATTAAAGTTTCAAAAAAAATATTAATAGAATATTTACAATTTCTTCCATCAAAAGTTTTCACCATTATAAATAGGGTTTAATGGTAGTGCACTGTTAGTATAAAGAAGTTTTGCACATGCAACCAATTAAAACTCTTATATTTGTCATGTCATTTCAGTATTTTAAAAATAAAATTGAGATTTATTCTGATGCATATCTCTCGTTGGTTGACAGTACGCTGCCAGTGTATTTCCTTTTTTCTCATATAAATATTATAAGTTATTTTATCAAAAATTTCTACCAAAATTGATTCATCTTTTAATAATTAATCATAATAAAAAGCACTAATCTACTAATTTCATTAGTTCTCATTTTTTATGAACACGTATTGCAAGCCTTCCAATAAAATCTGCTATTGAGAGGATGATTTCAATTAGTGGGTAATAAGATGCCAATTTTTAAATTAATAATTTTTTTTTGAATAATTGAGAACTATTTTTTAAAATAATATTACTGAGAGGATGATTTCAATTATTGAATTATAAAATGTCACTCTTTAAATTAATAATAATTATTTCAAATACCTTGGAATTATTTTTGAATTAATAGTGGGAGGTTTAAAAATTGTATTCTATTTAATTATATTTTTATTTAATAAATATGCAATTAAAAATGTGCGGGTTGCAATATGTATCCAATTTAGTTATTTTTTATTTTTTTATCCCATGATAATTAACAAATACATAATCAATGACAAAATAATTTATATTATATTTCTAAGTTATAATATTTATTAATTATAAATAGTTTTATAAAGTTGTCGCCTCTTTTTTGTTTGTTTAAAGTTTTATGCAACATTTAAAAATGTAATTTTTGTTAGAAATAACGCAACAATCTAAAATTGTCCTCATAAGTATTTAAGGAGACATTTATTAGTTATTGCTAAAGATGAATTATAGGATCACTTGAAAATTGTTCCCAGAAATATTTTAGGGGACAATTGCGAGGCGTTGCGAAAATTCTCATGGCAACAGACAAAAATTGTCCCCTAATCTTTTTTTAGGCAACAATTTACACACGTTGCATAAAAAAGTGTTGCCAGAAGCAATAAATGTTGTAGTGCCTGCCTTTATGTTTTGTTATGCAGTTGAAGAAACAGTGGATCATTCTTTATAATGGGGTGTATAGTGGCGAATTTGATTTGGAGGGAGATTAGGGAGTTGATTGGTTTTGTGGATATTTTGGTTTTAGATGCGGGGTGCTTCCAAGATAGTTTTTCGAGGTGGTTTAATTTTTGCAAAGCTCGGAAAGTAAAATCAGGGAAAGCGGGTTGGCGGTGTGTTGGAATATATGGTCTCTCAGGAATAGTATTATTTTTGAGAATCATAGGTGGAATGTTCTTGATACGGTTTGGAATATCAAGTTTATATCTTGGAAGTGGTCCCTTATAGGTGATATTACTAAAATCAATTGTAATTTTTACGATTTTTGTAAAAATCCGTTGTATTACTTATCGTATGATCAATTGGTTTTTAATATCTCTTTTGTCGAGAGTTTCTCTCTTGTTTTTTTGTAATCAGGTTCGAGAACCCTTAGTTCTCGCTTTTATGAAACAACTTGCTCAAAAAAAAAAAATCTCAGATTCCTTTATGACAGATTAATTCCAAAAGCAAGAAAAACTTACAAAAACCATGGAGTGTATGAACTTTGGATGTTGCATGATCTAATTCTTGAAGGTGAGTATAGTTGAAACGCAGGAGTTGATTGTAGAGAATTTCATAGTTTGAAAAACAGTGAGCAAGGGAAGGAAGATTTATTGGTGATGAAACTTGCAAATAAAAAGAATTGGAAAAGATGTCCCATTGATTAACTTAATCTCTATCGTTTCATTGAGATTCAAATGATGAAACAGATAAAACAAATTCTATATTTTATTGAAGGTGTTAGTAGATCCTGATGCACCTAGCACAAGTTACCCCAGTTTTAGGGAGTACCTTCATTGGTTGGTGAGTAAATCACCCTGCTTACAAGTGAACATCATATATAATATATTTTTGTTGAATAATACTGTAACTAACACCTTTCTCTCGATGGATTTTAGGATGGTGACTGACATTCCAGCAACTACCGGGGCAAGTTCTGGTATGTGTATTATTTCCATTCATTCCATGGGTCAAATAGTTGTAGTATACATGAATTAAAAGTTTATTAAAAAAATTATAAGTATATAATGGATAATACTTGTAATTATTATGATTGGACTAATTTTTCATGTGAATTTTTGTAGTTTTCATATTGGGTAGTGTAGATGTATGTAGTTGGTTGGATACACCCAATTGTATCCGGTTGAATATAATTTTTGCTTATTAAAAAAATATAATGGATAATACAATGGATAATTATCTTGATAGTAATAATTTTTATTTTATATTATGTTGGTAAGCTCAAATATGATAATAGTACTACTATTATATAATGAGATTAAGTGTCAGTTTGATAATGGTTATAATTAGAGATAAAATACGACAATTGTATTATAGTATATTTTAGGCTAAAATACAGTTTTGGTCCTCCTGTTTGTCAAAATTCACGGTTTTGGTCCCCCTATTTTTTTTTTAACAGTTTTGGTCCCCCACTCCAATTTTGGCCATAAAAAAGTGATGAACAGTAACTTGTCCGTACACGTCCGTACATGAACAGTGCACGCCTGTACATGAACAGTGAGGGGTGGGGGACCAAAACTGTTACAAAAAAAAATAGGGGGACCAAAACTGTGAATTTTGACAAACAGGGAGACCAAAACTGTATTTTAGCCTATATTTTAATTGAGTTTTGATAAGATACTAATATATTTATAATTAATGGTTAACTTGAATATGACATAACTTCATTAAGAAAGTCATTGATTATATATAAAAAATTTATATGATTATGAAAATCATTGATTATCTATAAAAAAATTAATATGATTAGGAAAATCGTAGATTATATTTAAAAAAAAAAATATGATTAAGAAATCATTGATTACCTATATCAAATATATTTTAAAATAAAAAATTTAAATTTAATAAAATATAATTAAAGTAAAATTTTAAAAATTATTTATTGAAATTTAAATATTTAAAAATAAAACAATAATAACAAAATATTTAAAATATAAACATTTATTTTGATTTTTTGGTTTAAACGGTGGAATTCTAACATTTTTGGTAGGATCGATTTGGATATGGAAGCGGGAGTCAATGTTTTGAATGAAGGGGATGATGAGGACGTTGATCTTGGGAAGTTGGGGGGAAGAGTTTTTGAGGAAGAAAAAGAGGGCTAGTGGCAAGTTTTGGATGAATTTAAAGCTTAAGGAGAATATGCTCATTCAAAAGGCTAGATTGAAGTGGCTTAACGATGGAGATTCTAATAGTAGGTATTTTCATAGAGTTATGAAAGAGAGGAGGAAGAGTAATTTCATCGGTTCTATTTGAACGGACAATGGTATTTTGGATAAGGTGGTGGAGGTTAAGGAAGAAGTTAGGAGACATTTTGCTTCTAAATTTGTTGAGTCAGATTTCGATAGACCGGTGCTTGAAGACATCTCCTTTAAGGGCATTAGTCCTTCGCAGAGATATTTGCTTGAAGCTCCTTTTACGGAGGAGGAGATTAAAGAGGCGGTGTGGAATTGTGATGGTTCTAAAAGCTCGGGTCCTGATGGTTACTCGTTTCTTTTCATTAAAAAGTGTTGGTACTTCTTGAAGGAGGATTTTATTGGTTGTTTTCAAAGCTTTCACTCCGGAGCTTTTTTCTCTAAATCTTTAGTTTTCTCCTTTTTGACATTGAACCCTAAGTCTTCAAACCCCTTGAGTTTGGATGATTATAGGCCTATATGTCTTGTTGGGTGCGTATATAAAGCGTTATCGAAACTTTTGGCGGCTAGATTAAAGTTGGTGTTGCACTCGGTTATTTCTAATTGCCAAAGCGCTTTTGTTCCGGGAAGGCAATTGCTAGATGGCGTTTTGGTGGCTAACGAGGTGGTTGATTTTGCGAAAAAGGAGGGAAGGAGTTGTATGCTTTTTAAGGTTAATTTCGAAAAAGCTTACGATAAGGTTAGTTGGAACTTTGTCACTTTTATGCTCCGTAAAATGGGTTTTGGTGAGGTTTGGTTGAAATGGATGGAAGCTTTGGTTTTTTCGAGTAAGATGTCGGTTTTAGTGAATGGTAGCGCGGCGAAGGAATTTGTTGTGGAAAGAGGCTTGAGACAAGGAGATCCTCTCTCTCCCCTTTTCTTTGTGATTGTGGCGGAAGGCTTGAAGGGTATGGTTAGTAGGTCGGTGGTGAATGAGTAGTTTGAGGGCTTTAATATTGGAGGCAATTGTTTTGTTGATATTCTTCAATTTGCGGATGATACTTTATTGTTTGGAGATGGTAGTTGGAAGCACCTTTGGGCTATAAAATCGGTTTTGAGAAGTTTTGAATTAGTTTTCGGTTTGGGAATTAACTTTCTTAAGAGCAAACTTATTGGTGTGAATATCAGTTCTAGATTTTTGGAGTTGGCTTCTTTCTTTCTTTCTTGTAGGAGGGAGGATAGTAAGTTTGTTTTTCTTGGAATCCCTATTGGTTTCAATTTCAATAGTTTTGATATGTGGAAGGAGTTGGTGGGGAAGTTGAAACGGAGGCTTTTTTGTTGGAATAATAGGTATCTTAGTTTTGGGGGAAGGCTTACTTTATTAAAGTCGGTGCTTTCAATTGTCTCTATTTTCATGCTTTCGTTTTATAAAGCTCCGGTAAAGGTAGTCAAAGAAATTACTAGAATTCAAAGTAACTTTCTTTGGGGGAGTAAGGAGGATAAGAGGAAAATTCATTGGGTTAGTTGGAAGGAGGTGTGTCGTCCGTTTGAGAAAGGGGGGTTAGGATTGAGAAGGGTGGATGATTTTAACTTGGCTCTTATCAATAAATGGAGATGGAGGATTTTATCGGATTCTAACGCTTTATGGTACAATGTTTTGAAAGCTAGATATGGAGATATTAATTTGAGGATGGTGGATAACGGTTGTTTTTCTATTAAGGCGAAGAGTGCATCTTTTTGATGGAGGGAATTATGAGGAGTGGATAAAGGTTTTCCGGAGAATTGTTTTGTTTCTAATTGTAAATTTTCTATTGGAAATAGTTTCTTTTCCCATTTTTGGTTCTCTTGGTGGATAGGAGAGTGTTGTTTAAAGGATAAATTCCCTAATCTTTTTCGGTTGTCTTGTCTAAAAGATGTCTCGGTGGCTTGTATGGGTGGTTGGCAAGGAGAAAGGTGAATTTGGGGTGATTTTGGTGTGGCTGGTTCGAGCGATGGCCCTATTGCGGAGGATTTGGGGAGGTTGAGGGCGATGTTGGTGCATGTTCGTCCGGATCGTTTTGGCAAAGGCGCGGTCGAAAGGATGTTGAGCGCCTCGGAGGGTTATTCGGTTAGTGGTTTCTTTCATTCCATTTCTAATTATCGCATTCCTTTTGGGCCGAGTAATATTTACGATGAAGCCTATTCTTTGATTTGGAAAGAGGCGGTCCCTTACAAGATTAAGGCTTTTGGTTGGAGATGCTTTTTGAATAGGCTTCCCACTAAAGTTGCTCTCTTTAGTAGAGGTTTGGTTTTTTTGAATAGTGGGTCGGATTGCATTTTTTGTTCCTCGGCGGAGGAATCTCTAGATCATTTTTTATTGAATTGCGGTGTTTTTATATTGGTGTGGAAGGAGATTGCCGATTGGATCGGTTTTGAGGATTGGGGAGCTAGTAATATTAAATAAAGCTATCTAAAGTGGTTTGCTTTTTCCAAGCGTAGTAGGGTGAAGAAAGGGAAAAAAAGTTGTGTTTGGTTGGCTACGTCGTGGATTTTATGGAATTTGCGGAATGGTATTATTTTTAGGAACGACACTTGGAACGTATTGGATACGGTTTGTTGTGATGGTTTGGAGATGGTCTTTCATCGAAAAAATTACCTGCTCCAATTATGGTTTCTACGAGTTTAGTAAGTTTCCTTTGTACTTCCTTGCTTAAGGTATAATTGGGTTGTAATTTTCTTTTTGATTTCGAGGTTAACGTCTCTCTTTTTGTAAGTGGGTTCGAGAACCCATTGTTCTCGCTTTCAATGAAATCCTTGCTTATAAAAAAAATATATTTATTGAATTACTCATGATTTAAAAAAAATTGAAACTTCTTATTTAGTAATGTCAAATTATGAATATCTTAAAATTTTATATAATTTTTTTAATATTAACAATTAGTTTCAAAAAAGTACTAAGTTAAATTCTATATTTGCAATTTAGACATGCATCTCTATAAGATCCTCACCATTGTGCTGGTATTTAAGTTTTAAATGTGAGCATAGAAAATTCACCACCGATAAAATCCATCTTTTTTTGTTTGAAATTTTTAAGTTGGTGAACAATCATAGAATAGTTTTTAAATCTGGCACCATCCCATTTAAACATTTATATATTTTATCTAGAATTTAATTATTAATAATGAATTTAGAAGCATAATGCTAGACAAGGTTAAGAAATATATTGTAACTAAAACCGAGAAAAAATGAATTATAAAAGTGTAAAATGGTTACCAGCTATCAAATTCTTTGAGATCTGTTTGAATCTTTTATTTTGTTCTGTCCATCTCTTCGTAAATATAACATATGATTAGTTTCTCATTTGAATCCACAATGCGGAGCATCCTAATTAAGGAGAAAAGCACCTTTTATGCAATACACGGCATATTTCTAAAATTTCTTATCAGTACCCAAACCTTCCATAAAGACCCTATCATAACTCTTTTTGCAAGCTTACTAGATTTTCTATTCGATTGATCTAAAGAACTAAGTTGTTTTCGCCATATTATCAAAGAAACCCTCCAAGATTAAGTATGTAGTGGTAAAACGAGCTCGGGTCAAAACAAATCATGTTATTTATGGAATAAAGAAATAGACTTATTTTTGAATAAATGAGTGTTTTGATTCTCTTACCACTTGTAATTATCGTGTAATGCGATATTTTTCTCGAAATCATTGACCATTAAGTTTTTCTTTTTTTTTAATAAACAAAAAATATATTGATAGAGAGTACTAGAAGTACTCAAAAGTTACACCACACAGCTATCTACACTAAATGTTCTAATCGATGTTTTATCCATTCATAAAACTACACTTTCTAATCTTCTTAATGTCAAGATATCAGCAGAACATTAAAAAGAACAACAAAAATATCACAAACACCTTCCTTCAAAAAAACATTTGTTCCTTATTCTCTATAACATCCAAATCGTGGCCAACCATATAGTGCATTCCATGTTCTTCCGCGCTTTGGTTCTCATTAAGTTGATATAATGAGAAGCACAAGGTGTCCAATCCAACACCTTTAAATTTTACACCAACACCTTTGACTTTTTTTATACATTTAACCATTACTGTATGTAGTCCATATATCAACTTGATACATTAATTATTAATTATTGTCAAATATAGTAGAAAAAATCATATTTGTTTATAACAATAATAACACAATGACTTGAGGTGTAAGCTATTTCTTAGTTTGTGACACAACCATAAAATATATGTGTGTATATAAAAACATACTACTAGTAACTAGTAATTATAGTTACTCGTAATTATATGTAGGCTAATTGTAGTTTTAGCTAATATGCATAGGCAATGAGGTTGTAAGTTATGCAAAGCCACGATCCAAATTAGGGATTCATCGTTTCGTGTTTGTATTATTACGTCAACGGTGTAGACAAATAGTCTATGCTCTGGGATGGCGATAAAATTTTAATACAAGAGAATTTGTTGAACTTTACAATCTTGAATTGCCAGTTGCTGCTGTGTTCTTCAATTGTCAAAGGGAAGCTGATTCTGGAGGAAGAACCTTTAGATAAATTAGCTTTATTTTATGAAGTAATAATTTTAATGTAAGCTTAGTTGGTAAATCCTACAAGAAAAACCATATAAATGATATAGAGATATACAAACACAAATCATGAGGGTTGCATGTGCTGCATCAATGGTGGTAATATTTGGTAACATATGAAGGTTGAAGCCCTTTTCTGTCATATGAGTTTTATTTTGAAGGACTCATAATTAGATTTGAGGTTTTGTAAAATATATATGTTGTATACCAATTTTACTAGAAACAATATTCTTAATAGTTACTAGTAATAAATAAAATTCACTTGTGTGATCAATCTATGCGAGAATGGCATTGTTGGTGGATTTTGTGATGTGGGTTGCTGAGTGAGTCTATATGTGCAGGGTTCATGAAGGTTATTACTAGTGCAAGGATAAGAGTGGAAAAAAACAAGGTATTTGATCCCGATTATATAGAGTCATAGCTTATTGAGGTTGATCGGATTTATGATAGGTTAGTTTCTTGTTCTGGCCTAATTTGTGGTGGATTCTGATATGTTTAAGCTTTCAGACACATGAAATTTTTTTCTTTCTGGGTTTACTGTGTGTGAATGTGGTGTTTTTTTTATATAAAATATTTGTTATTCAGGTTATATCCAGTTCTTGAACAAGTAAATGAAAGTTACTGAAAATGAAACTTTGTAAATTTTGGTTAAATGGAATTTTGCATGTTTATCTTAACTGAATTTGGTTTGTTATGTATGACATAGGCTGAAATGCATTTTTTAAAATTTCAACATTATTTATGCTCAATTAGTCATGCAGGGACTGAAGTGCAAATAAAAATAATTGTAGGAACGTAAAATAAAAAATAATTATTATTTTTAAGTACTAAAACAAGTATTTTGAGGACCAAAATGAAATAAAAAAAATTATAAAGATCATTTTGATATAAATGATTGAGGGACTAAAATGATAAGTGAGTTTATTACAAAGAACAAAGATATGAAAGTATTTTTAACATACTATTTTTGAGATATTTATCACACTAAAATACCCGCCTTTATTTTTATTTATATTAAGACATTTTTCTATCAATTATATATATATATATATATATATATATATATATATATATATATATATATATATATATATATATATATGGAACGTATCCTATAAGAATGTCATTTTTATGTGAGAACATGAAAATAGATCTGAACCATTAGATTTTAAAATAAATTGTGGAAACTATGTGTCACTTTTTTTTCTCTCTCCTCCATAATTTATTTTAATAATGAAGGAGAGAGAAAAACAAAAACCACACATGATCTCTACCATTTATTTTAAAATCTAATGATTTAGATTAATTCTGATATTCTTACATAAAAATATTATTCTCATACGATATGAACCCTATATATATATATATATATATATATATATATATATATATATATATATATATATATATATATATATATATATATATATATATATATAACAATGATGTATTGCATATTTGATGTGCGCCGAAACAATATATTATATCTTTCTTACTTACTCATTTTTTTTATATAAAGTTTATAGGAATTAAGAAATTATATAAAAACACACTAATATTGAATTTTGTAAATTTTATATTTTGATTTTTTAAATTGAAGATACTTTAAACTTTCAATTAAATTAATGTATCTAATTAGAGGTTTGATAATTCAAATGTTAAGAGCTTAAAAAAATTGAAAAGTTGAGTTTCATATCTATAAATCGATGAAAAAAAAAAAACTTATTTAACAACTAATTAATTAGATTTTAAGTGTTTGCAAATTTTTTTTTCGGCTGGGCGTTTTTTTTTATTTCTTTTTTTTATTTTTGGTGGATGTTTTGTATATATTTTAAAAAGATAATTATTATGCACCTTATTTTCATGTATATACATGGGCTTGGTACCTTGTACTCCCATAAATACTTTTTTACTTACACATCATCATTATATTATATACAAGTGTATTTGAACAGAGTCGTCCCAAGTTTTTAGAGGGTCTGTGTGTAGGTTAGTTATAATTTACTCATGATAAAATAAATAGAGGTCCTATTTAATTACGATTTAATTTAATATATATTTTTTGAGGCCCTATTCAACTACATTTTAACCTTGAAAAATTTGAGGTCTTGTGCGGTAGCCCGCCTTGCACGCCCTCACAAACGGTCCTGTATTTGAAAATATACATGACTAAAATTAATTTGATTTCGATTTATTGATTGCTAATTGTAGAAAAAAGGAAAAGAAAAGAGACTATTTCCGCTACATCAATATGATATTTTTTATATAACTATAATAATTAAATTTAAACAGCAATAGTAATATGTAGTCAACTGAAAAGCTACGCTTCAAAGAGATATTTAAAATTTTAAGAACTAAAGAAAAAGAAGTAAATAAAGAAACTCTAAAAAATGAAATACAAGTAGAATCCTGTATTAAGGTTTGTATTAAATAAAAATAGATGAAAATTATAAATAGTAACGTTACTATTTTAATTAATGTCATGCTTAAGCTGGAAATCTGCATATATGCTATTGAATAATCTTTTCTACTAATTATTTTATGGTTATTTAAACTTAAAATCTTACATCTATATAGAGAAGAGTTCTGCTCTATCACCATATCAAAAGATAAATAATACATAAACAAGGTTTTTGCTAGTTACCATATTAACATATGTAATGCAAGGAACATTCTCCGAATTCAACCAAACATGCTTATCCTTACGCGAGGAATTCGACACCACACGCAGGGCCAACTGTTGCAGACCCGGACAGAGAACACCCAAACTCTGCGGAATAGAAATCAAATCGCCAAACATCACCGTACTCAATTTAGCCTTGAGCTGATGATGAAGATTCGGAGGAACATTGAGCAAATCCACAAGACGCCTACCACACCAGTTATCCGTCCAAAGATTAATGTCCTCCCCATTACCAACCAGCCAGGCTGACTGTCGCTCTAAATCAGCCATAAAACTGCTACAGCCGGTCCAAATAGAAGAGAAGACATGGTAGTTGACTTTTCTACCATTCTTATATCTCTCACGCAGAACCTTAGCCCAATCGTCCTCTGAAGAGGCAACGTTCCAGCACTGAGACAGATTGGTCGCCTCATTGATACACCCGATAGATCTCAGGCCTATACCCCCAGCTTTGTAGCTTTTACAACATTGCTTCCAAGCCACCGTAACCATCTTCCGTTGATTAATGTTGGCACTCCAAATAAAGTTCATGCACCATCTCTCCACATCCTTAACAAGACTAACAGGCCACGAATAAACCATAAGCGAATGCATCAACATGCCATGAATAACCGACCGAACCAACTGAATTCTTCCGGCAATAGAAAGGAGCGAAGCATTCCACGCCGAGAGCTTGATCCTGATTTTGTCGGCAATAGGCTGAAAGTAGGAGCACTTGGGTCTGCCTTTAAAAATTGGGACACCAAGATAAGAGAAAGGCAAAAGACCCTTGGTGAAACCCAGTTTGTCAGCAAAAAGACTAAGTCTCGCATCCGATGGAGCCACCATAAAGAATAGATTTGGAAGGGTTGCAGATCTGTCCCGAACAATCTGCATAACGCTTGAAAAGATCATTAATAGCATTAATAGAAGAGAAACTCCCTTTGACAAATATCATGATATCATCGGCAAACAAAGTGTGCGACGAAAACATCATAGTCCTAGAAGCCTTGATGAGCTTGAGTTGGCTGCTAGAAACCAGATGAGACAAACCCCTACTGAGCACATCCTCAGCAATGCAAAACAAGAGCGGAGAAAGCGGGTCACCTTGACGAACACCCCTCTGACAGTTAAAGAAACCATGAAGCCTTCCATTGATGGAGATGGAGACACTAGCAGACTGAAGGATGCAATGAATCCAGTTGCAGAAAGTATCATTAAAACCAAAAGTTTTTAAGACCTTCAGTAAAAAGCTCCAACCCAAAGTATCAAAGGCTTTAGCAATGTCCACTTTCATAATTAAGTTCCCTCCAAGAGATTTCTTATGTAACAAATTAGCCGCCTCCGATGTAAGACAAATACACTCTTTGATGCTCCTACCATGAACAAAGCCTCTTTGCACCTTGGAAATAATGTGCGGAAGCACTCGCACTAACCTGTCCGCCAGCAGCTTAGAAATAATCTTATACTTGACATTAGCCATAGCAATAGGCCTATAGTGATCCACTCTATCAGCATCTATCGATTTAGGAATAAGGACAACAGTGTTGGAATTGTAATTAGGGAGCATCCAAGAATCCGAAAAGAACTGCAACGTGGCCTTAATCACATCGTCTTTAACAACATCCCAAAAAGTTTGATAGAACAAGGGACTAAAACCATCCGAACCAGCAGAACTATCATGCTTCAAACTGAACACATCATTGTAAATTTCCTCCTCCGAAGGAAGCATAGTCAACAAGTTATTAACATTGTCGTTAACGATATGCGGGATCACCTCTTCAACCAAGCCATTATCCTACAAAATAGAAACATCATTAAATAAACCTTTGTAGTGCTCTACCACATGGTCAGCTAACATGCTTTGATCCGTAACCACCGAGTCGCCAAAATTGAGGGAATGGATTAACTTAGATGCATTCTTGATCTTCGTAATTCTATGAAAGAATTTCATATTTCGATCCCCCTCCGCGTTCCATTTAATCCTGGCTTTCTCTTTCCAAAAGGACTCCTCAACAGTCAGAGCGTGATCCAACTCTGATTGGGCCTTAATTTCCTGATCCGCAAGAGCATCTGAGTGACCAAAAAAAGCAATGTCGTGCTGAATTTTACTAAGAGCCTGCTCCGTTTTGGTGACTTGATCCTGCACATTGCCGAACGTAGTTTTGTTCCAATCTTTAAGATTACGTTTGAGAATTTGCAACTTTTTAGAAAGCACATACATGGGGCAACCAAACACTCTGGTTTTCCAAGAATCCTCTACCACTTTGAGACAATCCTTGTGAAGAGTCCACATATGAAGAAATCTAAATTGAGACTTGAAAGTGGAATTGTCACAACTAAAATGCAGCATCAGCGGGTAATGATCAGATCTCGTCTTAGTTAATGTGGAACAAGCTGAGAAAATGCAAGAATCCACCCAGGCCTGATTACAGATCACCCTATCCAATCTCTTCTAGGTGTGAGCAGTACCTCTTCTCCCATAAGACCAAGTATAAATAGCACCAGCAGTTGGAAGATGTAACAAATGATTGGAATTCGTCCAATTAGAAAAATCCTCAATAGGACCTCTAGCCGGCAAGGCCGAACCACAATATTCATGCGCACCCAAAATCGTGTTAAAATCCCCGATGAAACTCCAGGGCAAGTCGTTGCTGCTCAAAAAATCCTGCAACTTCCTCCAAAGGGATCTCCTATGAATGTAACAGGTTGAAGCATAAACCGCCGACATGCCAATGGTTCTATTGCTCACATGAAATTTAAAGGAAACTTGTTGGTCATCACAATCCACCACCATTGGATCCAAGTTATTATCACACAAACACCACAAGTTGGGACTAATACCATCTCTGTTATTAAGAGCAAAGAACTTTATATTCAATCTACGAAGCCAACTCAAAGGAAAAAGATTAACAATCATCCAGGGTTCAGCAATGAAAACAAACTGAGGTTTGTTAGTAAGAATTAACCGCTTTAGAGCTAATTTTGTAGGAGAGTTGGCAATGCCTCTCACGTTCCAATAAATGCAATTCATTGGGAGTTTTGGGCGCTACCTGGCCGTGACCGGGTGATGTATTTGTTTCCTGAAGCTTTACTCTTCTGCGAATTCTTCTTTCTCGATTTAGATTTAACTAGCTGAAAACCTTCGTCATCCTTAACTCCCTCAGGATGGGAAGTCCTAGGGGAACTAACACCAATACCATTCCCAATAGCAACTGGATGCTCGATGTTAGCCCAAGAAGTATGCAGGAATTCCATGTCTTTTAGCAAGTCACCATGAGCCTGGCCAAATACCTGCCCTTCCACACCAAATTGAGTTTCCAAAACAAAACTCCCAGAGCCAACATGATTAAGAACTGTATTAGATAAAGGGAGTTGGTCAATGCCTAAGTTCTCCTCAACCACAGTAATTTCCTCATCAATTTTCTCAACAAGATCTTCAACATCCTCAACCTGATTCAAAGGCACTTCCGTGTCGTCAGCAGCATTGCGATTATCACCATTAAATGTTACCACGACATTTTCAGTGTCAATTTCAATCCGCTCCTGAACCAAGGCCGATGTATTCCCAAGATCATTTGCCAAAATTGTCGCCTTCTCCTCAATCAGGGTCTTTTTCGGAACTTGAACAAACGTTTTCTTCAAAGGTTTTATAGGAATATGATTACCACCCTCGTTGAAACCCTCACCGTTTCTTCTTTTGCAATTTTTAAAGCAATGGCCTACTAGACTGCAGTGGGAGCAAAACTCCGGAAGATTTTCATATTTCATCTCAACAAAGAAGGCATAACCCTTCCTTTCCACCAAAACTTTGTAACGAAGCTCTTGCGACAGATCCAGATCCACCAAAACCCGGACAAAGTGTCCGAAAGGTCTATCGAAGCAACATTTGTTTGAGGCAGAATCTGTACATAAAGGCGTACCCACACTACTAGCAATGGCAAAGACAATCTTAGGTCTCCAATATTCCTGTGCCAACCCATGAATACGAATCCACACCTGGGCGGAAGACTGTTTGAGGGCTGGGTTAAGATTCCACGATGTAATTGACCTGACTCTTCTAACATCTTCGAGGGATGAAAAGGAAAATTCGAAATAACCTTTACCAAGAGAGGTAATCCCCCATTTGCCAATAGATTTCCAGAGGCTGAGCAGCTTGTTCTTAAGATTCAACACAGTCAAAGGCACAGAACCCTTGGGCCAAATGATACGACCGTGTAAATTATGTTTACAAGCTTCGACTCCCAGTTGATACTCCTCTTCAGGAATAACTATAGCTAAGTGACCCCCTTTAACACAGGCCTTCGGTAACTAGCTTAACGCAATGTCACACACATTATTAATCGCATCCACAAAGGATTTCGGTTGCTTTGTATTTACCCCCAAGTTGCAGGTGGCCTTGGAGGATTCGTCTTCAGATGCAGAAATATCAAGGAACTTCCAAGGAACAAACAGAGACATCATGCTACCCATCCTCAGAAGATCATCCTCGAATCAAGAAGAAGTTGAACAGCGTACTTAACGGTGCACACGGCGGAGAAAGAAGCGGCGCCGGTTTACTCTTCACTCTTCCGAACCGAGATTACACACAAAGCTACCTAAATGATTACCACCATGATCCCTAAAAATGCCCCCGCAAGCCGCTAAAACCGGAGTTCCACAAGAGGCTCCATCAATATTAACTTTAATCCAACCGAACGAAGGAGGATACCAAATGATCTCTTTACAGATCCTCACCTTAGGCGGGCGAACAATAACCGAGAAGTTCTTCAAAATAACAAAATCCTGAATGTCATTGTTGGAACATTTAAGCGAAGAGTTTCCGGCTTGAGCAGTTTGCGAAATAATAAGCGAGCAGTAGGAATTCCAAGAGCTGAAGTTGTTTTGAAACCGGGCTGAATTTCTGGCGCACCAAATGGCCGAAATCGTATTGGTAACCGCTGCGAGAATCACATCGTTACACTGCGGCGAATGCCTACTGTCAAGGATCTCAAGACAATAGATGGGACAACTTTTTTGGCAAGCTATGAGGAACTTAACTTTTTTGGAAACTCACATTTATAGGGAGGGGAATCATTGTGCAGATAAGTTGGCTAATTTAGGCTTGGTAGTTACTAACTATACGTGGTGGAATGGTATTCATCCCACTGTAGCTTTTGATTTCAATAGAAACAAGCAAGGACTTCCTTGTTTTCGTTATTGTTAGGTTTTGTGGTTTTGGCTTGAGTCCCCCTCATTTTTGTACCTATTTTTTTTCATTTATATCATGGGCCTTGCCCGCTTTTGATTAAAAAAATATATGTAATGCAAGGAAGTGCAACAAGAAAAGCAGAAAGCAGGAACGTGTGAAAGACCACATCTCTCATGTTTGTAGTTTTTTTTGTCTCTACAAATTATTTAATATTTAAAACTATAATATTCCAAAAGAAAACCCTTTGGACTAGATAATATATCCAGCTGGAGAAGAAAAGAAAATATCTTCAACGCACTGTTCTGCACTCAGTGGCTACTACCGTCATCTATGAAATCATCTTTCCCAAGAAAATTACAGTTTCTACACAAATTGTTCATCTCATTCTAAAATCTTAGTTTCCCCCCAAATCATAAACCACAGAAGCAAGGTGAAGATGGAAGAACGTAAACGCGCACACACAGTGAAGTGAAAAAGCTCTCACTTAAATTAGGAATCCTAAAAAACCACAGTTGACTGAAAGATTGTGGATGACTCCGTTCTATTGTGTAAGAGTTGTGTGCTTTCGAAATTATGAACTATTTGCAGGTAAAAGCTGTCTCAGTTTATTCAAAATGTAAATCCTGAGTTTTGGTTTTTATATAAAATTCCTGAGTTATACTAATATATCATTTCTGTTTCGGTGAGTTCAATCAAACTTTACATTTTTTTATAATAAAAAATAATTATAAATTTTATTTTTTTTATTGTTGAATAATCTTGAATTTTTTACCCAAATACACCTCATTGTCGAAAAAATTCCCAAATTACCCTACCTTTCAGAAAATTTCCCAAACTGCCCCAGTTTGGATTTGGGATTGCATACTGTCGCCAATTGAACTGGAGACTGCTTATCAAGTCGCCAATTCAATTGGCGACCTAGTGTAAAATGAAAAAATTCAGTTTCTAAGGAGTTTCCACATCAATTGGCGACTCTCTTGTATACCCTAAAAAAGGGTCGCCAATTGAATTGGCGACTTGATAAGCAGTCGCCAATTCAATTGGCGACAACTTAAGACCCTTAAAGAGGACTCGCCATTTCATTTGGTGACCATGTACAAACCCAAACCCTAACTGAGACAGTTTGAGAAATTTTCTGAAACGTAGGGTATTTTGGGAATTTTTTCAAAAATGAGGGGTATTTGAGTAAAAAATTCAATAATCTTTATATTAAACCATTTCCATTTATTTATGCTTGAATTTTTGTATTAGGACTTAGACATGTTTTGCATTATAGTGTTTTTCTTTATAGGGTCAAAACTGCTTAAAATTTATGTAGTTAAGTTTATACACGATTAAGTTTTGTCCTATAGTTTATAGACTTTTTATACTGATACTATTATAACTGTTTAATGATTAATTGTTTTTAATTTTAACTAGTTTTATAATTGTATATAAGTATAATTGTGATATATATGTAGTGTAGAAATTTTTACTTTATATAACACACTTATGCATGATCAAGTGTACTTTTTTTTTTAGATTCCCTGCTAAATGAATGCATTTTTATCTATTATTTTTAAACCCCTCATTTTTTAAAGAAAGGTTGCATATTTTTTAATACTTAATGTATAATTTATTATTATTTTTAGTTTTATCCTTAAAATTAACCTATCTAATCATTTTTTAAAAATCAAGTATTACTCAAATAAGATACTTTTTATGAGAAGTAATTTATTTTTCCACAATTTTAAAATATCAAAATCTTTAAAGTTTTAACATTTTAATTTCTTGTTAAACCATAATTCAAATTGATACACGAAATGAGTTTAAATATATATTTTTTACGAATCGCTCCTCCCTATAACGTCTAGTGATAAATATTAAAAATGATCTTGTTCTAATATATCGTAAATTGTTGATCAAGGTGTGAACAAGATCAAATGCTAAAATGTAAGTGGATTGAAGGAAATTTTAGCTAATTCCTTTTTTCAATAAGATCAAGAGGAGGATCTCATTCTTTGCGTGGGCGAATAGTGGCTGGTTGAGATTGGCTGCTTTGCCGATCTTTACGCAAATTTGGCCCTTATCTTACTTGCTTCGGTTTGCTTGGCAAGTCAATTTATGATTGACTCACGAATGAAATTTTGCAGTGATAGTTATTATTATTGTTATTTTTATTTTATATATTTGGGATTTGATTTGATTTTTTTTTTCTTAAATGGATTAGATTACCTTTTTATAGGTGAATAAGTTTGATATTGTAGGTATGAACTCGCGTTTCTATATCAATGTCTCTTTACATGGATTAGAATTACCTTTTTATAGGTGAATAACTGTGAATTAAATTGTTAGCTTAATTTTAATTTTGTTTTTAATTTTTTAAAAAGAAACATAAGTATTCCTCCAATTATTTTTTTGTGTTTGACTATTTATGATATTTCTTACTCACTTTTGCTTAAAAAACACATAAATATGAGTATATTATTAAAGAATTATGATTTTTTCATTAAAATAAATAAGATTTTTTTCATGAAAATTATGACTCAAAATTGAAAAGTAAACTACTATAAATATTAAACTTTCTTTTATCAATTTATTAATAAAAGAGAGATCTCAGTGGTATGCTTATCCTTTTTTTTTAATAAGCAAAATATATTAATAAGGATACTAGGGGTATCCTAACCCGCTTACACAAATTACACCGGCTAAAAAACTACCACGACTGCAAAAAATCGCACAGTGCCTTGAACCATTCGTAGTAATTACAAGTAAATGATTTACTAAATATTTTCCCTATCCACCACCAAGAAACTAGAATAATCTTGTGAACTATCTCGTCCAAATCTCAAATTTCATCGTTAAACATTATATTATTTCTGCAATTCCACAGCGCCCACCCCACCACCAACCACAACCTTATAGCGTTTTTAACGTTGATACCACGAGGAAGACAACCCTGCAACCATCTTCTAAAATTACTAGAAATGTCATCACTGTGAAAAGAAATCACTCCCACCCAATTGAAAACTTTGACTCACAGCGACCTACTTTTATGACAACTGAACATTACATGATAGGCAGTCTCGTCTGATATGGAACAAAACGGACAGACTAGTTCATGGGTGTTGGAAATAATACCTCTGTATGCAAGATTATCACGAGATGGTAATCTATTATGTAGGAGACGCCAGCCGAACAACATTAGCTTTGGTGGAGTGGTGGCAGCCCACAGTAATTTGAAAATCGCCACCCCACCGGCTGGAACCGTGGTTGGCAGCCCTGAATTTTTCAAAATATGGTTCCCAGAATTTGTATTGTATGCCGATGACTGATGAAACGGCCACACCAGGTTATCTTCCACTTCCCTGTTCAACGAAAACTCAGCCAGGTGTTGCAGCATAGAAGAAAGTTTTTGTTGCTGATCCTCTTGTAACCCGTCGACATCGGCTCTAACATCTCATTCCCATTTATCATCAGCCCAGGCGCCATTTTTCGCGATAAGGGAAAACCTATGATGTGCAACTCGATAAACATTTGGGAATAGAACTGCTAAACAGTCATCGCCCAACCAGCAGGAATGCCAAAAAGAAAGGCTCCTACCATTACCGACTTTACCAGCAATCATACCAAAAAACGACCTATGCCCGAAAGAATGAGAAATGGTGTGTAAATCGCGCCACCACAAAGAAGCAGGAACTTTGTAAGTGTGATGTTCTCTTAAACAAAGATGCTGGACATACAGGTTACTGTATCTAGCTACCAAAACATTGTGCCACAAGCTGTCTTTTTGATGCGCACACTTCCATAACCATTTAGAGAGGAGAGCCGTGTTAAAATAGCGTAAATCCATTATCCCTAGTCCCCCTTCTTCTTTAGCCTTACAAACAATACTCCATCTAATCCAGGCCATGCCATTCTTGACAGATGAACCGAACCATAGGAACCGTCTTTGAAGAGTTGTGAGGATTCGAATAACTTTACATGGCATTTTGTAGAACGACAGGTAGTGGATTGGTAGATTGGCCATGACCGATTTGATGAGCGCTGTCCTACCACTCATAGACATAAGTCTTCCTTTCCACGATGAAAGACTCACTTGGAACTTCTAGATGACGGGTTGCCAGAAGGAAACATGTCTGTGGTTTCCTCCAATTGAAACTCCGAGAAATTTGAATGGAGTCGTTTATGTCCTGCAACCTAAGCTTATCTTAATAATATACGTTCACCCTAGATATTTCTATATGTATGATATTTTCCACCTCTCACAAAAGCTTTCAGCCAATAATATTATAAGTTCTTTCAGCCTATATATATATATATATATATATATATAGAAAAATGCTAACATACACCCAAAATTGGTAGGCTCCACACAAAAATATACTACATCTATTTTCTTTCTATTTTTTTTCATCTTTTTAATGTGGATTCCACCAAAAATTAGTTGGCCTCACACAAAAATACTCTAAGGTGTATGTTGCTTAGGTGTGCATTAACATAATCCATATATATATATATATATATATATATATATATATATATATATATATATTAAACTGAATTTATTAATATAATTATGGAAAATAAAAAAGACCACGACCCATATAAAGTTTTCATCGTTTTGTATTTGCTTTTTTTGACAATTTTTTTTTTGTAATTTTGTGTTTGCATTATTTTAAATATAATTTAACCATTTACTGTCTAGACAAGAGTTTAACGTCCAATAAACACTTAAATTTTATGTTTCTAATTCTAAATAAAATAAATAATCATAATTGATTAATCGTCAAATAAAAAATAATAAATGCGAAACCCTGAACTGAAAATATCTCGTTCTGAAAGGCGGTATTCTTCTGCATAGTAGAAGCCGTCACTTACGAAATCACCCCTCCAAGCCACGCAACGCTCACCCCACCTCAAACTTGTGCACGGTTTTCCCTTAAACCAGGAGCCGCTCTATTTTTCATCTCTATCCCAATCTTTTCTCATATTCTCATAAATCAGAAACCGAATCTCAAAACCAACGTGAAGAACGACACAGTTAGTTGAGAGTTTTCGCACTCGAGTCAAAACCCTAACTAACCAGCGATCCTCCAAAACTGATCCCGGCGGTGGTTTGACGGTTGCATCCGCGGTGGTTGCCGAAAACTCCGTCGTGTAGAAGGGAAAATTCGTTTTGACGGTTGTGATCTCAACGGAACAGAAGTTTGCAGCTCCGGAACAGTTTCAACCGAACGGTGTACTTGATCTACACACTTTGCTGATTTTGATGGTGAGTGTAATTTCTGGATTTGAGATCCATTTCGTGAAGTTTACGCAGTATGATAATAACACTGTTTTGTTTTCTTCTTGGAAGTTATTTGATCCCTCTGAAATCCTGAACCTTCGTAGGTGAACCTTCATGCTCATTTTTTTCCTTTACATCAAATATAGCTGTAAGTTTTTTTATAACATAACCGTATTGAATATGCTGTGAATAGGCAATATTTAGGGAGCTATTTTTGGGAGTACCTTCATTGGTGAGTAAATCACCCTGCTTACAAGTGAACGTCATATAAGAGATATTTTTGTTTGAATAATACTGTAATTAACACCTTTCTCTCAATGGATTTTAGGATGGTGACTGATATTCCAGCAACTACCGGAGCTAGTTTTGGTATGTATATTATTTTTATCCATGCCATGGGTTAAATAGTTACATGAATTAAAAGTTTATTAAAAAAAGATATGTATATAATGGATAATACAATGGATAATTATCTTGATAGTAATAAGTTTTTATTTTATATTATATTATGTTTGAGGAAAGATCAAATACTATAAAATGAGATTGCCTAGTGGTGAAACGCTTGGGTCTTGAGAGTGTGCTTCTCTCAAGGTTTCAGGTTCGAATCCTGCTGGGTACAATACGATAATTGTATTATAGTATATTTTAATTGAGTTTTGATAAGAGACTAATATACTTTTTTTGATAAGCAAACTTCATTAATAGAGATTAAGGAAATCTCAGACCAATGAACAACAAACCACAAACAGCACACGATTACAAAAAGTCGAGGGGAAACTTATACCACTTATACAAACTACATTTCTTACTATCACGACAGCCTAAAATCAACCAATTCCAAGAGTAAATTTTAACTTGGAAAACAATTTCTTCGACATTACAAACCGCATCATTGAACAAAATATTATTACGCCACTTCCAAATAATCCAACAAGTAGTAAACCAAATTGAATTGATCTTCTCGAATTTGGATCTTCCATGAATACTCGAGAACCAAGACTTCGCATGAAGACAACAAGAATAATCCAAAATCCTACTTATTTCCACCCACTCACAAATCTTATTCCAAACCAATATCGATTTATGACACAAGAAGAAAAGATGTGTAGAACTCTCAATATCATGGAAACAAAACGTGCATAATATACTTATAATTAAAAACATATTACAACCACCAAAGAACAGACAAATACAAACCAAACATCAGAGCGAAGCTACTGTCTGCAACATAAAATGGGAGTTATGCTCCATTCTCCGAAACTAACATTTACCGTCAACAAATCGGCAGCAGCAAGCCAAATCCAAGCCCTGTGTTTAATGCTCGAGATACACTCCAGAAAACTAAAAACCGTGCCTTTAAATTGAATAGCGTTCTGTTGATTCCAAATACTCCAAATCACCGCCAACCAAATCATACCTATCGAGTGTCTTACAGACCTTCTAGTGACTTTGTGATGGAACCGATGGAACTCCTTCAGCTCGCTTGTAATAATCTGCAGATCGTCACCAAGCCATTCCCAAATGTTGTCCCAAATTCTACTAACAACTTGACAATCAGCAAAGAGATGACACATAGATTCAACTCCTCTACAACAAAAAATGCAAACCGAGTCCCTCGGATTCGACAGGATCCCTCTCTTGATAAGCTGATCCTTAGTCGCAACCCTGTTAAATAGGAATCTCCATCCGAAAACGATAACTTTGGAAGGCACCTTAAGGTTCCAGAAAAACTCGATCGAATTCCTAATTGACAAATTATCAGACCTATGCTTTTGTTCCTCCCAATAAGTCTTCACACAGGAACTTGTCGTAAATCGTTGTTCCTCCTCCTTCGACCAAAAGAATTTATCTTCAGCATCCGGGTGAGGCTTGAACTCTTGTAATAACTCCGTTAATTCTGTCATCAATCCAGAACCAACAGCAGTTGCATTAGATTCCTCTGTGAAAGGCTTCCAATGCCACACTCCTTCAAGCCAAAGACCTGTTTCTGCAACTCTGTTCTTCTGTAGAATAGCAACATTGAATATGGACCGAAAAATGTCCTTCAATGCCAGACCGTGCATCCACCTAGAATGCCAAAAAGAAAGGCTGCCACCGTCGCCTAACCTGCAAAACAAATTATTAGAAAAATCTGGTCCCTTTGTGGTTTGTAAGTCGTTCAAAGCGACGTCTCTCCACCATGACGAGTCTTTCCTTCCCAGCACCGATATGTCTCCAATTTGTACCTTTAGAACTGTGTTACCATATCTGAACCGCAACAACTTATGCCATATGGCGTCCTTCTCCGTCATGATTCGCCATTTCCATTTAAGGAGCAGAGCTTTATTAATGACCTCGATATCTTTTATCCCCAAACCACCTAGATGCTTTGGCTTGCACGCATCGTCCCAACTAACCCAGTGTATCGCCCTTTTGTCTTCTCTACCCCCCCCCCCCCCCAAATAAAAATTGCTTTGAATGCGAAGAATCTCTCTGATCACCTTCAAAGGCGCTTTAAAAAAGGACATGACATAAACTGGTAAAGCATTAAAGATTGAGTTCCCTCTCCAAACCGACAGCTTATTCTTCATTGAATCCACCAAACCCTTCCACATCTTAGTTCTCCGCGGATTCTCCCCCATAATCACTCCTAAGAATTTGAAAGGCATGGCTTCTATACTGCAGTTCAAGAAAGTAGAAGCTGTCGTAAGAAACCACTCCGGCACATTAATCCCATATAACTTACTTTTGGAAAAATTGACTTTGAGGCCCGACATCATCTCGTAACCTCTCAAAATGGCCTTAATGCTCCACACATTATCCACGGTTCCTTCTCCCAGAAAAATGGTGTTATCCGCATACTGAAGGATATCGAAAGAGTCACTGCTATTATACTGGAAACCTGTGAAATCTCTAAGCTCCACAACCTTCTCCATTAAGCCAGTCAAACCTTCCATGGCAATCACGAAGAGGAAGGGTGATAAGGGATCACCTTGGCGCAGGCCTTTACTGACCGAGAAATCTTTAGTTGTGCTACCATTAATCAAGACCGACATAGAGCTAGAGAATACACAACTCTCCATCCATTTGTTCCAACGGTCTCCGAAACCCATAGATGCAAGCATATATCTTAAGTAATTCCAGTCGACGCTGTCGTAGGCCTTCTCGTAATCCACTTTCATAATCAAACAACTAGGATTTTCCTTTTTCGCAAATTCCACCACCTCATTTACCACAAGAGCCCCGTCAACTATATTCCTCCCGTGAATAAACGTCGTCTGTTTGTGGGAAATCAAATTACCAATGACCATTTTGAGACGTAGCGCCAAAATTTTTGCCAAAATCTTGTATAAGCTACTCACCAAGCAGATAGGCCGGTAATCCCCTAAAGTTTGAGGGTTTAACGACTTCGGAATCAAAGCCAGAAAAGAAGCAATAACAGCTTTGGTGAGTTTCGTGTTTCTGTGGAAATCCTCAAGAAACCGTAAGACATCATGTTTTAGAAAAGGCCACCCTTTTTGGAAAAATTCGAGTGTGTAACCATCTAGACGAGTTCTCTTGTTCCCGTCACACGTCCAAATTGCCGCTTTAACCTCTTCTTCCGAGAAAGGTATCTCTAACCAAATCCTATCTTCGACCGACATCCTGCTGAAACGAATGCCTCCAAGAACAGGTATGTTGGGAATTTCCTCCGAGAAGAAATTTTTGAAATGGTCTCTTATTGTTTCCTTGACTTCTGTCACACCTTCCACACTGCCCATGTCCCCTTCCAAGACCGTAATATTTGCACGATTTTGCCTTTCCTTGATGGCCTGATGAAAGAAATGAGAATTGTGATCCCCCTCCTTTAGCCAGAGCTGCCTTGATTTCAGTCTGAGCAATCCTTCTTTCAATGCTAAGTTGTTCTAGAAATCGCCTGTGATTTTGTGCCTTTCGTCGACAATTTCTACTATATTACCGCCAAAGTTATCCACCAAAAGGTTATCCAGATCATTAATGATATCCAACTAGGTTTTAACTTGGAGATCCAACCATTCAAAAACTTCAGCATTCCAGTTTTTTATCTGAACTTTCAGCTTCTTCAATTTTTCGTATAAAACAAAGTCCCCCCTTCCGTTAACTTCAAGTTTCCCCCACTCTTCTTGAATGAACGCTATAAAATTCTCGTGCTTAAACCAACAATTCAAAAATCTAAAAGGTTTTGGGCCCCAATCCGAGCGATTCGGTTTCAGCCATATAGGTGAGTGGTTTGAGATATATCGCTTCTCGACCCGTTGGTCAGAAACCTGCCACTTCGTAATCAAATTTTGAGACAGCAAGAATCTATCAAGACGGCTCATAGCCAAACCATTGCTACTAAACCAGGTATATTCACCACCACAGCAAGGAAGATCAAAGAGGTCCATGTCTGAAATGAATTTCGCGAATTCTTCAGAGTTTCTTCTATTGAAACCCTCACTCACTCCCAATCTTTCCTCCTTATAAAGAATAGAATTAAAGTCTCCACCTAAGCACCAAAAATCATCCAAACCTCTGTTGCGCCATCGTAATAAATAGTCCCACATCGTCCTTCTTCTATTCATTTGCACGATGCATATATGTTGACGAAATTGTAAACTCCTCCTCTCCAATTCACATTTATACCGATGAAACCCTGGCCTTTGAAACTAAAATTTAAACTCAGAGAGTCCTTCCTCCACAGTATAACCATACCTCCCACCGCTCCCGTTGAATTACTAGCGGACCATTCTACATTGTTGTTGCCCCACAAATCTCTAGCCAAACTATCATTGAAACAAGAAAACTTAGTTTCCTAGAGGAAACATAAATCTGACTTACCAGATTGGATTAGGTGGCTAACTCTCAATCTCTTAGCCCTAATTCCCCCTCCACACATGTTTAGAGATATCACTATCATTGCAACCTTCCTTTGACCACCTTCGATGTTTCCGCCATTGCTCTTTCCCTGCTCTCAAAATCCTCCACCTCTTTAATTATGGCTTCCTTATTCCTAGAGCTTGTCACCCCCATTTTTGACATCCTCTCCCAAACATGGCTGCTAACCTCTGAATCTTTCCTCACGAATCTCTGATTACAACGAAGGAAAAGCGAATCCGTCAACGAATCCTCAACCGAAGTATCCATAGTACTAATATGATTGGCGAGCCTTCCGTCCATGTGTGAAGATGAGATTGCGTCAGAGCAGGCCGTCGATTTTGAAAAAAGACAGGAAAAGTAGGATGGCATAAACTTAACTTGTTTCCCTAGGTTCTCCAGCCTTTCTTCTTTTTCAGTTTGGGCCTAGTCATCTTCAATTTTTGACATTCCTTATCGAAGGAGAAAGGGCCCATACGAGTGTCCAATTGTCCCGAAGACCCAATACTCTCAGATCCAGTTGTTTCCAATTTGTCCCATTCAGATAAAGTCTCCTTGCATCCAACCATCTCTATTCCGACCCCTGTACGCTCCCTATCTAACCTCCAATTTGATTCAGAAACCTCCTCCCCAGATGGAACATTCTTTGACGAAGACGTCCCATCACCAGCTTGTTTCACCAAAGTAGACCCACTCTTCGTAGGTGAGTCCAAACTATTTAAACCAGGTTCCTTAACTTGTGAAAGAACCTGCGTATTTGTCTTTTGCTCCTCGAACGAAGATCATGTCAAATCAGCACCCTTATTGCTAAAGTTGACTGCCACGCCTGTCTCAGCCACCTCCTCCTCGGAATCATCGTTGACATTTCCCCGGTGAAAGTCAGCTCCTCCTTCGTCCTCCCCGGAACTAGAAAACGATTCCGGCTCGCTAGTTTCACTAACCACCTCAAACCTTTTAGGTTTCTTTGACAGAAGTTCCATAGAACTTTGGATTTCTTCCACCATGCCAATTCTAAAAACTATGCCATTTATAGAAATATTTAACACCTCATTGATGAAAGGTTTACAAGTTGTCCTGATTAGTAATCTAGCCAAGTCCATCTTGCTAGCCAAGGAAGTATTTTCATCACAACTGACAATGGTCCCCACCGTTTCTATTAACTGCTTGAAAAAGGATTCCCCCATGCGTGGCAAGGAATGCCTGAACAAGATATCCAAGTGAGTCTTTCTCGGTCCACCACTTCACAGTCCCAAGGCCTAACAGATTTGAACCATTTGCTCAACCAGACTGTGCTCTCCTTAATCAGTGGTTCCAACTCTCCTTCCACTAGATCCTCAAGAAGACATAAGTTAGCTCCTAACGGAGTAACTCTAATCGTAAAGATACCTTCTGCATGAAAAATCTCTTTCATGCTATATGCAAGACCTGGAGAAATGACCTCTCCCACAAAGGCTTTGGTGAATCTTAATAGCATCTCATCTTCAACCATAAAACTCATGACCGAAGGCTTCGTCTCCACTCCTTTACCGCGTCTTGTTACCTCTGCATACGAAAAGGCGCCACTGCCTGCATTAACACGATGACCTCTACCCGACTGAGTGAAATGTCCATTGCCTTGATTAAACCATCTTCTTCTGCCAAACTCTGAACTTCTTCCCCTGTCCAGCCCCTCGGATTTTCTTTGAACTTGCGCCTGATTCCTACTGAACCTAAGAATATTTGCAAACAGTTTTCTTCCATCCAAGAAAAGGTTATCAAGCTGCATGGCCAGCAACCTAGCATCCGAGACGTTGAAAAACCTAGCGAAAGCGTACCTTCTTCCTCTAATGTTCCTTCTGGGAGGAATCATCACCTCATCGATGTCACTAAGCGACTTAAATTCCTCATAGATTTTAGAGAGTTTCTCTCTCTAAAATGTAAATTGTTTGCCAACGGCCCTAAAAATATTATGGATGTCAATGGGCAGGATAGTATAATACCCGTCTCCATATCCGAGTTTTAAAAAAATCTTTGTTTCCGAGCCCATATCCGCGTGAGTGTCAATGTTTGTACTCATATCCGTGCCCTGTGGGTACCTAAGTATCCGTATTCATTACCCGCATGTTTAGTCAAAATAAATCGATCAATTATGAAATATCAACTATTTTAAAGTTTTTTTATCAACATTTAAAAAAATTCAAAGATTTTATTGTTAAATTTTAAAATAAACAAATATTTATATTAAAATGTGTGGTACTTTATAATGGTATTTTTTTTAAAAATTGATAGACATGCATTTTTATATAATAATATAAATAATAATATATAAATATATATTATACGGGTATGGGACGAGTTGGGTACTAAGGTACCCGTACCTGCACCCGAATCCATACCCGCTTATTTTAGTGGATATATACCTGTGCCCATGTCCAAGTTAATTTTGCGGGTTTTTATGCTATTCGTTGTGGGCAATTTTTGCGGATACCCAATGGGTATGAGCCAAATTGCCATCTCTAAAAAAATATCAAATGTCTGAATATGCCATTTGGATGACCGCAAGGATTAGTAATCCTTATGTGGATCTTAGTCATCGTTACAAAATCTTTGACATAGAAATCAATGTGTATTTAAACTTTTCCTATTAATTAAACAGTTGGTTATTATTATAAGGACATTTGACTCTTATTTTATTTACATTTAACAATGAATATATGTAGTCCATATATAAACTTGATACATTAATTATTAATTATTGTTAAATATAATAAAATCAAATCAAATTTGCTTATAGCAATAATAACACAATGACTAGAGGTGTAAGCTATTTCTTAGTTTGTGACACAACCATAAAAAATATATGTGTACATAAAAACATACTACTAGTAGTAACTAGTAATTATATGTAGGCTAATTGTGGTTTTAGCTAATATGCATAGGTAATGAGGTTGTAAGTTATGCAAAGCCACGATCCAACTTAGGGATTCATCGTTTCGTGTTTGTATTATTACGTCAACGGTGTAGACAAATAGTCTATGCTCCAGGATGGCGACAAAATTTTAATACAAGAGAATTTGTTGAATTTTACAATCTTGAATTGCCAGTTGCTGCTGTGTTCTTCAATTGTCAAAGGGAAGCTGGTTCTGGAGGAAGAACCTTTAGATAAATTAGCTTTATTTTATGAAGTAATAATTTTAATGTAAGCTTAGTTGGTAAATCCTACAAGAAAAACCATATAAATGATATAGAGATATACAAACACAAATCATGAGGGTTGCATGTGTTGCATCAATGGTGGTAATATTTGGCAACATATGAAGGTTGAAGCCCTTTTCTGTCATATGAGTTTTATTTTGAAGGACTCATAATTAAATTTGAGGTTTTGTAAAATATATATGTTGTATACCAATTTTACTAGAAACAATATTCTTAATAGTTACTAGTAATAAATAAAATTCACTTGTGTGATCAATCTATGCGAGAATGGCATTGTTGGTGGATTTTGTGATGTGGGCTGCTGAGTGAGTCTATATGTGCAGGGTTCATGAAGGTTATTACTAGTGCAGGGATAAGAGTGAGAAAAAAACAAGGTATTTGATTCCTGATTATGTAGAGTCATAGCTTATTGAGGTTAATCGGATTTATGATAAGGTTTGTTTCTTGTTCTGGCCTAATTTGTGGTGGATTCTGATATGTTTAAGCTTTCAGACACATGAAATTTTTTTCTTTCTGGGTTTACTGTGTGTGAATGTGGTGTTTTTTTGATATAAAATATTTGTTATTCAGGTTATATCCAGTTCTTGAACAAGTAAATGAAAGTTACTGAAAATGAAACTTTGTAAGTTTTGTTTAAATGGAATTTTACATGTTTATCTTAACTGCAAGGTACTCCGATGCCAAAGTAAGGACAGGAACAAGCAAGTACAGAAAATAAGAGTAAGAGTTAGAATGTCATGTAACCTGATCCTCTCATGAGAGATGGTATTTATAGGCTGCCCCCAGCGCAGGGCCAATGGTCATCTACTTTGGGCCTTACGACCCAGTCCAGTGCAGATAACTGCCAGGGCTTATGTGGCGTAGTGAAGACTAGCGCGTGGTCTTTGCCCTGGAGTAACGGTCCCGTGATCTCCGGAAAATGGATTGACCAGCTCTTTCGGAAGTGGACGTTACCAAATGACGTGTCCTCGCAGGGAGGAGCACGTGGAGATCGTGAGGGGGAGAGGCGTGACCTCTCCCTGGTGTATATAACTTCTGCTCGACAATAACCAACTATTACGTGCTCGACGATGAAGAGGTCCAGGTGTGTTCGACGACAAACAGACTGGGCCTTGTTGGGCCACATCACAGTATTGGGGTTAGGCTTGCCCGACGGATGGGCAAGCGCCGACCCAGTCCAGAACAGGAGCCCCCCAAGTCGTTGCTCCGAAGTGTCGGAGTAATGACTTAAGGGTCAGCCCCTTCGGGGAGGATATCCGTTAACTGGGGCAGCGTGTCTGTAGTGCCGAGTTGCCGAAAAAGTATGTGATCAGGAGCAGGGGATGCTCGTCGTGTAGGGTTCTCGAAGATTGAAGTTTGCCCGAGTTTTCAATGTCATTCTTGGGCGACAACGTGGGGAGATGAGAAGGGATGGACGCGTTCATCATCCGGGCACCCGGGTAAATGAAAAGGTGCACGCGGGAATCCGCGTGCCACGTGTCACCCGTTATTAATGCCTAGGGCGGCTAGGGCTAGTGCACTCGAGTGCCTAGGGGCGCCTCGAGTCGCGTAACGGTCTTATAAATAGCAGTGGAGTTCGTGCCATTTGCATGTTTCCACTTTTTTCGCTCCGAGTCTTCTCTCCCCCTCTCCAACTTCCGTCGTCGTCTTTCCACCGTACACCGCCGTACTGGAAATTCTCAACCACCGTCTGAAGTAAGTTTCTGGTTCCTATCTTCTTCTGTTTTATGTTCCCTACCGTGATTTCTCTGGTAAATTGATGAAGTTTTCGGGGAGGCCACGGAGTTTCCGGCGAAAACGACGAAGCTTCTTTAGGTTTCCAATGAATACTACGGGAAGTTGGGATGAGTCTCTCGGGGACCTGATGAAGGTCCCGAGGATGCAGGATGAATTCCCCGGGGACACAGGACGAAGGTGCAGGGTACCTGATGAAGGTCCTGGGGATGTCCGATGAGTACCCCGAGGACGCTGGGTGAATGGGATAAAGACACCGAACGCACCTGCGTGTGTCCCCGATCACCGTGGTCGGAGGGTCATTCCACCGAGCAGTTCCCGTATCCTTTATTCGCCCTTTCACTTGATCAGCGGTGGAAGGGTGAATTTGATCTAGGCTATCAAATTCACCAATTTCCTCAGCTTTTCAGGTAAAATGGTTGCCAGCAGCGTCGGACAGCGGTGCCCGAATGCCCGAGGATTGGGCTGGGGACGAGCCTCTGGGCTTTCCTTCGCTATTTGTACCAGGTGGCCCTGAAGCCTTCGCCTCTATCGAGGACCTCTACGAAGGTTCTGCGTAGAGTTGGCGAGCGTACATGCCACTGGAGCATCACCGGATCTGTTCGATATTCAGAAGGACACGATTTCCTATGTATGAGTACGCCTTTCTGGAGGCGGGCCTACGTCTTCCCTTCAGTGATTTTCAGCCGGGGGTGTTTTATTGGTTACACCTATCGCCCTCCAAACCTTACCCAAACACAATTGCTTTTGTGCGGGCATACGAGCTCGTGTGTAAGTATCTCGACATCGAGGCTATAGTCCCCCTCTTCTTTCGTATCTTCCACCTACAACGACAGACGGTTGAGGGCCTTCATAGCTGGGTGTCCTTCAAGCAGCCGAGGAGGTTGTTTCGGGCATATCTGGAGTCTGTCCGGAACTTCAAAACCCGATGGTTCGTCATCAAGCCCCTCACCCGAGCGGCCACCGATACTTTGTACACCCGTAGGATAATAAAGATGGAAGATGGTCGGCAGAAGGAGGTCCTCGAGTCGAAGTGTCCCCTGGAGTGGACTGAGGAGCATTTCGAACTGAACACAGAGAGCTATATCGTTGGTCCTAGTGCATTAGGCGAGGAATACCAGCAGGCCTACGAGAATTTAGTGAAATTTGTCGAAGGTTTCAATCGGGCGAAGTTGGTGACCCCGGATGGAAACTTCATAAGCAACGACCGCGAGAAGACCCTCACAAAGGCCCGACTCATAAACACAAAGGCCCTCCTCCTCTAGTGTGATACCGAAGAGGAGGCTCTTCGGTTCTTAGGTAGTGGGCGTACCCTTTACTTGGGGTCTGTTATCGTTTTTATCGTTGGTTTACTGATGTTTACTCTCTTTTTGCAGGTGCCATGTCGAGCTTGGAGGAACGTGTGAAGAAGCTGACATCTGCTCGAGGCTCGAAGAGAGGCGGAAAGGGACGAGTCGAGCAGATCCGGCAGCAGTACCCAGGTCCAATCCCAGCGTCTGGGGATTCCTCTAGCTCCCCTCAGGGTAGCCAATCTCCGAACTCGCAGGGATCCCCGAAGAGACAACGGACCAGCCATGAAAAAACGCATGTCGATCTCACCGTGAGCCCTCCCCGTGAAAAGTTTGTGTTCCCATCTTTTAATTTAAGGCCTAACTTCTTCTCGGGGGACAACTCCCCGGCCGTCATTGCCTCCGAAGCCCAGGCCGTCTTGGGTGCTGATCGGGTTTCGAAGAGGAACGCCTTGGTGGAGGACATGGTCGCGATGATGCGGGTTTGTGTTACAGCGCTGGTCCTGAACGACGAAACCTGTCTGTCGTCGGAGCTGACTAGGTTGCAAGATAGCTTCAAGTCAGTTGAGGCTGAAATGAAGAAGTTGAGCAAGGATCTTGCGGAGTGCAAAAAACAGAATGAGGCCCAAGTCGAGCTTCAGGGGCAACTGGAAGGGAAGTTTAAGAGCGCTGTTGAGGAGAGGAAAAATCTCCTGGAGAAATTCACTGAGATGGAGCAGGCTGTCCGACCCGGTGAAGAGGAGACTGAGGACGACAAGCTGTTGACCTCTCGTGCTGATTTGATCTCAAAGCTCAGGCAGACCGAGCAAGATGTCCTCCTGTCTGTCGAGCTGGGCTTTGTTAAAGCCTTGAAGCAGCTCCAGATACTAAATCCCGACCTCATCACTGAGGGAACTGGCCCTTACCACGAAGTAGTTGAAGGTCAAATTGTCCCACCGGCGTCCGAGAAGGATGATTACGACGAGAACGCGGAGGAAGGGCAGCCTGAGGGGGACGTGGATGCTTAGCTTTTCTTGATGAAGAAATTTGGATTTTTCCTTTTATCTAGCTTATTTGGCCTGCGCGCCAATTTTTGTGATTACTTTTACCCGGCCTGCGTGCCAGGGGCTTTATGACATTTTTGTATGTACTATTTTTGCACAATGGGCTTATGCCCGACCTAGTGTTTTGTCTTGTTTATCTGTGTGTGATGTTTGTATGCTTGATGATATCTCTGCTATTTTTGTCTAAGTAATTTGGGGGTTTTGCTTGACTTTGTTGATCCTCAACAATGTAGGGAACTGGTCGAGTTGCCGCAGCTGTATTCCGACCTTTAACCAGGCTAAGAGCTCGATCGAGGTCTTACCTTCGTGGCGTGAACTTCCCATCGTGAGCTGGGTGTTCTGCCTAATTAGTACGGCGACGATGGAGCTCGGTTGAGGTATCCCCGTTGGATCAAGGGTCCTCGAGCATACACAATGCGAGCCCTTGTCTTCTTGTTTCATGGAGGGGAGTCACGCTTGTACCTTAGTGCGTCCCTCGTAGTCGCGATGATGCAAGGCCCAAACGAAAAACAACCCAACCAGCCTGGATGAAAGATAATATACTTTATTAAGTTTTATTAAGTCTTTTTTTATGTTAGTTTATCTCCAAGGGCTTAGGCCCATTATTTTAGTTGCTGTATGTAAGGCCCATTTCTCTTTTATCCTTGTAAGAAAACCCTAGTATTTATGCTGCTGTTTTGGAGAATGGATGAATGCAGAATTTCATTTTTTATACTTTATTGTCTTAGTTTTCTTTAGTTTTCTTTGTCCAATGGTGATTTCCCTAATTGGGTGATAGCTGCAGAACCCTATATTCTATCATTGGTGCTTTCATCACCTTCCTCAATGCCTCCTAAAATAACCAACCCAACCCCTAAAGACCTAGATGAATCCATTCAACACACCAACCTTCGTTTGGATGATCTCATCCTCTCAAACAAAGCTCTTGAGTCTACAATGGAGCACAATAATGAAACCATTTCCCTAAAATTAGGACAGCTGGACAGCAGCATCGATGCAAGAATGAAGGCTAGTTTCAGGGAGTTCAGCTCACTCATGACACAACAGCTGCAGCAGCAATTTGCTGCCATGGCAGCAGCAGCACAACAAACTAGATCTACAACTTCAGGTATTTCTAGCCCTCTTTCTAACCAAACCAGTTCTGCTAGTGTTGTTCACAACACATCAATCCCTCTCTTACAAAACACTAGATCTACAACTTCCACCATTTCTAGCCCTCTCCCCACCCCTACCGGTGTTGAAAGTGTTGTTATTAGCACCACATTTCCCTTCCTACATGTTCCTTTACCCATCAGCCAACCCCTACACCAAGCCTCTTCCTCCCATGTGCAACTTTCCACACCACCCCCACCATCACCATACACAATTTACCAACCACAACCTACTGTTCCACTATTCCAATCATCTTTTACCCCTTTTTCCACAAGCCCTTTTCAAACCCCATTCACGCAAAACACTCAAACATTCCCTCCATTTATCCATCACCAACCACACCATTATCATGGACCACGAAATCCCAAAATAGAACTTAATGGATTTGATGGTACGAACGCACTTGATTGGCTATTCCAATTAGAACAATTCTTCGGATTCTATAATGTCCCAATGGAACAAAGACTTCCTATGGCTGCATTTTACATGAAGGGTGAAGCCCTAGGTTGGTATAAATGGATGTTTCAAAGTCAACAATTAACGGATTGACCCAACTTTGCTAGAGCTTTAGAACTGCGTTTTGGCCCGTCTACCTATGAAAATCACCAGGCCCAGCTCTTCAAATTACGTCAACAAGGATCTGTGGTGGAATATCAAGCAAGTTTTGAAAAAATAGCTAACCAAGTTCTTGGTTTACAACTAGAGGCAGTGCTGAATTGTTTTATATCAGGTTTAATTCCAGAAATTCGTAATGAAATTGCCATCCATCAACCTTACTCTTTATCTCAAGCAATGGGTTTAGCCAAATTAATTGAATCAAAACTCAAGGATTCTAAACCAAAATTCAGTAGACCTAACACCAATTACCAATCTTCCTCTTACAGCCCAAACAGCATACCTCAAAAATCCCTAACTGCTACCACAAACACCCAACCTACCACCACAACCCCAATAAGTACACCTACCCCAAATTCCACCAACTGTTTGTCTATTCGCAGAATCAGTGCTGCACAACGTGAAGAACGAAGAGCCAAAGGACTTTGCTTTAATTGTGATGAGAAATTTATTCCGGGACCGATGTGCTGCTGGAAAAATTTTTCTACTTATGGATGATGACGAAGTTCTTTGTGATTCCACAATGTCAGTTGAGCCAACAGATACAATTAAAGAAATTCCAAATTTGGAAGACACTTATTTTTAGCTTTCACCTCAAGATGTTAGTGGGTAATTTTCCCCAAAAACTCTGAAATTCAAAGGCATCTTGGATGGTTTACAAGTCACTATTCTAATAGACACAGGCAGCACCCACAACATCCTTCAACCCCGAATAGCCTAACACCTTAAAATACCAACCAAACAAATCCCCAATTTCTCTGTCATGGTTGGAAATGGTTCCCAATTGAATTGTAGCGGATTATGCCCTCAAGTTCCAATCAACTTACAAAACCATTTATTTTTCATTCCACTCTATTTGTTGCCCATTGAAGGGGCAGATGTGGTTTTAGGGATGGATTGGCTGCGAACCTTAGGCCCAATCCTTGTTGATTTCTCAATTCCTAAACTTTCTTTTACCCATAACAACAAGGATATCACTATCACGGGTGAGTCAAACATAGGTCCAACACAATCCACTTTTCATCAGTTCTGCCACCTACTTCACACTGACTCAATAGCCTCCATTCACCTCTTACTATACCAACATTCAAAGGAAGATCCGCCTGAACCAAATATTGAATTCCTTAAGGCCATTGAATCTCTTTCACCCAAACCACAACCAGAAATTACAGCCATCTTACAGTCCCACTTATCAATCTTTAAACCACCAAAAGGATTACCTCCATCCAGACCACACGACCACCATATTCCCCTTGAACCAAACTCTAGACCCGTTAACGTTAAACCCTACCGTTACCCTCATTCCCAAAAAGAAGCCATGACTACCATCATTAATGACATGCTAAAAGAAGGCATTATTAAACCCTGCAACAACCCTTATTCCTCCCCAGTGCTACTGGTGCGACAAAAAGATGGTACTTGGAGATTTTGTGTGGATTATCGCGCACTTAATGCCCTAACTATCCGTGACCGTTTCCCTATCCTAACCATTGATGAACTATTTGATGAGTTAGGATCTGCATCTTTGTTTACAAAGATTAACCTTAGGTCAGGCTATCACTAAATTCGAGTATCACCAGAACACACTCATAAGACAGCGTTCAGAACCTTTGATGGGCACTATGAGTTTTTAGTTATGCCTTTTGGATTGACTAATGCTCCTAGTTCTTTTCAAGCGGCAATGAATGATCTGTTGTGTCCTTTCTTACGACGGTTTATGCTAGTTTTTTTTTACGATATTCTCATTTATAGTTCTTGCTTATCTGATCATGTGCATCATTTAAAATTGATTTTAGGATTACTTTCTACTAATCAATTTTTTGCTAAGTTGTCAAAATGTGTTTTTGCTGTTCCAAGTGTTGCTTATTTAGGTCATGTTATATCTTCCGAAGGTGTAACCCCAGATCCATCAAAGATTCAAGATGTTTTGGATTGGCCGAAGCCACGTTCACTCACGACACTCAGGGGTTTTTTAGGCCTCACCGGCTTTTATCGACGATTTGTTCGTCATTACGCCTCTCACGCCGCTCCGCTCACCGATTTGTTACATTTCACTAAATTTACATGGAGTACAGAAGCAGATACATCATTTACAACATTAAAACAGAAAATGACGGAAACTCCAGTGCTAGCTCTTCCTGACTTCACAAAGACCTTCACTCTAGAAACTGATGCCTCTGCTGTAGCGATCGACACTATGCTCTCTCAGGATGGCCACCCGTTGGCATTTTTCAGTAAGAAAATGTGCAATCGTCTGCAGGCTTCTTCAGTTTACGTCCGTGAGATGTATGCCATCACAGAATCTGTAAAAAAATGGCGTCAGTACTTAATTGGGAGACACTTCTATATCTTTACAGATCAAAAGAGTTTGAAAAACTTGCTGGTACAAACAATACAGACACCAGAACAACAAAAATGGGAAGCTAAGCTACAAGGGTTCAGTTTCAAAATTTTCTACAAACCTGGAAAGAGTAATCAGGTGGCAGACGCCCTTAGTCGCCGACATACAGAAGATGAGGCAGCCTTGTTGACAATCTCATCACCAGTCCCAACACTCGTGCAACAGCTACGAGATTACTACCAACAAAACAAAGAAGGTCAAGACTTCCTCAACAAATACAAGTCAGATCCAAGTATGCAAGTTTTGTATAATTTCAAAAATGACCTGATGTTTTACAAGGACAAGTTGTATGTTCCTCCACTACCAGAATTTCGCCAGCAAATTATCCATGAATTTCATTCTTCAGCTGCTGGGGGACATTCAGGTATCCAACCGACACTTGCTCGCATCTCAGCATCCTTCAACTGGCCTGGGATACACAAGGACATCAAAACCATGGTCTAAAGTTGCTCTATCTGCCAACGTAAAAAGTACCTGCCAAAGAAAAAGCAAGGGTTATTACAATCATTAGACATTCCGAAGCAGGTGTGGGAGGATTTGACTATGGATTTTATAACTCAGTTACTGTCTTCGTTTGGCCACACCGTGATTTGGGTCATCTGTGACCGTTTGAGCAAGTTTGTCCACTTCCTCGCTTTGCCAACCCACTTCACAGCACCAGATCTTGCCCAACATTTCATTGCTGAAATCTGCCGGCTCCATGGTATACCAACGTCTATTGTGTCAGATCGGGACCCTTTGTTCATGAGAACTTTCTGGAAGGAACTATTCCAGCTACAAGGCACGACCCTGAAACATAGCACGGCGTATCACCTAGAGACTGACGGTCAAACAGAGGTTGTTAACAGGAGTTTAGAAACTTACCTTCGTTGTTTCACGGCCGACCAACCAAGAAAATGGTTTACTTTTCTACACCTTGCGGAATACTGGTATAACACTTCGTACCACTCAGCAATCTTCATGACCCCCTTCGAGGCCCTCTATGGAAGACCTCCTCCAACGCTTCAAAACTACGTGAAAGGTTCTTCTGCAAACGTTTCAATTGACAACCTGTTAGCACAGAAACATGAAATCCTTCAGACTTTAAAAGCAAATCTGAGTCGAAGCAAACAAATAATGGCGGAACAAGCTAACAAGAAGCGAGTGGACTGTACCTTTGAGGTCGGAGACCTCGTTTTACTTCGCCTACAACCGTATCGCCAAGCCTCGATCCAACGGCATTCGTCACAGAAACTCTCGCCTCGCTACTTTTTGCCCTTCACGATATTACGACGCATCGAGTTCGTGGCATACGAGCTAGATCTTCCACCATCTTCAAAGATCCACAATGTGTTTCACGTCCCCCAACTCCGTCGCTACAGAGGCTCCGATTCTTCTACGAACTTCATCAATCTTCCACCAGAACAAAACCCTAAAAAATAAGACACAAATGTTATACTTCCGACAGATCAAGTGGTAACAGAAAGTGAAGATATAGTTTCTACCTTTGATGACCTTCACGAAACTTCTAGCTCAGCAATGGAGGTTACGCATAGCAAAGAAAACAAACAAGTGGAAGTATATCAGAAAGAGAAGGGAGAGAGTTCTGAACAAATGGGAAAAGGTTTGCAAACTGAGACTTGTTATGAACAATAGAAAATTTCTGAGGAAGTACAAAGGCAAGGGGTAACTCGTTATGTTTCTCAAAGTGACTTAAGTGCAGTTGATAATGTGATTAAAATGCCCCACACGGTTTCCAACAGTGAGAACCCCAAGATGGCCATGCAACCGTTGGATCCGCAATGGGCAGATCTCAAACGGTCTTCTTCTGCCACGCGTCCCACCAGCTATATCCCACCGCCTAATGCTTAGAACTGCCCAAGGATTTATGGGACCCGGGAATCACTTCCCTCTGCAGCATCACGTGTTGCTGTTTCTTCTCATTTGCCGCCCAACCCTTTATAAACCTCATTTCATTATAACCCTAATGGGCCACAAAATATTGGACCCAACTTGGATAACAACCTTGAGGACAAGGCTCATTGTGGGCCGGATAGTATTGATGCAAGACCCAAACGAAAAATAACCCAACTAGCCTGGATGAAAGATAATATACTTTATTAAGTCTTGTTTTATGTTAGTTTATCTCCAAGGGCTTAGGCCCATTGTTTTAGTTGCTGTATGTTAGGCCCATTTCTCTTTTATCCTTGTAAGAAAACCCTAGTATTTATGCTGCTGTTTTGGAGAATGGATGAATGCAGAATTTCATTTTTATACTTTATTGTCTTAGTTTTCTATAGTTTTCTTTGTCCAATGCTGATTTCCCTAATTGGGTGATAGCTGCAGAACCTTATACTCTATCACGCAACGTAGCTGTGTCGCAGGCAGTGTTTAACTGTAGTACAATTTAAGCTTCTCAGCGTTCCATGGTCGAGCAAGTTCCTCTCTGTGTAGATTTTCGAGGTAGTAGGCTCCTGTCCCCGTTTTTGCGCGGACGCGATAAGGGTTCTCCTATTTCGCGGCGAGTTTGCCTTCTCGCGAATCTTTCTGGTTCCGTTGTAGCACGAGGGTGCCTACCTAAAAATCACGCGTAATAACTTTGTTGTTATAGCGTAGAGTTATCTTCTGTTTAAGGGAGGCCTCACGGAGGGACGCCCCCGACCTTATCTCTTCGACGAAGTCGAGCTCCTCCCGGAGGGCCTCATCGTTTGTCACTTCATTGAGGGGAGACTCCGTTCTTCTCAAGGGTTCCCTTATTTCTACAGGGATCACCGCCTCAGTTTCGTATGTCAATCGGAAGGGGGTCTCCCTAGTAGTGGAGTGTGGGGTTGTTCTGTAGGCCCAGAGGACGCTGTGTCAGTGGTTTCTCGGATTAAGACCGCGTTAACTGCTTCACCCGTGATGGCGAGGCATAGGAATAACGTCTCCCCGCATCCTGGTCATGAGAGAACTAAGGGTTGTGAAAGGACTTGTTTGAGGTGGAGGAGCGGTTGCTCGCATTCCTCAGTCCATTTGAACGTGGCTTTTTGACGTAGAAGCTTGAAAAACGAGAGTGCGTACTATGCGAACTTGGTCACAAAGCGGGAAAGCGAGGTCAGCATCCCGTTCATCGACTGTATCGACTTCTCCGAATTCGGGGTCGGGATCTCGGAGAACGCCCTGCACTTATCGGGGTTTGCCTCGATTCCTCTCTCCATGAAGTAGAAACCGAGGAACTTGCCCACTCGGACGCCGAAGGTGCATTTGTCGGGGTTGAACCTCATCCAGCATTTTCTCGCTGTGTCAAAGACCTTCGTGAGATGGGCAGCGTGGTCGACTTCTTCTGCGAATTTGACGATCATGTCGTCCATATAGACCTCGAGCATGTCACCGATCTCTCCCTGCAAGACTTTGTTCATCATCCGTTTGTAGGTCGCATAGGCTTTCTTTAGGCCGAAGGGCATTACGTTGTAGTAGTAATTGCCGGACTCGATCATGAAGGCGGTGTGCTGCTTGTTGGCCTTCGCCATGGGGATTTGATTGTACCCCGAGTAGGCGTCCATGAAGAATAATAGTTTTATTGAAATATGAGAAGTTAAGAGACATTTGATAAACCGTATGACTGAATAGCATTACAGGAATTGCATTATATAGGGAATTATACAGCTTATTGCATTAATTACAAATGAGCTTGTATCAGATGCTAAAGGGTACAAGTTAGTGGAGTTATTTGTTGAACACGAAGTTGATATTCCAGATGTAGTTGAATTTGGTGATGAAGGTCCTGCAAATGTAGTTGAAGATGGAGCGAATTCTGATGTTGAAGAAGTTGTTATGGAGGAGGGAAGTGGTGAGAAAGAAGGTGTTAGAAGTGCATAAGTTGTTATGGAGGAGGGAAGTGGTGAGAAAAAAGGTGTTAGAAGTACAGAAGAAGTTATGGAAGAGGGGAGTGGTGAGAAAGAAGGTGTTAGAAGTGCAGAACGATGAGAGAGAGAGAGATTGAAATTAGATTTATGTTTTTATTTTGAAAATATATTATCCAATTAATTTAAATAGAATAATACATTTTTAATGACATGGCAAATCAAAGGACCGCCTATTTTTGCCACCTCATATAACTTCTTGACACCTCAGCGTTTTTGGAGGGGAAAATGGGAATAAGGACTAAAACTGCATAAAACATTATAGTTTAGGGACTAGTTCGTTCAATTTTAAACCATAGGGACCAATTTCGTGAGTTGGCCAAAACATAGGGACCAAAAGTTTCATTAAGCCATATATATATATATATATATACAAATATCAACACTCCCCCTCAAGCTTGAGCATATAGGTCAAATGCACCAAGCTTGCCACATATATAATTAGTTCTGGGATTTCGCAGGGATTTTGTAAACACATATGTCAATTGATCATTAGAGTTGACAAACTTTGTGACGATGTCACCTGATCCAATCTTCTCTCTGATAAAGCGGCAGTCTATCTTAATATGTTTGGTCCTCTCATGAAAGACTTGATTTGAAGCAATGTGCAACACAGCTTGATTATCATACACAAGTGTCATTGGTCTTGCTTCTTCAATTTGAAGTTCCTTGAGTAACTATTTTAACTAAATAAGTTCAAATGTTGCCATTGCCATAGCCCTATACTCTGCCTCGGTGCTTGATCTTGCAACTACGTTTTATTTCTTACTTTTCCAGGATATAAGGTTTCTTCCAACAAGTACATAATACCCAGAGGTGGATCGTCTATCAATGGGTGATCCTGCCCAATCAGCATCGGAGTATCCAACTATCTGAGTATGTCCTTTATCTTCATACACAAGACCTTTTCCTGGAGCATATTTGATGTATCTCTGAATCCGGATAACAACATCCATGTGTTCTTGACAAGGAGAATTTAAGAATTGGCTTACCACACTGACTGCAAAAGAAATGTCTAGACGAGTGACTATGAGATAATTCAACTTCCCAACTAATCTCCTATATCTTCCTGGGTCAGATAGGGGCTCCCCTTGATTGGGTAGGAGTTTGACACTTGGATCCATAGGAGTATCAACCGGTTTAGCATTCAACAACCATGTTTCTTCCAAAATATCCATAGCATACTTCCGTTGGGAAATTACTAGACCATCTTTAGATTGGGCCACCTCAATACCCAAGAAATATCGGAGTTTACCAAGATATTTTGTCTGAAATTGATTCGAGAGATTTTGTTTTAACAGGAGTATTCCCTGTTGATCACTACCAGTTATAACAATATCATCAACATATACAATAAGATAGATACACCCTTGTGCTAAGTGACGATAAAAAATATAATGATCAGCTTCGCTACTGACCATACCAAACTGTTGTAGCACTGTGCTGAATCTTCCAAACCAAGCTCTCGGAGATTGCTGGAGACCATAAAGGGACCTGTGTAGCCTGCAAACCATATTCGATGACTCCCCTTGAGCAACAAACCCAAGTGGTTGCTCCATATATACTTCCTCTTCAAGATCACCATGTAAAAAGGCATTTTTGATGTCAAGTTGACGAAGAGTCCAATGTCGAATGGCAGCAATGGCTAGAAGAAGTCTAACAGATGCCATCTTGGCTACAGGCGAGAAGGTATCACTATAATCCAACCCAAAAATCTGAGTGTATCCTTTGGCTACCAAGCGAGCTTTAAAACGATCAATCTTCCCATCTGGACCAACCTTCACTGTATAAAGCCAACGACAACCTACTACAGTTTTCCCAGGGGTAGAGAAACCAGCTCCCAGGTTCCACTTCTTTGAAGAGCACACATTTCATCAATCATTGCTTGCCTCAACTCAGGGTGAGATAATGCTTCACCTGGAGTTTTAGGAATAGAAACAGAAGACAAAGAAGACAAAGAAGTATACTGCAAAGGGGAAAGACGATGATAACATAAGTCAATATAATGTGGAGAAAGATTTCATGTTTGACGTATACCTTTCCGAAGGGCAATTAGAAGATCGGACTCTGGCTGTAGGATCAGATCCGTTGATGGTGAAGGCGTCGGAGGAGAGTCTGCAATGACCTTAGGGACAGATACAACCTCATGGATAGGTATGACAAACATTGGTTGATGATGCTGATATGTTTGAAGTGGGCGAGAAATGAGGGGGTCAACTGTAGGATTATCTAGTGGGCCAGTTTCCCTAGAATGATGGGGGATAATGACCGATGGGACTTCCGGAAGAGGTGTGGGAGTGATTTCCTAAAGGGGTTCCGGAGTCGGCTGGTTGGACTCGAAATAAGGAACAGACTCGAAGAAGGTAACATCGGCAGACACGAGGTATTGTTGTAGGGTATGTGAATAGCAATGATAACCCTTTTTGGAATGATGATAACCAAGAAAGACACACTTTAGTGAGCGAGTTGATAGTTTATCAAGTCCAGGAGAGAGATTGTGTACAAAACATGTAGACCCGAAGACTCGAGGAGGAATTGGGTGAAGGGGAGATTGTGGAAACAGGATTGAATGAGGAATTTTATTATTAAGGACAGATGAGGGCATACGATTTATAAGATAACATGTCGTGAGCACTGCATCCCCCCAAAACCGTAGAGGAACATTACCATGGAGAAGTAGGGTTCGAGTGGTTTCTACGAGATGCTGATTTTTGCGTTCAGCTACCCCGTTTTGTTGAGGTGTATGAGGGCAAGATGTTTGGTGCAGAAGCCCATTGGATGACATAAAAGTTTGAAATTTTTGGGATAAATATTCACGTGCATTGTCACTTCTTAAGGTACGAATAGGCAAACCAAATTGGGTTTTTATTTCTTGATAAAATTGTTCAAAAATAGAAAATAATTCAGATCTATTCTTCATTAAAAATAGCCACGTGCAACGCAAAAAATCATCAATAAAGGTTACAAAATACCTAGACTCAAAGGTAGACTCGGTACGCGAGGGACCCCAAACATCGGAGTGAACTAAAGCAAAGGGGGGCATGTCGCACCCTAATTTTTGACCCTAAGATGTCATCTTCATTTGTGCATCTTAGGTCAAGCATCTCTGCATTGTCTGAGCTAACCCATATCTTGTAGTTTGTTTCTTTGTGTTTAAATTAGGTTTACATATCACCACGAAGTTCCCCAAATTGTTTTGAAGCAAGTCAAATCAACAAAAGATCTTCAGTACAAGAACTTTGGAATTAGGATTTTGCTCTGAAGAAATCATTGAGAAATTGGCTCTATCAAGTCAAGATTTGTGTGGTCCTGTAGCGAGCGATTTTGGACGCGGTTCTTAAGCGCTGGTCGCTCTCTGCGGTTTGAGCTTTGACTACAGGTCGATTCATTTTTTATCCTATTGTGAGCTGAATAAGGAAGGGAAATAGATGTCTCCAATTAACCCTGCTTTATATACTGAGTTTAAACAGCGGTCTGTTAGGTTACGAATGCTATCAATGTGGGGGGCCTTTGTACTGGTTATTTGTATTTTCGCCAATACTGTCTTCTTTCTTTTTTACCTGGGCAGAAGGTTTCTGGCGGGGAACAAGGATTAGGATGTTAGGACTGATGCTTTTGAATTACTGCTTTTGATTGATGGAGATATGGGATTTGGGTTTTTTGTTGATTCCGCTCACTAAGATCTTTTCTTTCGATCTTATGCCTACGTATTCCCGTTTACCGAAACAGGGAAATCAAAGCGTTCGTAGTTCCTCCTATTCTATGGGAGGAAATTGGTTTTTGGCGTCTTGTTCAAAGCCCAAGACGTGAAGCGAAAGGTGGTTTGTATCTTGTTCAAAGCCCAAGATGTGAAGCTGAAAGGTTTATTTGTGTCTTGTTCAAAGCCCAAGACGTGAAGCTGAAAGACCTCGACTTTAGAGAGAATTTGTCATCTCTAAAGAGGGAGAAGGAGAATTACTTTAACTGGGATACGCGGATCCGAGCAATGCCATAATTTTCGAAGAACCTGAAGGAGAAGACTTTAACTCAGTGTAGAGCAATGCCATCTTTCCTTAGGAATTTCTCATGCTAAAAGAGGGACATTGGCATGGATATAGATGATCCAGAGGCTTGCTGCTTACAGCGATTAGATGAAGGGAAAGGAGTTGTTGATGTTTGTGTACTGTGAACGAGGTACAGCTTTGATGCTAAAAGGTTGATTGGATCAACCAGTGGTTTTCTTATACAAAAGCCTAAGAGGAGGCTAATTTCCGCTAGGAAAATCATTATACAAAGCCTAAGAGGAGGCTATTTTGTGTCTCGTACAAAGCCCGAGAGAGAGGCTAAAAGTTTTTGACCCGACGATAGAGTCTTTGTGTCTCGTACGAAGCCCGAGATAGAGCTTATTGTTTGTTTGACTCAATGAGGGAGTCTTTGTGTGTCTCGTACAAAGCCCGAGAGAGAGGCAAAAAGGGTTGACTCAACAGGAGAATCTTTTATACTCAACAAGAGAGTGTTTTTGTATCTCGTACGAAGCCCGAGATGGAGGCTAAAGGTTTGTTTCAGTTGAGTGACAGATCCAATATACTAATTTTAAAAGAGAAAATCAGTTCTTATATGAGCAACACTGTACTCAGGGATTTGATTTGAGGATCAGGGATATTTCCTTCGCTTTGGGGAAATGGGAAATCCAAAGGGTATTGAGACTGTCCGAGTCTGCGGGTTTCCTTCCTATTTAACAAAGGGGGTCACTTGAGAATGTCTTTTGAGACTCAAGGAAGTTAGACTGTCCAAGTCTAGAGTTTTATCTTTTGTACTATGCTTTGAGAAACAGTAGTAGACTCTACGAAAGGACTGTTCTATGAGGATGACTAGGTTCTGTTCCTATACCTCTAGGAGGTCGTCGGGACAATTTGTACGAAGCCCAAGAGGAGGCTGGAAACTTTTAAGAAGCCGAAGGGTCCTTGTACGAAGCCCAAGAGGAGGCTATCATTCCCGGAGGAAGAGATCATTATACGAAGCCTAAGAGGAGGCTGTGAATACTTCTAAGAAGCCGTAGTGTCCTTGAATAATGCCCAAGAGGAGGCCGATGCTTTTAAGAAGCCCGTGGGTCTATCATCTCCTTTCCATTAGGAGAGATAACTCTTTTAAAGATAAAAACCACTGGTAAACGTGCGAGGTTTACTATCCAGCGACTTTTAGCTTTTAAAGAGGGTTCCTTAGTTATGGTCCAAGATTATGACCGTAGTGGGTACCCAAACCCCGAGACATTCAAGGCAAGCTATCCACAAGGAATAGATCAAGTCAGGAAAGTTCGAGAATCTGGAAGAAAACTCAAAGATGCCATTCACGGAGAATACATTCATCTTGGGGAGTAGAGCTTCTTGACGATCCCTAAGGAGGACAGCCGAAGAGAATACTGTATCTGGTGCTCCTATCGGGGATCTAGGCGTCTATTTCTACGAATAAATGAAACGGCGTCACCTAGTTCTAGACGTAGTTGCCAGGGAACTAGAAATATCTATACTATTATTACACAGTAGATATGAGTTTATGAAAGGAGACTTACAGTGAGCAGCCCCACAATACAGTTTATAATATGAAAGCAGTAAACGAAAGCGATAACCACTTACTCGGTTGGAGTGCTTCCATGCTGTTTGGTTAGTTGTTCAACAAAGAAAGATTGAAAACAACAGTATATTCAAAATCAAAGGAGAAAGTGCTTTGAAAAAGAAAGATTTGGGGCTTACAGCTCAAGGAGAGGCCCAGGGTTTTATCAGTGAGCGCACTGTTTGACTTTGTACAGCGGGACTTATACAAGTGACTGGGGCCCAAAATGGTTTCCTGTACAAAGGGATGGGTCTTACACTCTCTCAAGAGGCCCAAAAAGGTTTAAAGAAAAGAGTGGGGCTTATAACACGAGGGTAGGCCCAAATGATTTTTCGTTAAAAAATGGCGATCGCGCCGAGGTTTTCTTTTAACGCAGAGGGACTTGTACAATAAGTGAGGCCCAAAATGTTTTGGTTAAAAGGGGGATTGGGTCTTACACTCTAATAGAGGCCCAAAGTGTTTTGAATGGGTCTTATAGCTCAAGGAGAGGCCCAGATGATTTTTATTTTTAAACGGGCGACGATCGCGCCGTTTACTTGTACAGAGGGACTTATACAATGAGTGAGGCCCAAAAAAGTTTCTGTACAAGGGGGGATGGGTCTTACACTCTCTCAAGAGGCCCAAAAGTTTTGAAAATAATTTATGAGGGTTGAATTAATCCAAAACCCTAATTTGTTTTCAAAATGTATTTAATTGAATAAAAATTCAATTAAAATGATCAAAAATTGTTTAACACATGGAAAACAAATTTTGATCTTGGATTAATGCTTCAAAAATTAAGTATTGACCTACAAAATAATTAGAAAGCATTAAAAGTTGCAAAATCAATGTAGAAAAAATATTTAATATGTCAAAAACAATTAAAATATTAATTCTTTGCAAAAATATCAATTATATGAAATAAATAATATTTTTGGGATTTTTTGGGAAAATAAAATATTTTAACATTTTTGTGAATTATTAAAAAAAGAATCAACTCAAAATCATTAAAACTCAGAGAGAAATTAATTTTTGAATCAATTAAACAAAATCACAAAATTCAAATATTTGAATCTCTAAAAATGGCGCCAAGAACAAGCTGAAGAACACGCGCATGTTCTTGGTTTCTCAGATTTGCATTTTCTATCCAATCTCCATGAATATGTAATCATATCATGCAATCCACATATCATTATGCTCGTCTCAACCTCACGATCATGTCTATGTACTTTAATTTCATTTAAATTAAACATACAACAAGAAATCACGAAGAGACCTCAAGAACCCTAATTTCTGCATGAAGGCTAGGATTTTTGATACACGATTCAAACAATGCAATTAATTGAGGGAAAACATTCCATGCATGACTATGAACATATGGCCAAATTATTGTGCGAGGAAATATGCATAGATTGAGAGATGACCAAATATGTGCTTACCTCCAAGTCGTGACAGCAAGTTCAAAGTGATTTTTGATTTGGAGGTGTTACAGATGAGTGGTGATGATCTGAAGAGCTTCCCTACACCCTATGGATTGTGTTTGGATGGTTGGACTTGATTGAAATTGGCTGGATCATTTTGTGGCACCTCAGCTGCACTTTGGTTAAACCTTGAGCAACCAGCTGGTGATTTTGTGAAATTGATGTTTCAGAAGTAATCTAAGTGTTTGATCAGCTCATATGTGATGTATGTGAGGTGTGTGAGTGATTGGTTTGATTGGAATTACTCTCAAACTCAAAACCCGATAGTGACTTGCCTTAGAAGGCAAAATTGGAGTGAAATAAGATATTTTGAGGAAAGCATCTGTTAGATGGCTTTGGTGTACTCAAACTGACCACAATTGAGCTCTATTTATAGTAGAGCAAGTTTGTTTTGCAAGGAATAGTGCATGGCAGCTGGTAAGTAGGTTTGGCCAATGTTGGCAAATGAAAATCCAAGTCTCCTCTAGCCATTGACTAGAGGTTATGGCACAGAGCTTTGGTTCCCTTGGTCTTGGATAAGTCTTGACTGATTTCAGATGAGAATGGCTCAGTCCATGCCACCTTGATGGTTCCATTGAATGCCTCATTCCAAATTTGAAGTCTTGTCCCTATTTTGGCCATTCTAGGTTCAACATGCTATTTCTTGTTCCATGGACTTTGGAGGCTTGGCTCAGTGATTGTCCCCTTTAGATTCAATCTTCTGAGGTGTCCAAGTGGATAGGAGCAATTGAATTTGGATGATTTTGGCAAATCGACCAAAGTTGCAAATTCTGCCTTGCCTTGACAGATTTCAGCAAGGCAACTTGGCAATGTTGTATCTCATGGTGTAGATTGAATTTGGCAATGTTCTTGGCCATTTTGGAAAGCTCTTACATGATACAACAACTGTTTGAACAAGTTTGGTTTTGATCTCTTTTGATTCCAAGTGAAAAATCCCCCTACATTTGGCAAAAAGTGAGGCAGAATCTGACTTAGTGAAAATTTCACTAAGTGTTGGAAAAAAAGACATTTTCACTTTTCAGCCACTTTGATCACTCCATAACTCAAAAACCTTAATGAATTGGAATGACTTGTAGTTGAAGTTTTTGTAGGTGATAATGAGGGCTACAAATCCATCTTTGGATGAGAAAAAATGGCCTTGTGGTTTAGGAGTTATGGTCCTCCAAAGTTGGTACCCTTGCCACTTTATTTTTAACTTAGAAAAAATTCTAAGTTTTATGGTTACCCCTTTTACAAGTTATCTCACTTTTCTTGATTTTTCTTTATGAATGATGATTCAAATCATAAATTAACATCATTTTAGGGTTAAAAATCCATTTTGGTGAAAAATCTCAAAAAGTCAAAGTTGAGTTTTGTGCACGGTTGACTTTTTATCAGATGAATTCCAAACTGTGCAATTCTTCAGGAAATCATGTCCTTGACCTAAATCAAACTTGATGGACATGTTCCATGGGCGTCATAGGGTATATTAAATCATGTATTAGGGTTTGGGAGCATGTCCTGGTCAAAAGTCAAAGTTACAGTTGACTTTTCCCTTAAAACCCTAATTGTGGTGCAGATGAAATTGAGACTTGTTGCCCAAGCTTCTTGGATTAATCCATTGTCCCAAATGGATCAATATGGTATATTAGAGACCCTCAAATCATCTCTTGAGGTCTTGGCTCATGGTTTGTCCCAAAAGTCAACTTAGGCGTGAATTAGGTCAAGAAACCCTAATTCCTGATTTTTGATGAATGCATCCCCTGAGGCAAAATTGACTTGATACATGGGTTCATGAGGTTCCATGAAGTATATTAGGTCATGTTTTGGATCATTGCCTTGTGCCCAGATGAAAATTTCCATCTGGAGGCCCTGGTCGACCAAAACCCTAATTTGGTGACACTGCCGATCTTGAGACTTGATCCACCTAGAAGGGAGCAGCCTTGTGCTTAATCCTTGAAGTGGGAGTCCTTTTTGATCCATTGTGGATGTTTAAGAGATTAGACAAGTTGAGGATCATGTCATTTCTTGATTGATCCTTTGTCTAAGCACTCAGAGAGGGCTTGAAACCCTAATTTTGATTGTAGTGGATGCTCACCCATCTTTGGGGAGACTAATGAGGTACAAAGGTACATCCATATTGTGATGATGATTTTCACAATGATGGGAAATCTAAGTGGTCAAAATTTGGGGTATTACAGATGCCCTTATTTAATCTTCTTGGACCCGAAGGTGTGAATGACGAAGGGATTCGGGCATTCGGGGTGCAAGAGGATTAAATATCGGAATACCTGAAATTTTGATGGTGATTATGAATGGTAGCTTACGCATTCATCTTCTTTAGCTAAGCGATGATGCTTAGAAAAGGTAAACTTCCCCTCGATCCTGGTCTCCTACCAAGGAACTGGTCTTAGTTGTGGAAACAAACTTCCCCTCGATCCTGGTTTCCTACCAAGGAACTGGTCTTAGTTTCTGATTTAAACTTCCCCTCGATCCTGGTTTCCTACCAAGGAACTGGTCTTAGTTTCTGATTTAAACTTCCCCTCGATCCTGGTTTCCTACCAAGGAACTAGTCTTAGTTTCTGATTTAAACTTCCCCTCGATCCTGGTTTCCTACCAAGGAACTGGTCTTAGTTTCTTTTTTCAATAAACTTTATTGACAAGGGACGCTATGTGTAGCGGTTTTCCCTCAAACTTCTCGCCGAATTTTCCTGGGGAGACGCCATTTGAGTGGGAAAAGATTTGATGTCAGACTTGCTGGGGAACCCATTCGTCTGAATTGTAGAGGTACACAAACTTCTCTGTTTTGGAGACGCCATTTGTCGACTCTACTGGGGAAAGCAAGTCTCTTGAGAGACTGTTTTCGTTTGGGATCTTTCATCATACTTTCCTCGGGATCTTCCCGGAGAAACGCCATATGATGGGGTCCAATTTTGAGGTGCCGATGACCTTTTCGGAGCAAAACTGGCGTGCTGCCGAATCTTTGATCACGAGGCTTTCTCTGTGGATTTTCCTTAATCCGGGAAGGCAAGGATATCATCTTCGATGGCAAAGAGTGACATCTGTTGAAGGTTCTCTGATCTTTCAGAGGTTCAAATTATCAAAGTGGCCAAGTGCCAACTCTGATCTAAAGATATACTGGTGGCGAGATTGTGCAGACGCAACACTTCCTGACGAGGAAAGAACTGACAAACTCGATTGAGAAAACTGTTTATCACTAGGGGACAAGACCGGCTAGAGTGATAACGATGCAATATGAAATGTAAATGCAAATAAAAAATGCATGAAGTACGTATGTATATGCTGACAAAACAAACGTGACATACAGACTAATGGATAAACACAATTGGATACTCGGCCATCACGGGGCGAAGAAGTACCGTTGATTCAAAGTAGCAATTCCACCTTGCTTAGGAGAGATAGTCCCGTTGGGAGCTATGTTGATCGGGCTTAGGAGATGAGAACTCGGCCGAGGATGTCAGACGAAACAAGGTCTCTGACACAGTTGATCCCTTCATTCAGGCGAACTGGTTTAGAAGGAGTACTTTGATTCTGCACTTTAAAGTTCGCTTACTTCGGGAGAAGCGATCGATGTTCTTCTGATGTTCAACAGTCAAAAGACATGCCATCTTTAATTTAAAAGCAGAAAAAGTTTAACAAGTAAATTTATTTTTGTTTTATTTCAAGAATCGCTGATTAAGTTTAAACAACGTCGTTCTGTAAAGCTAAAATAAGTAAAGAGTTACAAACAAAAGCACAAGGGCTCAAATTTTATTGATAAGATGGAGATCAGCCAAACGCGTGATTCCAAAGAGTATATACAAAGTTAGAAAATGGTAATTTACAGGGAAAAGGGCTACGTTGAAACATAACGACCACTATCCTTCTACCAACTTTGAGTTCGGGACATCCTGAGCTTCCGTCGAAGATGACCTTGACTGGAGTTTTCCTCCGATGGATGATGTAACTGCTTATGAGGGACTTGCCTCTGTTGAACATAGTTACTTGCCATTATCCCTAATTTTTGCCTGGATTGTACTATGGGATTTCCAATCCATCGGGATGATTTTTTTCATGTCTCTAACTTTTGCCTGGACCGCCCTTTCGGGTTTTCAATCCACCGAGACGTTTTTTTTTTTTTTTTAGTTTTAGGCGAAGTATTTCTTGACTACATCAACATTCGTGGGGTAGGCAAATTCCTCTCCGTCCATGGTTGCAAGTCTCAAGGCGCCGCCTGAGAAAGCTTTCGTGACCACATAGGGGCCATCATAATTTGGGGTCCATTTTCCCCGAGAGTCAGTGAGAAATGATTGTATCTTCTTGAGCACGAGGTCTCCTTTTCTAAAAATACGAGGTCGGGCCTTTTTGTCGAACGCCCTTTTCATTCTCTGTTGATACAACTGACCGTGGCATAGTGCCGTGATTCGCTTCTCTTCGATCAGGTTCAGTTCGTCGTGTCGACTTTGACACCATTCAGCTTCGGTGAGCTGAGCTTCCATCAATACCCGGGTTGATGGGATCTCTACTTCTATGGGGAGAACTGCCTCCATGCCATATACTAGAGAGAAAGGGGTTGTCCCTGTTGAAGTGCGGACAGATGTTCGATAACCATGAAGAGCAAAGGGTAGCATATTGTGCCAATCTTTATAGGTTACAACCATCTTTTGAACGATCTTCTTGATGTTCTTGTTAGCCGCTTCTACCGCTCCGTTCATCTTGGGTCGGTAGGGAGATGAGTTATGGTGTTCGATCTTGAACTCTGCACACAACTCTTTCATCATCTTATTGTTCAAGTTAGATCCATTATCAGTAATGATCTCGCTTGGAACACCATAACGGCAGATGATATTGTTTTTGATAAATCGGACCACCACTTGTCGGGTTACATTGGCGAATGACGTTGCTTCGACCCACTTGGTGAAGTAATCAATGGCTACCAGGATGAACCGATGTCCGTTTGAAGCCTTAGGTTCGATCAAGCCAATCATGTCGATTCCCCATATGGAAAAAGGCCACGGGGAAGAAAGAACTTTGAGATGTGATGGCGGTACATGAATTTTGTCGGAGTATATCTGACAGTTGTGACACCTCCTCATGTACTTGTAGCAGTCGGATTCCATGGTCAACCAATAATACCCGGCCCTGAGAATTTTTCTCGCCATTGTGTGTCCGTTGGCATGAGTGCCAAAGGATCCTTCATGAATTTCTTTCATGAGCATGTCAAAATTTCTCTTATAAAGAGTGTCACCGCTCAGGAAGAAGTTTCCAGCCAATCTTCTGAGGGTTTTCCTGTCTTTTCTGAGTGCCCCAGATGGGTACTCTTGTTTCTGAAGGAAGCATTTGATATCGTGATACCAAGGTCTGTCGTCTATGACTGCTTCAATCGCGAAGATGTAAGCGGGCCGTTCAAGGCGCATGATGTCGATCTTAGGTATGTCATTCCATCGACCTACCCTAATCATGGAAGAGAGAGTGGCTAATGCATCAGCCATGTGATTCTCATCACGAGGGATGTGATGAAAGTCGACTCTGTTGAAGAAGGGTAACAACCTCCTTTGTAAGGAATCAATCCTGATTGGTATGTGTTCCAATCTCCTTTTATCTGGTTAATAACCAAGGCTGAATCGCCGTATACGTCCAAGTTTTTGATCCTTAAATCAATCGCTTCTTCGAGACCCATAATACAAGCTTCGTATTCGGCCTCGTTGTTCGTACATTTGAACGTAAGTCTGGCAGTGAAAGGAATGTGGGAACCCTGAGGAGTAACAATGATTGCCCCAATTCCGTTTCCATAATGATTGACTGCTCTGTCAAAGATAAGTCCCCACTGGGAACCTGATTCTGGCCCTTCACTGGGTAGCGGTTCATCGCAATCTTTCATCTTTAGATACATGACATCTTCGTCTGGGAAGTCAAACCCGATTGATTCTTGATCGTCAATCGGTTGATGAGCCAAATGATCGGCTAAAATACTTCCTTTAACAGATTTCTGAGCATGGTACTCTATGTCATATTCTGATAGTAACATTTGCCAACGGGCAATCCTTCCCGTGAGAGCAGGTTTTTCGAAGACGTACTTGATTGGATCCATTTCGGAGACCAACCAAGTAGTATGACGAATCATGTACTGGCGAAGACGTTTGGCTGCCCAAGCCAAAGCGCAACAAGTTTTCTCAAGCATCGTGTACCGAGTTTCACAGTCGGTGAATTTCTTGCTTAGATAGTAAATGGCAGACTCTTCCCTTTTAGTTTCGTCTTGTTGGCCAAGTACACATCCCATTGAGTCCTCTAGGACTGTGAGGTAAATGATCAGTGGTCTTCCTTCCACGGGAGGTGATAGAATCGAAGGATTCAACAAATATTCTTTGATACTGTCGAAGGCGGTTTGGCAATCTTCTGACCAAACGCAATCCTGGTTCTTTTTGAGTAATCTGAAAATCAGCGCACACGTCGCGGTCATAAGGATTATGAATCTGGAGATGTAGTTTAAATGTCCCAGGAATCCTCTGACTTGTTTTTCAGTTTTCGGAGAAGGCATTTCTTGAATGGCCTTGACCTTGTCAGGATCAACTTCAATTCCTTTCTGGCTGACGATAAACCCTAGTAATTTCCCCGAACGGACACCGAAGGTGCACTTGTTAGGATTCAAGCAGAGCTTGAATTTTCTTAGACGTCCGAACAATTTTGACAGATGTTCAACGTGCTCCTTCTCTGTTCTTGATTTTGCAATCAAATCATCGACATATACCTCGATTTCTTTGTGTATCATGTCATGAAACAGAGTAGTCATGGCCCTTTGATAGGTTGCCCCGACATTCTTCAAACCGAACGGCATTACCTTGTAACAAAAGGTACCCCATGGGGTAATGAACGAAGTTTTCTCCATGTCTTTCGGCGCCATTTTGATCTGGTTATAGCCCGAGAATCCATCCATGAAGGAGAAAACTTTGAACTTTGCTGTGCTGTCAACCAGCATGTCAATGTGTGGTAAAGGAAAGTCGTCCTTTGGACTTGCCTTGTTTAGATCTCTGTAATCAACACACATTCTGACCTTTCTGTCCTTTTTGGGAATGGGTACGATGTTGTCTAACCATTGAGGATATTCAGATGTAGCGAGGAAACCCGCGTCAATCTGTTTCTGTACCTCCTCTTTGATTTTGATGGCCATGTCCGGGTGAGTCCGTCTCAACCTTTGCTTTACTGGCAGACATTCCGATCTCAACGGTAAGTGATGTTCCACGATGCTGGTATCCAACCCTGGCATATCCTGATAGGACCAAGCGAATACATGGGGGCATTCTTTCAGAAGCTTTATCAGATCCTCTCTGGCAGTTGGACTGAGCAGTGCTCCGATCCTGATTTCTTTTCTCTCTTTTTCTGAACCCAAGTTTACCGTTTCCAACGGCTCTTTGTGAGGTTCAATGAACCTTTCCTCTTTTCTGAGTAGTCGGGAGATCTCTTCTGGAATTTGGTCGTCATTTTCTTCTTCAGCCTCGAATACCGGGAACTCAAAGTTGGGAGAAGGCATTGGATCGTATGTTTCAACGGGGTATAAAAGAAGCAATCTGCATGACGTGATGATTCGTGTTTAGAAGAGATAGAGAAAATGCAAGTGTGTGCAGTGTTTTGATTTTACTGCTTGTTTTTATTATTGAATGTTTTTTAGGATTACCATTTTCCGAAAAAGCAAAAAGAGAAAACAACAATTAATGTGGAAATTATAGAACGACGTTATTTTATTAATGAACAAGTCGAATCTTAAAACTACAGCCCTATAAAACAAAACTCACTCGCTCTGGGCAAAGCGAAGAGGGAAATTTACAAAAAGCGAGCCCTATCAAAACATCCGTTTCACCTGGGCAGGGTGAAAGGTTAAAGATGGCAATTACTTTGACTGGCGAACGACCTTCGGAACCTCGACAGCAACCCACTGGCGGCGAACTCCTCGGTGAATCACAAAGTCTGGCACCTTCCTTGATTTGTCTTCAGAAATAACGCTGATTTCTGGTGGAGCAGGATCATTGGAATCTGTCTCCCAAGCAGAATTGTCGTAGGAGGATTCCTCTGTTGCATTTTGCACAGCATTGGTGCTCTCAACTGTATCTCCCCATCCAGTTGACTGGATATCTTCGAGCCTGATACGAGAGCTTTTGGGAGCAGTGTACTTGACCATAAAGTCGTATTTTCCACTTGGTTGTCCCAGAGTGTCCCAAACTTCTTTGGAACTGGAGAAGTCATCCCTCTCGATGACGTTGACCTCAGGAAAAGCATAGTTGATGAATTCAAGTCCTGCGAACGTTGCAAATTCATCGTCATGTTGAGTAGTTCCGGAATGACCTGAGTGTTGATCCCATGACATAGCGGGGACACAGGTATTCTGTTCAATGACGGTCAGCTGATTTTCGTTACTCGGCTGACTTTCTTGCCCCAAGTTTCCTGGGTAAGGCTGCCACATTGGCAGACCATCCATCGGGCCATAGTAATTGTGATCAAAGTTGTCTTTCATCAGAGTGTCTTCCTCTAATGAATTTGGCGGAGCACGGCATCCTTCCGGATCACAATCTCCGTAGATCATTTCGACATCTGATCTTGGTATAAATCTCGAACTTTCTGTAGGAAAGCAAAAAGGCATAGGCACCTCTTCCTGAGACATATAGCCGTCCTTGTTAAGATAGGACTTCCATTCTTCACCTGTGTCAGAGGGATCTTCCTCATTGATAGCATGTACTGCTTGAGACACTGGGTGGAGAAAACCTCCACTGTGGAAGAAGTTTGGAAGGGGATGAAGACTTTCATCGTTGGCAACTGTCTGGGTACAGGTTGCAGAAAAACCAAGACCCTTCTTTGTTTTATTGTCAATTGGAATGACAAGCCGTCCCCATCCTGTCGTATCGGTACTCTCGACCGCTTTGATAGCATCTTTGTATAAAGAAATTGAAGTTCCTTCTTTGAACTGATTGTCCTTGCTCACCGATAGTGCTTGGAACTGAGTTCCAATAACCTCCTCGGGTTCCATACAAGTAGATGATGATAGGCTACTCACAAGCAAGGCTTGTTCCCCACAAACCGTGACAAGTTGATCGTTCTTGATGAACTTTAGCTTTTGGTGGAGGGTTGAAGTAACCGCTCCAGCCTGATGTATCCAAGGTCTTCCTAATAAACAACTGTATGTTGCCCGGATGTCCATGACCTGGAAAGTGATTTGGAAAGTGTGAGGACCAATAGTTATGGGAAGATCAATTTCGCCGATAACTATTTTTCTGGATCCGTAGAATGCTTTGACGACGACCTCGCTGACTCTCATCGGAGGGCCCTTGAATGATAATTGCGTCAAAGTGGACTTCGGCATAACATTCAGGGCTGACCCTGTGTCTACTAGTACGCTGGCTAAAGCATCGCCCTGGCAGTTAACTGTGATGTTGAGCGCCATGTTATGACGGCGACCCTCTTCAGGTAATTCTTCATCACTAAATCCCAAATTATTGCAGGAAGTGATGTTAGAGACAATGCTATCGAATTGTCTGATTGTTACATCCTGTTCCACAAAGGCTTGCTCCAAGACTTTCTGTAGAGCCTCTCTGTGTGCTTCTGAACTAAGTAACAGTGATAATACTGAGATCTTTGAAGGAGTCTGTAACAGTTGATCAACAATGTTATATTCACTCCTTTGGATGAGCTTTAGCATCTCATCTTTGTCTTTTGAAAAGTCGGGATTACTAGATTGACCGACTGGTGGATCAGGAATTTCTGCCTGAAGTTCCTTTTCTTTGTTGGATTCTCCAACCCCTCGGTTGAAGATTCGACCGCTCCGTGTTACACGACTGATGTCTGCAATATTCACGACGGAGGGTAATGGAATTTCCTTTCCATTCTCGATTATTGTTGCACCGTATTTGTAAGGGATTGCCTTAGCTGATTCATACGGTAGTGGCCCCGGTAGATAGATGACTATGGGAACCTTCTGATTTTTCTGACCATCATAGGTAACCTTGATCCGTTCCCGGTTAGGAACTCTAGATTCGTCAAGTAGAGGGATGATGACAAAAACATCCCTGGTCCTGTGATGACCAGAGATCGTGACAACATCCTCAACTTGCTCGGCAAGGTAGTTCGGCGACCAAATGATGGGTCCTGAACCTGGATATGGACGAATTTCTCCATGATCGACCTGACCCTGAAGAGCTGCTCTCACAAGGTAACACCCTTAGTTACCTTCCGAACAGACGCTACAACGGTCATAATTGTGTGGTGGCACCTGGCCATGCCCACTTTGAATACAATGTAACCTCACTAGGTTACCTTCCATTGATCGGACATCCTGACTTTGACGACGAGTAGGATTCCTGTTATTGATACTAATCTGCTGAGTATCTTCGTCCATATAGATCGGCATCCACCAGTGATTTAACAAGTGCTGAAGTGCCTCCTGGACAAGGGTACAACCTCGATCGTTTTCGCAACCTGCTTTACAGTTTTGATAATCATGTGATATTAAGAATCTGAGTCGGACCTGCTCAGCATGTAACTCTACCAGGTTGGTATTCATCACGCGAATGTCAAAGATCTGAACCATGTTGATTTGATAGGAGTTCCTATCATGGTAGTCTTGGATCCATCCAAGATCCATCTGACGCTGGAGGGCCTCTTGTATGAAAGAGCATCCCTGTTTGTTTACCGAGCAAATCAGACAGGAACTGTAATCGTGCCGCGGCAGATTATGATACTAGCTTTGCCTTGAGTGCATCGCCACCAAGTTGGCATTCATCGCACGGATGTCGTGGTTTTGAATGACGTTGGAATTCGTGTAAACCATGTTAACTCCACGAACTCGGTGATCTTGGATCCATCCAAGATCCATTTGTTCCTGTAGAGCTGCTTGCACTACAGAATATCCCTGGTTGTCTTTAGAGCAGATATCACACTGGTGATAATTATGAGGTGGCACATGGCCATATCCACTCTGTCTACAATGCATCTTGACCAGATTGGTCCCCAATAAGAGTACATCGTGAATTTGATAGACATTGTTAGTCTCTTTCTCAATCAGATTGACTGCAGCTTTCTCGTGTTGAGGCAGCGGGTTCGTAAGAACATTAGGATTCGTATCTTTGAAAGATAAGAGCCCGCTCCAAACAAGCTTTTGCATGTCGGATTTGAAATTGAGACAAGTCTCAATGTTATGCCCTGAACCTCCTTGATGATAAGGGCATGTTTGATCCGCTTTAAACCAAAAAGGCGGATTTTCTGGAACTGAAAGGGGAGACTTAGTCTGAATGTGCCCCTTAGCCAGCAGTAACGGAAACAGCTCTGCGTACGTTACGGGTATATGATCAAATCCTGGTGGCCGTGTTGTACGGTTGTTGTTATATGGAGGACGAGCCTGCTGAAGAGGCTGTTGTGTCCTTTGTTGGTCAGGTTGGCTCTGCGCAACCTGAGGTTGATACATAGGAACAGGCGCGGGGCCGATAGCAGGAGTAACAGCTGCTACTGGCTGATAACGTCGCCTTTGCTTTCCGAGAGAGATATTCCCAATATCTTGCTCTTTTTTCTTAGGGAGAGCACTACCATATTTTTTGTACCACTTGTCGATCTAGTGTCTTTTACCAAACGTCCTTCTCGGACGGCTTCCTCAAGACGTACACCCATGCCGACCATCTCGATGAAATCACTGGGCGCACTGGCAACCATTCGGTCATAGTAAAATGAGCTTAAGGTATTTAAGAAGATCTTTGTCATCTCTTTTTCCTCAAGAGGTGGACAAATTTGAGCGGTAATTTCACGCCACCTTTGAGCATACTCCTTAAAGGTTTCCTTGTCCTTTTGTGACATTGATCTGAGTTGATCTCTGTTGGGTGCCATGTCCAAATTGTATTTGTATTGTTGGATGAAGGCAGTACCAAGATCTCTGAATGTACTGATCGTAGTACGGTTTAAACCCATGTACCATTTGAGTGCGGCACCGGTTAAACTATCCTGGAAGTAGTGAATCAGCAGGTCCTGATTCTCCGTCTGAGCTGACATCCGCCGAGCGTACATCACCAGATAGCTCTGAGGGCAAGAGTTACCCTTGTATTTTTCAAAGTCGGGCACTTGGAACTTGTGCGGGACTTTCACATTTGGGACCAAGCAGAGGTCTGCGGCGTCCTTTCCAAATAGATCCTGACCGCGAATGGCTTGCAGCTCTTTCTGCATTTCCAAGAACTGCTACTGGAATTCATCCATTCTGTCAAACATAGTTTCCTTCTTACCAGAAGGTGTCTGTGGAATCTGTCCTTCTGGGACAGTGTGCACCACAGGGGGTGGTACCGTGACTACGGCAGTAAGGCTTGGCGCCTCCCGAAGTTTGTAACCTTCAGGAGTCTTGAGTATGCCCCTGGCATCTTCGCTTTCCCGAAGTTTGTAACCTTCAGGCCCAGCGGCTTCTGTTGTGATTCCCTGATCTTCAGTGATCGGCGGAACATATCCTTCCGGGATATAGTTAACAGGCATGCTCCAAGGACGATCTTTCGGCATCTGATACCTAGGATCATACTTTTCTATGATGGGCGTTGAGGTGATCTCTGAGATCACAGTTCTTTGTAGCTGAGCTTCTGCCATGGCTTGCATGTCGTTACGAAGCTTTCTCATATCCTCTCTCAAAGCGTCGATCTCTTCTTTCAACTCTCTGTTTTCTTCCTCAAGATCATCCATCCTTTTCTGACGATTGGCCCGAGTATTATACGAATGAGACAGTTTGACTCTAGAATCGAGACACAAACGTGAGATTCGTAGGGAAGAAGAATACGCAATGTGAGAATGATGAATGCAATGATTATATTAATTATTTAAGGTTTAATCAAAATAAACTTCGACAATTAGATTGCAAATATCAAACAGTGGGGAAACCCCTTTTTATTGAAATTCAATGGATTACAGAAATGGAAGTACAGTAGATTACAAAGTGCAGAAACAGAAACCTAAACTAATGGGTCCCGAGTCCTCTCTGAGGAGAAACCGGGTGCTGATTCTGGTATCTTCCTTTTCTTTGACCGGGGCTCCTGGGCCGTTGTCGGGTTGTCATTCCTTTGCCAAGTGAAAGGAGTGAGCAAATTCCTTTGGTCATCTTGATTCTCTACAGCATGCTGCTCCAAAATTTCAATCAGAGCATCTTTCTCTTTTAGTAGTTGTTGTATTTGGATACACTCTACGTCGAGGGTGCGATACTTGTTCTTCCAAGATCTTCTTTCCTTTTGAACTTTGTTGAGAGTAACCTGAAGCTTTTCAGTTTCCGTCATGAAGTACATGACAGTTTCCCTCGGTGGAAGAATTCCGTAACGAGGATAAGGCATCTTTAGCTTGAGGGCTCTAGTTTGTACCCAATGGAGATAAGGCTCCACCGAGACACAGTCCGGTTTTCCCAGAGACTCTCGTCCTTTCTTATGAACATGTTTCCAAGCTTGCACTATTTCCATCTTTAGTGCTCTGTCATTTTCTCCTTCTTTGAAGAAAAGACCTTCCAGATGAACACCCAGCGGGATGTGTCTTATCGGGTATCCAAATTGACGAAGAACTAATATCGGATGATAGTTGATTCCTTTTTTGGTTCCTATGAGGGGTACGCTGGGGAAGTTTCCACAACGGTCAATGATTCTGATTCCCTCATAAATCCTATTACACCAATCTATATCGGAATTGGTGAGAGACATGATCTTCTACGACCAACGTAAGACACTCTTGCAATCCCAAAAAGCAGCAGACTTGGGCAAGTGAGAGATAAACCATTTGTAGAGCAAAGGTACACAGCATGTGATCTCCCCTCCGCTGTACAAATTTCCCAAGTGTACAGAATGATACGCATTTGCGAGCAAAGTCAGCACAGGGTTTCCAATGAGAAAAACCTTAATGGCGTTGATATCGACGAAGTTATTGATGTTGGGAAACAAAAATAACCCGTAGGTGAGCAAGACAAAGATGCTTTCAAAAGCAGTCCCGTTCCCTATACTAGCGAAGTATAGAGCCTCATTTGTCAAGAACTGGGCTGGAAAACCTTGGATGCCACCCTTAGTGGTCATGTGAGTCCTGACCTCAGACTCGTCCAAATGAATTTCTATTGCAATAGTCTGATTCTTTGGAATTTCTTCCAGTCCAGAAAACGGAGCTCGATCAGTGATATGTAAATCAGTCAGATGAGAATACTCCTCTAGCGTTTGTGATAGCTGGTAATCCGGGAATATGAAATAGTGATAAACCGGATTGTAGAACTGAATGAGTGCGTCCATGATCCCCTTAATCACATGGACTCTTAACAGTGGTAGCAAACCACCGTGCTTGGCTATGAAAGCCTCTGGATTAACGATCATCCTCGCTAACTTTCTCAAATCCTCTAGCTTTGGAACCTTAAAGGTATACTGGCGAGTTCTCCTTCTACCGAAATCCATTAACGTAATCCTCTCCTCTGATATTTGCAATCACAATCTTAGTTTAATTTGAACAACAGAGAGACTAGAAGAGAAGTTTTTTGAATGTTTTAATGTTTTATTAAATGGATGCATGAATGCAGCACACAAAAACATAGAAAAAACATGGGGTCAAAGGGTCGTTGTCATGAAGTCAAAGCTCTACCCATCCCCAAAGGTTTATACTAGGGTGATTTTTGTACCTGTACTCATTATCATCAGCTCCTCCCAGGAAAGCAAGACAACAAGCGGATCGCCAGCGAGTTGTAAAGCAATCTTAGAGTAAGTGCCATTCACCGAGAATAGATCACCAGCCTCAAATGAGGGTAGTATCGCGTAATAACTATTTCTGATAGTTTCCGCACTACGAAAGGGTTTGGCTCTTCAGCTTCTCAGACTTAACAACCGGCCCATTGGCTAGAAGAGTGAATGGGTTGCGTTGGTCAGCCTCCACTGAGGTTGATGGTCGACCCCGTCGCCATCACTTATCTTAAGTGTATACTCATTCTCACCACATGCGGCATCACACGCATTCCCAGTAACAGAAAAATAAACACGTATATCAATTAGGAAAAGCAGTATATATATTTGTCCTAATCATCCTAGACTTATAAAGCTATGATTCCTAAGTTCCTGACAGAAAATGGGTTCCCCGGCGGAAGCCCCAATCTGTGGTATTCACACAAGTGAAGAGAAAAAAGGTTTGTCCAAGGTTTTCACCTTAAACGTTTAAGAAAGAAGATTTGGCCCCACGGTGGGCGCCACTTTTCTGTAGCGAGCGATTTTGGACGCGGTTCTTAAGCGCTGGTCGCTCTCTGCGGTTTGAGCTTTGACTACAGGTCGATTCATTTTTTATCCTATTGTGAGCTGAATAAGGAAGGGAAATAGATGTCTCCAATTAACCCTGCTTTGCATACTGAGTTTAAACATCGGTCTGTTAGGTTACGAATGCTATCAATGTGGGGGGCCTTTGTACTGGTTATTTGTATTTTCGCCAATACTGTCTTCTTTCTTTTTTACCTGGGCAGAAGGTTTCTGGTGGGGAACAAGGATTAGGATGTTAGGACTGATGCTTTTGAATTACTGCTTTTGATTGATGGAGATATGGGATTTGGGTTTTTTGTTGATTGCGCTCGCTAAGATCTTTTCTTTCGATCTTATGCCTACGTATTCCCGTTTACCGAAACAGGGAAATCAGAGCGTTCGTAGTTCCTCCTATTCTATGGGAGGAAATTGGTTTTTGGTGTCTTGTTCAAAGCCCAAGATGTGAAGCGAAAGGTGGTTTGAATCTTGTTCAAAGCCCAAGATGTGAAGCTGAAAGGTCTATTTGTGTCTTGTTCAAAGCCCAAGACGTGAAGCTGAAACACCTCGACTTTAGAGAGAATTTGTCATCTCTAAAGAGGGAGAAGGAGAATTACTTTAACTGGGATACGCGGATCCGAGCAATGCCATAATTTCCGAAGAAAAGGTTTTAACCTGAAGGAGAAGACTTTAACTCTGTGTAGAGCAATGCCATCTTTCCTTAGGAATTTCTCATGCTAAAAGAGGGACATTGGCATGGATATAGATGATCCAGAGGCTTGCCGCTTACAGCGATTAGATGAAGGGAAAGGAGTTGTTGATGTTTATGTACTGTGAACGAGGCACAACTTTGATGCTAAAAGGTTGATTGGATTAACCAGTGGTTTTCTTATACAAAAGCCTAAGAGGAGGCTAATTTCCGCTAGGAAAATCATTATACAAAGCCTAAGAGGAGGCTATTTTATGTCTCGTACAAAGCCCGAGAGAGAGGCTAAAAGTTTTTGACCCGATGATAGAGTCTTTGTGTCTCGTACGAAGCCCGAGATAGAGGCTATTGTTTGTTTGACTCAACGAGGGAGTCTTTGTGTGTCTCGTACAAAGCCCGAGAGAGAGGCAAAAAGGGTTGACTCAATAGGAGAATCTTTTATACTCAACAAGAGAGTGTTTTTGTATCTCGTACGAAGCCCGAGATGGAGGCTAAAGGTTTGTTTCAGTTGAGTGACAGATCCAATATACTGATTTTAAAAGAGAAAATCAGTTCTTATATGAGCAACACTATACTCAGGGATTTGATTTGAGGATCAGGGATATTTCCTTCGCTTTGAGGAAATGGGAAATCCAAAGGGTATTGAGACTGTCCGAGTCTGCGGGTTTCCTTCCTATTTAACGAAGGGGGTCACTTGAGAATGTCTTTTAAGACTCAAGGAAGTTAGACTATCCAAGTCTAGAGTTTTATCTTTTGTACTATGCTTTGAGAAACAGTAGTAGACTCTACGAAAGGACTGTTCTATGAGGATGACTAGGTTCTGTTCCTATACCTCTAGGAGGTCGTCGGGACAATTTGTACGAAGCCCAAGAGGAGGCTGGAAACTTTTAAGAAACCGACGGGTCCTTGTACAAAGCCCAAGAGGAGGCTATCATTCCCGGAGGAAGAGATCATTATATGAAGCCTAAGAGGAGGCTGTGAATACTTCTAAGAAGCCGTAGTGTCCTTGAATAATGCCCAAGAGGTGGCCGATGCTTTTAAGAAGCCCGTGGGTCTATCATCTCCTTTCCATTAGGAGAGATAACTCTTTTAAAGATAAAAACCACTGGTAAACGTGCGAGGTTTACTATCCAGCGACTTTAAGCTTTTAAAGAGGGTTCCTTAGTTAAGGTCCAAGATTATGACCGTAGTGGGTACCCAAACCCCGAGACATTCAAGGAAAGCTATCCACAAGGAATAGATCAAGTCAGGAAAGTTCGAGAATCTGGAAGAAAACTCAAAGATGCCATTCACGGAGAATACATTCATCTTGGGGAGTAGAGCTTCTTGACGATCCCTAAGGAGGACAGCCGAAGAGAATACTGTATCTGGTGCTCCTATCGGGGATCTAGGCGTCTATTTCTACGAATAAATGAAACGGCGTCACCTAGTTCTAGACGTAGTTGCCGGGGAAACTCGAAATATCTATACTATTATTACACAGTAGATATGAGTTTATGAAAGGAGACTTACAGTGAGCAGCCCCACAATACAGTTTATAATATGAAAGCAGTAAACGAAAGCGATAACCACTTACTCGGTTGGAGTGCTTCCATGCTGTTTGGTTAGTTGTTCAACAAAGAAATATTGAAAACAACAGTATATTCAAAATCAAAGGAGAAAGTGCTTTGAAAAAGAAAGATTTGGGGCTTACAGCTCAAGGAGAGGCCCAGGGTTTTATCAGTGAGCGCACTGTTTGACTTTGTACAGCGGGACTTATACAAGTGACTGGGGCCCAAAATGGTTTCCTGTACAAAGGGATGGGTCTTACACTCTCTCAAGAGGCCCAAAAAGGTTTAAAGAAAAGAGTGGGGCTTATAACACAAGGGTAGGCCCAAATGATTTTTCGTTAAAAAATGGCGATCGCGCCGAGGTTTTCTTTTAACGCAGAGGGACTTATACAATAAGTGAGGCCCAAAATGTTTTGGTTAAAAGGGGGATTGGGTCTTACACTCTAATAGAGGCCCAAAGTGTTTTGAATGGGTCTTATAGCTCAAGGAGAGGCCCAGATGATTTTTATTTTTAAACGGGCGACGATCGCGCCGTTTACTTGTACAGAGGGACTTATACAATGAGTGAGGCCCAAAAAAGTTTGTGTACAAGAGGGGATGGGTCTTACACTCTCTCAAGAGGCCCAAAAGTTTTGAAAATGATTTATGAGGGTTGAATTAATCCAAAACCCTAATTTGTTTTCAAAATGTATTTAATTGAATAAAAATTCAATTAAAATGATCAAAAATTATTTAACACATGGAAAACAAATTGTGATCTTGGATTAATGCTTCAAAAATTAAGTATTGACCTACAAAATAATTAGAAAGCATTAAAAGTTGCAAAATCAATGTAGAAAAAATATTTAATATGTCAAAAACAATTAAAATATTAATTCTTTTCAAAAATATCAATTATATGAAATAAATAATATTTTTGGGATTTTTTGGGAAAATAAAATATTTTAACATTTTTGTGAATTATTAAAAAAAGAATCAACTCAAAATCATTAAAACTCAGAGAGAAATTAATTTTTGAATCAATTAAACAAAATCACAAAATTCAAATATTTGAATTTCTAAAAATGGCGCCAAGAACAAGTTGAAGAACACGCGCGTGTTCTTGGTTTCTCAGATTTGCATTTTCTATCCAATCTCCATGAATACGTAATCATATCATGCAATCCACATATCATTATGCTCGTCTCAACCTCACGATCATGTATATGTACTTTAATTTCATTTAAATTAAACATACAACAAGAAATCACGAAGAGACCTCAAGAACCCTAATTTCTGCATGAAGGCTAGGATTTTTGATACACGATTCAAACAATGCAATTAATTAAGGGAAAACATTCCATGCATGACTATGAACATATGGCCAAATTATTGTGCGAGGAAATATGCATAGATTGAGAGATGACCAAATATGTGCTTACCTCCAAGTCGTGACAGCAAGTTCAAAGTGATTTTTGATATGGAGGTGTTACAGATGAGTGGTGATGATCTGAACAGCTTCCCTACACCCTATGGATTGTGTTTTGATGGTTGGACTTGATTGAAATTGGTTGGATCATTTTGTGGCACCTCAGCTGCACTTTGGTTAAACCTTGAGCAACCAGCTGGTGATTTTGTGAAATTGATGTTTCAGAAGTAATCTAAGTGTTTGATCAGCTCATATGTGATGTATGTGAGGTGTGTGAGTGATTGGTTTGATTGGAATTACTCTCAAACTCAAAACTCGATAGTGACTTGCCTTAGAAGGCAAAATTGGAGTGAAAGAAGAGATTTTGAGGAAAGCATCTGTTAGATGGCTTTGGTGTACTCAAACTGACCACAATTGAGCTCTATTTATAGTAGAGCAAGTTTGTTTTACAAGGAATAGTGCATGGCAGCTGGTAAGTAGGTTTGGCCAATGTTGGCAAATGAAAATCCAATTCTCCTCTAGCCATTGACTAGAGGTTAGGGCACAGAGCTTTGGTTCCCTTGGTCTTGGATAAGTCTTGACTGATTTCAGATGAGAATGGCTCAGTCCATGCCACCTTGATGGTTCCATTGAATGCCTCATTCCAAATTTGAAGTCTTGTCCCTATTTTGGCCATTCTAGGTTCAACATGCTATTTCTTGTTCCATTTTGGAGGCTTGGCTCAGTGATTGTCCCCTTTAGATTCAATCCTCTGAGGTGTCCAAGTGGATAGGAGCAATTGAATTTGGCTGATTTTGGCAAATCGACCAAAGTTGCAAATTTTGCCTTGCCTTGACAGATTTCAGCAAGGCAACTTGGCAATGTTGTATCTCATGGTGTAGGTTGAATTTAGCAATGTTCTTGGCCATTTTGGAAAGCTCTTACATGATACTACAACTGTTTGAACAAGTTTGGTTTTGATCTCTTTTGATTCCAAGTGAAAAATCCCCCTACATTTGGCAAAAAGTGAGGCAGAATCTGACTTAGTGAAAATTTCACTAAGTGTTGGAAAAAAAGACATTTTCACTTTTCAGCCACTTTGATCACTCCATAACTCAAAATCCTTAATGAATTGGAATGACTTGTAGTTGAAGTTTTTGTAGGTGATAATGAGGGCTACAAATCCATCTTTGGATGAGAAAAAATGGCCTTGTGGTTTAGGAGTTATGGTCCTCCAAAGTTGGTACCCTTGCCACTTTATTTTTAACTTAGAAAAATTTCTAAGTTTTATGGTTACCCCTTTTACAAGTTATCTCACTTTTCTTGATTTTTCTTGATGAATGATGATTCAAATCATACATTAACATCATTTTAGGGTTAAAAATCCATTTTGGTGAAAAATCTCAAAAAGTCAAAGTTGACTTTTGTGAACGGTTGACTTTTTATCAGGTGAATTCCAAACTGTGCAATTCTTCAGGAAATAATGTCCTTGACCTAAATCAAACTTGATGGACATATTCCATGGGCGTCATAGGGTATATTCAATCATGTATTAGGGTTTGGGAGCATGTCCTGGTCAAAAGTCAAAGTTACAGTTGACTTTTCCCTTAAAACCCTAATTGTGGTGCAGATGAAATTGAGACTTGTTTCCCAAGCTTCTTGGATTAATCCATTGTCCCAAATGGATCAATATGGTATATTAGAGACCCTCAAATTATCTCTTGAGGTCTTGGCTCATGGTTTGTGCCAAAAGTCAACTTAGGGGTGAATTAGGTCAAGAAACCCTAATTCCTGATTTTTGATGAATGCATCCCTTGAGGCAAAATTGACTTGATGCATGGGTTCATGAGGTTCCATGAAGTATATTAGGTCATGTTTTGGATCATTGCCTTGTGCCTAGATGAAAATTTCCATCTGGAGGCCCTGGTCGACCAAAACCCTAATTTGGTGACACTGTCGATCTTGAGACTTGATCCACCTAGAAAGGAGCAGCCTTGTGCTTAATCCTTGAAGTGGGAGTCCTTTTTGATCCATTGTGGATGTTTAAGAGATTAGACAAGTTGAGGATCATGTCATTTCTTGATTGATCCTTTGTCTAAGCACTCAGAGAGGGCTTAAAACCCTAATTTTGATTGTAGTGGATGCTCACCCATCTTTGGGGAGACTAATGAGGTACAATGGTACATCCATATTGTGATGATGATTTTCACAATGATGGGAAATCTAAGTGGTCAAAATTTGGGGTATTACAGGTCCACCTACCACTCGAGGTCATTTATATTCAAGGGACTCCACTCAACAAGAATCCATGCTTCATTGATCCTCAACAGGAAGAATTTGAGCCTCAATCCTGCTATACTTCAAAATTAGGGTTCCTGTGACGCTTATCAGCCAACAGCTTTGATTCTTCATCAAGACGATCTCCTAAACCCTAATTATTGATTCCCTTAGTTTGTCAACATCCTCAAGAGCCTCCTAAGACCTTTAGATGGGAAGTAAGAAGCAAACTTACAAGATTTGGCCTCAGTGCATTCACAGTCAGAATTAGGATTTGACTGAAACCCTAATCTTTTGGGATTTTGGTTCAAATGAAGTGTCAATGGTTTTAATCATCATATATTGTCTCATGAATTATCCAAAGCATCCATATAAAGTTTCGTGAGGTTTCTTGCAAGATAAGTAGGGTTTTGGTCGCGAAAGACTTCGTATATGACATTTTTCCCCTAACAGCCCGATTTGGAATAACCATAACCCCTAAATCGTGCACTCAAATTAAATGACTCGAAGCTCATTGGAAAGCTCTCATCAATATCTTTAATTCATTCCATATGACCTTTTGTCTAAAAATGCTTAGATTTTGAGTTATGAAGCTTACAAGACATTTTGGCCAAACACTTAGAAAATTTTTCAGCACTTTCCTCCACGTTTTTCTCCAACTTTGACCTCATTTTTCACCCATTTCTACTTGGATCCAAGACTTGAGTCCCAAATGAAAGTTGTAGAGCTTGACAAGGACTTTCCAACCATATGTGGAACATCCCAACATGATAAGCCAAACTCAAGTTATGATGCTTTGAAGTTAGGTATCTTAAAATGTCAAAATTCAATAACTTAGAAATTTTTCTAAGTCCTTTTTTGTTTTCTCATGTGCACGACTTTATGGCCCATTTTCTTATTGTTACAAGCCTCATTTCAATTGGTTTTCCACATAAGAAATGTTCTATCAAATGTCCACTCTTCATAGAACCAAAAATCTCAAGAATTGATGGAATGGTCATCAAGATATGGCACACCAAAGATGGCATATTGAAACATGTACACACTTGAGAAGCTTCAGATTTTTATCTCTTAGTTACACCAAACATTGTCACGATTTATTTCACATGTTTTAAACTCAATCTAAATCTGTCAAAGTCACCCTACCTTGTGCCAACTTTCAAAGGGTTCAAAAGTCATTTCATTTGGTGCATTAAACCAAGAACTATCGTGTGGCAAATCTCACCTCACCAATGCATGTCTAACTGAAAAAAAGCCTACACCATAGCATGTTGTCTCCAAGATTTTTTTTGTCTGACTCACACCAAAGATAAGTTGCATGGCCAGCTTTTACTTGGCTCAAGAATGATCCAATGCGTGTAGTATCCTGCAGAGGGCATGCCTCTACTGCATTTAAGACAGCAACACATCAGCTCATCTATAAAAGGAGCATTGTTCTCATTCATTGAGGACAGAGAAAAACACAGAGAAAAGTCACCACAACAATACTAAAACCCTTCTGAAGCATTGTTTCCTTGGCACACGGGAACTAGCTGGGAAAAGGAAGAGGAACTCTTGCAACTTGCTTGAAAACCAGGTATGTTTTCTTAATCTCCATCTAATATACCTGTTAGAATAAATATGCTTTAGCCAATAATCACCATACTGCTTACCATGATGTTGTCTTTTTATATGGCATAAATATCATTATAAATTTCATGTTAGGTTTGAGAAAATTCTAGATGGCTGCCCTAAATGGTTTAATCATATCACGTGTGCTTGTATTGGATATATTGGCTGGTGTGGTTATAAGTTGGTGTGGTTAGGGATATTCATGTTACCGTGCCTATGTATATATTGCTTCTGTTTTGAAACGATGCCATGATACCTAATATGTGTCAACTTTATGCTGATGATGTTTTTATGCATTGTTTTGAGTCATGGAGAATTCTATATGGAAGATGATGTTGAAGCCAGCAGTTGGTCTCTCTTTTACCTTTAAAACTTGAGCCTATATATGCATGATATTTGTGATGCGAGTTGTTGGTGTTTCTGTTTGTAATATGTGCTAAGTTTGTGCTTACAATACATGCTATGTTGGTACATTTATTATATGCACGATCATAACCATACCAGTCTTGCAAGTTTGAATATTAGTGTAGTAGTTATTACTTTGAACTATCCGTTAATGCATTGCTATTTGGTTTTGCATGTATGGCCTTATGCCGTTCGCCTTATATTACTACCATGTGTATAATTGTGAAATGTTTTGCGCAACTCATGTTGATAATGAAGTCATGTTGGTTTTATGATGCATGTTATGTATTAGCTTCGTTGATACCACTACTAAGTTTGTTTTCATAATTTAAGCTGGGAAAGGATTCAGCTTGGATATATATATCTATTTATGTGATCCTGTCTCCATATGTCTTGGCTTTAGATTCTTTTTTTGTTAATTAGCGATTCTGGTTTGATTTGTTCATAATCACGTTTTGAATGATGTTGGCTCTTGTTTTTTCCACTCACCATATCATGCTCACAGTTATGTTATTAGACTCTGTGGTGTTGGTGTCGCTCTTAAAGCTACTATTGATTTAATTGATATAAGTGTTTCTGTTGGAAATTTTAGTATGGTCTGCAGTGTACTCTCTTTATGTTAAAAAACCATGAGATAATCTCACATGACCCTCAACAATCAAGTTTACAACATATGCTGTAGTATCTTTCTATGCTTTGCTATATCCATGTTTGGTTTTAAGTTTGCATGAACTTTTGTTTCAATGCATGTTGGCTGTTTGAGTTATGGTTGAGCTTAATACCTTGTTCATCATGAGTGAGAGTTTTAAAGTAGCCTGTTAGCTAGTTTTGAAACGGAAGTTATTGTCCTTTCTTAAACTGATTTCTATGTTTAAACCCTGGTTTTCAATAGCTCACTGCTCATATCTTGATCACTATTTTGCTTAGTTTTTGGCTGCATCGTGTTCTTCATGAAATATGTCTCAATTTGGTTTTTATCTCATGTTATTTGGTTAAGTTTTGAGTAAGTTGGATTGGTTTGAAGTCGAAGGCTTTGTTTTGATGTTCCATCTGATACACGACTGCATGTGTGCGTTGCGCTTTAATCTTTTAATTTTCATGACTAGTTTTGGTTTATGTATTTATGGAATGGTATTTATGACCGGACGTATCGCCACCCCAGTGGCTGCACACTCGCTCTTAATGTACCTGAAAACCATTGAGACGGGGGTTCGAATCCCCCTCGCCCCCAGTCTCTGGTTTTTTTTTTCATTTCTTTTTTGCTCGCCTCTATTCATTCCTTGGTGGGCCTTGCTCCCTTTTCTGTACACACCCTCAAGCATTTAGGCCCAATTCGCTTCCTTTTATTTTTTAACTAAACTAAGATTGCTTGTGCACCCCCTGAGTGTTTATTTCTTTTTTCTAGCTTATTTATTGTTGCTATCAATTTCAGTTTGGTTATTCATGCGATTAATGTTAATATAGTTCTTGACTTTTAGTTAATTGTTAATTAGTCTATTAGTTTTTTATTATTAATTACATCTTAGATTATATTGTTAATTTCCAATTGTGTTAAATACGTTGTTATTTCTAATCGTGATATTAATTTTCTTCTCAACCATGTTGTTAATTCTTAAACTTGTGTCTTAATTTTGAGATTTTTAATATGTGGTTAAATGTTAATTTCTAATGCTAATTATCCATGTGTAGTTAATTTTTAAAATACCCACTTGTGTTCTAATTGTTAATTGCCTTGTCAATTAATTATCAATTTTGGCTTAATCTATGAGTGCCTGAGTTAATCTTGAAGTGTTATTTCATTAATGGACTTGTTTAATTCTTGAATTAATATACCCATGTTAATTTACCACATGCTAAATTTTTTTACATGAATATCATTCTTCTTTATCATCCCCTTTAATATCATTCTATTATGTTTGTCTTCCTAAAGATTGACACATGTTGATATCATTTTAATCATTCTATTTGAAGCATATTCATCTTATCCATATCTTATCATGAAACGTATTGCCATCTTCATGCTTATATTGCTTCCATTATGTTATCTCATATCAATGATTTAACTTGTATCATGTCTTATCTATTTTTATTTTATCACTTCGCACTTCTATTTATACGCCTATTTGCTATTGTCTAAACCTTTTCAAAACAACATCAAAATTCTCGATCCAATGTCGAGCCCATTTTCTACCCATGTAAGTCGATCGCCTTCGGGCATCGCATTCATCCTTTTGGTCACCAGACACAAGTCTAGCATCATTCTGCTAGTACCCTCGCCTAAATAACATAATTTAATCGCATTAATATCCAAAGGAAAATTCCATGCATAATAACCATGTTATTGTGCATGGTGCATATCATTTGCATTCATAATCGACACCCTTAAGATAAGTCTATTAGACAACTTAGGATAGATTTTCTAGGTTAGTCCCCCACAAACTTTGATTTCTTTAATCAAACTTTAGCCTACCAAATTCTCCACACAAGAGAATTAGATGTTAATCATCTCAAAGAAAGGGACATACAATCCCATGCCCCACAACATACACACATTTTCAAAAAAAAAACTGTGGTGGTCTTTCTTAAGATGATGACTCATCTTCTTTTCCTAAACCTTTAAACATTTAGTATCTTTAATTGAAGAACTACAAGTGCTCTGATTCTCTCCTGACAGGATATGTAGGCACAAGATACGATATCTTGTCGAGCACACTTAGGAATAAAATTGTAATTACCTACCCTTAAACCCTTAGCAAAGCAGATAACAAATAACATCTATGAATCAAGAGGTTCCTGTAGAGTACTACAGATATCTAGGATGCTAACACCTTCCCTAGGTATAACCAACCCCCGAACTTAGAATCTTAGTGCATTTGCATTGCATTGTGGGAATTCGGTTTTTCTCCCTTCCTTTGGATAAAATCAAAGACCGGTGGTGACATTAAAAATGCGATCCTAGTTAACCAATAACTATGGTATCCAATTTTCACCGCGACAGAAATGGCGACTTCACTGGGGATAGCTCATAATAGGGTTCCCCCTAACTCGTTTAATTATGTTATTTGTTATGCTTGCTTGGGTTGTCACTTTGAGTGGTGAGGAGTCCTAGACCCGGACATGAGTATAATTATAAGAGATGATATGGTCAAGGGTACTTTGACGGAGTCGATTCCTGAAAAGTCGAATTGAGAAAATCATCGCTCAGTTTAGGTTCTTTTGAACTTAATATTGTTTGAACGAGTACATTCATGAAAACGGTATTAACTTCGACCAAGGACCTTTAAGACTGAGGACCGTAGCACCTTTAACCTAACTTGGCCTTTTAGGACGTAGTGCGGTGATTATGCGGGAGTCCATTTCCAAATAGTTGTCACGCGATACTACACTCAGACGAGATTCTCTTGAGAATATTATTGACTAACCGAGTAATTTGGGAAGTCGATAATATCCGAAAGATGGGTCGTTGACTCTGGGAACTCTTAGAACCCGTTCGACAGGTACATTCTGAAACCACACCACCCTATGGGATGGGTAGACCTTGACTCCACTCATGCTCCTTTGAACCTAGGACTCTTTGTTTGCTTGTTTGTGTGCCCTTTTGTTTGTGTGTTTGTGCATACATGCATACATAAGCATCATTTTCGTTCAAGTTCGTGGAGTCTGAGTCTTTTATTTACGTCGTAGGGTACCATGGACAATGAAAGAAGGAACACCGTGAAGTATACTTACAAGAGTTTTGACACAAGTGACCTAAGGAGGTTAGAGACTCTGTTGGTTGATCCAAAAGGATTCGAGCGTAGATATGGGGCGCTTTTGTTTTTGTTGAAGGTGAGGGTTGATCAAGGAATTCTCTCCACCCTACTTCAGTTTTATGATCCGGTATATCATTGCTTCACATTCCCTGATTACCAACTGGTGCCGACTCTTGAGGAATATGCATGTCTGACCGGTGTACCTATTTTGGATAAGTCTCCTTTTCCCATTTTTGGTAAAGACCCTAAGGAACAAGAGATTGCTAAGGCGACACATTTGGAGTTAGCAGACATACGAGGGAATATGACTACCAAAGGAGGGATTTCTGTTTTGCCTATGAAATTTCTGGTGGAGAAAGCTTATCATTATGCCAGGCGTTCTGACATGGCTGCCTTTGAGGCTATATATGCTTTAATGATTTATGGTACCTTTCTGTTCCCCAATCTCAAGGACTATGTGGACCTCAATGCTATCAAGACATTCATGAAGAGGAACCCTGTCCCTACTTTGTTAGCCAAAGCTTATCACGCCATACATTCGAAGCATGCCAAAGGAGGACAGGTCACCTGCTGTGTACCCTTATTATACAAGTGATTTACTTCGCACTTGCCCAAGGCTAACATTTTCTGGGACCTTAAAAAGGGATGGTGGTCTAAGAAGATCATGGCCCTTATAGGTACGAGGATGTTGTGATCATTGATAGCTGTGGAAAGTTCGGGAATGTGCCACTTCTTGGCATGCAAGGAATAACCAGTTACAATCCGGTCTTAGCTCGCAGACAGTTCGGTTACCCTTTGAAGGTCAAGCCTCTTGGTATTCATACGGAAGGATTTTTCTCCAAGGATTACGAAGAGCAGGAGGAATTGAGGGGCAGGATTTTAGAAGCCTGGAGGGACAAACACAAGAAAGATAGGAATGCTTTGGGGAAGCATAACTGTGTCTCCATGGACCCCTACCTACAATGGGTCAAAAGAAGGGATATTGAACTAAGGATACCCTATGATCGCCAAGAGCCTATGGTCTTGAATGAAGAACCTGTCTTCATCTTTGCATCTGAGACAGAGGAATTAAAGATCGCCTTAAGGAAAGCTCAGCAGATAGGGAATGCTTGGAAGGATAAGTGTGAGGTGCTTGTGGAAGAGAATGAAGCGCTTCAAAGACAACTAGAGGCAAAAAGTGAGGAAGTTCTCTCTTGCAAAAGGAGGAAGTTACAAGAAGACTCGAGTCCCTCAAACCCTGAGTCTACTTCATGGGAAGCAATAATAGATGAGCTGGTTCTCGAGAAGTCCCGAATGGAAGAAGAGATTAAGAAGTACAAGCTAAGATTATTGGGGGAATCTCCTTAAGCCGTTTATTAGCCTTTATTTAATTATTGTTAAAAACTCTTGTAAGAATATCAACGGTTGTAATGTTTTCCTTACGAATTTTTAATTCCCGTTTCTTTCACTTGTAGCAAATTTTGTATGATTAATGAAATCATGTCCGTTGGTATTCTATGACGATTATAAATACTCGAATTCCACGAACTTTTGCATCTCATTGCATTTGCATTCTCATTCTCGTTCACTTCAAAGAACTCAAAGTTTGCTGTTTTTAGATATCGCAAAATGGATCATGGAAGGAAAGGAACGGTACCATACGCCTTCAGGGTTTTTGATGTGGAACAGTTGAGGGAACTAGGAGGTCGGATAAGGGATCCAGATGCCTTCGCCATAAAACACGGGCATATTCTCTCTTCATTACAGGTACAAGTAGCTGAGGGTTTATTAGAGACATTGGTTCAACTCTACCATGTAATCTACCACTGCTTCATCTTTCAAGATTTCCAGTTGATGCCCACCTTAGAAGAGTATTCTGCTCTATTGGGAATCCCCGTCAAAGATTCACCCCTGTTCTACGGTGGAGAAGGAAGACCCAGTAAGGAAGACATCGCGAGAGTGACTCGCATCAAGCTGTTGGAGATTCAGACTCACGTGATGTTCAGAGGAGGAATCGACGGTTTGCCTGCTCAATTCTTATTCGAGAAAGCTCGGGAGTTCGCCGACAAAGGAAAAACTAGGGCTTTCGAGAACCTTTTCGCGTTACTGGTTTATGGTCTATTTTTGTTTCCGAATGTTGAGAATTTCGTTGATGTTCATGCTATCAGGATTTTCATGCTCAAGAATCCTGTCCCTACACTGTTGGCCGATGCATACCACTCGATTCATTCAAAGATCCTGAAAGGAGAAGGTAAGATTGTGTGTTGTACTGCTATCCTCTATAGGTGGTTTATTTCGCACCTACCAAAGACCACGGCCTTCTGGGATGTGAGGGATAGCTCTGAATGGCCCGTCAAACTCATGGCTCTCAATCATTCGGACATTGTTTGGCATGATCCGATATACGGAGGAATTCCCATGATTCACAGTTGCGGAGGTTTTTCCAATGTGCCTCTTCTTGGCACGAAAGGGTGCACCAGTTACAACCCTGTTCTCGCCCGTCGCCAGCTTGGACATCCAATGACTGAGATACCTGACCCGGGGAGCCTGAAAAGAATCTTTCTCTATGAAGGAGAAGACCTCCAGCTGAAGATGCAGATTCTATTTGCTTGGCGTCAAATCAACAGACAAGGAATGACTGCAGTAACAAATCCTGACTGCACAGTTACAGAATCTTGCTTGGAGTGATCACGCAAGAGGGCCCTCGCTCTGAAAATGCCGTATCCTCGGCCCAAGCCTCCTGTAGTGGAACCAGATGAAATTTCAAGGCTGAAAGCAGAAGTGGAGAAACTGACACTGGACAAGTACATATTGCAGGAAAGGATTGACAAGTTGATGGAAGAACTCAGTGAAGAAAAGGGAGCATCATCCAGCAGATCGAAGCCCTAGTTCCTCTTTGTTGTATTCTGTTGTTTGTTGTACTAAAAGCCCTGAGGGTGTACCGTTTGTAACAAAGGCTTTAAAATTTTAATGAAAAAGTTCCCAATTACGATATATAATCACACTTTCGAGTTCTTTGAAGTGAATGTCGCATCATGCTGCATCATACGCATCATTAGCATTTGCATCCGCATTCCTTTGTGTTCCGAGTCCTCACCCGTGTTTCTTCACCACAGTTGTTGTTAAGAAAAAGACAAGCTGAAGCCCCGATACAATACTCGAGCCAATCGCAAGAAAAGAATGGATCAACTCGAACAGGAAAACAGAGAACTCCGGGAGGAGGTTTCAACATTGAAAGAAAGCCTAGAAAAGATCAACGGAATGATGGAAGCTTTGATGGCTGCTTAGAATCAGCCATCACACAACACTGTTATCTCTGAGATAATATCAGCACCGATCCCAGTGGTGCCCACTACAAACGAAGTTCCTGGTTATCCGTGGGGTATGCCTCCTAACTTTACTCCAGCTGGATATCACCCGACTGTTTCTCAAGTTATTGCTACAACTGTTGTGATGACTACGCCACCACCCGTGGTAAATGCTACTCCGTTTCATCTGGAAGAGCCCGTGTTTCATGCTAACTTTAGCGAGAATTCCGGAATGGAAGAACGAATGGACGGTTTCCAAGATCAGTTCTTGGAAATGAGGAAAGAAATCAAGGCCCTTCGTGGAAAAGAGTTGTTCGGGAAGAGCGCCTTTGAGCTATGCTTGGTTCCCAATGTCAAGATTCCTCCAAAATTCAAACTCCCTGATTTGGAGAAGTATAAAGGGAACTCTTGCCCACACAGTCACATAGTTATGTATGCCCAGAAAATGTCGGCCCATAAGGATGAAGATCCCCTATTAATACACTTCTTCCAGGATAGTTTGACTGGTGCAGCCCTTAAGTGGTACATGGGGTTAGATAGTTCCAAGGTCCGCAGCTTTAATGATCTCTGTGAGCTTTTTATCAAGCAGTATAAGTATAATGTCGACATGGCACCAGATAGAGACCAGTTGAGAGCTATGGCCCAGAAAGAAAGAGAAGGTTTTAAGGAGTACGCCCAGCGCTGGCGTGAACTTGCCGCTCAAGTTACTCCACCTCTGGAGGAAAAGGAGATGACTAGAATTTTCCTGAAAACACTGAGCCCATTTTTCTATGAAAGAATGGTAGCCAGCGCCCCTAATGACTTTACCGAGATGGTGAACATGGGAATGCGTTTGGAGGAGGGCATTCGTGAATATGATTATGTAGACAAATCGGATGAGACCCTGAAAATGATCAAAAGAAGTGAATACAAGGTGGTGGATCAGTTGCTACAAACACCATCCAAAATATCTGTGCTACAACTGTTGATGAATTCTGAGGCCCATAGGCAAGCGTTACAAGGAGTACTCGAGCAGGCGTACATTGACCACGACACGACTATGGAACAATTTAGTGGAATAGTGGGTAACATTACTGCATGCAACAATCTGGGATTCTGCGAAGAAGAGTTACCCGAAGAAGGAAGGAAACATAACTTAGCTCTACACATTTCGATAAACTGCATGAATGACATGATATCCGGAGTTTTGGTTGATACTGGTTCTTCATTGAACGTGATGCCAAAAACAACTCTCGCAAGGCTGACTTATCAGGGATTACCCATGAGGCCAAGTGGTGTTGTTGTCAAAGCTTTTGACGGTTCGAGGAAAACCGTGATTGGAGAAGTGGATTTGCCCATGACTATTGGGCTCAGTGTTTTTTAGGTTCCATTCCAGGTCATGGACATTCATGCCTCCTACAGTTGCTTATTAGGCAGGCCATGGATACATGATGCTGGAGCTGTCACATCTACACTCCACCAGAAACTAAAATATGTTTGCGATGGACAGTTAGTCACAGTTTGCGGGGAAAGGGCTTCGGTGGTCAGCCATCTTTCTTCCTTTTCCTACGTCGATGCGGAAGAGGAGGTAGGAACTCCATTTCAAGCCCTCTCGATTGTTAATAATACTAAGAATAATGGAGTTTCCATGGCATCTTTTAAGGATCCACAACGAGTTGTGGAAAGTGGCTCTCAAGGGAAGTGGGGGCAGGTGTTGGAGTTGCCCAAAAATAAGAACAAGAAAGGTTTGGGTTTCAAAGGTAACAATTCTGAGAAGACCCCTACAGGAAATATGGTTATTCTCCCCATCAAGAACGTGTTTCACAGTGGAGGGACTATCCATTCACCAAGGGTAAATATTGTGGAGGAAGACTCTGAAGATGCCATCATTCCTCTCTTTCCTCTTCCACCAGGAGACCAAGGACCCAAATATGAAGCCAGTGCCATCCTTGAAGATGAGTCTGCCGAAGATCAGCCTAATTTCGTGACGCATGGGGCAATGGCCCGAAATTGGAGTGCTGTCAACATTCCTATTGTGATCCCATTATCAAAGTAATTGTTTTGTTATTTGTTTTTAGTATATTCGCTCTGCCCAAGGCGATGACATTTGTGTGTGGGCTCTACTATAAATAATTCCCTTTGCTCTGCCCAAGGCAAAGGTGATTTTGTGTTAGGGCTTCTATTTGAAATCATTATCATCAATAAAGTTATCATTTTGCATTCCTATTTTCTGTTCCCATTTGTTATTACTCTAAGGAAAGTGGTAATCATAATTTTTCTTAAAATCACTGTGCACGTTCGTACGCACTTTCATCTGCTTAATATCTAAAATAAAATCACATCACATGTGCAGACTATTGCACGAACTGAACGTCAAAAACAGTGATCCAATGCCTTCTCCGAACTTTGATTTTCCTGTGTTCGAAGCCGAAGAAGAGGAAGAAGAGATCCCTGAGGAAATATCTCGTCTACTCGAGAATGAGGGCAAAGCTATTCAGCCTCACGAAGAGCCTTTGGAGCTTATTAACTTGGGTACAGAGGAACTCCGTAAAGAGGTGAGGATTGGAGCTTCGCTCGTGACTGATGTGAAAGCAAGGTTGATTGAATTACTCAAAGAATATGTTGATGTGTTCGCTTGGTCGTACCAAGATATGCCTGGTCTTGACACTGCTATAGTGGAGCATCGTCTACCTTTGAAGCCAGAATGTTCGCCGATCAAACAAAAGCTCAGAAGGACTCGCCCTGATATGGCCTTGAAGATTAAAGAAGAGGTACAAAAGCAGATTGATGCGGGTTTCCTCGTTACATCTAAGTATCCGCAGTGGTTAGCCAATATCGTGCCTGTGCCGAAGAAGGATGGTAAAGTTCGAATGTGTGTTGACTACAGAGATTTGAACAAAGCAAGTCCGAAGGATGATTTTCCATTGCCTCATATTGACGTATTGGTGGACAGCACCGCAAGGTATAAGGTCTTCTCTTTTATGGACGGATTTTCAGGTTACAATCAAATCAAGATGGCTCCCGAAGACATCATTCATCACACCCTGGGGCACGTTTTGTTACAGAGTTATGCCGTTCGGTTTGAAGAATGCTGGTGCAACATATCAAAGGGCTATGACTACTCTTTTCCATGACATGATGCATAAAGAAATTGAAGTTTATGTAGACGACATGATAGCCAAGTCCAAGACTGAAGAAGACCATGTCGAACACCTGTTAAAGTTGTTTCGGCGTTTGAGGAAGTATCAGCTACGTTTGAATCCTAACAAGTGCACATTTGGTGTCCGCTCAGGAAAACTGCTAGGTTTCGTTGTTAGCCAAAAGGGAATCGAAGTGGACCCAAGTAAAGTTAAAGCCATACGAGAAATGCCGGCTCCGACTACGGAAAAACAGGTCAGAGGGTTCCTGGGGCGTTTGAACTACATCTCTCGATTCATCTCTAATATGACCGCTACTTGTGGACCCATTTTCAAGCTTCTCAGAAAAGAACAAGGTTATGTTTGGACTGAACAATGTCAGAAAGCATTTGATAGTATTAAAGAGTATCTCCTGGAGCCTCCTATTCTGATTCCTCCGGTTAGGGGCAGACCTTTGATCATGTATCTGACGGTTTTAGAAGATTCTATGGGATGTGTGCTCGGTCAACAAGACGAATCCGGGAAGCAGGAGCATGCCATTTATTACCTCAGCAAAAAGTTCACCGACTGTGAATCTAGATACTCAATGTTAGAGAAGACTTGTTGCGCCTTAGCATGGGATGCTCGACGGTTGCGCCAATACATGCTAAATCATACCACCTGGCTGATCTCTAAGATGGATCCCATTAAGTACATTTTCGAGAAACCATCCCTGACAGGAAGGATTGCCAGATGGCAGATGCTGTTATCCGAATACGATATCGAATATCACACTCAGAAGGCAATTAAAGGAAGTGTTTTAGCGGATCACCTAGCTCACCAGCCCATTGAAGACCATCAGTCTGTGGAAGATGATTTCCCTTATGAGAACGTGATGTATTTGAAAATGAAGGATTGTGAAGAACCATTGCCAGATGAAGGGCCTGAACCGGATTCTCAGTGGGGTTTGATTTTTGACGGTGCTGTCAATAGCTACGGTAAAGGGGTTGGGGCAATTATTGTGACTCCTCATGGATCTCACATCCCTTTCACTTCAAGATTGACTTTTCCATGTACAAATAATGAAGCCGAATATGAAGCATGTATCATGGGCCTTGAAGAGGCAATGGATTTAAGAATCAAGAATTTGGACGTGTATGGTGATTCTGCTGTAGTGATATACCAAATTACAGGGAAATGGATAACCCAACAAGACAATTTGATCCCGTACAGAGATTATGCAAGAAGGCTACTTCCGTTCTTCAACAGAGTCGAGTTCCACCACATCCCTCGTACCGAGAATAGGATGGCAGATGCATTGGCAACTCTGTCTTCTATGATTGTGGTGAACCGCTGGAACGATTGCCCCAAGATTGATGTTATGCGCCTTGACAGGCCAGCTTATGTGTTCTCAGTGGAAGAAGTTATTGATGAAAAACCCTGGTATTACGATATTGAGTTGTTTCTCCGGAAGCAAGAATACCCGCCTGGGGCATCTAACAAAGATAAGAGAACTTTGAGAAGATTAGCTGGCAACTTTTTCTTGAACAATAATGTGCTTTACAAGAGGAATTTCGACATGGTCTTGCTGAGATGTGTTAATAAGCGAGAAGCGAATACATTAATGATCGAAATTCATGAAGGATCTTTTGGTACCCACGTTAACGGACATGCTATGGCAAAGAAAATCTTGAGAGCAGGCTATTATTGGATAATGATGGAATTTGATTGTTACAAGTTCGCCAAGAAGTGCCACAAGTGTCAAATCTATGCCGACAAAATTCATGTGTCACCGACTCTTCTGAATGTTATCTCGTCTCCATGGCCTTTCTCTATATGGGGCATTGATATGATCGGTATGATAGAACCAAAAGCGTCTAATGGACACCGCTTTATATTGGTTGCAATTGATTACTTCACGAAATGGGTTAAAGCCGCTTCCTACGCAAATGTTACCAGACAGGTGGTCGTCAGGTTTATCAAGAACCAACTTATTTGCAGGTACGGTGTGCCAAATAAAATCATCACCGATAATGGTTCGAACTTAAATAACAAGATGATGAAGGAATTGTGCGAGGAATTCAAGATTGAACATCACAACTCTTCTCTGTATCGGCCAAAGATGAACGGGGCGGTTGAGGTGGCAAACAAGAATATAAAGAAAATTATCCAGAAAATGGTAGTCACTTATAAGGACTGGCATGAGATGCTCCCATTTGCTCTACACGGGTACCGTACTTCAGTGCGCACGTCAACAGGGGCAACACCTTTTTCGCTTGTTTATGGTATGGAAGCTGTACTCCCAGTGGAAGTAGATATCCCTTCCATGAGGGTCCTAATGGAAGCGAAACTCTCCGAGGCTGAGTGGTGTCAGAGCCGGTATGACCAGTTGAACCTGATTGAAGAAAAGAGGTTGGCGGCTTTGTGTCACGGACAACTATATCAGCAGAAGATGAAGAAGGCTTTTGATAAGAAAGTTCGACCTCGCGAGATTAGAGAGGGAGACCTTGTGCTTAAGAAGATCCAATCTTTCCTTACCGATTCTAGGGGGAAATGGGCTCCCAACTATGATGGTCCTTATGTCGTCAATAAGGTCCTTTCAGGTGGCGCTGTGATGTTAGCAACTATGGATGGGGAAGAGATTACTCGTCCTGTGAACGTGGACGCAGTCAAGAAATATTATACTTAGAGATGAAGAAAAGGTAGGCTCAGTTCGGTTCGTCGAAGCCTACTGCGACAAGTAAAGTCGAGACCTCCAGGAGGCCTAGAACATAGGAACTCAAGAAATAACATTGTTTTGTTTTTTATGTAATTTCTGTTATTACCACTTTCCAACATTGTTATAACATATGGGATCACGCAATTTGCTGATCACCATTTTATGAAATAAAGTTGCGATTTTATCATTTATTGGCAAATTGTTTTCATCCTGCAAAATGACTTTTATCTTTGATAATAAATTTCAAATTGTCTCATGAGCGGATTACTTTGATTTATGGACACAACAAGGGATATTAACAGTCTCCATAAGCCATGGCTTAAAGGGTATTTATCCCAGGTAATGTGGCCATACCCCAGTAAGTACTGCTCCAGGTAATCGCGATTATCCTCATTAAGTTTCTTCTTTTTTCGACCTTCCCCAGCGAAGCGAGTGTTTATTTCACTCCTCGTTGAACTATCTCGATCTTCACCAGTGAAAACGGATGTTTATTTCATCCCCAAGAAATCTTTATCTCCGACATTTCCTCAACGAAATGGATATTTATTTTATCCGGCTACAACTTCCATTCAGGACTACTTCAGTTCGCGGCGATACTTATTTATCCCCACGAAGTCTCAACTCCGACGTCTCCGGCTCGCGACTTTGACCCGAGCTTCTCCGAAGCGAGTGTTTATTTCACTCGTCATTCGATTTTTCTGATTATCATAGTCTTCTCCAGCGAAGATGGATGTTTATTTCATCCCCTCGGAATCTTATTTTCAGCTTCCTCCAGCGAAGCAAGTGTTTATTTCACTCATTATCGGATTTTCTTCTTACCATTGTAAGCTTCCTCCAGCGAAGCGAGTGTTTATTTCACTCATTATCGGATTTTTTTTCTTACTATCGTGAGCTTCCTCCAGCGAAGCGAGTGTTTATTTCACTCATTATCGGATTTTTTCTTACTATCGTGAGCTTCCTCCAGCGAAGCGAGTGTTTATTTCACTCATTATTGGAATCTTTCTTACTGTCGTAATCTTCTCCAGTGAAGTTGGATGTTTATTTCACCCCCTCGGAATTTTATGTTCGATATTTCCAACTACTATATTGATCCAAATTTCCCCGATAAAGTGGATGTTTATTTTATCCAATTACAACGCTCATTTCAATTACTTCAGCTCGCAATGGATATTTATTTTATCCCCCGTAAAGGCTCTTCGATCATGAGTTTAATTCGTTCTCAGTGGAATCCTAGGTTCATCTTGACTATCCTGAGTGAAGTCGCGATGCTCATCCCAAGCGGAGTGTCCTCTTTTCCCCAGAGAAGCTGTGAGGCAGGATTCGGTCCTGGGGAAGGGCTTGTCATTCATCCCCAGCGATGCTGCTATATTGCCAAGATTGGCCGAGTATTCGTATCGAATTGCTTGTTCTTATCTCCGGTTTGCTGTTCGTGTTGTTGTCAGCATAAGCATAAGCATAAGCATAAGCATGGCATAGTATCCTTGCATTTAGATTCATGGCATGTGGCATTTTTGCATCTTACATTTTATGTTGTCTGTTTTATCCTGTCACTTTGGTCGTGTTTATCCCCCAAATGATCGGGTTTGTCCGCTCCCTCCAAGTAGAATCGTCAGCCCTAGGCAGGAAAAGCACATACTTTCTAATTCCCCGCTAAGTCCGATCCTCGTGGGAGGTGGTTGCTTTAGTTCTCTTTTCCATATTTGGATAAAGATAAAACCCTAGTTGAGTTCATTCCTCATTGGATGGGTTCTTGTTTGACCGTTTCTTTCCAGTTATTTCCTGGATTGAACTTTGGGTCCCTGACAATCACGATTTTGGATATTTCTGAGATATTGAATCTGGATTAAGCGTGCATTTATTTTGCACGTTGTCTTCCCAAGAAGAGTTTACTTGAAGATCTCTATGGAAGACATAAATTATTTCTCTGATGATTACTACACTTTCAAGGGATTTACACCCAGACGACAAGTAGCTGCTCTTTATTTGAGCAGTTCGGTTATCAAAGATTTCTACGACAGAAATGGCGACTTCTCCGAATTCGGGGTCGGGATCTCGGAGAACGCCCTGCACTTATCGGGGTTTGCCTCGATTCCTCTCTCCATGAAGTAGAAACCGAGGAACTTGCCCACTCGGACGCCGAAGGTGCATTTGTCGGGGTTGAACCTCATCCAGCATTTTCTCGCTGTGTCAAAGACCTTCGTGAGATGGGAAGCGTGGTCGACTTCTTCTGCGAATTTGACGATCATGTCGTCCATGTAGACCTCGAGCATGTCGCCGATCTCTCCCTGCAAGACTTTGTTCATCATCCGTTTGTAGGTCGCATAGGCTTTCTTTAGGCCGAAGGGCATTACGTTGTAGTAGTAATTGCCGGACTCGATCATGAAGGCGCTGTGCTGCTTGTTGGCCTTCGCCATAGGGATTTGATTGTACCCCGAGTAGGCGTCCATGAAGGATAATAGTTTTATTGAAATATGAGAAGTTAAGAGACATTTGATAAACCGTATGACTGAATAGCATTACAGGAATTGCATTATATAGGGAATTATACAGCTTATTGCATTAATTACAAATGAGCTTCTATCAGATGCTAAAGTGTACAAGTTAGTGGAGTTATTTGTTGAACACGAAGTTGATATTCCAGATGTAGTTGAATTTGGTGATGAAGGTCCTGCAAATGTAGTTGAAGATGGAGCGAATTCTGATGTTGAAGAAGTTGTTATGGAGGAGGGAAGTGGTGAGAAAGAAGGTGTTAGGAGTGCATAAGTTGTTATGGAGGAGGGAAGTGGTGAGAAAGAAGGTGTTAGAAGTACAGAAGAAGTTATGGAGGAGGGAAGTGGTGAGAAAGAAGGTGTTAGAAGTGCAGAACGATGAGAGAGAGAGATTGAAATTAGATTTATGTTTTTATTTTGAAAATATATTATCCAATTAATTTAAATAGAATAATACATTTTTAATGACATGGCAAATCAAAGGACCGCCTATTTTTGCCACCTCATATAACTTCTTGACACCTCAGCGTTTTTGGAGGGGAAAATGGGAATAAGGACTAAAACTACATAAAACATTATAGTTTAGGGACTAGTTCGTTCAATTTTAAACCATAGGGACCAATTTCGTGAGTTGGCCAAAACATATGGACCAAAAGTTTCATTAAGCCATATATATATATATATATACAAATATCAACACTCCCCCTCAAGCTTGAGCATATAGGTCAAATGCACCAAGCTTGCCACATATATAATTAGTTCTGGGATTTCGCAGGGATTTTGTAAACACATATGTCAATTGATCATTAGAGTTGACAAACTTTGTGACGATGTCACCTGATCCAATCTTCTCTCTGATAAAGCGGCAGTCTATCTTAATATGTTTGGTCCTCTCATGAAAGACTGGATTTGAAGCAATGTGCAACACAGCTTGATTATCATACACAAGTGTCATTGGTCTTGCTTCTTCAATTTGAAGTTCCTTGAGTAACTATTTTAACTAAATAAGTTCACATGTTGCCATTGCCATGGCCCTATACTCTGCCTCGGCGCTTGATCTTGCAACTACGTTTTATTTCTTACTTTTCCAGGATATAAGGTTTCCTCCAACAAGTACACAATACCCAGAGGTGGATCGTCTATCAATGGGTGATCCTGCCCAATCAGCATCGGAGTATCCAACTATCTGAGTATGTCCTTTATCTTCATACACAAGACCTTTTCCTGGAGCACATTTGATGTATCTCAGAATCCAGATAACAGCATCCATGTGTTCTTGACAAGGGGAATTTAAGAATTGGCTTCCCACACTGACTGCAAATGAAATGTCTAGACGAGTGACTGTGAGATAATTCAACTTCCCAACTAATCTCCTATATCTTCCTGGGTCAGATAGGGGCTCCCCTTGATTGGGTAGGAGTTTGACACTTGGATCCATAGGAGTATCAGCCGGTTTAGCATTCAACAACCATGTTTCTTCCAAAATATCCATAGCATACTTCCGTTGGGAAATTACTAGACCATCTTTAGATTGGGCCACCTCAATACCCAAGAAATATCGGAGTTTACCAAGATATTTTGTCTGAAATTGATTCAAGAGATTTTGTTTTAACAGGAGTATTCCCTGTTGATCACTACTAGTTATAACAATATCATCAACATATACAATAAGATAGATACACCCTTGTGCTGAGTGACGATAAAAAATATAATGATCAGCTTCGCTACTGACCATACCAAACTGTTGTAGCACTGTGCTGAATCTTCCAAACCAAGCTCTCGGAGATTGCTTGAGACCATAAAGGGACCTGTGTAGCCTGCAAACCATATTCGATGACTCCCCCTGAGCAACAAACCCAAGTGGTTGCTCCATATATACTTCCTCTTCAAGATCACCATGTAAAAAGGCATTTTTGATGTCAAGTTGACGAAGAGTCCAATGTCGAATGGCAGCAATGGCTAGAAGAAGTCTAACAGATGCCATCTTGGCTACATGCGAGAAGGTATCACTATAATCCAACCCAAAAATCTGAGTGTATCATTTGGCTACCAAGCGAGCTTTAAAACGATCAATCTTCCCATCTGGACCAACCTTCACTGTATAAAGCCAACGACAACCTACTACAGTTTTCCCAGGGGTAGAGAAACCAGCTCCCAGGTTCCACTTCTTTGAAGAGCACACATTTCATCAATCATTGCTTGCCTCCACTCAGGGTGAGATAATGCTTCACCTAGAGTTTTAGGAATAGAAACAGAAGACAAAGAAGACAAAGAAGTATACTGCAAAGGGGAAAGACAATGATAACATAAGTCAATATAATGTGGAGAAAGATTTCGTGTTTGACGTATACCTTTCCGAAGGGCAATTGAAAGATCGGACTCTGGCTGTAGGATCGGATCCGTTGATGGCGAAGGCGTCGGAGGAGAGTCTGCAATGACCTTAGGGACAGATACAACCTCATGGATAGGTATGACAAACATTGGTTGATGATGCTGATATGTTTGAAGTGGGTGAGAAGTGAGGGGGTCAACTGTAGGATTATCTAGTGGGCCAGTTTCCCTAGAATGATGGGGGATAATGACCGATGGGACTTTCGGAAACGGTGTGGGAGTGATTTCCTGAAGGGGTTCCGGAGTCGGCTGGTTGAAGTCGAAATAAGGAACAGACTCGAAGAAGGTAACATCGGCAGACACGAGGTATTGTTGTAGGGTATGTGAATAGCAATGATAACCCTTTTTGGAACGATGATAACCAAGAAAGACACACTTTAGTGAGCGAGTTGATAGTTTATCAAGTCCAGGAGAGAGATTGTGTACAAAACATGTAGACCCGAAGACTAGAGGAGGAATTGGGTGAAGGGGAGATTGTGCAAACAGGATTGAATGAGGAATTTTATTATTAAGGACAGATGAGGGCATACGATTTATAAGATAACATGTCGTGAGCACTGCATCCCCCCAAAACCGTAGAGGAACATTACCATGGAGAAGTAGGGTTCGAGTGGTTTCTACGAGATGCTGATTTTTGCGTTCAGCTACCCCGTTTTGTTGAGGTGTATGAGGGCAAGATGTTTGGTGCAGAATCCCATTGGATGACATAAAAGTTTGAAATTGTTGGGATAAATATTCACGTGCATTGTCACTTCTTAAGGTACGAATAGGCAAACCAAATTAGGTTTTTATTTCTTGATAAAATTGTTCAAAAATAGAAAATAATTCAGATTTATTCTTCATTAAAAATAGCCACGTGCAACGCGAAAAATCATCAATAAAGGTTACAAAATACCTAGACTCAAAGGTAGACTCGGTACGCGAGGGACCCCAAACATCAGAGTGAACTAAAGCAAAGGGGGGCGTGTCGCACCCTAATTTTTGACCCTAAGATGTCATCTTCATTTGTGCATCTTAGGTCAAACATCTATGCATTGTCTGAGCTAACCCATATCTTGTAGTTTGTTTCTTTGTGTTCAAATTAGGTTTACATATCACCACGAAGTTCCCCAAGTTGTTTTGAAGCAAGTCAAATCAACAAAAGATCTCCAGTACAAGAACTTTGGAATTAGGATTTTGCTCTGAAGAAATCATTGAGAAATTGGCTCTATTAAGTCAAGATTTGTGTGGTCCACCTACCACTCGAGGTCATTTATATTCAAGGGACTCCACTCAACAAGAATCCATGCTTCATTGATCCTCAACAGGAAGAATTTGAGCCTCAATCCCGCTATACTTCAAAATTAGGGTTCCTGTGACGCTTATCAGCCAACAGCTTTGATTCTTCATCAAGACGATCTCCTAAACCCTAATTATTGATTCCCTTAGTTTGTCAACATCCTCAAGAGCCTCCTAAGACCTTTAGATGGGAAGTAAGAAGCAAACTTACAAGATTTGGCCTCAGTGCATTCACAGTCAGAATTAGGATTTGACTGAAACCCTAATCTTTTGGGATTTTGGTTCAAATGAAGTGTCAATGGTTTTAATCATCATATATTGTCTCATGAATTATCCAAAGCATCCATATAAAGTTTCGTGAGGTTTCTTGCAAGATAAGTAGGGTTTTGGTCGCGAAAGACTTCGTATATGACATTTTTCCCCTAATAGCCCGATTTGGAATAACCATAACCCCTAAACCGTGCACTCAAATTAAACGACTCGAAGCTCATTGGAAAGCTCTAATCAAGATCTTTAATTCATTCCATATGTCCTTTTGTCTAAAAATGCTTAGATTTCGAGTTATGAAGCTTACAAGACATTTTGGCCAAACACTTAGAAAAATTTTCAACACTTTCCTCCACGTTTTTCTCCAACTTTGACCTCATTTTTCATCCATTTCTACTTGGATTCATGACTTGAGTCCCAAATGAAAGTTGTAGAGCTTGACAAGGACTTTCCAACCATATGTGGAACATCCCAATAGGATAAGCCAAACTCAAGTTATGATGCTTTGAAGTTAGGTATCTTAAAATGTCAAAATTCAATAACTTAGAAATTTTTCTAAGTCCTTTTTCGTTTTCTCATGTGCACGACTTTATGGCCCATTTTCTTATTGTTACAAGCCTCATTTCAATTGGTTTTCCACATAAGAAATGTTCTATCAAATGTCCACTCTTCATAGAACCAAAAATCTCAAGAATTGATGGAATGGTCATCAAGATATGGCACACCAAAGATGGCATATTGAAACATGTACACACTTGAGAAGCTTCAGATTTTTATCTCTTAGTTACACCAAACATTGTCACGATTTATTTCACATGTTTTAAACTCAATCTAAATCTGTCAAAGTCACCCTACCTTGTGCCAACTTTCAAAGGGTTCAAAAGTCATTTCATTTGGTGCATTAAACCAAGAACTATCGTGTGGCAAATCTCACCTCACCAATGCATGTCTAACTGAAAAAAAGCCTACACCATAGCATGTTGTCTCCAAGATTTTTTTTGTCTGACTCACACCAAAGATAAGTTGCATGGCCAGCTTTTACTTGGCTCAAGAATGATCCAATGCGTGTAGTATCCTGCAGAGGGCATGCCTCTACTGCATTTAAGACAACAACACATCAGCTCATCTATAAAAGGAGCATTGTTCTCATTCATTGAGGACAGAGAAAAGTCACCACAACAATACTAAAACCCTTCTGAAGCATTGTTTCCTTGGCACACGGGAACTAGCTGGGAAAAGGAAGAGGAACTCTTGCAACTTGCTTGAAAACCAGGTATGTTTTCTTAATCTCCATCTAATATACCTGTTAGAATAAATATGCTTTAGCCAATAATTACCATAGTGCTTACCACGATGTTGTCTTTTTATATGGCATAAATATCATTATAAATTTCATGTTAGGTTTGAGAAAATTCTAGATGGCTGCCCTAAATGGTTTAATCATATCACGTGTGCTTGTATTGGATATATTGGCTGGTGTGGTTATAAGTTGGTGTGGTTAGGGATATTCATGTTACCGTGCCTATGTATATATTGCTTCTGTTTTGAAACGATGCCATGATACCTAATATGTGTCAACTTTATGCTGATGATGTTTTTATGCATTGTTTTGAGTCATGGAGAATTCTATATGGAAGATGATGTTGAAGCTAGCAGTTGGTCTCTCTTTTACCTTTAAAACTTGAGCCTATATATGCATGATATTTGTGATGCGAGTTGTTGGTGTTTCTGTTTGTAATATGTGCTAAGTTTGTGCTTACAATACATGTTGTGTTGGTACATTTATTATATGCACGATCATAACCATACCAGTCTTGCAAGTTTGAATATTAGTGTAGTAGTTATTACTTTGAACTATCCGTTAATGCATTGCTATTTGGTTTTGCATGTATGGCCTTATGTTGTTCGCCTTATATTACTACCATGTGTATAATTGTGAAATGTTTTGTGCAACTCATGTTGATAATGAAGTCATGTTGGTTTTATGATGCATGTTATGTATTAGCTTCGTTGATACCACTGCTAATTTTTTTTCATAATTTAAGCTGGGAAAGGATTCATCTTGGATATATATGTCTATTTATGTGATACTGTCTCCATATGTCCTGGCTTTAGATTCTTTTTTTGTTAATTAGCGATTCTGGTTTGATTTGTTCATAATCACGTTTTGAATGATGTTGGCTCTTGTTTTTTCCACTCACCATATCATGCTCACAGTTATGTTATTAGACTCTGTGGTGTTGGTGTCGCTCTTAAAGCTGCTATTGATTTAATTGATATAAGTGTTTCTGTTGGAAATTTTAGTATGGTCTGCAGTGTACTCTCTTTATGTTAAAAAACCATGAGATAATCTCACATGACCCTCAACAATCAAGTTTACAACATATGTTGTAGTATCTTTCTATGCTTTGCTATATCCATGTTTGGTTTTAAGTTTGCATGAACTTTTGTTTCAAAGCATGTTGGCTATTTGAGTTATGGTTGAGCTTAATACCTTGTTCATCATGAGGGAGAGTTTTTAAGTAGCCTGTTAGCTAGTTTTGAAACGGAAGTTATTGTCCTTTCTTAAACTGATTTCTATGTTTGAACCCTGGTTTTCAATAGCTCACTGCTCATATCTTGATCACTATTTTGCTTAGTTTTTGGCTGCATCGTGTTCTTCATGAAATATGTCTCAATTTTGTTTTTATCTCATGTTATTTGGTTAAGTTTTGAGTAAGTTGGATTGGTTTGAAGTCGAAGGCTTTGTTTTGATGTTCCATCTGATACACGACTGCATGTGTGCGTTGCGCTTTCATCTTTTAATTTTCATGACTAGTTTTGGTTTATGTATTTATGGAATGGTATTTATGACCGGACGTATCGCCACCCCAGTGGCTGCACACTCGCTCTTAATGTACCTGAAAACCATTGAGACGGGGGTTCGAATCCCCCTCACCCCCAGTCTCTGGTTTTTTTTTTTCATTTCTTTTTTGCTCACCCCTATCCATTCCTTGGTGGGCCTTGCGCCCTTTTCTGTACACACCCTCCAGCATTTAGGCCCAATTCGCTTCCATTTATTTTTTAACTAAACTAAGATTGCTTGTGCACCCCCTGAGTGTTTATTTCTCTTTTCTAGCTTATTTATTGTTGTTATCAATTTCAGTTTGGTTATTCATGCGATTAATGTTAATGTAGTTCCTGACTTTTAGTTAATTGTTAATTAGTCTATTAGTTTTTTATTATTAATTACATCTTAGATTGTATTGTTAATTTCCAATTGTGTTAAATACGTTGTTATTTCTAATCGTGATATTAATTTGCTTCTCAACCATGTTGTTAATTCTTAAACTTGTGTCTTAATTTTGAGATTTTTAATATGTGGTTAAATGTTAATTTCTAATGCTAATTATCCATGTGTAGTTAATTTTTAAAATACCCACTTGTGTTCTAATTGTTAATTGCCTTGTCAATTAATTATCAATTTTGGCTTAATCTATGAGTGCCTGAGTTAATCTTGAAGTGTTATTTCATTAATGGACTTGTTTAATTCTTGAATTAATATACCCATGTTAATTTACCACATGCTAAATTTTTTTACATGAATATCATTCTTCTTTATCATCCCCTTTAATATCATTCTATTATGTTTGTCTTCCTAAAGATTGACACATGTTGATATCATTTTAATCATTTTATTTGAAGCATATTCATCTTATCCATATCTTATCATGAAACGTATTGCCATCTTCATGCTTATATTGCTTCCATTATGTTATCTCATATCAATGATTTAATTTGTATCATGTCTTATCTATTGTTATTTTATCACTTCGCACTTCTATTTATACGCCTATTTGCTATTGTCTAAACCTTTTCAAAACAACATCAAAATTCTCGATCCAACGTCGAGCCCATTTTCTACCCATGTAAGTCGATCGCCTTCGGGCATCGCATTCAACCTTTTGGTCACCAGACACAAGTCTAGCATCATTCTGCTAGCACCCTCGCCTAAATAATGTAATTTAATCACATTAATATCCAAAGGAAAATCCCATGCATAATAACCATGTTATTGTGCACGGTGCATATCATTTGCATTCATAATCGACACCCTTAAGATAAGTCTATTAGACAACTTAGGATAGATTTTCTAGGTTAGTCCCCCACAAACTTTGATTTCTTTAATCAAACTTTAGCCTACCAAATTTTCCACACAAGAGAATTAGATGTTAATCATCTCAAAGAAAGGGACATACAATCCCATGCCCCACAACATACACACATTTTCAAAAAAAAAAAAACTGTGGTGGTCTTTCTTAAGATGATGACTCATCTTCTTTTCCTAAACCTTTAAACATTTAGTATCTTTAATTGAAGAACTACAAGTGCTCTGATTCTCTCCTGACAGGATATGTAGGCACAAGATACGATATCTTGTCCAGCACACTTAGGAATAAAATTGTAATTACCTACCCTTAAACCCTTAGCAAAGCAGATAACAAATAACATAAATGAATCAAGAGGTTCCTGTAGAGTACTACAGATATCTAGGATGCTAACACCTTCCCTAGGTATAACCAACCCCCGAACTTAGAATCTTAGTGCATTTGCATTGCATTGTGGGAATTCGGTTTTTCTCCCTTCCTTTGGATAAAATCAAAGACCGGTGGTGACATTAAAAATGCGATCCTAGTTAACCAGTAACTATGGTATCCAATTTTCACCGCGACAGGGCACAACTCGTTTATTGACTCGATTGAGAAAGTGACTACGAGTATGTTTCCCTAATTGACAAGACTCACAATGTAAAGTGGATAATTTAGATAAACTGGGCACCAACTTTTGTAGCTTGGGAAGACCAGGATGACCTAATTGGGCATGTATAATGAGTGGAGAATTTGTGGTTGGGCATGTGGTGGATGATGCAGAGAAGTAGTAGAGGCCTTGAGATTCACATTCGACGCCAATCGTCCGTCCCGAACTCCGATCCTACAGGGTAACATTATTATTAGTAAAGGTGATAGAACAATCAAGGGAACGAGTTAAACGACTGACGGAAAGTAAATTGAATGGACAATTAGGTATATACAGGACAGAAGTAACAGAGATGGATGGTAGAATTTGAACAGTACCAATCCCTTGGGATTGGGTTTGAGAACCATTTGCGGCATTTATACTAGGTAAGAAACCAGAGGTAGAGAGAGAAGAGAAAAGACCTTTATTACCAGTAACATGATCAGACGCACCAGAGTCAAGGATCCAAGGACCAAGAGGAGATGATTGAGAAAAGCAAATAGATGAATTACTAGTGTGTGCGACCGAAGCCGTGGAACCAGAGTTCTGATTAGTCTGACACCACTTGAGAAAATCATCGTTGCTTGGCGTAGAGCTCTGAAGAGAAGGTGAGGTATGCTGAGTGTCTGAATGATCGATTTGAACTGCATTTACCTGGCGTTGTGGTTTACCATGCAACTTTTAGCAACGGTCAATAGTATGCCCAAGTCGGTTACAATGGTCACACTTGGGACGGGGTTTGGAGTTGGATGACCCTCCTTGAAAGCGATTTTGATTGTTGCCAACGGATGCAAGGGCAGCAGTGTCAGTTGGGGTCGGGGCTGCAAAAGATGGAGGAGAAACCGTGCCAAAGGCATGAGGTGTAGCCAACCGCAATAGTTGTTCACTAACTGCGTCATAGTTAGGAACAGTAGTACCTGATAAAATCTGGTTACGAACTGGGTCGAGCTCTGGCATAAGTCCTTTAAGTGTCATGATCATGAAAAATTTACTCTGTTGTTCGGCATGAGCTGTTGCATCTTTTGCATAGGGCATTCGGGTTGCGTAGCTTGCTTTAAATGCACCAAGCTTACTCAGATAGGATTGTATATCCATATTCTCCAACTTCAGAGAGTTGAGTTGGAGGATGACACTATAGAGACGATGAACATCGTTGAAGAATACTTTCTTTGCTTTTTCCCAGACCTCATAGCAAGTGGTGAAGACTTGATACTGTGCTTGGAGATTAGGGGCAATGGAATACCTTAACACGGTGCATAGAGAGGCATCAGTTTGTTTCCAATTAGCGAGTTTGTTAGTAAGGTGGTCTTCAAATCCTTGACCTTGAAACCACATCTTGACCGCACCTGCCCAAATGTTGTAATTGGCTGTCCCCGTTATTTTTCACAAGGGATAAGCGAAACTTTAGTAAACGCTTCTCCCATTGTTCGATAATAACAAGGGAAACATATTTTTCACTGACGAAAAATATCGAAAGATAGATCTAGAACCGAAAACACGCTAACCGAATTTTTTTTTCGTGAACAGTAGCGGCAGCGGTGAACAGTGTCGATCGATGAACAGTGTCGATCGATGAATAGTACCGATTAATGAACAATATCGATTGATGAACAGTATCTATCGGTGAATATTGGCGATTTGTGGGAAAAAAAAGAGGTGAGGCAAACCGGAATGATGACACGGTTTGCAGAAGGAAATTTCTCACTGGAAGACAGTGGGTCAATCAGGTAGCGTATGGTGAAGATTTGTCTCTTAATAGGCTCTCGATACCATATTGAAATATGAGAAGTTAAGAGACATTTGATAAACCGTATGACTGAATAGCATTACGGGAATTGCATTATATAGGAATTATACAGCTTATTGCATTAATTACAAATGGAAATATCCTATTCTATTCTAGAATATACTAAGGAATATCCTATATAATATTCTCTTTCTATATATATATATATATATATATATATATATATATATACAAATATCAACAAGTTTGAAACCTGCAGAATTGTCGACCAGCTGGTCGATGTTAGGCAATGGATAAGAATCTTTCGGGCATATGCCCGGTTAAGGTCGGTATAGTCAATGCACATCCTCCATTTTCCATTATTTTTCTTGACAAGTACAACGTTGGACAACCAGGTTGTGTACCGGGCCTCCAAAATAAAATTTGCCTCTAAGAGGTCTTTTACAACCTTTTTAGCGGCCTCCGCTTTCTCGGGAGACTACCTACGCCTATGTTGCACTATAGCCCTAGCGGCTGGATCTACAGTGAGCTGGTGACAGGCCACCTCTGAGTCGAGGCCGGGCATCTCTGATGCGCTCCACGCGAACAAAGCAGCTTTCTCCCGGAGGCATGCCTTCAGCTGCTTCTTCGCTAGGTCGGGGAGCCCGGTGCCGATCTTCACGCTCCTATCTGGATCGTCTCCGAGGGTGACGAGCTCGAAGTCTCCTTCTGGGATGGGAAATGTTGGGTGGAGAGGCTTCCCTTTGCCTTCGGCTGGGAGGTCATTGTCCGCTGCTCCGCCTTCCTTCTGTTTGTCGGGGAAACGACTGTCGAGGTCCACCGCATTGATGCGCGGGAGTGGCTTCTCCACTGCGCCTGGGGTTGACTTCTCTCTGGCCTTGGGCTTGACGTTGATCGAGCTCAGGCCCTTGGTTACAGATTCGAAGCATCTCCTAGTAACTTCAATGTCCCCGTATAGTACTTCATCTTCAGATGGACTATAGATGGTACTGTCGTGAGTTCGGCCAGAGTGGTTCTCCCCAGGATGCATTGGTAGAGGGAAGGGAAATCCACCACTAGGAAGCGGGTCTTGACTTGTCGGGCAGTGTCCTCGCTCCCGAAAGTGACCATCAGTTCAACATAGCCCCACTGTCTGGTGGTGGTGCCATTGAACCCTTGTAGATCCGAGCCCACGTAAGGGGTCAGATGCTTTTTGTCGAGCTGGAGGGTCTCGAAGAGGTAGGTGTACATGATGTCCACCGAACTCCCTTGGTCGACCAGGATTCTGCGGACGTTAAAATTTTCCATCTGTGCCCGAATCAGGAGGGGGAAGGTGGAGTTGGGCACGCTGCCCGACAGCTCCTCGAGGTAGAAGGTGATGGGGTTTGACTTCCCTTGAACCTTATCAAAAGTGGTAGTCTGTGCCGAGGTCGCGGATTCCATCTCGTCGAACTTCCGCTTGATTGACCCGATGGAGACCTTGTTGAAGCCCCCGCCAGATATAACCATCGTTGTGGGGAAACTTTCCCATGTGCTACGGGCTGTGACAGGGTCCTCAGGGGAAAACTCTCCCACATGCTAAAAACTGCTGTAGCATCCTTGATCCATTCAGGAACGTAAAAGTCCTCTGGTCGAGTGACGCTCAGGGTGAATTGCAGTCTGTTTTCTCCGGAGGGAGGTGTCGTCTCCTCAACGCTTTGTGTGTCCCGGACATATGGGCTAGGAACGTCATTCCTCTTGGTATACTGCTTGAGATGCCCCTCCTTGATTAGGATCTCAATTGCATCCTTGAGGTGGATGCAATCTTCGGTGACATGTCCGTGGCTCCGATGGAACCTGCAATTTTTGGACTTGTCAGTGTTTGATTTGGGGGGTGTCGACTTCGGAAAGTGGACACCCCTTTATGAAATTCTGAGTTGGCGCACTCTGAGAGAATTCGCTCGCGGGGAATGTTGAGTGGAGTGTACTCCGTGAACCGGCTAGCTGGACCTCTCGGCTCGCGAGAGTCCCTGGGGCGGGGGCAGTAGAGTCTTCATCCCTGGAGCTCCGGGGGCCCTCTTGGTGTCGTGAGTCTCGGGCAATGTGGGCGGCCTCTGACTCTTCGAATTAGATGTACGGCTGGGCTCGGTGGAGGAGGTCTTCCAAGTTACGGGGTCTATGGATGCCCACAGCTTTGGCGAACTCGGTCCCGTGATGCAGTCCCCGCTCGATCAGGAACTTCTTCATGTCGTCGGTAGCGGGTACCTCGACGACTTCCTGGTTGAATCTCTCGATGTAGTCTCTGAGAGATTCGTTCCTCCCTTGGAGGATGGCTTCGAAAGAGGCCACCGTCTTCGGATGGCGGTGAGATGTAGTAAAATGCCTGGAGAACTGTCACTTCAGTTGCTTCCAAGACGTGATGGATTATGGTGCAAGGCTTTTGTACCAAGTCATGGCACCTTTTCTGAGGGTGTTCGGGAAGAGCCTGCATTTAATCGCTCCCCGTGCATTTCTGTAGTCGAGCATAACCTTGAAGTACTCGACGTGGTCGTCGGGGTTAGCGGTGCCGTCGTACGTCCCCAAGGGTGGAGGCTTTTCCATCCACACAGGTTAGGGGTCTCCATAATCTCCCTGGACGGCGGGGTCCGCTGGTCGTCCTCATCACTCCTAACTAGTGACCGTGAAATGGAGTGATGGCCCCGACCAGGCCCGTGTCGTCGAGGGGAGCTCCTCGGACGGCTCTTCGGCTTTTCGCCATCAGCTTTGCTCCTCTTCTGGGCAAAAGAGCATCGTTGTTCCTTCGGAGGAGGTGATCGATGGCGCTTCTGGGCGAGCACAGCCTGGGGTTGTTCCAGGCGCGGGCGGCGTCTCGCAGGTGGGGGCGTCGGGCTTCTAGAGTCAACCGGTGGTGTCCTTCGCGGGGAAGGCGAACGACTGGGAGATGGAGGACGACGATGTCTCCGAGGGGGAGAGCGTCGTTGTCGCCACCTTTCGAGCGCTTGAATCCTCACGTTCTGCTGGGAGATCAGTTCGTTGGTCCGATTTATCAAAGCGAACCGGGCCACCGTGTTCGGATCAGCATTTGGTGGCGCGGGGATCGGCTGGTAGACAGCGGGGGCGCTGTCTTGTTGGGCGGGGTTGTAAGCCGCGTCGTCAGAGGAAGAGAGGCAGTACGCCCGTCCCTTTCGTCGCCTTCTTCAACGTTGACGACCATATTGTCTTCGCGGTCGTCTCTGTTGTCGAACTGCGCAAAGGCGGTGTCTGGAGTCTTGGTCTCAGGCTGAGAGCTGGCCATGGTTGTCAGAAAAATGGATGTTGCTTTGGTTTTACGAAGAGGAAAACGGGGAAGCAAAAGTTCCCACAGACGACGTCACTGATCGTACATGATCAGAAAGGAGATTGGTGGCCAGCAACATCGTGAGCTCCACTACTCCGGTGATGATGAACCGGGGGGGGGGGGGGGGGGGTACCTGCAAGGTCAAGGTACTCTGATGCCAAAGTAAGGACAGAAGCAAGCAAGTACAGAAAATAAGAGTGAGAGTTAGAATGTCATGTAACCTGATTCTTTCATGAGAAAGGGTATTTATAGGCTGCCCCCAGCGCATGGCGAATGGTCATCTGCTTTGGGCCTTACGACCCAGCCCAGTGCAGATAATTGTCAGGGCTTACGTGGCGTAGTGAAGACCAGCGCGTGGTGTGACGCCCCCAATCTAATACCCCCAATTAGCATGCATTTAAAGCAGTTAAAAGAAAAATTCAAAAATTGATCAGAGTACATTTGAAAACATGGCATAGAAAGGAGACATCCCATCAACGTAACCAAAATATACACATAACATGCAACACCTGCCCATAATGATATGCAACTGTGGGGTAGCAATCATACAGAGGAAACTTCGTTCCTTACACCCACTTTTCAGAAATTAGAAATAAAACGGAAAATCTAAAATCTGATTAACATATACACATATAAACAGTTTGTCATACATCAAGTAGCATATGTACAACCAAAATATAATATATCATCAGATATACAAAACAATAGCACGCGGCCACCCTAACTACCCGGAGTCACATATCAGAGCCGACCGACCAAAATAATGAAGATGCAAAGCTTCACAAAAAGAATACCTCCAGCAAACCTAATCTGCAACGCCTCATAGAGCGTTATAAAACAGCAGAAGGGTGAGAAAAACAACCATAATATAATTGCATAAAATTATATATATTAACACAAAAATACACAAGCAACACATTCTCACCACAAATGCTCAACAGTCGCATATAATATCACACGGTACAATTCTCACTTATCGTATACCACATCACATCAATCATTCACAATACAATCAAACACGTTCCAAGCACAATTACTCATGATTTATGCAATGCACATAGACCGACACAACGACTCTATGCACATGCCATGCGGTACCGACTTCAAATCTTGTAATTCATTAGTCCCCCAGGAACTCTTGGAATCATCGCTCGTTACATAGAGTAACTCCCCGTCGGGCCTACGATGTTCCCCGTCGCTATAAACCAATATTTCAGGGCGAACGACGTTTATGGATTGCTTTCTACCAGTATTTCAGGGCGCACAATCCGATTGCTTTCTACCAGTATTTCAGGGCGCACAATCAATTGGGATTAATCGCTTCTACCAATATTTCATGGCGTAAGACTATAAAACTGATTCATCTATGAATCTTCCCATGCAAGAATACATATCATGATACTTGACACATTAATGACTCATGCCAACATCAAATACTCATGCATCAACAATATTCATGTATTTCAAGTGCACACAAAGTAATGCACACAATTGCCCAAAATGGCCACAAACACCAATATACCACACTTAGCATTTTCTTGCCTCTCGGCCACAAATCGTCATCACAACAGCACATAAGGCATACACATCCAAAGCACAAACATATAACACAATACAAGTCAAATACGCACTATTAAAAACGACAAAAGTCGAGATTCGACACTATTCACATTTTCCGACCAAATTTAATCGGCTAACGATTCTCAAAACCTCATATTCACAAAGTACAGTTCGATACCTTTCCAACGACACCAAGAATGCAAAAATCGGATAAACGGAACAAAAGTTACGAACATTTCAAAATAACGCAAAATATAAACCGGACGCCCGACACTACGAAACGGTTCGTAAAAACTGTACCGATTGGGAAGGATTCAGACCCCAAACATATTTTTCCTAGAAAGAACATCTCGTTAGCTTCCCAACGCTTCGAACGGGGGTTAAAACCGACTTACGGATCAAAAGATATGAATTTCCGAAAATCGCACGAAACCAGAATTTTCACACTAGCAGTCGTGTCCGTACGACTGCGTGAAAATACACCAGTTCTGGTTCAGCAGTGATTTTTGGGGCGTTTTCGCCCGAAACCCGACCGATTCAATTATTTTCTTCAAACAAAATACATGATAATCCTCCATAAATGTATACGGACGTATTAGAATCAAAAATTACGCGATTCCGCGACTTTTGAAAAACACTATTCCGGAACCTAAAAACGCCAAATTTTCAAATATCAACCGATTTTAACGAAACGAGTTTCTATAACGTCGGCCTCACTTCACTCGACTAAACTACGCAATCCGTTTCGAAATTCATCCGTGAAATCTCCCGATTCTACCGATTATGCATAAAATCAACATAAACTCAATTTTTCCAAAATCTCACAAAATCATCAACAAGTATCAAAATGATTATCACAATACAACAACTAATACACAACAATCACATATCCAGAGTTTCAATCCATTTCATCTGCTAAAACTATTGATTCGAACGATTATGTCATAAACACATATTTTTCAAAAAAATGATTTTTACTAATTTTCTCCAAATCAATCCAAAACAACAACAAACACACATACATAATCGTATACAATCATACAATAATCGAGTTTCGCACCCTTACCCGATTAATCGATTCTTAAAACTTGTTCTTGTTGAATTTTTCCCACTTTCTTCTTCTTTCTCTCTTTTCTTCTCTTTCTCTCTTTTCTTCTTCTTTTCTCTTTTCTCTTACTATTTTTCTTTCTATTTTCTAACTTATCAAAAATAAGATGTGAAATGCCCAAAATACCCCTACACTCAATTATCTCGCAAATGTTCCCAAAACGCGATAAAATATATTCACGACTAAAAATAACACAATTTCGCACAAAAGCCGAAAACATAATAAAATAATAACAAAATAATCAAAAAGGACTCAACAAACAAAACTGGCAAAACTGGGGCGTTACAATTCTCCCCCACTTAGAAATTTTCGTCCTCGAAAATCTTACCTGATTCAAATAACTCTGGATACGATTCTCGCATCCTACTCTCCAACTCCCACGTCAGATTACCATCAGCAGCGCCTCCCCACGCCACTTTCACAAGTGCAATCTCTTTACCCCTCAACCGCTTCACCTCGCGATCCACAATACTAACTGGTAATGCCTCGACCGTAAGGTTATCTCACAAATCGACAACAAAAACTCATTCGTAACTTTCAACATACCAAGTCTCACACTCACCGATGTCACTTCGCAAACTAAACTCAAGTCTCTAAATGATTCCAAAAGTTCCCACTCTTTCGCCATCAATGCGGACATATGCAAAGACTTACGGCTCAATGCATCGGCTACCACATTAGCTTTACCAGGATGGTAATTCAAGCCAAAGTCGTAGTCTTTCAAGAATTCCAACCATCTCCGTTGCCTCATGTTCAACTCTTTCTGATCAAATAGATATTTCAAGCTTTTATGATCACTAAAGACTTCGAACCTCGCACCATAGAGATAGTGTCTCCAAATCTTTAACACAAAAACCACAGCAGCTAATTCAAGATCATGAGTAGGATAGTTTTTCTCATGAACTCTTAATTGCCTTGAAGCATAAGCTACAACTTTACCTTCCTGCATCAAAACACCACCCAAACCAATTAAAGAAGCATCACAATACACAACGAATGGTTCATTAGGATTAGGTAAAATAAGAATCGGAGCTGTCGTCAATCTTCTCTTCAGCTCACAAAAACTCTCTTCACACCGAATATCCCAAATGAACGCTTTGCCCTTACAAGTCAACTGCGTCAAAGGTAATGCTAGCTTGGAAAAACCTTCAATGAACCTCCGATAATAACCAGCCAAACCCAAAAAGCTTCGAATTTCAGTAACGGATCTAGGAGCCTCCCATTGTAGAACTGCTTCTACTTTAGATGGATCCACAGCAATACCATTACCTGAAATCACGTGCCCGAGAAAACTCACCTCCGACAACCAAAATTCACACTTAGACAATTTGGCAAAAAGCTTCCTTTCTCTCAAAACCTGCAAAACAATACGTAAATGCTCTGCATGTTCCTCACGAGACTTAGAATAGATTAAAATATCATCAATAAACACCACCACAAAACGATCCAAATGCTCGTGGAAAATCCGATTCATGTATTCCATGAACACACCAGGCGCATTAGAAACCCCGAACGGCATCACAGCAAACTCGTAATGCCCGTAGCGTGTCCTAAAGGCCGTCTTCTGAATATCTTCTTCTTTCACCCTTATCTGATGGTACCCCCGATCTCAAGTCAATCTTACTAAATACACAAGCACCAACCAACTGATCCATCAGATCATCAATCCTTGGAAGCGGATATTTGTTCTTAATCGTCACTTTATTCAACTGGCGATAATCAATACATAATCGCATACTCCCATCTTTCTTTTTCACCAACAAAACTGGAGCACCCCAAGGAGAAACACTTGGTCTTACGAACCTCTTTTCCAGTAAGTCATTCAACTGCTTTTTCAACTCCACCAATTCAGATGCCGACATTCGATAAGGTGCCATAGAAACAGGTCTAGTACCAGGGACTAGATCTATCGAGAATTCCACCTCTCTCTCCGGCGGTACATCTGAAATATCTTCAGGAAATACCTCAGGAAAATCACACACAACAGGAAACACCTCAAGAGAAACTTTACTCTCCACCGACAACGATGCAAACACACCGAACAACTGAGCCTCATCCGCCAAAAGTCTCTTCAACTCTTTGGTAGATAAGAAACTCGAGTCTTCGTCTTCCTCCAGAGAAGGAAACCTTACTAGCTTATGATAACAATCAATGTGAACCCGATTAAATTGTAACCAGTTCATTCCCAACACCACATCTAACCCTTCCAATGGTAAACACACCAAATCCATCACAAAATCTTTACCATAAATGGCTAAAGGACAATTTAGACAAACCATAGAAGTAGTTACTGATCCCATCGCTGGAGTATCAATAACCATCTCAACACCCATCACAGACAACACAAGATTCAAACTCTTCGCGCACTCAGACGAAATAAACGAATGAGTCGCTCCAGTATCAATAATAGCAATTAAAGGCGTATTATTAATAAAGCAAGTACCTCTAATCAAACGATCTGCATTCGAGGTCTGAGTTCCTGCTAGTGCAAACACTTTTCCTCCAGGTTGAGCCTGTCTTGGTTTCGTACACCTTGTACTAACATGACCAACTTCCCCACAATTATAACATGTAACTCCATTCTTCCTCCTACAATCAGCAGCCACATGACCTTTCAAACCACAACTAGCACACATATCCACATTATTCATTTTCCTCTTACATTCCGATATACGATGTCCTAAACCACCACAATTGTAACATTTCACAGCAGAATTCATTCCTCCACCACTAGGCTTCCTATCAAAAGCAAACTTCTGTTTCCCTTTGTCAACAGGGGTAACATAAGGCCTACCTCTGAACTGCCCCTTTCCTTTCTTATCATTCAGATTCTTGTAATGAGTAGCACGTGCTTTGCTATCCTCATCAAAGATCCGACTCTTGTTCACCAACACTGAAAACTGTCTTATCTCCTGATAACCGATACCCTGCTTGATTTCTGGCCTCAAGCCATTCACAAACTTCAAACACTTCGACCTCTCTGAACCCGCTGTATTATAATTAGGACAGAACTTCACAAGTTCCTCAAACTTAGCAGCATAATCCGCAACAGAGGAATTATCCTGTTTCAGTTCAAGAAATTCAATTTCCTTCTTACCTCTCTCATCTTCCGGAAAATACTTTTCGAGAAAAGCATCTTTGAACACAGCCCACGTAACCACTATTTCATCCTCCTCAAACCTCTGAGAAGCATTTATCCACCAATCTTCAGCTTCCTTTTCCAGCACATGAGTACCAAACTGCACTTTCTGATCCTCGGAACACTTAATGAAACGGAAGATCTTCTCAATCTTCTTCAGCCAAATCTGTGCTCCCTCAGGATCATGAGTACCATTGAAGCTCGGTGGGTTATTCTTCTGAAACTTATCCATACTACGCGACTCCTCGTCCGCCGCAGCATTCGGTAAATTCTGCATCGCCTGCGCCATAGCTTGCATGGCCGCAGTCATAGCAGCATCACGTCTTCCAGCCATAATCTGAACGTTTCCAATGATAACAAATTATGGTTAAACAACAACTCGTCCAACGTAACTCGCCCAATATGCCAGACACAACAACCACAACTGACACAAACTGACACAAACAGCTCTGATACCACTTAATGTGACGCCCCCAATCTAATACCCCCAATTAGCATGCATTTAAAGCAGTTAAAAGAAAAATTCAAAAATTGATCAGAGTACATTTGAAAACATGGCATAGAAAGGAGACATCCCATCAACGTAACCAAAATATACACATAACATGCAACACCTGCCCATAATGATATGCAACTGTGGGGTAGCAATCATACAGAGGAAACTTCGTTCCTTACACCCACTTTTCAGAAATTAGAAATAAAACGGAAAATCTAAAATCTGATTAACATATACACATATAAACAGTTTGTCATACATCAAGTAGCATATGTACAACCAAAATATAATATATCATCAGATATACAAAACAATAGCACGCGGCCACCCTAACTACCCGGAGTCACATATCAGAGCCGACCGACCAAAATAATGAAGATGCAAAGCTTCACAAAAAGAATACCTCCAGCAAACCTAATCTGCAACGCCTCATAGAGCGTTATAAAACAGCAGAAGGGTGAGAAAAACAACCATAATATAATTGCATAAAATTATATATATTAACACAAAAATACACAAGCAACACATTCTCACCACAAATGCTCAACAGTCGCATATAATATCACACGGTACAATTCTCACTTATCGTATACCACATCACATCAATCATTCACAATACAATCAAACACGTTCCAAGCACAATTACTCATGATTTATGCAATGCACATAGACCGACACAACGACTCTATGCACATGCCATGCGGTACCGACTTCAAATCTTGTAATTCATTAGTCCCCCAGGAACTCTTGGAATCATCGCTCGTTACATAGAGTAACTCCCCGTCGGGCCTACGATGTTCCCCGTCGCTATAAACCAATATTTCAGGGCGAACGACGTTTATGGATTGCTTTCTACCAGTATTTCAGGGCGCACAATCCGATTGCTTTCTACCAGTATTTCAGGGCGCACAATCAATTGGGATTAATCGCTTCTACCAATATTTCATGGCGTAAGACTATAAAACTGATTCATCTATGAATCTTCCCATGCAAGAATACATATCATGATACTTGACACATTAATGACTCATGCCAACATCAAATACTCATGCATCAACAATATTCATGTATTTCAAGTGCACACAAAGTAATGCACACAATTGCCCAAAATGGCCACAAACACCAATATACCACACTTAGCATTTTCTTGCCTCTCGGCCACAAATCGTCATCACAACAGCACATAAGGCATACACATCCAAAGCACAAACATATAACACAATACAAGTCAAATACGCACTATTAAAAACGACAAAAGTCGAGATTCGACACTATTCACATTTTCCGACCAAATTTAATCGGCTAACGATTCTCAAAACCTCATATTCACAAAGTACAGTTCGATACCTTTCCAACGACACCAAGAATGCAAAAATCGGATAAACGGAACAAAAGTTACGAACATTTCAAAATAACGCAAAACATAAACCGGACGCCCGACACTACGAAACGGTTCGTAAAAACTGTACCGATTGGGAAGGATTCAGACCCCAAACATATTTTTCCTAGAAAGAACATCTCGTTAGCTTCCCAACGCTTCGAACGGGGGTTAAAACCGACTTACGGATCAAAAGATATGAATTTCCGAAAATCGCACGAAACCAGAATTTTCACACTAGCAGTCGTGTCCGTACGACTGCGTGAAAATACACCAGTTCTGGTTCAGCAGTGATTTTTGGGGCGTTTTCGCCCGAAACCCGACCGATTCAATTATTTTCTTCAAACAAAATACATGATAATCCTCCATAAATGTATACGGACGTATTAGAATCAAAAATTACGCGATTCCGCGACTTTTGAAAAACACTATTCCGGAACCTAAAAACGCCAAATTTTCAAATATCAACCGATTTTAACGAAACGAGTTTCTATAACGTCGGCCTCACTTCACTCGACTAAACTACGCAATCCGTTTCGAAATTCATCCGTGAAATCTCCCGATTCTACCGATTATGCATAAAATCAACATAAACTCAATTTTTCCAAAATCTCACAAAATCATCAACAAGTATCAAAATGATTATCACAATACAACAACTAATACACAACAATCACATATCCAGAGTTTCAATCCATTTCATCCGCTAAAACTATTGATTCGAACGATTATGTCATAAACACATATTTTTCAAAAAAATGATTTTTACTAATTTTCTCCAAATCAATCCAAAACAACAACAAACACACATACATAATCGTATACAATCATACAATAATCGAGTTTCGCACCCTTACCCGATTAATCGATTCTTAAAACTTGTTCTTGTTGAATTTTTCCCACTTTCTTCTTCTTTCTCTCTTTTCTTCTCTTTCTCTCTTTTCTTCTTCTTTTCTCTTTTCTCTTACTATTTTTCTTTCTATTTTCTAACTTATCAAAAATAAGATGTGAAATGCCCAAAATACCCCTACACTCAATTATCTCGCAAATGTTCCCAAAACGCGATAAAATATATTCACGACTAAAAATAACACAATTTCGCACAAAAGCCGAAAACATAATAAAATAATAACAAAATAATCAAAAAGGACTCAACAAACAAAACTGGCAAAACTGGGGCGTTACACGTGGTCTTCGCCCTGGAGTAACGGTCCCGTGATCTCCGGAAAGTGGATTGACCAGCTCTTTCGGAAGTGGACATTACCTGATGACGTGTCCTCGCGGGGAGGAGCACGTGGAGATCGTGAAGGGGAGAGGCGTGACCTCTCCCCGGTGTATATAACTTCTGCTCGACAATATCAAACTACTACGTACTCGACGATGAAGAGGTCCAGGTGTGTTCGACGACAGGCAGACTTGGGCCTTATTGGGCCGCATCACATTATTGGGGTTGGGCCTGCCCGACGGATGGGCAGGCGCCGGCCGAGTCCATAATATCTAGTAATATTGTATTTTGTAAATTTTATATTTTGATTTTTTAAATTGAAGATACTTTAAACTCTTAATTAAATCAATGTATCTAATTAGAGGTTTGATAATTCGAATGTTTAGAGCTTAAAAAAAATAGAAAAGTTGAGTTTCATATTTATAGATCGATGAATAAAAGAAAACTAATTAATAAGATTTTAAGTGTTTGCAATTTTTTTTTCTGGCCGTTTTTTTGGTTTTCTTTTTTCTATTTTTGGTGGGTGTTTTGTATGTATTTTAAAAAGATAATTATTAGGCACCTTAATTTTCATGTAGATACATGGGCTTGGTAGCTTGTACTCCCATAAATATTGTTTACTTACACATCATCATTATATTATATACAAGTGTATTTGAAGATATACATGACTAAAATTAATTTAATTTCAATTTACTGATTGCTAAATGTAAAAAAAAAAAAGACTATTTCTGCTACATCAATATAATATTTTTTCTATAAGAAAAATAATTAAATTTAAACAGCAGTAGTAATATGTAGTCAACTGAAGAAGCTACGCTTCAAAGAGATAATTAAAAATTTAAGAACTAAAGAAAAAGAAGTAAATAACGAAACTCTAAGAAATGAAATACAAGTAGAATCCTGTATTAAGGTTTGTATTAAATAAAAATAGATGAAAATTATAAATAATAAAGTTACTGTTTTAAATTAATGTCATGCTTAAGCTGGAAATCTGCATATATGTTTATGAATTATCTTTTCTACTAATTATTTTAGGGTTATTTAAACTTAAAATCTTACATCTATATAGAGAAGAGTTCTGCTCTATCAACATATCAAAAGATAAATAATAAATAAAAAAGGTTTTGCTAGTTACCATATCAACATATGTAATGCAAGGAAGTGCAACAAGAAAAGCAGAAAGCAGGAACGTGTGAAAGACCACATCTCTCATGCTTGTAGTTTTTTTTTGTCTCTCCAAATTATTTAATATTTTAAACTATATAATATCTCCAGCTGGAGGAGAAAAGAAAATATCTTCATCGCACTGTTCTGTGCTCAGTGGCTACTACCGTCATCTATGAAATCACCTTTCCTTGCAAGAATTAACAGTTTCTACACAAAATTTTCATCTCATACTAAAATCTTAGTTTTCCCCCAAATCATAAACCACATAAGCAAGTTTAGGATGAAAGAATGTAAATGCACACACACAGTGAAGTGAAAAAGCTCTCACTTAAATAAGAAATCCTAACAAACCACGGTTCACTGAAAGAGACGACAGTGACGCATTTACCTGATGCCACAGCGGTGATTGTGGATGGCTCCGTTCTATTACAGTGAAAATTTGATGATGTGGTGGTTCTGTTGACGGATCTGTTAGTAGTTCTGGGAAGATTTTCACCCTAGGTTTTCCTAGATCTACAGTTCTACAACGTGCTGGATTGCACCCTAGGTTTTCGAAATTATGGCCTATTTGCAGGTAAAAACTGTCTCAGTTTATTCAAACTATATATCCTGAGTTTTAGTTTTTATGGAAAATTCCTTTTTTTTTTTTTTTTTTAATAGGCAAAAAATTCAATTATAGGATACTAAGGTGTATCCGAACCCAACTACAAATCCAATCTTGGACTCGCCTTACAAAAAATCTATTGGCGATTTGATCCACTCGTAATAATTACAAGTAAAATTAAATTTTTTTCCAATCTACCTCCAAACTAAAATGACTATGTTATGGACTATTGTATCATCACACCAAAATTCATCAGAAAACACAATACTATTTCTGAGTTATATTAATCTATCATTTCTGTTTCAGTCAGTTCAATTAAACTTTACACTTTTTTATAATAAAAAATTATTGTAAATTTTTTTTTATTGTTGAATGATCTTTGGATTAAATCATTTCCATTTATTTATGCTTGAATTTTGTATTGGGACTTAGACGTGTTTTGCATTAGTGTTTTTCTTTATAGAGTCAAACTATGATACCTGTACGTTCGCACGGGTGCACGATGGTGACGCGTATTTATTTTCGGAATGTATTTGTTTTCATAATGTATTTTTTTAATAATATATTTATTCTTAGAATTTATTTATTTATATTTAAAATTTGGAAAAAAAACAAAATATAATAAAAATTAGTAAATTTCTTATTTACTCTAAATTAATATGATACCCGTGCGTTCGCACGGATACCCGTCGGTGACGCGCATTTGTTTTCATTTAAAATTTTGAAAAAAAATACAATTAATAAAAATCAGTAAATATTTATTACTTAATAAAAATAAAAATTATTTATAACTCTTTTGTTATAAACTTTTGAAAGTCTATAATTAGTGGCATATTAAAAAAAATTGGAACTCAATATCTCCTATTAATTATAAATGATTATCCATCCATTCAATTTCTAACTCTATAAACAGTATATATTAAAAATTTTAAAACCTTAATTTTTTAGTAATTAATTTAAATATTTATCTTGCAATCAAAATTATATAGCATTTATTTATTATTATTATTATTATTATTTTCCAATGTCTGGAAATTCAATATCTTGTCTAATGATATTTTTACTATTTAATGTATTTATCCCTCTTAATCTGAATGTTTATTTACTCTTCTTTATATATATATATATATATATATATATATATATATATATATATATATATATATATATATATATATATTATGACATTAAAACAATTTTAAAACAATAAATTAAAACATTCTTATATATTAATGAGTATGACATTAAAACAATAAAAAATTTTATGATATTAAAAAATTAAGATTTGATTAAAAAACCATTAAGACTGTCTTATATATTAATTCCTTTTTAAATGTGAGAATTTTGAAATTGCTCATAAAAAGTATTAGTCATAATATATATGTTTAGAATTTGGAAAAAAAGAAAGGAAATAAAGTGAAAGCTGACAACGATTAGTGTCCCTTATTTTGCAAGTATGGATGGAATCATGGATCAAGCAAATGATAAAACTAATGTAACTATTAGTGTCCCTTATTTTACTAATGGCAAGCAATTGAATTTTAACACACCTTTCATCTCCAAGATTACATTTCAATATCTAAAATCCTCCAAAAACTACAATTGTTGACAATGAAAACACGTAATAAAATCAAATAAACCAAGCGTCGAGTGATTGGCATATCAACTCTTTTCTTGCTAGCTAGAAGTGTACATGTCGGCTTCAGACAAAACCTTTTTTGACTAAAACTGAAAAACAAAACAGAAGTTGGTTGTATACATTTCGGCACTATTGACAATCATAGTCACAATTGATGGGAAGAGAATTTACATCTCCCTTTGGCGTCTGGATCTACGCACAAGGTAAATACGCCCATAAACCCATTGTCTGCCAAGCCTTGAAGTTGATTGCTGCATAAGATAAACATCACGCGTCATGCAAAAGAGAAAAACATTCAGACCTCTTGCTTACTCTGTATGTTTCAAGTTCAACTCTCTGTATACTCAATAATATGTGAAATCAAATAGCAAACTAATTTTATGAACTTCCTTTTGCAAGAAGTAAAAACAATATATGTTATGTTATTACCTCGACCTCGGTGCGAAATTCCAATAAGCATTCACACACATGGCACTTTGCTCTATGGGGTGAGTTAGAGTTGTCTGTTTTTACAAATGCAAATACCTGAAAAATAATCAAACTCATTGAGACATTTTGAAAGAGCTTATGAAAATAGTTTGAGACATCCCTTAGCTGTTTTTAACTTATTACCTTAAGTATCTCCAAACAGCTAATTGTCATAAATTAATTTTAGATTATTCTATAAAGTTCAATCTCATTCTAATTTCAATAGAACAAACATCTTGTATATATATATGCTAACAGTATGATAATTGCTTATTGAATAAGTGTTTGATTAGATTGTGTAACCAAACAAAGTCATTAGTCAAAGACACCAAGTAATGGTTGAGGGGAAATGTCTAACCTCTTCTGCACAATTTGGACATGAACCCTTTAGTGCTGCCAAGTCATTCCTCCCCAAGCCTTGAAGTACTTTAACTGTGAGAAAAGGAACTTAAATAACATACAAGTATAGAAACACATGACATTGAAATGAATTAATAAATTTTTTTGTTGTTCCAAGAGTCTGTTTAGTAGGAAATTTTATTTACCTGAAGCTAAAGCAACTGGATATCCTATGACAAAACCGAGTGCCATGAAGATAATGGTATTCACCATGAAAAGAAACCCTAGTTCTGATCCTTGGCTACCATATGATAACCCTGAGTTCAATGCATTTTAATGAGGCAAGCTGATGGTGTAAAACATTGGTCCAACACATGCTGAACTACCAAATGTAAAAAATAGGGTCCATGTACTCGCCAATGTAAAAACCATAGATAGATCTTTCTGTCCTACATCCACATCATTCAATATTAAGAGCATCATGCAACCACAACTTAAAGTATCATCCTACGATACCTAATACATAATATCTATAATCAATGCAACATTTAAATTTTTCTCAATAATAACTTTGTTCAGTCATACCTGAAACCTGCTTAGTAGTCCAACTTTGATATCAGGATATACAGAAAATCGCTCTGAAATAGTCTCAAAATGTTGCTTTGCTAGAACTATTGTCAGTGCAAGAACCATCGCTTGTTTTTTAGCTGCGATAACACAGTGGATAGCACGCAGCGCGACCTCGGTTTTACCAAAATCAACATCTCCAAAAGCAATATAACCGGCTTAGCTTTAGAATACAAGACCACCAGAATACACGCCATGCACAACAGCAGCGATACCAGAACCACAAGCAGATGATAGCTGCAATGGCCAATTTTATAGACAAAAACCCAAATTGAACTGATAAAATAATCACAAGATTAGCAACCAAATCTAACCAAATCTTTTGCTAATAGTTATTCTTAGCCGCAACTACAACAGAACTGTGAACAAACCTCAAGCACATCCAGAACCAAGTTATGTGCCAATTAACAAAAAACAACAATGTAAAAAAGTTTAACTAACTATTCCAAAACACGGCAACACAGCGATTCGACAGCCTGTTCATGGTAAACAGATACTACATATCTTTCTAATTTCTAGACTGCTTTTGTTTTTGGTTTTATTTTGGGGGTCGTCTTCTACCTGAACTGTTTCCTGGGAATTGAGTTCTTCATCCCTATGAAAAACAGCAATGCACCAAAGAGTGCAGCTTTCTTCCACGAAAAGTGAAAACATGTATCAGATTGTCATAAAGATGAATTCATCGTCCACAAAGGGAATATCAAGAGTTTGCATGTACCTGAATGAACTCATTTAGAAGTAAACCTATTCAGGCTTAGTAGGTCTGTAGTTGTAGAAATCATATAGAATTGGAGTAGTAAGCGCCAGGTGCGAAAGCTACAAAAGTAAAGAGGAAAATGTAATAAGAGATGATATTTATGTTCAGAGATGAAAATGCAACCCTTCTTTTGTAAGCATGTGTTTGATTTTGAGTGATTTGATTCCAACAAAGAGTGAATTGAATGTAAAGTGATTTATATTTGAATGCATTTACATCAAAGTAAGTTGAACAATAATTTTTAGTGTTACAATCACATATACTATAAGTATATATTTGGTTTCAAGTTTGGAGCATCCATAATTGATTTTGACATATTTGGTTGGCCGCATGTTTTTCATAATTGATTCTACTTGAAGATAAGATTGGTAATTTTTGAGTCTACACGTGATTTTACACTGAAATTTCCTATTCAACTCAATTTTACACCATTTTACACTCAATCCACTTTTGGCCCGAATTAATTTTACATATTCAATTCATTCAAAAATCAAATTTTCACCACTAAACCAAACACACGCAACCTAACTTCAAGTTAGAATCAATTCTACCCAAAAGAAACTAAACATGTTAAAATCAATTTTCCTCATCCAAAATCAAATTTTTAGCCTCCAAACATAGAACCAAACATAGACTAAGCCTAATGATAGCTTCTTCTTCTTGTGAAGCTTCATAAATTAGTTTCCTAAAACTAAAATTTACATAATTTCTATCCCCACAAAAGGGAGCTTCCTCTGGCTTAACATGCTGAATGAAGATAAATGATTTTCAGTTATTCAGTCAGATCAATAATCAACTTAACTAAATGCTTATACATAAGCTCTCTCAGTCAAACTATGTTTTTGACTAAAAAAAGTCAAACATTTTTCATACAAATAATAAACTTTTTTTATAAGCTAATATAGAAATAAGCAAAAACCACTTTATAAACCGTAAACCTTAAATCAATCCAAACACCTCAGATTTTCACGGTAAAAGGTACCTGTAACGATGTCTCTGAAGAAGGGAACAGTTTCCGTCAACTCATGAACCTCCTTATCCTCCCATTTCTCGGCAAGGAAGGCAACAACGATATCCTGCAAATAAACAGCAATAGTGGTGAACTTGACGAATTTGTCTTGGATTTGGAGACCTCTCTCTCCTGCACCGGCGAGGAAGAAGTTGTCGTCGGATCCCGGTGGTTTGACGATGGGAGGGAACTGGTAGTTCTCGATCTGTAAAGCGGTTATCGACGGTGTTGCCATTGGTAGCTAATTGATTGTAGAAAATAATGGTAAGATAATTGCAATGCAGGTTGTTGTGTTGTGAATTGTGATGATATATAGAAATAGAAGTGGTGGGTGGTAGGTAAGTGAATGAAGAAGAATTGGAAGTGGTGCGAAAGCTACAAAAGTGAAGAGGAAAAACTCGGTTTTTACTATATTTTAGGACCAAAAGAATATTAAAAGATTCAAAACTTGAAAACTCTATTAGAAAATGGGTTATGTCTCTATTCATTCTTAAGCTAAGAGAGGAAGAATTTACCAAAAGAAAGGATCCAAATGTGCTTCCAAACACGAATAGAATTCCTCTAACTCCCTTTAGAAATATGATAGTGGCAACAACTTGACGAACCTGTATAAACATTTCAATCAGAAAGACAACTACAACTAAAAATTGAGTTCCTTTTAGAAAATTTCATCACATAATAGAAGAGGAAAATATAATCTTACATAAGTTGCATTAAAATCTGGTATCGCTACTCCCAATTTGGAGGATAAATTTCTCCTCACATTCGTGAGCTTGGGAACCAACTCCATTGAAAAAGGTCCACCAGTGGCATCAAATTCATTAAACCTGGCAACATACATTCAATATAAATAAGAAAGTACTAAACTGAATTTCAATAATATCATTAGAAAATTAATAATTACTTCAGCAATTCAAACATTTGATTGGCTAAAGCCTTGTTAAACAAAGGTATATGATACACAGGCAAAGCAATTTCTTGAACATCAACACGGTGAATCACTTGTAAGCAAAATACAAAGTAAAGTAATAACTTTAACCACAGAAAAAGCTGCAATTTACTACAAAAACACATTCCAAGAAACAATTCTCCAAGACATTGTATCAGAGAAATAAAGTTTAGAGCCACAATCTCGGCACAAATGCAGATAGTATAATAGTAATTTGACCCTGGAAAATGTATGTACAAATGCTAGGCTTCTTTCTATTAAGCTAACTCCGATATTCTACTCTATTCCACTAAATATAGACAAAAACTTGTAACATCAAAGGAAGCTAGCTCCATAATTTTCACATGAACAATAAGCAAAAGAAGAAACTTAAAATGTATGTAACATAAGAAATGTTTAATATCAACTCACATAATTAGATTTAAATGCAATGAAGGATGCAACTTATAAGGTACAACAATTAAACCCAATATGAATCAATGTTGTCAAAATCTCAGATCTCGTGTTCAATGCTACAAGGGCAAGGACAAAACTTATGAATTGCTAACATAGTAAAACTAATCTATCTACTTGTATATGTAGATGACATTATACTTACAGGGAGCTCTACTTCACTCCTTCAAGATATCATAGCCAAGCTCAACATGGCTTTCATTTAGAACTGATAACACCTGTGCCCCTGTAGCTTGGTCACACAATTTCTCTCTCTTATAATCAACTTTCATAAATGGAAAATCAGTTACAACAGGAAATGATTACTCTCTCTACAATTTCTATTAGAAACTAATATTAAGAGATACTAAGAAAAGACATTAATCTTAGGAGATAATTCAAGATATTAAAGATCTTTTTCATATATTTAACAATGAATTCCAAATCAAAATGAATTAGGTATGCTCAATGCCTTAAAAAAAGTGAAAAAGGAGAAAGAAAACCTTTTCAATAATGTCCAAAACATCTTGGTTGTCCTCAAATTCAATGTAGCTCCAATTGATCAGCTCCTTCGTATATTCTTCTTGTTCCATTTTGAACATGTGCTGAAATTCGTCATCAAAAAAACATATTAGATATGGAAATGAAAAAAATGAACTTGAAGTGCATAATTTAGTCTGAAACTCTGCCTGATTATTGAAGTGTTACTGCAACTTTTCATTTGTGAAATTAATGCAGAACTGGTCAAAACGGCAAAGCATGACAAATTGAAAATAAGTTACAAAACAATGAAATTTGAAAACAATCATACGTGGATGCTTTTCATTATCTTCAGCAATGCAATGTTGTGGATGTACTTTTACAGATTGTATTTATACTTCTAAAATATAATAGTACCTGTTCAATTTGAAGCTTTCAAAACCATAGATATCAAGGACCGCGATCAAACATTTAGAATTGAGATCTTGTCCAATTGATTTATTGATCTTGTCCACCAGCCTACAGCACACACAAATGCAGCATGAATCAAAATCAGAACCCTGTATCCTTTTCTTCAGTACTTTTTGTACTAATTAGATAATATAGAGGTTTAAAGAAATTGGTCAGTTCCCATTTCCAATATCCTACCAATCAAATAGCCGAGAATAAATTATTTTTGCCAGTCCATCTCTACTGACTGCAGCACTTCCCGGATCAAGGCTCCACTTTATAACTTCTTCTGGAGTGATCATGACACGCTTACATAATGCATCTTCCAAGGCATCAGCATCACACCTGATTCAATGTTAACAATCATATTGAAAGGCGGTTGAATATCATACGAACAGAAGTAATAATATGAAAGCCTACATACCTCAAAAGTTGAGCAGCTGTTTTCAAGTGGAATTTGGCTTTGTCGTCTTTTGGAATAGATGAGTCAATTTCCTTTCCTTTGGCAAAATCAATATTACCCAGATGAAGAATTGCAGCAACAAAGAAGATAAAAGCAGTGGTAGTTTCGTTCAGGATCATTAACTTGACAGACCCGAGATCTGTCTAGAAGGTATGTTCGGATGGCTGCTCCTGAGATTCTTCCATGATGGCAAAAACATTTCCTTTTCTTGAAAGACAATATTATAAAACTATTCAAAAGTCATCATACTAACTGTCCATACTAACATCAAACTACCTTTTGGAAATATGAATGGAGTGAAATGAAACAAACTGAAGACCAAGTTAATTTATAATATCAGACTATCATGGAAATCCTTTATCATCCATTTATCAAAAGGACAGACAAAAAAGTCAGGTTATATGTACCAGACAATCACAAACTAAAACTCATGGAATCCTTATTGCCCAGATATTAGAAAGTCTCACCTAGAATTGTTATTCCTGACAGTTTTAGCATTGCCAAATGCTTCCAGAACTGGATTTGACTGCATTAAAATTTAAAATTCTTTATAAATTATACCCAAAGTAAAGAAAATGTTATTTATAAAAAGAAAACAAGAATAGATATTTTATTATGAGTTCAATCATGAGTGTCATTATTTGAATCATATTTCAAGAACTTGTTGCTCAACTGTTCTGCCTTCAGTTACAGCTCTACCACCTATGAAAGCCAGGAATTGCATAAGCAGTTTTGTAGCGGTATACATTGAATTATATATTTAACAACGGCCAAATATATTGCTAAATGTATGATAAAAAAATTCTTACTGCATATCTTTATACTCTATAGTGTTGAAATTTTTTCATGCCAGCTTTGACAATATTTCCAATGATCTTGGCAATCTCGAAGGTGTTATTTTTGACATGCTGGGCAGTAATACCAGAATCAAATGGAAACCATATGGATAAGTCTCAGGAAGTATAAAGTTTAAAGATGTCATACTATTATTAATATCCAAGGAAAAAAATGAAAACATACAATCATCACTCATGTCGCTGCACTAACACCATCTTCACCAAATGCTGCAGTTGCAGCTTCTGTGATAAGAGTAGTCGCTGCAATATTGACCACACTGCACGCAACTTATTGACATGAGAAACTACTATAATGAAGTTGAAGAGAATGATATTATTTAACTAAAAGACCAATTAAATAACATTACGTTGTGCCGATAAGTATGGTTATTAGGAATCGAGTAACATCACTTCGGAGTAGTCTGAAGACACCATTTTCAGTCTCTTGCTGAAAAATTGAAGAGAATATAAAATATGCAGAATCATAGCTTGTAATTAAGTATCATAAAAAATAAATGGCCAAGGGAATATAATCAAGGACGCAACTTCCCCGTCTTTGATGATATTAAAATGCATTTCTTCTCTTCATCCTGCAGAACAAACTTTTTTCCCTTCTCTTTAGAGAAAAATAGTGCAAGACTGCATAAAATCAGTAACTGTTTCATGGCATCAATGTGACTGTCTTTGCAAGGCAACAATTTATGTCAATGATAGAAGTACCTAGGTTTTTTGCGCGCGTTTGCATGTTGAATTGCAGCTGTATTGGTAGTTATCACTCCAACCGAGTCATTAATAAGAGCAGCCATCTAAACCATACAACCAGAGAATCAAATCCCGTCAATATTGTATATGATCTGAATTCCATGCAATCCAAATCAAGGTTACTATAGTCATGGAAATGAAATTGTTAAAAGAAGATTGAATGACTCACATTTGGCCATTCTAGTTCCAAGACAACTTTGTCAGAATAGTCTTGTTGGTATTTTCTGATTTTGGTACTTTGTCAGAAGAGAATAGAGATAAAGTGATTGCAATTTATGAGAAAAATAAAACAATTAATAAAAAATAACTAACCTACAATGCACTTTCATGGTCTCTTTTATATCAAAAGAAGCATCCGCAATGCACTTTCATGGTCTCCAGATGGCGTTCTGAACTATTAATCACAACAAAACTCCAAATAAATATCAGTAGCGCCAATAAGATCACCCAAGAAAACTTATTTCACGACCACTTTGTTGACACGTTGTTTATTATAATTCAATAATTCTATAAATTACCATACCCTCTTTCTGTCCCTTACATTAAAAAGCCTGCAAGAAAGAATAGTGACTTAAAAATAAAGCATAAACCCAAAAATGACAGAACAAAGTTTAGAAGTCCTGAACCCTATCTACCATATCAAGTCACCAAATAATGTCCTAAAATTCACTATTTATTCCAAAACAAAACAAAAATAATACAGAAAACAACTGAACATGTTAAGCATAAATTAGAATTTGAAAAATCAAAACATTTAGAACATAAACCCATAAATGACATAACAAAGTTTAGAAGTCCTGAACCATATCTACCATATCAAGTCATCAAATATATTGTTCTAAATTTCACTACTCATTCCAAAACAAAACAAAAAAAAATACAGAAAAAACCTGAACATGTTAAGCATAATTGGACAGAACAAAGTTTAGAAGTCCTCAACCCTATTATTAAATCATATTATTTGATGAAAACATGGCGGTAGTACAAGCTGAATATTTATTTTCAGAATCACACATAAACTAACACAATACTTAGACAAAACAGTTATCAATGTCATTCCAACATTCGACTGAAACATGTGGCCGACAAAAGTATTTACATATCAAAAGTATTTACATTTAGTTACAAGATAGTAGATAAAGGTACTTTACCTCTGTGATCTTGATGCCAAAATTGCTGATGTTAATTATAAATGTTAATAACATTGAAATTGAATGAACTTTTGGATGTTTGATCAAGACTCGGATCTACATATTATAGAAGCAAGAAAGAAAATGAGAATTAAAATCAATATGCCAACAACAACTAAGGAGTCATGTAATCATACAACTTTCGAATCCAATATAATTAACGATTCGTAACAGCATTACTTTCCTCTTTCCAATTTACTGAGTATTGAATTTTATATATGTTACCAACTCTATGTGGGAATGGTGTTTCCATCTAAGAAATCTCACTCATTCTCTAAACTTGAATGATTCATCAACTATACATTAACTCTATAAATCCAGACACATAAAAAACAAAACTATTATGAACTTCTGTACTCCAAATTAAAAATCAAATCATTAAAAAATATAGTTAAGCACCAATGGTGTATTTAACACATACATGATATGAAATTGTGCAAAGTCCAAGCAAATGAGTGAGTTTTTTGTTCTTACTTCTTTTTCTGACAATGATTCTTGATCCATTTGAATCCAGCTGAGGTTCCACTATTTTCCTTCTGAGCACCTAGCATAGCAGCTGACTTAGCTTTGTCGGCACCGACGATTGCAACTGTTTTGGCTTTAATACTCTTATAAAAAACGAAGTTGCTGACATACAAATATTATTGAAAATTGATGGCTTAAGAAATTACTTGTTTCACAAATAAATATAAGCATCATGGGTAACATTAACAAAGAAATCCAGAAGAAAGAAATCATACACACAGTTGAGAAACCCTAAAAAAGTGAAAGAGAATCACCAAAATCATACCCACCGCCCGATTTTCCGCAAGCTTGTTCACATCATTCTTCAAAACATTGGCTTATCCGTCGAAACTCGGTTCAATACTTCCTGAAAGAACAACAACAAAACGTTAGATACGAAAGGGAAAGACAAAGAAATTTGTAGCTTTGCGACAATACGGAATCAGAATTGAGATCGATAGGTTCATCGGTTTCTGTTAGAGTTTTGTTATTTGAAGAACTTTGACGGTATCGTAAAAAAAAGGAAGAACGAAGAAAAGGAGGCATAAAGAAGAAGAAAAGGGAGAAGGAAAGAGAGAGAGAGAGAGAGAGAGAGAGAGAGAGAGAGAGAGAGAGAGAGAGAGAATAGGCTAAGAGAGAGGGTTTGGAAAATATCAGAAGTTTGCAAAAGAGCAGAAGCAATGGTTCAAGCCAGCCACGTATACCAAAAACACGTGTAAGGAAACACATTCAACAGGTGGATGGTTGTGGAACCAGAAGGGCATAATAGTATTTTTGCTAGACATGTTTTCTTATATGTAAGATATGGTACTGCCTAAAATTTCTGTAGTTAAGTTTATACACTCCTGATGTTGGCTTGGAGATTAAGTTTTGTCCTATAGTTTATAGACTTTTTACATTAATTCTATTATAATTGTTTTTATTTTTAATTTTTAATTATAACTAGTTTTATAATTGTATACAAGTATAATTGTGATATATTTGTAGTGTATAATTTTTACTTTGTATAACACACTTATGCATGATCAAGTGTACTTTTATTACAGCGGTATAATTTTATTTTATTTAAGTTTCAATTTAATGGTTCTATGAATAAAATCCTTTTTTTTTATAAGCAAGAATTTTATTGAAAGCGAGAACAATAGGTTCTCGAACCCACTTACAAAAAGCGAGGCTAACCTCGAAACAAAAAGAAAATTACAACCCAATTAAGCCTTAAGTTAAGTAGTAGAAAGGAAACTTACTAAACTCATAAAAGCTATAATTGGAGCGGGTAATTTTCCCGATAAAAGACCATCTCCAAACCAACACCTTAATATTCCAAACCGTATCCAACACATTCCAACTTTAATTCCTAAAAATAATTTCGTTCCGCAAATTCCACAAATACCAAGTCGTAGCCAACCAAACACATCCTTCTTTCCCTTTCTTCACCCTACTAAGTTTAGAAAAAGCATACCACTTTAAAAAGCTTTCTTTAATATTACTAGCTCCCCAATCCTCAAAACCGATCCAATTGGCCATCTCCTTCCACACCAATAAAGAAACACAACAATTCAAAATAATATGATCTAAAGAGTCCTCCGCCATTGAACGAAAAATGCACTCCAAACCACTATTCGGAAACACACAACCTCTACAAAAAAGAGCAACCTTAGTGGGGAGCCTATTCAAAAATCATCTCCACCCAAAAGCCTTTATCTTATAAGGAACCACCACTTTCCAAATCAAAGAAAAAGCTTCATCGAATTTATTACTCGGCCCATAAGGAATGTGGAACTTGTAAAGTAAATTAAAGAAACTACTTACCGAATAACCCTCCATTGGGTGCAACACCCACTCAACCGCCCCATCTCCAAAAAGCGTCAGGCGAGCATGCTCCAACAAGGACCGCAACCGCTGCAGCTCCGTGGCAGCATAACCATCAACCGGACCGGCCACCCCAAAGTCTCCCCAAGCCCACCTCTCTTCTTGCCAACCATCCATGCAAGCCACCGAATCATCTTTAAGACAAGACAAGTGAAAAAGAATAGGAAATTTATCCTTTAAACAACACTCTCCTATCCACCAAGAGAGCCAAAAGGAGAATAAAAAACCATTACCAATGGAAAATTTACAATTAGATACAATGCAATTCTCTGGTAATCCTTTTTCCAAACCACATAATTCCCTCCACCTAAAAGATGCACAATTCATCTTAATGGGGAAACAACCGTTATCCATCATCTTCAAATTTATATCTTCATATCTAGCTTTTAAAACATTATACCATAAAGCATTAGATTCTGTTAAAATCCTCCATCTCCATTTATTGATTAGAGCCAAATTGAAATCATCCACCCTTCTCAATCCTAACCCCCCCTTTATCGAACGGAAGACACACCTCCTTCCAACTAACCCAATGAATTTTCCTCTTATCCTCCTTACTCACCCAAAAGAAATTATTTTGAATTCTAGTAATAAAGTAAGCCTTCCCCCAAAACTAAGGAGCCTATTGTCCCAACATGAAAGCCTCCGTTTCAACTTCCCCACCAACTCCTTCCACATATCGATCCTATTAAAATTAAACCCAATAGGAATTCCAAGAAAAACAAATTTACTTTCCTCCCTCCTACAAGAAAGGAAAAAAGAAGCAACCTCCATGAACCTATAACCAATATTAACACCGATAAGTTTGCTCTTATGAAAATTAATTCCTAAACTGGAAACTAATTCAAAACCTCTCAAAACCGATTTAATAGCGCAAATATGCTTCCACGTTCCTTCACCAAACAATAAGGTATCATCCGCAAATTGAAGAATATCTACAAAACACTTGCCCCTAATATTAAAGCCCTCGAACTCGTCATTCACCACCGACCTACTAACCATACCCTTCAAACCTTCCGCGACTATCACATAAAGAAAAGGAGAAAGAGGGTCTCCTTGTCTCAAGCCTCTTTCCACGGTAAATTCCTTCGTAGGACTGCCATTAACTAAAACCGCATCTTACTCGAAAAATCAAAGCATCCATCCATTTCAACCATACCTCCCCAAAACCCATTTTACGAAGCATAAAAATGATGAAATTCCAACTAACCTTATCATACGCGTTTTCAAAGTCAACCTTGAAAAGCAAACAACCTCTTCCCTCCTTCTTTGCAAAATTTACCACCTCGTTAGCCACCAAAACGCCATCGAGCAATTGTCTTCCCGGAACAAATGTGTAAAGCCCCGATTTGGTCTTATTTATTTAATTGAGTCGATTTAATTATTTTTCATTTTATATTATTTTATTTTTTTTTACTTTTGTTTGACAATATATTATTTTTCATCGCTGTTTATGTTTTATCGCATTTTGAGAGCGTTTGCGAGATATTTGAGTTGAGGGGTAAAATAGTCTTTTTAGGGGTTTAGATATTTTATATAAATAGAAAGTGGAGAGAAAAAGAGAGAAAAGAAAAGGAAAGAAAAAGAAGAGAAAGAAAAGAGAAGATAGAAAGGGAGAGGAAGGAAAAAGGGAGAAAAGAGCAAAATCGACCTAACTCCGTTTCGAGCGCGATTAATCGGGTAAGGGTGAGAAGTTTCAATTATATCTTGCTTGTGTATGTATATGTGTTGTTTGTTGTAATTATTTTGATTGTTTCGCGACTTTTCGTATCGATTGGAATTAAGAGCGATTGATAGAAATCGATGTTTTCGTGGATGAAATTCGATAAAAACTGAGTAGAATACTTGTCGTTAGGTTTGGATCATGTTTTGGTTGTTATAGTATGATTTGGAAGTGTTTGGGTGGAAGAAATTAGGGTTTTTGACCCCAAATGACCTAAGTTATCGCTGCTGGAAATTCTGGTTTTCGTAGGTTCGCACTGCGAGCCACAACGAAGAAATCAGCGAAGGTTCGCTAGCCGTTCGCATTGCGAACGTGACATAATTTCTGATTTTGTTTCCTTCATAACTTTTGATCCGTAAATCGGATTGAGGCACGGTCGGATGCGTTGAAAAGCTCTTTCAATACTCTTTTTGATAGTGGAATAGGATCATATGTTTAAGTCATGGATTGAAAAGAAAATATGGAAAAGTGATGTATGTGTGGAAAGTGCGGTTTATGTTTCCACCATAACTCCCGAATCACGAGTCCAATTGATGTGGGACTTAAGGCCATAGATAGATAACCTGATATGCTATTAAATGGTGATGTGATACCATGTGTTAACTAAGAATATTTGGTAGGGGATGATTAGTGGTTTTGTAGGTTTTGTTGTGTTTGTTGGTGTTCGACGTGACATGTTATCGTCATACAAATGTGGGTCTTTTGTGCTATCTATATGATGTTGATGCATGTGATAATGATGTGGTTGTGTGGTAAAATGCATTGTTTGATTGAATATCAATGTATGTTGTTGTGTGGTGGTATGTGGATTATGATGAAATGTATTGTTTATGTGAAATTCAATGTATGTTGTTTGGTGGTCTTTATGGTTTGAAATGCATTGTTTGAATTGTTTTGCAATGCATGAATGTGATGATGTTGAAGCATGTGACAAGTTGTTGTAATTGTTGTGGTTGATGGTTTGTGGCCTAAGGGCACGTAAATGCAATGTGTTGTATTTGATGATATATGTATGATTATGGTTGCGTATATGTGTGCATTAGAATGTCATGAGTCTTTGTATGCCAAGCATCATGATATGCATTCTTGTAATGTCGTGTGCCCATGTGGGGTGTGAGCGACGGTTTGGTTCCAGAGGGAATCCGCTATAACGTCGTGTGCCCGTGTGGGGTGTGAGCGATGATTATAGACGATCGTGTGCCCATGTGGGGTGTGAGCGATCGGGTCGTGTGCCCGTGTGGGGTGTGAGCGATCCATAAACGTCGTGTGCCCGTGTGGGGTGTGAGCGACGGGGAACATTGTATGCCCGACGGGGAGTTACAGTGATGTAACGAGCGATGGTTTCAGCAGAGTTCCTGAGTGAACTAGTGATGAGAAACATTAGAAGTCGGTACCGCATGGCATTTGCATAGAGTCGTTGTGTCGGTCTCTGTGCATTTGCATAAATCATGGATGCATTATGTGTGGAAAATCATGATTTGATTGATTATGTGTGAGAATTGTGAATGGATGCATTATGTGTGGAACATCATGATTTGATTGATTATGTGTGAGAATTGTGAATGGATGCATTATGTGTGGAACATCATGATTTAATTGATTGTGTGTGGAAATTGTGCATTGATTTGTTATGTGTTGAGATTGTTATAGCATTGGTAATTTGATGTGCATATGTGATAAATGCATTGGTTGTGGATAATATGTTTTATGCATAGACATATGTTACGTGATGTGTGATGTGTTTCTATACGTTATGACTATGGTGTGCCTTATGTGTGAATATGTGATTATGTTAGTATAATTGGGTTATGTTATGTGTATTAAATGTGATGCTTGTGGTGAGAATAACTATGTATGTGAATTATATGTTTTGCATATTATTATGCAATCTTGGTTTAGTTGTTATTTCTCACCCTTCTACTGTGGTTTGTTGCTCTATGAGGCAATTGCAGATTAGTGTCTTGGAGGCTTTTGTGGAGATTAGTCCTCCGTCCTTTGTCGTCTGTCTGCTCTGATACGTAGCACGGGAGTCGGGGAACGATTATGTTATATATGTATATAATTGTTGAATATATTTTGTATTACTTTTGTATGTGTACTTTGACGTTATAAAACAATTTATTTTGTAAAACAAGTCGGTTATGGATCTTCCGCTTTATTCCATAATTGACATTTCCTTTAATATGGAAAAAGTTTCCCCTTGAGGGTATTCAATTGTTTGTGTTATGTATCAAATATATGAGCAGGGATTGTGTATTCTTTATTTAAATGTGGCATCCTTGTTCCTGTCGGAAAAATAAATTTTTAGTTACTCTAATTTTATTTATGTATTATTTATTCGCGATGGGAATTGGGGTGTTACAAAATGCGCTTTGACACTTAGAAATAACCGAGTTCAAAACCAACTTTAATCTAGCTGCCAAAAGCTTCGATAACGCTTTATAGACACACCCAATAAGACATATAGGCCTATAATCATCCAAGCCCAAAAGGTTAGGAGATTTAGGGAGCAATGTCAAAAAAGAGGAAACAAAGGATTTAGAGAAAAAAGCTATGGAATGAAAGCTTTGAAAACAACCAATAAAATCATCCATTATGAAGAGCCAACACTTTTTAATAAATAGAAAAGAGTAGCCATCGGGTCCCGGACTTTTAGATCCATCACAACTCCATGCCGCCTCTTTAATCTCCTCCTGCGTAAAGGCGGCTTCAAGAAAAGATCTCTCCGAAAGACTAATACCCTTAAAAGAGATGTCTTCTAGCACCGGTCTTTCAAAATCCGTCTCAATAAATTTCGAAGCAAAATTTCTCCTAACTTCTTCCTTAACCTCCTCCCCTTATCAATAATTCCATTATCCATCCTAATAGAAACGATGAAATTACGCCTCCTCCTCTCTTTTATTACTCTATGAAAATACCTGCTATTAGAATCCCCGTCATTAAGCCACTTCAATCTAGCTTTTTGAACGAGCATATTCTCCTTAATCTTTAAATTCATCCAAAACTTGCTACTAGCCCTCTTTTTCTTTCTCAAAAGCTCTTCCCCCTCCATCTCCTCAAAATCTACATCCTCATCATCCCCTTCATTCAATTCCTTAACGCCCTCCTCCATATCCAAATTAAACCTACCAAAAATATTAGAATTCCACCACTTAAGTCTCTCTTTTAATAACTGCAACTTCTCCTTACGCACATAATCTTTTCTCCCAACCACATATAACTTCTTCCACTCTTTTTTCACAAAAGGAAGGAAAGAAGAGTTAGAAAATCATTCATTGTTACATTTTTAATGTTTATTATTAATATTATTATTTTTATTATAAAGTGGAAAAGCTTATAGTTATCCAAAAAAGAAGCATACTTACATCAATTGAAAGAAGAGTTGTTTGTGCTCAAATCATGAGCCATTCAGCTCCAATGTTTAAGGATACTCTGGTCCTTTAACCCTCAAAAATAGAAATAAAGGCAGCCCATGCTAGTTGAGTTTAGTAATTTCCGAACAAATTAAAATATCTAAAGTAACCAAAAAAAAAATATATATATATATCCAAAAACCCTTTCAACTAGATAGTATCTCATGCTGGAATGAAAAATTAAAATATCTTCAGTGCAGTAGTGTTCTGCACTCATTGGCTACCATCACCTAGGAAATCATTTATACTAGAAAGTAAATAACAAGGTTTACACAAAATTTTCATTTTTTTTCTTCCTAAAGTTTCTTCTTATCTATAGAAGTAAGGTGAAGAATGTAAAATCTCAGACTATACGTGAAAGAGTTCCCATATATATATATCAACTGTAAAAAAAAAATCCTATACGACAAAACCTGAATAATTAGGCCACTATTCCTTTTTTTTAGATTCCTTGCTAAATGAATTCTTTTTTATCATTATTTTTCAGTCTTTCATATTTTGTTTTTTATGGGGTTTAAACGAGGGACTCCAAATCTAATTTGTTTGAAAAAAATATTTTTATTTTTTTAAAATATATATTTTTAAAAAATAAATATTTTTGAGAATTAGTTTAAAAAAAATAATTTTTGTAAAAAATAAAAAATACTTAAAAAGACAAAATTTTCTTAAATAATAAAGTTGATTCTTTTCTAAAAAAAATTGATATTTTTTTCGAAAATTAAAACACATGGATTTTAAAAAAATTTTAAAATAGATGATTTTGTTTTCAAAAATAAAAAGTAGTCAATTTTTCTGAATAAAAAAAGATGATTTTTTTCAGTGTATAAATGAAGTCAATTTTAAAAAAATGATTTTTTTGCAAATACAACAATCAGATTTTTTTTAAATACAAAAAAAAAACCAATTTTTAGAAAATAAAAAAAAAATTATTTTCGAAAAAAATAATCTATTTTTTAGCAAATACAAAAATACAAAAACAAACTGATTTTTTCAAAAAAAAAAAAAAAGTTGATTTTTTCGAAAAAAAATCTAGTTTTTTCGAAAATAAAAAGTAATTGAGTTTTTCCGAAACAAAAAAAAAGTAGATTTTTTAAAAATTAAAAAAAAAATCGAAAATGAAAAAAGGTGATTTTTTGTTGGAAAAAAGTCGACTTTTTGAAAAAAAATATGATATTTTTCGAAAATAAAAAAATTTGATTTTCATTTCAATTAAACAATTTTTTCAAAAATAAAAAAAAATTGATTTTTTTTTTAAATGTTTGGGCCTTGAGGCCCTTTTTGAAATGTAGAGACATTCACTTTAGGCGACCTACATATTTGAGGATTCTACCTGCCACACGCATAATTAAACCTCACACCCCCAACTTGTATGAAAAGACCAAAGTATTTTTTTTCATATTTTTCAAATTTGCGGTTCAGAAGCGGATTTTTCAAATTTCAGGTGTTATACCAAAATTTTAAAAACAAGTTAGTTTTTATCAGAAATTCCATTATTTACAGTATTTTGTACCAGAAAATTTAAAATATCCAGTATTTTTTACCAAAAATTTTATAATTTCCGGTAATTTTTACCGGAAATTTCAAAATTTTCGGTGCAAACCTCAATATTTTTTAATGAAAATTTCAAAATTTACGGTAGTTTAGAAAACTAGTTTTGTATCTTACCGAAAATTTCAAAATTTCCGGTAGTTATAAAAATTTAGTTTTATATAGGAAATTTCAAATTTTCTGGTAGTTATAAAAATTTAGTTTAATTTGCGATAGTTATAAAAATTTAGTTTTATACCGGAAATTTAAAATTTGCGGTAGTTGTTGCCTTTGTTTTTTTTCCTAATTGTTTTTTTTTCTTCTTTTACAGTGAAGACCAGAGCCAGAGACGGTACTATTGTAGGGAGAGATGCGGATCGATGACCGGATTAGGGTAGGGCTGCTAGTGGTGCTAATGTGAACTCTTCCCATCTACGGGCAGGACAAATGGTTCACACCGGAAGCAGATGGCGGAGCATGGGCGTTTCTGGGCACCGCGTACCACTCGACGCCGTGGAGTTCGATCAGCAAAGCAGGATACATATGAGGTGCTGACAGACTTTCCTATAGTTGAGTCGGTGGTTGAGCCGGTAGTTGAGCCAGTGGTTGAGTCGGTGGTTGCTCAGGTAGTTGAGTCGGTGGTTGTTTGGGAGGTTGTCGAGGAGGTTGCTCGGGAAGCTGTTGAGGGGTACAGCCAGATGCTACTGTTGGTGAGTCGGACCCATCAATTATTGTTGAGACAAAGGTTACGGTTCTGTCGATTGAGCCCTATGTGCACACTGATGGAGGATTTCCAAGAGGACCCATCGACCAGTCTGTGCTTAGAGAGTATGGTGAGCATGTGGCCTTACGATTATGGCAGGGCGGGGTATATGTCTTTTACGTTTAAATATAAAATTTGTTTATATATGTATAATTTGTTTAAGTATAAACTAATTTGTTTATATTTTATTGTCACGGGAGCGAACCGCACTGAGGATCACAGCTCACGGGTCAAAGATGAAGGGCTTCCCGAAAATTTCGAGCCAGACCAGGTCAATCAGATTATACGGGACTTCCAGCTGTTTGATTTTGCCCACTTCTCACTCACCATGCTAGACGCTTTATTGCTAATTGCCTTTGTTGAGAGGTGGCACAAGGAGACATCATCATTTCATATTCCGTTCAGGGAGATGACTGTCACTCTGGATGATGTCGCTGTGTTGGTCCATCTCCCTATCGACGGCAGATTCTGGACGGCTCCGATTCTTAATGTGACCACTGCTTGTCAGATTGTTCACATGATTTGAGTTTTCCCGAGGCGGAGGTGCTGAAGGAGTTTGGTGATACCAGAGGTACGCACCTTCGCATGCACTGGCTTTGGAGGATTTACGATGATCTTGTAGCTGCTGGGAGATATGAGGTTTCCGCTAGGGCATACATGCTACATGTAATAGCATGTACTCTATTTGCGGACAAGTCTGGTAGTTATGTTGATGCCTGGTATTTGTGTCTCTTTAGTAACCTCGGGGAGACCAATTGGGCTTGGGGTGTGGAGCCCTGACCCAGTTGTATACAACGCTTGAAGTGGCGATGGTCTTTGAGACCAGACAACTTGCTGGGTATTTGAGTCTGTTACAGATATATTTAAAATTATTGTATGTTATTGCTTTCATATTTATTTTTTACGAATACCATTTCTAAATTATTATTTGTTGTGATTTCAGTGCTGGATCTACGAGCATTTCCCTACCATCTGTGACAGGAGTGTGCAGCATTGCGAGGTGGGGGCCCCACGGGCGAAGAGGTGGAAGGCGAGGCAGGCACATCATGGTGGTGTAGCTGAGTATAGGAGGAGGCTGGATGCGCCGACTGTAGATGATGTCATTTGAACACCATACGATGCTCAAAGAGTTCATCGTGAGTTCGATGAGTCCTCATTATATTCAGGTTATATGCGGTGGGAGACTCTGGTTGCGATACACTTGACCGAGAGGTGTCTGCGACAATATGGCTATGTTTAGAGTATACCACGACCAGTTCTAGATATTCCAGCTTCAGGGATTGATTGGTGGTTTAAGAGTAACTTCATTATCTCCGGTCGTGCCATCAGAGATCGAAGTGGTCACTTCTCAGCACCCGTCGTAGTGTAAGGATGATTACTTAGAGTGGTACCTCACTGTATCACATCCACGCATCACCCCACCCCCAGCTGATGATGGGCCTTCTGATGATCGGGTGCCTGTTGATGACGCGCTACCGCCGCCTTCTCCAATAGATCACGCGGATGACTAGCAGCGCTTCTAGATGATTGCAGTGATTACGAATGAGCTCATGGGTTAGGTAAACCCAGATGGCGACGTTTATTCTTGATTTGCTCGGATTGCACACATAGCCCGTGGGGGCCTATTTAGATATATTTTGTATTATTTGTATTATAGGTATATTATTCAGACATCTTTCTCAGAACATTTTATTAGCTAATATTAGTGATCTTCCTTAAACTGTTGTGTGAATGTTAGCTTACATCTGATGATGGTTTTCATAACTTAAACATAAAACACTTAACATTACAATATGATTAATAAATTAAAAAAATACCTAAACACTACCAGACACTTCAAGACGTTTCAGCATCTCCATTATGTCATCAACGGATCATGACAGCTTCACATTCAACTCGATCGACCCCTTTGTTATCCTACGACAAAATGATCTCCACATTTTCTTCACATCTTCGTCGGTCTTCAACTCAATAAGGTTGTATTTCACCATCCCGTTTGTATCGATCCAATCTTCACGAAACTTGATCTTTCTCACCTTTCTATTGTCGCCATCAGACAACAATTCATTCAACTTCGACGTCAGGGCCGACAGGCGTGGTGCCATCGAGAAGCTTGAACTAAACGGATCTTGACTTCTTCTGCCATAATCATAAATTGAGGAAGATTCATATGTTAAAGATGTGTTTATCAATAAGAGGTGACCCCAATTTATACAGCTGTGAATCAATTCTAGACCACACAAATTGTCGGTGCAATCACAGCCGCATAATACTGTCGGCAAAATCATGAACATCCAAAAAACCCTAAAAATGAAACTACCAGAAATTTCATATTTTCGAAACAATTTGCAATTCGCCAAAAATTTGAAATTTTCGGTACACCGTAAATTTCAAATGAACTACCAGAAATTTCAAACTTTACCGAAAATTTTGATATAACTACCGAAAATTTCTAACGGAAATTTGATGTGTCTTTCTCCCAAGGGCAATTTTGACATTATGAAAAATGGGGAGGGGGTGTGGCAAGTTTAATTTTGGGGGTGACAGGTAAAATCCTTTACATATTGTGGTGTCATTTATTTTAAAAATTTTAGGCCCAACCCCCCCAAATTGGCAACTCTATCAAAAACCTTAACTTACTAACATTTCACTGAAATAGATGGCGGTGGCATATATACCATATACTTTCAACAGTGGTGGTGGTGGTGGTGGAAGACTATGTTCTGTTACGAAAAAATCAGAGTATAATGGTGGTGTTGTTCTAATATTCCAAAAATATAGTCTTCTCTTCTAAAATGAACAATTTAAGAATATATAAATATTTAATTTCTTGATAGTTTATGAAATTTTTTCTCAAATGAATGAAATTTATGGAGTAAAAAGTCTCTAAGACATTGTGTATCAACACTTGAAAAAAATAGTGAGACTTGTTTGAAAAATATGATTTAAAGAGGTGTTTTGAAATATGAAAATTCTTGCTTTAAATATATCACAAGATGTCTCTTGACTGAGTGGTAATGTTTGGAAAAATGATAATGAGAATTTGCAATGATTTGGAAAAGGTATCGTTATCATATGCAATGAAGAGCTATGTTATGTTTTAAAAAATTTTAAAATGTTTTAGGATGTTAATCGATTGATCTAGGATGTCAATCAACTGACTCAACTCCAACATTAAAAAAATATCAAAATTTTCACTATATCAATCTATTGACATAATCATTCAATCGATTGACTCAGTTGGTTTTTCAATTTTTTTATATAGATCATGTCAATCGATTTAATGTTAGGGGTCAATCGATTGACCTCTTTAAAAACTTGAAATTTCTCTAAGTTAAAGACGCATCTTAAAATCATTTGATGTAAAATTTATAGTTCAATGTTTCTAATACATTAAGGGGACACGCCCTAATACAGTTATTTTGTTGCTAGTCTTATCGCTTTCAACTTTCATTTACTCCCGATTATTGAGTCTCCTCCATGATTGAAAAACTCTGAATCAAGTATTGAAAAAGATTCGTTTTTAACATGTATAAAATACTGGTTAGGTTTGAACTTGATCAAGATGATTTTAATCAATTGCACGAGTCAGTAGCATAAGAGCCATATATGATATGGATTCAAGTTAGGTGGAAAGAAAATTCTCAAAGTCTCTTTAAAATTTTGAATATTTGGTATTTTGGGTGTTTAATTAGAATCAAGCACAAATTATGATTCGAATCATCAAACTTTAGGTCACATCGGTCTCAATTGATTAGAATCACTCTTTACACATGATTCGAATCATGCAATTTTTCCACATTTATTAACTCAGCCTGTTTAATACAAGTCAAGATCTAGATAGTTGATTTTAATTTTCTCAGTTGCATTGTCGATTGGTGATTTTATGAAATCTTGCAAATACTTGTCAAATGTAAAGGAATAGTGCAGATTCCAATGAGAAACCATTGAAGAGTACACGTAGGCAAAGTAAGGACGAATGCCGAAGCACTATAAATCTCTCTCTCTCTCTCTCTCTCTCTCGCATTTAATTTCATAGTATTTGCATGCTTAAGTATTTCAATTCTAGTGTAGTTTACCGTTTATTCAATTAATAGTGATTTGTTACGTAATCATTAGGTTTTATTAGAATTGGATACCTTATTGAGCTGAAATGGTGATTAAGTTTTGAGAAACAAATGAGGTTAGAATTTTCTATATTGAATTATCATATACACACACCTTGTGGATTATACAATCAAATCAAATTGAATACCTGGAGTTTCATCATATTCATCTTTGGTGTTTATGAAATGATTTAGTGTTAACATGATCGAAATTTCGAATAATATAATTTTCATATTTTTGCATCAAACCTTCCGCTCGCAATTTTCGAAAACACTTTGTTAACTTTTTAAGAAGGCGGTTAACTTTTATTGGTGGAATAGTGGAAAACAACTCCGTAATAGTGAGAAAGGGAATCTAGAGTTAGACCGGTGGAGGGGAGATTGAGATGGCTGCAAATGATGGAGATGGCAGCGACTATGGTTTTATTGAAGAAGGAAACTTCTCTGATTTTTCTCATGGAGAGAGAGAGAGAGAGAGAGAGAGAGAGAGAGAGAGAGAGAGAGAGAGAGAGAGAGAGAGAGAGAGAGAGAGAGAGAGAGAGAGAGAGAGAATAGTAAATTAAAAGATATACTCATTGCATATGATAAAAAAGATTTAAAACCAAAATAGTAAAAAAAAACTAAAATAGCAATAGACTTTTACCGAGGGTGAAGTTATGAATAAGGGTTTCAAAAAATATTTTACGAATTTAACATTTTTATCCATGAATTAACGTGGTTCAACCCACAGGCGGTTACTGTTGGTGTACAAGGTGAAAATAATGAAGATGAAGAAGAGAATATATTATATTGAATGACGGCTACAAAAGGATAAAAGATACAAATGATTGGAATGACAACTACCCTATTTATAAGCTAAAATTAGGGTTACCAAAAGCAACATTAAAATACTAAAATACCCTCTAACAAACTTAATGACTAAGTTTGTGAATATAAAATAAAATATAAATTATTATTCTAATACCATCCCTTAATTTATATTTCCTCAAAACTAACAACTCCAATTCCATCCCTTAAGCGAAGGAATTGATCAGTCTTGATAGCCTTCGTCAGAACATCTGCCAACTGCTTCTGGGTACTACAGTGCAGAACTTCTAACACTCCATTCTGAACTTGACTTCTCAGATAGTGATACTTGGTCTCAATATGCTTGCTTCTCCCATGCAACACTGGGTTTCTGGCAAGATTGATCGCAGACTTGTTATCAATCATCAGCTTCAGAGGCTTGTCAACTTTGATCTTCAGATCTTCTAGCAAGTTCAGAATCCACACAGCTTGACATGCAGTAACAGCGCCTGCAATATATTCAGCTTCACAGGTTGATAACGCAACAACAGGTTGCTTCTTAGAACTCCAAGAAATAGGACCTCCCAGAAACTTGAACAAGTATCCAGAAGTACTTCTTCTATCAACTCTGTCTCCACACCAATCAGAATCTGAGTAACTCAGAAGTTCTGATTCAATCTTCCTTCCAGAACTCAGAAGTTCTGATTCAATCTTTCTTCCAGAAGGGAACAACACTCCATACTTCAGAGTTCCCTTGATATACCTCAGAATCCTGACAGCAGCTTGGTAATGGGACCACTTAGGTTTACTCATAAATCTACTAACCATTCCAACTGCATAGCAAATATCAGGTCTGGTATTACACAAATACCTCAGAGAACCAACCAACTGTTTGAAGGTTGTAGCATCCACATCCTCACCATCAGAATCAGAATCTAATTTCTGATTTGTATCTGCAGGTGTGATAGCAGCCTTACAATTCTGCAGCTTAAATCTCTTCAGAAGTTCTCGTTCATACTTCAGCTGATGCAAAATGATACCTTTCTCAGAATATCTGAACTCCATCCCTAGAAAGTATGTCATTTTCCCGAGATCAGTCATTTCAAACTCATTCATCAGCACCTTCTTGAACTTCGCTAATTCTTGTTCAGAACTTCCGGTCAACAGTATGTCATCAACATACAAACACACCAGAATCATATTTCCTTCAGAAATATGCTGAACATAAACACCGTATTCCATCTCACATTTCTGAAACCCTTGCTTCTTGAAAAATGAATCGATCTTCTGATTCCAAGCTCTGGGCGCTTGCTTCAATCCATACAAAGCTTTATGTAATCTGTACACCATCCCTTCCTGATTCTTTTTCACAAATCCAGGAGGTTGTGACACATAAACTTCTTCTTCTAATGGACCGTTCAGAAATGCAGATTTCACATCTAAATGCATCAGAGGCCAATTCCTGTTAGCAGCTATTGCAATCACCAATCTAATTGTTTCATGTCTCGCTACAGGTGCAAACACTTCAGAATAATCCAGCCCAGGTTTCTGTAGAAATCCTCTTGCTACCAACCTCGCTTTGTATTTGCCAATTGATCCATCTGGCTTTAGCTTCTGCTTGAAAACCCATCTGACGCTGATGGCTTTCTTGTCCTTTGGAAGTTCTGTCAGCTTCCAAGTCTTGTTTCTTTCTATGGCCTCAAGTTCTTCTTTCATGGCCTTTAGCCAGAACTTCTGCTTGAGAGCATCTTCTGTACTCACGGGTTCAGAGTCTACTAACATGGCACACTGAATAATCTCTCCCTCAGAATCTACTTCAGTGTCTTGCAACATGTCAAACTCTTCAAATCTTCTTGGAATGTATCTGATTCTCTGTGGCCTCTGACCTCGTTCAGAACTTTCTCCGGATGCTTGAACCTCAGAAGTTCTGTCCTCAAAAGTTTCTCCTTCAGAAGTTCTTGCTTCAGAAGTTGGACTTCCTCCAGAACCTTGACCACCTTCAGAGTCTGGCATATTCCCAGAATCTGAATCACCACCAGAATCTTGATCATCATCAGAATCTGGATCATCAGAATCACCTTCATCTTCTGAGTCTTCTTCAGAATCAGAATCACCATCATTTTCAGAAATTCTTATTTCTGACCTTTCTTCAGAAGTTCTCACATCAGAATCAGATTGAGACTTATCCCAATTCCAAACTTCTGATTCCTTCACAATAACATCTCTGCTGAACTCAACTTTATTAGTTTCTGGACAATAGAGCTTGTACGCACCTGTACTGTGGTACCCCACCAGTAACATTACTTTGCTTCTATCATCCAACTTCTGTCTTCTAGCTTCTGGAACATGTTTGTAACAAACAGAACCAAAAACCTTCAGATGACTAACACTTTGCTTTTCTCCCGTCCACTTCTGAATAGGAACTATCTCCTTCAGCTTCTTCGTTGGACATCTGTTGAGCACATATGCTGCGGTTGCAACAGCTTCTCCCCAGAAGTTCTGAGGAAGCTTCTTCTCCTTCAGCATGCTTCTCACCATATCAAGCAAAGTACGATTTCTTCTTTCAGCAAGACCATTGTGTTGAGGAGTGTAAGGAGCAGTAACCTCATGCTCAATTCCATTCTCCTCACAGAACTTCTGAAACTCTTTGGAGTTATACTCACCCCCACCATCGGTTCTGAGAATCTTCAGAGTCTGACCACTCTGATTCTGAACCTTCATTCGGAACTTCTTGAATTCACCAAACACCTCGTGTTTGAACTTAATAAGGGATATCCATATCATTCTTGTGAATTCATCAACAAATGACACGAAGTATTTATTCCCTCCGAACGATTCTACTGGAAATGGACCACACACATCAGAATGTACTACTCCCAAGGCATGTTTTGCTCTTGGAGCAACTTCTGATGCAAATGGCAATCTTGGTTGCTTTCCTTCCATGCACACTCTGCATGACTTCTCAGGCTTCTTAATTGTAGGAATTCCATGTACCAGCTTCTTCGAATTCAGATGTTCTAAGCTTCTGAAATTCAGATGACCAAATCTTCTGTGCCACAGCTCACTTTCTTTCACAACGCTTGTTGCACTAAGACATTCAGAGTCAGAAGTTCTGACATTCACCTTGAATGTTCTATTCCTTCCTTGTTCTGACTCCATAATCAACTTCTGATTACAGTCATACAGCTTCAGAAGATTGTCCTTCATGGTAACTGAAAAACCTTTCTCAATTAATTGGCCCACGCTCATCAGATTGCTTTTGATGCCAGGTACATACCACACATTCTGAATCAATGCTGTTTTCCCATTATTCAGAACAACTCTGACATTTCCCATACCTTCAGCGTTAAGATATTTGTCATCAGCACATCTGATCTTTGTCCTCTTCTCAGAATCAAAATCAACCAGCCATTTCTTATTTCCAGTAAGATGATTTGAGCAGCCAGTGTCCATATACCACCAGTCTGTCAAATTCTGATCATCAGATTCAGAAGCCATCAGTAGCACAGATTCATCATCAGAACTTCTGGCTATATTTGCTTCTTCTGACTTCCTTTCTTTGTTTGACCAACAATCTCTAGCAAAGTGACCAAACTTCTTGCAACAGTAACATTGGATCTTCTTCTTGTCATACTTCTCTTTTCCCTTCTGAGCATTCTTTTGCCTATCAGAAGTTGAAGTTTCTGACTTCTGACCACCATCAGATCTTCTCTGCTTCTGATGCTTCTTATCAGAAACTGTTTTCAGAGCTTGCTGCTCTACTTCCCTTTCAGAAGTTCTCTCAGTCAGACGCAACTCTTGCGCTTCTAGACTGCTTTGCAGCTCTTCAATTCTCATGGTGCTCAGATCTTTAGAATGTTCTATTGCTACCACAATGTAATCAAACTGAGGAGTAAGGGATCTCAATACCTTCTCAATGATTACTTGTTCAGAAAGAGTTTCTCCACACGCCTTCATCTCATTAGTGATCACAATCACTCTAGAGATGTACTCAGAAACTTTCTCATTGTTCTTCATGTTCTGATTCTCATACTGCTTACGTAGAGACTGAAGCTTCACCTTCTTCACTGATGCGTCACCACCGTAACATCTGACCAGTGTGTCCCACGCCGCCTTTGCCGTCGTAGAATCTGCAATCTTCTCAAACACATTCGCATCGACACACTGATGGATGTAGAACAATGCTTTCTGATCTTTCTTCCTTGTATCCTTCTGCGCGTTCTTCTGCTCCTCCGTCGCATCTGCTGCTACCGGAACATAACCTTCGGTGACAAGATCTAGAACATCTTGAGCACCGAACAGTACACGCATTTGAATCATCCAACGATTCCAGTTTTTGCCATCAAATACTGGAAGCTTGGTGTTCATGCCGCCGCCGCCGTTCATCATCTTCAACCTTCAACCTTGTACAGTACACTCAGAACTTCACTGCACACAGTGTTTCCCAACCCACAAAATCACAAAAAATGTGATTCTGATCAGATTTTGTTCAAGATTCAACAAGAATCACGAACCAAAATCAATCACACAAAGAAAACCTCACGTTTCACTCGTGTTTCCCGTGTTTCCCAATGATCCGAACCGGAGCTCTAGATACCAATTGTTGGTGTACAAGGTGAAAATAATGAAGATGAAGAAGAGAATATATTATATTGAATGACGGCTACAAAAGGATAAAAGATACAAATGATTGGAATGACAACTACCCTATTTATAAGCTAAAATTAGGGTTACCAAAAGCAACATTAAAATACTAAAATACCCTCTAACAAACTTAATGACTAAGTTTGTGAATATAAAATAAAATATAAATTATTATTCTAATAGTTACTAGCCATGGGTAATATTTTGTGGGTAAATTCAAATTTTCAAGTATTGTATGTAGTACTTAGATTTGTCCATCCTCAACTTATAACAAATCTATTTTAGGAACTCCATTATTCGTCCCTGAATTTGACGTTGGCTTCATTTTTGAAGGATATGTTTGTGTAGCATGTGTACTTGGACGATAGTTGATAAATCCGATCATAACGATTATTTGGTATCTCTTTTTGTTATGTTTTTTATTGAAATAATATTTTTAAGCACTTTTTAGTTAATCTTTACTTATAAATAAAAATGATAATAATCTAACCTTAATTATTTCTAATCAGGTAACTCGATAAGTTTGTTATTTTTTTACATCTTTAGAAGGATATGTTGAATGACCATGTTGAGACTTTTCAAGAAATCAGGAAGTCACGTCAACATATAAGAGCTAAGGAGTTAGAAAATCCTATTGGAGAAATTCTAAAATAAAGCATCATCTTAGCCATACAAAAAAAATACCTAGCTCATCTCCCCCTCAAGTGCTCGATGTTTTTAGAGGAAATGTGAGAAGGTTTTGCAAACGGAAGGCGATCCTAAAGAATACTAAAAGTTTTCATTTTGCTTATTGCTTTTTTTGTTAATAATTTATTTTAGGTTTGTATAAAATTACAAGGTGCGTGTCATTTTGGCTTTTTTTTTTTTTTTGATAAGCAAACTTGTTATTTTGGCTTTGAATTTGATGTAAACAATGAATATTTGTGGTACAATGTTTCTATTTGAGAAATTGGTAAAATATATAATGTTTTTGTTTAAAAAATCTACAAAATATGGTTCTATATTACATGATATGGTTTTGTAATATAGATACAAATGAAATTATAAAAAAGAAATATAATGTTATCCCCTCGGTTTTTAGTTATAATCAAGGTAAAAATATTGTGATATTATCTCGGTTTTACACAAAACTGAGATTTAATATTGGGCGCGCCATCCGGTTTTGAAAATAATAAAAATGCATATGATGCGGTTCGAACTCATGTGCAAATAACTTTACCCATCGGTTTTTAAATAACCAAGAGGGGTAACTTTTCATAACGCCCTTCGTTACCTCGATTTTGTTTAAATGCATTTCGCATCCAAGGTTAAATGTATTTTTTGTAGTAGTGTGAAGTCTTTAAGGTAATTTTAATTTTGGTAAAACGCGGGGTGTTCAACCACCCACTCTCAAAATACAACGCACGTCTAATTGTGGTCAGAAACAAGGATATTTTGACGTAAGTATTTAAGCATAACAAAAAGAAAGGTTGCAATCAAATTTTAACCGAAAAATAATAACATTTAAATAGACAGTTATAAAGAATATTTTATGTTAAGAGAAGCTGATGTTCAACTCAAATTTCTGGAGTTGAAGCTTCTCTTAGAATTTCTTTTTATGCAGTTTCTCTATTATTCTCTTTATATTTTATTCGTGAACATGGGTAACTAATCTTCCATTGTTAGGGATGGGTAACTAATTTGGTAATAACTTTGTGCCCTCGATTTAATTTTCCAATTGAATTATTATGTTGTTTACCTAACATATATACTTAACATTATTTATCGTTTGATCGCCCTTATATCGATTTATGATTCTTAGTTTAGAACATAGGTTCATCCTTTGAATGATGCAAGTTAGATATTCTTTCCCTTCATTTTCTAGAGATAGTGGTAAAGTGAAACAGATATATTTATGTTAATCAACAAGCTTAGTTTAGGAGTACTAAGGGAACATCTAAAGCAACCCTGTCCATGACATCATAATTTATTGAGTTGTTCAAATATATTAATCTTAGTTTTATTTTATTTATTACCAATATAAGTAACCAAGCAAGACATTTTGTTTAACTAGTGAGATATATATAATCCAATAAGATTTGTAGTCTTCGAGTTTGATACTCAGAATTCTTATTACTTTATTATTACTTGTGACCATTCAATACACTTTTTGAAATTGCTTACGCAGACCTCTGGACCCTATTTCTTTGTTCATTTGTTGATCTCATACATCTCATGTGTGTCGTGTATAAGCCTTTTGGTTTTTGGATTCCTATGTGCTCCTCAAACTTACTCCTTATTAGAAACCCTTGTTCTATGGAGTACCTTATCATCATATCCTTTACCAATATTATATCCTTGTTGAACCACTCTATGTAGTCTCTAAGAGGTTCATCCTTCTTCTACGTAATAACACACTAACTTTTCACAAACTCCACCTTCTTTCATAAACTGGTGAGATGAGACGTCAAATGTACAAAGAGTTTGGTCCAATATCTATTAGAACAATGTTTCCTTTTCTCGACTCAGACAAGGAGCACACATTGGTTCAATATCTAAGGAATTTAATGGATTTCTAGTGCACTTGGAGGATCCCGCAGATTATTGGATGGAACACAACTAGTGATGATGAGTAAGGCGATATCCCTTAACGAACGACAATTGAGGCCCTACATCATTGCTTGAGACTTTCCACTAGACAATTCGTCTTCGTTCCATTAAACTTAAAACAATAACATCTTGGTAAAATTGCTAGGTATGATTCCTACAAACAACACCAATGATTTGATGACGACCTAGATAAATGGTCTGAGACAAGATTTAACAATTGAAGATGGTGTAAGCTCTTCTGAAGGGGTGCTGTAACTTGAGTCACAAGTTAGTATTTATAAGGTTTCCAATACAAAATTGGTGAAGCTTCCATTTTTAATTGTTAATAAATTAAAAATAGTAAAAGATTTTAAATACACATATCATTTACCCTCACTTTCCTTAAATTTAAAACATTCGATCTAAAGTAAACAATCTCTCAACAGAACATTCATCTCAAGAAATTTTTTTTTGGAGACAGAACGAGATAATATAAGAGATCGATCTAGAGGTGGAGAAAGAAAATATGTGTTAATAATGAATGATAAACATCCATGGTGAATCTCACAGCATGGGCGATATGGATCGTCACACACGTAAGTCATTTTCTATCACTAGGCAAAAGCAATTGAGAAAAGATAAATAAATTTTTTTATAAGTAGAGAAAATATATTGAAGGGGACACAAAGGGTATCCCAAACAGGCAAGATTACAACCAAAGGAAACATCCACAAGGATGCCAAAACAATGTCAATAAACAATGATAGCCCCTAACTATACACAAAACCTTATAAGAAATCGGTTGGACATTTGCACCACTCATAATAAGTACATCCAGCCTTCTTCTTTGAAGTAAGAACCAACCACCCCCACGCGAAATGAACCACTATATTGAATATCTCGATCGAGACAAATATACCATCGTTGAACATCACCTGGTTTCTACTCCACCATAAGCACCAACATGTTGCCAACCAAATAAAACAAGTCATCATTTTTGACAATTTCCCAACCATAGTTGGAAGCCATGCTAGCACATGTTCATTGCAACTTGATACAATTGGGATAAAAAATCTCATCCAAGACTCAACCTCTTTCCAAACAAACTTTGTACGTGGACAATTCCAATAAAAGTGGTCCAAATCCTCAACAGCATGAAAATAGAAACAAAAAACCTTGTCATGGCAGTTTGTTAACACACCTCTAGCTACAAGATTGCGGCGTGTAGGCATTCTGTTCAACAAAAGACGCCAACCAAAGACTTTGACTTTCAACGGAACTTGAGTTTGCCAAAGAAGCTCTAAATCTAACTTCACATTTTGGTCCAATTCAAGGCTACCCGAAGCAGTAATAATAATATCATAACAGGATTTTACGCTAAACGAATTAAAATCACCAATTGGCCATCCTACAGTGTCATGTAAACCATTAATAGGCTTGACCTCGACCAAAAGTTGCTTAAAATCACTAAGCTGTTCCTTATTACAGCCCCCCTAATCCGTGAAAATGCGACCAAAATCCCACAACCAATGATCAAATTCCCACCTGGCACAATCTACGATGACAGCCTGTTGAAGACGAGAAGAAAGATATAGCCCAGGGAATAAGTTCTTCAAGTTCGAACCTCCCACCCATGGCGTATTCCAGAACGAAAAAGTACGTTCATCACCCAGCTTCCATGACAATTGATTCACAAACCTGTTGTCTTTACTAGAATCTACAATACCCATAATATCCTTCCACCAAAGATATTCAAGTTTAGCAATAGATTGAACATTTTTCGTAAGAATTCTACTACTCACATTGCCGTATTTTGCTTGGAGTATTCCCGACCAAATTATGTCGGATTCTTGAGTAAACCTCCACTACCATTTTGATAACAGAGCACGATTGAAAACACATACGTCTTTAATTCCTAAACCTCTAACTTCCTTGGGATTACAAGCTAAGGACCACCTAACCCAAGCCATGCTCTCCTTTTCACTAACCCCAACCCACAAGAATTTCCTCTGTGCAGCAAAAATCGCTTTGATAACCAGCCGGAGCTTTGAAGAGCGAAATATGGTGGATTAGTAAATTTGTTAGCACATAACTTATTAAGGTCACTCTCCCACCAATAGATTATAATCTACTTTTCCATTATGACAGTCACGACTTAATACAAGACATGATTTGATACCAAAATTCCACCCTTCTATAATTGGCCCCAACAGACAATCCAAGAAATCTGAACGAAAGTTGCCCGAAATTGCACGCTAGAAAAAGAGAAGCAACCCTAAAAAATTCAACATCAACATCAACACCATACAAGCAAATTTTCCAAAAGTTTATTTGCAAACCAGAAATAAGCTCAAACCCTTCAAGAATGGCCTTTAGACCCCATAAGCTTGAGTAAGACTTCTCGCACGCTATTATAGTGTCATCTGCAAATTGAAGTAAGCTTATGGAAACTTCGTCATTCAAGTGTACTCCTCTCAACATGTTTATATTGACAACCCTCTGAACCAAAAGTGCCAAGCATTCCGCCACTAACGAGAACAAAAAAGGCGACAAAGGTTAACCTTGTCCATGGCCCCTAGAAGTCTTGAAGTCCTTGGCCGTACTCCCATTAACTAGCACCAAAAGAAAGTTGTTAAAAACAGCACCTAGCATCCACTTCCGCCATTTCTTGCCAAAATTTATCGCTTCCAACTCCTCTTCTAAAAAGCTCCATTCAACGCATTCACAAGCTTGCGCGAAATCTACCTTGAATAGAAGACAATTTCTCTTTGATCTCTTAATAAAATCAATTAATCCATTTGCCACAACAACTCCGTCAAGAATTTGCCTCCCTGGGATGAACGTCGTCTGTGAAGCGGAAACTAACTTGCCAATTACCAAACTTAACCTTGCAGCGAGAAGTTTAGACAAGACCTTGTAAATACAACCTATCAAGCTGATAGGCCTGAACTCATCAACACTTTGAGGGTTTGCCTTTTTTGGTATCGATGCAACGAAAGAGAAGCAAAACACTTTGGGCAACTTTGCAGTATGGTGAAATTCCTGTATGCAATTCACCACATCGTTTCCAATGACACCCCAACATTTCTTGAGGAAAACCAAGTTAAAACCGTCAGGACCCGAACTTGTATTCCTGTCACAACCATCAATAGCCTCAAGAATTTCATCTGCATTAAAAGGTTCTTATAATGCTGCACTTTCTTCATCACTTAATTTAGGTAGTTCGGACAAATTCAAAGTAGGTCTGTTGTCGCCAGCACTTTAGAGTCTAGCATCAAAATACTCTTTAACTGCTTATTTAATCGAGCCAACATCATCCATGACATCCATGCCTAAGTTTAACGAGGAGATGGAATTAAGTCTTAATCTCGAATTAACCAAGGAATGAAAGTATCTGGTGTTTAGATCACCATCAGTCATCCATTTCAAATGGGATTTTTTATTGATTATGCTTTCTTTAAGAAGTAATTTATTCCAAAATTCTGCTTGCGCCCCACTTCTTTTCCTCATAGTTTCCTCAGAGAGAACCCCATCACAATTTACCATGTTTGCTTCTATCTCATTAAGCGTATCCACAGTATCATCTATCTTCAAGTCTATCCATCCAAAAACATGTTTGTACCACCACCTTAATTTTTCTTTGAGGCCATGCAATTTGGTCACAAGAATGTTGCTAACACTCCCATTTGCATGAATAATTATTTTCATTAAAATGGTTGGAAAACATTTCTCTAAGAAAAGCAATTAATTAAATAGATTAGTATTTTGGTCTTAGATTGTTAGTGTCAAACCATTTAATTTTTTTTATTCATATTTTGAAAATAACAACTTTTTTTTTTTTTATAATCAAATTCATTAATAAGGGACAAAACAGTCCCAAAACCAACAAAACAACTGCCAAATAGCAAGACAAAGAAAAGGATCAACCCAAAGAGGGAATAGGCCAACAAGAACCTACAACAATCACAAGAAATCCAATGGCATCTTGTGCCACTCATATAAATTACAGTTATATATCTTTTTACTACTCAAAGCCTTCAATCTCCAAGTGAAATGAATAATCCTATGAACAATCTGTTTAGGCTCAGCTATACAATCATTAAAAATAATCTGATTCCTACACCACCAAATGCACCAACAAGTAACCAGCCAAAACAAGCAAGCAGATAAACCAGGAAAAGAAGAATTTTTCCAAAGAAGGAATGAGTCAATATAGCATGACGAAGAAGGAACATGAACGCCAATCCAAGATTCAACATCCCGCCAAATTGATTTAGCTTTAAAACAAGAGACGAAGAGATGATGATTGTTTTCAACCACCTGAAAGCAAAAGACACAAACTGTTTCATAAGGATATCAACAACTTAATCTTTTAAATTTAAGAATGGGTTAAATATGTTTTTCGTCCCTATAAATATTCCAAACTTTGTGTTTCGTCCCTTTAAAATTTTTGTTTAAAGAATAGTCCCTCAAAAATTTTCCGTCCACAAATTTCATCCCTGTCGTCTATTTAAGCTAAAGATTGCTGACGTGGAGGTTGATATGTCATTCATTTTTATTTTTATTAATGTTTTTGCTGATGTAAGTATGCCACACATTGCCACATAATGTAAGTTGTTTGCATTCGTATATAGGATGAATTTTCACATTACGTTTACATAACCCTAGATTGACTCTTCCCTTGCCAAACATTAACATTGTCACTGCGCAAAGGTCTTCTGCTCTATCTGGTTCTTAAGGTGAGCTCAAAAAAGTTTCATTTTCAACCGTTTCTTTTTCAAACCCTAAAGTCTGTTTCGTAACCTTGTTTTATTAACATTGTTTTGCAGTTTTTGCATTTGAGTTGCATTGTGGTCCCAACATTCTTTTTTGGAAGTTGCTGCAAATCCGTGGTCCCTCGACAACGAAACTTGAGGTAGGTCCACATGTTCTTTATTAGAATCTGTATTATTGAAGTTTGGTATATGTATAGTATTTAAATGGTAGTGTATTCATCATTGAGTTGTAAATTATTTTGTTTACTATATATGTTCTGTTTTTAGGGTTTTTTGTTGTGGTTCCATCATTGACTGTAAAAGTATTTTCAACATGTAGGGATGGGGGTGGTTTTTAAAGTAATATTTTTCACTAAGAGTTCTTTTGTAAAAGACCCTATGCTAAAGTATGTGGGTGGGGAGGTATACGCCTTTAATGGGCAAGACAGTCAAAGTTGGTCTTTTTTTATGCTTGTGATTTAATTAAGGGGATGAATCCTGGATTTGAATATAATAGTGTTAGGATGTGGTGGAAACATGATGAAGGTACCTTAAAGAGTGATCTAAAACCATTTAAGGATGACTGTGATGCTTTTGGGATTGGTGCTTTTATGAACGAAAGCAAGGATGATGTTGAAATATACACTGAAAAGATACCTAGTAAGGGGGTTGAAACCTTTATGGAGACTGCAAGAAGGAGGAACAAATGCCCAAAATTTGAAGTTAAGGTTGATTCTGGTTCAGAGGATGAGAGTTCTAGTGATGAGTCATTGAAAGATATTAAGTTTGAAGATAGTGAAGAGGATAGGATGAATCCTATTGATGAGGGTTTTGATGATGGTATTAATGTTCAATTTGATAGTATCCCATCAAATGTACATGCTCAAGATGATGTGGCTGGTTCTAGTGAGGTAGTTAAGGAAAGCTTGATTACACCAGAGATGGACAAAGAACATGTAATTGAAGATGAGTATTTAGTTGATGAGCTTGATAGTGGAGCAGAAGATGATAGTGATGATGATATAACAGGTGTTGTTAGGTATAATGATTTTGATGGTATTACAAAGGATTATAAGTTCAAGGTGGGAATGGAGTTTTCATCACTTAGGCAGTTTAAGAATGCTATTTTGGAACATAATGTCCTGAATGGGAGGGATGTTAGATTTGTGAAGAATGATGTAGTGAGGTGTAGGGTGGTTTGCAAGGAGAAATATCTATGTGATTACACTGTCCTTTGTAGCAAGGTGTTGACATCTACCACCTTTAGAATTAAGACATTGTTTGATATGCATAAGTGTGGAAGACAGTTTTTTAACAAAAGTGCAAAGGCCGACTGGGTTGCAAAGGTGATTGTAGATAGGATGAAGAACAACAATAAAATGAAGTTGAATGAGGTGATTGCTGATGTTAGGGTTAGATATGCTACTGAAATACTAGGTTGTAGGGCTTTTAAGGCAAGACAAATTGCCAAGAGGATTGTGGAGGGAGATTGTAGCAAACAATATATGGAGAAGAAGTAACACAAACCATAGATGCAATTTATGTTTTGAGCTTGGACACAACAAAAGAACATGCAAGAAAAACAAGCAGATTGTGCTTCTTCCATCAGGAAGTACCAATGCTGCAAGTCAAGGAATGACCAATGTTGCAAGTTCAGGAGTGCCCAATGTTGCTAGTTCCGGAGTGCCCAATGTTACAAGTCAAGAAATACCAACACAAGCTAGTCATTCAAGTCAAGTCAGAAAGTCACCTAAAAAAAGGGTATTGTCATATTTTCTTTATTTAGATTCTTAGATTGTATATATAGTGATTGTTATTTTAGATTGAATATATTGTGATTGGTTTTGTGACTGTTACCTTCAGGGGAGGCCTAAAGGAGCTACTACCAAAGGAACAACTAAGGAACCTAAGAAGTCAAAGATTAAGGAACCAAAAGCACCCACTGTCAAGAATGGAACTGATGTTATCAATGAAACTGATGTTGTCAATGCTGAGTATATGAAGACTACAACAGATGTTGTACCTGATGTTGTGGTGACTCATCCCATGGAGAGTGCAACTAAATCTGCAAAAACACATGTTGTGGTGACTCAGCCCAAGGAGACTGCACCTAAACCTGCTCAACCTGATGCTGTGGTGACCCAGACCAAGGATACTGCACCTAAACCTGCTCAACCATGATGCTGTGATACCTGAGCCCATGGAGACTGCACCTAAACCTGCTCAACCTGATGCTGTGGTGACCCAGACCAAGGATACTGCACCTAAACCTACTCAACCTCATGCTGTGATACCTGAGTCCATGGAGACTGCACCTAAACCTGCTCAACCTGATGCTGTGATACCTGACCCCATGGAGACTGCACCTAAACACGCTACAAGTTTGGATGATACTCTGGAAGCATTGTTAAGGGGTGATGTTGTCTTAGACATTCAACCTTTGAAAGTTGACAAATCACCCCTCAAGGCAACTACACCAAAAACTATAGGTGCCAAGGTCTTCTTTGGAAAACAACCCAAAATTTGCAGAAGCAAGCCATTCAAGCCACCTAGTATTAGAACAGTCCTTTCAAGACCATCATGCAGTGAGCCACTAAAGTTTAAAACCCAGAGCAGGTACAAGACTCAATCTGAGGGTTCAGTTGAAAAGAGGCAGTCTGATAGGCTAAGAAGTTTGAAGACCAAGAACATACCCAGCCCTGGGAAGAAAATTGATGATCCAGTTGTTATACCTGAAGTAGACTGATGACAGGCCATCTGTTTTGTTTTCATTGTTGTGACTTTTGTTTATGTAATGTTGTTAAGTAATCTGTTTATATTGATTGACTAAGTTGTTTTGTTAAGTACTCATTTTGGACATGTTTTGTTAAGCTCAAGTCATTCTGTATCCCTTGTGATTAAATTCTATTTTAATATATTCTGTTTTCGTGGATCAACTTAATGTCAATGATGTCTATTTTAATAGATTATGTATCAATTTACATGATGTCAATTTATATTACGTATCAAGTGAGAATACTGTCTATTTTAACTCATTATTTCAACTAATTTCAACTAATCTTGATGCAAACTCCCTTTTGTAATGTTTTTGGCCGCCTAAGTTCGCATAGCGAAAGAAAGTTCACTATGCGAACTCCCTTTTCTTCTCCTTTAAGATTTGAACTTTCAAACCGCCTTTCAGGGGCCGCCATACTTCGTTATGCGAAGTAAAGTTCGCTTCCTTTCGCTTCAAGCGAAGATTTCCATTTTGGTTCTGTTTTGAGTTGCTGAGTCTCGCCTTTTCTCGCGTTGCGACCTTCGCTATGCGACACATAGCGATCTTCAAGCGACACCTTTCGCTTTCTTTCGCTTCATGTTGCTTCAAGCAAAGTTTGATTAATTCGATTCTGTTTTGTTCTGCTTGGGCTCGTTTCCTTTCGCATAGTGCTGCTTCACGTAGCGAAGCTTTTGGTCGCGATGCGAAAGTTGCAGGGCATGAATCTTTCTTTCTTGTAACTGATGTGTTCTTTTGTTAATCCCTGCAAAACCATAACCATTCAAGAGTAATATCCTTTTGAATATTTTGTTAGTCAATTTTCATATTAAAAGTTAAAGGAAGCAAGCATTTCATTAGAGTTTTTGACAAAAGAAATATCAACTATTGAACTTCTATCAGTGGATCAACTGTTTATGTCAATGACTCTACACAACTGTAATCTTTTACATTAAGGGTTCATCATTTAATCATTTCATCAACAACTGTTTGTTTAGATTCTACAATACCAATTTCATTCCATTCATGAAAACCTTTGGTCATCAACAATTATATCATTTCAATTACATCAACAACCATTTCATTACATTAAGTAACCAAATTTTCATTACAATTTCATCAACAATAACTTCATTCCATTCATCAACCCAAAATTACACAACTACTAATTTCAACAGTTACACTTCATTACAATGAAAACATTAATCATCAAAGACACCACATCACATATAAGCTTTATTTTCCCAGCCAGTGCCTTTGCTCTCAATTTTGTTTGCAGCTTGAAATTCTTCTTCTTCGTACCTTTATACAACTCCCTGAGCAACTCATTTGTCTCTACTTCTTTAATCCTATACTTCTCTGCTTGTTCATTGTCATTAACATCTGAATCGAGGAGATCTTCATCCCAAACAAACAAATCGCAAGTTTCTTCAGTCTGCCAATAGGGGCATCTCCAGAAAAGCCTACCTTTGTTGCGACCATTTTTACAGACATATGATACCATACGAGCATGACAACCACAATTCCTTCCACGATGGATGCGCACAGTGCAACTAGACATGTTAATGTGTTTTGAATCACTTGTTCTTGAGCACGCCATCAAACAAATGAGAAATCAGACAAAATCAGACGAACACGAAATCAAACAAAGAACAAAGAAGAACAAAGGCGAAATCAGACGAAGAAAAATCAAAAGCCCAAGATGAAATTAGGTTTACATTTGAGAAAGAGGAAAATGATAGGTAAACAAAAGAGAAAGAGAAATTGAACTTAAAGCACTCACTTCAGATGATGCATCCATTCATCTGATGACGTGGACATTACAACATGTCCAATGATCTAAAACAAATGTCCAGTTCATCGTCCACGTCTTCCTCCGTTAAAATAAATAGACATCAGGGATGCAAATTGGGGACGAAAAACTTTAGGGGGACGAAACATTGAACTAAAATTTTAGAGGGACTAAATCTAAAATTTGACTTATTTACAGGGATCTAAAACATACATAACCCTTTAAGAATATCAAACTATTTTTAAACATATATCTTTATATTATAATATATAATCTCAAAATTTCAGATTATCAAACTGGAGCCGTCAAAATGGGCTAACCCACATGGGCCGGCCCACCAGGCCCTAAGAATCATAGGGCTTGAGCCTTAAAATTAGAGCCCATATTTTTCAGTGCCTTTTTAGCCCAGCCCTATAAAACCCGCTACCCATTAGGGCTAGCCCATATGGGCCGTGGGTAGCCCATTAGGCACATATCACTATAAATTTTAAAAAATTATACTAATGCTTATATTATCTTACTCCAAAATAACATATTGATTTTTCTCACCTTACTAAATTTTATATATATTCTATTCAATATTTCTCTTTTAAATATTATACATTAATATAATCAACACTCTTTTCTCATATTCTATTAGTTTCTCTTATGTTAAATATCCGAGTATTATTTTATACAATTTAGACATGTATTGTATTTAAAAACACATTATATTATTGATAAAAGATAATATAGTATTTAAAAATGTATTATGTTTAAAATAATATAATTTTTAATTTTCTTTATAATAAATATCATGGCATTTTTATTTTTATTTTTTTATTAAAAAAAACCCATTTAGGGCTGGGTAGTCCAAAACCTATCTAGGGCCGGACTCAGGTAGTAATTTTCGAGCCCACATTAAAAATGAGATTTTTTAACCTAACCCTAAAAAGCCCGAGCCCATTAAGACCGGTCCGTTTAGGATCAGATAGCCCATTTTGACAGCTTTATATCAAATATACCTTAGTATCTCCGATATAATATTTCTTTAAAAAATGTATATTTAAACAAAGGTAAGAAATATATAGTATTACTCAAGAATTTATATTGCTTTAAAGCTTGCGCCTCTTGATGAGTGGCCATGCAGAAAAAATAAAGATTCGTTTTCTGAATCAAACGGAAAGAGAGTGGTAGTCATTTAGTTTATCCTAGAAAAACAAACATCGTACTCAAAATCTATCGATGGTTCGACAACGCACACATAAAACAAACTGAAGAATCTATTGATATGATTTGATTGGAGAAAAAGCTAAACTAAACCATATTCAAAGGAACAAATCTTATGTATATGTAATAATGTGTACAGCTGAGGAATAGTAATAATGTGTACAGCTGAGGAATAATATGCACACTGCCAACGCCAAACGAGGTACAGTTGAATTAAATATCTATCTATCAAGAAGAATAGCATTTCTAGGAATATGGTTGATCCTCTTGTTGTTGGGAGTGTGATAGGAGATGTTTTGAACCCTTTTACTAACTCAGTATCTTTGAGTGTTGTCATCAATAACAAAGAAATTAGCAATGGCTGTCTTTTGAAACCCTCTCAATTACTATAATGCTTTTATAATAAATAACATTTTAAAAGAAATTAACTTAATTCTTTTAATTTAAATTTAATTAATTAATTAATTATATATCTTTATATAAAACACTATTATTTTCTCTGCTTATTTTCAAAATAACATATATCTTTTTTTATAAATGAACCATCATATAGATTAATTTATGTTTAATATATTTTATTGCAATATTTAACGAATTTAGTTTAATCTTTTAAAAATACAAATTTTGTTTAATTTAATTAATGATTTAACTTAATTAATTGATAATTTAATTTAACAACTTAATTTTAATTAATAATATATGCAGATGAAAAAAAATGAAAATTTAAAAATAAAAAAGAAAAAAATTGTAATTTAATGGGTAAAATGGTGACTTACCTCATAGTTAGGTTCATCTTTGGATATAAGGAATTTAACCCAAATTTATCTGTTATAGTCATCAACAATGACTAATCCATATTTCTTCTATTGATTGAATGAGTCCCAATAAGACCAAATAAATTAATGTGAAGTAATTCTAAAGGTCTAGAGTTTGAGACAATATTTTTTGATTTAAAAGAAGCTTTGTTAATATTTCGTACTTGACATGATCCACAAAGAACATCTGAGTGGTATTCAGGATCTAGCAGTCCTTTAACAAGTTGTAGCTTGCTAAGTTTAGAGATCAATCTCCAGTTAGCATGACCTAACCTTCTATGTTAGACTCATTTTTCATCACTCACTGACATAAAGCAAACAACCTTCTGATAAGTCAATTCATAAAAATTAATTTTATAAACATTTATCTTCCTTTTACCTTTGAATAAAATGAATTTGTCAGACTCATTGATAAACAAAAGTTCTTATTAAACAAGACTTCATAACCACTGTCACAAAATTGACTTATGCTCAGAAGGTTATGCTTGAGTCCACGTACTAACCAAAAATTATTGACAGTGGTTAAGGAGTTACCAATAATGCTCATACCATTGATCTTCCCTTTCTATCCTTCTCCAAACCCCACACTTCTTTCCTTTTTCAAAGTAAGGTTTTGGAACACATGCCTTTCTCCCGTCATATGATGTAAGCAGCCACTGTCCAGGTACCATGATTGTTACCTTGTTTCTCCCTTTTGGCATATCTGCAGCAAACACAATCTCAGATTTAGGTACCCATAATCTTATGGGTCCTCTTTTGTTAGTTCTGACAAGCTTCCTTTTATTTGAGCCTTAGATTTGTAATAAGGCTTTGGATCATTCAAGACTTTATATTTTGAAGTCTGTTGTCTCGGATTATTCGTAGTCATAGGATCAGGACCTTTTAGAGCCTTATAAATTGATGTCTTAGGTTCTAACTTCTTCAGAACCTTTGACTTTGAGGTTTCAGGTTCTGATTTTTTTAGAACCTTTGACTTTGGAATCTTTGGCTATGAATTTTTCAGGACCTTTAATCTTGAGATCTCAGATTCTGATTTCTTTAGAACCACTGATTCTGCAGTTATAGGTTTTGATTGGTTTGAAACCTTAGCTTTACTAGCAGGCACAAAATGCGAGTGCAACCCTTTTTGAGAAGAGCTTGAAGAAGAAGGGTTTGATGGTTTCATCAAGATTTCAGTCCTTGGGTTATAAGGCTTTTTATAATAGCCAAGACCTTTTCCTTTTCTCCTACTTACACCATAGATCATGGATGTATGTTTGGTTCTATTAAAGCCAGATATGACAAAATCTTGAAGAGCTAATTCATACTTATCATTAGGTTTGTCAGACATATCTTTTGTTAAAGCAATCTAATCTCTTTCAAGCTTCTCAATATTTTCTTTAGAGAAGTTTAGTTCATCTCTTATAAGACCATATTGCCTTTTTGTAATCTTCATATGTCTAGCTTTCTGCTGGCATCTTTCCACAAGATATTGACATAAAGTAATTAAATCAGATTTAGAAAGTTTAGAAAATACCTCTTTTATACCCTCTGAATTTGAGTCTGAGTTAGCTTTTAATTTTGAATCTGAGAATGTTGAAGCAACCAAGGCTAGGTTGGCTTCTCCAGCTTCTTATTTGTCATCAAGTTCATCCCATGTTGCCATGAGAGTTTTCTTAAATTTACTTATGAAATTACACTTCAGGAACTTTTCCTTTTTGGCTTTGTCCTTCTGAAGATCGAGACATTCATCAACGAAATGATTAGGCTTCAGAAAGTTAAAACAACCTTTCTGGTCATCTTTGTTTTCTTTGGAGCTTGTTCCTTTGAAACCATATTTTTTACCAGAGAACCTCTTATTCTTGTTGGCAAGATACTAAAATCTTTTTATGATGAATGATATTTTATCATCATCAAAATCTTCATCAGAAGCTTCACATGAGTTGCTTCTTTGTGCTCCTTAGTGTGAGAAGATTTCTCAGGTCTCCCATTAGATTTCAAAGCCAAATACTTTGATTTTTTGATTCGTTCTTCATCTCCATTGAGTTCTAACTCATGACTTTTGAGATTACTTATCAGACTTTCAAGATTGATTTTGTTAAAGTCTCTTGCTTCCTTGTCACCTTTGGTTTGTATCTGACAGGAAGATCAGAGGTGGTGTAGCTTTTGTTTAGAACCTGAAGCCCATACGCAAGTATTTGAAACCTGGAAAGTATGGTTTCAATACTCTCATCATTTTCCATTTTGAATATTTCATAATGTTGAACCAACAAATTAGCCTTAGCTTCTTTGAACTGATGATTTCCTTCATAAGTGACACATAAAGATTCAAAGATGGTTTTGGTAGCTTATTTGTCAATGATCTTTATGTACTCTGAGTTAGGTAGAGATTCCACCAGCATACCCATCACTCTATGATTCTTTCTATAGACCTTTTTCTTAGCATGTGTCAGATTTTTTCTATCATCACCATACCAACTCCATTAACTTCAAAGTTGATTCCATCTTAAAGAATATCCTATAACTCATCATAAATTCCTATGATATGGGTGTACATTTTGCTTTTCCACCAATCAAACTCAGTGGAGTTACCACTGAATGTTAGTGGTCTAGCAATGTAATTGTTTTTATTATATGTACTTTGATCATGGTTATTATTACCACGAGGAGTACCACCATCAGGACTAGTTATCTGAGGATCATACATTATGAAGGATGATTTTTTCTCTGGATCTTTTATGTACCACTGTTAAGTGTTATAGCACAGACTGTGCTCTGATGCAAACTGAAGGAGAGAAAAATACACAAGAAGGGGGGTTGAATTGTGTATGCAAAGTCTTTTTCACTTCGAATAACAACTTCAAAATTTGAACAAGTACAGAGTCTGATCAGAGGTGTTAGCAGTGAAATAAAAAGCAATCAGAAGCAAGAAGTAAAGTAACACGCAGAGTTATACTGGTTTCTCTCCTAAATTGATAGTAGTACAGTCCCCTTGTACCAACAATAGATTTTCATTAATATCAAACTAATTACACTTTGCTTAAGCAAACTAGCAAGAGACTTCAACGGCTCAATCACACAAGAAAGAGACTTCCACTCAAGTAACCTAGCAAGTGACTTCTACTCAAGCACACAAGCAAGAGACTTCCACTGCTCAAGCAAACCAGCAGGAGAATTTTGTTGCTCAAGCTAACTAGCAAGAGACATCCTCTACTTTAAACAAACAGTTTAGTAGAATAGTTAACAACTATACTTGGTGTTTAATCAGAAGTATAGAAGTATTACAACAACCACAAAGGTTTTTAACACTTAATATTTCTAAGATAAACAAAGATAAGAAATCTTAAGAACTTATGCAACAGTCAGTTATAAAACTTTAGCTCAAAGTTATGCTCAATGTTGTTTGATTGTAGTGTTGTAACCCTCTTTCAAATCTTCAACTCCCTTTTATAGAGGCAGAAAAAGAGTCATTAGAAGGTGCTTGCATAAGATTTCTTTGTTGACAAGCAGTTCAAGAGAGACGTTGGAGGATGAAATCGGTTAATATCGTTGTCCATTTAGTAATAACATTGTCCATAGAGTCTTTCTAATGCTAGGTATCTACCAAAAGGTTGAAGCCAACTTAAGAGTTCACATCACCATTCCTTGAGCCTTGCACAACAAAATCCTAGTAAACTTTTTTAATAATCTGGCATTCGACAAGATTGGTTTTATTTGGAGATAGATTACGGATCAAAAGCTGAGCACCTTTAGCTGAGGACTTCAGAGTCTGAGTTGTCACCAGAAGTCAGGATAGCTTGATCAGATTTCGTCTTTCAGAAACTGATATATCACGTTCAGAGTCATCAGATTATGATCCTTCAGAATCTGTATCTTTTAGCTTCTCTACATATACTTTCATCAGGGTAAATTATGAGTTGAATTTTAAGCTTATGATCCTGCATACTCGAACATATGTTAGTATACCCAATTGTTCTTTAAGTCCTTTGTTATCATCAAAACCTAAGGGATATAAAGAATTTTTTTTCCAACAGAACCCACATTGGGATTGAAACATGATTTTTGAGAGAAGAAAGATGAATATGCTGATGATCAACTTGCTCTTAAAGCTTTCTCCTCAAGAAAGGATCAATATCTCACACATGCATTGAAGATTGATAATGAGCTCAATAACTTCTTCTTCATTCTCCAAGCAAATTGTAATACCCTAAACCTTGTAACTTATAAATAAAGCATTAAACGACAATTCAAGGTGTCACCAATAGACAATCCTTCGAAACTCATCAAATCAATTGAAACTACGCAGCGAAAAAACATTTTTTAACACAACTTCATAAGTCATTTATAATATCCAAAATAAAATAAAAACAAAATCAACTTCGAAAACATAATAAATCTGTCCCCGATGTAACACGATCAGAGCAAAAACCACTAATGTAATATTAACAAATAAAAGAAAGCAGAGAGTAGCTCCAACAAGACACCTTCCAACACACAACAACAATGATCACTCCTGAGTATCTGTAAGATGTCCACGGTGGAGAATATGGAGCAAAGGAGGTGAGAAACAACAAATCAATATAAACTGTGTAAAGAATGCTAATGTACAGAATATACAACAAGCACACATTCATTACACAATCAACAACAACATAGTCTCACACTCATTCATAAAAACATTTACACATTCACAACCAAATAATAACATCAAGAACACTCAACAACATATGCAAATATGTATACAATGTACTCCATAACTGACACATTATGCATGCGGTACCATTCAAGAACACTCAGGTTCGTCTCGCTCCCGATCCCCACCAAAGGATCGGAGCACACCAAATCGTTATCATCATCATAAGTAACACTTCACAAGCTCCCTTATGGAACCAGTTACTTGCTCCTGATCCCCACCATAGGACCAAAGCACCCCAAAGTTTTTTACCATCACCGAAGGTAACACTTCACTAATTTCACATTAGAATTAGCTAGTCACTCCCGATCCATACCATCAGACCAGATCCAACCAATACTGGACCAAAGTCTGTACACCATGATATATGACTCTCAACAACATGAATTTTCACCATAAAGTTTAGCGAAATAATCACCATGCATATTTCACTGTTTAAGCACAACATCACTCGTCATACGCAATAATTAGTCAATGTTACGACATTTAACACACAACAACAATTAGCAGCAACTCAATGTTGAAGCGGTAAAGCGGCAAGCAACAAAAGTTTTTGGAAGTATTTTTTCGAGAATTTATCGTGTCCACAGAGATCGGTGCTATTGAACTGCCGTTCGACAAGTCTCGCGTTTATGGGTTTGGATTAAATTGGTTAAAGTAAAAGCAGAAAAGTAAATATGAACATAAAAAGAATTCATTCTTCAGAGAGAAGAAACTTATCCGGTATGCATATAATCCACTCCTCACAAACTTAAACCTATCGACCAGTTATACTCAACCTACAACACTCCTCAATATCATCCAGCATCGCTCACAACAGTGTCCATCTCTGACACACTGAGCTAAGAGACAACCGTATTACTCTCGTCAACACTCTCGCACCCGACTCAAACAACACTGAGGCATTAAGCTCCGATACCCATAAAGATTTTTAGCTCTAAATCTATCTCTAGCATCCAGAAACTAACAGATAATCATCCCTAATCAAGGTATGTGATGTTTATCTCTAACACAACCCAAACCCCGAGCATAAAACAAAAAATCAAGGACAATCACCGTTAAAGATTTGTAAATCAGATTTTATACAACGCCATGAGCGATAAATATACATAAGATCAAAGTAAATACATAACAAATGAAGAATACACAAAGAAGAAGAGAAATTAACCAAAAATCTCCAGGTTTGTCAGCGTCGATCGATGATCAATCCAACCCGGATCATCCATATGCAAGCTCCAATGTTGTTTTCAAGCTAAATCTACCAAAAAATGAAAGTTTGATGCATTGGGAACAAATCTTACCCAACCATCCTCTAAAAAATGTGTTTTTAGCCCTTAAATGGTGTTTCTGTCAGTCCGGATTCGCCCGACAAAGTTCTGGTTCACCCGACGAGCTAAGGCGTCTTATTCTGGACTTTTTTTTTCACGTTTCTGTCTATCTGGCTCGCTTCTGCCTCGCCCGGCGAGCACGGGGCGAGAGCAGACAGACATCATTTTCTGTTTTCTTGTTTCGGCCATAACTTTTGTACCGTTACTCCATTTTTCGCCCGGTTCGAAGCGTTGGAAAGCTTATTCAATGCTCTTTATGAATATGACAAGATATCCTTGCTTGAATTCCTGTAAAAATAAATGGAAAATAATTAAACTCAATGATATTTACACAATAACGCAATATATACACTATAACGTAAAGTAAACGTATTTACAAACAAAGCGGGGTTTATTCAAACGATATTAACAAAAAGTATCGATAAGTGCAACAAAATTTATATACAAAAATAGCTACAATTTGCACTTATCACTCAACAAATGCAACTTCATAAGCATTTATTCATGTTAATTCACCAAAACAACAACACATCATTGGATAAACACAACGATTCGCTAACCAATCATACAAGTCATCATAAACATTACTACAGTAGGCTCACAAATATAACTCAAACAACTCACGAAGCATCACCATGAGGTAGCTCTGCGCGTTATATTTCCAATGCTTCGAACGATGTCTCATTTGGACTTACGGAATAGAAGTTACGACCAAAATCGACAAGTGGATCAAACAACCAAAACAGGGACCAATTGATTGACACAGGGGACTAATCAATTATCCCAAAGCTAGTGACTTACTTTTTTTCGAAATTCTAATGGACCAATTGATTACACCTTGCAATCAGTCGATTGTTCCTTTGCTTTTTTCATTTTTTTGAGTGAACCAATCAATTGCTTAAGGAGGCCAATCGATTAGTCTATGCTGATTTTGCCAAGAAACCCAATTTTCACGCACATTAAGTATTTACTTTATCATTACCTCTATTCATCCATCCAACAATTCATACAAATTCAAGAGACCCAAAACATGATTATTAATAGTGAATCGTATCATCATAATAATCACATATACAACACCTATTTTCATCATAATCTGTAGCATTTCATCATCAGTCATGAATAAAACTCAAGCTTTCACGCCTTCATCAATGGTAGAACCTCATACATACAGATTCATGATAATTTAACATGGATTCAGTCATAGCAACACATATAAACACAAGATCAACCAACAAATTTCTAGAATTTCATCACATAACAATTCATCAAAAGAAAACACTAGAAATCTAATGAAAATAAGGACTTCTCATCTCTACCCCATCATGCCATTACACACATATTGGTAGCCTTTTCCTACCTTAGATTTCAAGCAACGATGATGAATTGAACAACTTATATGGATTCTTCTTCCCAATCCTAGCTCTTCTTCCCAAAAGCCATTGGTTCTCCTTTGCGTCTTATTTTCTCGTAGTGTCAATTGTTTCTTTAAAACCTAGCTTCCTCCCATCTTTTAGAATTTATATGGTTTCTATTTATTTTCTTAAAATTATAGTTTTTGTCCAACTTATTCTCAGATTTTCTCCTCTCACCTCATATTTTCTTCAACTCACACAAATGACTCACATCTCCTATTTCACCAATTTTCTTATTTTATTTCGAATAGTAATTAAAAATCTAATTATTCTAATCATTTTCTAATTTATTATACCTTCTTACCACACCCTACTACCACTACCACACCCCAACAACATATAGTCATATAATTTTATTTTAAAAACACACCAACATCAAATAATAAAATAAAATAAATCCAAATAATTCAATTAAATAATTTAATCAAATTTAGGGTGTTACGACTCTCCCCCACTTATAGAATTTTCCACCTAAAAAATTATCTGAAGGAAAGAGAGTCGGATACAACTCTCTCATCTGACTATCCAGCTCCCAAGTTATGCTTCCACCAGCTGGTCCTCCTCATACTACCTTCACCAAGGCAATCTCCTTACCACACAATTGCTTCACTTCCTGATCCTCTATCTACATGGGCGACGCCTCAATAGTCAAGTTATCTCTCACTTGTATACCGTTCACTTGGATCACATGAGATGGATCCAGAATGTATCTCCTAAACTGAGACACATGAAACACATCATGAAGATTAGGAAGCGGCAATGGCAAGGCAATCTGATAGGCCACCTCTTATATTCTGTGCAAGATCTGCTATGGACCAACAAAACATGGCGTAAGCTTTCAAGACTTTAAACCTCGACTGTCGCACCCTAATTTTTGACCCTAAGATCCCCACCTTGTTCTTTGCATAGCATATTAGGTCAATCATTTCATGCATAACTAACCGCTTTATCTAGCTTTGTCTATTTGTTTCTCTTTTAAGGACAAGTGCTGCTGCAGAAGGCTCAAAGACTTGAAGGTTGTGTTGTGTGTGTGTTTGTGGAGGTCCCCTAGTCCTTGCAAGATGTGTGTGGATTCCTGTGAGATTATACCTTTTCCCTTTCTGGTCCCTAAGCCACTACCAAACCTTTCTTCCTTCAGACTCCTCGGTTCTCCCCCCACAGAAGATTAAGTCCTTATACCCTCTGATATGGAATTTGGTACCCTAAGGCAGGTCACTGGTTGTTTGTCAAAGGTATATTATGAGATGTTCCCCCCCCCCTCTGTAAGCTCCTCAAGGCTGAGTTGGTTCCAGTTTGAAGCTCTTTGCTTTCAAGAGGAATTTTATATTCTTGAAGCTGTCAAGCATTCTTCAAGCAATTTTGAAGACCAATGGGAAATTAAAGGTTCAAGATGTTTTGACCAATGTGGAAAGATTGAATCCTTAAGTTTCGTCAATAAAGGAATGAAATGTTATAACCGGTTTGGTTGGAATTTTTTTTTAGCCCCTAACATTACATCGAACTTCCGCAAAGGCTTAGTTCTTATACTTTTCAAAACCCTTGGAAGTACATAAAATATTGTTTACAAAAACTCAATTTCATTTTGAAGTCCCAAATCCAAGTTCAAATTGCAAAGAAAGTTCAATTTAGTTCGAGGTTTTGGATTTAGATTAAGGTCTTAAGGCTTATTTGGTCTCTTTTCGAGTTAAGATATGTTTAATTCAAAAGGAGTTCGTGACAAAGTTGGACACACTTGCTTTAATTTTAGTTTCATGTTTGCTTCAAGGCCACTTAATCAATTATCTTTGAAGGGTTTGTATATAAAGCATACAAGGTTTCAAAATTTAGTTCAATTTCTGTATTGAATTTCTAAATCATGTTCAAGTATTTTCATGAGGGTCATGTTACATTGGTTCTTCCAAGTGAAGCTCAATTTTAAAAAGAAAGATCCAAGACTACAAAGTACGAGAAAGGGTCCAAGTTATAAAAGCAAGGAGTCTTTTCTTTCCATGATTCTTCTCTCACATTTCAATTTGAAGATGTAAGGTTCTATTTCCAATCACCAGTATAAGTTATCATGAAAAAATTTCAAGATTGTACAATTTGGTTCCAAATTCAATACTTCTTTGAAAGGTTCACATGACCTAGAATAATGGAAAGGGATGCGAACAAGGTTCATAACAATTCCAAAGACAACACTTGTATTTTAAACTACAATGAAAGGTCAAATTAAATCAAAGTTTACATAAGAGATATAGTAATCTAAGGACTGTCATTTTACAAGGAGGGAACGAAGCACCACCATCTTCAAATAATCACAATAGCCGGTCATCCTAAAAGTTGTTCCCCGCTGCTTTCTCCATTTACGCGTGGGCTGCTGCTCATATCTTGTTGCTCTCCTTTCCAGTTTGATTCCTTCAAACAAAAAGAACTTAATACATTTAATTATCGTTCTAAAACCGTTACAATGCAAATTTAAATTATAATTCAGTTTCAGTAATGTATTGATAACTAACAGCAACATAGAAGCCTTGAAGCCATGACCCAAGCGCTTTTTGAAGCTTTGAAAAATCTCATGCTACTTGCCGACACAATACCAAGACATGACCCACGATACTCGCTCACAAACGGAAAACTTGCCAGAGACTATTCTCACACGAGCTCTTAGCTGCTACAAATGGCAATGATACGCCTGAAGCCTTAAAGGCCACTTACATCACCCTCCGCTTCTAGCCTCCATAAGAAATTGTGAGACAAGATTCCCAACACAATTGTTAGGCCATCTGAACCTGTCCAACACAAACATTTGCAACAGAGGTCAACAGGGATCCAAACTCAGAATTTCAAGCAAAATCTCAAAGAGGAAACGATAAGTCTGCGAGACATAAACCTCCATGGGACGCGGTAGTTCAATTCTTGATGGCTATGGACCCAATGCTTGATCAACTGCATCTCAAGTCATAGCAAAGTTGCTAGCATTGCATTACCCCAAACAAGGACCCATTTCCTTACTTCCATTCTACTGCAGTACAAAGGAATCAACATGAATTTGCAAGATTTCCAATTGAAGGGTGCATACAAAACCGAAACAAATATATTAGCCTCATACAATAATTTTGAAAAAAGACGAATTCATAATTTCGGTCCATAAATCAAGCACACAGCTGCCAAGTAATGGTGAGAACGATATGAAATTAAGAGCAGCCACCTCAATCCCACAAGCCAAAGTTGGTAAGAAACGTGGACGTAGAAGGCTCTTGGTCAAATGGAGTGCACATTGATAGGGGCGTCTGCTATGACTTTACCGCCCTGTCAGGAAAGCTTGGCATCCTTGGAAATCTACATGAAAAGAATGTACCAGTTCAGATCCTCCACTGTTTAAAATGCAACATAGGTCATATAATAGGATCAATGTTAAGTTCGAGTACGTTTTGGAAGAGACAGTTAATTAGAACTTTGACAGCAACATTATGGAGCACATGGATTTTGTAGTGCACAGCCATTAATAATAACATTAAGAAAGAAGTAGAAATCGAAGACTGCTTACACATAGAATTTGAACAGAATAAATCGCCCTCTTGGGTATTTTGGCAGTATGCACACACGGAAGTACCCCTGCAGCAGGATGTTAACACTGCACATTCAGCTTCGAAACAAATTAAGAGGAGCATGAGGGAGTTGACAAAGTTTGAAGAAAGTCCTGGTGAAGAAAATGAAGTAACGTTTCAAGATGATTCAACCTACACCGCAGTCAATAGAGAAAGGAAAAAGAAGAACATGAAGGACTATATCCAAACGAGTACCCAAACATCAAAAGAATACATATCAAAATCTTTCATTTCCATTGATTACTGTTTTGAAAACTTCCCAATTATGTCTCAGACAATTTTCAAGACATAGTAAAAACCTTCTAAAACTAAAATAACATGTTCTAGACAGATTTTAAAAACTTTCCTTTCACAAAAAACATGTTTCCAAATGGAATAAAGCACATTCAAGCATGATTCAAACTTCAGCCTATAAATACACATACTCATACTCATCAAGGGGGAGACAAAAAAAAAGCCAGTCACTCAGTCATATACAAAAGGTATCCCTCAACAAAAAATTTCATCAACACAACCATCCGCAAATCCTACATAGAAATACACCAACTCATCCAATCCATCATAAACCAGAAAACAATTCATCGTACCATCAGACCAAACATCAACTCTCAATAAACATACGCAAATCTTAGACGAGCTCAGTATACACACAAATTCTCCAAACACACCACTCAACAAACCAAGAGTTCCAGAAACTCACCGAGCAACAACATACACACACGCAGGGACGAAAATCAATAGCAGCAACATCACATACATTCAATAATTCACAACATACCAACATATCACCAACACAAACGGAGAAATCAACACGAAGACGCAGAGTAAATCAACAAACAACACGAAAAAGGAAGAATTCATCAAAAGGAGGAACGCGGCGTATCTTCGACAGAGGTTTCGCTTGAGGTCTCGACCGCTTCTCCTCACCGTCAACAACCGACGACCGGGCTTCTCTTTTTTTTTTTCGTTTTCGCATTTTACTTTGCTCCGTTTGTAACGTGTAATCATCAGTTATAATGAGAATGATGGGGGCTGGGAATCGTGGGGTTAGGGTCGATTGATTGTTTGATTGCGAGAGAGAAGAGAAATTGAGAGAGAAATTGAGAGGGAAAAGACGAGTGAGAGATGAAGGTGATGGTGGCGATTAAGGGTTTTCGAACCCTAATGTTGAGAGAGGATGAGAAGAAGAACGAGTGAGGAGAGTGAGAGAGTTGTGGTTTTGTTATTGTTTTAATCGTATGCACGCTACACACCGTATCACCATGCACCCTCACGTCTTTTCAGCTTGATCACTATGCACACACATCGTACGGTCACGATCTGAGGTCTACCATAGGCTCTCTCCCTGTCACGCACCAGACCCCTCCGTTTTTTATTTAACTCTAATCTAATAATAACTTTTCCTTTTAATATAACCAATGAAAGTCTTTTTTTTTGTAAAATCTTTTTAGTAAAACTTTCGGTTTAAAGTATAAAATTAAAACTTTTTTATAATAACTAAAATTAAAACATTTAATAACAATTAAATTAAAACCTTATTTATAATAACAATTAAAGTAAAACCTTTTATAACTTTAAATTAATCTTTTAGAATAAAATAATTTATAAACACACCCCTAAGACAATTTTCAGAATGTAAGTTTTTTAGTATATCTTTTTAAATATAATCTCTAAAATAAAACATCATTCTTTTTTTAAAATATAATCTCTAACATAACTTCTGAATAAATTAAAATTTAATCAAACTCTTTTTTTCCTAATAAATCGTCCCCCGCTAGAACCCCTCGAGCTTTGAGTGAACGCTTGTATGTTTATCTTGCCTCTTTTGTCATCATTATGCTTTACTATTACTTGTTGAATTTATGTTATTACTCAAACCTTTTCAAAAATTGAAAAAATTCTCGATCCAACGTCGAGCCCCTTTTCTACCTATATAAGTCGATCGCCTTAGGGCATCGCATTCGACCTACCGATCACTGGACACAAGTCTAGCATCACTTTGCTAGCACCCTCGCCTAAATAACAATAATCTAATCGCATAAAATATCCAAGGGAAAATCTCATGCATGATAACCATGTTATTGTGCATGGTGCACATCATTTGCATCATAATCGACACCTTAAGATTATCTTAGACAACTTAGGATAGATTTCCTAGGTTAGTCCCCCACAAATTTTGATTATTTAATCAAACTTTAGCCCACCTAATTCTCCACACAAGAGAATCAGATGTTAATCATCTCAAAGAAAGGGACATACAATCCCATACCCCACAAAATTCAAACATTTCCAAAAGTGTGGTGGTCTTTCTTAAGATGATGACTCATCTTCCTCTCCTAAACCTTTAAACAAATTTAGTATCCTTAATAAGGAACTACACGTGCTCTGATTCCCTCCTGATAGGATATGTAGGTACAAGATGCAATATCTTGTCGAGCACACCTAGGAATAAAAATAATAAATTACCTACCCTTAAAACCTTAGTAAAATAGATAACAGGTAACATAAAATAAATCAAGAGGTTTCTGTAGAGTACTACAGATATCTAGGATGCTAACACCTTCCCTAGGTATAACCAAACCCCGAACTTAGAATCTTAGTGCATTTGCATTGCATTGTGGGAATTCGGTTTTTCTCCCTTCCCTTGGATAAAATCAAAGACCGGTGGTGACATTAAAAATGCGATCCTAGTTAACAAATAACTATGGTATCTAATTTTCATTGCGACAGAATTGGCGACTTCACTGGGGACTCTCATAAGAGGGTACCCCCTAACTTGAATCTTTTTTATCTGTTATATATATTTGTTTTGCTGTTTGGAGGGGTTCTTGAGTGGTGAGAGTCCTAGACCCGGACTTGAGTGAATTATAGGAGATGATATGGTCAAGGGTACTTTGACGGAGTCGATTCCCGAAAAGTCGAATTTAGAAAATCATCGCTCAGTTTAGGTTCTTTTGAACTTAATATTGTTTGAACGAGTTCATTCGTGAAAACGGTATTAACTTCGACCAAGAACCCTTAAGACTGAGGACCGTAGCACCTTTAACCCCACTTGGCCTTTTAGAATGTAGTGCGGTGACTATGCGGGAGTCTATTTCCAAATAGTTGTCACGCGATACTACACTCAGACGAGATTCTCTTGAGAATATTATTGAATACCAAGTGATTTGAGAAGTCGATAATATCCGAAAGATGGGTCGTAGACTCTGGGAACTTTTAGAACCCGTTCGGCAGGTACATTTGAAACCATACTACCTTATGGGATGGGTAGACCTTGACTCCATTCATGCTCCTTTGAACCTAGGACCCCTGTTTGTTTGTTTGCTCTGTGTTTTGTGCTTTGCCTTTGTGTTTGCATCCCTGCATTCATTAGCATCATATCATAAAGATTCATGGAACTTAGTCTCATTTGTAAACATCGTAAGAATATCATAGACTCTTAAAAAAAAAACATTGAAGTACTCTTACAATAGTCATAACTTGGACGATCTAAGGAGATTGGAGACCTTGCGGCCAGACAAAGAAGAATTCAAGACAAGATAAAAAGTTATTCTACTGCCGCCTACCATTATTCCTGAGGACTAGTTGGTGATACCTTATGAAGAATATTCTTAGCTGACCAAGTTACTATTTCAGGACAAAAGAATCCATTTCCTATCTTCGGTTAATATTCAAGCTAAGATTACTACGAAAGGAGAATTTCAAAAAAAAATGCTACTAATTACAAGAAACGGAAAGCTCAAGACGTCTTACCCCGTTCTAGTCATCAGTCAACACTTCGTCGACAAGCTTATTCTAGAAGAAGCTCAGTTGGAAGAAAGTCAAAGGACTCAAAAAAGGGACCGTTGGAAGAGTCTCCTTAGATCCATCATTATTAGCTTTTATTTAGCTTTACGTTATGTCTGTTGTAAGTCGTACAAATGCGTTTTAATTTTTGTTTTAAATCAATCATTTAGTATTCTGGTACTAATGACGGTAACTGTTTTTTATGATTATTAAGAATGAGACTTTTGATATCCCAAAACGATTACAAATAGCTAAGTTTCCATGAATCTTGTTGCATAGCATTCGCATTTGCATTTGCATTCATTTGGGTTCCAGGTTCTCATCCGTTTTTCTCTTCTCAGTCAAGCTGAACCATCGATACAATACTCGAGCCAGTCGCAAGAAGAGAATGGATCAACTCGAGCAGGAAAACAAGGCACTCCGGGAAGAGGTTTCAACACTGAAGGAAAGTCTGGAAAAGATTAATGGGATGATGGAAGCACTGATGGCCGCTCAGAATCAGCCAACATATAGTACGTCGTCACACAACACTGTTATCTCTGAGATAATATATGCACCGATCCCAGTGGTGCCCACTACAAGTGAAGTTAAGTATTCTATGCCTCCTAACTTTACTCCAGCTGGATACCGCCCACCTGTTTCGCAAGTTATTGCCACGACTGCTGTAATGATTGTGCCACCACCCGTGGTAAACGCTACTCCTTTTCATCTGGAAGAACCTGTGTTTCGTGCCGCTCCTAGTGAGAGTGTTGGAATGGAAGAACGAATGGGTGATTTCCAGGACCAGTTTCTAGAAATGAAGAAAGAAATCAAGGCCCTTCGCGGGAAAGAGCTGTTTGGAAAGAGTGCCTCTGAGCTGTGCTTGATCCCTAATGTTAAGGTTCCTCCAAAGTTCAAACTCCCTGATTTGGAGAAGTATAAAGGAAATTCTTGCCCACATAGTCACATAGTTATGTATGCCCGAAAAATGTCTATTCATAAGGATAATGATCCCCTATTGATACATTATTTCCAGGATAGCCTGACTGGTGCAGCCCTCAAGTGGTATATGGGGCTAGATAGTTCAAAGGTCCGCAGTTTTAATGACCTCTGTGAGCTTTTTATCAAGCAATATAAATATAATGTCGACATGGCACCGGATAGAGACCAGCTGAGAGCCATGGGCCAGAAGGAAAGAGAAAATTTTAAAGAGTACGCCCAGCGTTGGCGTGAACTTGCTGCTCAAGTTACGCCACCTCTGGAAGAGAAAGAGATGACCCGAATTTTTCTGAAAACACTGAGCCCGTTTTTCTATGAGAGAATGGTGGCAAGCGCTCCAAGTGATTTCACCGAGATGGTGAATATGGGGATGCACTTAGAAGAGGGCATCCGTGAAGGAAGACTAGCTAAGGAAGGGAATACTTCCAACAATGTCAAAAAGTATGGAAGTAATTTTGGAAAGAAAAAGGAATAAGAAGTTAGTGTTGTGTATCAAGGACGATCAAAAGGAAGGTATCATCCACGCCCATATGTTGCTGCTGTGACCCCAATTAGCAATGCTCCCGCTTACCGACCACAGTTTACGCAACCACTTCAAACTCCACCTGCTTCACCACAACAGCAGTATCATCAGCAAAACCATCAAGCTCCTCAACAAGCCCGACAATCGTTCAACAACCCAAGTCGTGCACTGAGGAAACCAAACTTCGACCCGATTCCCTTGTCATATGCAGAACTTTTCCCAATATTGTTACGCAAGGGCCAGATCCAGACTAAGTCCCCACCAGCGGTGCCTAAGAACCCTCCTTTCTGGTACAGAGCTGACTTATTCTGCCCTTATCATCAGGGAGCGCCAGGTCATAATATTGAAAGTTGTTATGGGATGAAAGCTGACGTTCAGAGATTGGTTGAAAGTGGAATCCTAACTTTCAAAGATTCAAGCCCAAATGTGCAAAATAACCCTTTACCACAACATGGGGAGTCAATGTGAACATGATACAAAAATGCCCTGTAGGTGAAGACTAGAGAAGGTCCAAGCTGGCAAAATCAAGAGAAGAGCATGTTCCCGAGCTCATCAGGCTGTTTATTTATTTGCTTGCACTTATGACTATTTCTTTGACTGTAAAAGTTTGGTTTGCATGCAAGAACTTGCTATTTTGAATAATTAATGCATTAAACATGTTTGTCATGAAGAAATTCATTCGTTTCACTATTTTTAAAATGTTTTTCTATTTTATAATGCTAATGTTGCCCAATCTCTTGCTTTGGCAGAGAATTGAATGGAGGATGACGAAAACCAAACGCAAGATCTCTTGTTGTATGCTTTTGAATAAAACTCTGCTGGTGATATAAGGCATTGTTTCAAAATCCTAAACACAGAAGGTATAAGGAGATAAACCCTTGTTAACCCTTTTGAACCTTTGAAGTATGAGTTTTCTTCTCCAAATCAAAAACCCTCATTCTTAACCTGGGGCAGGGTAATTTAAAAAAAAAAAAGGAGTAAAATATCACGAAGAAGGGGTGGGTACAAATAAACTTTGAGCCTTTATCCTTTGTTTCTTAAACCGTGAACCAAGCCATAATACAACCCTTAAAAGACCTAGTTGAAGCAGGGTTTATTTCAAAAGCATACTCATTGAGACATCGTTTCCTGACTCCCTTGAGCTATGCTCAAATTCGTGTTGGCATTATAAAACCGGTAATTCAACCGCCAAAATATTTTTAAATAAAACTTCAAGACAAACATACGTTGCATTATCTGTTTCAGAATTTACATTTTCTACTTGCTAACATTGCTTGACATCGTAGAAATTAACATTACGTGTGGCATTGATGAGCTAAAATTTAGTACTGTTTCAAGGAGATGATAGTATCTAGGGGCACGTTATCTGAAGACCTTGCTGAGCAGGGGCAAGTTGTTTCCCAGTTGTTTCTTTCACCGTCTGACCCCAAGGGGCAAATTTGAAGACTCAGTTATGCATACCACTGTCATTCTGGGACAGTTACGTCGAGATTTGATAAATCTCTCCAAGTTTGAAGATTCAGTTATACATAGCACAGTCAATCTGGGGCAGTTACGTCGAGATTCGGTAAATCTCTCAAAGAATTTGAAGACTCGGTTACAGAACACAGTCAATCCGGGCCAGTCACGTCGAGATTTGGCTAATCTCTCCAAGAGTTTGAAAACATTGGGACAGTTGGATGCCAAGTTTTCTGTAAAATCCTCTTGGGATGACTTCTTCTTATAAACCAAGTGATCTGGGGCATTTGAGAAGTGAAGATTGCTTCTTATCCACAACAATTGTTGTTCAAAATGGCGACTACCATGCAGGTCATCTATGCATAATTACATCAGTCTCACGACATCATCCACTCATACCTCAAAGGGTTTCTATTCCAAGTAATGTGGCGACTCCCCAGTAAGTTCCTACTCCAGGTAGTCACGACCATTCCCCGGTGAATCTTCACTTCAAGAAGTTATGACACATTTTACGCAAGATTTCTCCAGTCAGCAACCTAAGAATCCTCGGTGGATCCTCTTACAACTTCAACCTTCCCCAGCGAAGTGAGTGTTTATTTCACTCCTCAATGGACTTTCTCGCTATCTCAATCTTCTCCACTGAAGCCGACTATTTATCCCCTCAAAGTGTTATCTCCGACATTTTCAACAACTATTGATCCAAGCTTCCCCAATAAAGTGGATATTTACTTTATCCAGTTACAATTTTCATTCAAGACTACTTTAATTCATAGTGGATATTTATTTTATCCTCTATGAAGTCTTTTCGATCATGAGTTTGATTCGTTCCTAATGAATCTTTCTCATCCCCAACAGAATCACGAGGTTCATCTTGACAATCCTAAGCGAAGTCATGATGTTCATCCCCAAGTGGAGCGCTCTATTTTCCCCAGAGTTGAAGCTTTTGAAGCAGGACATGTTTCCATATATGGCTTTCCGTTCATCCCTAGTGATGCTTCCTTTTGCGAAGATTGGCCGAGTATTCGTATCGAGATGCTTGTTTTCGTCTCCAGTTTACTTCTTGTCGTTGTTTTGTCAGCATAAACATAAGCATAGCATGGCATCCTTGCATGTAGATTCATGGCATTTGCGTTTTTTTTTCGCATCTTGCATTTCTTTGTGCTTGTTTGTTTGTTCTTTCACTTTGGTTGCGTTTATCTCCAAGTGACGGGGTTTTGTCTGCTCCCTCCAAGTAGAATCGTCAGCCCTAGGCAGAAATAGATCCTCGTGGAAGATGGTTGATTTAGTTCTCTTTTCCATTTTTGGATAAAGATAAACCCATTGAGTTCAATTCTCAATGGATGGAGTCCTTGTTTGACCGTTTCTCTCCAGTTATTTCCTGGATTGAACTTTGGTCCCTAACAATCACAAATTTCGGATATTTCTGAGAAGTTGAACCCGGACTGAGCTTGCATTTATTTTGCACTTTATCTCCCCAAGAAGAATCTATTTGAAGATCTCTATGGAAGACAGGAAATTATTTTTCCAACAAGTGGCAGCTCTTTATTTGAGCTCAGTTTTTTATCAGGATGACGAATGACAATCTCTTCAAAACTTTTTGTCTATCCCCGGTGAAGTTGTCAAGATTATCAGCTTATTTTCCAGAGAAAGTTTTCGAAGACATTACAAACATGCTCTTTACTTGAGAATCCCTATTGCAAGAATTTTATCGCTTCAACGAATCTCATTTACAACAATACTATTTCTCGGTGGTATTCTCCCCAGTGAGCCCACAATTTAATTTGCTTCCGTCAAATGGCATCTCTTCGAGAAGTTTGATGAAGACTCAGATGATCTTTCTCTTTTATTTGAGAAGACATATTCTACAAGTCAGCCGGTCTGCATCTCTTTTGAAGATCCCCGGTGAAACTTCCAAATCTCCAACAAGTTATGGATTCTAGCTGAAGTCACAAGATCTCCAGTGAAATCCCAACCCCTGTGAAGTTACCTTTCCAGGAGGAGTTCAAGACTTTTGCTCGAGGCAGACAACCTTGTAGCGTTTTATTTCAAGATTGTGCTAGAGGCAGGCAACCTCATAGCAGTTCATTTCAAGATGCATGCGAGGCAGACAACCTCGTAGTATTCAATTTCAGACTTTGTTCGAGACAGACAATCTCACAACACTTACTTCAAGACTGTGTTCGAGGCAGACAACCTCGCAGCTTTCAAGACTTTGTTCGAGACAGACAATCTCGCAACACTCACTTCAAGACTGTGTTCGAGACAGACAATCTCGCAACACTTATTTCAAGACTTTGTTCGAGACAGACAATCTCGCAACACTTATTTCAATACTTTGTTCGAGACAGACAATCTCGCAACACTTATTTCAAGATTTTGTTCGAGACAGACAATCTCGTAACACCTATTTCAAGACTTTGTTCGAGGTAGACAACCTCATAGCATTCGATTTCAAGACTTTGGTTCGAGGCAGACAACCTCGTAGTACTCAATTTCAAACTTTGTTGTTTGAGGCAGACAACCTCGTAGCATTTTGGTTTCAAGATTTTGGTTCGAGGCAAACAACCTTGTAGTACTCAATTTCAAACTTTGTTGTTTGAGGAAGAAAACCTCGTAGCATTTTGGTTTCAAGATTTTGGTTCGAGGCTGACAACCTTATAGTACTCAATTTCAAACTTTGTTGTTTGAGGCAGACAACCTTGCAGCATGCATTTCAAGATTCTGGCCCGAGGCAGACAATCTCGTAGCACTTTATTTCAAGACTTTGCACAATAAATTGAACTATAACGAGAAACATGTTTTGCTTATCATATTTGCAATATACACTTTATTTCTCACTGGAAGACACCCAACTGCTTAAAGTACCTTGTGATTGTCAGATTAGTAGTCTCTTTCCCCCGGTGGAGTTAGCTTTTTCCCTGTGGAGTCTCGTTTTGTTAGCTGTTCCTCGTCTGGTCTTCCTTTCTTTCTTTGTGTTTTAACATCGACAATCCCCTGTGACTTTATTCCTCACAGGATCTCTGTCTTGCGTCTCATATCGTTTTCATACCTTATCATGTGCATTTGGCGGCATCTTATGGTCAAAAATTTGTGCATGTTTATATTTAAGTCTCTCCTATCTCGTCGAGACGAAGATTTCAATCTACATATCTCCGAATAGGAGAAACTTAAATAGGGGCATCTGTCGCACCCTAATTTTTGACCCTAAGATCCCCACCTTGTTCTTTGCATAGCATATTAGGTCGATCATTTCATGCATAACTAACCGCTTTATTTAGCTTTGTCTGTTTGTTTCTCTTTTAAGGACAGGTGCTGCTGCAGAAGGCTCAAAGACTTGAAGGTTGTGTTGTGTGTGTGTTTGTGGAGGTCCCCTAGTCCTTGCAAGATGTGTGTGGATTCCTTTGAGATTGTACATTTTCCCTTTCTGGTCCCTAAGCCAATACCAAACCTTTCTTCCTTCAGACTCCTCGGTTCTCCCCCCACAGAAGATTAAGTCCTTATACCCTCTGATATGGAATTTGGTACCCTAAGGCAGGTCACTGGTTGTTTGGCAAAGGTATATTATGAGATGTTCTCCCCCCTCTGTAAGCTCCTCAAGGCTGAGTTGGTTCCAGTTTGAAGCTCTTTGCTTTCAAGAGGAATTTTATATTCTTGAAGCTGTCAAGCATTCTTCAAGCAATTTTGAAGACCAATGGGAAATTAAAGGTTCAAGATGTTTTGACCAATGTGGAAAGATTGAATCCTTAAGTTTCGTCAATAAAGGAATGAAATGTTATAACCGGTTTGATAAGTTTAAGTGTGAAAACATATCACTAATTCAAAGCACCTCAAATGAATTCAACAATTCATTAAAAGATAGATTTGAACTAATGAATGTTTAATTACTTTAACCATATCCAAAGTCCATTGAAATTGAAGAGAAATTAATCTCAACAATGCATTTCAAGGCTAAAACAAGAAGAAAGGGGAAGAAGGAAGAAGAAAAACCAAAACAACCCCAAAAACAAGTGAAAATATGCATTCTGTTTCGAAGTAACCGGTTACAGCATATCTGTTAACCGATTACTAAGTTCAAAATAGGCGTAATTTTTCAAAATTAACACAGAGTAACTGGTTACAGCATATCTGCTAACTGGTTACTCTATTCAGCATGATCCACTTTTAAAACTTTTTACAAATACTTTGTGATCATGGAACTGAAATTGCACGAAATTTAAAGTAAAATAACAGTGAAAACCAGCAATTAAACACAATTATAAGATCCAAAGGATCAAGTAACAAAGATCTCCAAAGATCTACATTATGGAAGATGAAGATGAAGCTTCAACAATGGTGAAAGATGAATTACCACTTCAAATCTAAAAATTCCTCCAAATTGCTTCAAGATCCAAACACCAAAGCCTTGATCTATGAGAATTGATGAAGAACACATGTTTGGATGAAGGTTTAGCTCAAAGTTGAACAAGATTCAATGCGAATTCTTGTTAACTTTCAAAAGAAGAAAAGTGAGCTTTGGTGAATTTTGTGGTTGGGAAGAGAATTTGCAAGAGGTTTGTTGGCTATCAAAAGCTTGTAGAATGAATGAAATGAAGCCTCTATTTATAGAATTTAGGCTTGGAATTAAGCAATAAAACAACTAACAAACACACACACACTAAAAGATCCCTGCAAGGCACAATCCTACAAAAGAGGGGACGAATGTGTGATCTTGTTTGTGGTATGAAATGCAAAAGGACATGTGGGATCTTAGGGGTAAAAGTTAGGGTATTACAGCTGCCCCTATTTAAGTTTCTTCTATCCGGAGATAAGAAGATTGACATCTTTGTCTCGATGAGATAGAAGAGACTTAAATATAACAATAAACCCAATTTTTGGACCTAAGAGACCACAAGATGATATGATTATGCAAATGGTATGCAGACACAAGACCTCTGTGAGGAGAAAATGCCACAGAAGACAAACAAAACGAAGAACGGGAGAAAGAAACTCCACTGGGGAAACACATCATAAGAGACCACTGACTAGCCGGGGAACACACCGCACAACCATTGGGACTCAGCTGAGGAAAAGATTCAAACTGGGGATAACTGTATATGGAAATAAACCACAACACAACAAGGATATAACTCAACAGTGAAGGCTTAGCACAACAAGGCTCCACTGGGGAAAATCAATACCTCAACAATGAACTATATCTAGCATACCGAAGAGACTAACCATCCATCGGAGTAGAAAACCTCAACAGCGAACTGTCCCGTCTAACCGAAGAGACTTACCATTCATTGGAGTAACAAAATCTCAACAACAAACTTATCCCATCAAACCGAAGAAACTTACCATTCATCGGAGTGACAAAACCTCAACAACGAACAAACTATCCCGTCTAAACGAAGAGACTTACCATTCATCGGAGTGGAAGAATCTCAACAACGAACTGTCCCGTCTAACCGAAGAGACTTACCATTCATTGGAGTAACAAAATCTCAATAACGAACTGTCCCATCAAACCGAAGAGACTTACCATTCATTGGAGTCACAAAATCTCAACAACGAACTGTCCCATCAAACTGAAGAGACTTACCATGCATTGGAGTCACAAAATCTCCACAATGAACTATCCCATCAAACCGAAGAGACTTACCATTCATTGGAGTCATAAAATCTCAACAACGAACTGTCCTATCAAACCAAAGAGACTTACCATTCATTGGAGTCACAAAATCTCAACAATGAACTGTCCCATTAAACCAAAGAGACTTACCACTCATTGGAGTCACAAGATCTCAACAACGAACTGTCCCATCAAACTGAAGAGACTTACCATTCATTGGAGTCACAAAATCTCAACAACAAACTGTCCCATCAAACCGAAGAGACTTACCATTCATTGGAGTCACAAGATCTCAACAACGAACTGTCCCATCAAACTGAAGAGACTTACCATTCATTAGAGTCACAAAAGGTATTAACTGCATCGCCTCAGGCTTCTCAAATAAAGGAAAGCCATGAAACAGTATTGAACCTTCCAAAAGGTGAATCATATGCAGATTTCAGCTGAAGGGTGCAAAATCCTCAAAGGTACAAAATAAATGTACTCTCAATTTAGGTTTCACAGCCTAGAGATCTAAACAAATATTGCAGGGGACCAAAGTTCAATCCAGGAACAAGCTGGAGAGAAACGATCAAACAAGACTCATCTCGAGGAGGAAATATCTCAACTGGGGACTAATTCCATCAAGATAATGCACTGGAGAGGAAACTGAATCAAAATCTTCCACGAGAAATAAACTCAGTGGGGAATTAACAAAGATAGGCATTTTTCTGCTTATGGGTCGACACTCTAAATGGTGAGAGGACACACACGCTCTGCGGGGAAAACAACACCAGAGAGCAAAGAAGCACCAACACAAATGCAAAATGCAAAATGCAACAACAATATGCTATGCACAACAAATGAATGCGCATGCAATGCTTATGAGTATGAATATGCTGACAAAACAGACATAAAGGAAAAACAGAGGGCGGAATGAACATCACAACACCACTGAATACTCGGCTAATCTTAACAAGATGAAGATGTCATTAGCAACTCTTCTAGGCATTTAGCTGAAGAAATCCTGCAAGAGATAAACAAAAGCCATCAAAGTAAAATAAATCCTACTACAAGGCTCAAATCTTGCTGGAGAAAAGAAGATACTCCTTGGGGAGAAATCTGAATATCAAACTTCTAACGTAGATGATCCACAAAGAGGATAACAACATAAACTCTGCTTTGAGGATTGCAGGAAAGCTATTGGGGAACTATAATGACCCAAATATTTCTGACTTTTCCTGGGGATAATAAAAATTCACAGAACTTCTATTTCAAAAGGGTGAAGAGATCTGCTGCCAAAAAATATTGAATCCACTGTGGATTGTAGACATATAAACATCTATGCAAAAATCCACTGGGAAAACAAGGAAGATCTGCTGGAGATACGAGAATACTCTCAGAGGATTAACCAATTCTGAGTAAAACATTATGGACTTGCCGGGAAAACAACAAAAGGTCAAGCTGTGGGGATTTAGATCAATACTCATCATGAATGAGAGAAAACCCAACAGGTGACTAGTATATCAATATTCCTTGAATATAGTTATCATGAGCGACTTTACTGGGGAATAGCCACAATAGTGATACATAATCTTCACTAGGAGGATAAAATCTCTGAAAAACAATCCGGAGAGAAGTACATCTTGGACTTGCAGGGGCAAATGAGAAATTAACCTCATTGATTTATGATTGGAAATGATAATACACTGCCTCCGTTGGAGAATCATCAAGGATAAATCCATGAGTAGAACAACCTGGAGAGAAAAACACCCACAAGAAAAAATGAAACACCACAAGCGATCACCACGTCAATGCTTCTTATAAGAGAATAACATTGCTCTCTGTTCGGGGACATCCAAAGCAATAACAACACATCTAGAGGGTAAAACTCTGAGTGAAGATTCCTCATATAATTTCTGCTAGGGACAGCAAAAAAGAATCTCTGCGTGGGGACCACCTTTAAGGAGAAGTGGACCTCAAAACTACTCAACTGCCTGACCATAACATAATCAGCTGGAGAAGATTCGGATCAAGGCCTAGCTGGGGAAAAACCAAACAACATTGGACCTTATGAATTCAACACATCATAACAAACCCATCACCTTGTCAACAAATGATCACATTCATAGGAACAAGTTCTGCTAAGAAAATATCAACAAACTCTACTGGGGATCTGTCAATAAATTCTGCCAAAGGAGCGAGAACGAACCATGCTGAAGAAAACATTGATCCAACCATTCTTGGAATAACCGTTGACATTCCTTTTTTTTATATTCATAAATCAAAGAAAAATGTTTTTATAATTTTCAAAAATTTAAATCAATTATTCACATTTTGTTTCAAAAATCATCATAAAAAATAAAGAAATTTTGTAAACAGAAACAAAATAAGAATTGCAAGCAAAGGGACACAGGCCCAAATTTTATTAATAGAATGGAAGTCCGCAAATGGCGTAATTCCATGGATCATTACAAAGTTTGAAAAATGGTAGATACATGGAAAGGGTTACATTGAAATACAATGACCACTATTCTCCCTAACAACTGTGAATTCCCTTGTGCTCAAAACTTCAGATGTGGATGTTTGAAGCATAATCCTTAATGTACAATGTTGCTTTCAAATGATCAAGACTGACCAGATGCAGTTACTTGCCATAATCCCTAACTTTTGTCTAGATTGCCCTTTCGGGTTTTCAATCTACCGGGATGATTATTTCTGTTTTTGTCTCTAATTTTTGCCTGGACCACCCTTTCGGGTTTTCAGCCCACCGAGACGCTCATTTTTGCCTAAGCCGTCCTTTCGGGTTTTCAACCTAGCGAGCTGTTCTTTTATTTTTTTTAGGCGGAGTATTTCTTGACTGAATCGGTATTCACAGGACGAGTGAACTCTTCACCATCCATAGTTGCAAGAAGTAATGCACCGCCAGAGAAGGCTCTCTTAAAAACATATAGGGCTTCATAATTAGGAGTCCACTTGCCCCTAGAATCATTGGTAGAAGTCGAGATCTTTTTGAGCACGAGGTCGCCTTCTCTGAAAACACGAAGTCGAACCTTCTTATCAAAAGCTTTCTTCATTCTCTATTGATACAATTGGCCATGACACAAGGCCGTCATTCTTTTTTCTTCAATCAAATTCAACTGGTCATATCTGCTTTGGCACCATTTAGCCTCAGACAATTCAGCTTCCATCAAAACTCGCATAGAAGGGATTTCAACTTCTACTGGGAGCACTGCTTCTATACCGTAAACAAGAGAAAAAGGGGTTGCCCCTGTTGAAGTGTGGACGGATGTACGATACCCATGCAAAGCAAAAGGGAGCATCTCATGCCAATCCTTGTAAGTAACAACCATCTTCTGAACAATCTTCTTAATATTCTTATTAGCAGCTTCAACAGCCCCATTCATCTTAGGTCGGTAAGGAGAAGAATTATGATGCTTAATCTTAAACTCATCACATAATTCCTTCATCATCTTGTTATTCAGATTCGACCCATTATCAGTGATAATCTTGCTCGAAATACCATACCGACAGATGATTTGGTTCTTGATAAACCGAACCACTACTTGCTTGGTCACATTGGCATATGATGCCGCTTCAACCCACTTGGTAAAATAGTCAATAGCCACCAATATGAAATGGTGTCCGTTCGATGCTTTAGGCTCAATCATTCCAATCATATCAATGCCCCACACGGAGAAGGGCCATGGAGAGGAGATAACATTGAGAGGAGTTGGAGGCACATGAATTTTGTCAGTATAAACCTGGCACTCACTACTACAAAACGCTAAAACAACAACGCCAGGCTTACAACGCATCCTTTTATGCCGTTGTAATAGGTTAAAAATTTCTCGCCCATGTAAAAGCTGAGTCATTTAATGACGGTTGAATGAAACCACCGTAGTAATAAATAAAATGTATCTAGCTTCGATTCCCTGCAACTACATTTTTTCCATTTTTTAGAGTACATTTAGAGTGTGACAATTAAGTCCATTATTTTAAAAATAAATTGTAAATTATTTTACAACAGTTAAGATGAACAACCGTAGTAATAAATGAAGTGTAACAAGCGTTGATTCCATGCAACACATTTTTTCCATTTTTTAGGATACATTTAGCGTGTGTCACTTAAGATTCCACGACGGTTTGTTTCTCCAACCGAGATTAAAAGGTTTACTGATAAATTAAAACAAAACTTATTATGTATTTCTTTCATAAGACGCCCTAATCGAACAAGTGAGCCAGAGACGCCCTAACCTTTACCCTCTTCATATCCATTCATTTAGAGCTCAAATATTGCTCAAATAAGGTACTCTTCAACATCTTCATTCCTTTTTTCTTGGTTTATGCTCAAATATTGACCATCTTCATCATTCATTTGCTTCTTCAGCTTCGAAGTAAGGTACTATTCAACATCTTCATTCCTTTTTTCTAGGTTTATGCTCAAATATTGACCGTCTTCATCATTCATTTGCTTCTTCAGCTTCGAAGTAAGGTTCTCTTCAACATCTTCATTCTTTTTTTCTTTGTTCATATTGTATATGCTCAAGTCAGAATGAGATGTTTCATATGCTTTACGTTTAGTATGAGAGTACATCTTCATTGATTTTTTCTTTGTTCATATTGTATATGCATATGCTTGATTTTTTGGATTAGATTTTGGTGTGTCATTCACATTATTATACATGTATAAATTTCAGAAGTTGTAATGGATCGTAGTTGGGTGAAAGCCAATAGATTAGATCCGGTTTATGAGAACGGAGTTTGTGAATTCCTTGAATACGCTGATAAACATCTTCCCGGCAATGATGGTATCTTTTATTGTCCTTGTGTTGTTTGCGCTAATATCAAAAAGGGTATAAAGAAAGAAATACACAATCACCTTTGTTGTGATGGTATATGTCAAAATTATATAATATGGATTTGGCATGGTGAGGTGGATAATAAGGAAAGTCAGGCGTCACAAAGTCAAAGAGTGGAGGAAGATGAATATATGGAAGATCACCTAGAGGATATGTTCCGTGATATTGGGGAATCTTCTTTTATGAATGCTCATATTTATGATAATTTATGTCGTGATAAAGACACCCCTTTATATAAGGGATACACAGAGTTCACACGATTGTCGGCGGTGTTAAAGTTGTTTAATCTGAAGGCAAAAAATGGATGGTCGGATAAAAGTTTCACGGAATTACTTGAATTGCTACAGCAAATGTTACCAGAAGATAACAAATTGCCGGATCGTTGCTATGAGGCCAAGAAGATATTGTGTCCACTGGGTCTGGAGTATATCAAGATACATGCTTTCCCTAATGATTGCATATTATACCGGAAAGAGTATGAAGACTTGTTTCAATGTCCGAAATGTGGTGTGTCGCGTTACAAGCTGAAGGCTAGCAATGGTGATGACAATGATCACTATGACAATGTTAGTAGGAAGCATCCTCCTGCTAAAGTGTTATGGTACTTGCCAATACTTTCACGATTAAAGAGACTTTTTGCTAATTCGAATGATGCAAAGAATCTTACATGGCACGCAAATGAAAGGATTCGTGATGGAAACATTCGCCATGTAGTTGATTCTTTGCAATGGAAGAAAATTGATTCGTTGTTTCCGGATTTTGGAGTCGAGCCAAGAAATCTTAGGCTTAGGCTTGCCACCGATGGAATGAACCCCTTTGGCAATATGAGCATTAATCATACTTCATGGCCTGTTCTTCTCACAATTTATAACCTATCTCCTTGGTTGTGCATTAAGCGCAAGTATATACTATTAAGTATGATGATTTCTGGACCACGACAACCTGGTAACGACATAGATGTTTTTCTTAGTCCATTAATTGATGATTTACGACTCTTGTGGGATGAAGGCGTTGAAGTTGATGATGCATATTCTGGGGAAAAGTTTAATATGCGTGCAATGTTATTTTGCACAATTAACGACTTTTTGGCTTACGGTAACTTGGCGGGATACAGTGTCAAAGGACATAAAGTGTGTCCTATATGTGAAGATGGTACTTGTTATCACCAACTTGAGTTTGGAAAAAAGACCGTTTACCTTGGACATCGAAAATTTCTAAAACTGGGTCATCCTTATCGTACATTACGAAAGCCTTTTAATGGAGAGCAAGAGTTTGGTGAGGCTCCTAAACCTTTAACCGAGGATGAAGTTTATCAACGGCTGGAATACATTAATGTTGTCCTTGGGAAGAGAGAAAAAGAAAAAGGTGGGAAGAGAGAAAAAGAAAAAGGTGGGAAGAGAGGAAAAGAAAAAGGGGTAGTTGCGAAAAATATATGGAAAAAGAGGTCCATCTTCTTTGATCTTCCATATTGGTCAAGTCTTGATGTTAGACATTGTCTTGATGTGATGCACGTGGAGAAAAATGTGTGTGATAGTTTGATTGGCACACTTCTAAACATTTCGGGCAAGACTAAAGATAGTAAGCCTTCCCGTCTTGATATGGAGAAGATGGGTATACGAAAACAGTTGGCTCCAATAGAGAAAGGAAAAAGAACTTATCTGCTTCCAGCATGTCACACTTTATCTAAAAAGGAAAAAAAGATGTTCTGCGAGTGTTTGCAAGGTATTAAAGTTCTGCAAGGTTACTCATCAAACATCAAGAAACTTGTATCAATGAAAGATCTCAAGTTAATTGGTTTAAAATCTCATGATTGTCATGTATTGATGCAACAACTTCTACCAGTGGCTATCTGTGGGATCCTTCCAAAAATTGTGAGAGTAACTATAACGAGACTGTGTTTATTCTTCAATGCCATATGTAATAAAGTTCTTGATTTCAAAAAATTGGATGAATTAGAAGATGAGGCTGCCATAATCTTGTGTCAATTGGAGATGTATTTTTCGTCATCATTTTTTTGACATTATGGTTCACTTACTTGTTCATCTCGTAAGAGAAATCAAAATTTGTGGTCCAGTTTATTTAAGGTGGAATTATCCAATAGAGCGATATATGAAGATCTTTAAAGGATATACGAAGAATCATCACCGACCAGAAGCTTCGATTGTTGAAAGGTACATTATAGAAGAAGCTGTTGAGTTTTGTACAAACTATTTGTCGGATGCAGATTCTATAGGAATTCCAAAGTCTCGTCATGCTGACACAGACGGAAGAGGTATTCAAGGTCTAAATGTTAGGTCAATGGCTCGGGATGTAGTTATTCAATCACATTTCTATATATTGAATAATATAGATGAGGTTCAACCTTTCATAGATACTCACAAAAGACTTATGAAGAAAAAATATCCCCGAATGAATGACAAGTTGTTGTTGATAAAGCATAACAATAGATTCATGGATTGGTTTAATAAAAGTGTATCTAATGATCCTAGTGCATCCGAGATACTTAGATGGTTGTCGTACGGGCCAAAATTTTGTGTCATTACCTGGAGTGCATACGACATTGGTCATTATACCTTTTATACAAAATCAAAAGATGATCGTAGTACAATGCAAAATAGTGGGGTTATGGTTGAAGCCGAATCGATGTATTTCTCTAGTTCGAAAGATAAGAATCCGGTATTGGCAAATACCGCATTTTATGGTGTCATTGATGAGATTTGGGAGATTGATTATGTTATTTTCAAAGTGGCTTTGTTTAAATGCAAGTGGATTCCCAATAATAGTAATGGTGTAGACATTGATGACTTAGGATTCACCCGGGGCGACCTTGGCAAGGCATCTTTTAATACAGAACCATTCATCATGGCTTCTCAAGCAAAACAAGTTTTCTATGTTTCCGATCCATCAGACAAATCGGGGAAATGGTCAATCGTTCTCCAAGGAAAATACATTCCTCTTAGTGATGAAAGTCTTGATATTCCGTCCACACCTTCTTACACAACACAAGTTCCTACCTCATATAATGAAGTTGATGGAGATGTCGTGCATGCTATACGACTAGATCATGAAGAAGGCATATGAGAAAATTAACAAGTACGTAATTTATTATTTATTCATAATATATTAATTGTATGTTATACTTTAGAAGTATTTTTACTAACAAGTATAATTATTTGAAATCATAGGTATTTTGAGTCCAGACACCAGGCTAGGAGACAAGACACCAAGAGACAAGATTCCAATACACCAAGTTACAATTATGTGAAGTTATGTAATGTGTGTAAACTGTAATATGGTATATGTGGTATTTTATTTATGTAGGGTGTTTGTTCTGATAAACTGTAATCTGGTATATGTGATATTATGAATATGATACGATTAATATTATTATGAAAACTATATCACAAAATGTGACTTGTATTTTTCTGTTGTGCTGAGATATGGAGAATAATAATACAGGTAAAAAATGGGATTAATTATAAAAGCAGGATGATATTTGTTAATTTTGCCAAAACTTTAACGACGATTATATTTCCTAACCGTTATAATATCTGGCGTGCTGTCCAGCAAAAAATAAATATCAAAACTGTGCTGCCGGGAATCGAACCGAGGACAATTATATTTATTACAACAGTGTAATGTAAAACCGTTGTGATAGTTAGCACGCTTTCCTGTTTATTACAACGCATACATGGCCGTCGTTGTAAGTATGATATATACAACAATAATCTACATAACAACGCCCTCGCCCGCGTCATTATATGTCATTCCCAACCGTTGTTAAATGGGTTTTTCGTAGTAGTGACTTATGGCACTTCTTCACAAACTTGCAACAGTCGAATTCCATTGTTAGCTAATAGTAACCTGCCCTTAACATTTTCTTAGCCATTGCATGCCCATTAACATGAGTACCAAAAGATCCTTCATGAATCTCTTTCACTAACATGTCTGCTTCGTGTCTATCCACGCATCTGAGCAAGACCATGTCATAATTTCTTTTATACAGCACATCATCAACATTTAATATCATAATACCATGGTTTATCATCAACAACCTCTTCAACCACAAATACATGAGCAGGCCTGTCAAGCCGCATAACATCGATTTTGGGCACATCATTCCACCGATTCACCACAATCATGGAGGATATAGTGGCTAAAGCATCCGCCATTTGATTTTCTGCTCTAGGTACATGGTGAAACTCAACCTTATTGAAGAAAGTTAACAATCTTCTTGCATAATCTCGATAAGGAATCAAATCAAGTTGACGTGTCTCCCATTCTCCTTTAATCTGATTAATCACTAGGGCTGAATCTCCGTATACATCAAGAATCTTGATTCTTAAATCAATGGCTTCTTCCAAGCCCATAATACATGCTTCATACTCAGCCGCATTATTTGTGCAAGTGAACATCAACCTTGCAGTGAAAGGAATATGAGAACCATGAGGAGTAACAATTATTGCCCCAATACCATTGCCATACTCATTAACAGCTCCATCAAAAATCAAACCACAACGGGATCCAGGCTTAGGCCCTTCATCAGGTAATGGTTCTTCACAATCTTTAACCTTTAGATACATCACATCCTCGTCAGGAAAATCAAACCTGATAGGTTGGTAATCATCAATGGGCTGGTGTGCCAAATGGTCAGCCAAAACACTTCCTTTTATCGCTTTTTGAGTTCGATACTCGATATCATATTCTGACAACAACATTTGCCAGCGAGCAATCCTCCCAGTTAAAGTAGGCTTTTTAAAGATATACTTGATTGGATCTATATTGGATATCAACCAAGTTGTATGATTCAACATATACTGGTGGAGGCGCTTGGCAGCCCAAGCTGAAGCACAACATGTCTTTTCAAGCATTGAGTACCGAGACACAATCGGTGAACTTCTTGCTCAAATAATAAATGGCAAATTATTTTCGACCAGATTCATCTTGTTGACCCAGAACACAGCCCATAGACTCTTCCAGCACAGTCAAATAAATGATCAAAGATCTCCCTTCCACGGGAGGAGACAAAATCGGAGGTTCAAGCAGATACTCTTTAATTCTTTCAAAAGCTTTCTGACAATCCTCTGTCCAGACACAACCCTGATCTTTGCAAAGAAGCTTGAAGATCGGCGCACATGTGGCAGTCATATTGGATATAAACCGGGAGATATAATTCAAACGTCCCAAGAATCCTCTTACTTGTTTCTCTGTTTTGGGCGTAGGCATTTCCTGAATAGCTTTAACTTTACCAGGGTCAACTTCAATGCCTTTTTGGCTGACAATAAGGCCCAACAATTTTCCAGAACAGACACCAAAAGTGCATTTATTAGGATTCAAACGGAGCTTAAACTTTCTCAACCACTGAAACAACTTCAATAAGTACTCAATATGAGCTTCTTCAGTCTTCGGCTTACAAATCATATCATCCACATAGACCTCAATTTATTTATGCATCATATCATGGAACAAGGTAGTCATAGCTCTCTGGTACGTTGCACCAGCATTTTTCAAACCGAAGGGCATCACTCTGTAACAGAATGTTCCCTAGGGTGTAATGAATGTTGTTTTTTCCATATCCTCGGGTGCCATCTTTATTTGATTATAACCAGAAAATCCATCCATAAAAGAGAAGATACTGAATTTAGCAGTATTATCTACCAACATATCAATGTTTGGCAATGGAAAATCATCTTTTGGACTAGCTTTATTCAAATCTCTATAGTCGACACACATTCGGAATTTTTCGTCTTTCTTTGGAACAGGCACAATATTGGCCACCCATTGAGGATACTCAGAAGTCACAAGAAAACCAGCATCAATCTGCTTTTGAACCTCCTCTTTGATCTTCACAGCCATGTCAGGATGAGTTCTTCTCAATTTTTGTTTCACAGGTGGACATTCAGGCTTCAATGGCAAATGGTGCTCGATAATATCAGTATCAAGACCAGACATGTCTTGATAAGACCAAGCAAACACATCAACATATTCTCTAAGAAGCTCCACAATCCTCTTCTTAACATTTGACTGAAGCAGTGCCCCAATCTTGACTTCTTTCTTATCATCATCTGAACCCAAATTAACCAATTCCAACGACTCTTCATGAAGCTGAATGGTTTTTTCCTCGTGCTCAAGCAACCAAGAAATTTCATCTGAAATCTCCTCCATATCCTCTTCTTCAGCTCCAAACACAGGGAACTCAAAGTTGGGAGCGGGCATAGGGTCATTGTTTTCAATGGGTTTATCAATCAATCTGCACAATGATTTATGTTTGATTTTAGAATATGAACAAAAAGTGAAAGTATCATGCAGATAAAAGTGATTATCACATTATTATTATTTTTTGGTTTTTTATGTTACCATTTTTCAGAAATAAAGCAAAAAGGGAAAAACATAATATGGATAAACAAAATAACATTTTATTGATGATGATAAAATTTGAAACAAAGCCCTCACAAATTCACTTTCACCTTAGGCAGAGTGGAAGGATTTTTTGAAAGAAACAAAAACAAATTACTTTGAAATATGAACAACAGTGGGAACGTCAACAGCTATCCAATTCTGGCAGATCTGTCCGTGTGTCACAAAATTGGGGAGTTCTTCCTCTTCATCATCTTCAATGATGGCAGCAGTAGAGTGATCTTTATTGATGAATCCGGCGCTGTGAAAAGCCTTATTAATACGCTTCAAATCTCTTCTGACTGTACTAGGCATAAAGCCTAAACCAGTTTTGCCCAGATTATCAACCACATCAATAACTCGGTCCCAACCGTCAGACTGGCCAGCTTCAAACACATGCAGGGCATCTTTCAAAGAAGACATGGGAAACTCATTCTTCTTAACAGCTTTATCATCAACAGAAAGAGCTTGGAACAGAGTCCCAACAGTCTCATCAGTATCAACATACGAAAAGGATGAAAGGTGGCTCACCAGCATCGCTTGCTCACCTCCAACAATTACTAGCTTATCATTCTTAACAAATTTCAATTTCTGATGAATAGTTAAAGTCACTGCCCCAGCCTTATGAATCCAGGGTCGGCCAAGCAGATAACTATAAGCAGGACGAATATCCATTACTTGAAAAGTAATCTGGAAGAAACACGGGCCTATTTTGATTGGAAGATCAACCTCTCCAATCACAGTCTTTCGAGATACATCAAAAACTTTAACAACAAATCCACTATACCTCATGGGAGGACCTTGGTAAGAAAGCCTTGATAAAGTAGATTTTGGCAACACATTCAAAGAAGAACCAGTATCAACCAACACATTGGAAAGTGCATCTTCTTGACAGTTCATGGAGATATGTAAAGCCAAATTATGATTTCTCCCCTCCTCGGATAACTCTTCATCACAGAAACTCAAATTATTACATGCGGTGAGGTTGGAAACAATGGGATCAAACTGATTAACAGTCACATCATGCTCAACATATGCTTGTTCCAATACCTTTTGCAAAGATTTCCTATGAGCTTCAGAATTCATCAGTAAGGACAACACTGAAATCTTGGACGGGGTATGCAAGAGTTGATCTACAACACTGTACTTACTCTTCTTGATCAATTTAAAAACTTCATCCTCATAAACCTTCGAACCATTGGACTGACTAGAAGCATTGACATTACTCTCATCTTGAGTTCGTTTGCCAGCAATAACATTCTCCACAATCTTTGGAGGCTCAGGAGCAAAAACATGACCACTTCGGGTCACTCTACTCACATCAGCGATGCTTACCACAGAAGACAAAGAAGGAATAGGCACTTCCTTACCATCTTCTACCATAGTAGCATTGTACTTATACGGAACAGCTTTGTCAGATACATAGGGTACCGGACCGGGCAACCGAATAACCAAAAGCGTAACAGTGGTCTTCCGACTATCATAAGAGATAACAACTCTTTCAGGAATATTAAAGCGTGGTGCAATATAATTCACCTCATTCTGATATTCATCTCTTTTAACAGTGACCTCAATCAAATTCTCATCCATCATTCTTTGAATGTCCCTCTTCACTATCACACAACCACGTGGATTCACGGAAAAGATGCAACAAGCTGCATAATCATGATTAATATCATGGTATTCACTCAAAAGGGCATGCATTTCCACAAGAGATCTTCGGATCCAACGGACATCAAAATTTTTGAATGTACCAGGACAACCATAAACTATATTGACAGACGCCTTGCCGTGATTAGGCAGCAGATTCGATTGGACATTAGGATTGGAATCTTCGAAAGACAAAATACCACTTCTAGCCAACCTTTGCACTTCCATCTTCAATGGATAACAGTTCTCAGTGTCATGCCCAGCTCCTCCCTGATGGAAAGCACAATGAGCTTCAGGCTTATACCACCATGGTGAATCTTTTGGAATAGCAGGTGGTGGACGGGTCTGAACCAAATTCTTCTTAATTAAACAAGGAATCAATTCTGTGTAGGTCATCGGAATCAAATCAAAATCTTTCCGAAAACGGTCCCATTGATTATTCTGTTGATTAGAAAGTTGTTGAGCAGGAGCTGCCAGAACAACGGCAGTTGATTTGATAATAGGAGTAACAGATGCAATGTGTTGCTGACACTGATTGTTTCTATTGCGAGGTCTTCTATACCTTTCTCGAGAAATGACATTGGTCTCTCCTTCTTTCTTTTTGGCAAATCCTCCACTATATTTTTTGGAACTTCCAGTAGAATTGCCATCTTTCGACAAACGTCCCTCACGGACACCCTCTTCCAATCTCATCCCCATATTAACCATCTCAGTGAAATTACTTGGGGCACTAGCAATCATACGCTCATAATAGAAAGGACTCAAATTTTTCAGAAAAATCTTGGTCATCTCCTTTTCTTCCAAAGGAGGGTTGATCTGAGCAGCAATCTCGCGCCACCTTTGCGCGTATTCTTTGAATGTCTCCTTATCTTTCTGAGCCATTGCCCGAAGCTGGTAACGATCAGGAGCCATATCCACATTATACTTATACTGTTTCACAAATGCCTCGCCCAAATCTTTGAAAGTGCGAACTCGAGTACTGTCGAGTCCCATATACCATTTCAAAGCCGCACCAGACAAACTATCCTGAAAATAGTGAATGAGAATCTGATCATTATCCTTCTGAGCCGACATCTTACGAGCATACATAGTCAAATGACTCATCGGACAAGAGTTACCCTTATACTTTTCAAAGTCAGGGACTTTGAACTTATGCTGGATCTTCACATTAGAAACCAAGCATAACTCATGAACATTCTTTCCAAACAACTCTTTACCCCTCAAAGTTTTTATCTCTTTCTGCATTTCAGCAAACTGGTCTTGAATCTCTTCTATTCTATCATAAGCACTGGCATTTTCACTTGGAGCAGTGTGGAAAATATGTTCTTCACCAAAAGGAACAGTATGAACCACAGGCGGTGGCACAGTCATCACAGGTTGAACGGTAGGAACAACTGGAATTTCAGGAGGTGTTGGTGGTTGATAACCTTCAGGAACAAAGTTAACAGGCATGCCCCAGGGGAAACCAGGAGGCATGGAGTATTGAGGAACACTAGCAGGCGCCACAGATATAGGCATAGAGACAATCTCAGAAATGACTGTCCTTTGCTCAGGAGTTGAAAGCGAAGGAGGAGGTGGTTGATTCTGAGCAGCAACCATTGCTTCCATCATAACAGTGAGTCTCTCCAAACTATCCTTCATAGTTGATACTTCTTCACGAAGCTCACGGTTCTCTTGTTGCAATTGATCCATCTTTTTCTTCATATTAGCTCGAGTATTATACTGGTGCGACAACTTGACTGAATGAAGACCAAAAGAAACATAAGACACCTGGAAAAGGCAATAAACAATGCAAGAGATGATGCTTGATGTGCAAGATGCAAATGCAAAGTTTCAAGGAATTATAAGGCATATTGAAAACATTGTTATCTAAAATACCAAAATCTCATTCATTAATGATGGAAAAGATTACATCTTGGAAGTACAGATTCAAGAATCCTAAAACAAAAGAGAATAAAGAAAACTAGATCCCTAGAGAATCCTATGAGAAGAAGTCCCAGCTCTATCTTCCAGCTTCTTGATGTGGGCCTGCATCTGAGTCTTCTCAACCAGCAACTGATCAACGATCAACTTCCAAGGAGATTCTGAACTCTTCGGAATATCGGAAACTAACTGAATGCGAGAGGAAAATAAATCCTCTTGCGCCTTTCTCTTCTTGTTGGCAACTTCATCTTCATTCTTCTTCTTGAAGTGCTCTTGAAGTCTTGCATTCTCTAACTCGACAATCTGATACTTGTTTTTCCAAGCATCTCTCTCTTGTTGCATCTCGGTCAAAGCGATTTGAAACTTCTCTGTGTCTTCCATAAAGTAGAGAATATGCTTCTTATCAGTTAGAGATAAAGGTTCTTGACGCGCATAAGGCATCTTCAAAGTAATAGCTCTATTCTTAACCCACTGGAGGTAAGGTTTCGAAGAGACACAATTCGGATTTCCCAAACTTTACTTTCCTTTTCTACAAATGTTGCACCAAGCTTCCACAATTTCTCTCTTGAGAGCAACCTGAGATTCTTCTTCCTTGAAAAAGAGACCAGTCAAATGAATGTTCTTCGGTACCTCTCGCAAAGGATATCCCAACTGACGACGAGCCAACACCGGATTGTAGCTGATTCCTCCATTTGTACCAAGAAGAGGCACGTTGGGAAAATCACCACAACTATCAATAATCATCGCTCCAGAAGGAACACGGCTACACCAATCAATATCAGAATGAGTGAGAGACATAATCTTCCGCAACCAATATAAACCATCCTTGAGATTCCAGAAAGCTGCAGATTTCGGCAAGTGAGAAATAAACCACTTGTAAAGCAAAGGTGCACAACAGATAATCACCCCTTCACCATGGAAATTCCTAAGGTGAATAGAATGGTAAGCATCGGCAAGCAAAGTGGGAATTGGATTCCTAATCAAGAAGATATGAATAGCATTAATGTAGACAAAGTTCTCAAGATTCGGGAAGAGGAACAATCCATAAATAAGCAAGGCAAGAATAGTCTCAAAAGCAAATGTGTTCTTCACACTAGCAAAGTGATGAGCTCTATCCATCAAGAACTTAGCGGGTAACCCAAGAATCTTTCCTTTGGTATCCATGCGAGCCTTAATCTCGGAAACCTTCAAGTGAGTAGCCTTCGCAATAACATCATGCTCGGGAGCGGTGTCCAAACCAGAGAAAATCCGACCATAAACAGGCAAACCAAGAAGGAGAGATACTCCTCTAGCGTAGGTACCACTGATAATCAGGAAAGGTGAAACAATGCAGCAAAGGGTCATAGAACTGAACCAAAGTAGTAAGCAATCCTTCAGCCATATCAACCTTTAAGAGAGATAAAAGCCTTCCATATCTGGACTCGAACTTCTTGGTATCAGCAACCAAAGATCCTAGCTCTCTCAAACCCCCTAACTTAGGACTCTTGAAAGTGTACTTCTCCTTCCAAAATCCATAACAAAAGTACCTGCAATGTTTGCAATTACACCTTTAAGTTCCTTGAAACCTTTCTAGAAGAATGCTCATGAATGCATGAGTGCATGAATGCAACAAACACAAACAAGATCACACAAAGCACACGAGTCAAGGTTCAAGTCACGAGCATGAAGCCAAGGGTAAGAACCAATCCCACAAAGGTATGTACTAAGGTTTTGTCTTCATTATACCTGCAGAAAATAGTGGTTCTAACAAAGTGCCCAGGGTCCACAATCCACTATCAGACACACCAGCACACCGATTTGCTCGGAGGTTGGTAGTTATCCTCAAGAGAATCTAACCTGAGTGTAGCATCGCGTGACAGCTAAGTCAGACTTGCATCTTCATAGCTTCCGCGCTACGATCCTAAAAAGGCTAGGATGGGTTAAGGGTTACTACGGTCCTGAGTGTTATAGGCTTCTATGGAAAAAGTAATGCCTTCTCGATCGCTCGATCGACATCCGTAATTCCAAAGAGGCAACCACCGAGTAGATAGATTCTCAAGTTCTTCTTTTTCAGGATTCGACTCCTTCAAAGTTCCCTTGACTATACTATCCTCCTATCTCAAAGTGCACTCTGGTCCGGGTATAGGACCTATCTCACACACAGAGGAACTCCCAAACAGAACAAATAAGTAACAAGCAAATCAAACAAAAAGCAGTAAATAAATCAACGTAGGCTAAACCCCTCAAGGGAGTTGTTTTCCCCACCAGAGTCGCCACTTTTCTGTAGCGGGGAAATTTTTTAGTGTAAGCTATTGATTAGCTTAACTAAAAAATAAACAAGAGTCGCCACCGCACTTTTATTTTATCCAAAAAAGGAAAGGAAAAAGAGCGAACAAAACCTAAAGAGTTCTAAAAAACAAGAACAAACAGAGAATGGGTAAGGGGGGTTGGTTACGCAATGGGAAGGTGTTAGCACCCAAAACGTCTATAGTACTCTATAGGAACCCTTTGAAATATCTAGCGATTTTTGGTCTGAAAATGGTTTGCTTGAAAGAGATTGGGAGATATGAGAAGAGAATTATTTTTTTAGATTTTTGTGTTTGGAGAGACTTATCGCCTCATGCCTACGTACCCAAGAAGTGCAATGTAGGATCAAAACCTCGTAGTTCGGGGTACAAAGAACAAAAAATTTGTTTGTTTTGGTTGATTTTAAGTGTAAAGACAAGTCGTCATTTCCAAGCGAATAATTCCGCTTAAAGGAATGAATAATGTCTAAACTTATGAAAAAAGTTTAAAAAGGAAAAGGTGCACAAAGCACAAAAAGAATTTGATGAGTTTTTGTATTTTTTATGTTTTTATGAAATGGTCAAAATATGGTTAATATTGTTTGACATTTATTAAAGAAAAGCAAAGTTTAAAAAAAATACTTGACCGAAGTCAAGGTTTTATTATGAGAGTGGTTTTAAGTTTGAAAACAAGAAGGTTTGGAAAAAGAGAGGAGAATTTGAAAATTGAAGAAATGGGTGGAGAAGAAGTGACTATCCTAAAGCATAAAGTAAAAGCTAAGGATAAGAAAGATCTAACCACATGGACAAGCTCCATAGCATAAGCATTTTTTCCTTTTTGATTTGGTCTTGATTCAAAAATAAGTCTTCAAAAGAGGACTCCAAGTATCCAAAATCCAAGGTTTTCTATCACAAACTCCCAAGCATAGTTTAGGATCCTAATTCTAAGTCCATAAGTCCATAATCAAGAGTATAGGTCCTCCAATGTAAAGGATAGTGGCCATAGTCCAACAATTAAGAGCACAAGTCTTGTAGTGGTTTAATCCTTTATTAATGTTTTTGAGTCCAAAATTGACAAAAGAAAAACAAAGCACAAGATAAAATGGTCCAAATGGACAAAAGAAAAATGACATAAACATAAATATGAATATGATAAAATGGCATAAAGCATAAAAAATAAAGAGATAGGGAGCGAGAAGGAAATATAAAGAAGTTAGAAGTTAGTAATTAGTAGCACAAGGCTCTAGTGCCATAAGCCTTCACCGATTATTCTGTTTCACGTCTTGAACTACAGTGATTAAACAATGCACTTAGGCCAAGGTTAATGAACTTGACAGAAGATTGGTAAAACCAAAGCCTCTACAATGCCAAGTTTCAAATATTATGGACCTAATGCAAAAAATCAATCACCATTGGGTTGACGCGACCAATCAAGGTCCGGACCACAAAAGTTCAAATTCCGAATTGGATAAAGAGTGACAAATGTTGCGCTATGTTAAGCAATCGCCGAGTAATTTACGGAGTAATTACCCTACAATGAGGCCGGTCAATAGATCTTTGTGCTAATGCAAGCTAGATGAACGATATGTAGATCGCCATTCGAAAGCAATACCGCACGAAAAGAAAATAGGTAACGATCTAGTCTTGATGAAGAATTCAACAAAGAAATTCTAAGATCCATAAGACTTTCATTGATCAAAAGAAAAGAGAAATAGATGAAGAGAAAGCCAAATTGAATTGCAAATTTAAGAACCTTTCATCTTCAAGTTCAATCACCTTTAATTGATAAGTTTAAGTGTGAAAACATATCACTAATTCAAAGCACCTCAAATGAATTCAGCAATTCATTAAAAGATAGATTTAAACTAATGAATGTTTAATTACTTTAAACATATCCAAAGTCCATTGAAATTGAAGAGAAATTAATCTTAACAATGCATTTCAAGGCTAAAACAAGAAGAAAGGGGAAGAAGGAAGAAGAAAAACCAAAACAGCCCCAAAAACAAGGGAAAATATGCATTCTGTTTCGAAGTAACCGGTTACAGCATATCTGCTAACCGGTTACTTAGTTCAAAATAGGCGCAATTTTTCCAAATTAACATAGAGTAACTGGTTACAGCATATATGCTAACTGGTTACTCTGAACCAGAATGTAGAAAATTGTGCAAAATTCAGCATGATCAACTTTCAAAACTTTTTACAAACACTTTGTGAACATGGAACTGAAATTGCACAAAATTTAAAGTAAAATAACAGTGAAAACCAGCAATTAAACACAATTACAAGATCCAGTGGATCAAGTACAAAGATCTCCAAAGATCTACATTATGGAAGATGAAGATGAAGCTTCAACAATGGTGAAAGATGAATTGTCACTTCAAATCTGAAAATTCTTTCAAATTGCTTCAAGATCCAAACACCAAAGCCTTGATCTATGAGAATTGATGAAGAACACAAGTTTGGATGAAGGTTTAGCTCAAAGTTGAACAAGATTCAATGTGAATTCTTATTAACTTTCAAAAGAAGAAATGTGAGCTTTGGTGAATTTTGTGGTTGGGAAGAGAATTTTCAAGAGGTTTGTTGGCTATCAAAAGCTTGTAGAATGAATGAAATGAAGCTTCTATTTATAGAATTTAGGCTTGGAAAATTTGGTGGTTTGGAATTACGCTTTGGAAGATCAAGATTAGGATTGGAATTCAAATTTGGAGGGAAATATCAAAAGAGTGGTGATTAGTGGAGGTACATGGTAGAAATTAATTATGATGATGTAAGAAATTAAAATGGGATGGTCTAGAATATTCCATATGTGATCAAGGGCTGAGATTGGTGCCAATTGCTGAATTTGAATTTGCCACCATTTTTCAAATTTTCACGAGGGTAACCGGTTACAGCATATCTGCTAACCGGTTACTCAGTGCAAAATTTGTGAAAAATGAGCATTTTGTTGCACTATTGTGGTTCCGGCTCGATTCTTTTGCTTGTCAAAGAAGGCATGGAAATAAACATATGAACCTTGGAGTCTCTTGAATAATAATCAATTAAATCTTGGAAACTCTTGATCAGATAATTCTTGAATTAATTGCAGATCAACTTTGACTTTGTTCAGATGAAATTCGTTCGAGCTGAGGGACTGATTTTTGGTATATTTTAACCTGTTCTTCCCCTGAAAATGTTAGTGAAAGAAAACAAAATATTTTTGGATTTTGATTACAGGGTTAGTAAACATAAACAAATTAAGCAATAAAACAACTAACAGACACACACACACTCAAAGATCCCTGCAAGGCACAATCCTACAAAAGAGGGGACGGATGTGTGATCTTGTTTGTGGTATGAAATGTAAAAGGACATGTGGAATATTAGGGGTAAAAATTAGGGTATTACAACTAGTACTAGGTACTATGTGTATGGTAAACTCAACTTTGAGCTCCGGCGAAAAATCACGTATGTCCTCTGGAAACACTTCTGGAAAATCGCACACCACGGGAAATTCGCCAATCACAGCTTTACTCTCTGCCTTCATAGAAGCTAATATCATAAACACTTTAGCATCATCCTTCACGAACTCATCCACTTGCTTAGCAGACACGAATAACTCATCACTTGCATCAAACTTGGAAAATAACCCCGTCTTGTCAAAATACTTTATATGAACATGGTTGAATTCCAACCAGTTAATTTCGATGATAACATCGAGATTTCTCAAAGGTATATACAATAAATCAATTCCAAAGTTCATACCATAAATAGTAAGCTGACAATTCAAACAAACCCATGAAGTGGTTATTGGACCTAGAGCCGGAGTATCAACAATCATATTCCCATCCATAGAAGACAATTTCAAATCCAACCTCTCAGCAAAATAAAGCGAAACAAATGAATGTGTTGCACCTGTGTCAATAGTAGCAATCAAAGGAATAATATTTATAAAATGCGTACCTCAAATTAAACAATTAACACTAGTAGTCTCTGTTCCAGTCAAAGAAAATACTTTTCGTCCCGACTATGCCTTCTTCGGGTTCTAACAATTGGTACTGATATGACCATGTTGGCCACAGTTATAACAAATTGTTCCAACACTTCTGCAATCTTCCACACAGTGACCTATCTTTCCACACTTACAGCACATCATAACATTATTCTTGCACTCATTAGCACAGTGGCCCAACTCGCCACACTTGAAGCACTTGACAGAAGTAGGAGTCCCGCCCCCACTCTATTTTTTCTCATCTGAAACTTTCTGCTTACCTCTGTATGCTACAACATTGTATCTTTTTCCTCTATACTGACTTTTGCCCTTCCTCTCACTAACACACTTGTAGTAAGTGGAACGAGCCATGTAGTCCTCATCATTAATCCTACACTTATTCAAAGAGTAGGAAACCTGCGAATCTCTTGGTAGCCAATACCCTGCCTATTCTCAGACCGTAGTCTATTTTAAAACTTAATGCACTTCGACCCCTCCAGTGTTGTACCATTTTATTGTGGACAGAACTTCACTAGTTCCTCAAACTTGGTGGCATATTCAGCAACTGTCATGTTTCCTTGCTTAAGCTCAAGGAATTCAATCTCCTTCTTGCTACACACAACCTCAAGAAAGTACTTCTCCAGGAATTTCACTCTAAACACACCCCATATGATCTCCGCACCAACAACCTCTAGTCTCTAGCGAGCATTGTCCCACCAGTTCCCAGCTTTATCAGACAACATGTGAGTACCAAACAAAACCTTATGTTCTTCAGTACACGCCATCACTCAGAAAATTTTCTTGATCTCTTGGGGCCAAACTTAAAAACCCTTCGGATCATACATGTCCTTGATCGTAGGCAAATTATTCCTCTGAAATTTCCCCAAATCATAGAACTTATCACCTTCCTGATTCTATTGTTTGTGCAATGCCTAAGCCACTGACTCCAATGCATCAGCAATAGCGTGGCATTTCTTCTAGCCATTCTGTAGACCATCAAGCAGATATTAGAAGAAACAATGCATCGACAATGTAAACCCACATGTCGCATACTAGGGACTAGACAACATTACAAAACCTGACCGGACCGACCGACCTACTCTGATACCACTATGTAACACCCTAAACCCCAAAAATTTTAAATAAATCATTTAACGACAATTCAATGTGTCACCAATCAAAATTCCTTAGAAACCCATCAAATCAATTGAAACTATGAAGCGTAAAAATATTTTTTAACATAACTTCATAAGTCATTGATAAACTCCAAAATAATAAAAAAACATCAACTTTGAAAACATAATAAATATGTCCCCAGTGTTACACGATCAGAGCAGCAACCACTAATGTATTATTAACGAATAAAAAGAAAGCGAATAGTAGCTTCAACAAGCCACCTTCCAACACAGAACAACACAGATCACTCCTGAGGATCTGCAAGATGTCCATGGTGGACAACATGAAGCAAATGGGGGTGAGAAACAACAAATCAATATAAATAGTGTAAATAATGCTAAGGTTATAATATACAATAAGCACACATTCGTTACATAATCAACAACAATATAGTCCAACACCCATTCATAACAACATGTACACATTTAGATCCAATCAATAACATCGTGAAGAATCAACTACATATGTGAATATGTATGCAATGTATTCCACAACTGACTCATTATGCACGCGGTACCATTCATGAACACTCAGGTTCATCTCGTTCCTAATCCCCACCATAGGACCAGAGCACACCAAATTGTTACCATCACCATAGGTAACCCTTCATCAGCTTCCTTATGGAACCGACTACTCGCTCCCGATCCCCACCATAGGACCAGAGCACCCTAAAGTTCGTTACCATCACCACAGGTAACACTTCACTAATTCCTCATTAGCATTATCTACTCACTCTCGATCCATACCTGCGGACCAGAGCCCACCAAAACTAGACTGAAGTCCTTACACTATGATGCATGACTCTCGACAACATGCATTTTCACCATAAAAATCACCAAGAGAATCACCATGCATATTTCACCATTTATGCACAACATCAAAAATCATACGCAACAATTAATCAATGTTACGAATTCAACAAACAACAACAATTAGCAGCAACTCAACAAATGCAACTTCATGAGCATTTATTCATGTCAATTCACCAAAACAACAACATATTATTAGATAAACACAATGGTTTGCTAACCAATCATACAAGCCATCACAAACATTGCTATAGTATGCACACAAATATAACTCAAACAACACACCAAGCACCACCATGAGGTAGCTCTACACATTAGCTTTCCAACCTTCGAACGACGTCTCATTTGGACTTACAGAAAAGAAGTTACGACCCAAATTGACAAGTGGATCCAACAACTGAAACAGGGACCATTCGATTGACACAAGGGACCAATCAGTTATCACAAAGCTACTGACTTAATATTTTCAAAATTTCAAAGAACCAATCAATTACACCTTGCAACCAATCGATTTTTCCTTTATTGTTTTTCAATTTTTTAAGTGAAGTAATCGATTTCTCAAGGAGGCCAATCGATTAGTCTATGTTGATTTTGCCCAGAACCCCAATTTTCACAAACATTCATTATTTCCTTTAATCACTAACATCTATTCATCCCTCCTTTAATTCATACAAATTAAACAGACCCAAAACATTATTACTAACAGTGAATCGTATCATCATAATCATCAAATATACAACACCTATTTTCATAAAAATATGTAGCAATTAATCAAAAAAGTCATTAGCAATTTCATCATCAATCTTGAATAAAACTCAAGCTTTCACACCTTCATCAATGGTAGAACCTCATGCATACATATTTATGATAATTCAACATGGATTCAGTCATATCAACACATATAAACACAAGATCAACCAACAAATTTCCAGAATTTCATCACACAACAATTCATCAAAAGAAAACCCTAGAACCCTAATGATAGTAAGTACTTATCATCTCTACCCCATCATGCCATTACACACATATCAATAGCCATTTCTCCCTTACCTTAGATTTCCAACAACGATGATAAATTGAACAACTTATATGGATTCTTCTTCCCAAACCTATCTCTTCTTCCCAAAAGTCATTGGTTCTCCTTTGCCTCATATTTTCATGTACTATCAAATATTTCTCTAAAACCTAGCTTCCTCCCATCTTTTAAAGTTTATACGGTTTCTATTTATTTTCTTAAAGTTATAGTTTTTTCCTAACTTATTCTCAGCTTCTCTCCTCTCACCTCATATTTTCTTCAATTCACACAAATGGCTCAAATCTCTTATTTCACCAATTTTATTATTTTATATCTAATAATAATTAAAAATATAATTTTTATAATCATTTTCTAATTTATTCTACCTTCTTACCACACCCTATTACCACTACCATGCCCCAACAACATATAATCATATAATTTTATTTTAAACCACATCAATATCAAATAATTAAATAAAATAAATCCAAATAATTATATTAAATAATTTAATCGGATTTGTCATATCAGGATGGGAGGTGCAGACAGGAAATATTTTACTTCTTTAAAAGCATATTCACAATCTTCTGTCCACTAGAACTTCGTTGACCTTTTCATCACAGTGAAGAAATGAATCAACTTGTCTCCCGCACAAGACAAAAAGAGAGATAAAGCGACTAAACATTTTGTCATCTGTTATACCTCTTTTATTTTTTATGGACTTCTCATATCAATGATTTCTTCACATTTATCCTAGTTTGACTATATTCCCCGGCTGGTCAACATAAACCCAAGGAATTTCCTGGCTTGTACCCCGAAAGTACACTTGTCTGGGTTAAGCCTCATGTGTTTCCGGTTTTCTGGGGTTTTGATCACCATATCATCCACGTATACCCCCAGGTTCCACCCTATATGTGAAGCAAATAACATATCCATCAGTCTTTGGTAGGTATCCCCTGCATTTTTTAGTCCGAAAGACATCACCTCATAATAGTAGTTATTCTTGTTCGTCATGAACACCATCGTGGGAGCATCCAACAGATTCATTCGTATCTGATTATAACCTGAGTAAGCATCCATAAAGTTAAGAAGATGAAACCGGAAGCCCCGTCGATGAGTCGATTAATGTGAGGAAGCGGATAAGGATCTTTGGGACATGCCTTATTCAATTCAGTGAAATCCACGCACATTCGACACTTTCCTGATTTCTTTTTTACCATGACTATATTAGCCAACCAGGTCAGATAATTAATTTCCTGAATGAAACTAGCCTTCACAAGCTTTTTGACTTCATCTTTTATTGATCTTCTCTTTTCTTCGCCATCCTTCCGCTTTCTCTGAGACACCGGCTTGATGGTTGGATCCTGCGCTAGATGATATCCAACTATGTTTGGATCGATTTCGGGCATGTCAACCGGTTTCCATGCAAACATATCTATGTTCTCCTTCAATATTCTCATGATCTCGGCTTCCTCCTTCAGAGAAAAATTAGAACTGATCTGAGTTATCTGGGATATTTGGGCACCGATATGTACCTTCGTCACATGCCCAATGGGTGTCAGACTATCTTCCACCGGGTCTTATCTTGGATCAATATCAACTAGATTCACCTTTAAATAATCACCTTTTATTGGTTTATCATCTTGAGCTTTCTTTTTGGGCTTGAGACTGTCTTTATAACATTTCCTTCTGAACCCCTGATCACCTTTTATTCCCCTACTCGGCCATCTTCAAGAGTATACTTCAGTGTGAGGTATAAAGTGGATAAGGTGGCCTCCAAGCATTGAATGATGGTCTGCCAATAATAATGTTGTAAGGAGATGCGATATTGACAATCAAGTACCTAACCTTGACACTTTTCGTGTTGTCTCCTGTTATAGCCCAAATTTTACCCCTTAGATGTCATGACATCTTTGCATTTCCATTAGGATGCAATCATCTTTGCATTAGCTAACCAAACTATTCAAGTTTTGTGGTTTGTTTCTTTTGTGGAATTAGGGTTTTGTACAAAGAAATGAGAGCCCTGATTAATCAAGATTTGAAAGTGATATAAAAAAAACAAGTTCTTATACACTCCAAGGATTCCTAAGATACCTCCAAGCTCAACACAACTCATTTCAAGGGCCTCCTAAGTGTAGAGGAGAAGTTTTGAATTCATCTGATCAAGAAGTCAGTTGAGGCTTCAAAAAGTCAACCTTTGAGCTTCTTTGGCCAACCATAAACTTTTCAAGTCATATTCCATGATCTCATGTAGTTGGATCAAGAAAAATCAAGGTGGAATGATAAAATCAAAGGGCTTGGAAAATTCGGGTTTTGGAAGAACTTCATTAAGTGTGAAGATCATGATTTTTAGACATATTGCAAGGACGATATCTCACTCACCATTAATCCAAATAAAGCAAACTTGTACTCATTTTAAAGATAACATTCCATACTACAAGTTTGTAGAAAGAATCAAGATCAAAGGAGGTATGGATTTAAAGCTATCGATGATCAAAGTTGGAAGAAATCATGACTTGGTTTTCTACTTAGAATTTTTTCTAAGTACCAAAATTCAGCATGTTTGGATCATTTTCATGGCCATTTTTCTAAAAGTTCCAAGTTTCAAAATCAAAATTTTTGAACATGAAAGTTGTTCTTTGTTCTTCAAGCTTTCCAAGCATATGTAGAACTCTCCATTTGGATTAACTAATCTCAAGTTATGTTGTTTCAAAGGTGGTGCTTCAGTGTTGGTAAAATCCATAACATAGAATTTTTCTAAGTTCTTTTTTGACATCTTGGTGGACACGATTTCAACCCAACTTTTCTCAACCATCCAAGTCTCATTTCAAGATGTTTTCCACATGAAATTTATTCTATGATCTCCCTATTTTGCATGGAACCAAAAATCTCATGAATTGGAGTAGAGTTCATCAAGTTATGGTGCTCAAAAGTGAGGATATTGCAATGTTATATTTGTAACTTAGGAAATTCTAACTTTGTCTTTTTAACAACTAGCTTTACCAAACTTTCACACTATTTTTTCATGTGTTTCCAAACTCCATCCTAACCTTTGGCCAACACCAAATTGGCCCTACTCTATGACCTCTTTCAAGGGGAACAAGAACCATTCCAATTGGTCCAATGAGCACGGAACTATCGCATGTTAAAGTAGGAACCATGACTTTGTTTACACTACACCAAACTATGCCAATGTTATGAACTAGGGGCAGAATCAAAACACTACAATCTTGCAGCATCCAAGACAAATTTCCTTGCCCTAAAACCTGTCAAGCAAAGTCTCTAAATTATGATATCTTTGGCTCTTTGGAGTGGACATGTAAAACTCATATTTGGAAAAGTTATGGACCATATGGTAAAGCTTTTACACGAGCCATGATCCTCGGGAGTTTTTCATCTTGTTTCTGACTTCAATCCAAGTTCAAGCAAGGTAATACATCACTGGGATCAAGGCTGAAAAGAGGGAGGGCCATGCGTGTAGGTTATAGGGGAGTCATTTCAACTTTTTTACAAAAGAACAAACAACTAAAAGTGAGGAGGGTTTTCTGACTATTTTAAAGGGAATGATCAGAAGAGAAGGACATTATCTACATATAGAATAGAAGGATAGAGAGAGAACAAGAGAGAGGAAGAGAGAAAGAGGAACTCTTCTTGACCTAAGGAACCAGATCTTCCAACTTTTTCAGCCACCTTTACATCACCATTTTTTTTTTCAAAAGGGACTTCATCCTTTGCACTGAAGTGTAGAGGTCGAGCTTGTTTGGTCTCTTAAGCTCTGGAAGTGAAGAAGTAGTGGACTGTCTCCACTTGGTAAGATTTTTTCTTCAAGTTCTCATGCTCTCATACTTAGGATTAATTGGTTTAGGATGCTTTAACATTGTTCATGCTTAGCGTCTGTATAGTTTGAAATGATGGCATGGCTTGTTTGATTAAGTTTGTGTTGAATTACCATTATTCAGTTTTGTGTTTTAACATGAAATGCCTCACTTTCACGCTTCTTTTCTCTATGATAGAGCCCCTATCTGGAGATATATGTGGTATGATGTTGTTCTACTCAATGAGAAATTCATTTTGCTATTTTATTTTGTCACTTTTGGTTGAGAAATGATGTTGAAAATGAATGAGGATGGGAGTAGGAAACCATGGCGCTTACTAGTGTTTTTGGCTAGGGTTCGCGTGTTCATTTGAGTTGCATGGGGAAGGTAATGAGGTGTCACAGCATGAGAGGCGGGATTGTGAGTTTGTCGTGTAGTGACTTAAATTTATGGTGACCGCTTGACATAAGTTCACATGTTATTTTGTCCCTTTAGTATTTTCTTTTTTGTTGTCACGGTTTAATTGTTGTTTCTGGGCCAGGGCTTTATTCCAAGTGCTATTCACACCTCCCTTGTGGGAGGCCCATACGCAGGTTGAAGGTTCTCTTTAGAACCAGAGTTGCTGGGCAAACCCCCATCAACCATTGTTGTTCTTTTCTTTTTCTTTCTTTCATTTCTTTAACTTCTCATTTTATTTTTAATATTTTGAACATTTAAAAATTCCATAAAAAATATTTTTAGACATTTTAATGTCTTCACTATTTTTTGATTATTTTTATATTTTATTTATTTATTTTAATATTTTATTTAAATACTTTGATCAAACATGTTTCTTAAAACACCCTTGTTTTAGGGTTTGATTTTTGACCGACCTCCTCAAATCTTTTTGACCTAGGTTTTTGTCAAGTTCCTATACATGATGTAGGGATTCTAAAATATTTTTTTTGGCCACAAATTATCTTGTTAAGTTGACTTTTGGTTTGACTTTTGAGTTCTCTATTCCTTTGAGTACCTTGGGTTTGTTGGTAGCATTTGAGGGGGTCTTGATACCAATCTTGTTGTGAGCTTTTGCATACATCCTCTTGACTGTTTTAACTTAACTCAAGGCTTTGAGTTGGAATTTATTTGACCTCTTTCCTATTTTTTGATTTAGACTTGAAGATAGGGTTCATTTTGGGTTCGCTTTGGTGGGTGCCTTGACCTAGTTCATAAGCTTGGTCTTTAAGTGGTTCCTTTGATGTCAAAAGTGGAAATTTGAGTTGTACATCATTCATTTGCTACTTCCCAAATGTTAAATTTGAGTTGAAACTCAATGTTTGTTTCATTTATTTGCAATTCCTTTTGTTTAGGTTTGTAATGAATGTGCTTTTATAGTCTTGACTTGTATTTGTAGTTGTTCTTAACCACTTGAAAGTATTGAATGCAATATGATATGGTTACTGCCCCTTGTCATACCCCAAATTTTGACCACTAAGATTTCCCATCATTTTGCAAATCATCACCATAATATGGATGTACCATTATGCCTTATCAGTCTCCCCAAAGATGGGTAAGCATTCACTACAAACAAGATTAGGGCTTCGAGCCCTCTCAGAGCACTTAGAGAAAGGATCAATCAAGGAATAACATGATCTTCAACTTGTCTAACCTCTCAAACAACCATAAAGAATCAAGAGGACTCCCACATTAAGAATCAAGCACAAAGTTGCTACATTCCAAGTGGATTAAGCCTCAAGATCGCCAGTGTTGCCAAATTAGGGTTTTGGTCGACTGAGGCCTCCAGATAAAATTTTCATCTGGACATGAGCCAATGCTTCAAAGCATAACCTAAGATACTCCATGAGACCTCATGGACCCAATCATCAAGTCAATTTAACCTTAGGGGAGGCATTTATCAAAAATTAAGAATTAGGGTTTCTTGACCTAATTCACCCCTAAGTTGACTTTTGGGACAAAACATGAGCCAAGACCTCAAGACATGATTTGAGGGTCTCTAACACACCACATTGATCCATTTGCAATAATGGATTGATCCAAGAAGCTTGATCTACAAGTTTCAATTTCATCTGGACCACAATTAGGGTTTTGAAGAAAAAGTCAACTGTGCCTTTGACTTTTGACCAAGACATGCTCCCAAACCTTGGGACATGATTCAATACACCCTACAACACCTATGGAATCCATCTATTAAGTTTGATTTAAGTCAAGGACTTGATTTCATAGAGGATCACATAGTTTGAAATTCATCTGATAAAAAGTAACTGTACAAAAAGTCAAAGTTTGACTTTTTGATTTTTTGGTCAAACAAGGTTCCTTATCCCTAAAACAATGTTAATTTGTGATTTGAATCATCATTCATCAAGAAAAACCAAAGAAAATGAGTTAACTTGTAAAAGGGGTAACCATAAAAAACTTAGAATTTTTCTAAGTTTTGGAACAAAGTGGCTAGGGTACCAACTTTCAAGGATCATAACTTGAGATCCAAACAACCATTTTGGATGATCCAAAGATGGATTTGTAGCTCTCATGTCATACTTTAAAAGTGTCAACTACGCCTCATTCCAATTCCTCATGGATTCTAAGTTATGGAGTGATCAAAATGGCTGAAAACATGAAATGTCACTTTTTCCAACACTTAGTGAAATTTTCACTAAGTCAGAATCTGCCTTGCTTTTTTTCCAAATGTAGGGGCATTTTTCACTTGGATCCAAAAAGTGTCAAGACAAACTATGATCATACATGTGTTGTATCATATGAGAGCTTTCCAAAATTGCCAAGAATTCCATCAAACTCCACCTGAGCTAGGAGTTATGACAGCTGCAACATGCCTTGCTGCAAACTGTCTTGGCAAGACAGATTTGTGCGCAAGGGCTCGAATTGCTCAAATTGTGCAATTCCAAGCATGCTTATCCATCTGCACACCTCAAGGGGGAACAACCAAGGGACAAGAACTGATCCATCAGCCTCTAAAGTCCCAAAATCTACAAGTAGCATGCAAACCTAAAAAAGCTAAAGATGCTTCAAGACTCCAATTTTGTTTTGGAGCATTCAATGGATGCTTAGAGGTGGCATGTATCAGAGCAAGAATGCACACTTCAGTCAAGCCTTATCCTTGAATCAAAGAACCATAGGCCTGTTCCCTAACCTCTAGTCAATGGCTAGAGGAGACTTGAGATTCCATTTGATCACCATTGGCCAACAACCTGCTGTAGTTACCACACATTATTGCTTGCAAAACAAACTTGCTCTACTATAAATAGAGCTCATTTTTGCTCAGTTTGAGTACACCAAAGCAACCAAACTGATGTTTTCCTTAAAATCCCTTTCTCTAGGCCCAAATACCTTCTTTTGCAAGGTAACTCTGAGTTTTTGAGTTAGAGAGCATTTTCACCACATCTCATGATCCAAACACATCCAATATGTCATATCTAAGCTGTCCAAACTCTCATATGTGACCTGTAACACCAAAATCACAAAGTCCCCACTCAAAACCTCAAAATTGGGCTTTTTTGCATTTTTCAAGCCATGTCTTGATTCAGTCACTTTCAAAACCAGATAAAACCCGAAACACACTCCAAATATCATCCTTGAACTGTCCCAAATGGTTCCATACATGTGGAACACCATTTAAGAGAGTTGCCATATTGGTCACTTTTGCCCCTTTTGCAAGAAAGAGCTCAAACTTGTTCCTGAGGATTCCAGCTGGTTCCAACCATTCTAAAAGCTTCTAAGGGATCAATTGAGAGTGTCTAAAGCATCAAATTACTTATGGAACAAGAAACTTGGCAGATAGCCCAAAAAGCTCCTAAAGAGGTAAGCATCACAACTTGAACTCTTTGAAATATGCATTGCTTTGAAGTCCACTGATCATGCACATCTCATACATGTTATATATGTTGTGTTTGAACCAATTCATCATGTAATTCATGCCTGTAACAAGAGGTAGCATAGAAAATGAAATTATAGGCCTATTTCAAGAACACCATCGGGTTTTGAAATGGGGACCTCATCTGAAAAAACCAACACCACCACTGGATTCCTTGTGAAATTCTAGGCAGGATAGACCTAAATTTTGCCCCAATCCATGGAGAAATGAGAAAGTTACAACCCTCACGTTTTTGGCCAAAACCTTGACTTGCCTTGCCTTGGCCAGGGCAAAAACAAGGCATGCCTCATATATTCATGGGGTGGTTTTGATACACGGATGTATCACCACCGCAGTGGTAGAAGGCGCACGCTGCACCTAAGAGGTCTGGGGTTCGAATCCCCCTCGCCCCAGATCCTCTCTTTACCACTTTTTTCCATTATATATATATATATATATTTTGTTATATTTTAAATGATTTGTAAAATTAATTTCTCCTTCAATTTTAATGATTTTTTATTGGTTCTTTTTGCAAAATATCACAAAAATGTTAAAATATTTTATTCCACAAAAAAGTCAAATTTATATTAGTTATTTAATATAGTTGATATTTTTGTAAATAAATTCATTTTTATTGTTTTTAAACCTTTTTGAAATGAATATTCATCTTGTATATCAAAATAAAATGAGTCTTAAATCATCTTGTGATTAAAACCTCATTTTTCAAACCTTAACCAAAAATCACAATTAGTTTATTTAGACTTATTTGGTATTTTTGTCATTTTATTCATTTTATTAAAAGGATTACTTTTAAAAGAAAATGAAATTAGGGTTTCTTTAGTTTTTTATCCTTATCAAACCTTTCAAAACACTCATGGGTCTCAAATAGAGTGTAAGTCCCAACCCTTTTGTAGATAAACAATTTTTGGGCCTCACACATTGTATAAGTCCCTCTGTATATTTTCTAAAGTTCGGCGCGATCGTCGCCTTTGTAACAAAATCAACTGGGCTTCTCCTTGAGCTATAAGACCCCTCTTTATTCATTTTTAAACTCTTTGGGCCTATAATAGAGTGTAAGACCCATTTCTTATAAATAAGATACTTTGTTGGGCCTCAGATATTGTATAAGACCCACTGTGTTTTCAAAAACCTCGGTGCGATCGCCGTTTTCAAACAAACCATCTGGGCCTACCCTCGTGTTGTAAGTCCCATTTTTCTTTTTCAAAATAATATTTGGCCCTCTACTAGAGTGTAAGACCCAATCCCTTTTTAACCAAAACCTTTGAGCCTCAGACATTGTATAAGTCCTAGTACAATCTTTTCAAAACAATTTCCCTTTTGATTTAGATTCAAGTATACAGTTGTTATAAAAAATTTCTTTAATTTCTTTGAACAACTAACAATACAGCATGGAAGCTTGCTCACCTGTAAGTTTTATCCGCTTTCATTTACTTGCTTTAATATATATAACTGTATTGTGGGAAGCTGCGCATGGTTAGTCTTCTTTCATTCTTTTACATACATGTCAAATATATATAACTGTATTGTGGGAAGATGCGCACGGTTAGTCTCCTTTCATACCCTTTTACATACTTGACATATATCAACTATATATATATACTAGTATAGTTATTTAGAGTTTTCCCCGACAACTAGGTCTAGAACTAGGTAAAGCCCGTTTGGTCACTCTTAAATACAAACAAACCTAGATCCCTATAGGATTTCCAGATACAGTCTTCCCTTCTCTTGGGGTTAAACAATATGGAACAAAGAGAAATGCAGTATTCTCGGTGAACCTTTTCTCAGACTGTCACCCCTAGAAATTGTCAAAGGAATTCTACTCCCCGGAGTTGATCTATTCTCTCTGAATAGCATCTCCTGGGTTTCTTCAAATCACAGAACTTTCACTAAATGATCTATTCTCTGTGAATAGCATTTCTTGAACTCCTCTTGGTTTGGGATCCACAGGCTTCCTAAATGCATCCCCGCCTCCTCTTGGGCTTTGTACAAGGACCCGTCGGCTTCTTAAAAGTTCTCATGCCTTCTCTAGGGCTTCATACAAGGACCCTCACGACCTCTTAAAGGTATAGGACATAACTTAGTCATCCTTTGTTAGAGATGTCTTTCTAAAAAAGGTTACAAAAGCCCTCATACCAATTTTTGGGTTGATACTCACCCCTTAAACGAGTCGGCCTCCTCTTGGGTGTTGTACAAAGATAGACCTTCCCAATAGACTTGGGTAGTCTAAATCTCCTTGAGTCTCAAATACATTCTCAAGTTCCTCACAAATATAGGAGAAACCCCAGATTCTGGATTACTCTCCAGCTGAGTTAAAATCCATAGGTTCTAAAACCCAGTCTCTCTCCTAAAAACTCCCCAACCAGGGTCAGTTTATCATCATATAACACTATCTCAAATCAGAACCTCAAGGTTTCTGATCTATCAACCCTTCTGCATTCCCTTGTAAAAGTTGGTTTCCCCATTTGGACATTCCTCGGGATCTCAAGAATCCCTGGCATAAGCTATCCTCCTCTTAGGCTTTGTATAATGATCCTTTCTTCAGGAAAGTTAGCCTCATCTTGGGCTTTGTACAATGATTCTCCCCATCGGAGTTAACCTTTTCAGACCTCTTGTTGAGTCAATCAATTACTTCCCAGACTCTCTTGTTGAGTCGATCACCTTTTCAGACTCTCTTGTTGAGTCAATCACTCTCATGAACTCTCTTGTTGAGTCAATCACCTTTTAGCACTCTCTTGTTGAGTCAACACCTTTTTAGCCTAAATCTCGGGCTTCGTACGAGACAGAAAACAATATACTCTCTTGTTGAGTCAATCTTTTCCAGCCTCCTCTTAGGCGTTGTATAATGATTTTCCCCTTAGCAGATTAAACCTCAATCTTGGGCTTCATACAAGACAGATAAAGTCTTCCCCAGTGGAGTCAATTAACCTTTTAGCATCAACCTTGTGCTTTGATCAAGGCACCAAAAAAAATCAGCAATCCCTCTTTAGAGATGACAAATTCTCTCTCAGTCAAACCATTTAGCTTCAATCTTGGGCTTTGAACAAGACATAAATACCCCTTTAGCTTCAATCGTGGGCTTTGAACAAGACACAAATATTCAACCTTTTAGCTTCAATCTTGGGCTTTGAACAAGACACCAAAACATCTTTTTCCTCCCTTAGAATAGGAGGAACTATGATTGCTCTGATTTCCCTGTTTCGTTTAAACGGGAATACGTAGGCATAAGATTACGAAATCTTAGCGAGCATACTAATAAAAAACTTTAGGTCCAGTACCTTCATACATCAATCAAAACTTAGGTCCAGCACCTTCCCAAGAACATCAAACAAAAACTCACACACTCTCTCATACTTCCCAAGAAACTTTCCCAACCCATTAACGGATAAACACCATCAAGTATAAAGCGAACCCTAAAGCTAATATCTTGTGGATAACCACATATAGGATGGGTAGCTGACAACTGCCCATTGTATAACCTGACCCCGACTCCCCGAATCTCTTTTAAGCGTTTGTTCAGTTAAACATTCGCGTACAAGGTTAGTTTTAGATACCTTTCCTTTCCCTTCCAGCTTCAGGGGATAAATAAGAAATCAAAAAGTAGCACCCCTTTCTCCGCGAGGAGGAAAACCCCAAAACCAGCGATAAGGTGGTTGCGTCACCGACAAAACTCGCTCGCTACAGGAAAATGGTGACTCTGCTGGGGAATCATTTTATGTCTAGGATTATTATGGCTCTTAAGAGGTCTAGGATGTTAGCTTTAGGAATGAATATATATATATATATATATATATATATATATATATATATATATATATCTACTTGATATTCGTGTTTATTTTTCTGCTAATGGGACTGCGGGTGACGCTGCATCTGGAAAGATTGAGTATACACCTAAGATAAGTGATGGCATGAGACGAGTAATCTTACAGCGAGTGACTCCCGAATAAGAGGTCCCAGTAGACCATCGAATCAGTGGAGATACCCTTTGCAGATTCAATGCCTATACGACTTCGGTTGTTGAAAGCAAATTATTCGATTGGGCTGTCCATGAAATTGAATATTTTAGTAGACTAAGACCATGTTACTATTTTATAGTGCAGAAGCTATCAGAAATAGTTGTCACGCAATACTACCTTTATTTGAGATTACTCTAAGGTACATCAGCTCGCTCGGGTGAACCAGCCTGCTGTTGTTATCCCAAGAGGGGTCAATGATTTTGCGGACAGGTACAAAAAATCACCAGTACAACCTTTTGGGATGGGTAGAGCCTTGAGTTCATGACACCGAACCTTTGACCCCATGTTTTTTCTATGTTTTTGTGTGTTGTATTCATGCATTCATTTCCTCTAAAAAACATTTAAACAAAGAAAAATTTTCTCTTCTAGTCTCTATTTTTCAAATTAAACTAAGACAATAATTGCAAATGTCAGAGAAAAAAGAAAGATTGCGTTATGGATTTCGGTAGAAGGAAGACTCACAAGTACACCTTCAAGGTTTCAAAACTAGAGGATTTAAGAGGGTTGGCAAGGATGATCACCAACCCTGATGCTTTCAGATCTAAGTACGGAGGACTGCTGTCTCTGTTAAGGGTCCATGTAATTGAAGGAATCCTGGCTACACTAATCCAGTTCTACGATCCGGTCTATCACTGTTTTACATTCCCGTATTATCAGCTAGCACGAACACTGGAGGAGTACTCTCACCTGAATGATTTACCCATCACTGACCAAGCTCCCTTTTTTGGACTGGAAGAAATTCCAAAGGATCAAACCATTGCAAGAGCAATCTATTTGGACGAGTCAGAAGTCAGGACTCACATGACCACTAAGGGTGGAATCCAGGGTTTGCCATCCAAGTTTCTGATAAAGAAAGCCCTGTACTTTGCTAGTATAGGGAATGTGACTGCTTTCGAGAACATCTTTGTTTTTCTCACCTACGGGTTATTTCTGTTTCCCAACATTGATAGCTTCGTTGATATCAATGCCATTAAGATTTTTCTGATTGGAAACCCTGTACCGACCTTGCTCGCATATGCTTATCATTCTGTACACTTAAGGAATGATCACATGCTGTGTACCCCTGCTATACAAATGGTTCACTTCCCATTTGCCAAAGTCTTCTGCATTTTGGGATCAAAAGAGTACTTTACGTTGGTCGCAGAGAATCATGTCTCTTACCAACTCTGACATCGATTGGTACAATCGGATCTACGACGGAATAAGGATCATTGACCATTGTGGAAACTTCCCTAATGTACCCCTCATAGGAACTAAAGGAGGAATCAACTATCACCCGATTTTAGTTCGTCGTCAATTTGGATACCCGATGAGGCATGTTCTGCATAATGCTCATCTGGAAGGTCTTTTCTTCAAGGAAGGATAAAATAACAGGGCCCTAAAGACAGAAATAGTGCATGCTTGGAAACATGTTCACAGGAAAGGAAGAGAGTCTCTAGGAAAACCAGATTGTGTTTCGGTGGAACCTTATCTCCACTGGGTACAAACTAGAGCTCTCAAACTGAGGATGCCATACCCTCGTCACAAAGTTCTTCCGTTAAAGGAATATTTCCTTTACTTTATGTCTGATACGAAAAAGCTTCAGGTTACTCTCAACAAAGTTCAACAGGAGAGGAGGTCTTGGAAGAACAAGTACCACATTCTCAATGTGGAGTGTAAGAAAATACAACAACTGTTAAAAGATAAAGATGCTCTGATTGAGATTTTAGAGCAACATGTGGTAGAAAATCAAGAAGACCAAAGGAATTTGCTCGCTCCTTTCACTTGGCAAAGGAATGACAACCCGACAACGACTCAAGAGCCCTGGTCAAAGAAAAGGAAAGTACCAGAACTAGCACCTGAGCCCTCCTCAGAGAGAAATCAGGATCCATAAGTTTAGACTTTTCCTTTTACAACACTTTGTAAATTACTGTATTTCCATTTCCGCAATCTTTGAATTTAATAAAACGGGATTTCCCCACTGTATGATATTTGCAATCCAATTGTTGAAGTTTCTTTTGAAAATAACAAAAATTAATCATATAATCATTGCATATCGTTCATCATTCTCGCATAACGCATTCTTCTTACCTACGAATCTCACGTTTGAGTCTCAGTTCTAGAGTCAAACTGTCTCATTCGTACAATACTCGGGCCAACATTCAAAGGAAAATGGATAATCTCGAGGAAGAGAACAGAGAGTTGAGAGAAGAACTCGACGCTCTTAAAGAAGATCTAAGGAAACTTCACAATGACATGCAAGCTCTGGCAGCAGCTTAGATGCAACAACAAAGAACTGTGATCTCAGAGATCACATCTACGCCCATAGTGGAAAAGTATGATCCTCGGTATAACATACCAAAAGATCCTCCCTGGGGCATGCCACTCAATTATATCTCGGAAGGATATATTCCGCCGATCACAGAAGATCCGGACACTACAACAGGAACCACTGGGCCTGAAGGTTACAAACTTCGAGAAAGCGAAGATGCAAGGGGCATGACAGCAACTCCTGAAGGTTACAAATTTCGGGAGAGGGAAGCACCAAGAGTCACTGCCGTAATGACTATGCCACCACCCATGGTACACACTATCCCGAAAGGACCGATTCCATAGATACCTTATGGTGGAAACGAAATTATGTACGACCGAATGAATGAGTTCCAGGAACAATTCCTGGAGATGCAGAAGGAACTGCATGCCATTCGCGGTCAGGATCTATTCGGAAAAGATGCCGCAGACCTTTGTTTGGTCCCCAATGTGAATGTTCCGCACAAATTCAAGGTGCCCAAATTTGAAAAGTACAAGGGTAACTCTTGCCCTCAATGTCACTTGGTGATGTACGCTCGGTGGATGTCAACTCAGACAGAGAACCAACAACTACTGATCATTACTTCCAGGATAGTTTAACTGGTGCCGCACTCAAATGGTACATGGGTTTAAACCGCACTAAGATTGTCACTTTCAGAGATCTTGGGGCTGCCTTCGTTCAACAATATAAGTATAACCTGGACATGGCACCAGACAGAGATCAACTTAGAGCCATGTTGCAGAAGGACAAGGAAACCTTTAAGGAATATGCTCAGAGATGATGTGAAATTGCCGCCCAGATTGATCCACCTCTTGAGGAAAAAGAGATGACAAAGATCTTCTTGAAAACCTTGAGCTCATTTTACTATGATAGAATGGTCGCCAATGCGCCCAGTGACTTCACTGAGATGGTGAGCATGGGAGTTCATCTTGAGGAAGCAGTCCGAGAAGGACGTTTAGTAAAAGACGCTGGATCATCAAGCAGTACCAAAAGATACGGTAGTGCTTTCCCTAAGAAAAAAAGCAAGATATTAGTAATATCTCTCTCGGAAAGCAAAGGCGACGGTACCAACCAATAGCAGCTGTAACTCCTGCTATCAACCCTGCGCCCGTTCCAACGTATCAACCTCAGGTTGCTCAAAGCCAACTGCATCAACAACAATATCAGCAAAGGACATAACAGCCTCTTCAGAAGGCTCGTCCTCAGTACAACAACAACCATACAATGCGACCACCAGGGTTTGACCCTATACCAATGTTGTACGCAGAACTGTTTCCACTATTACTGGTCAAGGGGCACGTCCAAACTAGGTCACCTCTTACAATACAGGAGAATCTGCCTTTTTGGTTCAAAGCAGATCAGACTTTCCCTTACCATCAAGGAGGACCAGGGCATAACATAGAAAATTATCTCAGTTTCAAATTCGATGTGCAAAAACTTGTCAGGAGCGGGGTCTTATCCTTCAAGGATACGAACCCAAATGTTTCGACCCGTTGCCTCAACACGAGAAAGCTGCAGTAAATTTGATAGAGGGAGAGACTAACCACATCTATCAAATTCATGATGTACTCTTATTAAGGGCTAACATGGTCAAGATGCATCGTAGACAGAGCGGATATGGGCATGTACTACCTCATAATTATCACTTGTATGATATATGCTCTAAAGACAATCAAGGATGTTCTGTATTGCAGTCAGCTCTACAGGAACAGTAGGATCTCGGTTGGATCCAGGATCACAGAATTCGTGGGGTCAACATGACTTATACAAATTCCAACATTATTCAGAACCACGACATCCGTACGATGAATGTCAACTTGGTGGCAATGCACTCAAGGCAAAGCCAACATTATGATCTGCCACGACACGATTACAATTCCTGTCTGATCTGCTCAGTAAATAATCAGGGATTCTTTTTTGTACAAGAGGCCCTCCAGCGTTAGATGGATCTTGGATGGATTCAGGATTACCGTGATAGAAGTAGCCATCAAGTTAATATGATTCAAATCTTTGATATTCGTTTGATGAAAACCAGCCTGGTAGAATTACATGCTAAGAAGGTCAGGCTCAGTTTTCTGGCTTCACATGATTATCTGAACTGCAAAGGGTGTCGTGAGAGTGACCAAGGATGTACAGTCGTTCTGAGGACACTGCAACACTTGTTAAACCATTGGTGGCTTCCGATCTATCTAAATGAAGACATACAACAAGTTAGTATGACTGACGAGAACTCTACTAGGCATCAAAGTCAGGATGTTCGATCAATGGAAATAGATCTAGTAAGGTTACACTGCATACAAAGCAGACGTGGCCAGGTGCCACCACACAACTATGAGCGCTGTAGAGTTTGCTCAGAGAATAATCAAGGATGTTACCTCGTACGAGCAGCCCTTCAAAGTCAGTTGGACCACAAAGAGATTCGATCGTATCCAAGTTCTGGGTCAATCAACTTGATGCCCAACTATTTCGCTGATCAGATCAAAGATGTCGTCGTAATCTCTGATCATAAGAGGACCAAAGACGTGTGCACCATAATCCCTCTACTCCATGAATCAAGAATTCCTCTTGATGATGGAAGAGTTCTCAACCTCGAACTAATCAAGGCCGACTACGATGGTCAGAAAACTCAAAAGGCTCCTGTAGTTATCTATCTTCCGGGACCAGTACCGTACAAATCAACTAAGGCTATCCCTTACAAATATTGTGCAACAACAATTGAGAATGGAAAGGAAACTCCATTATCCTCCGTCGTGAATATTGCAGACATCAGTCGAGTGACACGGAGTGGCCGAATCTTCAACCGAGGAGTTGGAGAACCCAGCAAAGAAAAGGAACCTTTCCTAATCAACCAGTTGGTCAATCCGGTGATCCCGACCTTTCAAAGAACAACGATGAGATGCTGAAGCTCATCCAGAAAAGCGAGTACAACATCATTGATCAGCTATTGCAAACTCCTTCAAAAATCTCTGTACTATCTCTGTTACTCAGTTCCGAAGCTCACAGGGAAGCTCTACAGAAAGTCTTGGAGCAAGCCTTTGTGGAACAAGATGTGACAATAAGACAATTCGACAACATCATCTCCAACATCACTTCCTGCAACAACTTGGGGTTTAGTGATGAGGAATTGCCGGAAGAAGGCAAAAGTTATAACATGGCGCTCAATATTACAGTCAACTGCCAGGACGATGCTTTAGCCAGCGTACTGGTAGATACCGGATCGGCTCTGAATGTTATGCCGAAGTTCACCCTAATGAGACTATCATGTAAAGGATCTCCGATGAGAGGCAGTGAGGTCATCGTCAAAGCATTTGACGGTCCCGGAAAGCAGTTATCGCCGAAATCGATCTTCCCATAACTATCGGTCCTCACACTTTCCAAGTCAATTTCTAGGTCATGGATGTTCGGGCAGCATACAGCTATTTATTAGGAAGACCTTGGATACACCAGGCTGGGGTAGTCACTTCGACACTTCACCAGAAGCTGAAGTTCGTCAAGAACGACCAATTAGTCACAGTCTGTGGAGAATAAGCCTTGATCGTGAGTAACCTATCAACGACCACTTGTGTAGAACCAGAGGAGTTTGTTAGAACTCAGTTCCAGGTACTTTCGGTGAGCAATGAAAATCAGTCAGAGAAAGGAACCTCTATTTCCTCATACAGAGATGCTCTCAAAGCGATCAAAAGTAACAGTGCAAAAGGATGGGGACAACTTATCTTTCCTACTGATAACAAAACAAAGGGTCTTGGTTTCTCTTCAACCTGTACCCAAGCTGCTACTAACAATGAAAGTTTTCATCCCATTCAGGACTTCTTCCACAGTGAAGGTTTCCTTCACCCAGTGTCTCAAGAAGTACATACCATCAACGAGGGAGATCCCTCCGATACAGATGAATAGTGGAAGTCCTATTTCAACGAGGACGACTATATGTCTCAGGAAGAGGTGCCTATGCCATTTTGCTATCCCGCACAGAGTCCGAGATTTATATCGAGGTCAGACGTCAAAATGATATACGAAGATTGTGATCCTGAGGGATGTCGTGCTCCACCGAACTCATTAGAGGAAGACACTCTGATGAAGAACAACTTTGACCACGACTATTATGGCCAAATGGATGGCCTGCCTATCTGGCAGCCGTACCCAGGAGACTTAGGACTAGAGAATCAGCCCAACAATGCATATCAGCTGAACATCATTGAAAAGAATACCTGCATCCCCACCATGTCATGGGATCATTACTCGGGGCATTCAGAAAATATCCAGCACGATGATGAATTTGCAAAGATTGCAGGATTAGAGTTCATCAACTATGCTTTCCCTGAGGTCAACGTCATCGAAAGAGATGACTCCTCCAGTTCCAAAGAAGCGTGGGACACCTTAGGACAACCAAGTGGCAAATACGACTACTTGGTCAAGTACACCGCTCCTGAAAGCTCTCGTATCAGGTTCGAAGACATCCAACCTACTGGATGGGGAGATTTACCTGAGAGCACAAACACTATGCAAGATATAGCTGAAGAATCCTCCTACGACAACTCTGCCTGGGAGACAGATTCCAATGATCCTGCTCCACCAGAAATCAGCGTTATTTCTGAAGACAAATAAAAAAGGAAGGTACCAAAATTTGTGATTCACCGAGGAGTTCGCCGCCAATGGGTTGCTGTCAATGTTCTGAAAGTCGTTAATAAGTCGAAGTAATTTCCGTCTTTACTTTAACCTTTCACCCTGCCCAGGTGGAATGTATGTTTTGATAGGGCTCACTTTCTGTAAATATCACTCTTCGCTTCGCCCAAAGCGACAGAGTTTTGTTTTATAGGGCTGTAGTTTTAAGAATCGACCAAATCATAAATAAAATAAGGTCGTTATGTAATTTCTGCATTTATTGTTGTTTTCTCTTTTCGCTTTTTCAAAAAATGGTAATCCTAAAAAACAATTCAATAATAAAAACAAGCAGTTTTCCAAAGAAAATACACTGCACACACTCTTGCATTCTCTCTATCTCTTCTAAAACAAAATCATCACGTCATGCTGATTGCTTGTTTTAAACCCCATTGAAACATACGATCCAATGCCTTCTCCCAACTTTGAATTCCTGGTATTTGAGGCTGAAGAAGAAAATGACGAAGAAATTCCAGAAGAGATCTCCCGATTACTCAGACAAGAGGAAAGGTCCATTAAACCTTACAAAGAACCGTTGGAAACGGTCAACTTGGGTTCAGAAGAAGGGAGAAAAGAAGTCAAGATTGGGGCACTGCTCAGTTCAACTGTCAAACAAGATTTGATAAAGCTTCTCAAAGAATTCCCCGATGTATTCGCTTGGTCCTATCAGGACATGCCAAGGTTGGATACCAGCATCGTGGAACATCATCTACTATTACGATCAGAATGTCCGCCAGTAAAATAAAGGTTGAGAAGAACTCACCCAGACATGGCCATCAAAATCAAAGAGGAAGTGCAGAAATAGATTGACGCGGGTTTCCTTGCCACCTAAGAATATCCTCAATGGCTAGCCAACATAGTACCTGTTTTGAAAAAGGACGGAAAGGACAGAATGTGTGTAGACTACAGGGATTTGAACAAAGCCAGTCCAAAGAGTAACTTTCCCCTACCACACATTGACATGCTGGTAGACAGTACAACAAAGTTCAAAATCTTCTCCTTCATGGATGGATTCTCGGGCTATAATCAAATCAAAATGGCGCCGAAAGACATGGAGGAAACTTTGTTCATCACCCTATGGGGAACTTTTTGTTACAAAGTAATGTCGTTCGGTTTGAAGAACGCCGGGGCAACATATCAAAGGGCCATGACTACTCTCTTTCATGACATGATACACAAAGAGATAGAGGTATATGTCGATGACATGATTGCCAAATCTAAGACAGAGAGGAGCATGTGACCCACCTGTCAAAACTATTTGAGCGTTTGAGAAAGTACAAACTCCGCTTGAATCCCAATAAGTGCACGTTCGGCGTCCGTTCAGGGAAACTGCTAGGGTTCATCGTCAGCCGGAAAGGGATTGAGGTTGATCCTGACAAGGTCAAGGCCATTCAAGAAATGCCTTCTCCGAAAACTGAGAAACAAGTCAGAGGGTTCCTGGGGCGTCTGAATTACATTTCCAGATTTATATTCCTCATGACCGCGACATGCGCGCCAATCTTTAAATTACTAAAAAAGAATCAGGACTGGGTTTGGAAGGAAGAATGTCAAACCGCCTTCGATAGTATCAAGGAATACCTGTTGAACCCACCAATTTTATCACCTCAAGTGGAAGGAAGACCACTGATCATCTACCTAACAGTCTTGGAAGACTCAATGGGTTGTGTACTTGGCCAACAAGACGAAACAAAAAGGAAAGAGTCTGCCATCTACTATTTGAGTAAGAAGTTCACTGACTGCGAGACTCGGTACACTATGCTTGAGAAAACTTGCTGTGCTCTGGCTTGGGCATCCAAACGTCTTCGCTAGTATATGATTCGTCACACTACTTGGTTAGTCTCCGAAATGGATCCAATTAAGTATGTCTTTGAAAAGCCTGCTCTCACGGAAAGGATAGCTCGTTGGCAGATGATGTTATCAGAATACGACATCGAATACCACGCTCAGAAAGCTGTTAAAGGAAGTATTTTAGCTGATCATTTGGCTCATCAACCGATTGACGATCAAGAATCAGCCGGGTTTGAATTCCCAGACGAAGATGTCATGTATTTAAAAATGAAAGATTGTAATGAACCGCTACCCAGTGAAGGGCCAGAACCAGGTTCCCAATGGGGACTAATCTTTGACGGAGCTGTCAATCATTATGGAAACGGAATTGGGACAATCATCATAACACCTCAGGGTACCCATATTACTTTCACTTCCAGACTGACGTTCAAGTGTACAAACAACGAGGCCGAATACGAAGCTTGTATCATGGGTCTCGAAGAAGCGATAGACTTAAGGATCAAGAACTTGGATGTATATGGCGACTCAGTCCTGGTTATCAATCAGATCAAAGGAGATTGGAACACATACCAATCAGGATTGATTCCTTACAAATATTACGCGAGAAGGTTGTTACCATTCTTCAACAGAATCAAGTTTCATCATATCCCTCGTGAAGAGAATCACATGGCTGATGCACTAGCCACTCTCTCTTTCATGATTAGTGTAGGTCAATAGAACTACATACCTAAGATCGACATAATGCGCCTTGAAAGGCCCGCTTACATCTTCACGATCGAAGCAGTCATAGACGACAAACCTTGGTATCATGATATCAAATGCTTTCTTCAGAAACAAGAATACCCACCCGGGGCATCCAAAAAAGACAGAATGACCCTCAGAAGGTTGGCTGACAGCTTCTTCCTGAGCGGTGATACACTCTATAAGAGGAATTTCGACATGGTCTTGCTCCGATGCGTAGATAGACCAGAAGCAAACATGCTGATAAAAGAAATTCGCAAAGGATCTTTTGGCACTCATGCCAACGGACACACAATGGCGAGAAAAATCCTAAGAGCCGGGTACTATTGGTTGACAATGGAATCCGATTGCTACAAATACATGAGGAAATGTCACAAGTGTCAGATATACTCAGACAAAATCCAAGTACCGCCAACGCATCTCAAAGTTCTCTCTTCTCCATGGCATTTTTCCATATGGGGAATCGACATGATTGGCCTGATTGAGCCTAGAGCTTCGAACGGACACCGGTTCATCCTGGTGGCCATTGATTACTTCACCAAGTGGGTCGAAGCAGCGTCATACACCAATGTAACCCGACAAGTGGTGGTCTGATTTATCAAAAACAATCTCATTTGCCGTTATGGTGTTCCAAACCTGATCATTACTAATAATGGATCTAACTTGAACAATAAGATGATGAAAGAGTTGTGCGCTGAGTTCAAGATCGAACACCATAACTCATCTCCCTACCGACCCAAGATGAACGGAGTGATAGAAGCGGCTAACAAGAATATCAAAAAAATATCGTTCAAAAGATGGTTGTAACCTACAAAGACTGGAACGAAATGTTACCATTTGCTCTGCAAGATTATCGCACATCTGTCCGCACTTCAACAGGGGCAACCCCTTTCTCTCTAGTATATGATATAGAAGCAGTGCTCCCCATGGAAGTAGAGATCCCATCAATTCGGGTATTGATGGAAGTTAAGCTAATAGAAGTTGAATGGTGTCAAAGTCAACGTGACGAACTGAATCTGATCGAAGAGAAGCGAATAATGACACTATGCCATGGTCAGTTGTATCAGCAAAGGATGAAGAAGGCGTTTGACAAAAAGGTCCGATCTCACATCTTCAGAAAAGGAGACCTCATGCTCAAGAAGATACAATCATTTCTCACTGACTCTCGGGGCAAGTGGACTCCGAATTATGACGGCCCCTATGTGGTCAAGAAAGCTTTCTCAAGCGGCGCCTTGTGACTCGCAACCATGGATGGAGAAGAGTTTGCCTACCCCATGAATGTTGACGTAGTCAAGAAACACTTCGCCTAAACAAAAACAAAAAAAAGTCTCGGTGGATTGAAAACCCGAAAGGGCGGTCCAGGAAAAAATTAGAGACACAAGCAAAAATCATCCCGGTGGATTGGAAATCTCAAAGTACAGTCCAGGCAAAAGTTAGGGATTAATGGCAAGTAACTACATCTGATCAGTTCAACTCCTCAGCAGTAATGCCATTCATCAGAAGAAAAACTCCAGTCAAGGTCATCTTCGACAGAAGCTCAAGATGTCCAGAATTCAAAGTTGGTAGAAGGATAGCGGTCGTCATGTTTCAATGTAGCCTTTTTTCCCTTAAATTACCATTTTCTAAACTTTGAAAATACTCTATTGAATCACGCGCTTGGCTGATTTCCATCCTATCAATAAAATTTGATCCCTAGTGCTTTTGTTTGCAAGTCTTATTTTTTTTAGCTTTATAGAACGACATTTTAACATATTTAACGATTCTTGAAATAAAACAAAAATGAATTTACTTGTCAAAATTTTTCTGCTTTTAAAATAAAGATGGCAATTCTTTTGACTGTTTAACATTGGAAGAACATTGATCACTTCTCCAGAAGTAGTCGAACCTCAAAGTTCAGAATCAAAGTACTCCTTCTAAACCAGTACACCTGAATGAAGGATCAACTGTGTCAGATGCGAATACTCCATCTGACATCCCCGACAGAGTTCTTATCTCTTAAGCCCGACCGACGGTGTTCCCCACAGGAACTTTTTCTCCTAAGCAAGGCAGAATTGCTATCTTGAACAAATGATACTTCTTCGTCCCCTGCAGTGGCCGAGTATCTAGTCGTGTTCATCCACTAGTCAGTATGTTGTGTCAGTTTTGTCAGCATAAACATACATATATCATGCATTATTAATTTGCATTTGTAATCATATTACATCACTATCACTCTGGTCGGTCTTATCCCCAAGTGATAAAAGTCCTCTCAATCGAGTTGTCAGTTCTTTCCTCGTTTGGAAATGTTGCGTCTGAACAATCCCATCTTCAATTTATTTCTGGATTGGAGTCGAGTCTCGACCACTTTGATAACTAGAACCTCTGAAAAACAAGAAGACCGTCGACAAACGTCACTCTTCGCCATTGAAGATGATATCTTCGCTTTCCCGAATTAAGGAAAATCCCCAGAGAAAGCCTCGTAACCGGTGATTCGGCAACACAACAATTTCTCTCTGAAAATTTGCTATAAAAAAAAGGTCATCAGCACCTCCAAATAGGATTACATCACCTGGAATTTCTCTGAAAGGATCTCGAAGAAAATTATGATGTAGTATCCCCAAGCAGGAAGCAATTTCTCAAGAGACTCGTTTTCCCCAGTAGAGTCAACAAATGGCGTCTCCAACAGAGAAGTTTGTGCACCTCTACAGCTCAGACGAATGGGTTCCCCAGCAAGTCTGACATCAAAACTTTTTCCCATCAAATGGCATCTCCCTTGTAGAAAACTCGGTGAGAAGTTTGATGAAAACTGCTACACATAGCGTCCCTTGTCAAGAAAGTTTATTGACAAATGAAACTTAGACCAGTTCCTTGGTAGGAAACTAGGATCGAGGGAAAGTTTATATCAGAAACCGAGACCAGTTCCTTGGTAGGAAACCAGGATCGAGGGGAAGTTTATATCAGAAACTGAGGCCAGTTCCTGGGTAGGAAACCAGGATCGAGGGGAAGTTTATTTCAGAAACTGAGACCAGTTCCCTTGTAGGAAACCAGGATCGAGGGGAAGTTTCACCTTTTTTAAACATCATTGCTTAGCAAAAGAAGATGGATGGGCAAGCTGCCATTCATAACCACTGTCAAAATTTTGGGTATTCCGATATTTAATCCTCTTGCACCCCGAATGCCCGAATACCTTCGCCATTCACATCTTCAAGTCCAAGAAGATTAAATAGGGGCACCTGTCATACCCCAAATTTTGACCACTAAGATTTCCCATCATTGTGCAAATCATCACCACAATATGGATGTACCATTATGCCTTATCTATCTCTCCAAAGATGGGTGAGCATTCACTACAAACAAGATTAGGGTTTCGAGCCCTCTCAGAGCTCCTAGATAAAGGATCAATCAAGGAATGACATGATCTTCAATTTGTCTAACCTCTCAAACATCCATAAAGAATCAAGAGGACTCCCACATTAAGAATCAAGCACAAAGTTGCTACATTCGAAGTGGATTAAGCCTCAAGATCGCCAGTGTCACCAAATTAGGGTTTTGGTCAACTAAGGCCTCCAGATAAAATTTTCATCTGGGCATGAGCCAATGCTTCAAAGCATAACCTAAGATACTCCATGAGACCTCATGGACCCCATCATCAAGTCAATTTAACCTCAGGGGAGACATTTATCAAAAATCAGGAATTAGGGTTTCTTGACCTAATTCACCCCTAAGTTGACTTTTGGGACAAAACATGAGCCAAGACCTCAAGACATGATTTGAGGGTCTCTAACGCACCACATTGATCCATTTGCAACAATGGATTGATCCAAGAAGGTTGATCTACAAGTTTCAATTTCATCTGGACCACAATTAAGGTTTTGAAGAAAAAGTCAACTGTGCCTTTGACTTTTGACCAAGACATGCTCCCAAACCTTGGGACATGATTCAATACACCCTACAACACCTATGGAATCCATCTATCAAGTTTAATTTAAGTCAAGGACTTGATTTCATAGAGGATCGCATAGTTTGAAATTCATCTAATAAAAAGTCAACTGTACAAAAAGTCAAAGTTTGACTTTTTGATTTTTTTGGTCAAACAAGGTTCCTTAACCCTAAAACAATGTTAATATCATCATTCATCAAGAAAAACCAAAGAAAATGAGTTAACTTGTAAAAGGGGTAACCATAAAAAACTTCGAATTTTTCTAAGTTATGGAACAAAGTGGCTAGGGTACCAACTTTCAAGGATCATAACTTGAGATCCAAGCAACCATTTTGGATGATCCAAAGATGGATTTGTAGCTCTAATGGCATACTTTAAAAGTGTCAACTAAGCCTCATTCCAATTTCTCATGGATTCTAAGTTATGGAGTGATCAAAATGGCTGAAAACATGAAATGTCACTTTTTCCAACACTTAGTGAAATTTTCACTAAGTCAGAATCTGCCTTGCTTTTTTTCCAAATGTAGGGGCATTTTTCACTTGGATCCAAAAAGTGTCAAGACAAACTATGATCATACATGTGTTGTATCATATGAGAGCTTTCCAAAATGGCCAAGAACTCCATCAAACTCCACCTGAGCTAGGAGTTATGACAGCTGCAACATGCCTTGCTGCAAACTATCTTGGCAAGGCAGATTTGTGCACAAGGGCTCGAATTGCTCAAATTGTGCAATTCCAAACATGCTTATCCATCTGCACACCTCAAGGGGGAACAACCAAGGGACAAGAACTCATCCATCAGCCTCCAAAGTCCCAAAATCTACAAGTAGCATCCAAACCTAAAAAGGCTAAAGATGCTTCAAGACTCTAATTTTGTTTTGGAGTATTTAATGGATGCTTAGAGGTGGCATGTATCAGAGCAAGAATGAACACTTTAGTCAACAGCCTACTGTAGTTGCCACACAATATTGCTTGCAAAACAAACTTGCTCTACTATAAATAGTGCTCATTTGTGCTCAGTTTGAGTACACCAAAGCAACCAAACTGATGCTTTCCTCAAAATCCCTTTCTCTAGGCCAAAATGTCTTCTTTTGCAAGGTAACTCTGAGTTTTTGAGTTAGAGAGAATTTCCACCACAGCTCATGATCCAAACACATCCAATATGTCATATCTAAGCTGTCCAAACTCTCATATGTGACCTGTAACACCAACATCACAAAGTCCCATCTCAAAACCTCAAAATTGGACTTTTTTACATTTTTCAAGCCATGTCTTGATTCAGTCACTTTCAAAACCAGATAAAACCTCAAACACACTCCAAATATCATCCTTGAACTGTCCCAAATGGTTCCCTACATCTGGAACACCATTTGAGAGAGTTGCCATATTGGTCACTTTTGCCCCTTTTGCAAGAAAGAGCTCAAACTTGTTCCTGAGGATTCCAGCTGGTTCCAACCATTCTAAAAGCTTCTAAAGGATCAATTGAGAGTGTCTAAAGCGTCAAATTACTTCTGGCAAAAGAAACTTGGCAGATAGCCCAAAAAGCTCTTAAAGAGGTAAGCATCACAACTTGAACTCTTTGAAATATGCATTGCTTTGAAGTCCACTAATCATGCACATCTCATACATATTATATATGTTGTGTTTGAACCAATTCATCATGTAATTCATGCCTGTAACAAGAGGTAGCATAGAAAATGCAATTATAGGCCTATTTCAAGAACACCATCGGGTTTTGAAATGGGGACCTCATCTGAAAAAACCAACACCACCATTGGATTCCTTGTGAAATTCTAGGCAGGATAGACCTAAATTTTGCCCCAATCCATGGAGAAATGAGAAAGTTACAACCTTCACGTTTTGGCGAAAACCTTGCCTTGGCCAGGCCAAAAACAAGGCATGCCTCATATATTCATGGGGTGGTTTTGATACACGCATGTATCACCACCCCAGGGGTAGAAGGCACACGTTGCACCTAAGAGGTTTGGGGTTCGAATCCCCCTCGCCCCAGATCCTCTTTTTACCACTTTTTTTTTCCATTTTTTTATATATTTTGTTATATTTTAAATGATTTGGAAAATTAATTTCTCCTTCAATTTTAATGATTTTTGATTGGTTCTTTTTGCAAAAAATCACAAAAATGCTAAAATATTTTATTCCACAAAAAAATCAAATTTATATTAGTTATTTAATAGGTTAAATATGTTTTTAGTCCCTATAAAGTTTGAAATTTCATTTTTAGTCCTTCCCTACCTTTTGGCAACGGTTTTTACAAAAAAAACCGTTGCCAAAACCAGCTAAAACCGTTACCAAAACCCAGGAGGGACTAAAAATGAAATTTCAAACTTTATAGGGACTAAAAACATATTTAACCCTATTTAATATAGTTGATATTTTTGTAAATAAATTCATTTTTATTGTTTTTAAACCTTTTAAAAATGAATATTCATCTTGAAAATCAAAATCAAACGAGTCCTAAATCATCTTGTGATTAAAACCTCATTTTTCAAACCTTAACCAAAAATCACAACTAGTTTATTTAGACTTATTTGGTATTTTTGTCATTTTATTCATTTTTTTAAAAGGATTACTTTTAAAAGAAAATGAAATTAGGGTTTCTTTGGTTTTTGATCCTTATCAAACCTTTCAAAACAATCATGGGCCTCTAATAGAGTGTAAGTCCCAACCCTTTTGTAGATAAACCATTTTTGGGCCTCACACATTGTATAAGTCCCTCTGTATATTTTCAAAAGTTTGGTGCGATCGTCGCCTTTGTAACAAAATTAACTGGGGTTCTCCTTGAGCTATAAGACCCCTCTTTATTCATTTTTAAACTCTTTGGGCCTCTAATAGAGTGTAAGACCCATTCCTTGTAAATAAGATACCTTGCTGGGCCTCAGATATTGTATAAGACCCACTGTGTTTTCAAAAACCTCGGCGCGATCGCCGTTTTCAAACAAACCATCTAGGCCTACCCTCGTGTGGTAAGTCCCATATTTCTTTTTCAAAATAATATTTGGGCCTCTACTAGAATGTAAGACCCAATCCCTTTTTAACCAAAACCTTTGGGCCTCAGACGTTGTATAAGTCCCAATACAATCTTTTCAAAACAATTTCCCTTTTGATTTAGATTCAAGTATACAGTTGTTATCAAAACTTTCTTTAATTTCTTTGAACAACTAACAATACAGCATGGAAGCTTGCACACCTGTAAGTTTTATCTGCTTTCATTTACTTGCCTTAATATATATAATTGTATTGTGGGAAGCTGCGCATGGTTACTCTTCTTTCATTCTTTTACATACATGTTAAATATATATAACTGTATTGTGGGAAGCTGCGCACGGTTAGTCTCCTTTCATAACCTTTTACATACTTGTCATATATCAACTATATATATACTAGTATAGTTATTTAGAGTTTTCCCCGACAACTAGGTCTAGAACTAGGTAAAGCCCGTTTGGTCACTCTTAAATACAAACAAAACTAGATCCCCATAGGATTTCCAGATACAGTCTTCCCTTCTCTTGGGGTTAAACAATATGGAACAAAGAGAAAGGCAGTATTCTCGGTGAACCTTTTCTCAGACTGTCACCCCTAGAAATTGTCAAAGGAATTCTACTCCCCAGAGTTGATCTATTCTCTGTGAATAACATCTCTTGAGTTTCTTCAAATCACAGAACTTTGACTAAATGATTTATTCTATGTGAATAGTATTTCTAGAACTCTTCTTGGTTTGGGACCCACAGGCTTCCTAAAAGCATCCCCGCCTCCTCTTGGGCTTTGTACAAGGACCCGTCAGCTTCTTAAAAGTTCTCATGCCTTCTCTTGGGCTTCATACAAGTACCCTCACGACCTCTTAAAGGTATAGGACAAAACTTAGTCATCCTTTGTAAGAGCTGTCTTTCTAAAAAAGGTTACAAAAGCCCTCAGACCAATTTTTGGGTTGACTGTCATCCCTTAAATAAGTCGGCCTCCTCTTGGGTGTTGTACAAAGATAGACCTTCCCAATAGACTTGGATAGTCTAAATCTCCTTGAGTCTCAAAGATATTCTCAAGTTTCGCACAAATATAGGAGAAACCCCGGATTCTGGATTACTCTCCAGCTGAGTTAAAACCCATAGGTTCTAAAACCCAGTCTCTCTCCTAAAAACTCCCCAACCAGGCTCAGTTTATCATCATATAACACTATCTCAAATCTGAACTTCAAGGTTTCTGATCTATTAACCCTTCTGCATTCCCCTGCAAAAGTTGGTTTCCAAATTTAGACATGCCTCAGGATCTCAAGAATCCCTGGCATAAGCTAGCCTCCTCTTAGGCTTTGTATAATAATCCTTTCCTCAGGAAAGTTAGCCTCCTCTTGGGCTTTGTACAATGATTCTGCCCATCGGCGTTAACCTTTTCAGACTCTCTTGTTAAGTCAATCAATTACTTCCCAGACTCTCTTGTTGAGTCGATCACCTTTTCAGACTCTCTTGTTGAGTCAATCAATCTCATGGACTCTCTTGTTGAGTCAATCAGCTTTTAGCACTCTCTTGTTGAGTCAACCCCCTTTTAGCCTCAATCTCGGGCTTCGTACGAGACAGAAAAAAATATACTCTCTTGTTGAGTCAATCCTTTCTAGCCTCCTCTTAGGCTTTGTATAATGATTTTCCCCTCAGCAGATTCAACCTCAATCTTGGGCTTCATACAAGACAAATAAAGACTTCCCCTGTGGAGTCAATTAACCTTTTAGCATCAACCTTGTGCTTTGATCAAGTCACCCAAAAAAATCAACAATCCCTCTTTAGAGATGACAAATTCTCTCTCAGTTAAACCTTTTAGCTTCAATCTTAGGCTTTGAACAAGACACAAATACCCCTTTAGCTTCAATCTTGGGCTTTGAACAAGACACAAATATTCAACCTTTTAGCTTAAATTGTGGGCTTTGAACAAGACACCAAAACATCTTTTTCCTCCCTTATAATAGGAGGAACTTCGATTGATCTGATTTCCCTGTTTCGTTTAAACGAGAATACGTAGGCATAAGATTGCGAAATATTAGCGAGCATACTAATAAAAAACTCTAGGTCCTGTACCTTCATACATCAATCAAAACTTAGGTCCAAAACCTTCCCAAGAACATCAAACAAAAACTCACACACTCTCTCATACTTCCCAAGAAACTTTCCTAACCCATTAACGGATAAACACCATCAAGTATAAAGCGAAACCTAAAGCTAATATCCTATGGATAACCACATATAGGGTGGGTAGCTGACAACTGTCCATTGTATAACCTGACCCCGACTCCCTGAATCTATTTTAAGCGTTTGTTCAGTTAAACATTCGCTTGCAAGGTTAGTTTTAGATATCTTCCCTTTCCCTTCCAGCTTCATGGGATAAATAAGAAATCAGAAAGTAACACCCCTTTCTCCGCGAGGAGGAAAACCCCAAAACCAGCGATAAGGTGGTCATGTCACCGACAAAAATTGCTCGCTACACCCCTCTTGGTTTTCTACCTCATTGGACCCTTTTGGTTTCCACATCTTGATTATTATCATCATTACCACTCTTCTCATACTTGTTGTTACAAGTTGGTTGTTCCCCTCCTTCTAAAGGATTGTCTCTCTATTGACTTTAATGTCATAGATAGCTCATTACCTCTTGGCCTCATTCGTACTGTCATCCACCCTTGGCCTCATTAGAGCCACTCCCCATTGACCTAGTCTAGGATCCTTATCCCTCTTGTAAACACTATCATCATAGATGTTTACTCCCCTCTTTGGCCTCATTAGAGCCATTTACCTTACAACTTAGGATTCACCTAGAGTTATTCAACTCTATGTGAGCATCATCATAATGATGTTTTATTTCCCTTTGGCCTTATTAGAGCCATCTACCCTACAACTTAGAATTAGGAAGAGTTCTTAAACTCTATGTGATTCTCATCATAATGAGCGTTCACTTCCCTCTTGACTTTGTTCAAAGTCAATCTCCTTATACTAGTCTTTCAACTTCGACTTAGAGAGTTCTTTAACTCTATGTGAGTATCATGATCATGAATACTCATTCCCTCTGGAGCCCTGATCATTATCAAGAGTTCCTCACCCTTAGTTAGGTGAACTACGAATGCTCTGATTCCATCCTTATTAGGATACGTAGGCACGAGATGCGACGTCTTGGCGAGCATACTTAGTGTATATACCCTTAGGTCTTTACCCTAGAAGATTCCTTAGCGAGCAAACATAACATAACACAAATACAAACAAGAGGTTCCTGTAGAGTACTACAGATATCTCGGATGCTAACACCTTCCCTAGGTATAACCAAACCCGAACCTTAGATCTCTTAGTTGTGTCTTCACATAGCGCAATTAGGGTTTTCTTCGATCTTTACCCTTTCATTTGGATAAATCAAAGCTCGGTGGTGAATTTCAAAGATTTGTGATTCAAGTTAATTAATAGCTTGATATCCGATTCTCACCGCAACAGATATGGAGACTTCACTAGGGAACATAGTTTGAGAGGGTTAAGCCCACCTTGTTTTGCCTTTGTGTTATTTTATATGCATGTATACTTGTATATTTGTATATCTGTATATCTATATATGTATCTATTGTGCTTGGGTTTTCTGTATGCAGGGTTGCTACTTTGAGTGGTGAGGATATGTCCTATACCCAGACTTGAGTGCGCATATGATAGGAAGGTGGTACATTCAAGGATACTTTGAGGGAGTTGATTCCCGAAAAATTCAAATTGAGAAACCACCACTCAGTTCAGGCCCTCTTGAGAGTTAGTCATGTTGAACGAGTCTATTCGTGAAAATTTTACTACTCTCGACCTAGGTGCCCATGATGTTGATGACCATTAGTCACCCTTAACCCCACTTGGCCTTTTAGGATGTAGTGCGATGGCTATGAGGGAGTCGATTCCCAAAGTGGTTGATACGCGATAATACACTCAGATGAGACTCTCTTGAGAATATTATTGACTACCGAGTCATTCGGGAAATTGATAATATGCGAAAGATGGGTTGTTGACTCTGGGAACTTTTTAGAACCCCATTCTACAGATGATAAACCCATAGTACATACCAGTTGGGATGGGTAGACCATGGCTCCATGCTCATGACCTAAACCTAGGCCCTTTTTTTGTATATTTATGTATATGTGAATTTGTGAATCTGTGCTTATCTGTGGTTTTGCACTCATGCATTCATAAGCATACATTTTATAGCAATTTCATGGAACTTAGACCTTTTATTTGTGAATATCATAGGGTTATCATGGACAGTAAAAGGAAGAACACCGTGAAGTATACTTTCAAGAGTCTTAAACTGGACGACCTGAGGAGATTGGGAACCTTGCTGACAGACCCTGAAGGATTCAAGGATAGATATGGGAAGTTATGGATTCTTTTAAAGATGAAGGTTGATGAAGGACTCCTTTCCACTTTGCTTCAGTTTTATGATCCAGATTGCCATTATTTTACCTTTCCTGATTCCCAACTCTTACCCACACTTGAAGAGTATTCTCAGCTAGTTGGTCTGCCTATTTTGGACGAATCTCCATTCCCAATCTTTGAGAAAGATCCCAAAGAACAAGAGATAGCTAAGGCCACACATTTTGGGTTAGTTGACATTCGAAACAACATGACTACAAAAGGAGGAGTATTTGGTTTGACAGCGGAATTCTTAGTTGGGAAGGCTCGGTATTATGCCAAGCACCTGATTATGGATGCAATTGAGGCCATCTTTGCCTTGCTTATCTATGGGCTCTTTCTTTTCCAAGCTTCGAGAACTTTGTAGATTTGAATGCCACCAAGATCTTCTTGAAGAGGAACCACGTACCTACCTTGCTGGCTGATGCTTATCATTTCGTCCATCTGAGGAATGCCCGCAATGGAGGACAGATCACTTGTTGCACCCCGTTATTGTATAAGTGGTTTGTTTCACATTTTCCGAAGGCGAAAGTATTTTGGGACCCTAAGAAACGTTGTTGGTCAAAGAAGATTATGGCCCTCTCTCACTCTGATATTGACTGGTACAATCACGTTTACGATGGGGTGTTGATCACTGATAGTTGTGGAAACTTTGGGAATGTGCCTATTCTTGGCACAAAAGGGGGAATAAGCTATAACCCGATGTTGGCTCGTCGACAATTGGGATACCCTTTGAAGGACAAGCCTCTCAGTGTTCATGTGGAAGAGATCTTTTTCGAAGAGTATGGGAAGCATGAAGAACAGAAAAGAATGATCTTGAGTGCTTGGGGTCATAGGCACATGAAAGGCAAGAACGATATAGGTAAGCCTAATTGCGTATCCATGGAACCTTATCTCCAATGGGTTCGAAAGAGGGCTATTGAGCTGAACATGCCCTATTCCCGACAAGAGCCAATCGCCTTGAAGGAGGAACCTATCCTGATTTTCATGTCAGAAGCGGAGGAGTTGAAGATTGCTTTGAACCAAGCTCAGCAGATAGGAGAGGCTTGGAAGCACAAGTATCAAGTAGTTGTCAAAGAGAATCTAGAGCTCCAAAAGCAGCTACAAGCAAAGAATGAAGAAATACACTCCTGCAAAAAGAGGAAGACACAGGAAGATCCGAACACCTCTGACCCTCAGTCGACTCCGTGGAAGTTGATCGTTGATAAGCTCATTATGGAAAAAGCTCAGATGGAGGAAGAAATTAGGAAGCTCAACACGAGGCTTTTAGGAGAATCTCCTTAGGTCCTTTTGTTAGCTTTTATTTAGCTTTATGTTTAAGACTCTTGTGAGATGTACTAACCTTTTGTAATCCACTTTATTATTAATGAGAATGAGTCTTTTGATATCCCTCGATATTTAAAAAATGATTGAGTTCGATGTAACTTTTGCATTGCATTTTGCATTCTTTTTTTTGCTAACCCTGTCAAGGAACTGAAATTTTTTTTTGCAGACATTGTAAGATGGATTTTGGAAAGAGAGGTACTTGGCCGTACACCTTCATGGTTCCCAATGTTGAGCAACTAAAGGAACTAGGAGAATTGATTGAAGACCCATTGCCTTTCTCAGAAAGGTATGGAAGGATTCTCCTGCAGTTGAAGCTTCGAAGGGCTGAAGGATTGTTAGAGACGCTGGTTCAACTCTACCATCCCCTTTATCATTGCTTTGTGTTCCCTGATTACCAGTTGATGCTGACCTTGGAAGAATACTCTGCTTTGATGGGTCTCCTTGTCAACGATTTCCCTCCATTCTCTGGATTAGAAGATGAGCTCAGTGAGAAGGATATTGCAAGAGGAACAAGACTAAGGTTGTCTGACATTCGAGCCCACATGACTATCAAGGGAGGACTTTATGGTTTGCCCGCTCAGTTCTTGTTCGGAAAGGCTCGGTATTTTGCTGATAGGAAGAACACTTTGCTCTTTGAGTCCACTTTCGCTTTGTTGGCTTACGGACTGTTCCTTTTCCCCAACATCGAAGACTTTGTCGATGTCCATGCTATTCAGATTTTTATGCTCAAGAATCCTTTTCCACTCAAAGAATATGCGGGCTTCGTACGAGACAGAAAAAAATATACTCTCTTGTTGAGTCAATCCTTTCCAGCCTCCTCTTAGGCTTTGTATAATGATTTTCCCCTCAGCAGATTCAGCCTCAATCTTGGACTTCATACAAAACAGATAAAGACTTCCCCCGTGGAGTCAATTAACCTTTTAGCATCAACCTTGTGCTTTGATCAAGTCACCCAAAATAAATCAACAATCCCTCTTTAGAGATGACAAATTCTCTCTAAGTCAAACCTTTTAGCTTCAATCTTAGGCTTTGAACAAGACACAAATACCCCTTTAGCTTCAATCTTGGGCTTTGAACAAGACACAAATATTTAACCTTTTAGCTTAAATTATGGGCTTTGAAAAAGACACCAAAACATCTTTTTCCTCCCTTAGAATAGGAGGAACTTCGATTGATCTGATTTCCCTGTTTCGTTTAAACGAGAATACGTAGGCATAAGATTGCGAAATCTTAGCGAGCATACTAATAAAAAACTCTAGGTCCTGTACCTTCATACATCAATCAAAACATAGGTCCAACACCTTCCCAAGAACATCAAACAAAAACTCACACACTCTCTCATACTTCCCAAGAAACTTTCCCAACCCATTAATGGATAAACACCATCAAGTATAAAGCGAAACCTAAAGCTAATATCCTGTGGATAACCACATATAGGGTGGGTAGCTGATAACTGCCCATTGTATAACCTAACCCCGACTCCCTGAATCTCTTTTAAGCATTTGTTCAGTTAAACATTCGCTTGCAACGTTAGTTTTAGATATCTTCCCTTTCCCTTCCAGCTTCATATGATAAATAAGAAATCAGAAAGTAGCACCCCTTTCTCCGCAAGGAGGAAAACCCCAAAACCAGCGATAAGGTGGTCACGTCACCGACAAAAATCGCTCGCTACACCCCTCTTGGTTTTCTACCTCATTGGACCCTTTTGGTTTCCACATCTTGATTATTATCATCATTACCACTCTTCTCATACTTGTTGTTACAAGTTGGTTGTTCCCCTCCTTCCAAAGGATTGTCTTTCTATTGACTTTAATGTCATAGATAGCTCATTACCTCTTGGCCTCATTCATACCGTCATCCACCCTTGGCCTCATTAGAGCCACTCCCCATTGACCTAGTCTAGGATCCTTATCCCTCTTGTAAACACTATCATCATAGATGTTTACTCCCCTCTTTGGCCTCATTAGAGCCATTTACCTTACAACTTAGGATTCACCTAGAGTTCTTCAACTCTATGTGAGCATCATCATAATGATGTTTCATTTCCCTTTGGCCTTATTAGAGCCATCTACCCTACAACTTAAAATTAGGAAGAGTTCTTAAACTCTATGTGATTCTCATCATAATGAGCGTTCACTTCCCTCTTGACTTTGTTCAAAGTCAATCTCCTTAGACTAGTCTTTCAACTTCGACTTAGAGAATTCTTTAACGCTATGTGAGTATCATGATCATGAATACTCATTCCCTCTGGAGCCCTGATCATTATCAAGAGTTCCTCACCCTTAGTTAGGTGAACTAAGAATGCTCTGATTCCATCCTTATTAGGATACGTAGGCACGAGATGCGACGTCTTGGCGAGCATACTTAGTGTATATACCCTTAGGTCTTTACCCTAGCAGATTCCTTAGCGAGCAAACATAACATAACACAAATACAATTAAGAGGTTCCTGTAGAGTACTATAGATATCTAGGATGCTAACACCTTCCCTAGGTATAACCAACCCCGAACCTTAGATCTCTTAGTTGTGTCTTCACATAGCGCAATCAGGGTTTTCTTCGATCTTTACCCTTTCATTTGGATAAATCAAAGCTCGGTGGTGAATTTCAAAGATTTGTGATTCAAGTTAATTAATAGCTTGAGATCCGATTCTCAACGCAACAGATATGGCGACTTCACTAGGGAACATAGTTTGAGAGGGTTAAGCCCACCTTGTTTTGCCTTTGTGTTATTTTATATGCATGTATACTTGTATATTTGTATATCTGTATATCTATATATGTATCTATTGTGCTTGGGTTTTCTGTATGCAGGGTTGCTACTTTGAGTGGTGAGGATATATCCTATACCCAGACTTGAGTGCACATATGATATGAAGGTGGTACATTCAAGGAGACTTTGAGGGAGTTGTTACTCAAAAAATTCGAATTGAGAAACCACCACTCTGTTGAGGCCCTCTTGAGAGTTAGTCATGTTGAACGAGTCTATTAGTGAAAATGTTACTACTCTCGACCTAGGTGCCCATGATGTTGATGACCATTAGTCACCTTTAACCCCACTTGGCCTTTTAGGATGTAGTGCGATGGCTATGAGGGAGTCGATTCCCAAAGTGGTTGATACGCGATACTACACTCAGATGAGACTCTCTTGAGAATATTATTGACTACCGAGTCATTCGGGAAATTGATAATATCCGAAAGATGGGTTGTTGACTCTGGGAACTTTTTAGAACCCCATTCTCTAGATGATAAACCCATAGTACATACCAGTTGGGATGGGTAGACCATGGCTCTATGCTCATGACCTAAACCTAGGCCCTTTGTTTGTATATTTATGTATATGTGAATTTGTGAATCTGGGCTTATCTGTGGTTTTGCACTCATGCATTCATAAGCATACATTTCATAGCAGTTTCATGGAACTTAGACCTTTTATTTGTGAATGTCATAGGGTTATCATTGTAACACCCCCAATCTATACCCCCAATTAATTAAAGCAGTAAAAGAAAATTCGAAATTTCATCAGAGTATATCTAAATTATCATGGCATAGACGGGGGAATCACATTATATTGAAACAATTCATACAACACCTGCTCATAAAGATATGCAACAGTGGGGTAGCAATCAACAGAGGAACTCAGTTCCTTACACCCACATTTCAGATTTTAGAATAAAAGCGAAAAATCTAAAACTGAATAACATATATATATATATATATATATATATATATATATATATATATATATCACATGAAAAGTTTGTCATACATCAAGTTGTACATGCACAAGCCCAAAAGATATATATAAATATATATATATATATATATATATATATATATATATATATATATATATATATATATATATATATATATAATCACAAATGGCCTCCCTAACTAGCCGGTGTCACATATCAGAGCCGACCGACAAAAGAATGAAGACGCAAAGCTTCACAAAAATACCTCCAGCAACTCTAATCTGCAATGCCTTATAGGGCATTATAAAACAGCAGAAGGGTGAGAAAAACAACCATAATATAATTGCATATAATTATATATAACCCCAAAAATACACATGTAAACGGTTCTCACCACAACTCACGCCATAATTCAAACACAATACAATTACCACTAACACATATCCATATAATAAATTCATCCGCAATTCCACACATAAACAAACCATAATGATTTATGCAAATGCAAGAGACCGACACAACGACTCTATGCATATGCACATGCGGGTACCGACTTCCATTGTTTCTCATCACTAGTTCACTCAGGAACTCAGCTGGAATCATCGCTCGTTACATCACTGTAACTCCCCGTCGGCCATACGATGTTCCCCGTCGCTCACACCCCACACGGGCACACGACCCGATCGCTCACACCCCACATGGGCACACGATCGTCTATAATCATCGCTCACACCCCACATGGGCACACGACGTGATAGCGAATTCCCTCTGGAATCCAAACCGTCACTCAGGACGTCTCAACAATGCATATCATAATGCTTGGCATACAAGGACTCATGACATTTAATATGCACACATAAATGCATCCGTTTCTCTTAACAAAAATCACACTTTGCACTTAAGCCCAAAACAATGCATTTAAATGCCATACGACCATAAATCATCTCAATACCATCTAAACACATGCATTTACATCATACAACAGCACCTTGCACGATACACACTAGTACACACAGTTATAGCGACAAAATCGACAAAACGACACTATTCCCGATTTCCAACATAATTAAATCGGCTAACAATTTCCAAATCATCATAATAAGAAAGTACAGCTCAATAGCTTTCCAACGATACCAAGAATGCAAAAATCGGGTAAACAGAACCCAAGTTACGAAAGAAAAACGAAAACAATATTTTGAAAAGTCCCATTTTTCCATTCTCCTAGCCATATGCGTATTGCCCTGAGCCATTCGCGTATTGCCCAAATTCCTCGCCATGCCATACGCGTATTGCCCAAGGCCATACGCGTATTGGCAGAGCCATTTTCCCCAAGATTTACGTTTTAAATTCCAATACGCGTAGTGCATCCCATCATACGCGTATTGCCCAGAAGTGTTACGCGTACCATACACAAATGGGCAGATGGCCGAGCAAAATGACATCCCATACGCGTATTGGCCCAAATCACGCCCACGTTACGCGTATTGCCAAGGTCCATACGCGTATGAACATGCCCCATACGCGTATGACCTGGAAAAACCAGAAAAATTCTGCAGAACTTTGTTCTGCGTTTTCTCAACCAAAATCATCTAATTTTTCACCTACACCCAGAAAATTACCAATACAATGCATAACAACTTGTATCTATCATGTAACAACAATAATGAACACCAAAAACATGATTTCCAACACATTTAATCAATTTCTAATCAATTTTACATAATATGGGTTTTACTAAATTTTTTCCAATTCAATCCAATAACAATCACAAACACACATACATAATCATATACAAGCATACAATAACTTAGTTTCGCACCCTTACCCGATTAAATCGATTCTAGGAGTTGATTTTTTTGATTTCCCAAGTTTTTCTCACTTTTCTTCTCTTCTCCTCTTTACTTTCGTTTTTCTTTCTTCTCGTTTTCTTTCTCTCCCGTTTTCTCTCTTTCTATTTTCTATTTTCTACTTAATGAAAAATATTATGAAATGACCAAAATACCCCCACACTCAAATATCTCGCAAACGTTCCCAAAACCCGATAAAATATCACAACAATGAAAATAAAATATTTCCAAATAAAAGTCGAACATAAAATAAAATAATAATAAAATAATCAATACGACTCGATTAAATAAAACTCACACAAACCTGGGGCGTTACAACTCTCCCCCACTTAGAAATTTTAGTCCTCGAAAATATACTTAAGACGAACAACTTTGGATACGACTCCCACATCTGACTCTCCAACTCCCAAGTCAAATTGCCCTCAGCAGCGCCTCCCCACGCCACTTTCACAAGTGCAATATCCTTGCCTCTCAACCGCTTCACCTCGCGATCCAAAATCCTAACTGGTAATGCCTCGACCGTAAGGTTCTCCCTTACCTCTACCTCATCCATCGGAATCACATGTGACGGATTCGGAACATACTTCCGAAGCTGTGAAACATGAAACACATCGTGCAAATTCGACAGATTCGGCGGCAACGTCACCCTATAATCCAGAACACCCACTCTTGCGGATATCTAGTAAGGACCAATAAACCGAGAAGCAAGTTTCTTCGATTTCAATGCACGACCCACACCCGTTACCGGTGTAACTCTCAGAAATACATGATCGCCCTCTTGGAACTCGAGATCTTTCCGTCTCCGATCATGATAATTCTTTTGTCTACTCTGAGAAGCCTTCATTTTCTCACGAATAACCTTCACCTTTTCCGTCGTCTGTTGCACCAACTCTGGTCCAACCACCGAACTCTCACCAGATTCGTGCCAACAGAAAGGTGTTCCACACCTCCGTCCATACAATGCTTCAAACGGTGCCATTCCAATACTAGAATGAAAACTGTTATTATACGTGAACTTAATTAACGCAAGATAACTATCCCACACCCCACCTTGTTCCAAAACACACGCTCTCAAAAAATCTTCCAACGACTGAATCATCTTCTCCGTCTGACCATCCGTTTGCGGATGATAAGCCGAACTTAATCTCAATTTAGAACCCAAAGCCTTCTGTAAACTTTCCCAAAATCTCGAGGTAAATCTAGGATCTCGATCAGAAACAATACTCAATGGAACCCCATGCAATTTCACAATCACACTGATGTAAATCTCAGCTAACCGCTCCAAAGAAAAACTGATGTCAATCGGAATAAAATGAGCCGATTTAGTCAGTCTATCAACGACCACCCAAATAGCATTATGCCCTCGCTGAGTATTCGGTAATCCTGTTACAAAATCCATGGAAATGCTATCCCACTTCCATTCAGGAATATCCAACGGTTGCAACAAACCACTAGGCCTCAGATGTTCCACCTTCGATTTCCGACAAGTCAAACATGCATAAACAAACTGAGCCCCATCTCTTTTCAATCCAGACCACTAGAAAATCTTCTTCAAATCCTGATACATCTTATTTGCTCCCGGATGTATACTCAAATTACTCCGGTGTCCTTCCTCCAAAATCATCTTTTTCAACTCCGCATCATCTGGAATACAAATTCTACCTCAGAACCTCAAAACACCATTAACATCCACTTGAAAATCACTATTCACATCTTTTCCTCCATCCAACATCAAATTCACAAATTTCACATCCAGCTTCTGTTTCTCACTAACCGTCCTCAGAAAATCATTAGTAATCGTTAGCATACCAAGCCTCACGCTATCCGTCGTCACTTCACAAACCAAACTCAAATCTCTTAACGATTCCAAAAGTTCCCACCCTTTAACCATTAAAGCGGACATATGTAACGATTTCCGGCTCAATGCATCGGCTACCACATTAGCTTTACCAGGATGGTAATTCAAGCCAAAGTCGTAGTCCTTCAAAAATTCAAACCATCTACGTTGCCTCATATTTAGCCCTTTCTAATCAAACAAATATTTCAAACTGTTCTGATCACTAAAGACTTCAAATCTTGCACCGTAGAGATAATGCCTCCAGATCTGCAACACAAAAACCACAACCGCTAATTCAAGATCATGAGTAGGATAATTTTTCTCATGAACTCTTAACTGCCTTGAAGCATAAGCCACGACCTTACCTTCTTGCATCAGAACACCACCTAGACCAATCAAAGAAGCATCACAATAAACCACAAATGGTTCATTAGGATTCGGAAAAATCAAAATCAGAGCTGTCGTCAATCTTCGCTTCAGCTCATTAAAACTTTCCTCACACCGAATATCCCAAATGAACGCTTGCCCGTTACAAGTCAACTGGGTCAAAGGAAGTGCTAGCTTAGAAAAACCTTCAATAAACCTTCGATAATAACCAGCCAAACCCAAAAAGCTTCGAATTTCAGTAACAGATCTCAGAGCCTCCCATTGTAGAACTGCTTCTACTTTAGATGGATCCACAGAAATACCATTACCTGAAATTACGTTCCCAAGAAAACTCACCTCCGACAACCAGAATTCACACTTGGACAATTTGGCAAAAAGCTTCCTTTCTTTCAAAACCTGCAAAACAATACGCAAATGTTCCGCATGCTCCTCCCGAGACTTAGAATAAATTAAGATATCATCAATAAACACAACGACAAATCGATCCAAATGCTCGTGAAAAATACGATTCATGTATTCCATAAACACACCTGGCGCATTAGAAACCCTGAACGGCATCACAGAATATTCATAATGACCGTATCGTGTCCTAAAAGCCGTCTTCTGAATATCTTCCTCTTTCACCCTTATTTGATGATATCTTGACCTCAAGTCAATCTTACTGAACACACAAGCACCAACCAACTGATCCATCAGATCATCAATCCTTGGAAGAGGATACTTATTCTTAATTGTCACCTTATTCAACTGGCGATAATCAATACACAACCGCATACTCCCATCCTTCTTTTTCACCAATAAAACTGGAGCACCCCAAGGCGACACACTTGGTCTCACAAACTTCTTTTCCAACAACTCATTCAACTGTTTCTTTAACTCTACCAACTCAGATGCTGACATACGATAAGGTGCCATAGAAACAGGTCTAGTACCAGGAACTAGATCTATCGAAAACTCCACCTCTCTCTCTGGCGGCAAGTCTGAAATATCATCAGGAAACACTTCCGGAAATTCACACACAACAGGAAACACATCAAGTGAAACTTGACTATCCACAGTCAAAGATGCAAACAACCCAAACAACTGAGCTTCATCCGCCAAAAGTCTCTTCAACACTTTGGTAGATAAGAAACTCGAGTCTTCGTCTTCCTCCAGAGAAGGAAACCTTACCAGCTTATGATAACAATCAATATGAACCCGATTGAATTGCAACCAATTCATTCCCAGAACCACATCTAAACCCTCCAACGGTAAACACACCAAATCCATCTCAAAGTCTTTACCATAAATGGTCAAAGGCCAACTTAGACAAACCAAAGAAGTAGTTACTGACCCCATTGCTGGAGTATCAATAACCATCTCACCACCCATCAAAGACAACACAAGATTCAAACGCTTCGCGCACTCAGACAAAATAAACGAATGAGTCGCTCCAGTATCAATAATAGCAACTAAAGGAGTACTATTAATAAAGCAAGTACCTCGAATCAGACGATCTGCACTTGAAGTCTGAGTCCCCGCTAAAGCAAATACTTTCCCACCAGCTGGAGCTTGCTTCGGTTTCGGACACTTGGTACTAATATGACCAGGTTCACCACAGTTTTAAAATTTCACCACATTCTTCCTGGCACAATCAGCTGCAACATGCCCTACACCTCCACAATTAGTACACTTCCTCAAATCTTTCCTGCACTCAAACTGACGATGTCCCAACTCACCACATTTATAACAACTCATAGGACCAGACATCCCTCCTCCACTTGACCTTTTCTTAAAATTTCCCCTTTGTTTACCTTTATCAGCTGGTGTTACATATGGACCACCACGAAATTGTTGCTTCCCTTTCCTCTCGCTCACACTCTTGTAATGAGTAGAACGAGCCTTACTATCTTCCTCATAAATCCTACAACAATCCACCAAATCAGAAAACCTTCGAATCCTTTGATAACCAATCGCCTGCTTTATCTCAGGACGTAATCCGTTCTCAAACTTCACACACTTAGAAAATTCCGCAGTCGCTTCAGCATAATGAGGATAAAACTGCACAAGTTCCACAAACTTAGCAGTATAATCAACAACAGATATATTACCTTGTTTCAGTTCCAAGAACTCAATTTCCTTCTTTCCTCTTACATCTTCAGGAAAATACCTCCTCAGAAACTCCATACTAAACACAACCCAAGTAATCTCCTCCTCTGCAGCTTCCAACACACGACGAGTACTAACCCACCAATCATCAGCTTCTTCCAATAACATGTGAGTACCCAGTCTCACCTTCTGATCTTCTGCACAATCCATCACTCAGAAAATCCTTTCAATCTCTTTCAGCCATATCTGCGCACCATCAGGATCATATCTTCCTTTGAAGACAGGCGGTTTTTTCTTCCTGAACTCATCATTACCCGCAACATTAGGTTCACCTTGTACAGGACGAGCCATAGCTTGCATCGCAGCAGCCAAAGCAACATCATTCCTACCAGCCATATTCTGTTCATTTCCAATAACAGAAACTATGGTTAAACAAAAAACTCACTCCAACGCCAAAACCGACAAGGACTGACACAACTGACACGGATTGACACAACTAGCTCTGATACCACTTAATGTAACACCCATAATCTATACCCCCAATTAATTCAAGCAGTAAAAGAAAATTCGAAATTTCATCGGAGTATATCTAAATTATCATGGCATAGACGGGGGAATCACATTATATTGAAACAATTCATACAACACCTGCTCATAAAGATATGCAACAGTGGGGTATAAATCAACAGAGGAACTCAGTTCCTTACACCCACATTTCAGATTTTAGAATAAAAGTGGAAAATCTAAAACTGAATAACATATATATATATATCACATGAAAAGTTTGTCATACATCAAGTTGTACATGCATAAGCCCAAAAGATATATATATATATATATACACATATACAAATAATCACAAACGGCCTCCCTAACTAGCCGGTGTCACATATCAGAGCCGACCGACAAAAGAATGAAGACGCAAAGCTTCACAAAAATACCTCCAGCAACTCTAATCTGCAATGCCTCATAGGGCATTATAAAACAGCAGAAGGGTGAGTAAAACAACCATTATATAATTGCATATAATTATATATAACCCCAAAAATACACATGTAAACGGTTCTCACCACAACTCACGCCATAATTCAAACACAATACAATTACCACTAACACATATCCATATTATAAATTCATCCGCAATTCCACACATAAACAAACCATAATGATTTATACAAATGCAAGAGACCGACACAACGACTCTATGCATATGCACATGCGGTACCGACTTCCATTGTTTCTCATCACTAGTTCACTCAGGAACTCTGCTGGAATCATCGCTCGTTACATCACTGTAACTCCCCGTCGGGCATACGATGTTCCCCGTCGCTCATACCCCACACGGGCACACGATGTTTATGGATCGCTCACACCCCACACGGGCACACGACCCGATCGTTCACACCCCACATGGGCACACGATCGTCTATAATCATCGCTCACACCCCACATGGGCACACGACGTTATAGCGAATTCCCTCTAGAATCCAAACCGTCACTCAGGACGTCTCAACAATGCATATCATAATGCTTGGCATACAAGGACTCATGACATTTAATATGCACACATAAATGCATCGTTTCTCTTAACAAAAATCACACTTTGCACTTAAGCCTAAAACAATGCATTTAATTGCCATACGGCCACAAATCATCTCAATACCATCTAAACACATGCATTTACATCATACAACAGCACCTTGCACGATACACACTAGTACACACAATTATAACGACAAAATCGGCAAAACGACTCTATTCCCGATTTCCGACATAATTAAATCAGCTAATAATTTTCAAATCACCATAATAAGAAAGTACAGCTCAATAGCTTTCCAACGATACCAAGAATGTAAAAATCGGGTAAACAAAACCCAAGTTACGAAAGAAAAACGAAAACGATATTTTGAAAAGTCCCATTTTACCATTCTCCTGGCCATACGCGTATTGCCCTGAGCCATACGCGTATTGCCCAAATCCCTCGCCATGCCATACGTGTATTGGCCAAGGCCATAAGCGTATGGACAGAGCCATTTTCCCCAAGATTTATGTTTTAAATTCCAATACGCGTAGTGCATCCCATCATACGCGTATTGCACAGAAGTGTTACGCGTACCATACGCAAATGGGCAGATGGCAGAGTAAAATGACATCCCATACGCGTATTGGCCCAAATCACGCCCACGTTACGCGTATTACCAAGGTCCATACGCGTATGAACATGCCCCATACGCGTATGACCTGGAAAAACCAGAAAAATTCTGCAGAACTTTGTTCTGCATTTTCTCAACCAAAATCATCCAATTTTTCACCTACACCCAGAAAATTACCAATACAATGCATAACAACGTGTATCTATCATGTAACAACAATAATGAACACCAAAAACATGATTTCCAACACATTTAATCAATTTCTAATCAATTTTACATAATATGGGCTTTACTAAATTTTTTCCAATTCAATCCAATAACAATCACAAACACACATACATAATCATATACAAGCATACAATAACTGAGTTTCGCACCCTTACCCGATTAAATCGATTCTAGGAGTTGATTTCTTTGATTTCCCAAGTTTTTCTCACTTTTCTTCTCTTCTCCTCTTTTCTTTCCTTTTTCTTTCTTCTCTTTTTCTTTCTCTCCCTTTTTCTCTCTTTCTATTTTCTATTTTCTACTTAATGAAAAATATTATGAAATGACCAAAATACCCCCACACTCAAATATCTCGCAAACGTTCCCAAAACCCGATAAAATATCACAACAATGAAAAATAACATATTTCCAAATAAAAGTCGAACATAAAATAAAATAATAATAAAATAATCAATACGACTCGATTAAATAAAACTCACACAAACCTGGGGCGTTACAACTCTCCCCCACTTAGACATTTTCGTCCTCGAAAATATACTTGAGACGAACAACTCTGGATACGACTCCCGCATCCGACTCTCCAACTCCCAAGTCAAATTTCCCTCAGCAACGCCTCCCCACGCCACTTTCACAAGTGCAATATCCTTGCCTCTCAACCGCTTCACCTCGCGATCCAAAATCCTATCTGGTAATGCCTCGACCGTAAGGTTCTCCCTTACCTCTACCTCATCCATCGGAATCACATGTGACGGATCCGGAACATACTTCCGAAGCTGTGAAACATGAAACACATCGTGCAAATTCGACAGATTCGGCGGAAACGCCACCCTATAAGCCACAACTCCCACTCTCGCGGATATCTAGTAAGGACCAATAAACCGAGAAGTAAGTTTCTTCGATTTCAATGCACGACCCACACCCGTTACCGGTGTAACTCTCAGAAATACATGATCGCCCTCTTGGAACTCGAGATCTTTCCGTCTCCGATCATGATAACTCTTTTGTCTACTCTGAGAAGCCTTCATTTTCTCACGAATAACCTTCACCTTTTCCGTCGTCTGTTGCACCAACTCTGGTCCAACCACCGAACTCTCACCAGATTCGTGCCAACACAAAGGTGTTCGACACCTCCGTCCATACAATGCTTCAAACGGTGCCATTCCAATACTAGAATGAAAACTGTTATTATACGTGAACTCAATCAACGCAAGATAACTATCCCACACCCCACCTTGTTCCAAAACACACGCTCTCAACAAATCTTCCAACGACTGAATCGTCCTCTCCGTCTGACCATCCGTTTGCGGATGATAAGCCGAACTTAATCTCAATTTAGAACCCAAAGCCTTCTGTAAACTTTCCCAAAATCTCGAGGTAAATCTAGGATCTCGATCAGAAACAATACTCAATGGAACCCCATTCAATTTCACAATCACACTGATGTAAATCTCAGCTAACCACTCCAAAGAAAAACTGATATCAATCGGAATAAAATGAGCCGATTTAGTCAGTCTATCAACGACCACCCAAATAGCATTATGCCCTCGCTGAGTATTTGGTAATCCTGTTACAAAATCCATGGAAATGCTATCCCACTTCCATTCAGGAATATCCAACGGTTGCAACAAACCACTAGGCCTCAGATGTTCCACCTTCGATTTCTGACAAGTCAAACATGCATAAATAAACTGAGCCACATCTCTTTTCAATTCAGACCACTAGAAAATCTTCTTCAAATCCTGATACATCTTATTCGCTCCCGGATGTATACTCAAATTACTCCGGTGTCCTTCCTCCAAAATCATCTTTTTCAACTCCGCATCATCTGGAATACAAATTCTACCTCAGAACCTCAAAACACCATTAACATCCACTTGAAAATCACTATTCGCATCTTTTCCTCCATCCAACATCAAATTCACAAATTTCACATCCAGCTTCTGTTTCTCACTAACCGTCCTCAGAAAATCATTAGTAATCGTTAGCATACCAAGCCTCACGCTATCCGTCGTCACTTCACAAACCAAACTCAAATCTCTAAACGATTCCAAAAGTTCCCACTCTTTAACCATTAAAGCGGACATATGTAGCGATTTCCAGCTCAATGCATCGGCTACCACATTAGCTTTACCAGGATGGTAATTCAAGCCAAAGTCGTAGTCCTTCAAAAATTCCAACCATCTACGTTGCCTCATATTTAGCCCTTTCTGATCAAACAAATATTTCAAACTTTTATGATCACTAAAGACTTCAAATCTTGCACCGTAGAGATAATGCCTCCAGATCTGCAACACAAAAACCACAGCCGCTAATTCAAGATCATGAGTAGGATAATTTTTCTCATGAACTCTTAACTGCCTTGAAGCATAAGCCACGACCTTACCTTCTTGCATCAGAACACCACCTAGACCAATCAAAGAAGCATCACAATAAACCACAAATGGTTCATTAGGATTCGGAAAAATCAAAATCAGAGCTGTCGTCAATCTTCGCTTCAGCTCATTAAAACATTCCTCACACTGAATATCCCAAATGAACGCTTGCCCTTTACAAGTCAACTGGGTCAAAGGAAGTGCTAGCTTAGAAAAACCTTCAATAAACCTTCGATAATAACCAGCCAAACCCAAAAAGCTTCGAATTTCAGTAACAGATCTCGGAGCCTCCCATTGTAGAACTGCTTCTACTTTAGATGGATCCACAGAAATACCATTACCTGAAATTACGTGCCCAAGAAAACTCACCTCCGACAACCAGAATTCACACTTGGACAATTTGGCAAAAAGCTTCCTTTCTTTCAAAACCTGCAAAACAATACGCAAATGTTTCGCATGCTCCTCCCGAGACTTAGAATAAATTAAGATATCATCAATAAACACAACGACAAATCGATCCAAATGCTCGTGAAAAATACGATTCAAGCATTCCATAAACACACCTGGCGCATTAGAAACCCCGAACAGCATCACAGAATATTCATAATGACCGTATCGTGTCCTAAAAGCCGTCTTATGAATATCTTCCTCTTTCACCCTTATCTGATGATATCCCGACCACAAGTCAATCTTACTGAACACACAAGCACCAACCAATTGATCCATCAGATCATCAATCCTTGGAAGAGGATACTTATTCTTAATCGTCACCTTATTCAACTGGCGATAATCAATACACAACCGCATACTCCCATCCTTCTTTTTCACCAATAAAACTAGAGCACCCCAAGGCGACACACTTGGTCTCACAAACTTCTTCTCCAACAACTCATTCAACTGTTTCTTTAACTCTACCAACTCAGATGCTGACATACGATAAGGTGCCATAGAAACAGGTCTAGTACCAGGAACTAGATCTATCAAAAACTCCACCTCTCTCTCTGGCGGCAAGTCTGAAATATCATCAGGAAACACTTCCGGAAATTCACACACAACAGGAAACACATCAAGTGAAACTTGACTATCCACAGTCAAAGATGCAAACAACCCAAACAACTGAGCTTCATCTGCCAAAAGTCTCTTCAACTCTTTGGTAGATAAGAAACTCGAGTCTTCGTCTTCCTCCAGAGAAGGAAACCTTACCAGCTTATGATAACAATCAATATGAACCCGATTGAATTGCAACCAATTCATTCCCAGAACCACATCTAAACCCTCCAACGGTAAATACACCAAATCCATCTCAAAGTCTTTACCATAAATGGTTAAAGGACAACTTAGACAAACCAAAGAAGTAGTTACCGAGCCCATTGCTGGAGTATCAATAACCATCTCACCACCCATCAAAGACAACACAAGATTCAAACGCTTCGCGCACTCAGACGAAATAAACGAATGAGTCGCTCCAGTATTAATAATAGCAACTAAAGGAGTACTATTAATAAAGTAAGTACCTCGAATCAGACGATCTGCACTTGAAGTCTGAGTCCCCGCTAAAGCAAATACTTTCCCACCAGCTGGAGCTTGCTTCGGTTTCGGACACTTGGTACTAATATGACCAGGTTCACCACAGTTGTAACATTTCACCACATTCTTCCTGGCACAATCAGCTGCAACATGCCCTACACCTCCACAATTAGTACACTTCCTCAAATCTTTCCTGCACTCAAACTGACGATGTCCCAACTCACCACATTTATAACACCTCATAGGACCAGACATCCCTCCTCCACTTGACCTTTTCTCAAAATTTCCCCTTTGTTTACCTTTATCAGCTGGTGTTTCATACGGACCACCACGAAATTGTTGCTTCCCTTTCCTCTCGCTCACACTCTTGTAATGAGTAGAACGAGCCTTACTATCCTCCTCATAAATCCTACAACAATCCACCAAATCAGAAAACCTTCGAATCCTTTGATAACCAATCGCCTGCTTTATCTCAGGACGCAATCCGTTCTCAAACTTCACACACTTAGAAAATTCCGCAGTCGCTTCAGCATAATGAGGATAAAATTGCACAAGTTCCACAAACTTAGCAGTATAATCAACAACAGACATATTACCTTGTTTCAGTTCCAAGAACTCAATTTCCTTCTTTCCTCTTACATCTTCAGGAAAATACCTCCTCAGAAACTCCATACTAAACACAACCCAAGTAATCTCCTCCTCTGCAGCTTCCAATACACGACGAGTACTAACCCACCAATCATCAGCTTCTTCCAATAACATGTGAGTACCCAGTCTCACCTTCTGATCTTTAGCGCAATCCGTCACTCAGAAAATCCTTTCAATCTCTTTCAGCCATATCTGCGCACCATCAGGATCATATCTTCCTTTGAAAATAGGCGGTTTGTTCTTCCTGAACTCATCATTACCCGCAGCATTAGGTGCACCCTGCACAGCACGAGCCATAGCTTGCATCGCAGCAGCCAAAGCAACATCATTCCTACCAGCCATATTCTGTTCATTTCCAATAACAGAAACTATGGTTAAACAAACAACTCACTCCAACGCCAAAACCAACAAGGACTGACACAACTGACACGGATTGACACAACTAGCTCTGATACCACTTAATGTAACACCCCCAATCTATACCCCCAATTAATTAAAGCAGTAAAAGAAAATTCGAAATTTCATCAGAGTATATCTAAATTATCATGGCATCGACCGGGGAATCAAATTATATTGAAACAATTCATACAACACCTGCTCATAAAGATATGCAACAGTGGGGTAGCAATCAACAGAGGAACTCAGTTCCTTACACCCACATTTCAGATTTTAGAATAAAAGCGGAAAATCTAAAACTGAATAACATATATATATATATATATATATATATATATATATATCACATGAAAAGTTTGTCATACATCAAGTTGTACATGCACAAGCCCAAAAGATATATATATATATATATATATATATATATATATATATATATATATATACATATAAAAATAATCACAAACGGCCTCCCTAACTACCCGGTGTCACATATCAGAGCCGACCGACAAAAGAATGAAGACGCAAAGCTTCACAAAAATACCTCCGGCAACTATAATCTGCAATGCCTCATAGGGCATTATAAAACAGCAGAAGGGTGAGAAAAACAACCATAATATAATTGCATATAATTATATATAACCCCAAAAATACACATGTAAACGGTTCTCACCACAACTCACGCCATAATTCAAACACAATACAATTACCACTAACACATATCCATATTATAAATTCATCCGCAATTCCACACATAAACGAACCATAATGATTTATGCAAATGCAAGAGACCGACACAACGACTCTATGCATATGCACATGCGGGGTACCGACTTCCATTGTTTCTCATCACTAGTTCACTCAGGAACTCTGCTGGAATCATCGCTCGTTACATCACTGTAACTACCCGTCGGGCATTAGATGTACCCCGTCGCTCACACCCCACACGGGCAAACGACGTTTATGGATCGCTCAGACCTCACACGGGCACACGACCCGATCGCTCACACCCCACATGGGCACACGATCGTCTATAATCATCGCTCACACCCCACATGGGCACATGACGTGATAGCGAATTCCCTCTGGAATCCAAACCGTCACTCAGGACGTCTCAACAATGCATATCATAATGCTTGGCATACAAGGACTCATGACATTTAATATGCACACATAAATGCATCCGTTTCTCTTAACAAAAATCACACTTTGCACTTAAGCCCAAAACAATGCATTTAATTGCCATACGGCCACAAATCATCTCAATACCATCTAAACACATGCATTTACATCATACAACAGCACCTTGCACGATACACACTAGTACACACAGTTATAACGACAAAATCGACAAAACGACACTATTCCCGATTTCCGACATAATTAAATCGGCTAATAATTTCCAAATCATCATAATAAGAAAGTACAGCTCAATAGCTTTCCAACGATACCAAGAATGCAAAAATCGGGTAAACGGAACCCAAGTTATGAAAGAAAAACGAAAACGATATTTTGAAAAGTCCCATTTTACCATTCTCCTGGCCATACGCGTATTGCCCTAAGCCATACGCGTATTGCCCAAATCCCTCGCCATGCCATACGCGTATTGCCCAAGGCCATAAGCGTATGGACAAAGCCATTTTTCCCCAAGATTTACGTTTTAAATTCCAATACGCGTAGTGCATCCCATCATATGCGTATTGCCCAGAAGTGTTACGCGTACCATGCGCAAATGGGCAGATGGCCGAGCAAAATGACATCCCATACGCGTATTGGCCCAAATCACGCCCACGTTACACGTATTGCCAAGGTCCATACGCGTATGAACGTGCCCCATATGCGTATGACCTGGAAAAACCAGAAAAATTCTGCAGAACTTTGTTATGCGTTTTCTCAACCAAAATCATCCAATTTTTCACCTACACCCAGAAAATTACCAATACAATGCATAACAACGTGTATCTATCATGTAACAACAATAATGAACACCAAAAACATGATTTCCAACACATTTAATCAATTTCTAATCAATTTTACATAATATGGGTTTTACTAAATTTTTTCCAATTCAATCCAATAACAATCACAAACACACATACATAATCATATACAAGCATACAATAACTGAGTTTCGCACCCTTACCCGATTAAATCGATTCTAGGAGTTGATTTCTTTGATTTCCCAAGTTTTTCTCACTTTTCTTCTCTTCTCCTCTTTTCTTTCCTTTTTCTTTCTTCTATTTTTCTTTCTCTCCCTTTTTCTCTCTTTCTATTTTCTATTTTCTATTTTCTACTTAATGAAAAATATTATGAAATGACCAAAATACCCCCATACTCAAATATCTCGCAAACGTTCCCAAAACCCGATAAAATATCACAACAATGAAAAATAACATATTTCCAAATAAAAGTCGAACATAAAATAAAATAATAATAAAATAATCAATACGACTCGATTAAATAAAACTCACACAAACCAGGTGGAACCTCTGTTGTCCGAGAAAGAACTAGCTGATTGGTTTGTGGACACTGTGAAGCCTGAGTTTTATGAATGGATGATTAGCAGCATTAGTGCCAACTTTGCTGACATTGTGGTTGTGGGAGTGAAAGTAGAAGCTGGTTTGAAGAGTGGCAAGGTGATTAGTTCTTCAAGCAATTCAAGCAGTAGCAACAACAAGAAACCTCCTAGTAATTTCCATAAAAAGAAAGAAGGGGAGACAAATGCAGTCATGACATGTAGAAAAAAGAACCAAGTCTGGAAACAGCCAGTTTATCAACAACAATCTAACCTAAGTTTTGTTCAACAACCAATATACCCTGTGCAGTTTGCCCCACAACCTTATGTGGTGGCTGTGACTCTAACTTTCAATCATCAGCACGCGCAGCAGGCGCTCGTTTATCAACAACAGCCCAACTATCAACAAGCACCCAGTGCTCCAGCTTACCAATAACAACAGAGGCCACAACCTCCTCAATCAAACGCTCCCTACCGAAGACAAGTGGCAAAGCCTTCATTTCCTTCTATCCCAATGACTTACACAGAGGTTTACCCTTATTTGGTCCAACAAGGTTTGATCACCACTAGACCCTTAGGCCCACCAACAAAAAAGTCCATGCAATTTCATAACCCTAATACCCACTGTGCATTCCACCAAGGTGCTGCCGGTCATGACCTATAAGGATGTCGTACGCTGAAATATGTTGTGAAGGGTTTGATGGAGAAGAAGATTTTGTCCTTTGGGGATAATCAGCCAAATGTGAATAATAACCCACTGCCTACACATGGGACTGTAAATGCTATTGAAGATGAAAGTAATGAGGTGTTGATCGTGGATGCGTCTAAGATTAAGACTTCTATCAGGGTTTTTCATTCAAAATTATTTGAAGCTGGTTTAGTAAAGGTTTGCCACAATGACTGTGAAGACTGTGATGCCAGTGTCAGAGGATGTAAATTGGTTCAAGATGACATTCAATGTTTGATTGATGAAGGTTTTCTGCAAGTAATCAGTAAAGTAAAGAAAGAGGAAGTTTCGGTAATTAAGCCCATATTCAATTTACCTGAACCAAGAGAGAAAATGCCCATTTTTAATGTGCCGAAGTCTAGTTATGTGGTCCCTATTTTCAATAAACCGAAGACAGTGTTCAACAAGCCAAAATCTGTTGTTGCCGTTGCTGCAAATCAATTAAGGCCAAAAATCCTCAGAGAGCCTGTTCTCTTTCGCTTCAGAAATTCGAAAGCTATACCATGGAAATATGAAACTACTGTGATTAACAAAGAATCTGGAAGTGTGGTTCCAAGGAAAGAGGTGGGAACTACTAGTGAAGAAGTAACTAATATAGCTGGGGCTGGAAAGATGACCCGAAGTGGTCGAATTTATACTCCCCTTTTTAAAGGGAATGTGCCCAAAGAAACTGTTGCTCCTGTGCCTCCCAAGGACAAAGAAAAGGAAGTGGTTACAAGTGATGAAGATGCTGAGTTTCTGAGGATCATCAAAAGAAATGACTACAAGGGGGTGGATCAGCTTCACCAGACTCCCTCTAAAATCTCAATCTTGTCTCCGTTATTGAATTCACCTACTCACCGAGCTACCTTGCAAAAGATATTGGCCCAAGCCCATGTTGCTCGAGATATTACTGCCGGCCAGTTTGACAATGTAATTACAAATATCATTCCTTGAAACACCCTCAGCTTTAACAAAGAAGAGTTACCTAGAGAGGGTCAAAATCACAATCTTGCTCTACATGTATCAGTGAAATGCCAAGAAGACACTTTGGCAAGAGTCCTCGTGGACACTGGCTCCTCTTTGAATGTTTTACCTAAAAGGACACTTGAAAAATTGCCTTACAAAGGGGCTGAAATGAAACCTTCCTCCCTAATTGTCAAAGCTTTTGATGGCTCACGAAGATCTGTAATGGGTGAAGTTGAGCTACCAATCTTAATTGGCCCGCATGTTTTCAACATCATATTCCAAGTGTTGGACATTAATCCTTCCTACAATTTCCTACTTGGAAGGCCCTGGATCCATGAAGTTGGTGTTGTAACTTCAACGTTACACCAAAAGATGAAGTTCGTGATCGACGAAAAGTTGGTTATCATACATGGTGAAGAGGACTTGATCGTCAGTAATTTATCTTCCTTCCGCTACATAGAGGCTGATAAGGACACTTTGGAAACTTCTTTCCAAGCTCTTGAAATAGCCAATGCTGTCATGTTGGACATTAAAGAGTCGGTGGTCCCGAGTACTCAATCTTTTGTTTCATTCAAGAGTATGTAATCTTCCCTGAAAGAAGGTGTTCCCGCAGGCTGGGGCAAGGTTATTGAAGTTCAAGAAAGGAAGAAGTATCAAGGGTTGGGTTACAAACCAACTCGTGATAAAACACCTACTTCAACAACAATGCGACCAAAGATAATCCAGGAAGTGTTCTTAAGCAAAGGATATCAGGTGAATGCCGTGATAGAAGACAAAGAAGATGAGGATATCAGCCACTTGGTATTTCAGTGTGATGCCAGACTAGATAATTGGGTGGCTATTGAGATTCCTGTGTTGTTCCATGTGCCAGAGTAATATGTTTGTTTTTATTGTTTGTTTTCAATTCCATAGTCGTGCCCAAGGCTATTGGACTATTTTTTATGGACCACCGCTTTCAACTTTTATTAATTAATGAAGATGTTTTGTTAAACTCTTTTGTTTTCATTTACCGTTTTTTTGCTTTTAAGGGAAAATGGCAATCTTTTTCAAAACTACCAAAAATATTTCTCCTTGCAATTAATTTTGTGCATTTTAATAAAATAAGTCCTTCCACAATGCAAAATAATCCACAAACCTATTGTATTCGATGACCCTGCTTTCACCATTGACTTTGAATCACCCATCTACCAAGCTGAGGATGAGGGAGAAGAAGATTATGAGGTCTCAAATAAGTTGGCAAAAATGTGTGAGTACGAGTACAGAGGTTTTCAGTCGCACGAGGAACAAGTTGACACCATCAATCTTGGTACCTAGGAGGACAAGAAGGAAGTCAAGATTGTGGCAACGCTTGGGGCAGAAATCAGACAACGGTTAGTAAAGCTTCTTGAAGAGTATGTGGATGTGTTTGCATGGTTTTATCAGGATATGCTTGGTTTGGATACAGACATAGTAGTTCATAAACTACCACTGAAGCCTGAGTGCCCTCCAGTGAAACAGAAACTCCGAAGAAGTAGACCCGACATGGCACTCAATATCAGGGATGAGGTCAAACGACAACTTGACGCAGGATTTTTGGCAGTCTCAAAATACCCTGAATGGGTGGCCAATATTGTGCCTGTGATAAAAAAGAATGGTAAGGTGCGAATATGTGTGGATTATAGGTGTCTTAACAAGGCCAGTCCAAAGCAAGATTTCCCTCTGCCGCATATTGACACTCTTGTGAATAATACGGGCCATTTTGCAGTCTTCTCCTTTACAGATGGTTTCTCCGGTTACAACCAGATCAGAATGGATCCTGCTGATATGGACAAAACTACGTTCATCACTCCTTGGGGAACTTATTGCTACAAGGTCATACCCTTTGGTCTAAAAAACGTAGGGGCAACCTATCAGAGAGCTATGGTGACTCTTTTCCATGACATGATACATAAAGAGATTGAGGTGTATGTTGATGATATGATTGCTAAATCCCAGAGTGAGGAGGACCATTTGGATCACCTATTGAAATTGTTCAAAAGACTTCAGAAATATCAATTGAGGTTAAACCTTGCCAAATGTACCTTTGGTGTTAGATCAGGAAAGTTGCTCGATTTTATCGTTAGTCAACGAGGAATTAAGATAGACCCTAACAAAGTGCGAGCTATTCAAGAGATGCCAGCTCCGCAAACTGAGTCTCAAGTAAGAGGTTTTCTTGGTCGTTTGAATTACATCTCTAGGTTTATCTCCAATATGACTCCCACTTGTGATCCGATCTTCAAGCTGCTTCGCAAAGACTAGACTGTAGAGTGGAATTCTGACTGCCAGTAGGCCTTTGACAAAATTAAGAGTTAGTTACAAGAACCACCGATCTTGGTCCAACCTATTCCAGGGATACCCATCTTCATGTATATGACTGTATTGGAAGGATTAATGGGCTGTGTTTAGGGCCAACATGATGAATTTGGGCGTAAAGAGCATGCCATCTACAACTTGAGCAAGAAGTTTACTGATTGCGAAAGTCGTTATTCACTTTTGGAAAGGACTTGTTGTGCTTTAGCATAGGCCGCCAGGCATTTGAGGCAATACCTGATATGTCATACTACTTTATTAATCTCAAAAATGGACCCAATAAAGTATATCTTTGAAAAGCCTGCTCAAACTAGAAGACTTGCCCGTTAGCATATGCTCTTATCAGAGTATGATATTCAGTACGTCACTCATAAGTCTATCAAGGGAAGTGTCTTATCAGACTACCTTGTAGATCAACCTGTGGAAGAGTATGAGCCCCTTAAGTTTGATTTTCCAGATGAAGACATTATGGTGGTGAAAGACTATGAAGATCCAGACCCTGATGAAGGTCCCGAACCAGGTTCCCAATGGAAGATGATGTTTGATGGTTCTTATAACTATAGTGGGCATGGTGTAGGTGTTGTGTTGATGAACCCTGATGGTGGTTATACCCCGTTTACAACAAGACTCTGTTTCGAGTGCACAAATAACGTTACTGAATATGAAGCGTGCATTCTAGGATTGGAAGCTGCTATTGACCTCAGAATTAAGATTTTGGAGGTCAGCGGAGATTCTGCTCTGGTTATCTACCAATTCAAAGGTGAATGGGAAACTAGAGATGAGAAGTTGATCCCATACCATGCTTATATTGTGGAGATGATCCAATACTTTGATGAGATCACGTTCTGTCATTTTCCGCGATAAAAAAACCACATAGCTGACGCTTTATCCATGTTAGCTTCAATGTGGAGGGTTAATTTTGTTAATGAGGCACCACTCATCAGTATCGAGCGCAAGACTGGACCAACCTACTGCCAGTTGGTTGAAGAAGAGGTGGATGGGAAACCATGGTTTCATGACATCAGAAATTATCTAAAGAATCAAGATTATCCTGCTAATTCTTCCACTCTTGACAATAAGACTTTGAGAAGGTTGTCATCCAAGTTTTTCCTTAGTAATGATGTGCTATACAAAAGGAATCATGATATGGTTTTGCTAAGATGTGTTGACAAATGAGAAGCAGACCTGTTAATTCAAGACATTCACGAAGGAGCATTTGGCACTCACGCCAATGGGCATGCCATGACTAAGAAGAAATTGAGGGCTGGGTATTATTGGTTAACTATGGAGACTGATTGCATCCAATATGCCAGAAAATTCCACAAATACCAAATCTATGCTGATAAGGTGCATGTACCTCCAACATTATTGAATGTGTTGTCCTTACCTTGGTCGTTCTCAATGTGGGGCATTGATATGATTGGGGCAATTGAGCCAAAAGCTTCTAATGGTCAATGGTTCATATTAGTGGTTGTTGACTACTTTACAAACTAGGTTGAAGTTGCCTCTTACACCAACTTGACTAAGCAGGTGGTTGCCCGTTTCATCAAGAACCAGATTATCTATCGTTATGGAATTTTGAACTAGATCATAACAGATAATGGAACAAATTTGAACAACAGGACAATGAAGGAGTTGTGTGATAGCTTCAAGATTGAGCATCATAATTCTTCACCTTATCGTCCCAAGATGAATGGAGCTGTCGAAGCTGCCAACAAGAATATCAAAAGGATCCTGCAGAAAATGGTCAAGACTTATAAAGATTGGCATGAGATGTTACCATTTTCCTTGCATGGGTATAGAACCTTAGTTTGGACTTCGACAGGGGCAACTCCCTTTTCTTTAGTGTATGGGATGGATGCCGCTCTTCCCATTGAAGTAGAGATACCGTCTTTGATAATTCTGATGGAGACCAAGCTTGATGAAGCAGAGTGGATCCAAGAAAGATATGATCAGCTGAACCACATCGATGAGAAACATTTGAATGTGATGTGTCATGGTCATTTGTGTCAGAAGAGGATGAAAAGGGCATTTGATAAGAAGGTTTGTGTTCGTGAATTCCAAGAAGGAGAACTCGTACTCAAAAAGATCTTGCCATCTCAAAGGGATGTACGTGGAAAGTGGGCGCCTAATTATGAAGGCCCATTTGTGGTGAAGACAGTATTCTCAGGAGGTTCCCTAATTCTTACAACGATGGATGGTGAACGACTCTCACACCTTATAAATACTGACGCGGTAAGAAAAATATTACGCCTAAAAGGCCCGCTAAGTCAAAAACCAGTGAAATTCTGGTATCAGACGTGTGATATTAAGGTGGGATGTCACAACAACACACTCTGCATAATGGACAGAATAAACAGCAAAATAACACCAAGAATTGTTGACCCAGTTCGGTTACAACCAACCTACTCTGGGGGCTACCAAGCCAGGGATGGAATTCACTACTTGTAGATATAATTTACAGACTCAACAACCTGTTGACAATCTCCTAAACTTATACTCTACTAATGACTTCCTACCCAAGAAACCACTTAGGTATGAGAACACCACTCAATCCCTTATAATCTCTCAAAGAAACCACTTTGAGTACCCTTGATCTTGCTTCCTAGCATTGATCAAGCAACCACTCTCTATTTCTTCACAGCTTCTAGAGAGGACAGAAACACAACACCTATTCAAACCCTAGAATAGTGTAAATATAAGCACTCTAAACAAACTCTAGACACTAAGCCTCCAGCTCCCGATCTTCTGAATGTTTTGTGTACCTTTTCCTTTGGTCTTGTGCGCTTTATATAGCTCCTTGAATTGGTCTTGGACTTGCTACAATATCTCCAAGATTTGTTATTTAAAACTGAATATTTAAAACTGATTTTCTCCTAAAATCTTTTTAAATCTTCAACCTTTTAAATCTCCTACAAATCTGCACCAGATCTCCTATGCAGTAGCAAATATCTATCCCAATATATTCGCATCCAATGAGACAGCTCGCTCTCCACAATTCCAGATAATACGTAAACCCTAACAACATCACAGCCTGCTGTTGTTAATTCTACAGATCTAATGTCACAACATCGCCTATGTGACATCAGACATCCAGCTTCAGCAAATACATACTTAACACAGCCCAGTGTTAAGACTTCAATGTTGCAACATCAGCACTTTGACATCAACATTGAACATACTTTGTTTTACCAAAATTCCAGCCAATCCAAGAACTAACAATCTCCCCCTTTGGCTAATTTTGGCTAAAACAATCTCTGCACCTTCAGAGACTTCAGCAGCGGAAAAAATTTAATCAATAATTTTGAAACTCCAAGCAGCAGCATCTCACCCTTTCATCTCTGAATATTCTGCCATGATGAGATTACTTAGGCTGCCATCCATAATGTGGTCTGTAACGACCCAAAAATCTAAATTAATTATTTAATTATTTATTTAATTGATTTAGAAGGAACTAAGAGGTTTTTGGATAATTTGGAAAATTATGGATAAAATGAGTATTTTAATAATTTCAATATAATGGGTAATAATTTATTTAGATTATTATTATTGTTATTAAAAATAATAAGGGAAGGACAATGTGGTCATAAAAGAAAAGAGGTAAGGGTAGAGTTGGAAGTTCCTAAACTGGGATATTTTGTCTAAAGAGGGAAAAGGTCGATCATTTTCTAACTGATCGTGTTTTGGTGAAAAACTCAGAGGAAGAGAAGGAGAAGAACCTTAGGGCTTGAAGATTCTGAAGAATCTTAGAGAAGGAGGAAGAACCGCTAAATTTCTCTGAGGTATGGGGAGTTATCATTGTTTATTATAGTTTTATAGGAATTGGAGATGAATAGATTAGGGATTGTATGAGTTGTGTTGATTTATAGGATTGTTGATGCAGAATGAGTAAATTGATGAAAGTATGATGAATTTGATTGATGCATATTACTATATGTGTGTTTTGTGAGTGTTTTTGAGCAATTTTCGTGTAGAATACTGATTTTTGGGGTAATCGAAGTTAAAAATGCAGAAAAGCACTTTTCGGGAAAAGTTGGGTTTTGTCGCATCCTGACACGGGCCGTGTCACAGGACACGGGCGGCCGTGTCAGCTTGCTGGTCATGAAATGGAAAATTGATTTTTTTAAAAATTGGTCACAGTACTTCTGACACGGGCCGTGTCACAGGACACGGGTGGCCGTGTCAGGCTGCTGACTTGCTACTTTTTTTGATGTTTTGGAATTGTGTCCCAGGTCTTCTGACACGGGCCGTGTCACGGGACACGGGCGGCCGTGTCAGACCTCTGTGTTTGCTGTATTTTGTCTGTTTCGCGTTTTGGGTGCAGGTTTCCTAACACGGGCCGTGTCCCAGGACACGGGAGGCCGTGTCAGCCCGTTGTTTGTGTTGTTTTGTTGTTTTCTTGATGGTTTCATGACGTTTTTTCGGGATGATCTTTTGTTGTGAGTGTTGTTGATGTAAGATGATAAAACATGATTGTATGATGAATGCTTGTTGTATATGAAATGAATGATGCGCACGCTGATGTCCGATGAATTTCGAAGTTTTAGCATCATTGCATTTCATAGCATTTTATGTTGGGACTTCGGTCCATTGGTAGCTTCAATCCCACTGTGCGGATTGAAGTGATACGTTGATTACGATGTGCTCCATTTGGAGGGTTGATGGCCAAGTGTCCATCCACGTTAAACCGGTACCACATGCATCCTTTGCATTTCATTATGGTTGACATTGCATATGAATGATGAAATGGTGATTCTGTTGTGAAGATTACGTTGAAAATTCTATGATATTGGTGTTGATGATGATATGATGTTGTTCATTAATGATGCCATGATGTTGTTGTCAATGATGTTATGATGTTGTGTCACTTATTCTGTTTATTTTCCATGTCGTATATTATTATAATGAATTGTGATTTCTCACCCTGCCTGCTTGAAAATGTTGCCTCTTATGTGGGTAACTTGCAGATAACCAAGAGTAGCTCCGCGGTGACGAAGGAGGTAGCTGGGAGTGTCTCGTTTATGTCGTTTAGTTTAGAGGTGTCCTGCTCTGTGTCATGTAACATCGGGTTGGGTTAAATCGCGAACTTCGTGTTCTTTTGAATTATGTTGGGATTTTATACTGATGATGTTGTTCTAGATTGGATTAAGTTTCTTATGAAGTTTTTAATTGAATTCTAAATGACAAGTTGATTCCGCTGCAAGATTATGATTTCTTTTGATGATGTTTGAATGACCCGTGTTACGGGACAGGATTATGAGAATTGTATGATGTTTTGAATATGTACACCCTTGGTTGTGAATCTTACTCTGATATCATGATTTATTCCTTTAAAATTGTATGTGGGGTAGAAGGGTGTTACATGGTGTCCTCCTACCATAACTGCCCTGCCATCTATTATGCTGGTATCTTCTCCCATAAGAAGACTGAGAATGTTGTTTCTTGGATTGTCTCCCATGATGGTGTGGCTTTCTTCTTCCATAGTGATGAGGCACAACATTGTTATATCTATACCCATAGCTATACCAATTATCCTGATGTTGAGACACCTGGTGTGACATGTCCTGTTTGAGCCATGCAGCTTGCATGCTCCTGTGATATTGGGGAGGCATATACTGACTAGCTCCTTGAGGCTGCATCTTCCTCTGTTGGGGACCATCCTTTTTCTCAACATTCTGAGGTTGAACAACCTTCTTAGGGGTAGTATCTTGTCTCTTTGTTTGAGACACAGGTTGGGACACCTCCTCCTTTGCTCCTGAGGTGCTTGCCACATATCCTATACCAGACTTATCACCTGCAACCTTTTCTGTCTGAAGGATCTTGTCAAGTGTGTCTGTACCACAACTCAGCATCCTAACAGACTTGGTCATTTGATCAAGGTGAGCTCTAACTAACACCACTTCATTTTCCAGATCAGTCTTTTCATTCTCTAGCTGAGCAATCTGTTGCTTGTGGCACTTGTTTTCTTGACAAATCTCAGCACTTTTTAAACACAACTCTTGATAAGTAGATGCTAACTCCTCATAAGTTACTTCTCCATCACTAGAATCATCATCAGAAACAACAGCTCCTGTTAGGGCTCTAACATGCTTTGCTGACTCACCTTCACTTTCACTATCTGAGTCAGACCAGGAAACCGTCATGCCCTTCTTCTGCTTTTTCAAGAAGGTGGGGCATTCTTTCTTGACATGTCCATACCCTTCACACTTAAAGCACTGAACTCCTTTATCTTGGACAGTTTTCTCTTCATCCTTCTTGCTGGTGTCAGAAGTGATGTTCTTGACATTAGGCCTGGAGTTATTGTTCATTATCTTAAACACTTTGGTGAACTGTCATCCCAACATAACTATGGCCTGAGATAGATCCTCCTGAGATTCAGAACTCTTCCCTTTCTCTTCTTCACCATTTGACACCAGGGTTATACTCTTTGGCTTCTTTTCTGGTTCTTCCTCATTCAACCCAAGCTCAAAAGTTTGAAGAGATCCAATGAGCTCATCTACTCTCATCTTGCTGATGTCATGTGATTCTTCTATGGCAGTAACCTTCATCTTATACTTCTTAGGAAGGGATCTAAGGATCTTCCTTACAAGCTTTTCATCTGACATTTTCTCACCAAGAGCACTTGATGCATTAGCCAGCTCCAGAACATTCATGTGGAAGTCATGAATAGTCTCATCGTCCTTCATCTTTAGGCTTTCAAATTTTGATGTTAAAATCTGAAGTCTTGACATCTTGACTCTAGATGTTCCTTCATGTGTATCCTGCAAAATATCCCACGCTTCCTTAGCAACTTCACAGGTATTAATTAACCTGAAGATATTCTTATCCACTCCATTGAAGATGGCATTCAGAGCTTTGGAATTTCCAAGGGCAGGCTCATCTTCCTCCTTGGTCCACTCTTCTTCAGGCTTTGGCTTAGAGGTGCCTTCTTTATCTTTGCCAGCATCATCCTTCTCACACATGACAGGAGCTTTCCATTCTTTAATAACAGCCTTCCAAGCCCTACTGTCCAAGGATTTTAAGAAAGTGGTCATCCTTGGCTTCCAATAGTCATAATTCGATCCATCCAAAATAGGGGGTCTGTTGACGAATCCTCCAACTTCTTTGTCCATCTTTACACCAGAAAGTAACTTCCCTAGATCTCACCCAAAGACAGACATGATGCCTGCTCTGATACCAATTGAAATTCTGGTATCAGACGTGTGATGTTAAGGTGCGATGTCACAACAACACACTCTGCACAATGGACAGAATAAACAGCAAAATAACACCAAGAATTGTTGACCCAGTTCAGTTACAACCAACCTACTATGGGGGCTACCAAGCCAGGGATGGAATTCACTACTTGTAGATATAATTTACAGACTCAACAACCCGTTGACAATCTCCTAAACTTATACTCTACTAATGACTTCCTACCTAAGAAACCACTTAGGTATGAGAACACCACTCAATCCCTTACAAACTCTCAAAGAAACCACTTTGAGTACCCTTGATCTTGCTTCCTAGCTTCGATCAAGCAACCACTCTCTATTGCTTCACAGCTTCTAGAGAGGACAGAAACACAACACCTATTCAAACCCTAGAATAGTGTAAATACAAGCACTCTAAACAAACTCTAGACACTAAGCCTCCAGCTCCTGATCTTCTGAATGTTTTCTGTACCTTTTCCTTTGGTCTTGTGCGCTTTATATAGCTCCTTGAATTGGTCTTGGACTTGCTACAGTATCTCCCAGATTTGTTATTTAAAACTGAATATTTAAAACAGATTTTCTCCTAAAATCTTTTTGAATCTTCAACCTTTTAAATCTCCTACAAATCTGCACCAGATCTCCTATGCAGCAGCAAATATCTATCCCAAGATATTCGCATCCAATGAGACAGCTCGCTCTCCATAATTCCAGCTAATACGCAAACCCTAACAACATCACAGCCTGCTGTTGTTAATTCTGCAGATCTAATGTCACAACATCTCCTATGTGACATCAGACATCCAGCTTCAGCAAATACATACTTAACACAGCCCAGTGTTAAGACTTCAATGTTGCAACATCAGCACCTTGACATCAACATTGAACATACTTTGTTTTACCAAAATTCCAGCCAATCCAAGAACTAACAACCAGAAATGGCGACTTAGGCATGAAAATGGTATCCCGGTGAGTCATACCCTATGAAGGAGACTAGGGAAAAAGTTAGGGATTAAATAAAAGAAAGAAAGAGCTAGATAGGTTGAAAACCCGAAAGGGCGGCCTAGGCAAAAATGAGCATCCCGGTGGATTGAAAACCCGAAAGGGCAGTCTAGGAAAAAATTAGGGACAAAAGGCATTTCACTGTGTCAGAAGGGTTGTCACTAATACCAAAGAGTTCAAGTAGAAGTTCAAGCTCATTCACTCTAATCAGCAGCAAGGCTTTGGAGGATTCTTAGTCACTAGGAATAGTAGTGGTCATTGAATACTATGTAACCTTTTTCCTATTGCCATTTCCTAAATTGTAATGTTCCATGGAACTTTGCCATTTGCAAGTTGTCATTCTAATAAAATCAGATTTTGGACCATTCATTGTTTGATTTAACATTTCTCTACTCTTTTCTTGTTATGCGAAACTTCATTTATTTATCAATAATTGTTTTGAAAGCGGAAAATTTTGAAATAAAAACAAATCTTTTGAGAAAACACAATGGAAACATAATCTACTTTGGCTCTTGGGCCGATTTAGTAAAATCACATGCTCCCCCAGTGGGTCTTGTTGTGATGAAAGCACTGATAAACCATCTGGCATGTAATTCCCCAATGAAGCAAGATTAGCTGGCAATGCCACTTGGATTGGACACTTCAGTAATGACTGACTACCATGATACAAAGGACTTCTCCCTAGTATCTTCCACAGATGTTAGTCGAAAGTGGAAAGTTTTTACTTCCTCAAGTGAAAGAAGAATATTTCCTATTAGACCCCTGGGCGGATGTTTTTTTTCTTCAGATTCAGTGTGGCTCATTGCAGTGGATGTGTTATCCATTTTCCCTTTTCCCCAGTCTTTCGCCTCTCGTCAGAGTCATTTCTTGCATGTCATTGAGCATTCGCGTCATACCATATCATGTGCATTTTAGCATTTGGTGTGTTTCTTTTGGGTATTTACCTCTTTTACCCTAGCCTGCTCAGGTTAGGTATCTTTTTTTAGTCTGTGGATCGTCATCCGTGTCCCGCTTGCATTCGGCTAGCACCAGCGTGCGTCAAATTTGATTATTATCCTTATTCCCCAGGATGCTTAGTCATCACTATGCAACCCCGGTGATGTCCCATTTGTTGTTTAACCTCTGTCATCGGGCCAATCATTATTGGTGTTTACCAAGCCCAGTGTTTACTGGCATTGTTCCCAATATCGATCATCATCGGTATCGTTCGAGTCCAGTTTTCACTGGTGTGCTTTGAAAAAAATCCAATTATTATTGGCATTATAAAGTCTAGTATTTACTGGCATCGTTTAAAGACCTGTTTCTTTGGTACTCAAAGTCCAGTGTTCACTGGCGTGTTTTAATATCGATCATCATCGGTATCGTGAAGTACAGTGATTACTAGCATGTTTTTAAAATCCAATCATTATTGGTATTGAAAGTCCAGTATTTACTAGCATTGTTCCAAATATCGATCATCATCGGTATCGTAAAGTCCAGTGTTTACTGGCGTGTTTTGAAAAATCCAATCATTATTGGTATTGAAAGTCCAGTATTTACTGGCATCATTCCAAATCCAATCATTATTCGTATTATGAAGTCCAGTGTCCACTGGCATTACCGCACAAGTCAATCATTATTGATTTCTCAAGTCCAGTGATTACTGGCATTGTTCAAAAGTCCAATCATAATTGGTCAGTCATAACTGTATGCCCTTTTGTTTCAAAAAATAAATCCAATCTTAATTGGTCAGTTTTAACTGTATGTTTCTTTGTTCAATATCCAATCATTATTGGTGTTTCAAGTCCAGTGATTACTGGCTTTGTTTTAATATCGATCATTATCGGTACCGTATAAGTCCAGTGTTCACTGACATGTTTTTCATCCAATCATTATTGCTATACAAGTCCAGTGATTACTGGCATGTTTTTCAAAGTCCAATCACTATTAGCATCCTACAATCTATCCCCAGCAGAGGTTTTGGTCATCACCAATATCCCCGTAAAAGTCCAGTGTTTACTGGCATTTGTTGAAAGTCTGATCATTATCAGCATCCTAAGTCCAGTAATTACTAGCATGTTTTCTGAGTCCAATCATTATTGGCATCTTAAGATTGGTTGTTACCAATATCATTTGAAAGTCCTTGTGGTTACCATCATTTGGCGCATGCAGAGTTTGTGTTTGTCTCTGTCTTTTCTGATTTTTTCTTGAAGATCCTGTTTTAACTTTTCAGTATAAGAAATCCCCAGAAAATCTTTTGTTGGGTGTCTATCCTTTTATTTCAAATTGATCTCCAGTGGAGACCATATCTTCTTTCTGGCTTCATCCTCAGTAAAGAGTTTACCTACCCTTTTTGCTGTCCCCGAAGTCGTCCGGTCATATCTGAACCTGTCCTTCATCTCCCTGGATCTTTCCCCAGTGGAGAACACATCTCTGATTTCCATCTCCAGTGAAGATCTATGGGGTCCCCGACATTTTATTTTCTTATCCCTAGTGTTTTCTTAGTCTTTCCCCAGTGGGTCTCTTTTGTTGGTTGTTAACCTTCATCCCCAGTAAGTCTCATTTGTGGGTGTTTGACCTTTGTACCTTGATGTCTTATTTTGTCTGCATTTTGCACCATTATGGCATCAAATCATCATATTATAAGTTCATGGCATGTCATAATTTTGCATGTTTCTGCCTGTCCTTAGCATATGCACTGCATCTAAGGGCAAAATTTTCGGTTTGCTATATTTAAATACCTTTTCACCTTGATTTCACGAGAATTATCATCGCTCATTCCATCCGGTAAAGCTATTTAAATAGGGGAAACTGTTATACCCAAATTTTACCCCTTATATGTCATGACATCTTTGCATTTACATTAGGATGCAATCATCTTTGCATTAGCTAACCAAACTAATCAGGTTTTGTGGTTTGTTTGTTTTGTGGAATTAGGGTTTTGTACAAAGAAAAGAGAGCCCTGATTAATCAAGATTTAAAAGTCAAATCAACAAAACAAGTTCTTATACACTCCAAGGATTCCTAAGATACCTCTTGGCTCAACACAACTCATTTCAAGGGCCTCCTAAGTGAAGAGGAGAGGTTTTAAATTCATCTGATCAAGAAGTCAACTGAGGCTTCAAAAAGTCAGCCTTTGAGCTTCTTTGGCCAACCATGAACTTTTCAAGTCATATTCCATGATCTCATGTAGTTGGATAAAAAAAATCAAGGTGGAATGATAAAATCAAAGGGTTTGGAAAATTAGGGTTTTGGAAGAACTTCATTAAGTGTGAAGATCATGATTTTTAGTGATATTGCAAGGACCATATCTCACTCATCATTAATTTAAATAAAGCAAACTTGTACTCATTTTGAAGATAACATTCCATACTACAAATTTGTAGAAAGAATCAAGATCAAAGGAGGTAAGGATTTGAAGTTATGGATGATCAAAGTTGGAAGAAATCATGACTTGGTTTTCTACTTAGAAATTTTTCTAAGTACCAAAATTCAGCATGTTTGGATCATTTTCAAGGCCAGTTTTCTCAAAGTTCCAAGTTTCAAAATCAAAATTTTTGAACATGAAAGTTGTTCTTTGTTCTTCAAGCTTTCCAAGCATATGTAGAACTCTCCATTTGGATTAACCAATCTCAAGTTATGTTGTTTCAAAGGTGGTGCTTCAATGTTGGTAAAATCAATAACATAGAATTTTTCTAAGTTCTTTTTTGACATCTTGGTGGACACGATTTCAACCCAATTTTTATCAACCATCCAAGTCTCATTTCAAGATGTTTTCCACATGAAAGTTATTCTATGATCTCCCTACTTTGCATGGAACCAAAAATCTCATGAATTGGAGTAGAGTTCATCAAGTTATGGTGCTCAAAAGTGAGGATATTGCAATGTTAGACTTCCAACTTAGGAAATTATGACTTTGTGTTTTTGACAACTATCTTTACCAAACTTTCACACTATTTTTTCATGTGTTTCCAAACTCCATCCTAACCTTTGGCCAACACCAAATTTTCCCTATTTCATGCCCTCTTTCAAGAGGAACAAGAACCATTCTAATTGGTCCAATGAACATGGAATTATTGCATGTTAAAGTAGGAACCATGACTTTGTTTTCACTACACCAAACTATGCCATTGTCATGAACTAGGGGCTGAATCAAAACACTACAATCTTGCAGCATCCAAGACAGATTTCCTTGTCCTAAAACCTGTCAAGCAAAGTCTCTAAATCATGCTATCTTTGGCTCTTTGGAGTGGACATGTAAAACTCATATTTGGAAAAGTTATGGACCATATGGCAAAGCTTTTACACGAGCCATGATCCTCAGGATTTTTTCATCTTGTTTCTGACTTCAATCCAAGTACAAGCAAGGTAGTGCATCACTGGGCTCAAGGCTGAAAAGAGGGAGGGCCATGCATGTAGGTTATAGGGGAGTCATTTTAACTTTTGTACAGAAGCACAAGCAACTAAGAGTGAGGAGGGTTTTCTGACTATTTTAAAGGGAAGGATCAGAAGAGAAGGACATTATCAACATACAGAAGAGAAGGATAGAGAGGGAACAAGAGAGAGGAAGAGAGAAAGAGGAACTCTTCTTGACCTAAGGAACCGGATCTGCCAGCTTTCTCAGCCACCTTTACATCACCATATTTCTCAAAAGGGACTTCATCCTTTGCACTGAAGTGTAGAGGTCGAGCTTGTTTGGTCTCATAAGCTCTGGAATTGAAGAAGAAGTGGACTTTCTCCACTTGGTAAGATTTTTTCTTCAAGTTCTCATGCTTTCATACTTAGTATTAATTGGTTTAGGATGCTTTGACATTGTTCATGCTTAGCGTCTGTATAGTTTGAAATGATGGCATGCTTGTTTGATTAAGTTTGTGTTGGATTACCATTATTCAGTTTTGTGTTTTAACATGAAATGCCTCACTTTCGCGCTTCTTTTCTCTATGATAGAGCCCGTATCTGGAGATATATGTGGTATGATGTTATTCTACTCACTGAGTACTTCATTTTGCTATTTTATTTTGTCACTTTTGGTTGAGAAATGATGTTGAAAATAAATGAGGAAGGGAGTAGGAAACCATGGCGCTTACTGGTTTTTTGGCTAGGATTCGCCTGTTCATTTGAGATGCATTTGGAAGACAATGAGGTGTCACAGCTGTAACACCCCAAAATTTGCCTTAGTGTTGCTAACCTTTTTGGCTTATGTTTCATTTCATTTGCATTATCATTCCTGCATTTTGCATTTTTCTTGGGCACGGGATCAAGGTATTCTTTCAGCAGCTCACGGCGTCATCAGTTCTAGTATGATTGTTAATAGTGTTCAGAGCCAAGCAGATAGCTTTCCAAGCCTTTTTGAGCATTTATTTTGCTCATAAAGCGACTGGATGGTCAGAAACTCCGGCAGTCAATTTTTGATCAGTTATTCAGCACCAGACAGTTGTTATCAGCAGTTTAATCCGGGTGCGAAAAAACATTTCGCAGCATATTTCAAGTGTATTCCAGTGGTAATATCAGATGGCAAGTTTCAGAGGTCTATCATGGTTCAGAACAGGTGGAACCGGACGAATATCCAAGTTTCCCTCCTTTTGGCGCCAAAATTTTGAATTTTTGAATAGAGTAATCGATTACTCAAAGTGAGTAACCGATTACTCTGGGCAAAATTGCAAAAATATGGCAATTTTCAGCATTGCTGAATTTTTGAGCATTTGTGATCATGTGCTTGGCCTGTGCATGTGTGGGAAGGATCTAGAACTGATCTATTTTCATCATTTTCCATCCAAAAATTCAAATTCTTTCCACTCCAATTCCACATTTTCTTTTCTAATTCACATCCCAATTTCCACTCACTTAACCTCACTCCTAACCCAAACTTAACTCCTAACCTAGGGGTTATTTAAACCAATTCATTCCAAACCTCAAGGGGACCTAGATCATTTTCCACTCTCAATTTTCAGAATTCTCTCAATTCTCTCTCACTTTTTCACTCTCTACCTCCATTTTCAACCACACTCAAAGCTCCTTCATATAGAATAACAAGTTCTTCATTGGAACTTGTTAATTCTTGAGCTAAAACCTATCATCCTCGCCACATTTCAGCATTTCAATTTGGAATTTCATTTGGATCTGGTGCTGAATTTTCAGAAGAGATTTTTGGAAGTGCTTTTTGAGTTTTGTTGCTTATTTGCTTGGATCTTCAACTTTTGAGTGCAAGAAGCTTGTGGATCTTGGATTTCTCTACTTGAATTCATCCATTTCTGTTTGCAACACTTACCAAAGCAAATCTCAGCATTGTAGGTTGGTTAATTTCAGATCCATACTCATTTTAGCTTAATTGCAACTTATACAATGTAGATCCATGAATTTCGATGTGTTTTGATTCGTTTGGTTGATCTTGATTGTGGATGTTGATGATTGTTGGATCTAATTGATGTTTGATTGCTGTGATTGAACCTAATTTTTGTGCATTATTGTTTACATGATCAATTGGATGTTTGAATAAGTGATTTGCTGCTGAAAAGTGATTTTCAAACTTGAATTTCTGCCTCTGTTTCAGTGGTAATCGATTACTCTAACAGGGTAATCGATTACTCTGCCTTTTTTTTCACTTTTTTAGACAATTTTAAACTGAGTAATCGATTACCCTATGTGAGTAATCGATTACCACTGAAGCAGATTGTGCTTTTCTTGCATTTTCTTGCTTGTTTGAGATCTCTTGCATGTCTAAACTTCATGGATTTATACGTTGATGATTCATGGATTATTCTTGAGCTGTTTTGCCTCACACCCTTGCATGAACACAATTCTTCGACACGCGATTCTTGGTTTCTCATTGTTGAATGTTTATGTTTGTGTTGTTGATTAATTGATGCGATAAACACGATGCACACGCACACTTGAATCATGTTACCTCCTGATTAATGCTCAAATTTTTGGATCTGTAATGCATGATCGTTTGTTTGCATCTACGTTTGCTTATGCATGTTGCTTTAATCGATGATTAGGAAGTGCAACCTTGTTGAATACACATGTTTGTGGATCGTTTACATGTCTTTAGTTTGTCCATGTCTAGTTGTTTGATGCTCAATCGGATGTATGCTTGTCATGATTAGACATTATTGAGACCTTGTTATGAGCATTTGTTTGGATACAATGCATGCTGCCTTGTCTTTCCACGGCTGTCTATGTGTATGTGTGTTGTTATATGTACGGCCGTTTGGCTTTTTACACCCTTTCTTGTGCTGAATTATATGCTGTTGTAAGCTATCTTGCTTGTGTGCTTCCTTTTACCGCTATGCAGGTGTAGAAGTGCTGTCGTAGCTGCTGTTTTTGTTTACTCGCCTTTTCTTCTCCTTCCCTTTCACTCTTTCCTTCCCTTGAATCTCAAGACTTGTTTAAGTCTTGAATTCCCTCCCTTAGAGCTACCTAGTCCAACTTAGTTTTTGATTAAGCTTGGAGTAGGATTAGCATTAGGCTTCCCTTTGCATGCTAACTTAGGTAGAAGTTCCCCCTTCAAACCACACGTAACCTTTAGGATCATCCATGCATGATAACAAATAGGATTGTTAGTCTCCCATTTAGGCTTTTACCGTTCTCAACCTTTGAGTCTCTCTTCTTCTTATCTCAAAACAAAAAAAAACTTAATAAAGGCATAACATATATTGCATTTGAGCCTTTCATGTGAGAATAAGATAGTGATGGGTCTTCTCTCACTTTCTTAGAATGTTTAGCATACGTCCCGTCTTGGGTCGATATGCGAGGCATTCGATCCTACGTGAAAGACTTAAATACAATATGCGTTATACGCATCAATAATAAAAATACTTCTTTCTAAAATACAAAAACAAATAAATTATCTTCTCATCTCCTTCATTCTATTCCTTAAGGATTCGTCACGTCCGTTCCACCGCAAACAGGTAACGCCTAAGTCTCCATACAGCGAGCTGCAACACCTAACTGCTGGAATACGCACTCTGACGTTCCCATTAAAAAACACAAACAAAGCTAGCTACCCTTGTTGAGCTGAACTACGTTTGCTCTGATTCTTCTTTCTCGTCTGATTGAAGATACGTAGGCACGAGATGCGATATCTCGACGAGCAACCTTCCCCGTAGTCCGTCGAACTACGTTGACTCCGACTTTCCCGTTGCACCGAGGGAATACGTAGGCCTAGGACAACGACAATGTCCTATCGAGTCACTTCTTTCCTTTTTCCCCTTTCCTTTCTACCTTTCTTTTTCAGTTCTCCAGTTGGCAGTTGATTTTCAGTTCTTTGTACCCTTTGATCGAAACAGCAAGTGTGGATCCCGTCGGGTACGACGGACGTGAAGGGGTGCGATAACCTTCCCTTCACGTAACCGACTCCCTTACCCTTTCTCTTTGGTTCGCTAGACCTCACTCTTTCCTTTCTCCCGGGTTTGTGCAGCATTACCTTTCCCTTTCTTTGGGGATAAAAATGCCTGGCTGGCGACTCTTCTTCCTTTCTTCCGTGCCACTTTCGCGTCTGTACCTGGATGAAAATCCCGGAAGCGACAGCTGACGACTCTGTTGGGGACCACTTTGACCTCTTGCTGGTCCATCCCCTTTTGCGAGTCAATCCTAGCGCTTGTCTGTTTTTATTTCATTGGGTGTTTATCTATTGTGCTTTATTTTGTTGTATATTACTGTATATTACTATTTTACTGTATTTACCGCATTTTAGCATTTTCATTTTATATACTGTATTATACTGGACTGTGCTATTTCTGTTTGGTGGGGTGGGTAATCTGAGAGATTGGCCCAGTACACAGGCCTGAGTGCACTTATGTTTAGTGTGTTTCATATCCTCTCACGCTCAATTTCGGTGCGAGGAGGGAATATGAAACCCAATCTGGATGTGGTTCTCTCTAGAGAATTCTGTGTTGTGGGTCTGCCACAATGGTAGAACTATCTAGAAGAGCTGTTAAGTCTGGATGACCTTTAGGATGAGCCCTCTTTATTTTGAGGTGAATCAGAGGACGATCTTTTTGTATGGCGGTAGCATTGTATCCTTCGGGCTGAATGTGCTATTACCTCTCATTCCGAGATCTGAATTTGAGAATCCTCACTTTCTAGAACATGCATGCGAGATTGGGGGGATTGTTTATAGGTGTGCAGGAACCATTGACCTTCATCATACCCGGTTTTCTTATTGGTCTGGATTTTGTTATTGAACCTTTGACCCTGACTGGTTTCTATTTGTTCTGGATTTGTTATTGGTCCTTTGATCCTGGTTTTGTGTATCTCACCAAAGTCAGACAACAGTACAGTGGGTTCGGCAGTATATGTTCAACCATGATCCCATGCCCTTGCATACATATCATCATTTTCATTTTTGCATTTAACCTTCATGTTTATTCATTTGCAGGGTTTACATCCTTTTGATTCTGGTTGACAGTTCCCTTTGCAGCTATGGATGTTCCAAGAAAGAATAATGTGCATTACACGTTCTTTGACACCAAGGTGGGTCGGTTACAGAAGATGGTATCTCTTATTACTCCAGATTATGTGGGTATGTTCCGAAAGGCTCATGGAGAGATTCTGACTATGGTTGATGATTTGAATACTTCAGAGAGGAGTGTTATTCATACTTGCTTACAGTTTTATGACCCACAGTTAAGGTGCTTCACTTTTTCGGACTTTCAGTTGGCTCTGATGCTAGAAGAGTATGCCATTCTTCTAGGTGTGCCTCTCAAACACCATATTCCTTTTAGCCCTGATATGCGTCCTCCAAAGCATGAGGAGGTAGCTAAGGCTCTCCATCTGAGTGTATCTGTGGTAACAGATAACCTCGCCACCAAAGGAGGTTTATCCGGTTTTCATCTGGATTTCTTGGTTGCCCAAGCTGAAGAGTGTGCTGCTAAGGCTCAATGGGAAACAGTTTGTGCTATTCTGGCCTTGAGCATTTATGGGATCATGTTGTTTGCTAATGAGTCCAAGTTTGTAGACATGAGAGCCATCCATATTTTTGTGTTGAGGAATCCTATACCTACACTCTTGGGTGATTTATATTATTCTGTGCATTATAAGAATGTGAAGAAACGAGGGGGATTGGTTCGATGTTGTGCACCTTTGTTTCATAAATGGCTCATGAGACACTTACCGAGTTCCGAGGCTTTCTTGAATCCTCATCCGTCAGTGAATTAGGCTAAAAGGTTGATTAAGTTTACGGCAAAAGATATTCGTTGGTTTGATCAAAGAACGATGGGTGGGAATTTTATCAATAGTTGTGGGAGATATCCAAATGTGCCACTCTTGGGAATAAGGGGTTGCATCAATTACAATCCTATTATTTTAAGGAGACAGATGGGATTTGCTTTAATAGATCCTCTGAAGGATAGTGAATTGGAAGAATCCTTCTTTTTCTCTATGAAAGATAATCTTTTGTTGGTAAGGCAAGCGGTCGGGGCTTGGAGCAATTTGCAAACAAAAGGTAAAGTTGTCTTTGGCAAGTGCAATAACGTGTCTTCTCCTCAGTATGATGCATGGTTGAAAAGAAGAGTTCAGATCACTCTTTTTCCATTCTCTGCGGAAGGTCCGTCAGACCCAGTTGCTGTTGAACCTGTGACCATGATAAGTGTTATTGAATATAACAAGCTTAAGGCAGAAAAGGACAAGGCAGTCAAGATGAATGAGAAGCTAAGCGAAGGACTCCGAAAGACGCTTTGTGATAAGCGTAATGTTGAGCATGAAGTTCAAAAGTTGACCGAGCGTCAAGAGGAAAATGAGAAAAGAATTGCTGATGACACTGTCTATATTCGCAAGATTAAACAAAATGAGATGGCATTAAAAGAGGCGTGCAAGCGTATCAAAGAGCAATTGGCAAGGTCTGAGAATACACTTTCCAAAGGGCAGCAGAGATGGGATGAGTTCTCCGAGTGCCGAAGGGAGATTGAAGCAAGAATCAGGGCTGAAAATGATGAGTTGAAAAAGAATTTGAAGAGTAAAAAAAGCGAATTTCTCAAGAAACTTAGTTCGGCTAACCGAGAGATTGAAGATCTGAAAGTTCGCGCTGGAGTAAAGAAAGTAAAAGATTTAGCTGTTAAAGATCAAATCAGGAATCTGGAGGAAGCTATCAAGACAAGGAGTCAGCTGATCAGGAGTCTTACAGAGCGTCCTAACGATCCAGTTACCGAAGCACTTCTCAAGGAGGTTCAGGAAGACTTGTATGGGCTTAGTGTCTGAAGCATTTTCGTTGTTGTTCCGAAGATTCACCATCAGGCTTGTTAATGTGTTTTCTTTTGTCTGTATTCATTCTTTCAGGTGTATTTGTTCCGAACAAATTTGTATTTGACAGTTCCACACCTGGTTGGGAGGTTTTTCATTTATGCTATGGATATTTCGTTTTGGTATTATTGATTCTATGAGGTGGATTCTTCATCAAATTATACAATGGGTCACACACTCACTGGGCCGTATATGATGGATATTCTGATTCACTAATGTGCGCCTCTGATGTTCTATCAATATTAGCAATTGCAGGTGTATGTGTTGTTCCATTTCGGTCAAACTGGAATCGAGGGAAGGAATGCCCCAAAATGAATAAATATGACATTGCATAGCATATATCATTTTGCATTTTGTTGCTTGCTTTTCAGGTACTGGGATGTGAATTTCTAATCTTTCTACAATTTTCAGGCACTATAGCTGATATCCGCATTCACCGGTACGCAACTCGCAGAAAAGAAGCTAAGATCATGGATCAGATGCAAACTGAATTGGCTGAGCTGAGGAACAGGATGGACCAGTTCATGACATTAATGACTGGTATGGCTCAAAACCAGGAAAGACTCAGGGCAATGGTTGAGCGGCCAGAAGTAGAGGTGCATAATGGCAACGGTAATAATAGAGGTCAGAGAATTATTGATGAGACTGGTAATCAGATTGGCGTTAATGCAGGCGGTGACCCTCCTAGAAATACTGGGGTTCGTCATGTTGTGGAAGACAACCAAGATGAGAAGTTCACTCTGTAAGATGCTGAAGATGAAAATACCAGCAGATTCCGCTGAAAAAATTAGGTCCATTGAATTCCAAAACACTCTTGGCTTTGATGTTTCCGACTTGGGATTGGTACCTGGAGTAAGAATCCCACACAAGTTCAAGCCACCAACATTTGACAAGTACAATGGCACCACTTGTCCTAAAACTCATCTTCAATCCTATGTGGGGAGGATAACCGCTCATACTGATGATGAGAAATTGTGGAAGTACTATTTCCAAGACAGCCTTACTGGGGCATCTCAAGAATGGTATATGAAGTTGAGCAGGACTTCTGTAAGGAGCTGGAAGGAGTTAGCTTGTGCTTTTGTCAAGCAGTATCAATACAACATGGATATGGCTCCAAACCGTACTCAGCTGCAGAGTATGGCTCAGAATGCGAAGGAAAGTTTTAAGGAATATGCTCAAAGATGGCGCCAGTTGGCTGCCATGGTTCAACCTCCACTGCAGGACTGGGAGATGGCCGACATGTTTATGGGTACTCTTCAGGGAACTTATCTTGATAGGTTGGTTGCCTGTCCTTCAACTGGGTTTGCAGACATTGTAATCGCTGGGGAAAGGATTGAAAGTTTGTTGAAGCTCATAAAAATACAAGATGTCAGTGGTGCTAGTTCTTCAGGAGTGAGGAAGCCATTTGCTGGAGCTACCAGAAAGAGAGATGGGGAGGCCAGTGCTGTTTATAAGAATAAAGGTAGAGGCTATCAGGATTCTTATAATCAGGTTGCCGTTGTTACCGTTCTTAATCCACAAGTTCAATCACAGCCACATCAACAGAATGTTCAGCCACAGAATAATCAACAGCCACAGAGATTATATCAGCAGAGACAAACTGACAGGCACATGGACCCTCTGCCTTTGACTTACGCAGCTTTGTTACCTCAATTGTTGAAAGTCAATCTGGTGGAGCTTCGTACGATGGGTCAGGCTCCTGCTGTGTTACCAAAGGGTTATGATGCTAATGCCCGTTGTGAGTTTCATTCTTGGGCTCCAGGTCATAGTATTGAAAAGTGTCGGGCATTTCAGCATAAGGTATAGGATTTGATTGATGCCAAGGCAATTAATTTCTCAACTCCACCAAATGTGCTTCAGAATCCCATGCCAGATCATAATGTGCCAAAGGTCAACGCCATTGAAGATGGGAAAGTTTTGAATTTGGTAACTGATGTGAACAGGGTGAAGACTCCTTTGAGTTTTGTGAAGGCTCGGTTGTTGAAGGGGCAAGTGTTCCCTGGCTGTGAAGAAGGTTGTATTGATTGTATGAATCAGAGTAATGGTTATGATAAACTGAAGGTCGGTATTCAAAATTTGATTGATGAGGGCTGTCTACAGTTCGATCAGGGGGACAAAAAGGGTGATGACGTGTCGGCCGTTACCATTTATTTTATGCCAGCTAAAATTCAAGTGCCGGTTCCTACAGATATTATAGTGCCTGATGTAGCGAGTCCTGTTACTATTATGGTACCAGGGCCAGTTCCTTATACTAGTGATCGGGCTATCCCATGGCACTACGGTGCAAATGTTTACTATCAAGGGGAAAAACAAGAAGGGGAAACTCTAGCTGGGGGTAGTTCCAGTATTGATAATGTTGGAGGTCTTGGTGGCTTCACTAGAAGTGGACGCTTGTTTGCTCCACAGACTTTGAGAACTAATGCTGAAGCTGAGGCAGCAACCAAAGCCAAGGGTAAACGGGTGGTTACAAAGGAGGTTGTTGTTCCTGAATCTGTCCAGAAAGGTACTTTTGAGAAAGAGGTCGAGGAGTTCATGAGACTTATAAAAAAGAGTGATTATAAAGTAGTTGATCAGTTGAATCAGACGCCATCAAATATTTCTACCTTGTCGTTGCTTATGTGTTCTGTAGCTCATCGAGAGGCCCTTCTGAAGGTTTTGAATATGGCCTATGTACCTCAAGAGATTACTGTGAATCAATTGGAGTCTGTTGTTTCTAATGTCAATGCTAGCCATAGGCTAGGTTTTACAGATTATGATTTGACTACTGAGGGTCGCAATCACAACAGGGCATTACACATCACCCTGGAATGTAAAGGTGCAGTATTATCTCATGTATTGGTCGACACGGGGTCTTCCCTGAACATGTTACCAAAGAAGGCCTTAATGAAGTTAGACGCTAACCAAATTATTCTAAGACCAAGTGATTTGGTAGTGAGGGCTTTCGATGGTTCGAAACATTATGTATTCGGAGAGGTAGAGCTCCCAGTAAAGATCGGTCCTCAAGTGTTTAAGTGTGTGTTCTACGTGATGGACATCCAACCCACATATAGTTGCTTGTTAGGCAGACCGTGGATTCATGCCTTTGGGGCAGTGACATCTACGTTGCACCAAAAGTTGAAATATGTGGTCGACGGTTAAGTGGTGACTGTATGTGGAGAGGAAGATATCTTCGTCAGTCAGCTGTCTACCTTTAAGTACGTGGAAATGGATGGAGAGATTCATGAGATGCTGTGTCAAGCATTTGAGGCAGTCAATATTGGTGATTCGTCTTCACATGCAGTATCTTCTCAGGGCGAAGAACAGGTGGGTACTTCTATTGCTTCTTACAAACAGGCAGTGGAAGTAGTCAAAGCAGGTAATGCCCAAGGCTGGGGAAAATTGATTGTAGTCTCTGCAAAGGAAGATAAGTTTGGAATAGGCTATAATCCGTATCAGGCTGCTACAACAGAGCGCAAGGGGCCGATTACCTTCTATCGCGGGGGAACCATTAATCCAAATCAGATGTGTGCTGCAAGTGAAGATGGCAGCGACAGTGATTTTGATCTTGACAATTGGGTGCGCCCGTGTGTACCAGGTCAAGAGATTTGCATTTGGTCTGTTGAAGAAATTGTTCAAGTTACTCTTCAAACAGAGTAATTTTCTTTGTTTTCTCTGTTGCATATTAAAATCTCGCGCTCTGTCCAAGGCGTGTAGATCCATTTGTAGGGCCTCATAATTGCATTTGCAAGGTTTTTTATGATTAATAAAGGACGTTTTGCATTCAAATTTTGTGTTCCTTGCCTTTCTTTTTTATTTTTGCAGAAAAACAATAAAATGGCAATGTTATTTTTTTGTTTGTTTTCTATTCAAAAAGTCTTATTCTAAAGTAAAGCATGACCCTTAATCATGCAGACCTAATCACTCGGATTTCATTGATAACGATTCTGCTATGGCCAAGTATGACTTTGATAACCCAATCTATCAAGCCGTAGAGGGGGATGAAGAAGACTGTGAACTTCCCGAAGAATTGGCTAGATTGTTGAAGCAGGAGGAGAGGGTCATTCAACCTCACCAAGAGACAATTGAGGTTATCAATATTGGTTCTGAGGACGCAAGGAAAGAAATTAAGATTGGAGCCAGTCTGCAGGCCGAGGTAAATAAAGAGCTGATCAGTATGCTGCGGGATTATGTTGACATCTTTGCTTGGTCATATCAAGATATGCCGGGGTTAGATACAAACATTGTTGTGCACAGGTTACCGTTGAAAGAGGGTTGTCCTCCTGTCAAACAGAAGCTTCGGAGAACTAAACCAGAAATGGCTCTCAAGATCAAGGAGGAGGTACAAAAATAGTTAGATGCGGGATTTCTGGCCGTCACCAATTACCCACCATGGGTTGCAAATATTGTCCCTGTGCCAAAGAAAGATGGTAAGGTCAGAATGTGCATTGATTACCGGGATCTAAATAGAGCAAGTCCGAATGATGACTTTCCTTTACCTCACATTGATGTACTGGTTGACAACAATGCTCAGTTCTGGTATTCTCCTTCATGGCTGGCTTCTCCGGGTATAATCAAATTAAGATGGCGCCGGAAGACATGGAGAAGACAACGTTCATCACCCTGTGGGGTACCTTCTGTTACAAGGTGATGCCTTTTGGGTTGAAGAACGCTGGGGCAACATATCAGCGAGCTATGGTAACACTATTCCATGACATGATTCATAAGGAGACTGAGTGTTATGTAGATTATCTGATTGCCAAGTCTCGAACAGAAGAAGAGCATCCGGTTAGTCTGCAGAAACTGTTTGAAAGGTTGAGGAAGTTTCAACTAAGGCTGAATCCGAACAAGTGCACTTTCGGAGTGCGGTCCGGTAAATTGCTGGGTTTCATCGTAAGTGAAAAAGGAATTGAGGTTGATCCTGCCAAAATAAAGTAATACAAGAAATGCCTGTACCAAGAACAGAAAAGGAAGTACGTGGTTTCCTGGGTAGATTGAACTACATTACACTGTTCATATCTCACCTCACAGCCACTTGTGAACCAATATTTAAGCTGTTAAGAAAAGAACAAGCGGTCAGGTGGAATGACGATTGCCAAAGGGCTTTCGAGAAAATAAAAGAATATTTACGGGAACCTCCAATTCTCACGCCTCCAGTTCCAGGGAGACCATTGATCATGTATTTGACGGTGCTTGAAGGATCCATGGGTTGTGTTCTCGGTCAACATGACGAGACAGGTGAAAAGGAGCATGCCATCTACTACTTGAGAAAAAACTTCAATGATTGCGAATCACGATACTCAATGCTTGAGAGGACATGTTGTGCACTTGCATGGGCTGCTAGGCGATTGAGGCAGTATATGCTCACTTATACAACCTTGTTAATTTCAAAGATGGATCCTGTCAAGTACATATTTGAGAAACCAGCATTGACCGGACGGGTTGCACGTTGGTAGATGGTGCTGACTGAATATGATATCCAGTATACTTCTCAGAGAGCCATCAAAGGAAGTATTTTGTCGGATTATCTTGCACAGCAACCAATTGATGACTATTAGCCGATGAGGTTTAATTTCCCTGATGAGGACGTCATGTTTCTCAAATCTAAAGATTGCGTGGAACCACTCCCGGAGGAGGGGCCAGACCCTGAATCCAAATGGAGTTTGATGTTTGATGGGGCCGTCAACATGAATGGATACAGAGTTGGGGCAGTTCTTATCACTCTGAAAGGGTCTCATATACCTTTCACTGCCAGGTTAACTTTTGATGTCAATTTGCATCCATGGTACAAACGCGAAAGTGGCGCGGAAAACAGAGTCGCCAACAATGTATATTTATCCCAAGAGAGGGAAAGGAAACACTGCGTAAACCTAAGAGAAGAGGAAAGGAGCATGGTCTCGCGACCAAGAGAAACGAGTAAGGGAGTCGGTTACGCGAAGGGAAGGTGTTAGCACCCCACGTGTCCATCGTACTCGACGGGATCCACGCTTGTTGTCTCGATCAATGGGTGTCGTCGTGTGGAGCTCTGTAACGCCCCAGTCAGTTTTGTCAGTTTTGTCTTTTTAATTAATTGAGTCGTTTTTTATTATTTTATTATTATATTATTTTATTTCTGACTTTTATGTGATAATATGTTATTTTTTATCGAGATTATATTTTATCGCGTTTTGGGAACATTTGCGAGATATTTGAGTGTGGGGGTATTTTGGTCATTTCATTTTATTTTGATTAAGTTAGTAAGAATAGAAAGAGAGAAAATAGAAAGGAAAGAAAAAGAGAAGAAGAAAAGTAGAGAGAAAGAAGAAGAGGAGAAAAAGAGAGAAAATTGGAAAAGAAGAAAATTAATCTCCCGACTTTTCTACACGCGATTTAATCGGGTAAGGGTGCGAAACTCGATTATACTATGTTTGTGTATGATTATGTATGTGTGTGTTTGGATGATTCTCTTGCTTTCCATGTTTTTCACTTCTAGGTTGAAAATGATAAAATGATAGGAATCGAGGTTTTAGCGGTTGGAAATCGACGTAAATGTGGTAGAATACTTGTTGCCAGGATTAGATTAGATTCTGATTGATATATATTGATTTGTAAATGTTTTGGTTGGAAAAAATATCATTTTGGGTTTTCAAACAGCGCTGTAGAATTCTGAGTTTCCGCAGGTTCGCCTAGCGAACCTGGAGCGAAGGTAGTAGCGAAGGAATTTTCGCGGGTTCGCCTTGCGAACCAGTTAGCGAAGGTCAGCGATGGTTCGCTGAGTTGTTCGCCTAGCGAACTTTGTATGTTTTTGGTTCTGGTTGGTGCTGCCTTGGTTGGCCAAGGGGTTCGCCTAGCGAACTTTGTGTCTGTTTTCTATCTGATAGTGGGTTCGCTGAACATTCGCCTAGCGAAGGTGGTAGCGAATGCTCGCTAGAGGGTTCGCCTAGCGAACTTTGTGTCTGTTTTCTAGCTGATAGTGGGTTCGCTGGACATTCGCCTAGCGAAGGTGGTAGCGAATGCTCGCTAGAGGGTTCGCCTAGCGAACATAGCTGTTTGTGTAATTTTGTTTTCTTAATAACTTTTGATCTGTGGTTCAATTTGAGGCGTGGTTTTATGCGTTAGAAAGCTTATAAAATGTTCTTTCTTATGATGATACTTTTGAGATTGTTGGCCGATTAAATTATGTCGGGGATTTGGAATGTGTCGTTTGTTAACTTTTACCGTTTTAATGATGTGCATTTGACGTGTTATTGTGTAACATACGTGTGATATGAACTATATGACTTGTGTGCTGTTGGGAAATGAATATGCACGTGATATATGTTGTGATGATGAATTGTGGCCTAAGGAAAAGAAAATACAATGTGTGGTATTTGTTAATATATGCATGATTATGGATGTGTATAGGTGTGCATTTTAAATGTCATGAGTCATTGTATGCCAAGCATCATGATATGCATTCTTGTGACGTCCTGAGTGACGGATTGATTCCAGAGGGAATCCGATATAACATCGTGTGCCTTAAAAATAAGAGGACTGAAAGCGATCTGATCGGATCTTGCGCCTTAAAAATAAGAGGACCGAAAGCGATGATTATAGACGATCGTGTGCCCATGTGGGGTGTGAGCGATCGGGTCGCGTGCCCGTGTGGAGTGTGAACGATCCATTAACGTCGTGTGCCCGTGTGGGGTGTGAGCGACAGGGAACATCGTATGCCCGACGGGGAGTTACACTAAGTAACGAGCGATGGTTCCAGCAGAGTTCCTGAGTGAACTAGTGATGAGAAATGTTGGAAGTCGGTACCGCATATGCATTGCATAGAGTCGTTGTGTCGGGCTCTGTGCATTTGCATAAATCATGGATTAATTGTGTATGGAATTGTGAATGTGATTGATGAGATGGAATATGTATAATTGTATTGATGATGAGTGTATTGTGTATGACTGATGTGTATTGGTATTGGATACTTGAGGATTGTACTGTGTTGTGTTGTGTTTGATTGTGGTGCATTTGTGGTGAGAATATTTTAATTGTGCATTTCTGTGTTAATATATAATTATATGCAACTGTATTATGATTGTGTTTCTCACCCTTCTGCTATTTTATAATGCTCTATGAGGCATTGCAGATTAGAGTTGCTGGAGGTCTTTTTGTGAAGCTTAGGTCTTCATTCTTTTATCGGTCGGCTCTGATATGTAGCACCGGGTAGTCGGGGTGATCGAGTGTGATTATTTTGTATTATGTATATGTATCTTTTGGATTGTACATGTATGATGTTGTATATGATAAACAAACTTTTATGATATATACATATATGAGATTTAGTTACGGATTTTCCGCTTTTATTCTGTTTCTGAATTGTGGGTGTATTACTACCTGAATTGTTGCATATCTTTATGAGCAGGTGTTGTATGTTTGTTTCAAATTGATGTGACCCCCCGGTCTATGCCGTGAATTTTTAAATATACTCTGATGGAATTTTGAATTTTTATTTATCGCTTTAATAGCTTGGGGGTATAGATTGGGGGTGTTACATTAAGTGGTATCAGAGCCAGTCCGTGTCAGTTCGTGCCAGTTCGTGTCAGTTCATGTCTGGTTGTGTCAGTTCTTGTCGGTCTTGGTGTTTGGATGAGCTGTTTGTTTAACCATAGTTTCTGTTATTGGAAATGAACAAAATATGGCTGGTAGGAATGATGCTGCTTTGGCTGCTACGATGCAAGCTATGGCTCGGGCGGTGCAGGGTGCACCTAATGCTGCTGGTAATGATGAGTTCAGGAAGAACAAACCGCCTGTCTTTAAAGGGAGACATGATCCTGATGGTGCACAGATTTGGTTGAAAGAGATTGAAAGGATTTTCCGAGTTATGGATTGTGCTGAGGACAGTAAGGTGAGACTGGGAACTCATATGTTACAGGAAGAAGCGGACGACTGGTGGGTTAGTACTCGTCAGGTGTTGGAAGCTGGGGATGAAGAAGTTACTAGGGAATTATTTAGCCGGGAGTTTCTGAGGAAGTATTTTCCCGAAGATGTAAGTGGAAAGAAGGAAACTTAGTTCTTGGAATTGAAACATGGTAATATGTATGTTGTTGATTATACTGCTAAGTTTGTGAAGCTTGTGCAGTTTTATCCTCATTATGCTGAAGCGACTGCAGAGTTTTCTAAGTGTGAAGTATGAGAGCGGATTGCGTCCTGAGATTAAGCAGGCAATCGGTTATCAAAGGATAAGAAGGTTTTCTGATTTGGTGGAATGTTGTAGGATTTATGAAGAGGATAGTAAGACTCGTTCTACTCACTATAAGAGTGTGGGCTAGAGGAAAGGGATGCAACAGTTCCGTGGTGGTCCGTATGTAACACCAGCTGATAAGGGTAAACAAAGGGGTACTTTTGATCGAAGGTCAAGTGGTGGAGGTATGTATGGTCCGCTGAGGTGTTATAGGTGTGGTGATGTGGGACATTGTCAGTCCGAATGTAAGAAAGATTTGAGGAAGTGTTCTAATTGTGGAGGTGTAGGACATGTAGCGGCTGAGTGCAAAAGGAAGAATGTGGCAAAGTGTTTCAACTGTGGTGACCCTGGTCATATGAGCACGAAGTGTCCGAAACCGAAGCAAGTTCCATCTGGTGGGAAAGTTTTTGCATTGGCGGGGACTCAGACTACCAATGCAGATCGTCTGATCAGAGGTACTTGTTTTATTAATAGTACGCCTTTAGTTGCTATTATTGATACTAGAGCGACTCATTCATTTATTTCGTCTGAGTGCACTAAGCGTTTGAATCTTGTGTTGTCTTTGATGGATGGTGAGATGGTTATTGATACTCCAGCAATGGGGTCAGTAACTACTTCTTTGGTTTGTTTAAGTTGTCCTTTGACCATTTATGGTAAAGACTTTGAGATGGATTTGGTGTGTTTACCGTTGGAGGGTTTAGATGTGGTTCTGGGAATGAATTGGTTGTAGTTCAATAAGGTTCATATTGATTGTTATCATAAGCTAGTAAGGTTTCCTTCTCTTGAAGAAGATGAAGATTCGAGTTTCTTATCTACTAAAGAGTTGAAGAAACTTTTGGCGGATGAAGCTCAGTTGTTTGGGTTGTTTGCGTCGTTGACTGTGGATAGTCAAGTGTCGCTTGATGTGTTTCCTGTTGTGTGTGAATTTCCAGAAGTGTTTCCTGAGGATATTTCAGACTTGCCGCCAGAGAGAGAGGTGGAGTTTTTGATAGATCTAGTTCCTGGTACTAGACCTGTTTCTATGGCACCTTATCGTATGTCGGCATCTGAGTTGGTTGAGTTAAAGAAACAGTTGAATGAATTGTTGGAGAAAAGGTTTGTGAGGCCAAGTGTTTCTCCTTGGGGTGCTCCAGTGTTATTGGTGAAAAAGAAAGATGGAAGTATACGATTGTGTATTGATGATTAAGAATAAGTATCCTCTTCCAAGAATTGATGATTTGATGGATCAGTTAGTTGGTGCTTGTGTGTTCAGTAAGATTGACTTGAGGTCGGGGTATCATCAGATTAGGGTGAAAGAGGAAGATATTCAGAAGACGGCTTTTAGGACACGTTACGGGCATTGTGAATATTCTGTGATGTCGTTCGGGGTTTCAAATGCGCCAGGTGTGTTTATGGAGTACATGAATCGTATTTTCCACGAGCATTTGGATCGATTTGTTGTTGTGTTTATTGATGACATATTGATTTATTCTAAGTCTCGGGAGGAGCACGCGGAGCATTTGCGTATTGTTTTGCAGGTTTTGAAGGAAAAGAAGCTTTTTGCCAAATTGTCCAAGTGTGAATTTTGGTTGTCGGAGGTGAGTTTTCTTGGACACGTAATTTCAGGTAATGGTATTGCTGTGGATCCATCTAAAGTAGAAGCAGTTCCACAATGGGAGGCTCCGAGATCTGTTACTGAAATTCGAAGCTTTTTGGGTTTGGCCAGATATTATCGAAGGTTCATTGAAGGTTTTTCTAAGCTAGCACTTCCTTTGACCCAGTTGACTTGTAAAGGGAAAGCGTTCATTTGGGATATTCGCTGTGAGGAAAGTTTTAATGAGCTGAAGAGAAGATTGACGACAACTCCGATTTTGATTTTTCCGAATCCTACTAAACCGTTCGTGGTGTATTGTGATGCGTCTTTGATTGGTCTAGGTGGGGTGTTAATGCAAGACGGTAAGGTCGTGGCTTATGCCTCGAGGCAGTTGAGAGTGCATGAGAAGAATTACCCTACGCATGACTTGGAGTTAGCGGCTGTGGTGTTTGTATTGAAAATTTGGAGGCATTATCTTTTTGGTGCGAGGTTTGAAGTCTTTAGTGATCACAAAAGTTTGAAGTATCTGTTTGATCAGAAGGAGTTGAATATGAGGCAACGAAGATGGTTGGAATTTTTGAAGGACTACGACTTTGGCTTGAATTACCATCCTGGTAAAGCTGATAGTGGGTTCGCTGGACATTCGCCTAGCGAAGGTGGTAGCGAATGCTCGCTAGAGGGTTCGCCTAGCGAACTTTGTGTCTGTTTTCTAGCTGATAGTGGGTTCGCTGGACATTCGCCTAGCGAAGGTGGTAGCGAATGCTCGCTAGAGGGTTCGCCTAGCGAACATAGCTATTTGTGTAATTTTGTTTTCTTAATAACTTTTGATCTGTGGTTCGGTTTGAGGCGTGGTTTGATGCGTTAGAAATCCTATAAAATGTTCTTTCTTATGATGACGGTTTTGAGATTGTTGGTCGATTAAATTATGTCGGGGATTTGGAATGTGTCGTTTGTTGACTTTTACCATTTTAATGATGTGCATTTGACGTGTTATTGTGCAACATACGTGTGATATGAACTGTATGACTTGTGTGCTGTTGGGAAATGAATATGCACATGATATATGTTGTGATGATGAATTGTGGCCTAAGGGCAAGAAAATGCAATGTGTGGTATTTGTTAATATATGCATGATTATGGATGTGTATAGGTGTGCATTTTAAATGTCATGAGTCATTGTATGCCAAGCATCCTGATATGCATTCTTGTGACGTCTTAAGTGACGGATTGATTCCAGAGGGAATCCGCTATAACATCGTGCGCCTTAAAAATAAGAGGACTGAAAGCGATCTGATCGGATCGTGCGCCTTAAAAATAAGAGGACCGAAAGCGATGATTATAGACGATCGTGTGCCCATGTGGGGTGTGAGCGATCGGGTCGTGTGCCCGTGTGGGGTGTGAGCGATCCATAAACGTCGTGTGCCCGTGTGGGGTGTGAGCGATCCATAAATATCGTGTACCCGTGTGAGGTGTGAGCGACGGCGAACATCGTATGCCCGACGGGGAGTTACACTAAGTAACAAGCGATGGTTCCAGCAGAGTTCCTGGGTGAACTAGTGATGAGAAATGTTAGAAGTCGGTACCGCATATGCATTGCATAGAGTCGTTGTGTCGGTCTCTGTGTATTTGCATAAATCATGGATTAATTGTGTATGGAATTGTGAATGTGATTGATGAGATGGAATATGTATAATTGTATTGATGATGAGTGTATTGTGTATGACTGATGTGTATTGGTATTGGATACCTGAGGATTGTACTGTGTTGTGTTGTGTTTGATTGTGGTGCATTTGTGGTGAGAATATTTTACTTGTGCATTTCTGTGTTAATATATAATTATATGCAACTGTATTATGATTGTGTTTCTCACCCTTCTGCTGTTTTATAATGCTCTATGAGGCATTGCAGATTAGAGTTGCTGGAGGTCTTTTTGTGAAGCTTAGTCTTCATTCTTTTGTCGGTCGGCTCTGATATGTAGCACCGGGTAGTCGGGGTGATCGGGTGTGATTATTTTTTATTATGTATATGTATCTTTTGGATTGTACATGTATGATGTTGTATATGAAAAACAAACTTTTATGATATATACATATATGAGATTCAGTTACGGATTTTCCGCTTTTATTCTGTTTCTGAATTGTGGGTGTATTACTACCTGAATTGTTGCATATCTTTATGAGCAGGTGTTGTATGTTTGTTTCAAATTGATGTGACCCCCCGGTCTATGCCGTGAATTTTTAAATATAATCTGATGGAATTTTGAATTTTTATTTATCTCTTTAATAGCTTGGGGTATAGATTGGGGGTGTTACAAGCTCCGCTGCTACTGGAAAGGAGAAGAAACGGGAACGGAAAAGAACGAAGAAAAGAAGAAGAAAAGAAAAAAAAAGTGACTCGATAGGACATCACTCGCCCTATGCCTACGTACTCCCTCGTGCAATGGGAAAGTCAGAGTCAACATAGTTCGGACACGAACCAAGGGGAAAGGTTGCTCGCCAAGACATTGCCGTCTTGTGCCTACGTATCCTCAATTAGAAGAGAAAGAGGAAATCAGAGCAGTCGTAGTTCGACCTAACAAGGTCGGTTAGTGTTTTTTATGAGCGACGTTAGATTCGCGTCCGGAAGTTAGGGTCGATGCCTGTTTGCGACGAGACGGAAGTAACGTGCTTTTTTTCTGAAAATGATTTGAGATTAGTGATCCCGAAGGATAAAAAAGATTTGAGTTTGTTTTCTGTGTTTTTTAGACAGAAGTGGATTGAAGTTCGTTCGTAACTTACATTGTACTAAAGTCTACCATGTGGGAACGAGTGAATCGCATGGTCGCCCCCAAATGGGACGTATGCTAAACACTCTAGAAGAGGAGGGGAGACCCCTCGTTCTTCATTTCCTACACTTAAGGCTCGAGTGCAATATTCGTTATATTTATTAAGTGTTTTAGAAGTGTTATGAGATGAGAAGAGAAGACACAAGGAAGAAGGGTGACTCTAAGGGAATCGCTATCCTAGTGTTGCCATGCAAAAGGGTGGTCCTATGGTTAGTGAAGTTTAGGCGAGAAACAACTACCTAAGACCTAATGCTAATCCTACTCCAAGCTTAATCGAAAATTAAGTTGGACTAGGTAACTCTAGGGGAAAAGAATCCAAGACTTAAACAAGTCTTGAGATCAAAGGGAAGAAAAGAGTGAAAGAGACGAAAGAGGAAAAGAAGCGAATAGATAAAAACAACAGCTACCACAACGTTCCTGCACCCAAACAGCGGTAAAAAGCAGCACACTAGCAAGACAGCTTACGACAACATATAATTCAGCACAAGAAAGGCTGTAAAATGTCAGCTAGCAGCACATACAACAACACACATACACATAGATAGCTGTAGAAACAAGGCAGCACGCGATACATTTGAATACAAATCAAGCATGGCAAAGCAAATGCGCATCAAACATCATGCATTATGATTGCAAACACATCATACACCATGGTAAACAACACTTGGAGATAACATGAAAGAATGCACCACATCATGAATGGATGCACAACATTAAGCATATGCACAAATCGGAACAAACATGCGTCTCAAGGAATGGAAACAATTAGGCATGCATAACACAATTCCAGCAACATAAGCATTTAATCACAGTCAACATGCTCAAAGAAGTGTGTGTATGGTGTTCATAACATCAATTAATCAACAACGCAAATGTAAACATTTATCAACGAAAACCAAGACTCGCGTGTCGAAGAATCATGTTCATGCAATAGTGTGAGGTGCAACAGCTCAAGAATAGTCCACAAATCATCAATGCATCATTCCATGAAGTTTAGGCATGCATCGGATCTCAAACAACCCAGAAAATGCAAGAAAATATCACTCTGCAGCAGTGGTAATCGATTACTCACTTTGAGTAATCGGTTACTCAGTTGAAATTTGGCCAAAAACGTGTAGGCAGAGTAATCGGTTACTCTGTTAAGGTAATCGATTACCACTGAAACAGAGGCACAAATTCAACTTTGAAAAGCACTTTTCAGCATCCAATCACTTATGCAAATATCCAAATGATCATGCAATCAATTAATCACGAAATTCACATCAAATATCAGTAATCAAACACCAATTTCATCAATCAAACAACAAGATCACAAATCAAATCAAGCAAATGGATCAAATCACATCACAAACCAAGGATCTTCATTGCATAAGTTGAAATTAAGCTAAATCAAACATAGATCTAAGGAAAACCAACCTACAAGGCTGAGATTTGCCTTGGTGATTGTTGAGCACGAAAATTGGTGAATCAAAACAAGAAAACCAGAGATCTATACAATAATCTTCAAGATCCTAGCAAGAAACTTCAAGATCCAAGCAAGAACACTCCAAATAATCAAAAGCTGCTCCCAAAAGTGATTCCAAGATCCAAACCAGTAGCTATATCAGAATTGAACCAAGAATGATGATGTGATGGAGGTTTAGCTCACGAATTCACAAATTCCAATGAAGAATTTGTGAATCTATGGATATGGAGCTTTGGTGAGAGGTTGAAGATGAAGATGAAAAGTGGAAAAAGTGAGAGAGAATTAAGAGAAATTCTGAAAAATTGGAGAGTGAAAATGATCTAGGTTAGTGAGGTTTGGAATGAATTGGTTTAAATAACCCCTAGGTTAGGAGTTAAGTTTGGGTTGGGAGTGAGGTTAAGTGAGTGGAAATTGGGATGAAATATGAATTAGGAAATGAAATGAGGAATTAGAGTGGAAAAATGATGGAGAGAATTTGAATTTTGGGTGGAAAATGATGAAAATAGATCAATTCTAGATCCGTCCCACACATGCACAAGCCAAGCACATGACCACAAAATACCCCAAAATTCTACAGTGCTGAAAATGCCACATTTTTTGCAATTTCGCCCAGAGTAATCGGTTACTCACTTTGAGTAATTGATTACTCCATTCAAAAATTCAAAAATTGGCGCCAAAAGGAGGGAAACTTGGATATTTGCCCGGTTCCACCTGTTCTGGACCATGATAGACCTCTGAAACTTGCCGACTGATATTACCACTGGAATACACTTGAAATATGCTGAGAAATGTTTTTCGTACTCGGATTAAACTGCTGATACCAACTGTCTGGTGCTGAATAACTGATCAAAAATTGACTGCCGGGGTTTCTAATCATCCAATCACTTAATGAGCAAAATAAATGCTCAAAAAGACTTGGAAAGCTATCTGCTTGACTCTGAACACTGTTAACAATCATACTGGATCTGATGACGCCGTGAGCTACTGAAAGAATACCTTGATCCCATGCTCAAATGAAAAATGCAAAAATGCAGGAATGATAATGCAGATGAAAGGAAGCATAAACCAGTTAGGTCAGAAACAAAAGGTCAAATTTTGAGGTGTTACAGCTGCCCCTATTCAAACTTCTTGGATCCGAGAGTATAGAAGCAACGGCTTTCAGACAATCAGGATACATGTAGATTGAATACCAAAATAACCTGAAAAAATTTGCAACCTGCGGGGAAATACAAAATAAAGTGCCTGCCAACCGAAGGTGGGCTTAGAAACAGTAGATACCAACCAATAGTTGGGATAACAGAGAGTACCAACCAAAAGTTGGGATAACAGAGACCAACCAAAAGTTGGAACAGAAAAGGGTACCAACCAAAAGTTGGAATAAAGATACCAACCAAGAGTTGGAACGAAAGATACCAACCAAGAGTTGGAATAAACGAGAACGCCGACAAAAGGCGATCTCAACACAGATTACCAACCAATAGTTGGGATAACAATAGACACCAACCAAAAGTTGGGATAACCAAGAAGGTACAAACCAAAAGTTGGGATAACAAAGAGTACCAACCAAAAGTTGGGATAACAGAGACCAACCAAAAGTTGGGATGAAACAAAAGAGACCAACCAAAAGTTGGGATAACAGAGACAAACCAAAAGTTGGAACAGAAAAGGGTACCAACCAAAAGTTGGAATAAAGATACCAACCAAGAGTTGGAACGAAAGATACCAACCAAGAGTTGGAATAAATGAGAACGCCGACCAAAGGCGATCTCAACACAGATTACCAACCAATAGTTGGGATAACAACAGGCACCAACCAAAAGTTGGGATAACGAGAACGCCGACCAAAGGCGAACTCATAACGAAGGAAACCAACGAAAAGTTGGAATAAAAGAATACCAACTAAGATTTGGAATGCAATATACTAACCAAAAGTTAGAATAACGAGAAGAGGACCAACCAAAAGTTGGAATAAACGAAGGGTACCAACCAATAGTTGGAATAACAACCGAAGAAGTACAGGAAGTAAAATCAACGGACTTACGACCTGTAAAGGAGATGACTCCGCCAGGGGAAGAGAAATCTACACAAACAACACTGTAGGGGATGCTAACAACAAGGACAAATCCACTGGTTGGAGGGTGATGTTGACCAACATCTTCTGAATTACACCTCTTTCTGCTGGGGACAGAAATTGGTAACGGATATCGAACTTGACTTATGCTTCAAATGCATATGTTTGAATTTTGCCGTAATGCTCCATATCAATGAAATGCTACTCTTTTGGGAGGATGCCATGTAAAAATGATTATGCAATGCAAAAGAGGCGTCTCAGCAAAATAAATGCTGAAGACAAAGGCAACTCTACCAGGGGTGACAAACTAAATTGTCCTCTGAAATAAAAAGACACTGCTGAGGAAGACCTCACTCAGCTGGGGAAGATCTTGATCACAAACTCTGCTGGATGAAACTCCGAGAGAATACCCGCTCTGTCAGGGATGAAAAAAAACAAATATTGAAGATGGAACCCAAAGAGAAATTCTCTCCGCTGGGGATTACCAATGACTTCCATCGAAGACAGAACTCAACACGTGGATTTGAAATATGCCAATAACCATTGGACTTAAGACCTGCTGGGGATTTCAACTGCTGTTGAACAAACCACTGTGAAGATCACCCCCAAACTTTGCTTGGGGAGACAAGTCAATGATTCTGAACCTACTTGGGGATATTACTGAACTCAACCTGTTGTTAGGAGATGCCCTTGCTTTTACCCTGCCGGGGAATATTAGTACTTTTACCCTGCTGGGGGAGTACCGGCCATGACTAGCAAACCTACTTGAGGAGCGGTAGACGATGACATCAACTCTGCTAGAAGATAACATCAAGCCTACTCATCTGAGGGGATTAAATCATACCGTTGCTGTTGAGGAAAACATTTCTCGACTAGCTGAGGAGAATGAGTGCTCAGGCCCTACGAGGAAAATAACATCTTTGTCCAAAGAAGGTATTCTATAAGTCTCTTGCTGGGGATGTGTCAGCATCAACTTCTGACTGCTTGCAGAAAGAGTGATGAATCAATCACAACTACATAGCTGGGGAACTAATCATCTGTACTTTGCTGAGGAAGATAATTCTCTGGTTGGGGAAAATAACAACCTGCTGCTGTTGGAGGAAAGAACCTACCCTGCTAGGGATTAGAGCATGTCGTTGCTGACGGACCTACACTCCCTGACCTCCTCGGAGCAATCCACTTTAAACTGCTTGCTGGGGGAATGGGTTCTGCTGAGGATGATGAGTTTCTCGATGTCGAGGAGAGTAGCTCTATTGGGGAAGAACAAACCTCTTATCCAGCAAACAGAATCACAGAAAGTTCTATGTGCAAAATAACTATTTCCATTTACCATTACGACGACCGTTGCCTAAGCAATTTCCACTGTTTTGTTTTATGCTTCGCAAAGCTTAACATTTTCGCATGCAATGTTTTATCAAAATATCGGACATTTTCACAAACAAAACAGCAAAAGTAAAAACACAAATGGAAGGCTTTTGAGTGAAATGAAGATTTTATTGAATGAAATTGGCCTGTGAATAGGCATATACATTTGGAAGCAATTCCTAGAAAGAGGTAATTGCAAAAAAGAAAAGAAAATAAAATACACATGTCGGAAATGTGAGGAACAGAAATCCACCATGATTCAATTCAGCTATGACCTAGTATGCCTTGCTTATCCGCAAATGTTTTGGCCTTCGAAGAGTCTGACTGGACTGATTCCTTTCCTTCGAAACTTCCATGTATCAAAATTGTTCACAGAACGAACGCAGATCGTAGCCGTTTACTTTTAAATCCCTAACTTTTGCCTGGATCGCCCTTTTCGGGTTTTCAATCCACCGGGATACCCATTTTTGCCAAAGTTGCCTTTTCAGGTTTTCAACTTTGCGGGTTTATTCTTTTTTCCTTTATCCCTAATTTTTGCCCGAACCTTTTCTTTTTATGGTTCGCCGGGATGCCCCTTTTTTGCCTGGACTTTCTTTTTGTGTCCAGCGGGTCTCTTTTATGCAAAGTATTTTTTGACTACGTCTGCGTTCACAGGGGACGTAAAATCTTCGCCATCCATAGTTGAGAGTAATAAGGCTCCACCAGAGAAAACTTGTCTTACTACATATGCCCCTTCGTAGTTTGGAGTCCACTTGCCCCTGTGATCTGTCTGAGGAGGAAGGATCCTTTTCAAAACCAATTCACTAGCCTGAAAACACCGAGGACGCACTTTCTGATCAAAGGCTTTCTTCATCCTGCTCTGATACAACCGACCATGTGCAATGGCTGCCAATCTCTTCTCTTCAATAAGGTTCAGCTGATCTAGTCTAGAACGCACCCACTCAGCTTCATTAAGTTTCACGTCTGCCAGGATTCTTAAAGAAGGAATCTCAACCTCTAATGGTAGAACTACTTCCATACCATATACCAATGAGAAAGGAGTTGCCCCAGTCGATGTGCGTACCGAAGTACGATAACCATGCAAAGCATAAGGCAACATCTCATGCCAGTCCTTGTAGGTCACTACCATCTTCTGCACAATCTTCTTGATGTTCTTATTTGCTACTTCAACACCCCCATTCATCTTCGGACGATAGGGAGAAGAGTTGTGATGTTAAAGCTTAAAGCTCTGACATAGCTCCTTCATCATCTTGTTATTCAAATTTGAACCATTATCAGTAATGATTCTCTCCGGGACTCCATACCGGCAGATGATGTCCTTCTTGATAAACCTGGCTACCACTTGTCTGGTGACGTTGGCGAACGAGGCTGCTTCCACCCACTTTGTGAAGTAATCGATGGCAACCAAGATGAAATGATGCCCATTGGAAGCAGTCGGCTCAATCTTTCCGATCATATCAATGCCCCACATGGCAAAGGGCCAAGGTAATGACAACACATTTAGAGGAGTAGCCGACACATGCACCTTATCAGCATAAATCTGGCATTTATGACATTTCCGGGCGTATTTGAAATAATCAGATTCCATAGACATCCAATAATACCCTGCTCTCAACAGTTTTCTAGCCATAGCATGCCCATTGGCATGGGTACCGAAAAACCCTTCATGAACTTCCTCCATTAACAGGTTTGCCTCGTGTTTATTAACACAACGTAGCAAGACCATGTCAAAATTCCTTTTGTATAGCACATCGTCTTTATTCAGAAAGAAATTTCCCGCCAGCTTCCTCAGAGTCTTCTTGTCTTTGGTAGATGCACCTTCTGGATACTCTTGATTCTTCAGAAAAACCTTAATATCATGATACCAACGTTTGCCATCTAATACACCTTCAATTGCAAACACAAATGATGGCCTGTCCAGACACATGATTCTGATCGAAGGAGTTTCATTCCAACGATTCACCTGATACATTGAAGACAACGTCACTAACGCATCGGCCATCTAATTCTCCAACCGGGGTATATGATGGAAATCAACTATGTCAAAGAAAGGTAACAACCTCCTGGCATAGTTGTTATAAGGCACCAAATTCGCTTGACGAGTTTCCCATTCACCCATAATCTGATTAACTACCAACGCGGAATCACCATAAACATCGAGGTTCTTGATTCTCAAATCGATCGCTTCTTCCAACCCCATAATGCATGCTTCATACTCCGCCTCGTTGTTGGTGCATATGAACGCTAATCGGGCAGTGAAGGGTATATGAGAACCCTGTGGAGTCGTAATGACTGCCCCGATTCCGTTACCATATGAGTTGACAGCCCCATCAAAAACCAGCTTCTATTGGGACCCAATTTCTGGCCCTTCATCAGGTAGAGGCTCTTCACAATCTTTCATCTTCAGATACATAATGTGCTCATCAGGAAATTCGAACTTCATCGGTTGATAATCCTTAATTGGTTGTTCAGCGAGATATTCTGACAAAACACTTCCCTTAATGGCTTTTTGGGAAACATATTGAATATCGTATTCTGTCAGCACCATCTGCCAACGGGCTATTCTTCCAGAAAGCGCCTGCTTTTCAAACACATATTTGATCGGATCCATCTTCGAAATCAAGAGGGTTGTGTGGTTTAACATATACTGCCTCAAACGCTTAGCTGCCCAAGCGAGTGCACAACATGTTTTCTCCAGCATTGAGTACCTTGACTCACAATCCGTAAAATTTTTACTCAGGTAGTAGATGGCATGTTCTTTTCTACCTGACTCGTCGTATTGACCGAGCACACACCCCATTGAGTTCTCAAGAACCGTAAGATACATAATCAATGGCCTTCCTGGCACTGGAGGCATGAGGACCGGAGGTTCCTACAAATACTCTTTTATTTTTTCGAACGCCTTTTGACAATTCTCGTTCCACCTGACCTCTTGATCTTTTCTTAGCAACTTGAATATCAGTTCACATGTGGCTGTAAGATGAGAGATGAATCTAGCAATGTAGTTCAGCCTCCCTAAAAAACCACGAGGCTCCTTTTCTGTTCTTGGTTCAGGCATTTCTCGAATGGCTTTTACTTTAGCAGGGTCCACCTCGATACCTTTTTCGTTAATAATAAAACCCAGTAACTTTCCAGATCTCACCCCGAAGGTGCACTTGTTCGGATTCAACCTCAGTCTGAACTTTCTCAACCTCTCAAACAGTTTCTGAAGATTCACTAGATGCTCTTCCCCCGTTTGTGACTTCGGAATCATGTCATCAACATAGACCTCGATCTCTTTGTGAATCATATCATGAAAGAGAGTCACCATCGCCCGCTGATATGTTACCCCAACATTTTTCAATCTAAAGGGCATCACTTTGTAATAAAATGTTCCCCACGGTGTTATGAACGTTGTTTTCTCCATGTCCTCTGGGGCCATCTTGATTTGGTTATACCCAGAGAAGCCATCCATGAAGGAAAACACAAATTACTGAGCAGTGTTGTCCACTAACACATCAATGTGAGGAAGTGGGTAGTCGTCTTTTGGGCTTGCTCTATTTAGATCTCTGTAATCAACGCACATCTTGACCTTTATGTCCTTCTTAGGTACAGGTACAATATTAGTAACCCAGGGAGGATAATTTGTTACAGCAAGAAACCCAACATCTAACTCTTTCTGAACCTCTTCTTTAATCTTGACGGCCATTTCTGGTTTCGTCCTTCTCAGCTTCTGGTTAATCGGAGCACATCCTTCTTTGAGCGGCAGCCGGTGTACCACGATGTCCGGGTCGAGCCCATGCATGTCTTGGTAAGACCAGGCGAAGATATCCACATACTCTCGGAGCATTTCAATCAATCGCCCCTTGACAGTGTCTTCCAAAGCAGCCCTAATCCGTACCTCTTTCCTTGCGTCCTCGGTTCCCAAGTTAACAACCTCGATCTCCTCCTGATGAGGCAGAATGATCTTTCCCTCCTGTTTTAAAAGCCTGGCTAATTCCTCTGGTAAGGCACAGTCTTCATCAGTCCCCTCTTCAGCCTGATATATGGGATTATCACATTCGTATCGGGCCATAGCTGAATCATGAGGGGTGGAATCTGAACAAGAAAACCTGCATGATTGATGATATATGTTTATTATGGATGCATCAAACAAAAACGCATTGCCATTTTGATGTGATTTTAATGCAAAAAACAAAAACAGAAAAAAGGGGATCAAAACATTTGAATGCGAAAACATCCTTTATTAATGATAAAGAAAAGCATACAAAAACATTCAAGCCCTAGAAACATGAATCACTACGTCTTGGGCAGAACGTAGGATTAACAGAGATGATAAACAGAAGCAATTACTTTGGTCCGGTCACTTGAATAACTCTTTCCGATGACCAGTTGCGAAGGCTTTGACCTGGGACACATGGGCGGATCCAACTATCCAAATCACAATCGCTGTCCCCATCCTCCTCAATCGCATTGACTCTGTCGAAGAAAACATCGGCACTGGTGAAACGGACTGGACCATAGAACTTGGGAGGCTCTTCAGAACGCCTGGGTGGCTTATAACCCAGTCCATGAGTATTTCGCTTTTCCTAGATATCAATAACCTGACCCCACCTTTGTGAACCGCCGGCTTCAACCACGGCCCGAGCATCTTTAAAGGAAGACATAGAAATCTCCGGCTGATGTACCACTGCAGATTGGCTACCTTCTTTGAGAGGCTTCTCAGTGATCTTCACTGCTTTGAAACCCTGACATAGAGTTTCATGTATTTCACCATCTACCTCCACATACTTGAAAGTAGATAGATGGCTTATCATCATATCCTCTTCTCCACAAACCGTCGCCACATGCCCGTCTACCATATACTTTAACTTCTGATGCAATGTAGACGTCACAGCCCCAGCACTGTGAATCCATGGATGACCTAGCAGACAACTGTAGGCAGGTTGGATGTCCATGATATAGAAGGTAGCATCAAAAACCTCAGGCCCAACCTTAATCGGTAACACAATCTCACCAAAAACAGACCTCTTAGAGCCGTCGAAAGCGCACACCACCAAATCACTAGGTGTGCATATCAACCCTCGGGTGTCCAACTTCATCAAGGCTTTCTTAGGCAGAATATTCAAAGAGAACCCAGTATCCACAAGCACATGAGATATCAACGATCCACGACATTCAACAGAAATATGCAAGGCATTGTTATGGTTTCTCCCAGCTGGAGTCAAGTCAACATCAGTAAAAACTAAACCATTGCCTGCATTAACATGAGCCACTACCCCCTCCAACTGATTAACAGAGATCTCTTGAGGCACGTAAGCAGCATTCAGTACTTTCAGCAATGCATTTTGGTGTGCCTCGGAACCCAATAACAGGGACAAGATGGAGATCTTGGACAGAGTCTGATGCAACTGATCAACAATCTTGTAGTCGCGCTTCCTGATTAATCTCATAAATTCTTCTATGTTCTCAGAGAAAGAATTATTAACCGGCCCTGTCGTGGAGTCATTCACTACTGGTGCTTGCACAGAATTACCTACAACCTGTTTCCCTTTGTCTTGTCCAGAACTACCAGCTTGATCATTAGAAGGGGTAAAGACCCTACCACTTCTCGTGATAGCCCCTGCCTCAACACTGCTTTCAACACAAGAGTTCAATACAGAAGTTCCCACCAGTTCTTGTTTCTGTCCATTGACAAACACTTCGGCTCCATAGTTCCAAGGAATGGCCTTGGTACTCTCATATGGCACGGGTCCGGGGGCTGTAATAATCACCGGTGCTGGTCTTACCGGCCCTGAAATAGTGATTGTTTTGAAAGGGATAGTAATGGTAGCAACCTCATTTTTCCTGCTAACAACCTCTTTCCGTTGGTCACATCGGTCAAACTGCAATCGACCTTCATCTATCAGCTTTTGAATTCCTGACTTTAACAACTCACACCCATTCACTTACGACATACACTCTGAACAATTCTCATCACATCCGGGGGACACCCCACCCCTCAATAACCTCTCCTTTACCACCATCAAAGGAGTCCTTAATTCATTAACATCCGTAACCAAATTCAAAGATTCATTTTCCTTTAACACAGCGTTAACCCTTGGCCCACCATGGTTCGGTATTGGGTTCTGGATGACATTTGGCCCATCATTTGAAAATTTAATGTCTTTCGAATCCACCAAGTCTGGGGCTTTATGCTTAAACGCTTTGCAGTCCTCGATGTGATGTCCGGGTGCCCCAGAATGAAAATCGCATTGGGCGTTGGGATTATAACCCGGAGGAGGATTACCGGTAAGAGGGGCCAATGTCCTCTTCTGAACTAATTGTAGCTGTAGTAAATGTTGGAGCAATTGAGAATAAGGCATGGGAGGTGTTTCAAAATTTCTATCAACCGCTCTTTGTCTGGCCGGGTACTGGCGAGGAGCCTGATTCCGCTGTTGCTGTGGAAGCGTTGCCGGAATTGTCATTGAAGCTACCTGCTGGTTATAACTCTGATGCTGCTTTCCTTTACCTCGGTGAGATGACACAGAATTTGCTTCTTCCTTTTTCTTGTAATTAGCATAAGGTTTCTTCCCCAGACCAGAAGACGACCCATCACTACCTGCTACCTTCCCTGCTTTAATTCCACTTTCTAACATCTCCCCGACCATGATCAAATCAGCAAACTTGCCTGACGCGCAAGGTAACAGTTTCTCATAATAACGTCCCGACAAAGTATCCATAAACAAATTCAGTATTTCTTTTTCCAACATGGGCGGCTGCACCCTTGCCGCTAGTTCACGCCATCTCTGCGCATATTCCTTGAAGCTTTCGTTATTCTTCTGGGACATATTCTATAACTGGGTCCTGTTGGGAGCCATGTCAGTATTATATTGGTAGTGCTTGATAAAGGCCTCGACCAACTCTCTCCAATTACGGACATGACATCTCTCTAATTGCATATACCATTCCAAGGATGCCCCAGACAAGCTGTCCTAGAAGAAATGCATCAGCAGTTTCTCATCTTTAGAATAGGCGGCCATATTCCTTGCGTATGCCTTGACATGCGTCTTGGGACAGGTGGTACCATTGTATTTCGCAAAAGTGGGCACCTGAAATTTGTGCGGAATTACAACACCAGGAACTAGCCCCAAATCCTCCAGATCCATTCCTACAGAATTCTGATTCACCACTCCCCTTAGTTGTTCTTCAATGAGTCTGAACCTCTGATCATTGTCAGCCTGAGGACCAGCATCCCCGCCTGGCAGAGAGAAAATGTCATCTTGTTGGTCTTCGAAATGACGACCATAAATAGCACAAACACTTCCTCCGCCCACCACAGAAGGAATCACAAGCTGCTCTCCTCCGCCCGGAGGGATCACAACACCAGGAATAGGGATCTCTACGCCCACAGGGCCTCCCTGAGCACCGTTACCAATAACACCATTATGAACTCCACCATGAAGAACCCCGTCTTCATCCACCCTTGCAACTAAGGGTTGGACCAAAGTCCTCAATTGCTCTTTCCCTTGGGCAACACCTTGCATCAGCTCCATGAATTGGTCTATACGGGCCTGCATGGCAGCCATATCAGCTTGCATCTTCTCCATAATTCTCTTCTGATTTGATCTAGTAGAATACCGATGAATGGGCTAATTATCAATCCTGCCTACAACCAAATAAAGGTTAGAAAAGCTCGAAGCGAACACCTGCGATGCAAAAATGATGATTATGATTATGCAAATGCAAGTGACCATGTTTGAATATTTACAGGGCGATCCACCCCTTGATTCCAGTTTAAAGACAAGATAGGATGAAACTGCTGCTCATATAAATCAGAGAAAATCATTGTCAGAGGTTACAACCCAAGATAACAATAATAAGTCTGAAAACAAAAGAAGCAAAGATCCTAGCCAACAATCCTGGTGGTGACCCGAGATACAAAGAAAAATAAACCACAGAGTGTCGCTCACTGCCTGAGCTAGAGCCTTCACCCCTAGGCCTCTTCACTTCAGCTCGTATCTTCAGCTCTGCTATGGTCTCTATGGCCTCATTCAGTCGCTCCTCAACTACGTGTCTCTGGAACGTCCCTGATAAGATCTCCTCGTCTTTCTTCTTGAGCTTCAAATTCAAACTCTCGATCTAATCCAGGAACTTATCTTCTTTCTGCCTGTTGGCTGTTATTGCAGTATCTCAGTAAGCGTTGAACTTGTGAATCTTTGACCAAGCCTTGGCTAGGTCTTCCTTCTTAGATTTGAGGATCCTGCTAACACCTTTCAGAGCTTGTCCTACCTTTTGTCTGGATATGACCTCTTCAACTAGCTCTTTTTCTTTCTTAGCGAGAAATTCTGTTTTCAACTTGGCGACATGAACAGCTTCACCTCGCTCGTGTTTCAACTGGTAAATTTCTCTTTGTAGCTCACCAATCTCTTCTCGAAGCTTCTCCTTTTCAGCCCACAGTTTGTTATACTTCTTTATCTCAATTGTGGTCAGAGATTCAATCAGTAGGGGGTAAGATGGAGGTTCTCTGCAGAACGGTAGAAGTACACTCTCTACTATCCTCTGAATCCAGTCCTCGTATGCAGGGAAGGCTTTGTTGTTACACTTTCCAAAAGAAATCTTTCCTTTCTTGTGGTGATCTCCCCAAGTACTTGCAGCTTCCTTTAGCACTTCCAGATTGGCTTCTCCACTCACATATAGAGACTCTTGAACATCTTGGTCCTTTGGCGGCTCCTTCAAAGCATACCCAAATTGTATAATAGCAAGAATAGGATTATAATTAATTCCCCCTTTTCTTCCTATTAAAGGTACGTTTGGGTAACCTCCACAACTAATCAAGATCTCTTGGCCCAGCAAATCACGATTGATCCAAATCAAGTTGTCAGCCCTTAATCCCATCAATCTCCTTGACCAGTCCAATGTTTCTTTGGTGTCTACGAATGCCCCAGAGTCAGGAAGGCGATCGGCAAACCATTTGTACAGAACTGGAGCACAAAAGTAAAGAGGTCCTCCTTTCCTCTTCTCATTCTTATAGTGCATTGAATAGTACAGATCCCCAAGCAAGGTAGGTACCGGATTCTTCGCGGTGAATATCCGGACAGCGTGCACTTCTACAAAATCCTTCATATTAGGGAACAATGTCGTTCCATAAACACACATTGCAAGAATTGCATTGAACACTGACCAGCACTTAGCCTTAGCACAAATAGCAACCTGCTCGATCAAAAACTTCGTGTGAAAGCCTTTATAACCCCCTTTACTCACAACATTCTTCTTCAGCAAAGACTGATCCAAATGTAACGCAGCAGTAATCTTTTCCAGATCGGGAAACTCCTTAGAAGGATAGAAGGGAATTTCTTTTTTGACAGAAACATCCAGAATGAGAGCATACTCTTCCAATGTCGGAGCTAAAAGATAATCCGCAAACAGAAAACACCACAGGTGAGGGTCATAGAACTGTGCCAGAGTGTGCAGAGCCCTGAACTTATAGTTGGTAACAACTCGGGCGAAACTCAAAATCCTTCCATATTCTCCTCTAAAGTCGGCCAATACCCCGGGTTTTGCCATAGCCGAGATCTTGTGCACATCATCTAAATGAAGCTCCGGGAACTTGTACAGGATAATATTCTTTCTTTCTTTAGTGCTAGTATTCATCATGAATAGTCTTCGGACAACGAGAATCAAAGTTAGGATGCAACTCTACAAATGAACAAGCATGTTAGAATGCAAAATGATGATGCAAATGCAAACATTGGATCAAGGTATCCATGATGCTCAAAACTGTTGTTGTTCTGCTGACTGAATAAAACTCCAGATATCAGAAACCCAGAATTCCCGAATAACGGCCCATTCAAACTGCCAGAAAATCAGGATAATAACAGTACACCGATGAGAAATCCAGAAAACCGGGTAAGTTGAAGGTTTCGGTTACTTGCAGACCTGCAAACACCCATCCCCTCTCACATGTGGGTTCTATAAAACGGGATCCTCAGTCTCGGATTCTCGATTTGAGAAGCAATAGTACATTCATCCCTCGGGGTACAATACTATCGCCAAACAAATAGGTCGTCCACTGATTCCCCCCAAAAACAAGGGTCATCCTATGGTAAGTTCCCAGCATTGGGTCCTCGGATCGACAAGTGTAATGGGTTTGCCATTTCTGGACTGCCATTATCACGTGCTGGGAGGAGAGGCATTGCTGAGTCCTTGGGAGACGGTCACCAGAGTCGAAAGTTTTCCAGGTTATATTCCATCGTCTACCCCAAATGCGCAGTATAGAATATTACCAAGAAAACCTCGTCTGGATGTGGAGTTTCCGTGTATACTAAGTCTGGCCAAATGCCACATAAGTCACACTACTTTCCACGCTAATCATAGGTGTATACTCAAGCCTGGGTATTGGGCTTTTCTCTCATGAATCCAACCCACCCTACAAACAGAAAATCCAGCAGCAGAACAGTACAGCAGTAATGAAATGCAATGCAATAAATGTGATATATAAAGTAAAATAGTAAAACAGTAATACAGCAAAATAAAGCATAACAGTAACACTAAACACCCAATGAAAACAAACAAACAAGCGCTAGGATTGACTCGCAAAAGGGGATGGACCAGCCAGAGGTCAACCAGTCTCCAGCAGAGTCGCCAGCTGAGGATTTGCATCCATGGTACAAACGAGAAAGTGGCGCGGAAAATAGAGTCGCCAGCAATGTGTATTTATCCCAAGAGAGGGAAAGGAAACACTGCATAAACCTGAGGGAAGAGGAAAGGAGCATGGTGAGGGAGTCGGTTACGCGAAGGGAAGGTGTTAGCACCCCACACGTCCATCGTACTCGACGGGATCCATGCTTGTTGTCTCGATCAAAGGGTGTCGTCGTCTAGAGCTCCGCTGCTACTGGAAAGGAGAAGAAATGGGAATGGAAAAGAACGAAGAAACGAAGAAGAAAAGAAAAAAAAGTGACTCGATAGGACATCACTCGCCCTATGCCTACGTACTCCCTCGTGCAATGGGAATGTCAGAGTCAACGTAGTTCGGACACGAACCAGGGGGAAAGTTTTCTCGCCAAGACATCGTCGTCTTGTGCCTACGTATCCTCAATCGGACGAGAAAGAGGAAATCAGAGCAGTCGTAGTTCGACCTAACAAGGTCGGTTAGTGTTTTTTATGAGCGACGTTAGATTCGCGTCCGGCAGTTAGGGTCGATGCCTGTTCGCGACGAGACGGAAGTAACGTGCCTTTTTTCTGAAAATGATTTGAGATTAGCGATCCCGAAGGATAAAAAATATTTGAGTTTGTTTTTTGTGTTTTTTAGACAGAAGTGGATTGAAGTTAGTTCGTAACTTACATTGCACCAAATGAGACGTAAGCTAAACACTTTAGAAGAGGAGGGGAGACCCCTCGTTCTTCATTTCCTACACTTAAGGCTTGAGTGCAATATTTTTTATATTTATTAAGTGTTTTAGAAGTGTTATGAGATGAGAAGAGAAGACACAAGGAAGAAGGGTGACTCTAAGGGAATCGCTATCCTAGTGTTGCCATGCAAAAGGGTGGTCCTATGGTTAGTGAAGTTTAGGCGAGAAACAGCTACCTAAGACCTAATGCTAATCCTACTCCAAGCTTAATCGAAAATTAGGTTGGACTACGTAGCTCTAAGGGGAAAAGAATCCAAGACTTAAACAAGTCTTGAAATATTGAAGGGAAGAAAAGAGTGAAAGAGACGAAAGAGGAAAAGAAGCGAATAGATAAAATTAGAAGCTACCACAACGTTTATGCACCATAACAGCGGTAAAAAGCAGCACACTAGCAAGACAGCTTACGACAGCATACAATTCAGCACAAGAAAGGGTGTAAAATGTCAGCTAGCAGCACATACAACAGCACACATACACATAGATAGCTGTAGAAACAAGGCAGCACGTGATACATTTGAATACGAATCAAGCATGGAAAAGTAAATGCGCATCAAACATCATGCATTATGATTGCAAACACATCATACACCATGGTAAACAACACTTGGAGATAACATGAAAGAATGCACCACATCATGAACGGATGCACAACATTAAGCATATGCACAAATCGGAACAAACATGCGTCTCAAGGAATGGAAACAATTAGGCGTGCATAACACAATTCCAGCACCATAAGCATTTAATCACAGTCAACATGCTCAAAGAAGTGTGTGTATGGTGTTCATAACATCAATTAATCAACAACGCAAACGTAAACATTTATCGACGAAAACCAAGACTCGCGTGTCGAAGAATCGTGTTCATGCAATAGTGTGAGGTGCAACAGCTCAAGAATAGTCCACAAATCATCAATGCATCATTCCATGAAGTTTAGGCATGCATCGGATCTCAAACAACCAAGAAAATGCAAGAAAATATCACTATGCAGTAGTGGTAATCTATTACTCACTTTGAGTAATCGGTTACTCAGTTGAAATTTGGCCAAAAACGTGAAAATTAGGCAGAGTAATCAGTTACTCTGTTAGGGTAATCGATTACCACTGAAACAGAGGCACAAATTCAACTTTGAAAAGCACTTTTCAGCATCCAATCACTTTTGCAAATATCCAAATGATCATGCAATCAATTAATCACGAAATTCACATCAAATATTAGTAATCAAACACCAATTTCATCAATCAAACAACAAGATCACAAATAAAATCAAGCAAATGGATCAAATCATATCACAAACCAAGGATCTACATTGCATAAGTTGAAATTAAGCTAAATCAAACATAGATCTAAGGAAAACCAACCTACAAGGCTGAGATTTGCCTTGGTGATTGTTGAGCACGAAAATTGGTGAATCCAAACAAGAAAACCAGAGATCTATACAATAATCTTCAAGATCCTAGCAAAAAACTTCAAGATCCAAGCAAGAACACTCCAAATAATCAAAAGCTGCTCCCAAAAGTGATTCCAAGATCCAAACCAGTAGCCATATCAGAATTGAAGCAAGAATGATGATGTGATGGAGGTTTAGCTCAAGAATTCACAAATTCCAATGATGAATTTGTGAATCTATGGATATGGAGCTTTGGTGAGAGGTTGAAGATGAAGATGAAAAGTGGAAAAAGTTAGAGAGAATTGAGAGAAATTCTGAAAATTTGGAGAGTGAAAATGATCTAGGTCAGTGAGGTTTGGAATGAATTGGTTTAAATAACCCCTAGGTTTGGAGTTAAGTTTGGGTTGGGAGTGAGGTTAAGTGAGTGGAAATTGGGATGAAATATGAATTAGGAAATGAAATGAGGAATTAGAGTGGAAAAATGATGGAGAGAATTTGAATTTTGGGTAGAAAATGATGAAAATAGATCAATTCTAGATCCTTCCCACACATGCATAAGCCAAGCACATGACCACAAAATACCCCAAAATTCTGCAGTGCTGAAAATGCCACATTTTTTGCAATTTCGCCCAGAGTAATCGGTTACTCACTTTGAGTAATCGATTACTCCATTCAAAAATTCAAAAATTGGCGCCAAAAGGAGGGAAACTTGGATATTCGCCCGGTTCCACCTGTTATGGACCATGATAGACCTCTGAAACTTGCCGACTGATATTACCACTGGAATACACTTGAAATATGTTGAGAAATGTTTTTCACACTCGGATTAAACTGCTGTTACCAACTGTCTGGTGCTGAATAACTGATCAAAAATTGACTGCCGGGGTTTCTGATCATCCAATCACTTAATGAGCAAAATAAATGCTCAAAAAGACTTGGAAAGCTATCTGCTTGACTCTGAACACTGTTAACAATCGTACTGGATCTGATGACGCCGTGAGCTGCTGAAACAATACCTTGATCCCATGCACAAAAGAAAACTGCAAAAATGCAAGAATGATAATGCAGATGAAAGGAAGCATAAACCAGTTAGGTCAGAAACAAAAGGGCAAATTTTGAGGTGTTACAATATGATTGCCAAGTCTCTAACAGAAGAAGAGCATCTGGTTAGTCTGCAGAAACTGTTTGAAAGGTTGAGGAAGTTTCAACTAAGGCTGAATCCGAACAAGTGCACTTTCGGAGTGCGGTCCGGTAAATTGCTGGGTTTCATCGTAAGTGAAAAAGGAATTGAGGTTGATCCTGCCAAAATAAAAGCAATACAAGAAATGCCTGTACTAAGAACAGAGAAAGAAGTACGTGGTTTCCTGGGTAGATTAAACTACATTGCACGGTTCATATCTCACCTCACAGCCACTTGTGAACCAATATTTAAGCTGTTAAGAAAAGAACAAGTGGTCAGGTGGAATGACGATTGCCAAAGGGCTTTCGAGAAAATAAAAGTATATTTGCGAGAACCTCCAATTCTCATGCCTCCAGTTCCAGGGAGACCATTGATCATGTATTTGATGGTGCTTGAAGGATCCATGGGTTGTGTTCTCGGTCAACATGACGAGACAGGTAAAAAGGAGCATGCCATCTACTACTTGAGCAAAAAATTCAATGATTGCGAATCACGATACTCAATGCTTGAGAGGACATGTTGTGCACTTGCATGGGCTGCTAAGCGATTGAGGAAGTATATGCTCACTCATACAACCTTGTTAATTTTAAAGATGGATCCTGTCAAGTACATATTTGAGAAACCAGCATTGACCGGACGGGTTGCACGTTGGCAGATGGTGCTGACTGAATATGATATCTAGTATACTTCTCAGAGAGCCATCAAAGGAAGTATTTTGTCGGATTATCTTGCGCAGCAACCAATTGATGACTATCAGCCGATGAGGTTTGATTTCCCTGATGAGGACATCATGTTTCTCAAAGCTAAAGATTGCGAGGAACCACTCCCGGAGGAGGGGCCATCTCCTGAATCCAAATGGAGTTTGCTGTTTGATGGGGCCGTCAACATGAATGGATACGGAGTTGGGGAAGTTCTTATCACTCTGAAAGGGTCTCATATACCTTTCACTGCCAGGTTAACTTTTGATGTCACCAACAATGAAGCAGAATATGAAGCTTGCATTATGGGCATTGAAGAAGCCATTGACTTAAGGATCAAGACTCTTGAAATATTTGGGGATTCTGCTCTGGTGATCAATCAGATCAATGGAGATTGGCATACCCATCAACCAAACTTGATTCCTTACAGAGACTATGCGAGGAGGTTGTTGACTTTCTTTACAACAGTGAAATTGTACCATATACCTCGAGATGGAAATCAAATGGCTGATGCTTTGGCAACATTATCTTCCATGATTCAAGTGAATGGGTGGAACCATGTGCCCAAAATTGAGGTGTCTTGTCTTGACAGGCCTGCACATGTGTTTGCTGTTGACGCAGTGTCTGATGACAAGCCGTGGTTTCATGATATCAAATGCTTCTTGAAGAGTCAAGAGTATCCGGCTGGGGCATCCAACAATGATAAAAGGACGCTGAGGAGGTTAGCTGGTAGCTTCTTCTTGAATGAGGATGTGCTATACAAACGAAGCTTTGACATGGTTTTGCTCAGATGCATGGATAGACACGAAGCAAACATGTTGATGCAAGAAGTGCACGAAGGTTCTTTCGGTACCCATGCCGGAGGACATGCAATGGCAAAGAAATTGTTGAGATCGGGGTACTACTGGATGACTATGGATGCAGACTATTGTACATATGCCCGCAAATGCCACAAATGTCAGATTTATGCGGATAAAGTGCATGTACCTCCGAATCCATTGAATGTTATGGCTTCTCCTTGTCCCTTTGCAATGTGGGGCATTGATATGATTGGAAAGATTGAGCCAACTGCTTCCAACGGCCATCGCTTCATCTTGGTCTCTATTGATTACTTTACCAAATGGGTGGAAGCAGCGTCTTATGCTAATGTCACCAAGCAGGTGGTAGCCATATTTCTGAAAAGGGATATCATATGTCGCTACGGAGTGCCCGAAAGAATCATTACTGATAATGGTTCTAATCTCAACAATAAACTGATGGCAGAATTATGTCGGGACTTCAAAATTGAGCATCACAATTCTTCACCATACCGTCCAAAGATGAATGGCGCCGTTGAAGCGGCCAACCAGAACATCAAGAAGATTGTGCAAAAGATGGTGGTGACCTACAAAGATTGGCATGAGATGCTACCGTTTGCCTTGCATGGGTAACGAACATCAGTAAGGACATCTACTGGGGCAACACCGTTCTCACTCGTGTATGGTATGGAGGCAGTCCTACCAGTTGAAGTTGAGATTCCCTCGTTGAGGGTTATGATGGATGTCAAACTGGATGAGGCAGAATGGGTTCGCACCCGATTCAATGAGCTGAGCTTAGTTGAGGAAAAGAGACTAGCAGCTATTTGCCATGGTCAATTATATCAGAGAAGAATGAAGTGAGCATTTGATCAGAAAGTGCAACCTCGGGAGTATCAGGTTGGTGAATTGGTACTTAGAAAGATCCATCCTCCAAACACAGATCACAGGGGAAAATGGGTACCGAACTATGAAGGCCCATATGTGGTTAAGAAGGTTTTCTCTGGCGGAGCCTTAATGCTTACAACCATGGATGGTGAAGATTTTCCATCCCCTGTCAACTCAGACGCAGTCAAAAAATACTTCGCATAAATAGACCTGCTAGACAAAAAACAGAAAAGAAAGGTCCAGGCAAAAAAGGGCATCCCGACGGACCATAAAAATAGAATAAATAGGTTCGGGAAAAAATTAGGGATAAATAAAAAATTGTACACCCGGTGAGTTGAAAATCCGCAAGGACAACTCAGGCATGAAAGGGTATCCCGGTGGATTGAAAACCCGAAAAGGGCGGTCCACACAAAAGAGGGATTAAGCGAAGACTGCGATCTGAGTCATCTGTAAGGCCTCATCGTTGCACTCAAACTGGCAATCTCCAAAGGATAAGAATCAGTCCAATCATCCTCTTCAGAAAGTGAAGATAATTGGAAAGTCTTGAAGACATACTGGTCATAGCAGAATTGAAACTCAGTGAGAATCCGTTTTCACGTTGCCATTAGGATAGTTTCTTTTTCTCAATTTTTAGCGATCACCTCTTTCCAGGGATTGCTTCCTGATGTACTTGCCTATTCTGGGCATTTCAATCAATAAAGTTGGTTATTCAGTCAAAAAGCTTCGTAATTGTTTTCATTTTACTGTTTTGTTTGTAAAAAACGTCCGAATTTTTTATAAAAAGCATTATATTGTTGAAAACATTGAGGCTTTATAATAACATGCGCAGGGAAAACATTTAAAATTACTTTGAATGTTGATTAACCCCGGACGGTGGATTCAAACCATGCAGTCTCTGGGACATATGTGTGCATTTCTTTTGTTGCAGGTTTATATTAAGAAGCCTAGCATGAAGTTATCTCCAGCACAAAGCATTGTTGGGTGCTCTCCCCAACAAGTGATGGTTCAGAGTTGGATTTTCTCAGCTGCAGAAGTCATATCTAGCACGGGGCATATGTACATATCTTTTGCTTGCAGGTAACAGCCTTGTATTAGGCTCAAAAGCAAGATTGAAGCCTTTTCAAGAGCATGGGCAATTTCTTCCAGACAAGTAATCACTCACCCCTGAGGCAAAACACCGGGGCAATCATGTTCAGGAAAGGGTTCACATGTCATCCTTTTGTCACAACTGTTATTGATTGAGTCCATCATTCGACCGACGGTCGCTCACGACGATTCGATATAGACAAGTTAATTTCCACTGGGTATCATTGTATCTTATTAAGTCAATCTTCCCATTCCGTACTTCCAACATATTCAAGCTTTTCAGTGTCGATAACAGTTGCTGATTCCCCTGTAGTGTCAGAATCGGAGTATTTCCCAGCTGAGTCAGAAGGTTGATTATCCCTCGCAGAGGATCTTAGGTTTGATAGATCCCCAAGCAGAGCTTTAATGACTCTTTTGTCCCCAGGAGAACGTCATTCAGAAAATTCTCATCCCCAGCGGAGTTCCATGTCCTTTCAACACTCGTCCGTGCTTAAACCCCTTATTCTCAATACCCGTCCGTATTGACCTCTTAGACACTCGTCCGTGTTCTTCTTGGCATCTTAATCCCCAATGAGATCACTTTACAAACTTTCTTTCAATACCTGTCCGTATTGCCTTGGAGACACCCGTCCGTGTTCTTTCAGCACCCGTCCGTGTTTGAGTCCTTTACTTTCAATACCCGTTCGTATTGACCCTTTTCAACACCTGTTCATGTTTGAACTTTTTAGCCAATACTCATTCGTATTGACTTTTGAGATGCACGTCCGTATCTTCTTAATCATCGTCTGATACTCGTTCGTATCGTCGACTTGGTCACTCGTCGTGTTCCTTTGATGATTGTTCGATGCTCGTTCGTATCATTGACCCGAACACTTGTGTGTGTTCCCTTATTAATCATCGTCTGATACTCGTTAGTATCGTCGACTCGGTCACTTGTCGTGTTCCTCTGATGATAGTCCGTTACTCGTCCGCATCGTTGCCCTTGGACACCCGTCCGTGTCCTTTCAGCACTCGTGCGTGTTTGAGCTCGTATTTCAATACTCGTCCGTATTGACCTTTGACACCCGTCCGTGTCCTTTCAACACCTGTCCGTGTTTTCTTTCCGTACTCGCCCGTAGAGTTCAGAGCCAAGCAGATAGCTTTCCAAGCCTTTTTGAGCATTTATTTTGCTCATTAAGCGACTGGATGGTCAGAAACTACGGCAGTCAATTTTTGATCAGTTATTCAGCACCAGACAGTTGTTATCAGCAGTTTAATCCGGGTGGGAAAAAACATTTCGCAGCATATTTCATGTGTATTCCAGTGGTAATATCAGATGGCAAGTTTCAGAGGTCTATCATGGTTCAGAACAGGTGGAACCGGACGAATATCCAAGTTTCCCTCCTTTTGGCGCCAAAATTTTGAATTTTTGAATAGAGTAATCGATTACTCAAAGTGAGTAACCGATTACTCTGGGCGAAATTGCAAAAATATGGCAATTTTCAGCACTACAGAATTTTTGAGCATTTTTGATCATGTGCTTGGCTTGTGCATGTGTGGGAAGGATCTAGAACTGATCTATTTTCATCATTTTCCATCCAAAAATTCAAATTCTTTCCACTCCAATTCCACATTTTCTTTTCTAATTCACATCCCAATTTTCACTCACTTAACCTCACTCCCAACCCAAACTTAACTCCTAACCTAGGGGTTATTTAAACCAATTCATTCCAAACCTCAAGGGGACCTAGATCATTTTCCACTCTCAATTTTCATAATTCTCTCAATTCTCTCTCACTTTTTCACTCTCTACCTCCATCTTCAACCACACTCAAAGCTCCTTCATAGAGAATAACAAGTTCTTCATTGGAACTTGTTAATTCTTGAGCTAAAACCTCTCATCCTCACCACATTTCAGCATTTCAATTTGGATTTTCGTTTGGATCTGGTGCTGAATTTTCAGAAGTGATTTTTGGAAGTGCTTTTGGAGTTTTGTTGCTTATTTGCTTGGATCTTCAACTTTTGAGTGCAAGAAGCTTGTGGATCTTGGATTTCTCTACTTGAATTCATCCATTTCTGTTTGCAACACTTACCAAAGCAAATCTCAGCTTTGTAGGTTGGTTAATTTCAGATCCATACTCATTTTAGCTTAATTGCAACTTATACAATGTAGATCCATGAATTTCGATGTGTTTTGATTCATTTGGTTGATCTTGATTGTGGATGTTGATGATTGTTAGATCTAATTGATGTTTGATTGCTGTGATTGAACCTAATTTTCGTGCATTATTGTTTACATGATCAATTGGATGTTTGAATAAGTGATTTGCTGCTGAAAAGTGATTTTTAAACTTGAATTTCTGACTCTGTTTCAGTGGTAATCGATTACTCTAACAGGGTAATCGATTACTCTACCTTTTTTTCACGTTTTTAGCCAATTTTCAACTGAGTAATCGATTACCCTATGTGAGTAATTGATTACCACTGAAGCAGATTGTGTTTTTCTTGCATTTTCTTGCTTGTTTGAGATCTCTTGCATGTCTAAACTTCATGGATTGATACGTTGATGATTCGTGGATTATTCTTGAGTTGTTTTGCCTCACACCCTTGCATGAACACAATTCTTCGACACGCGATTCTTGGTTTCTCATTGTTGAATGTTTATGTTTGCGTTGTTGATTAATTAATGCGATAAACACGATGCACACGCACACTTGAATCATGTTACCTCCTGATTAATGCTCATTTTGCTGGATCTGTAATGCATGATCGTTTGTTTGCATCTACGTTTATTTATGCATGTTGCTTTGATCGATGATTAGAAAGTGCAACCTTATTGAATACACATGTTTGTGGATCGTTTGCATGTCCTTAGTTTGTCCATGTCTAGTTGTTTGATGCTCAATCGGATGCATGCTTGTCATGATTAGACATTATTGAGACCTTGTTATGAGCATTTGTTTGGATACAATGCATGCTGCCTTGTCTTTCCACGGCTGTCTATGTGTATGTGTGCTGTTATATGTACGGCTATTTGGCTATTTACACCCTTTCTTGTGCTGAATTATATGCTGTTGTAAGCTATCTTGCTTGTGTGCTGCCTTTTACCGCTATGCAGGTGCAGAAATGCTGTCGTAGCTACTGTTTTTGTTTACTCGCCTTTTCTTCTCCTTCCCTTTCACTCTTTCCTTCCCTTGAATCTCGAGACTTGTTTAAGTCTTGGATTCCCTCCCTTAGAGCTACCTAGTCCAACTTAATTTTCGATTAAGCTTGGAGTAGGATTAGCATTAGGCTTCCCTTTGCATGCTAACTTAGGTAGAAGTTCCCCCTTCAAACCACACTTAACCTTTAGGATCATCCATGCATGATAACAAATAGGATTGTTAGTCTCCCATTTAGGCTTTTACCGTTCTCAACCTTTGAGTCTCTCTTCTTCTTATCTCAAAACAAAAAAAACTTAATAAAGGCATAACATATATTGCATTTGAGCCTTTCATGTGAGAATAAGATAGTGAGGGGTCTTCTCTCACTTTCTTAGAATGTTTAGCATACGTCCCATCTTGGGTCGATATGCGAGGCATTCGATCCTACGTGAAAGACTTAAATACAATATGCGTTATACGCACCAATAATCAAAATACTTCTTTCTAAAATACAAAAACAAACAAATTCTCTTCTCATCTCCTTCATTCTATTCCTTGAGGATTCTTCACGTTCGTTCCACCGCAAACAGGTAACGCCTAAGTCTCCATACAGCGAGCTGCAACACCTAACTGCTAAAATGCGCACTCTAACGTTCCCATTAAAAAACACAAATAAAGCAACCCTTGTTGGGCCGAACTACGTTTGCTCTGATTCTTCTTTCTCGTCTGATTGAAGATACGTAGGCACGAGATGCGATATCTCGACGAGCAACCTTCCCCGTAGTCCGTCGAACTACGTTGACTCTGACTTTCCCATTGCACTGAGGGAATACGTAGGCCTAGGACAACAACAACGTCCTATCGAGTCACTTCTTTCCTTTTTCCCCTTTCCTTTCTACCTTTCTTTTTCAGTTCTCCAGTTGGCAGTTGATTTCCAGTTCTTTGCACCCTTTGATCGAAACAGCAAGCGTGGATCCCGTCGGGTATGACGGAAGTGAAGGGGTGCGATAACCTTCCCTTCACGTAACCGACTCCCTTACCCTTTCTCTTTGGTTCGCTAGACCTCGTTCTTTCCTTTCTCCCGGGTTTGTGCAGCATTACCTTTCCCTTTCTTTGGGGATAAAAATGCCTGGCTGGCGACTCTTCTTCCTTTCTTCCGCGGCACTTTCGCGTCTGTACCTGGATGAAAATCCCGGGAGCGACAACAGCATGAGAGGCGGGCTTGTGAGTTTTTCATGTAGTGACTTAAATTTATTGTGATCGGTTGACATAAGTTCACATGTTATTTTGTCCCTTTAGTATTTTCTTTTTTGTTGTCACGGTTTAATTGTTGTTTCTGGACCATTGCTTTATTCCAAGTGCTATTAACACCTCCCTTCTGGGAGGGCCATGTACAGGTTGAAGGTTCTCTTTAGAACCAGAGTTGATGGGCACACCCCCATCAGCTATTGTTGTTCTTTTCTTTTTCTTTCTTTCATTTCTTTAAGTTCTCATTTTATTTTTAATATTTTGAACATTTAAAAATTTTATAAAATTTTTTTTTAGACATTTTAATGTCTTAACTATTTTTTGATAATTTTCATTTATTTTATTTATTTATTTTCATATTTTATTTAAATACTTTGATCAAACATGTTTCTTAAAACACCCTTGTTTTAGGGTTTGATTTTTGACTGACCTCCTCAAATCTTTTTGACCTAGGTTTTGGTAAAGTTCCTATACATGATGTAGGGATTCTAAAATATTTTTATTGGCCACAAATGATCTTGTTAAGTTGACTTTTGGTTTGTCTTTTGAGGTCTCGATTCCTTTGAGTACCTTGGGTTTGTTGGTAGCATTTGATGTGGTCTTGATACCAATCTTGTTGTGAGCTTTTGCATACATCCTTTTGACTGTTTTAACTTAACTCAAGGCTTTGAGTTGGACTTGATATGACCTCTTTCCTATTTTTTGATTTAGACTTGAAGATAGGGTTCATTTTGGGTTTGCTGTGGTAGGTGCCTTGATCTAGTTCCTAAGCTTGGTTCTTTAAGTGGTTCCTTTGATGTCAAAAGTGGAAATTTGAGTTGTACATCATTCATTTGCTACTGTCCAAATGTGAACTTTGATTTAAAACTCAATGTTTGTTTCATTTCTTTGCAATTCCTTTTGTTTAGGTTTGTAATGAATGTGTTTTCATAGTCTTGAGTTGTATTTGTAGTTGTTCTTAACCACTTGAAGGTATTGAATGCAATATGATATGGTTACTGCCCCTCTTGGTTTTCTACCTTATTGGACCCTTTTGGTTCCCACATCTTGATTATTATCATCCTTACCACTCCTCTCATACTTGTTGTTACAAGTTGGTTGTTCCCCTCCTTGCAAAGGAAAATCTCTCTATTGACTTTAATGTCATAGATAGCTCATTACCTCTTGGCCTCATTAGAGCCATCATCCACCCTTGGCCTCATTAGATCCACTCCCCATTGACCTAGTCTAGGATCCTTATCCCTCTTGTAAACACTATCATCGTAGATGTTTACTCCCCTCTTTGGCCTCATTAGAGCCATTTACCTTACAACTTAGGATTCACCTAGAGTTCTTCAACTCTATGTGAGCATCATCATAATGATGTTTCATTTCCCTTTGGCCTTATTAGAGCCATCTACCCTACAACTTAGAATTAGGAAGAGTTCTTAAACTCTATGTGATTCTCATCATAATGAGCGTTCACTTCCCTCTTGACTTTGTTCAAAGTCAATCTCTTTAGACTAGTCTTTCAACTTAGACTTAGAAAGTTCTTTAACTCTAAGTGAGTATCATGATCATGAATACTCATTCCCTCTGGAGCCCTGATCATTATCAAGAGTTCCTCACACTTAGTTAGGTGAACTACGAATGCTCTGATTCCATCCTTATTAGGATACGTAGGCACAAGATGCAACGTCTTGGCGAGCATACTTAATGTATATACCCTTATGTCTTTACCCTAGCAGATTCCTTAGCGAGCAAACATAAGATAACACAAATACAAATAAGAGGTTCCTATAGAGTACTAGGGATATCTTGGATGCTAACACCTTCCCTAGGTATAACCAACCCCCGAACCTTAGATCTCTTAGTTGTGTCTTCACATAGCACAATTAGGGTTTTCTTTGATCTTTACCCTTTCCTTTGGATAAATCAAAGCTCGGTGGTGAATTTCAAAGATTTGTGATTCAAGTTAATTAATAGCTTGATATCTGATTCTCACCGTAACATCTCCACTTCCAAAAGTCGTTATCACGGGAAGATGTTCAAGAACATACATGTGTTCTCCAGAAAAACCAAACAAAGTGCCTTTAAATGGTAACAGCTCGGCAATATCGAAATTCATACTGTAGCGAGCGATTTTTGTCGGTGACGCGACCACCTTATCTCCGGGTTTTCCTCACCGCAATGAGGAGGAGTGGGTGCTACTTTCTGATTTCTTATTTATCCCGTGAAGCTGGAAGGGAAACAGAAGTTATCTAAAACTAACCTTGCACGCGAATGTTTAACTGAACAAACGCTTTAAAGAGATTCGGGGAGTCGGGATCAGGTTATACGACGGGAAGTTGTTAATTACCCATCCTATATTTGGTTATCCACATGATATTAGCTTTAGGTTTCGCCTTATACTTGATGGTGTTTATGTGTTAATGGGTTGGGAAAGTTTCTTGGGAAATATGAGCGAGTGAGTGAGTTTTTATTGATGTTCGGGTTATTCCCGATTTTTTGGTAAGGTCCTGAACCTGAGTTTTGATTGATGTGTGAAGGTACTGGACCTAGAGTTTTTGTTTAGTATGCTCACTAAGATTTTGCAATCTTATGCCTACGTATTCCCGTTTAAACGAAATAGGGAAATCAGAGCAATCGTAGTTCCTCCTATTTTAAGGGAGGAAAATGATGTTTTGGTGTCTTGTTCAAAGCCCAAAATTGAAGCTAAAAGGGTATTTGTGTCTTGTTCAAAGCCCAATATTGAGGCTAAAAGGTTTAACTAAGAGGGAATTTATCATCTCTAAAGAGGGATTGAACTTCCTCTGAGGGGATTGTTGATTTTTGTGTGCCTTGATCGAAGCCCAAGGTTGAAGCTAAGAGGTTGATTGACTCCACTAGGGAAGTCTTTATACAAAGCCCAAGAGGAGGCTGGAAATGACCGACTCAACAAGAGAGTGTTTTATCTGTCTTGTACAAAGCCTAAGATTGAGGCTAAAAAGAGACTGACTCTTTGGGGATATCATTATACAAAGCCTAAGGGGAGGCTATAAGTTTGACTTTTCCAGGGAAAATGTTCTATCTGTCTTGTACAAAGCCCAAGATTGAGGCTAAGAAGGGATTTTTTACTCCACCGGGGAGGTTTGTATGTGTCTTGTACAAAGCCCAAGATTGAGGCTGAAATGGGAAATTTAACTGACTCGGGTGAGGATATTTTTATGTGTCTTGTACAAAGCCCGAGACGCAGGCTAAAAGGATTTAACTCTGCTGGAGAGTATTATCTGTCTTGTACAAAGCCCAAGACGGAGGCTGAAAAGAATTTGGCTCTGCTTGGGAAATCATTTCTCAAAGCCTAAAAGAAGGCTGAGAGGAAGTGACTTCGCTGGGGAAGATATCTGTCCCAGGCTTAAGAGAAGGTTTTGGAAGATTTATGTCTTGCACAAAGCCCAAGATTGAGGCTAAAAGGGTTGACTCAACAAGAGAGTGCTAAAAGGTGATTGACTCAACAAGAGAGTCAGAAAAGTTGATTGACTCAACACGAGAGTCTGAAAAGTGACTGACTCAATAAGAGAGTCTGAAAAGTTGGTGGACTCAACAAGAGAGTCTGAAAAGTGATTGACTCAGCAAGAGAGTCTGAAAGGGTTAGCTCCGCTGGGGATAATCATTTGTACAAAGGCCAAGAGGAGGCTAACTTCGCTGAGGAAGGATCATTATGCAAAGCCTAAGAGGAGGCTAGCTTTCTGCTGAGGATTATTGAGATCCCGAGGCAGGTATAAGTGGGCAAATCAACTCTTGCTGAGGTTTACAGAAGAGTTGAGATATCAGATACCCTGAGGTTCTGATTTGGGATTTTTAAGAGAGTGACTGGGTTTCAGCTCTGCTGGAGATTGATCCAGAGTGATCGGGGTTTCTCCTATGTTTGTAGGGAACTTGAGAATGTATTTGAGACTCAAGGGGATTAGACTGTCCAAGTCTACTGGTGTGGAAGAGTTTTATCTTTTGTATGATGCCCAAGAGGAGGCGGGTGTTTTTAAGGGATGAGAATCAACCAAAAATTGGTCTGTGATTTGACACTGGAAAGACTGCTCTAGCAAAGGATGACTAAGTTCTATCTTATACCTTTAAGAGGTCTTCAGGGTCCTTGTATTAAGCCCAAGAGAAGGTATGAGAACTTATAAGAAGCCGGAGGGTCCTTGTACAAAGCCCAAGAGGAGGCGGGGATGCTTTTAGGAAGCTTGTGGGTCCCAAACCAAGAAAAGTTCAGGAAATTCTATTCACCGAGAATAGATCATTTAGAGATGCTATTCACCGAGAATAGATCAACTCCGGGGAGTAGAATTTCTTTGACAATTTCTAATAGTGACAACCTGAGAAAAGGTTCACGAAGCATACTTCCTTTCTCTTTGTTCCATATTGTTTAAGCCCAAGAGAAGTCAAGACTGTATCTGGAAATCCTATGGGGATCTAGTTTTGATTGTATTTAAAGAGTGACCAGCATGGCTTTACCTAGTTCTAGACCTAGTTGTCGGGTAAACTCTAAACAGCTATACTAGTATATATACAGTTGATATATGACAAGTATCTAAAAGGGATATGAAAGAAGGCTTACCGTGCGCAGCTTTCCACAATACAGTTATATATATGAAAGCGAATAAATGAAAGATGTTAAAACTTACAGGTGAGCAGGCTTACTTGCTGTATTGTTAGTTTTTCAAAGAAATTAAAGAAAGTTTTGATAACAACACGTATATTTGAATCTAAATCAAAAGGGAAGTTGTTTTTGAAAAGATTGTTGGGGCTTAAACTCAAGGAGAGGCCCAAGGTTTAACAGTGATCGCGTCGTTGTTCTGAAAATGTACAGAGGGACTTATACAATGTGTGAGGCCCAAAATTGTTTTAGTACAAAGGGATGGGTCTTACAACTCAAGGAGAATCCCGAGGATGTTTTACAAAAAGAAATATGGGACTTATAACACGAGGGGAGGCCCAGTTGATTTTGAACAAAGGCGACGATCGTGCTGAACTTTTGAAAATATACAGAGGAACTTATACAATGTGTGAGGCCCAAAAATTGTTTTATTTACAAAGGGGTGGGACTTACACTATATCAAGAGGCCCAAAGATTTATTTTTGTCCAAGTGATGAGGCTTACAACTCAAGGAGAGGCCCAAGGCATTTATTGTTGAAAATGGAGATCGTGCCGAGATTTTCTATCGTGTCGGGACTTATACAATATCTGAGGCCAAAAATGGTTTTTGTTAAAAAGGGATTGGGTCTTACACTCTATTAAAGGCCCAAAGGTGTTTGAAAAAGATTGATGAGGGTGAAATCAATCAAAACCCTAATTTTGTTTAAAATGGAATTAATTTTGATTAAAAATTAATAAAATCATTGAAAACATGTGAGAAATGAGTTGTGATTTTGGGTAAATGTTTCAAAAATCTTGTTTTTATCCACAAAATGATTGAAAACCACTTAAGTTTGGAAAATCAAGAGAAAGAAATTTTTTAACGTGTTAAAAAACAAATAAAAATTAATTCTTTGCAAAAATATCAAATATATGAAATAAATAATATTTTTGGGAAATTTTTGTAAAATAAAATATTTTAACATTTTTGTGAATTTTGAAAAAAAGAATCAACTCAAAATCATTAAAATTTAGAGAGAAATTAATTTTTGAATCAATTAACAAAAATAACAAAAAATTCAAATATTTGAATATTTGAAAAAGGGCGCCAAGAACACCAAGTTCTTGCCCGCGTGCCCTGTTTTTGTCTGATTTTCATTTTCTCATCAATCTCACTGAATACTTGATGAAATCACAGAATCCACATATCAATCTGCTCGTTTTCAACTCACGATCATGTCTATGGTCTTTAATTTCATTTGTTTTAAGTATGGAATGAGAAATCAAAGAGAAACCTCAGGAACCCTAATTTCTACATGAAGGCTCAGAAATTCCATACACGATTCATACAAAGCAATCAATTGAGGGGAAACACTCCATACATGATTATGAACATTTGGCAAAATTATTGTGCGAGGAAATATGCATGAATCATGAGATAACCAAGTTGAGGCTTACCTCTTGCAGCTAGTGATCGAGTTCTAGGTTGGAGGTGTTACAACTTGGTTCTAATGATGTGGACAGCTTCCCTAGGTGCTATGGAGTGTGTCTGAATGCTTGGAGTGGATTGAATTGAGCTGGAACTTGATTTGGCACCTCAACTGCAAATCTGTCAAAGGCTTGTGCAGATGGCTGGTATTTTTGTGTTTCTAATGTTCCAGATGTTATGTAAGAGTTTGGATCACTTCTATATGTTATATGTGAGGTCTGTGAACCATTGGTTTGGTTGGAATTGCTCTCAAACTCAAAACCCGGTGGTGACTTGAGTTAGAAGACAAATTTGGAGTGAAAGAGGTGATTTTGAGGAAAGCATCAGTTTGGGTGCTTTGGTGTACTCAAACTGAGCACAAATGAGCTCTATTTATAGTGGAGCAAGTTTGTTTTGCAAGCAATAGTGAATGGCAACTGCAGCAGGCCTTTGGCCAAGTGGATCAAATGGAATCTCAAGTCTCCTCTAGCCATTGACTTGAGATTAGAGCACAGGCCTATGGTTCTCTATTGTGTGAGCTTACTTGACTCAATTGGTTGATCATGGACTGATACATGCCAGCTCTATGCATCCATTGAATGCCTCAAAACAAACTTGGAGTCTTAAGGCAACTTTAGCTTTTAGGGGTGCCAAACCTACTTGTAGTTCCAAAGGCTTGGGAGGCTTATGGATCAGTGTTTGTTCCTCCTTGGTCTCTCCCTGAGGTGTGCAGATGGATAAACTTGTTTGTCATTTGCACAAATTGATTAAATCGAGCCCTAATGCACAAATCTGCCTTGCAAAACAGTTTGCAGCAAGGCATGTTGCAGCTGTCATAACTCCTAGCTCAGGTGGAGTTTGATGGAGTTCTTGGTCATTTTGGAAAGCTGATATGTCCTATTTCAACATAATGTCCTACTTTGGTTTTGAGTCAACCTTAATTACAATGAAAAATGCCTCTACATTTTGGAAAAAATAAGGCAGATTCTGACTTAGTGAAAATTTCACTAAGTGTTGGAAAAATGTCATTTTCATGTTTTCAGCCACTTTGAGCACTCCATAACTTAAAATCCATGAGGAATTGGAATGAGATGTAGTTGACATTTTTAAAGTATGCCATGATAGCTATAGAACCATCTTTGGACCATCCAAAATGGTTGCTTGGATCTCAAGTTATGATCCTTGGAAGTTGGTACCCTAGCCACTTTGTTCCATAACTTAGAAAATTTTTGTTTTTAATGGTTACCACTTTTACAAGTTAACTCATTTTCTTTGATTTTTCTTGATGAATGATGATTCAAATCACATATTAACATTGTTTTAGGGTCAAAGAACCATAATTGTGAAAATTCCCAAAAAGTCAAACTTGATTTTGTGTACAGTTGATTTTTTATCGGATGAAATTCAAACTGTGCGATCCTTGGTGAAATCAAGTCCTTGACCTAAATCAAACCTAATGGATATATTCCATAGGTGTTGCAGGGTGTATTGAATCATGTCCCAAGGTTTGGGAGCATGTCTTGGTCAAAAGTCAAAGGTACAGTTGACTTTTTTCCTTGAAACCCTAATTGTGGTCCTGATGAAATTGAAACTTGTGAACCAAGCTTCTTGGATCAATCCATTGTTGGAAATGGATCAATGTGGTGTATTGGAGGCCCTAAAATCATTTCTTGAGGTCGTGGCTCATGTTTTGTCCCAAAAGTCAACTTAGGGGTGAATTAGGTCAAGAAACCCTAATTCCTGATTTATTGATGAATGCTTCCCCTGAGGTTAAATTGACTTGATGACTGGGTCCATAAGGTCCCCTGGAATATCTTAAGTTGTGCTTTGAAGCAATGGCTCATGCCCAGAGGAAAATTTCCATCTTGAGACCTCAGTCGACCAAAACCCTAATTTGGTGACACTAGCGCTCTTGAGTCTTGATCGACTTGGAATGTTGCAACCTTGTGCTTGATTCCTGATGTGGGAGTCCTTTTGATCCTTTATGTGGATGTTTGAGAGGTTAGACAAGTTGAAGATCATGTCATTCCTTGATTGATTATTTTTCTAAGTGCCCTGAGAGGGGTTAAAACCCTAGTCCTTGATTGTGGTGAATGCTCAAACATCTCTGAGGAGATTGATGAGGCATGTAAGTACATCCATATTGTGATGATGATTTTCACAATGATGGGAAATCTTAGTGGTCAAAATTTGGGTTATGACAGATGCCCCTATTTAATCTTCTTGGACCTGAAGGTGTGAATGGCGAAGATATTCGGACATTCAGGGTGCAAGAGGATTAAATATCGGAATACCCGAAATTTTGATGGTGGTTATGAATGGAAGTTTGCTCATCCATCTTCTTTTGCTAAGAAATGATGCTTTAGAAAAGGTAAAAACTTCCCCTCGATCCTAGTTTTCTACCAAGGAACTGGTATAAGTTTCTTTTGTAAACTTCCCCTCCATCCTAGTTTCCTACCAAGGATCTGGTCTAAGTTTCTGAAATAAACTTCCCCTCAATCCTGGTCTCAGTTTCTGATATAAACTTCCCCTCGATCCTAGTCTTCAGCCAAGGAACTGGTCTCAGTTTCTGATATAAACTTCCCCTCGATCCTGGTCTTCAGCCAAGGAACTGGTCTCAGTTTCTTTTGTCAATAAACTTTCTTGACAAGGGACGCTGTTTGCAGCAGTTTTCCTCAAACTTCTCGCCGAGTTTTCCTAGGGAGATGCCATTTAATGGAAAAGTTTTTTATGCCAGACTTACTGGGGAAACCCGTTTGTCTGAGCTATAGAGGTGTTCAAACATCTCTGTTGGAGACACCGTTTGTTGACTATACTTGGGGAAACGAGTCTCTTAAAAGACTGTTTTTTTGCTTGGGGATATTACATCATACCTTTCCACGAGATCTTCTTGGGGAAATACCATGTGATGTAATCCAATTCGGAGGTGCTAATGACCTTTTTATCAGCGAATTTTCCGAAGAAGAACCGCTGTATTTCCGAACCTTTGATTAAGAGGCTTTCTATGGGATTTTCCTTAATCCGGGAAAGCGAAGATATCATCTTCAATGGCGAAGGGTGATATTTGTTGAATGCCTTCTTGCCTTTTAGAGGTTCAAGTTATCAAAGTGGTCGAGGACCGTCTCTAATCCAGAAATAAACTGGGAGAAAGATTGCTTAGATGATTCACTTCTTGACGAGGACAGAATTGACAACTCGATTAAGAGGAATTTTATCACTAGGGGGATAAGATCGACTGGAGTGATAGTGATACAATATGCATATGAATGTAAATCAATAATGCATGATGTATGTATGTTTATGCTGACAAAACTGACACGGCATACAGACTAGCGGATGAACACGACTGGATACTCGGCCACTGCTGGGGACGAAGAAGTACCATTTGGTTCAAAATAGAAATTCTGCCTTGCCTAGGAGAGATAGTCCCTGGTGGAAAAACGTTGGTCGGGCTTAGGAGGTAAGAACTCGGTCGGGGATGTCGGACAGAATATTCACATCTGACACAGCTGATCCTTCATTCAGGTGCACTGGTATAGAAGGAGTACTTTGATTATGCACTTTGAAGCTTAATCACCTTTGGAGTAACGATTGATGTTCTTTCGATGTTCAACAGTCAAAAGAATTGCCATCTTTATTTTAAAGGCAGAAAAAGTTTGTGACAAGTAAATTCATTTTTTTGTTTTATTTCAAGAATGGTTGATCATATTAAAATGTCGTTCTCTAAAGCTAAAACAAATAAGATTTACAAACAAAAGCATTAAGGCTCAAATTTTATTGATAGGATGGAAATCAGCCAAGTGCGTGATCCCATAGAGTATTTACAAAGTTAAAAAATGGTAATTTAAGGGAAAAAGGCTACATGGAAACATAACGACCGCTATCCTTCTAACAACTTTGAATTCTGGACATCCTGAGCTTCTGTCGAAGATGACCTTGACTGGAATTTATTTTGATGGATAGCATTACTGTTGCTGGGGGATTTGCCCCTTTACTGGACGTAGTTACTTGCCATTAATCCCTGATTTTTGCTTGGATTTTACTTTGGGATTTCCAATCTACCGGGATGATTTTTGCTTATATCTCTAATTTTTGCCTGGACCGCCCTTTCGGGTTTTCAATCCACCGAGACGTTGTTTTTTTTTTATTTTTTTTATTTAGGAGAAGTATTTATTGACTACATCAACATTCGTGGGGTAGGCAAATTCCTCTCCATCCATGGTTGCAAGTCTCAAGGCGCCGCCTGAGAAAGCTTTCTTGACCACGTAGGGGCCTTCATAATTCGGAGTCCATTTGCCCCGGGAATTAGTGAGAAATGATTGTATCTTCTTGAGCACAAGGTCTCCTTTTCTAAAGACACGGGGTCGGACCTTTTTGTCAAACGTCTTCTTCATTCTTTGTTAATACAACTGACCATGGCATAGTGCCGTTATTCGATTTTCTTCTATCAGATTCAATTCATCGTGTCGACTTTGACACCATTCAGCCTCTGTTAGCTTAGCTTCCATCAATACCCGGATTGATGGGATCTCTACTTCTATGGGAAGCACTGCTTCTATGCCATATACTTGAGAGAAAGGGGTTGCCCCTGTTGAAGTGCGGATAGACGTGCGATAACTGTGAAGAGCAAAGGGTAACATCTCGTGCCAGTCTTTGTAGGTTACAACCATCTTTTGAACAATCTTCTTGATGTTCTTGTTAGCCTCTTCTACCACTCCGTTCATCTTAGGTCGGTAGGGAGATGAGTTATGGTGTTCGATTTTGAACTCAGCGCACAACTCTTTCATCATCTTGTTGTTCAAGTTGGATCCATTATCAGTAATGATCTGGCTTGGAACACCATAACGGCAGATGAGATTGTTTTTGATAAATCGAACCACCACTTGTCTGGTTACATTGGTGTAGGATGCTGCTTCGACCCACTTGGTGAAGTAGTCAATGGCTACTAGGATGAACCGATATCCGTTTGAAGCTTTGGGTTCAATCATGCCAATCATGTCGATTCCCCATATGGAAAAAGGCCATGGGGAAAAGTGAACTTTGAGATGCGTTGGCAGTACATGGATTCTGTCTGAGTATATCTGACACTTGTGACATCTCCTCATGTACTTATAGCAATTGGATTCCATTATCAACCAATAGTACCCTGCTCTCAGAATTTTTCTCGCAATCGTGTGTCCGTTGGCATGAGTGCCAAAGGATCCTTCGTGAATTTCTTTCATCAGCATGTTTGCTTCTGGTCTGTCTACGCATCAGAGCAAAACCATGTTGAAGTTTCTCTTATAAAGTGTATCACCGCTAGAAAGAAGCTGTCAGCCAATCTTCTGAGAGTCTTTCTGTTTTTTCTTAATGCCCCAGGTGGGTACTCTTGTTCCTGAAGGAACCATTTGATATCGTGATACCAAGGTTTGTCGTCTATGACTGCTTCAATCGCGAAGATGTAATCGGGCCTTTCAAGGCGCATTATGTCAATCTTAGGTATGTCGTTCCATTGACCTACACTGATCATGGAAAAGAGAGTGGCTAATGCATCAGCCATGTGATTCTCTTTACGAGGGATATGGTGAAACTCGACTTTGTTGAAGAATGGCAACAACCTTCTTGCATAGTCTTTGTAAGGAATCAATCCTGATTGGTATGTGTTCCAATCTCCTTTGATCTGATTGATAACCAGGGCTGAGTCTCCATAGACGTCCAAGTTCTTAATTCTCAAGTCGATCGCTTCTCCATAGACGTCCAAGTCCTTTGATCCTGATTGTTTGTACACTTAAACGTCAGTCTGGCGGTGAAAGGAATGTGGGTACCCTGAGGTGTTATAATGATTGCCTCAATTCCGTTTCCATAATGATTGATAGCTCCGTCAAAGATTAGTCCCCATTGGGAACCTGGTTCTGGCCCTTCACTGGGTAGCGGTTCATCGCAGTCTTTCATTTTCAAGTACATGACATCTTCGTCTGGGAAGTCAAACCCGACTGATTCTTGATCGTCAATCGGTTGATGACCAAATGATCGGCTAAAATACTTCCTTTGACGGCTTTCTGAGCATGGTACTCTATGTCGTATTCTGATAACAACATCTGCCAATGGGCTATCCTTCCCGTGAGAGCAGGTTTTTCAAAGACGTACTTGATTGGATCCATTTCAGAGATTAACCAAGTAGTGTGACGAATCATATACTGGCGAAGACATTTGGCTACCCAAGCCAGAGCACAGCAAGTTTTCTCAAGCATAGTATACAGAGTCTCGCAATCGGTAAATTTCTTGCTCAAATAGCAAATGGCAGACTCTTTCCTTTTGGTTTCGTCTTGTTGGCCAAGTACACATCCCACTGAGTCTTCCAAGACTGTTAAATAGATAATCAACGGTCTTCCCTCTATTGGAGGTGATAGAATCGATGGATTCAACAGGTATTCCTTGATACTGTCGAAGGCGGTTTGACAGTCTTCTGTCCAAACGCATTCCTGATTCTTTTTGAGTAATTTTAAGATTGGCGCGCATGTCGCGGTCATGAGGATTATAAATCTGGAAATGTAATTCAAATGTCCCAGGAATCCCCTGACTTATTTTTCAGTCTTTGGAGAAGGCATTTCTTGAATGGCCTTGACCTTGTCAGGGTCAACCTCAATTCCTTTCTGGATGACGATGAACCCTAGCAGTTTCCCTGAGCGGACACCGAACGTGCACTTGTTGGGATTCAAGTGGAGTTTGTACTTTCTCAGCCGCTCGAATAGTTTTGACAAGTGGGTCTCATGCTCCTCTTCCGTCTTAGATTTGGCAATCATGTCATCGACATACACTTCTATTTCTTTGTGTATCATGTCGTGGAACAGAGTTGTCATGGCCCGTTGATAGGTTGCCCTGGCGTTCTTCAAACCGAACGACATTACCTTGTAACAAAAGGTGCCCCATGGGGTGATGAAGGAAGTTTTTTCCATATCTTTCGGCGCCATTTTGATTTGATTATAGCCCGAGAATCCATCCATGAAGGAGAAGACTTTGAACTTTGCTGTAATCTCTACCAGCATGTCTATGTGTGGTAGGGGAAAGTCATCTTTTGGACTTGCTTTGTTCAGGTCCCTGTAGTCTACGCACATTCTGACCTTTCCGTCCTTTTTCGGAACTGGCACTATGTTAGCTAGCCATTGAGGATATTCTGATGTAGCGAGGAAACCCGCGTCGATCTGCTTTTGTACTTCCTCTTTGATTTTGATGACCATGTCTAAATGAGTCCGTCTCAACCTTTGTTTTACTGGCGGACATTCTGATCTTAACGGTAGATGATGTTCCACGATGCTGTATCCAACCCTGGTATATCCTGATAGGACCAAGCGAATACATCGGGAAACTCTTTGAGAAGCTTTATCAAACTTTCTTTGACAGTTGGACTGAGCAGTGCCCCAATCTTGACTTCCTTTCTTTCTTCCTCTGAACCCAAGTTGATCATTTCCAACGGCTCTTTGTGAGGTTTGATGGACCTTTCCTCTTATCTGAGTAATCGGGAGATCTCTTCTAGAATTTCTTCGTCATTTTCTTCTTCAGCCTCAAATACCGAGAATTCAAAGTTGGGAGAAGGCGTTGGATCGTATGTTTCAATGGGGTTTAAAACAAGCGATCTGCATGACGTGATGATTTGTTTTAGAAGGGATAGAGAGAAATGCAAGAATGTGTGCAGTGTATTTTCTGAAAAATGCTTGTTTTTATTATTTGAGTTGTTTTTAGGATTACCATTTTCTGAAAAAGCGAAAAGAGAAAATAGCAATAAATGCGGAAACTACAGAACAACGTTATTTTATTTATGATTTGTCGATTCTTGAAACTACAACCCTATAAAACAAAACTCAGTCGCTTTGGGCAAAGCAAAGAGAGACATTTATAGAAAGTGAGCCCTATCAAAACATCCGTTTCACCTGGGCAGGGTGAAAGGTTAAAACAAAGATGGCAATTACTTAGACTTATGGATGATTTTCGAAACGTTGACTGCGACCCATTGGCGGCGAACTCCTCGGTGAATCACAAAGTCGGGTACCTTCTTTCTTGGCTTGTCTTAAGAAATAACACTGATTTCTGGTGGAGCAGGATCATTGGAATCTGTCTCCCAGGCAGAGTTATCGTATGAGGATTCTTCAGCTGTATCTTGCACATTGTTTGCACTCTCAGGTGGATCTCCCCATCCAGTTGGCTGAATGTCTTCAAGCCTGATGCGAGAGCTTTCAGGAGTGGTGTACTTGACCATGAAGTCGTATTTTCCACTCGGTTGTCCTAGGGTGTCCCAAACTTCTTTGGAACTGGAGGAGTCATCTCTCTCGATGACGTTGACCTCGGGAAAGGCATAATTAAAGAACTCTTGTCCTGCAATCCTTGCAAATTCATCGTTGTATTGGATATCTTCTGAATGCCCTGAGTAATGATCCCATGATTCTGCAGGGACACAGGTATTCTTTTCAATGATGCTCAGCTAATATGCATCGTTGGGCTGACTCTCTTGCCCCAAGCCTCCTGGGTACGGCTTCCAGATAGGCAGGCCATCCATTGGGCCATAATAGTCGTGGTCAAAGTTGTCTTTCATCAGAGTGTCTTCCTCTAACGAGTTCGGTGGAGCACGGCATCCTTTCGGATCACAATCTCCATATATCATTTTGACATCTGATCTCGGTATATAACTCAGACTCTGTGCGGGATAGCAAAATGGCGTATACACCTCTTCCTGAGACATATAATTGTCCTCGTTAAGATAGGACTTCCATTCTTCATCTGTATCAGAGGAGTCACCCTCGTTGATGGTATGTACTTCTTGAGATACCGGGTGAAGGAAACCTCCACTGTGGAAGAAATCCTGAATGGCGTGAAGATTTTCATTGCTAGTAGCAGTCTGGGTATAGTTTGAGGAAAATCCAAGGCCTTTTTTGTTTTGTTGTCAGTAGGAATGACAAGCTGTCCCCATCCTTTTGCATTGTTACTTTTGATCACTTCGAGAGCATCTTTGTACGAGGAAATCGACGTTCCTCTTTTTGATTGATTGTCATTGCTCACTGAAAGTGCTTGGAACTGGGTTCCAACATCCTCTTCTGGTTCTACACAAGTGGATGACGATAAGTTACTCACGATCAAGGCTTGTTCTCTAAAGATTGTGACTAATTGGTCATTCTTGACAAACTTCAGCTTCTGGTGAAGTGTCGAGGTGACGGCCCCAGCCTCGTGTATCCAAGGTCTTCATAACAAATAGATGTATGCTGCCCGGATGTCCATGACCTGGAAAGTGACTAGGAAAGTGTTAGGACCAATAGTTATGGGAAGGTCGAATTTGCCGTTTTCCGAGATCCGTCAAATGCTTTGACGATGACCTCACTGCCTCTCATCGGAGATTCTTTAAATGATAGTTGCATTAGAGTGGACTTTGACATAACATTCAGAGACAATCCGGTGTCTACCAGTACGCTGGCTAAAGCATCGTCCTGGCAGTTGACTGTAATATTGAGCGTCATGTTATAACTTTTGCCTTCTTCTGGAAATTCCTCATCACTAAACCCCAAGTTGTTGCAGGAAGTGATGTTGGAGATGATGTTGTCGAATTGTCTTATTGTTACATCTTGTTCCACAAAGGCTTGCTCTAAGACTTTCTGTAGAGCCTCCCTGTGAGCTTCGGAACTGAGTAAAAGAGATAGTACTGAGATTTTTGAAGGAGTTTGCAACAGCTGATCAACAATGTTGTACTCACTCTTCGGGATGAGCTTCAGCATCTCATCGTTGTTCTTTGAAAGGTCGGGATCAATGGACTGACCGACTGATTGATAAGGAACTTCCGTTTGAGGTTTCTTTTCTTTGTTGGGTTCTCCAACTCCTCGATTGAAGATTCAACCGCTCCGTGTCACTCGACTGATGTCTGCAATATTCCCGACGGAGGGTAATGGAGTTTCCTTTTTATTCTCAATTGTTGTTGCACCGTATTTGTAAGGGATAACATTATCGGATTTGTACGGTACTGGTCCCGGCAGATAGATAACTACAGGAGCCTTTTGATTCTTCTGACCATCATAGCTAGCCTCGATTGGTTCGAGGTTGAGAATCCTTCCACCATCAAGAGGTATTCTTGATTCATGGAGTTGAGGGATTATGGCGCACACATCTTTGGCCACTTCTCGTTTAGGGATTAAGATAACATCTTTGCCTTGATTAGGATGATAGTCTGACATTGAATCAGAGCTTGACCATGGTTAAACCTCTTTGTGGTCCAACTGAGTTTGAAGGGCTGCTCGCACGAGGTAGCATCCTCAATTATTCTCTGAGCAAACTCTACAGCGCTCATAGTTGTGTGATGGCACCCGGCCACGTCCGCTTTGTATGCAGTGTAACCTTACTATATCTGTCTCCATTGATCGAACATTCTGATTCTGATGCCTAGTAGGGTTCCCATTAATCATACTGACTTGTAGTGTGTCTTCATCTAGATAGATCGGAAGCCACCAGTGGTTCAACAAGTGTTGTAGTGTCCTCTGAACGAGTGCACATCCTTGGTCACTCTCACGACATCCCTTACAGTTCTGATAATCGTGAGAAGTCAGAAAACTGAGTTGGACTTGCTTAGCATTTAATTCCACCAACCGGTATTCATCAAGCAAATATCAAAGATTTGAATCATATTCACTTGATAATGACTTCTACGCGGTAATCCTGAATCCATCCAAGATCCATCTGACGCTGGAGGGCCTCTTGTACAAAAGAGCATCCCTGATTGTTTACCGAGCAAATCAGACAGGAATCGTAATCGTGTTGTGGTAGATTATGATGTTGGCTTTGCCTTGAGTGCATTGCCACCAAGTTCACATTCATCGCACGGATGTCTTTGTTTTGAATGATGTCGGAATTTGTATATGTCATGTTGACCTCACGGATTCGGTGATCTTGGATCCATCTGAGATCCATCTGTTCCTGTAGAGCTGATTGCACCACAGAACATCCTTAATTGTTTTTAGAGCAGATATCGCACTGGTGATAGTTGTGAGATGGTACATGCCCGTATCCGCTCTGTTTGCAATGCATCTTGACCAAGTTGATTCCCAATGAGAGTACATCATGAATTTGATAGTTGTGTTTAAACTCTTCCCCTATCAAATTTACCGCAACTTTCTCGTGTTGAGGCAGCGGGTTCGTCTGAACATTCGAATTTGTATCCTTGAAGGATAAGACCCCGCTCCTGACAAGCTTCTGCACATCGGATTTGAAGCTGAGATAATTTTCTATGTTATGCCCTGGTCCTCCTTGATGGCAAGGGCAAGTCTGATCCGCTTTGAACCAAAAAGGCAGATTTTCCGGTACTGTAAGAGGAGACCTGGTTTGGACGTGCCCCTTGACCAGTAGTAATGGAAACAGTTCTTCGTACAACATTGGTATAGGGTCAAACCCTGGCGGTCGCGTTGTACGATTGTTGTTGTTGTTGTTGTTGTTGTATTGAGGACGAACCTATTGAAGAGGTTATTGTGTCCTTTGCTGATATTGTTGTTGATTTGGTTGGCTCTGAGCAACCTGAAGTTGATACGTTAAGACAGATGCAGGATTAATAGCAGGAGTTACAGCTGCTACTGGTTGGTACCGTCGTCTTTGCTTTCCGAGGGAGATATTATCAATATCTTGCTCTTTTTTCTTAGGGAAAGCACTACTGTATCTTTTGGTATTGCTTGATGATCCAGTGTCTTTAACAAAACGTCCTTCTCAGACTACTTCCTCAAGACGAACTCCCATGCCCACCATCTAAGTGAAGTCACTGGGCGCACTGACGACCATTCTGTCGTAGTAAAATGAGCTCAAGGTTTTTAAGAAGATCTTTGTCATCTCTTTTCCTCAAGAGGTGGACAAATCCAGGAGGCAAATTCACGCCATCTCTGAGCGTATTCCTTGAAGGTTTCCTTGTCCTTCTGTGACATGGCTCTGAGTTTATCTCTGTCCGGTGTCATGTCCAGGTTATACTTATACTGCTGAATGAAGGCTGCCCCAAGATCTCTGAAAGTGACGATCTTTGTGCGGTTTAAACCCATGTACCATTTGAGTGCGGCACCGGTTAAACTATCTTAGAAATAGTGGATCAATAGTTGTTGGTTCTCTGTCTGAGTTGACATCCTCCGAGCATACATCACCAAATGGCTTTGAGGGCAAGAGTTGCCCTTGTATTTCTCAAATTTGGGCACTTGAATTTGTGCAGAACTTTCACATTGGGGACCAAACAAAGGTCTGCGGCGTCCTTTCCAAATAGATCATGGACGCGAATGGCTTGCAGTTCTTTCTGCATCTCCAGGAATTGTTCCTGGAACTCATTCAATCTGTTGTACATACTTTTGTTTCCAGCAAAAGGTATCTGTGGAATCTGTCCTTCCGGGACAGTGTGTACCACGGGTGGTGGTATAGTCATTACGACAGTGACTCTTGGTGCTTCCCTCTCCCGAAGTTTGTAACCTTCAGGAGTTGCTGTCATGACCCTTGTATCTTCGCTTTCCCGAAGTTTGTAACCTTCAGGCCCAGCGGTTCCTGCTGCAGTTTCTGGATCTTCCATGATCGGCGGAATATATCCTTTCGGGATATAGTTGGGTGGCATGCCCCAGGGACGATCTTTAGGCATGTCATTGTGAAGCTTTCTCAGATCCTCTTTCAGAGCGTCGAGTTCTTCTCTCAACTCTCTGTTCTCTTCCTTGAGATTATCCATTTTCTTTTGTTGACTGGCCCGAGTATTGTACGAATGAGACAGTTTGACTCTAGAATCGAGACACAAACGTGAGATTAGTAGGGAAGAAGAATGAGTTATGTGAGAATGATGAATGATATGCAATGATTATATTAATATTTTTTTTATTTAATCAAAAGAAACTTCGACAATTGGATTGCAAATATCATATAGTGGGGAAACCCCGTTTTATTAAATTTAAAGATTACGAAAATGGAAATACAGTAATTTACAAAGTGCTGTAAAAGGAAAAGTCTAGACTTATGGATCCCGAGTCCTCTCTGAGGGGAGCTCAGGTGCTGGTTCTGGTGCTTTCCTTTTCTTTGATCGGGGCTCTTGAGCCGTTGTCGGGTTGTCATTCCTTTTCCAACTGAAAGGAGCGAGCAAATTCCTTTGGTCATCTTGATTTTCTACAACATGTTGCTCTAAAATCTCGATCAGAGCGTCTTTTTCTTTTAACAATTGCTGTATTTTGTTACACTCCACATTGAAAATACGGTACTTGTTCTTCCAAGACTTCTTCTCCTGTTGAACTTTTTTTAGAGTAACCTGAAGCTTTTCCGTATCGGACATAAAATAAAGGACAGATTCCTTTAACGGAAGAACTCCTTGACGAGGGTAAGGCATCCTCAGTTTGAGAGCTCTAGTTTGCACCCAGTGGAGATAAGGTTCCACAGAGACACAGTCCGGTTTTCCTAAAGACTCTCTTCCTTTCCTATGAACATGTTTCCAGGCATGCACTATTTCTGTTTTTAGTGCCCTGTCACTTTCTCCTTCCTTGAAGAAAAGACCTTCCAGATGAACATTATGCGGGACATGTCTCATCGGGTATCCGAATTGACGACGAACTAAAACTGGATGATAATTGATTCCTCCTTTAGTTCCTATGAGGGGTACATTAGGGAAGTTTCCACAACGGTCAATAATTCTTAGCCCGTCATAGATCCGATTGTACCAATCGATGTCAGAGTTGGTAAGAGACATGATTCTACGTGACCAACGTAAAGTATTCTTATGATCACAAAATGCAGCAGACTTGGGTAAATGGGAAGTGAACCATTTGTATAGTAGGGGTATACAACATGTGATCATTCCTCCGCTGTACAAATTCCTTAAGTGTACAGAATGATAAGCATCTACGAGCAAGGTTGGTACAGGGTTTCCAATTAGAAAAATATTAATAGCATTGACCTTAATGAAGTCATCAATGTTGGGAAATAGAAATAACCCGTAGGTGAGCAGAACAAATACGCTCTCGAAAGCAGTCACGTTCCCTATACTAGCAAAGTACAAAGCCTTATTTATCAAAAACTTGGCTGGTAAACGTTGGATTCCACCCTTAATGGTCATGTGAGTCCTGACTTCTGACTCGTCCAAATAGATTGCTCTTGCAATGGTCTGGTCCATTGGAATTTCTTTCAGTCCAGAAAAGGGAGTTTGGTCAGTAATGGGTAAATCAGTCAGGTGAGAGTACTCCTCTAGTGTTGGTGCCAGTTGATAATTCGGTAACGTAAAAAAATGATAGACTGGATCGTAGAATTGGATTAAAGTAGACAGCATTCCTTTAATTAAATGGACCCTTAATAGAGACAGCAGTCCTCCATACTTTTCTTTGAAAGCATCAGGGTTGCTGATCATCCTTGCCAGCCCTCTCAAATCCTTTAGTTTTGGAACCTTGAAGGTGTACTTGTGAGTCTTCCTTCTACCGAAATCCATAACACGATCTTTATTCTCTTTGAAATTAGCAATCATTGTCTTAGTTTAATTTGAAAAAGAGAGACTATAAGAGAAAATATTTCTTTGTTTAAAGTTTTTTAATGAAATGAATGCATGAATGCGGCACACAAAAACACAGAAAAAACACGGGGTCAAAGGTTCGGTGTCATGAAGTCATGGCTCTACCCATCCCCAAAGGTTATACTGGTGATTTTTTGTACCTGTCCTCACAATCATTGACCCCCCTGGGATAACAACAGTAGGCTGGTTCACCCGAGCGAGCTGATGTATCTTAGAGTAATCTCAAATGAGGGTAGTATCGCGTGACAACTATTTCCGATAGCTTCCGCACTACAAAATAGTAACATGGTCTCAGCCTACTAAATCCTCAGTTTCTCGGACACCACAATCGAATAATCTGCTTTCAAAAACCGAAGTCGTATAGGCATTGAATCCGCAAAGGGTATCTCCACTGATTCGATGGTCTACCGGGACCTCTTATTTGGGAGTCACTCCCTGTAAGATTACCCGTCTAATTCCATCACTTATCTTAGGTGTCACTTAAACTTTCCAGATGCGGCATCACCCACAGTCCCATTGGCAAGAAAATAAACATGGATATCAATTAGGAAAAGCGATATATATATATATATATATATATATATATATATATATATATATATATATATATATATATATATATTCATTCCTAAAACTAACATCCATGACTTCTTAGCACCACTCATAAGGTCGGATTCAACTTGTTCTTCTGTCACAATTTACCACAAGACCGACGTGCTTGTATTGTCGGTATGTAAACCTTAACCGAATTCCTACTTTTGTAATATTTATGCTTACCCGACTTACTTGTTTCATATATATATATATATATATATATGAGCTAGGCGTAGAGGAGAGAGGTTGCTAAAAGTGGTGTGATAGTTGGGATGTTTAGTTTTCCCTTGATGTCAGTATGCTCTTAATTTAATAAAATAATTGATATTATACTAAAACCGAAATAAAGCTTAAAGTACAAGAAACAAAATCGTATAGCAGAGACATTCATAGTCTCCCCTTTAATCTATCAGAGACATGCAAGTTCATTATGATCCGAAGGTAAGAAAATACTCATCTCATCATTGAGTTTGAACCAATATCTTTCTATATAACATCCTGTAACACCCCAAAATTTGCTTCATCTTTTCTTAACCTTTTTGGCTTATGTTTAATTTCATTTGCATCATCATTTGTGCATAGCATTGTTTCTAAACATGGGATCAAGGTATCTTTATTGACTCTCAAGAAGAGGGTATCATTCTCAAGGCTAAGGCAAGAGATTGACCTCAGTCTTATTATATTTTTAAGCTACAAAGGTTTTCATACAACTCAAGTTATCTCAACAAGATCACAAGATCATCTGGTGATTAGGGCTTCAAGGTTATGCAGTTGATCAAGCTCCTATTGGCTATGAGGCTAGGGTTTTGATCAGAGGCCTCTTATGATTGATTCTTAGAGCAAATCTTGTTTCCTTGGGTCATTATACTTCACAAATCATCACATGAGCCTCAGCCAGTGGAAAGAAGATTAGGTTTTCATCAGGTCAAGAAAGTCAATTATGGCCTCACAAAGTCAAACTCTTGGATTTTGAGGTCAATCATAGGCATTTCATCGCATCCTAAGTGTTATTATGTGTTTGGATCAAGGAGAATCACAAAATCAAGAGAAATTGCCAAATTAGGGTTTCTTATAATTTTCCTAAGTGTAAAATTCCTCACTTTGTGCATGGGTTCCAAGGCCAAGTTTCTTCATGATCCAAACCTCATTTCAAAATCTTGTCAACATGAAAGTTGTAGATCTTGTTCCAAGCTTTCTTTTGATGTAAAGAAATCCTCCATTGGATTTATACATCTCAAGTTATGGTTTTTCAAAATTAGGGTTTCAAAGATGACAAATTTGGTAACTTACTGAATTTTTTCTAAGTGTTTTTGATTCACTTCATGCAATCAACTTCCAAGGCAACTTTCACATAGTTCCAAGCTCTTTCTCAAGATACAATCAACATGAGATTTGTTCTTTATCATTCAAGCTTTCCAATGAGCTCAATAACTCATCATTTGAACTTCTAAAACTCAAGTTATGGTACTCCTAAGTCATGGTCTCAAAATTCCATTTTTAGTAAGTATTATGAACTAGTTTTGAACAATTCATTCAAGGCCAAGTTTCATGACTTTTTAGGCTTCAATTCAAGTTGCTCCTAACATGAAAGTTGTTCCTTATGACCTTACCTCCATCTTGAACCCAAGCTTCACTTCATTTGATGGTAAATTCTTCAAGTTATGGCATTATGAAAGAACATGCATGGCTATGTGACATGAATATGGTTCCTTGATTTTTAAGTCACAACTTCTGATTTTTCTTGCCTCTAATTTCTTGTACTACACTATCATCATCATATTGCATCATCATTCTTTTACCTAAAGTGAGCAAACCATGTACTACACATATCCGCTAAATTTAAATTTTCATGCCAAAGTTGGAAATCACAAACTCACTTCACAAACTAATTCCTAATGGTACCAACCCTTTATTATTCTCGTCCAACCCTCAATTATGCTTACGGACTACCTAAAATAACACAAAGATCATGATAAGCCCATATGCATCATTTCTCACTCATTTTTGTCAAAACTTCAAACAATCCAATTCTTTCCATTTGGGATTCAAAAAACTCCCTAATCCATCTTATATAAACTCAACACAAACCCTAAAGAGAGTAGATACTTCATTTGCTGCAGAGAGAGCTCAAATCATCTTAAGATCATTCAAGTTTCTCTCTCTTCGAGTTTGCCATTTCCTTGAAGATTTCGCTATCCTCTTGCTCTATTCTTACTCACTGCAGCTCAAGGAGTCTGGTGGAAGCTCGCATTTGAAGTTTAAGCACGGTTTGAAGGACCATCGGATTTTCTCCGTTAGGTAATCCTCATCACCTTGAATCTCTCATTGTAGGCAAGTATTTAAGTTCATACTTGTGCAACTGAAGTCCTCCGGCGATGGAGGCAATGTTTGCAATAATTGTCTCAATATGGATGTTTCAGTTTGATGTTTGAAATTTCGTGGCCAATTTTAGCAATGTTAGAGACACCTTTTTGAAAAACTAAGCACATATTCTTGTTCTCCATGAATGTTCCTTCAAGAATATGTGTGGTTTATTGATTTTTATTGTGTTTGGTCTGCAAATCTGGTGGGTCCTCCCGGAGAAGACAACTGGAGCCCTAGCTCCGGCGTCTGTGTGGCAAGCATGATGTGGCTCAGCTGACTAGTTGACCTGCTGATTTGGCGCGTGTGTGGCTGTTGACGAGGATAAGTGGAACGCTGCGTTTCACTTTGAGTCTTTTGTATTTTTCTATTCAGACTTGGTACGTGGGTTAGGCCCTGGTATTTTTGGCTATTGGCACACTCTTGCTAAGCCCATCTGCGCGCTTATAACATCACCCTAGTTTTTTCCTGTTTTTCTAGTGCACCCCTCTTGCATCCTTTTTCTTTTTATTTTCTTTTTCTTTCTTTTTGTGTTTTAATTTTTATTTTATTATTTCTAAACATGATAAAATTTTATAAAAATATTTTCTAAACACTTTGATGTCTTATTTAATTTTTTATAATTTTTATTTTCATTTTTCTTTTATTTTTAATATTTTTAATTGAATTTTCAATTCAATGTGTTTCTATTTACGTGACTTTTGAATTAGGGTTTTGTTTATGCCTATTTGAATCCAATTTTGAGCCACTCTTTTCACCCTGTTTAGGCACACTCATGAGGACACTTTGTATACCATTGTGGTGCTTTGATAATGAATTTATGATTATGATCCATGTGTTTATTTTGAGCCCTTGATGCATGCTTGATACTTGAATTATGCTTGCCTAATTGATTTGATTTGATGGTGCAATTATGCAATTCATTTTGGGATCTATTGATCTTTGATTCTTATTTGAAATGGTATGAGGTAAAGCCTTTTAGTTCACTTTGGTTGGTTTTTTTTTCATATTTTATTTTGATACTTCAAAGTGACATTGTTTTGACTTGTGTAAGCATGACGCTTGACCTAGTTTGGAATCTTCTTGATTACTTGTGTTTGAGTGATGCTTAAGATGCTTTAATGAGATGATTAATCACTTCCTTGACATGTTGTGATGCTTTATTTTGTGATCAATTTCCTCCTTTACTTTCCATGTTTTGCTCATTGCCTTTTGAGGTTGATTTTAATTGAGAAATACATGATTGTTTGTACCTTTGGACATTATGCTTATAGATCTTCTTTGACATCTTGTTACTTGTGTCTATTGCTTACTCTTATAAAAACTACTGCCCATCTTGGTCACACGCCTTCACAATCCTTGTTTGTCTTTTGAAGCATGACTTGCATGTACTTAATTGTTGAAAAATGTTTGGATGTTGTTGAGATGCATACCTTGGATTCTTTTGCTCCTTCTTTGATCATTAACTTGAGTTGGATGTGATATGATGTATATACTGCCCTACCTTGGTTCTTACCTTGTTTGACTTCATTTAACTTTGTTTTTTAATTAATAATACTTCTTGGATGATCTTAAGTCATTTGTGTGTGCATTGGTGAATTGCTTTGCCTAATTGCTTTGACTTATAATCTTTGAACATGATCTCTTTCATATGAGGTGTGTGTACATTCTTGTTACCTTAACTTGAAGTTGATACTTGCCTTGTGTGAACTTAATGCTTGCATTATTTGATTCTTATGCCTAATTGATTGAACCTCATTGTTTGGTTACTTGATGTTGCATCCCTTACTTCATCTTTGATTCTTCTTTCTTCTCCTTTCTTTGAGTCTTTGAGTCTTGTTTGCATGGGTTGTGTTTACATGTTGCGATTGAATTGTATAATGTTTACATGTGTTTATTCATATGCTCCCTTAGGGATCCTAGTTTGAAATTAATTTTTGATTAGGTTCAAATTAGGATAGACATTAGGCATTCAATCCTTTGCATGACAACATTAGGGTAGTCCCTTTTTGAACCTCAACCTTAGGTCCATCATTTTTATGACAACATTAAGTAGATTTCCCTTTTCATCCTCAACTATAGGGCCATATTGCATGACAACATCTAGGTGAGCTTCCTCCAGAGTTTATTTTTCCCTTTGAGTATTCTTTCTCTTCTTAAAACAAAATCAAAATAGTTAATAAATATGATGTGCATTGTGCGCTACGAGCCTTAAGCACATGGGAAAAGATGAGCGGATGCATTTCTAACCTCATCTTAGGGTACTTTGTGCGCGAGACGTTTGGATCATTAGCGTGAAGTACTTGATCCTATGTCATAGACTTTAGTGCGATGCACATTTCAAACAAAGTTAACCCACTTCTATTAAAACTCACAAACCAAATGAAAATCATTTTATCCTTCGGGATTGGCAGCAAATCATTTTCAGAAAGGAGTGCGTTATTTCCGTTCTACCTCAAATAGGCATCGACCTTAACTGCTGGAATGCAAATTAACGTCACTCATAAAAAACACTTAACCAAGCTGTGGTTGTACCCATGAACTACGGATGCTCTGATTTCCTATTTCTCGTCCGAATGAGGATACGTAAGTACAAGACGGCGAAGTCTTGGCGAGCAACCTTCCTCCCATCTACATGTAGTCCTCCAAACTACGTTAACTCTGACTTTCCCATTGCACGAGGGAATAGATAGGCATATGACGACGAAGTCCTATCGAGTCTCCTTTTTTCCTTCTCGTTTCCGTTTAGCAGTAGGTTTTAGATAACACACCCTTTGATTAGACAACAAGCGCAGATCCCGTTGAGTACAACGGACGCGAGGGGGTGCTCATACCTTCCTCTCGCGTAATCGACTCCCGAACCTAGGACTTGGTTGCGATGACCATGTCTTTTCCCTTTTGAGGTTTCTTCGATCGTTTCCTTTCCCCTGTTGGGATAAATTACGTTCGGTGGTGACTCTATTTTCTCCGCCGGTTGTTTTTTGCGTTGCGACAGTTGGCGACTCTGCTAGGGACTCTGGTTCCCTATGCAAGTCAATCCTAGAGCTTGTCTGTTTCTATTCATTGGGTGTTTATATTTGTGCTTTTATGTACATTATTTGTTGTATTTTACCTGCATTACTTGCATTAGATTATTGTTATCATATTGTTCTACTGCTGTTGTGTTGTTGGGTGGGATTATTCTACGTGAGATAAGCCCATTACTCAGGCTTGAGTACACACATAGGATTAGAGTGGGCTCTTGTTGATATGTTTGGCATTTGATACGTATTGTTGGCTTGAGTTCGCATCTAGATGAGGTTTTTCTTGTGGATACTCTGAACTGCATATTTTTGTAGTAACCAGGGTGGTCTGATAGGAGCTTATGACTCTGGAGACCATTCATGGGAAATCAGTTGAGGCCTCCTTGATTGATGATGATGCCAAACCAGAAATGGTGAACATATCATCATTTCTCAACCTGAGAGTCCATGATACTGAGGACCTGCTAGGATGGCAGGCCCAAGACTAGAACCCACATGTGAGAGGGAATGGGTTTTTGCAGGAAACCTTGACTTTTAACCCACCCGGATTTCTGGTTATCTTATCAGTGTGAACTTATGAACGTGATATTCTGGTTATCTCAGTATTCTGGCATTCTGGTTTCTTGTCAGAGCATAATTTTGGTATTATTCAGTCAGCAGCACAACAGTTTTTCAGAACATATGGAAGCCTTGATCCCATGTTTGCATTTGCATAATATCATATCTGCATTTTAATATTCATGTTTGTTTATTTCCAGGGTTTTCATCTTATCTTTGATTCCATTGACAAGCTCTTCATAGATGGGTACTGGTAGGAAGGACACCATCATCTACAAGTTTTAATCGCCAGATTTGAGTCCAATCCACAGCCTGATTGCCAAAACTACTAAAAGTAATCTGGAAACTTTCAGAGAAGATCATGGGAAGATTCTTAGCATGCTTCATACTATTACAAAATATGAGAGAGGGGTTATACACATGTTGCTACAGTTCTACGATCCTGCTCTGAGGTGTTTCACGTTCAGGAATTATCAGTTGGCTCCTACTCTAGAGGAATTTTCACTCATTTTGGATATTTTGGTCAAAGATCAGGTACCCTTACATGAATCTATGGAATTTCAAGATCCGGAAGTTATTGTCGATGCTCTTTATTTGAGCACATCTGTGGTGAAGGGTAATCTGAAATCCAAGGGAGGTTTATCTAGTTTTCTTCTGGGTTCTTTGGTGAGTCAAACTATGGTATATGTTGAGGCCTGTAGTTGGACTACTTTCAATGCCATCCTTGCTTTGTGTATCTATGGGATTGGTCTCTTGCCTAATGTGCCGGGTTTCGTAGATATGAACGCCATTTGGATTTTTATGACAAAAAATTTCGTGCCAACACTCCTTGGTGTGTATCACTCAGTGCACTCAAGGAATTATAGGAAGAAAGGTGGACTTCTTTTTTGTTGTGCTCCTCTTCTCTGCAACTGGTTCATGAGTCATCTCCTGCATGATGGCGCTTTTGTTGATACTAAAGACTCCTTGAATTGGGCAGAGAGGGTAATGGGCCTTGTCGCTAAGGATATCCAATGGTTTGAGAGAAGACTGATGGGATCGGAGATGATTTATAGTTGTGGGGTGTTTCCCAATGTCCCTCTCATGGGGATAAAGGGAGGAATCAACTACAATCCATCCCTTGCTAGGAGACAGTTGGGGCATGCATTGAGGGATCCCCCAACAGATGAAGAAGTGAAGGAATCTTTGTTTTACAGTGAGACTAACAATCCTGAAGCCATGAAGAGAGTTGTGAAAGCTTGGGGCACTATTCATAGGAGAGGAAAGTTGTTCCTAGGCAAAAGTGATTGAAAAGCTTATCCCCCTTATTTGCAATGGGTGCAAAATAGAGTTGAAGTCGTTCAGTTGCCTTTTCTAGTAAATACTCTTCTGTATCCGTTGGCCATTGAACAACCTACTATGGTGAAGGTTGAGAAGTATAACAAACTCTGGGCAGAAAAGGAAGAACTTCGTAAGGAGAATGAAGAACTGAAGAGGGAGGTCTATCAGATGGGGCATGATAAGAGCGAAGTAGTCTATGTAGCCAAAGTGAAGACAAATATATTGGCCAAAAGAGAGAAAGAATTAGCAGAGGAGGTAAAGAACAGGGAGCAGGTAGGTCAAGATCTGAGAAGTGCCAACAGTTTACTCCAACTGAGGAAGAAGGATTTAGAAAGAGCCCGTCTTGAGATCTCTAAGTTCAAAAACCAATGGAATGCCATGGTGACTGCTCACAAAATGAAAGAAGATGAACTTTGAGACCGGATTGAAAAGCTGAATCTACGACTCAGAGACAAAGAAAAAGAAGTTAGCGAAGAATCATCTCACAGGTGCAGAAGTGAGAAGCAGCTTAAAGAGACATTGTCAGCCCTCGAGGAGCTCAAGATTCAAGCAGAGGTAAAGAATCCTAAACTTGAGGATGCTTTCGGTGAAGATGCTTGGGAGTTGCGGTGTCGATACCTAGAGGGGATCATGCACAGACGTGATGTTCTCATTCAGGAGTTGATCCAAAGACCGAAGCATCCGGACACCAAGAAGTTATTCAAGGAGATTCAAGACTGGTGCAAGGAGCGTAATGGCTGGGGAAGGTTGTCTCTGGTGGATATTGACGATATGTCTTAGTGGCTTTTCTTCTTTTATATCTGATCACCGTCAGTCTTATTGGATGGGATCATTGACTCTTGTATTTGACTATTTTTTTTCTTCCGTATGGGTTGTATATGTTGACTTGTTGTTATTCTCTTATTCGGTAATCCATGAGCAGCTTTTATCGGTGTTCCATCCATCTCTGGTATTTAATTATTATTATAAGACTGGAATCAAGGAGGATATCACCCTGTAAATATTCGAGCATGACATTTTCATTTCATATTCATGTGTATAACAGGTGTTCCTGACTGGCTTTTTCTTATCTCTGTCGAGTTTTCTTTAGAAGGATTACGGACTCTAACATTCACAGATACTGTATGAGATGAAACCAAAGGCGAGTGATGGAACAAATCCAAGCTGAACTTTTGGAGGTACAGAATCGCATAACTCAATGCATGGAAATAATTCAGAACATGGCCCAAGGACAAGAACAACTGAGAACTTTAGTCCAACCACTCATAGAGACTACTCGAGTTGATGAAAATGGTGTGGTCCATCCTGGTGGTGCTGGTGTTATTCCTCCGGACGGAGGTGTTGTTGGTGGCGCCAATCCTTCAGGCGGAGTTGGTGCCGATTTTATTATCCCTTCGGGCGAAGGTGCTAGGGTTTTCATTCCTCTGGGGGGGAGGCATTGCAGGTGGAGTTCCTAGTGTAAGGGGTATGGGTGGAGGAGGAAGTGTCTATGCTATCCATGGTGCTGGTGGCACTCATAACCATCAATAGGAAGAGGATCATCAGGAAAATGCATTCTCTATGCATGACCTGGATGCTGGTCTCCCGTCTGAGGCGGATAAGAAATTTAAGATGATTAAAGAAAAAAATGTGTGCTTATGAGAACCAAAATGCTTTTGGTCTTGACATGACTGATCTCGGGCTGGTACCCGGACTTTGATAAGTACAAGGAGATGACCTATCCCAAGACTCACATCCGAGCTTACTACCAGAAGATGTATGCGTATTCAGATGATGAAAAACTCCTTATGCACTATTTCCAGGACATCCTGGCTGGGGCTTCCCAGGAGTGGTATATGGGATTAGAGAGGACCCACATTAGAAGCTGGAGGGACTTGGAGGAAGCTTTCATCAAACATTATCAGTATAACAGTGGAATGGCTCCCAACAGAACGCAGTTACAAAATCTTACTCAGAGGGGGAACGAAAGTTTCAAGGAATGTGCCCAGAGGTGGCGTGAATTGGCAGCGAGAGTTCAACCTCTGATGATGGAGCGAGAACTCATTGATATGTTCATGGGCACGCTTCAGGGGCCTTATTTTGAGAAACTGGTTAGGTGTCTATCAACTGGGTTTTTAGATCTTGTTTTGGCAGGGGAAAGAGTAGAGAGTGGAATCAAGGCTGGAAAGATCCCAAGTGGTAATGGTTCCTCGTCTGGAGGAGGTAAAAAGGCGTATGAAGGGAATCCCAAGAAAAGGGAAGGGGATACCAATTCTATTTCTTCTTATCGGGGTAAAGGCAGGAGCAAACAGAATTATACACAACAGGTTCCTACTGTAGCCATCCCAGCTGCACCTCAGCAACAGAATAATGCTCCTCGCCAATACCAAAATAGACCAAAGATGAACAGGCACTTCGAGACTCCACCAATGTCATATTCTCAAGTACTACAACACTGTTACAATTACAATTGGTCCAGAGAAGAACTTTAGCTCCTCCTACTGGTAATCCACCACCAGGTTACGACGCTAATGCCCACTGCGGATTCCATTCAGGGGCACCAGGGCACCATATTGATAATTGCAAGGCATTCAAGAATAAAGTACAGGATTTGCTTGATTCCAAAGCTATTGATTTCACTAATGGAGAGCTAAACGTGATATAGAACCCTATACCACAACATGGCGCGACAAGGGTTAATGCAGTTGAAGGTGGAGAAAAGTTGAATCTGGTATCTGATGTTAATGAGTTGAAGACTTCTTTGTTGTTTGTCATGGAGCGTTCGTTGAAGGGAGGCGTGTTTCCAGGATGCGCAAGTGATTGTCAGGGTTGTGTATCACGACCAGAGGGTTGTGACTTGCTAAAGGAGGGTATAGAGAGATTGATTGATGATAGACAACTACAATTTGACAGAACTAGTGTTGTGAAATAGGTTAATGATGATGACAAGGATGTTGCAACAATCTCAATTCTGTACAGGACCATTCATATTGCGGCGCCAGTGCGACAAGCACCTGTCGTCATACTACACCAGGGCCGACACCGTATGAGAATACCAAAGCAATTTTGTGGAACTACGGAGCATCGGTATTTTGTAATGGGCAGAAATAAGAGTTTGTGGGTTCTTCAGATACAGATCGAATGCTGAAAATATTGTTAGAGCCGGTGGTATTACACGCAATGGTAGGGTATTCTCACCGTTAGATGATATTGTTGACAGTTCTGATAACGACAAGGGTAAACCAGCTGTGGAAGATTCCACGCAGAAACAGGCTTGCGATGCTTCCTTTTTAAAGGATGTAGAGGAATCATGAGATTGATTCAGAAAAGTGATTATAAGATCGTTGATCAACTGAATCAGATGTCGTCCAGAATTTCCATTATATCATTGTTAATATGTTCAGAAGCGCATAGAAATGCGTTGTTGAAGGTATTGAATGCTGCTTATGTGCCACAGGAAATTTTCGTGAATCAGCTTGAAGGAGTGGTAGCACATGTTAATGCTGGAAATGGTTTAGGATTCACTGATTTAGATCTAACTCCAGCTGGGAGGAATCACAATAATTCCCTGCATATCTCTATGGAATGCAGGGGCTCTTCGATGTCTTGTGTCTTAGTGGATACTGGGTCCTCGCTGAATGTTCTGCCGTAAAAGGTCCTTATGAAACTTGATACGCAGAGATTGATTTGTAGGCCAAGTGATTTGGTAGTGCGAGCTTTTGATGGGTCAAAAAGATCTGTGTTTCGAAAAGTGGTTATGGCCATTAAGGTTGGACCGAAAATTTTTTATACAACTTTTTACATCATAGACATCCAACCGACCTATAGTTGTCTATTAGGCCGTCCTTGGATTCAGTGATGTCTACCTTGCATCAAAAGCTTAAATATATGGTTGAAAGAAAGGTGGTTACGGTGTGTGGAGAAGAAGACATCATGGTCAGTCACTTGTCAACGTTTAAGTATGTTGAGGTTGATGGGGAGATCCATGAAACCCTTTGTCAGGCCTTCGAAGCAGTTTAAATTCAGAAAGAGCCTCCCGTGGAGGATAAAGGGCCTGAGGTTTTAATGTCTTCACTGAAAGAGGCACGTGCTGTGGTTGAGGCTGACAGTTCTTAAAGGTGGGGCCAAGTTCTCGAGGTACCTATAAAGCAAGATAAGTATGGGTTGGGATACAACCCACCACAGGCTCCTCCAAGATACAGAGGTCCCGTCAGATTTACAAGTGCTGAGGTTATATTTGCTAGAATCCATGCAATAGGGGATGATGAAGTCGATAGCGACTGTGACATGGATAGATGGATCCGCCCCTGCGTTCCAGGCCAAGAATTGCGCAACTGGTCTTCTTAGGAAGTCATCCTGGTCACTCATGAAGAGTAATTTTTCTTGTTTTTGCATATGTTAAGTCCTACGTTCTTCCCAAGACGTAGTGACTCATTTTGTAGGGCCACATGTTTTCATTTCAATGTTATCATAAATAAAAGGACGTTTTGCATTCAAATGTTTCGCTCCCTATTTTTCATTTTTTACTTTTACATCTATTAAAAAAGAAAAATGGCAATGTGTTTTTGTTTTGTTCATTTATGCATTCTTAATAAGACATTAAAATCACTCATGCAAAATCAAAGAAGAGATTCAGAAACAGTTAGATGCCGGAATTCTTGATGTGACTAGTTATCCTCCGTGGGTTGCTAATATTGTTCCTGTACCTAAAAAGGATGGAAAGGTCAAGATGTGCGTCGACTACCATGATTTAAATAGAGCAAGCCCAAAAGATGACTTCTTGCTCCCCCACATTGATGTGTTAGTGGACAATACTGCTAAATATTATGTGTTTTCCTTCTTGGATGGCTTCTTTGGGTATAACCAAATCAAAATGGCCCCAGAAGACATGGAGAAAACAACTTTCATAACACCGTGGAGGACTTTCTGTTATAAGGTAATGCCCTTTGGATTGAAAAATGTTGGGGTAATCTATCAACGGGCAATGGTGACTCTCTTTCATGAAATGATTCACAAAGAGATTGAGGTCTATGTTGATGACATGATTGCGAAGTCCCAAATAGAGGAGGGGCGTCTGGTGAGTCTTCAGAAATTGTTTGAAAGGTTGAGAAAATTCAAGCTGAAGTTGAATCCTAATAAGTGCACATTCGGGGTGAGGTTTGTGAAACTGTTGGGTTTCATTGTTAGTGAAAGGGGTATCGAGGTAGATCATGCTAAGATAAAAGCAATACAAGAGATGCCTGAGCCGAGAACAGAAAAAGAGGTTCATGGTTTCTTGGGGAGGTTGAACTACATAGCTAGATTCATCTCTCATCTTACAGCCACATGTGAGCTAATATTCAAATTGTTGAGAAAAGATCAAGCGGTCAGGTGGAATGAAAATTGTCAAAAAGCGTTTGAAAAGATAAATGAATATTTGCAGGAACCTCCGATCCTCATGCCTCTGGTAGAAGGAAGACCATTGATTATGTATCTTACGGTTCTTGAGAATTCAACGGGGTGTGTACTCGGTCAACACGACGAGACAGGTAGAAAAGAGCATGCCATCTACTACTTGAGTAAGAAATTTACTGATTGGGAGTCGAGGTACTCAATGCTGGAAAAGACATGTCGTGCACTCGCTTGGGCAGCCAAGTGTTTGAGGCAGTATATGTTAAACCACACGACCTTGTTGGTATCAAAGATGGATCCGATAAAATACGTGTTTGAAAGGCAATCACTCACTGCAAGGATTTCCCGTTGGCAGATGGTTTTGACAGAATACGATATTAAATATGTTTCCCAGAAGGCCATCAAGGGAAGTGTTTTGTCAGAATATCTCTGTAGCGAGCGATTTTTGTCGGTGACGCGACCACCTTATCGCTGGTTTTGGGTTTTCTCCCCATAATGAGGAGGGGGTGCTACTTTCTGATTTCTTATTTATCCCGTGAAGCTGGAAAGGAAAGGGAAGCTATCTAAAACTAACCTTGCACTCAATTTTTAACTGAACAAACGCTTTAAAGAGACTGGGGGTCCGGGGTCAGGTTATACAATGGGGAGTTGTCAATTACCCATCCTATATGTGGTTATCCACAGAATGTTAGCTTTAGGTTTCACTTTATGCTTGATGGTGTTTATCTGTTAATGGGTTGGGAAAGTTTCTTGGGAAATATGAGTAAGTGAGTGAGTTTTTGTTGATGTTCGGGTGTTTTTGGTAAGCTACTAGACCTTAGTTTTGATTGATATAAAGGTACTGGACCTAGAGTTTTTGATTAGTATGCTCGCTAAGATTTCGCAATCTTATGCCTACGTATTACCGTTTAAATGAAACAGGGAAATCAGAGCAATCGTAGTTCCTCCTATTCTATGGGAGGAAAAGATATTTGGTGTCTTGTTCAAAGCCCAAGATTGAAGCTAAAAGGTTGAGTATTTGTGTGTTGTTCAAAGCCCAAGATTGAAGCTAAAAGGTTTAACTGAGAGAGAACTTGTCATCTCTAAAGAGGGAGTGGACTTCCTTTGAGGGGATTGTTGATTTTTGTGTGCCTTGATCAAAGCCCAAGGTTGAAGCTAAGAGGTTGATTGACTTCACTTGGGAAGTCTTTATATAAGGCCTAAGAGTAGGCGGAAAGAGATTCGGCTCTTTGGGGATGTCATTATACAAAGCCTAAGAGGAGGCTGGAAGCTTGACTTTTCGGGGAAAATGTTTTGTCTGTCTTGTACAAAGCCCAAGATTGAGGCCAAAACGGATTTTGACTCCATCAGGGAGGATTTGTATGTGTCCTGTAGAAAGCCCAAGATTAAGGCTAGAATAAAACTGACTATGTGGGAAAGAAATCTTTATCTGTCTTGTACAAAGTCCAAAATTGAGGCTGAAATGAGTTTGACTCTATTGGAGAGTATTATCTGCCTGGTACAAAGCCCAAGATTGAGGTTGAAAAGGAAAAGATTGACTCTGCTTAGGGATATCATCCCTCAAAGCCTAAAAGTAGGCAGAGAGGAATTGACTAAGTTGGGGAAGATATTGGCCCAAGCTTAAGAGAAGGTTATGAAGATTTATGTCTTGTACAAAGCCCAAGATTGAGGCTAAAAAAGGGTTTGACTCAACAAGAGAGTGCTTTTATCTATCCTGTACGAAGCCCAGGATTGTGGCTGAACAAGCGGGAGAAATCATTATACAAAGCCTAAGAGGAGGCTAACTTCTCCTAGGGGAAATCTTTATACCAGGCCTAAAAGGAGGCTGGAAAAAGATTGACTCAACAAGAGAGTCTTTTTATCTGTCTTGTACAAAGCCCAAGATTGAGGCTAAATGGGTTAACTCAACAAGAGAGTCTGGAGAGTGATTGACTCAACAAGAGAGTCTGAAAGTTGATTGATTCAACACGAGAGTCTAAAAAGGTGCTTGAATCAACAAGAAAGTCTGAAAAGGTTGGCTCCGCTGGGGAGAATCATTGTACAAAGCCCAAAAGTAGGCTGGCTTCGCTGAGGAAGGATCATTATACAAAGCCTAAGAGGAGGCTATCTTTCTGCTGGGGATTATTGAGATCCCTAGGCAGGTCCAAGTGGGGAATCAAATCTTGCTGAGGGTTCCAGAGGAGTTGAGATATCAGATGCCTTGAGGACCTAATTTGGGATAGTGTTATACTGATGATAAACTGACCTTGGTTTGGGGATTTTTAGAAGAGAGACTGGGTTTTAGAACCCAAGGGTTTTATCTCCACAGGAGATTGATCTAGAATGGCTGGGGCTTCTCCTATGTTTGTAAGGAACTTGAGAATGTCTTTGAGACTCAAGAGGGGATTTAGACTGTCCAAGTCTACTGGTGTGGAAAAGTTTTATCTTTTGTATGATGCCCAAGAGGAGGCAGGTATTTTAAGGGATGAGAATCAACCCTAAATTGGTTTGATGTTTTGACACTGGAAAGACTGCTCTAGAAAAGGATGACTAAGTTCTATCTTATACCTTTAAGAGGTCTTCAGGGTCCTTGTATTAAGCCCAAGAGAAGGCATGAGAACTTCTAAGAAGCCGAAGGGTCCTTGTACAAAGCCCAAGAGGAGGCGAGAATGCTTTTAGGAAGCCCATGGGTCTCAAACCAAGAAAAGTTCAAGAAATGCTATTCACCGAGAATAGATCATTTAGTGAAAGTTCGGAGGTTTGAAGAAACTAAAGAGATGCTATTCACCAAGAATAGATCAACTCTGGGGAGTAGAATTTCTTTGACAATTTCTAATGGTGACAGCCTAAGAAAAGGTTCACGAAGAATACTACCTTTCTCGTTGTTCCATATTGATTAAGCCCAAGAGAAGGCAAGACTGTATCTGGAAATCCTATGGGGATCTAGTTTTGACCGTATTTAAAGAGTGACCAACATGGCTTTACCTAGTTCTAGACCTAGTTGTCAGGGAAAACTCTAAATAACTATACTAGTATATATACAGTTGATATATGACAAGTATTTAAAAGGATATGAAAGAAGACTTACAGTGCGCAGCTTCCCATAATATAGTTGTATTTATATGAAAGCGAGTAAATGAAAGCTTGTTAAAACTTATAGGTGAGCAAGCTTCCATGTTGTATTGTTAGTTATTCAAAGAAATTATAGAAAGTTTTGATAACAACATGTATATTTGAATCTAAATCAAAGGGGATGTTGCTTTTGAAAAGATTGTTGGGGCTTATACTCAAGGAGAGGCCCAGTTGATTTTGTTTTAAAAGGCAACGACCGCGCCGAACTTTTGAAAATATACAGAGTGACTTATACAATGCGTGAGGCCCAAAATTGTTTATTTACAATGGGGTTGGGTCATACACTCTATCAAGAGGCCCAAGGATGATTTTAAAGAAAGTAAGTGGGACTTATAGCTCAAGGAGAGGCCCATGTGAAAATAGTTCGAAAATGACGATCGCGTCGAAATTTCTGAAACTGTATCGGGACTTATACAATGACTGAGGCCCAAATTATTTTATTTACAAAGAGGTGGGACTTACACTCTATCAAGAGGCCCAAAATGGTTTTGAAATATTTGATAAGGATGAAAAATCAAAGAAACCCTAATTTTATTTTCTTTTAAAAGTAATCCTTTTAATAAAATGAATAAAATGACAAAAATACCAAATAAGTCTAAATAAACTACTTGTGATTTTTGGTAAAGGTTTGAAAACTGAGGTTTTAATCACAAGATGATTTAGGACTTATTTGATTTTGATTTTTAAGATGAATATTCATTTTTAAAAGGTTTAAAAACAATAAAAATGAATTTATTTACAAAATACCAACTATATTAAATAAATAATATAAATCTGATTTTTTTGTGAAATAAAATATTTTAACATTTTTGTGATTTTTTGCAAAAAGAACCAATAAAAAATAATTAAAATTGAGAGAGAAATTAATTTTCCAAATCATTTAAAATAATATGGAAAATATTAAAAAAATGGAAAAAGTGGTAAAAAAGGGTCTGGGGCGAAGGGGATTCGAACCCCAGACCTCCAAGTCATAGCGCGCGTCTTCTACTACTGGGGTGGTGATACATCCGTGTATCAAAACCACCCTATGAATACATAAGGGATGCCTTGTTTTAGGCCTGGGCAAGGAAAGGCAAGGCCAGCTTTTGGGCCAAAAATGTAAAGGTTGTAACTTTCTCATTTCTCCATGGATTGGGACAAAATTTAGGTCTATCCTGCCTAGAATTTCACAAGGTATCCAATGGTGCCCTTGGTTTTTTCAGATGAGGTCCCAATTTTAAAACCCGATGGTGTTTTTGAAATAGGCCTATAATTGCATTTTCTATGCTACCTCATGTTACAGGCAAGAATTACATGGAAAATTGGTTCAAACACAACATATACAACATGCATGAGAGGTGTATGAGCAGTGGACTTCAAAGCAATGCATATTCAAAGAGTTCAAGTTGTGATGCTTACCTCTTTGGGAGCTTTTTGTGCTATCTGCCAAGTTTCTTGTTCCAGAAGTAATTTGATGCTTTAGACATTCTCAATTGATCCCTTAGGAGCTTTTAGAATGGTTACCACCAGATGGAATCCTCAGGAACAAGTTTGAGCTTTTTCTTGCAAAAGGGGCAAAAGTGACCAATATGGCAACTCTCTAAAATGGTGTTCCAGATGTGTGGAACCATTTGGGACAGTTCAAGGATGATATTTTAAGTGTGTTTGAGGTCTTATCTGGTTTTGAAAGTGTTTGAATCAAGACATGGCTTAAAAAACGCAAAAAAGTCCAATTTTGAGGTTTTAAGAGGGGACTTTGTGATTCTGGTGTTACATGTCACATATGAGAGTTTGAACAACTTAGATATGACATATTGAATGTGTTTAGATCATGATTTGTGAGGGAATTGCTCTCTAACTCAAAAACTCAGAGATGCCTTGCAAAAGAAGGCATTTTGGCCTAAAGAGAGGGATTTTTAGGAAAGCATCAGTTTGGGTGCTTTGGTGTACTCAAATTGATCACAATTGAGGCCTGTTTATAGTGTGTCAAGTTTGTTTTGGCATCAATAGTGAATAGAGGTTGCAGCAGGCCTTTGGCCAAAGTTATGCAAAAGGAATCTCAAGTCTCCTCTAGCCATTGACTTGAGATTAGAGCACATGCTTTGTAGCTTTGGTTCAGAGATAAACTTGGACTGAATTCAGTTGGAATAGGCTCAGTTCATGCCACCTTGGTGCATCCATTGAATGCTTGGAAACAAAATTGGAGTTCTTTGCACTTTTTAGCTCTTTTAGGTTTGGCATGGCTACTTGTAGATTCTTGGACTTTGGAGGCTTGGAGATCAGATCATTCTCCTTGGATTTGATCCTCTAATGTGTCCAAATTGATGACAAGGCTTGGATTTATCATATTTGGACAAATCTAGCAAAATGAACAAATTCTGCCTTGTAAAAACCAGTTCAGGATGTCATGTTCCAAGGGTTGTATCTCCTTGCTCAAATGGAATTTGGAGATGATCTGGTACTTGTTGGAAAGTCCTCATGACATACTTCAACTTTGATGTTTACCCCTAAACCTGGTTTGACTTGGATCAAGGTGAAAACTGCCCCTACATTTTGGAAAAAATAAGGCAGATTCTGACTTAGTGAAAATTTCACTAAGTGTTGAAAAAATGTCATTTTCATGTTTTCAGCCATTTTGATCACTCCATAGCTAAAAATCCCTGAAGAATTGGAATGACATGTAGTTGACACTTTTAAAGTATGCCATGAGAGCTACAAATCCAGCTTTGGACCATCCAAAATGGTTGCTTGGATCTCAAGTTATGGTCCTTGGAAGTTGGTACCCTAGCCACTTTGTTCCATAACTTAGAAAAATTCTAAGTTTTTTTATGGTTACCCCTTTTACAAGTTAACTCGCTTTCTTTGATTTTTCTTGATGAATGATGATTCAAATCACATATTAACATTGTTTTAGGGTTAAGGAACCTTGGTTGACCAAAAATCCAAAAAGTCAAACTTTGGATTTTTGTACAATTGACTTTTTATCGGATGAAATCTAAATTGTGCGATCCTTTGTGAAATCAAGTCCTTGACCTAAATCAAAACTAATGGATATGTTCCATACGTGTTATAGGGTGTATTGAATAATGTCCCAAGGTTTGGGAGCATGTCCTGGTCAAAAGTCAAAGGTACAGTTGACTTTTCCCTTGAAACCCTAATTGTGGTCCTGATGAAATTGAAACTTGTAGATCAAGCTTTTTGAATTAATACATTGTTGTAAATGGATAAATGTAGGGTATTGGAGACCCTCAAATCATGTCTTGAGGTCTTGGCTCATGTTTTGTCCCAAAAGTCAACTTAGGGGTGAATTAGGTCAAGAAACCCTAATTCCTGATTTTTGGGTAAATGCATCCCCTGAGGTTAAATTGACTTGATGATTAGGTCCATGAGGTCCCTTGGAGTATCGTGGGTTGTGCTTTGAAGCCTTGGCTCATGCCCAGAGGAAGATTTCCTTCTGGAGGCCTCAGTTGACCAAAACCCTAATTTGGTGACACTCGCAATCTTGAGGCTTGATCCACTTGGAATGTTGCAACCTTGTGCTTGATTCTTGATGTGGGAGTCCTCTGGATCCCTCATAGGTGTTTGAGAGGCTAGACAAGTTGAAGATCATGTCATTTCTTGATTGATCCTTTGTCTAAGGCTCTGAGAGAGCTTGAAACCCTAATATTTGATTGTAAAGAATACCAACAATCCCTGAGGAGATTGATGAGGCATGAAAGTACATCCATATTGTGGTAATGATCTTCACAATGATGGGAAATCTTGGTGGTAAAAATTTGGGGTATGACAAATGCCCCTATTTAATCTTCTTGGCCCCGAAGGTGTGAATGGCGAAGGTATTCGGGCATTCGGGGTACAAGAGGATTAAATATCGGAATACCCAAAATTTTGGTGGTGGTTATGAATGACAGTTTTCTCATCCATCTTCTTTTGCTAAGCAATGATGCTTTAGAAAAGGTGAAAACTTCCCCTCGATCCTGGTCTTACGCCATGGAACTGGTCTCAGTTTCTGATAGAAACTTCCCCTCGATCGTGGTCTTCAGCCAAGGAACTGGTCTCAGTTTCTGATATAAACTTCTCCTCAATCCTGGTCTTCAGCCAAGGAACTGGTCTCAGTTTCTGAAATAAACTGGTCTTCAGCCAAGGAACCGGTCTCAGTTTCTTTTGTCAATAAACTTTCTTGACAAGGAACGCTAGTTGTTAGCGTTTATCCTCAAACTTCGCGCTGAATTTTCCTGGGGAGATGCCATTTCATGGGAAAAAGTTTCGATGTCAGACTCGCTGGGGGAACCTATTTGTCTGAGCTGTAAGGGTGTACAAACTTCTCTGTTTGGGGACGCCATTTGTCGACTCTACTAGGGGAACACGAGTCTCTTGAGAGACTGTTTCCTGCTTGGGGATATTACATCATACTTTTCCTCGATATCTTTTCAAAGAAATGCCATGTGATGCAATCCGACTTGGAGGTGCTGATGACCTTTTCGTCAGCAAATTTTCCGGAGAAAAACTGTTGTACTACCGAATCTTTGATTAAGAGGCTTTCTTTGGGGATTTTCCTTAATCCGGGAAAGCGAGCATATCATCTTCAATGGTGAAGAGTGACGGTCGTCGAAAGTTTTCTTGCCTTTCGGAGGTTCAAGTTATCAAAGGGGTCGAAGACCGTCTCTATCCCAGAAATAAACTTGGGGAAAGGTGGTTCAGACAAAACATTCCCTGACGAGGAAAGAACTGATAACTTGAGTGAGAGGACCATTATCGCTAGGGGATAAGACCGACTTAAAGTGATAGTGATACAATATGAATATGCATGTGAATCAATTATGCATGATGTATGTATGTATATGCTAACAAAGCTGACACAACATACAAACTATTGGATGAACACGACTGGATACTCGGCCACTGCAGGGGACGACGAAGTATCATTTGTTCAAGATAGCAATTCTACCTTGCTTACGAGAAATAGTCCTTGTGAGGAACAACGTTGGTCGGAGTTAGGATATAAGAACTCTGCTGGGGATATCAGATGGGAAAATCATACCTGATACAGTTGATCCTTTATTCAGGCGTACTGGTTTAGAAGGAATACTTTGATTCATCACTTTGAAGCTTAATCGCCTTTGGAGTAGCGATCGATGTTCGTTCGATGTTCAACAGTCAAAAGAAATTGCCATCTTTGTTTTAAAAGCAGAAAAATTTTGACAAGTAAATTCATTTTTTTGTTTTTTTTCAAGAATCGTTGATCATATTCAAATGTCGTTCTGTAAAGCTAAAACAAATAAGAATTACAAAGTTAGAAAATGGTGATTTAAGGGAAAATGGCTACATTGAAACATAACGACCGCTATCCTTCTACCAACTTTGAATTCTGGACATCCTGAGCTTCTGTCGAAGATGACCTTGACTGGAGTTTCTTCTGATGGATGGCATTACTGCTGCTGGGGGATTTACCCCTTTGTTGGACGTAGTTACTTGCCATGAATCCCTAACTTTTGCCTGGATTGTACTTTGAGGTTTCTAATCCATCGGGATGATTTTTGATTATGTCTCTAATTTTTTCCTGGACCGCCCTTTCGGGTTTTCAATCCACCGAGACGTTTTTTTTTACTATTTAGGCGAAGTATTTCTTGACTATGTCAACATTTGTGGGGTAGGAAAATTCCTTTCCATCCATGTGTAACACCTCAAAATTTGCCCTAGTGTTGCTAACCTTTTGGCTTATGCTTCATTTCATTTGCATCGTCATTTCTGCATTTTGCATGTTTCTTTTGTGCATGGGATCAAGGTATTTTCTAGCAGCTCATGGCGTTATCAGCTCCGGCATTATTTTCAGCAGTATTCAGGGTCAAGCAGATGGTTTTCAAGGTCTTTTGGAGCTTTTATTTTGCTCATTAAGCGTTTTGATAATCAGAAGCTTCAACAGTCATTTTCTGATCAAGCGATCCGGTATCAGGCATTATTAATTCAGCAGGATATTCTGAGGTGTCAGCAGGAATTTGTGTTCTTTTCAGGTGTTACTCAGTAGCAATATCAAGTTTTGAGTTTCAGAGGTTTAACGGGTTCAAAGCAGCTACCAGAAGTCACTTTTCCAAGTTTCCCTCCAAAAGGCGCCAAAATTCAAAATTTGAACTGTGTAACCGGTTATAGCATATGTGCTAACCGGTACTCATTCATTTTCAGCACATTCTCAAGGTTTTTTGAACTATGTAACCGGTTATCAGTTATGCTGTAAACGGTTACCCTGGGCGCAGTTTGAAAAAAATTAAGTTTGCATCATTAGTGATCATGTGCTTGGCTTGTGCATGTGTGGGAAGGATCTAGAATTGATCCAATTTCATCATTTTCCACCCAAAATTCAAATTCTCTCCATCATTCTTCTACTCAAATTCCTCATTTTCTTTTCCTAATTCATTTTTCACCCCAATTTCCACCCACTTAACCTTACTCCAAACCCAAACTTAACTCCTAACCTAGGGGTTAGTTAAACCAATTCATTCCAAACCTCTCCACCCTACATCATTTTTTCATTCTCATTTTTCAGAATTTTGCTCTCAATTCTCTCTCACTTTTTCACTCTCAACCTCCATTTTCAACCACACTCAAAGCTCTCTTTCAAAGATTAACAAGTTCTTCATTGGAACTTGTTAATTCTTGAGCTAAAGCCACTCATTACCACTCCATTGCTGCATTTCATTGGTGATTTTCGTTTGGATCTAGATCTGGAATTTCAGAAGTGATTATTGAAAGTGATTTTGGAGTTTTTATTGCTTATTGCTTGGATTTTCAACTTTTGAGTGCAAGGAGCTTGTGGATCTTAGATTTCTCTACTTAGATTCATCAAATTCTGTTTACAACACTCACCAAAGCAAATCTCAGCTTTGTAGGTTGGTTAATTTCAGACCCATACTCATTTTAGCTTAATTGCAACTTTCACAATGTAGATCCATGATTTTTGGTGTGTTTTGATTCATTTGTGTGAATTTAATTGTGGATGTTGATGATTATTGGATTTAAATGATGTTTGAATGTTGTTTCTAAACTTGATTTTCATGCATTGTTGATTACATGATCATTGAACATGATTACATACGTGATTTGCTGCTGAAAAGTGTTTTTGAAACTGATTTTTTTCACCACTGTCCCAGAGTAACCGGTTAGCAATTATGTTGTAACCGGTTACACTGTGTATTTTCTGCGTAATTTGTGCAATTTTGAATTGTGTAACCGGTTAGCAGTTATGCTGTAATCGGTTACCACTGAAGCAGAACTTGATTTTCTTGCATTTTCTTGGTTGTTTGAGATCCTTTTCATGTCTAAACTTTATGGATTGATATGATGATGATTTGTGGATCATTCTTAAGCTGTTTCACCTCACACCATTGCATGAACACGATTCTTCGACACGCGAGTCTTGGTTTTCATCGATGAATGTTTATGTTTGCGTTATTAATTAATTGATGCGATAAACACGATGCACACACATTTGAATTGTGTTAATTCTTGGTTAATGTTCAACTTGCTGGACATATGATGCATGATTGTTGCTTGCTTCCGTGGTTGCTTATGCATGATGTGTTGATCGATGTTTGATTTGTGCAACTTTATTGTGTAATTGTTCTTGAATTATTAGCATGATCATGTTATTCATTCTTGATGCTTGCAACCTTTATGATTGGTTTGTCGTGCTTTGTGTGTCTATTTGTAATTATTGCTTGCATGAGTATTTGTTATCTAATGCATGGTGTGCTGTCGTGTTTTCCACTGCTGTCTTAGTGCATATGTGTTATTGTATGTGCTGCTGTTTGACCTTTTACACCTATTTTGTGTGTTGAGCATGTGCTGTTGAACGTTGTTTAACGTGTTTGCTGGTTTTTAACTGCTATATTGGTGCAGATGCGCTGTTGTAGCTGCTATTTTTGCTCTTTTCTTCTCCTTCTCTTTCACTCCTTCTCTTCCCTTGAGTCTCAAGACTTTTTTAAGTCTTGGATTCACTCCCTTAGAGCTACCTAGTCTAACTTAATTTTTTATTAAGCTTGGAGTAGGATTAGCATTAGGCTTTCTTTTGCATGCTAACTTAGGTAGACGTTTCCCTTTCAACCTCAACTATAGGGCCACCTTTGCATGACAACATTAGGATAGAATTCCCCTTAGTGTTTTCTTTTTCCTTGAGTCTTCTCTTCCCATCTCATAACACTTCTAAAACACTTAATAAATATAACGAATATTGCGCTCGAGCCTTAAATGTAGGAAATGAAGAACGAGGGATCTCCCCTCCTCTTCTAGAGTGATTAGCATGCGTCCCATTTGGGGGCGACCATTCGATTCACTCGTTCCCGCATGGTAGACTTTAGTGGAATGTAAGTTACGAACAAACTTCAATCCACTTCTGTCTAAAAAACACAAAAACAACAAACTCAAACCTTTTTTATCCTTCGGGATCGTTAATCTCAAATCATTTTCAGAAAAGGGCACGTTACTTCCATCTCGTCGCAAACAGGCATCGACCCTAACTGTCGGACGCGAATCTAACGTCGCTCATAAAAAACACTAACCGACCTCGTTAGGTCGAACTACGACTGCTCTGATTTCCTCTTTCTCGTCCGATTGAGGATACGTAGGCACAAGACGGCGATGTCTTGGCGAGCAACCTTCCCCCTTAGTTCGTGTCCGAACTACGTTGAATCTGACTTTCCCATTGCAAGAGGGAATACGTAGGCGTAGGACGAGCGATGTCCTATCGAGTCATGTATTTTTTCTTTTCTCCCTCGTTTCTTCATTCCTTTCCATTCCTATTCCATCTCGTTTCCAGTAGCAGTGGAGCTCCAGATGACGACACCTTTTGATAGAGACAACAAGCCTGGATCCCATCGAGTACGATGGACGTGTGGGGTGCTAACACCTTCCCCTCGCGTAACCGACTCCCTTACCCGTTTCTCTTGGTCGCAGGACCAATGCTTTTTCCCATCCCTCAGGTTTACGCAGTGTTTCCTTTCCCTCTCTTGGGATAAATACACATTGCTGGCGACTCTGTTTTCCGCGCCACTTTCGCGTTTGTACCATGTATGCAAATCCCCGGGAGCGACAGCTGGCGACTCTGCTGGGGATTAGTTGACCTCTTGCTTGTCCATCCCTTTTTGCGAGTCAATCCTAGCACTTGTCTGTTTATTTTTATTGGGTGTTTACTGTTGTTCTTTATTTTGTTGTATATTACTGTATTACTGTTTTACTATTTTTACCGCATTTATTGCATTTGCTTTTCATTATTATGCTGTACTGTTCTGCTGCTGGATTTTCTGTTTGTAGGGTGGGTTGGATTCATGAGAGAAAATCCCAATACCCAGGCTTGAGCATACACCTATGATTAGCGTGGAAAGTAGTGTGACTTGTAAGGAATTTGGCCAGACTTAGTATACATGAAAACTACACATCCAGACAAGGTTTCCTTGGTAATATTCTATCCTGATCATTTGGGGCAGATGATGGAATATAACCTGGAAAACTGTCGACTCTGGCGACCGTCTCCTGAGGACTCAGCAACGCCTCTCCTCCCGGCATGTGATAATGGCAGTCCAGAAATGGCAAACCCATTACACTTGTCGATCCGAGGACCCAATGCTGGGAACTTACTATAGGATGACCTTATTTTTGGGGGAATCAGTGGATGACCTCTTTGTTTGGCGATAGTATTGTACCCCGAGGGATGAATGTACTATTGCTTCTCAAATCGAGAATCCGAGACTGAGGATCCCGTTTCATAGAACCCACATGTGAGAGGGGATGGGTGTTTGCAGGTTTGCAGGTGACTTTGACCTTCAACCTACCTGGTTTTCTGGATTTCTCATCAGTGTACTATTATCATCCTAATTTTCTGGCAGTTTGAATGGGTCGTTATTCTGGATTTCTGGTATTTGGGGTTTTATTCAGTCAGCAGAACAACAGCAGTTTAGAGCATCATGGATACCTTGATCCCATGTTCGCATTTGCATCATCATTTTGCATTCTAACATGTTTGTTCATTTGTAGGGTTGCATCCTAACTTTGATTCCGGTTGTCCGAAGACTGTCCATGATGAATACTAGCACTGGAGAGAGAAAAAAATATCATCCCGTACAAGTTCCCGGAGCTTCATTTAGATGTTATTCACAAAATCTCGGCTATAGGAAAACCCGGGGTATTGGCAGACTTTAGATGAGAATATGGGAGGATTCTGAGTTTCGCCCGAGATGTTACCAACTATGAGTTTAGGGCTCTGCACACTCTGGTGCAGTTCTATGACCCTCACCTGCGGTGTTTTCTGTTTGCTGATCATCTTTTAGCTCCGACATTGGAAGAGTATGCTCTCATTTTGGATGTTTCTGTCAAAGAAAAAGTTCCCTTCTATCCTTCTAAGGAGTTTCCCGATCTGGAAAAGGTTGCTGCTGTGTTACCTTTGGATCAGTCTTTGCTGAAGAAAAATGTTGCGAGTCAAGGAGTTTATAAAGGCTTTCACACGAAGTTTTTGATCGAGCAGGCTGCTATTTGTGCTAAGGCTAAGTGTTGGTCGGTGTTCAATGCAATCCTGGCTATGTGTGTTTATGGAACGGCGTTGTTCCCTAATGTGAAGGATTTTGTAGACGTGCACGCTGTCCGGATATTCACCATGAAGAATCTGGTACCTACCTTGCTTGGGGATCTGTACTATTCGATACACTATAAGAATGAGAAGAGGAGAGGAGGACCTCTTTACTTTTGCGCTCCAACTTTCTACAAGTGGTTTGCTGATCGCCTTCCCAAATCTGGGGCATTCATTGACGCCAAAGAAACATTGGATTGGTCAAGGAGATTGATGGGATTAAGGGCTGACAACTTGATTTAGATCAATCGTGATTTGCTGGGCCAAGAGATCCTAATTAGTTGTGGAGGTTACCCAAACGTACCTCTAATAGGAAGGAAAGGGGGAATTAATTATAACCCTATTCTTGCTGTTAGGCAATTTGGGTATGCTTTGAAAGAACCGCCGAAGGACCAAGATGTTCAAGAGTCTCTATATGTGAGTGGGGAAGCTAACCTGGAAGTGTTAAAAGAAGCTGCAAATACTTGGGAAGACCGCCACAAAGAAGGGAAAAACTTCTTTCAGAAAGTGTAACAACAAAGCCTTCCCTGCATACGAGGACTGGATTCAAAGGAGAGTGGAGAATGTACTTCTACCTTTCTGCAGAGAACCTCCATCTTACCCCCTGCTGATTGAATCTCCGACCACAATTGAGATAGAGAAGTATAACAAACTATGGGCTGAAAAGGAGAAGCTTAGAGAGGAGAACGGTGAGCTGCAAAGAGAAATTTACCAGTTGAAGCACGAGCGAGGTGAAGCTGTTCACGTTGCCAAATTGAAGACAGAGCTTCTCGCTAAGAAAGAAAAAGAGCTAGCTGAAGAGGTCACAGCTAGATAAAAGGTAGGGCAAGCTCTAAAAGGTGTTAGCATGGTTCTAAAGTCAAAGAAGGAAGACTTAGCCAAAGCTTCGCTGAAAATTCACAGGTTCAATGCTAATCGAAACACTACAATCACAGCCAACAAGCAGAAGGAGGATAAGTATTTGGAGCAGATCGAGAGTCTGAAGTTGAAGCTCAGGAAGAAAGATGAGGAGATCTTATTAGGAACATTCCAAAGACATGCAGTTGAAGAGCGACTAAATGAGGCCATAGCAACCATAGAAGAGCTGAAGATACGAGCTGAAATAAAGAGGACTAGGGGTGAAGGTTCTAGCTTAGGCAGTGGATGATACTCTGTAGTTTGTTTTTCTTTGTATTTTGAATCACCACCAGAATTGTTGGCTGGGATCTTTGCTTCTTTTGTTTTAGACTTATTATGTTATCTTGGATTGTAATCTCTGACAGTGATTTTCTCTGATTTATATATGAGCAGCAGTTTCATCCTATCTTGTCTTTAAACTGGAATCAAGGGGTGGATCGTCCTGCAAATATCCAAACATGTTCATTTGCATATGCATAATCATAATCATTTCTTGCATCGCAGGTGCTCGTCCCGGGTTTTTCTAACCTTTATTTGGTTGCAGGCAGAATTGATAACCAGCCGTTTCACCGGTATTCTACTAGATCAAATTAGAAGAGAATTATGGAGAAGATGCAGGCTGATATGGCTACCATGTAGGCCCGTATAGACCAATTCATGGAGCTGATGGAAGGTGTTGGCCAAGGGCAAGAGCAACTGAGGACTCTGGTCCAACCCTTAGTGGCAAGAGTGGATGAAGACGGGGTTCTTCATGGCGGAGTCCATAATGGCGTTGTTGGTAACGGTGCTCAAGGAGGTCCTGTGGGCGTAGAGATCCCCATTCCTGGTGTTGTGATCCCTCCGGGCGGAGGAGAGCAGCTTGTGATTCCTTCTGTTGTGGGAGGAGGAAGTGTTTGTGCTGTTCATGGTCGTCGTTTCGAAGACCAATAAGATGATGTTTTCTCTATGCCAGGCGGGGATACTGGTCCTCAGGCCGACAATGATCAAAGGTTCAGATTGATTGAAGAACAACTATGGGGAGTGGTGAATCAGAATTCTGTAGGAATGGATTTGGAGGATTTGGGGCTGGTTCCCGAAGTTGTAATACCGCACAAATTTCAGGTGCCCACTTTTGAGAAATACAATGCTACCACTTGTACCAAGACGCATGTCAGGACATACGCGAGGAAGATGGCCGCGTATTCTAAAGATGAGAAATTGCTGATGCATTTCTTTCAGGACAGCCTGTCTGGGGCATCCTTAGAATGGTACATGCAACTGGAGAGATGCCATGTCCGTAATTGGAGAGAGTTGGTCGAGGCCTTTATCAAGCACTACCAATATAATACTGATATGGCTCCCAACAGGACCCAATTATAGAATATGTCTCAAAAGAATAATGAAAGCTTCAAAGAATATGCGCAGAGATGACGTGAACTAGCTGCAAGGGTACAGCCGCCCATGTTGGAAAAGGAAATGCTGAATTTGTTTATGGATACTTTGCCGGGACGTTATTATGAGAAACTGTTACCTTGCGCGTTAGGTAAGTTTCCTGATTTGATTATGGTCGGGGAAATGTTAGAGAGTGGACTCAAAGTGGGGAAGGTAGCAGGTAGTGATGGGTCGTCTTCTGGTCAAGGGAAGAAACCCTATGTGAATTATAAGAAGAAGGAGGAAACAAATTCTGTGTCGTCTCACCGAGGTAAAGGAAAGCAGCATCAGAGTTATAACCAGCAGGTAGCTTCAGTGACAATTCCTGCAGCGCTTCCACCTCAGCAGTAGCAAAATCAGGCTCCGCGCCAATATCAGCCAAGGCCTAAACAGAACCGACATTTTGATACTCCACCTCTACCATATTCACAGTTGTTTCAGCATTTTCTACAGTTGCAGTTAATCCAGAAAAGGACTCTAGCTCCTCCCATCGGTAATCCACCTCCGGGTTATAATCCTAATGCCCACTGTGACTTTCATTCTAGGGCACCCGGACACTATATTGGGGACTGCTAAGCTTTTAAGCATGTAGTTCAAGACTTGGTGGATTCAAAGGCCATTAACTTTTCATATGATGTGCCAAATGTCATCCAAAACCCGATACCGAACCACGGTGCACCGAGGGTTAATGTTGTGTTTGAGGAGAATGAATCTTTGAATTTGGTTATGGATGTTAATGAATTAAAGACTCCTTTGATGGTGGTAAAGGAGAGGTTATTGAGGGGTGGGGTGTCCCCCGGATGTGATGAGAATTGTTCAGATTGTATGTCGCAAATGAATGGGTGTGGTTTGTTGAAGTCAGGAATTCAAAAGTTGATAGATCAAGGTCGATTACAGTTTGACCGGTGTGACCAATAGAGAGAAGTTGTTAGTAGGAAAAATGTGGTTGCTACCATTATTATCCCTTTCAAAACAATCACTATTTCAGGGCCGGTAAGACCAGCACCGGTTATTATTACAGCTCCCGGACCCGTTCCGTTTGAGAGTACCAAGGCCATTCCTTGGAATTATGGAGCCGAAGTGTTTCTCAATGGGCAAAAACAAGAGCTGGTGGGAACTTCTGTGATGAACTCTCGTGTTAACACTGATAATGAGGAAGGGGCTATCACGAGAAGTGGTAGAGTCCTTATCCCTTCAGATGGTCAAGTTGGTAGTTCTAGACAAGACAAAGGGAAGCAGGTTGTAGATAATTCTGTGCAAGCACCAGTAGTGAATGACACCACGGCAGGGCCGATTGATAATGCTTTTTTAGAGAATGTAGAAGAGTTTAAGAGACTGATTCAGAAAAGTGATTATAAAATTGTTGATCAATTGCATCGGACTCCGTCCAAGATTTCTATCTTGTCCCTATTATTATGTTCCGAGGCACACCGAAATGCGCTGCTGAAGGTACTGAATGCTGCTTACGTACCCCAGAAGATCTCAGTTAATCAGTTGGAGGGGGTAGTGGCCCATGTTAATGTGGGCAATAGTTTGGGTTTTACCGATGTTGACTGGACCCTAGCAGGGAGAAACCATAATAATGCCCTACATATTTCTGTTGAGTGCCTTGGATCGTTGATGTCTCATGTGCTTGTGGATACTGGATCCTCTTTGAATGTCCTACCTAAGAAAGCCTTGATGAAACTGGACACTCGGGGGTTGATATGCACACCAAGTGATATGGTGGTGCGCGCTTTTGACGACTCAAAGAGGTCTGTTTTCGGTGAGATTGTGCTACCAATTAAGGTTGGGCCAGAGGTTTTCGATGCTACCTTCTATATCATGGACATTCAACCTGCCTACAGCTGTTTGCTGGGCCGTCCATGGATCCACAGTGCTGGGGCTGTGACGTCTACATTGCATCAGAAGTTAAAGTATATGGTAGACGGACATGTGGTGACGGTTTGTGGAGAAGAGGATATCATGATAAGCCAGCTATCTACTTTCAAGTATGTGGAGGTAGATGGTGAAATACATGAAACTCTATGTCAGGGTTTCGAAGCAGTGAAGATCACTGAGAAACCTCTCAAGGAAGTGGTAGAGCAGCCTACAGTGGTACATCAACCAGAGATTTCTATGTCTTCCTTCAAGGATGCGCGAGCCGTGGTTGAAGCCGGCAATTCACAAAAGTGGGGTCAGATTATTGATGTCCAGGAAAAGCGGAACACTCATGGATTGGGTTATAAGCCATCCAGGCGTCCTGAAGAGCCTCCCAAGTTCTATGGTCCAGTTCGTTTCACCAGTGCCAGTGTGTTCTTTGACAGAGTCAATGCTATTAAAGAAGATGGGGATAGTGATTGTGATATGGATAGTTGGATCCACCCATGTGTCCCTGGTCAAAGCCTTCTCAACTGGTCGTCAGAGAGAGCCGTTCAAGTGACCGGTCCAGAGTAATTGCTTATGTTTGTCATCTATGTTAATCCTACGTTCTGCCCAAGACGTAGTGATTCTTGTTTGTAGGGCATGATTGTTTTTGTATGCTTTTTCTTTATCATTAATAAAGGACGTTTTCGCATTCAAATGTTTTGATCCCTGTTTTTCTGTTTTTTATTTTTTGCATTAAAACCACAACAAAATGGCAATGTGTTTTTGTTTGATGCATCCATAATAAACATATATCACCAATCATGCAGGTTTTCTTGTTTAGATTCCACCCATCATGATTCAGCTATGGCTCGATATGACTTCGATAATCCCATATATCAGGCTGAAGAAGGGATTGATGAAGATTGTGCCTTACCAGAGGAATTAGTCAGGCTGTTAAACTAGGAGGAAAAGGTCATTCTGCCTCATCAGGAGGAAGTCGAGGTTGTTAATTTGGGAACCGAGGACGCAAAGAAAGAGGTACAAATTAGGGCTGCTTTGGAAGACACTGTCAAGGGAAGATTAATTGAAATGCTCCGAGAGTATGTGGATATCTTCGCCTGGTATTACCAAGACATGCCTGGGCTCGACACTGACATCGTGGTACACCGGCTGCCGCTCAAAGAAGGATGTGCTCTGGTTAAGCAGAAACTGAGAAGGACGAAACCGGAAATGTCTGTCAAGAATAAAGAAGAGGTTCAGAAACAGCTAGATGATGGGTTTCTTGCTGTAACCAATTATCCTCCGTGGGTTGCTAATATTGTGCTTGTACCTAAGAAGGATGGAAAGGTCAGGATGTGTGTTAATTACAGAGATCTGAATAGAGCAAGCCCAAAAGACGACTTCCCACTTCCTCACATTGACGTGTTAGTAGACAACACTGCTCAATAGTCTGTGTTTTCCTTCATGGATGGCTTCTCTGGGTATAACCAAATCAAGATGGCCCCAAAGGACATGGAGAAAACAACGTTCATTACATCGTGGGGAACATTCTGTTACAAGTGATGCCCTTTGGATTGAAAAATGCTGGGACAACATATCAGCGGGCGATGGTGACTCTCTTTCATGATATGATTCACAAAGAGATCGAGGTCTATGTTGATGACATGATTGTGAAGTCACAGACGGAGGAAGAACATCTGGTTAATCTTCAAAAATTGTTTGAAAGGTTGAGAATGTTCAGACTGAGGTTGAATCCGAACAAGTGCACCTTCGGGGTGAGATCTGGAAAGTTACTTGGGTTTATTGTCAGCGAAAGAGGTATCGAGGTTGACCATGCTAAAGTAAAAGCCATTCAAGAAATGCCTGAACCAAGAACAGAAAAAGAGGTTTGTGGTTTCTTAGGGAGGTTGAACTACATTGCTAGATTCATCTCTCATCTTACAGCCACGTGTGAACCGATATTCAAGTTGCTAAGAAAAGATCAAGAGGTCAGGTGAAAATTGTCAAAACGCGTTTGAAAAAATAAAAGAATATTTACAGGAACCTCCGGTCCTTATGCCGCCAGTGCCAGGAAGGCCATTGATTATGTATCTTACGGTTCTTGAGAACTCAATGGGGTGTATGCTCTGTCAACATGACGAGTCGGGTAGAAAAGAGCATGCCATCTACTACCTGAGTAAAAAGCTTACTGATTGTGAGTCGAGGTACTCAATGTTGGAGAAAACATGTTGTGCACTCGCTTGGGCAGCTAAGCGTTTGAGGCAGTATATGTTAAACCACACAACCCTCTTGATTTCGAAGATGGATCTGATCAAGTATGTGTTTGAAAAGTAGGCACTTTCTGGAAGAATAGCTCGTTGGCAGATGGTTCTGACAGAATACGATATTCAGTATGTTTCCCAAAATGCCATCAAGGGAAGTGTTTTGTCAGAATATCTCGCTGAACAACTGTAATACCCCAAATTTTGACCACTTAGATTTCCCATCATTGTGAAAATCATCATCACAATATGGATGAACCATCATGCTTCATTAGCCTCCCCAAAGATGGGTGAGCATCCACTACAATCAAAATTAGGGTTTCAAGCCCTCTCTGAGTGCTTAGACAAAGGATCAATCAAGAAATGACATGATCTTCAACTTGTCTAATCTCTCAAACATCCACAATGGATCAAAAAGGACTCCCACTTCAAGGATTAAGCACAAGGCTGCTCCCTTCTAGGTGGATCAAGTCTCAAGATCGACAGTGTCACCAAATTAGGGTTTTGGTCGACCAGGGTCTCCAGATGGAAATTTTCATCTGGGCACAAGGCAATGATCCAAAACATAACCTAATATGCTTCATGGAACCTCATGAACTCATGCATCAAGTCAATTTTGCCTCAGGGGATGCATTCATCAAAAATCAGGAATTAGGGTTTCTTGACCTAATTCACCCCTAAGTTGACTTTTGGGACAAACCATGAGCCAATACCTCAAGAGATGATTTGAGGGTCTCTAATACACAATATTGATCCATTTGGAACAATGGATTGATCCAAGAAGCTTGAGCAACAAGTTTCATTTTCATCTGCACCACAATTAGGGTTTTAAGGGAAAAGTCAACTGTAACTTTGACTTTTGACCAAGACATGCTCCCAAACCCTAATACATGATTGAATATACCCTATGACACCCATGGAACATGTCCATCAAGTTTGATTTAGGTCAAGGACATGATTTCCTGAAGAATTGCACAGTTTGGAATTCATCTGATAAAAAGTCAACTGTGCACAAAAGTCAACTTTGACTTTTTGAGATTTTTCACCAAAATGGATTTTTAACTCTAAAATGATGTTAATGTATGATTTGAATCATCATTCATCAAGAAAAATCAAGAAAAGTGAGATAACTTGTAAAAGGGGTAACCATAAAACTTAGAAATTTTTCTAAGTTAAAAATAAAGTGGCAAAGGTACCAACTTTGGAGGACCATAACTCCTAAACCACAAGGCCATTTTTTCTCATCCAAAGATGGATTTGTAGCCCTCATTATCACCTACAAAAACTTCAACTACAAGTCATTCCAATTCATTAAGGATTTTGAGTTATGGAGTGATCAAAGTGGCTGAAAAGTGAAAATGTCACTTTTTCCAACACTTAGTGAAATTTTCACTAAGTCAGATTCTGCCTCACTTTTTGCCAAATGTAGGGGGATTTTTCACTTGGAATCAAAAGAGATCAAAACCAAACTTGTTCAAACAGTTGTTGTATCATGTTAGGGCTTTCCAAAATGGCCAAGAACATTGCCAAATTCAACCTACATCATGAGATACAACATTGGCAAGTTGCCTTGCTGAAATCTGTCAAAGCAAGGCAGAATTTGCACTTTGGCTCGATTTGCCAAAATCAGCCAATTGCAATTGCTCCAATCCACTTGGACACCTCAGAGGATTGAATCCAAAGGGGACAATCACTGAGCCAAGCCTCCAAGGTCCAAGGAACAAGGAATAGCATGTTGAACCTAGAATGGCCAAAATAGGGACAAGACTTCAAATTTGGAATGAGGCATTAAATGGAACCATCAAGGTGGCATGGACTGAACCATTCTCATCTGAAATCAGTCAAGACTTATCCAAGACCAAGGGGACCAAAGCTCTGTGCCCTAACCTCTAGTCAATGGCTAGAGGAGACTTTCATTTCCATTGGCCAACATTGAGGAAACCTACTTACCAGCTGCCATGCACTATTCCTTGCAAAACAAACTTGCTCTACTATAAATAGAGCTCAATTGTGGTCAGTTTAAGTACACCAAAGCCATCTAACAGATGCTTTCCTCAAAATCTCTTTCTCTTGGCAAAAATGCCTTTCTTAGCAAGGTAGCTATCGGGTTTTGAGTTTGAGAGCAATTCTGCACAAACCAATCACTCACACACCTCACATACATCACATATGAGCTGATCAAACACTCACATAACTTCTGAAACATCAATTTCACAAAATCACTTGCCATCCACACAAGTTTGAAGTGAAGTTGCAGCTGAGATGCCATAAACTGGTCCAGTCCATTTCAATTCAATCCAAGTGTTCAAACACACTCCATATGGTGTAGGGAAGCTGTCCAGATCATCACAACTTGTCTGTAACACCTCCAACTCAAAATCACATATGCTCTTGCTGTCACGACTTGGAGGTAAGCCTAAACTTGGGCATCTCTCAATCTATGCATATTTCCTCGCACAATAATTTGGCCATATGTTCATAATCATGCATGGAATGTTTTCCCTCAATTAATTGTATTGTTTGAATCGTGTATCAAAAATCCTAGCCTTCATGCAGAAATTAGGGTTCTTGAGGTTTCTTCGTGATTTCTTGTTGTATGTTTAATTTAAATGAAATAAAAGTACATAGACATGATCGTGAGGTTGAGGCGAGCATAATGATATGTGGATTGCATGATATGATTACGTATTCATGGAGATTGGATAGAAAATGCAAATCTGAGAAACCCAGAAAAACGCGCGTGTTCTTGCTTGTGTTCTTGGAGCCTTTTTTCCAAATTCAAATATTTGAATTTTGTGATTTTGTTTAATTGATTCAAAAATTAATTTCTCTCTGAGTTTTAATGATTTTGAGTTGATTCTTTTTTTAATAATTCACAAAAATGTTAAAATATTTTATTTTATCAAAAAATCCCAAAAATATTATTTATTTCATATAATTGATAGTTTTGCAAAGAAGTAATATTTTAATTGTTTTTGGCATTTTAAATATTTTTTCTACATTGATTTTGCAACTTTTAATGCTTTCTAATTATTTTGTAGGTCAATACTTAATTTTTGAAGCATTAATCCAAGATCACAATTTGTTTTCCATGTGCTAAACAATTTTTGATCATTTTAATTGAATTTTTATTCAATTAAATACACTTTGAAAACAAATTAGGGTTTTGGATTAATTCAACCCTCATAAACCATTTTGAAAAATCATTTGGGCCTCTTGAGAGAGTGTAAGACCCATCCCCCCTTGTACAAAAACTTTTTGGGCCTCACTCATTGTATAAGTCCCTCTGTACAAGTAAACGGCGCGATCGTCGTCCGTTTAAAAATAAAAACCTTTTGGGCCTCTCCTTGAGCTATAAGACCCATTCAAAACTTTTGGGCCTCTAATAGAGTGTAAGACCCAATCCTTTTTTGACCAAATCATCTTTGGGCCTCAGTGTATTGTATAAGTCCCGATACCGTCAAAAACAAACGGCGCGATCGTCGCCTTTTGAAAAATAACCTTTTGGGCCTCTCCTTGAGCTATAAGACCCATTCAAAACTTTTGGGCCTCTTGAGAGAGTGTAAGACCCATCCCCCTTGTACAAAAACTTTTTGGGCCTCACTCATTGTATAAGTCCCTCTGTACAAGTAAACGGCGCGATCGTCGCCCGTTTAAAAATAAAAATCATCTGGGCCTCTCCTTGAGCTATAAGACCCATTCAAAACACTTTTGGACCTCTATTAGAGTGTAAGACCCAATCTCCCTTTTAACCAAAACATTTTTGGGCCTCACTTATTGTATAAGTCCCTCTGCGTTAAAAGAAAACCTCGGCGCGATCGCCATTTTTAAACGAAAAATCATTTGGGCCTACCCTCGTGTTATAAGCCCCACTCTTTTCTTTAAACCTTTTTGGGCCTCTTGAGAGAGTGTAAGACCCATCCCTTTGTACAGAAAACCATTTTTGGGCCCCAGTCACTTGTATAAGTCCCGCTGTACGAAGTCAAACAGTGCGCTCACTGATAAAACCCTGGGCCTCTCCTCGAGCTGTAAGCCCCAAATCTTTCATTTTTCAAAGCACTTTCTCTTTCAAAGCACTTTCTCCTTTGATTTTGAATATACTGTTGTTTTCAATCTTTCTTTGTTGAACAACTAACCAAACAGCATGGAAGCACTCCAAGCGAGTAAGTGGTTATCGCTTTCATTTACTGCTTTCATATTATAAACTGTATTGTGGGGCTGCTCACTGTAAGTCTCCTTTCATAAACTCATATCTACTGTGTAATAATAGTATAGATATTTCGAGTTTCCCCGGCAACTACGTCTAGAACTAAGTGACGCCGTTTCATTTATTCGTAGAAATAGACGCCTAGATCCCCAATAGGAGCACCAGATACAGTCTTCTCTTCGGCTGTCCTCCTTAGGAATCGTCAAGAAGCTCTACTCCCCAAGATGAATGTATTCTCCGTGAATGGCATCTTTGAGTTTCTTCCCAATTCTCGAACTTTCCTGACTTGATCTATTCCTTGTGGATAGCTTGCCTCGAATGTCTCGGGGTTTGGGTACCCACTACGGTCATAATCTTGGACCTTAACTAAGGAACCCTCTTTAAAAGCTAAAAGTCGCTGGATAGTAAACCTCGCACGTTTACCAGTGGTTTTCATCTTTAAAAGAGTTATCTCTCCTAATGGAAAGGAGATGATAGACCCACGGGCTTCTTAAAAGCATCGGCCTCCTCTTGGGCATTATTCAAGGACCCTACGGCTTCTTAGAAGTATTCACAGCCTCCTCTTAGGCTTCGTATAATGATCTCTTCCTCCAGGAATGATAGCCTCCTCTTGGGCTTCGTACAAGGACCCGTCGGCTTCTTAAAAGATTCCAGCCTCCTCTTGGGCTTCGTACAAATTATCCCGACGACCTCCTAGAGGTATAGGAACAGAACCTAGTCATCCTCATAGAACAGTCCTTTCATAGAATCTACTACTGTTTCTCGAAGCATAGTACAAAAGATAAAACTCTAGACTTGGACAGTCTAACTTCCTTGAGTCTCAAAGACATTCTCAAGCACCCTTCGTTAAATAGGAAGGAAACCCGCAGACTCGGATAATCTTAATACCCTTTGGATTTCCCGTTTCCTCAAAGAAAAGGGAATATCCCTGATCCTCAAATTAAATCCCTATGTACAGTGTTACTCATATAAGAACTGATTTTCTCTTTTAAATCAGTATATTGGATCTGTCACTCAACTGAAACAGTTACAATAGCCTCCATCTCGGGCTTCGTACGAGATACCAAAATTCTCCCCAGTGGAGTCAAAATAACCTTTTAGCCTCTCTCTCAGGCTTTGTATGAGACACAAAAGATTCCCTCGTTGAGTCAATCACCCCTTTTTTTGCCTCCATCTCGGGCCTCGTATGAGATATAAATCCCTGAAGCAAGAGTCGAACTCTTTGCTAGCCTCCTCTTAGGCTTTGTATAACGATATGCCCCACTGGGTCAAAAACCTTTAGCCTCTCTCTCGGGCTTTGTACGAGACACAAAATAGCCTCCTCTTAGGCTTTGTATAATGATTTTCCTAGCGGAAATTAGCCTCTTCTTAGGCTTTGTATAAGAAAACCACTGGTTGATCCAATCAACCTTTTAGCATCAAAGCTGTGCCTCGTTCACAGTACACAAACATCAACAACTCCTTTCCCTTCATCTAATCGCTGTAAGCGGCAAGCCTCTGGATCATCTATATCCATGCCACTGTCCTTCTTTTAGCATGAGAAATTCCTAAGGAAAGATGGCATTGCTCTACACTGAGTTAAAGTCTTCTCCTTCAGGCTAAAACCCTTTCTTCGGAAATTATGGCATTGCTCGGATCCGCGTATCCCAGTTAAAGTAATTCTCCTTCTCCCCTCTTTAGAGATGACAAATTCTCTCTAAAGTCGAGGTCTTTCAGCTTCACGTCTTGGGCTTTGAACAAGACACAAATAGACCTTTCAGCTTCACATCTTGGGCTTTGAACAAGATACAAACTACCTTTCGCTTCACGTCTTGGGCTTTGAACAAGACACCAAAAACCAATTTCCTCCCATAGAATAGGAGGAACTATGAACGCTCTGATTTCCCTGTTTCGGTAAACGGGAATACGTAGGCATAAGATCGAAAGAAAAGATCTTAGCGAGCACAATCAACAAAAAACCCAAATCCCATATCTTCGTCAATCAAAAGCAGTATTTCAAAAGCACCAGTCCTAACATCCTAATCCTTATTCCCCGCCAGAAACCCTTTGCCTAGGAAAAAAGAAAGAAAGAACCTGTATTGGCGAAATACGAATAACCAGTACAAAAGCCCCCCCACATTGATAGCATCCGTAACCTAACAGACCGCTGTTTAAACTCAGTATGCAAAGCAGGGTTAATTGGAGACATCTATTTCCCTTCCTTATTCAGCTCACAATAGGATAAAAAATGAATCGACCTGTAGTTTTAAGCTCAAACCGCAGAGAGCGACCAGCGCTTAAGAACCGCGTCCAAAATCGCTCGCTACAACAACCAATTGAGGATTATCAACCGATGAAGTTCGAATTTCCTGATGAGCATATCATGTTTCTGAAGATGAAAGACTGTGAAGAGCCTCTACCTGATGAAGGGCCAGAAATTGGATCCCAATGGAAGCTGGTCTTTGATGGGGCTGTTAATTCATACGGTAACGGAATCGGAGCAGTCATTACGACTCCGAAAGGTTCTCATATACCTTTCATTGCCCGGTTAGCATTCATATGTACCAACAACGAGGCGAAGTATGAAGCATGCATTATGGGGTTGGAAGAAGCGATTGATTTAAGAATCAAGAACCTCGATGTTTACGGTGATTCCGCGTTGGTAGTTAATCAGATTACAGGTGAATGGGAAGCTCGTCAAGCGAACTTGGAGCCTTATAACAACTATGCCAGAAGGTTGTTACCTTTCTTTGACAGAGTCGATTTCCATCATATACCTCGGGTGGAGAATCAGATGGCAGATGTGTTGGTAACGTTATCTTCAATGTATCAGGTGAATCGTTGGAATGAAACTCCTTCGATCAGAATCATGCGTCTGATAGACCAGCTTTTGTGTTTGCAGTTGAAGATGTATCAGATGGCAAACCTTGGTATCATGATATTAAGGTTTTTCTGAAGAGTCAAGAGTATCCAGAAGGTGCGTCCGCCAAAGATAAGAAAACTCTGAGGAGGTTGGCATGGAACTTCTTTCTGAATAAAGAGGATGTACTGTACAAGAGGAACTTTGACATGGTATTGCTACGTTGTGTTGATGCCAATGGGCATGCTATGGCCAGAAAATTGTTGAGAGCAGAGTATTATTGGATGACTATGGAATTTGATTGTTTCAAATACGCCCGGAAATGTCATAAATGCCATATTTATGCTGATAAGGTGCATGTGCCGCCTACTCCTCTGAATGTATTATCATCACCTTGGCCTTTTGCTATGTAGGGCATTGATATGATCGGAAAGATTAAACCTACTGCTTCCAATGGGCATCGTTTCATCTTGGTTGCCATCGATTACTTCACGAAGTGGGTAGAAGCAACCTCATTTGCCAACGTCACCAGACAAGTGGTAGCCAGATTTATCAAGAAGGACATCATCTGCCGGTATGGAGTCCTGGAGAGAATCATTACTGATAATGGTTCAAATTTGAATAACAAGATGATGAAGGAATTATGTCAGAGCTTTAAGATTGAACATCACACTTCTTCTCCCTACCATCTGAAGATGAATGGGGCCGTTGAAGCGGCAAATAAGAACATTAAGAAGATTGTGCAGAAAATGGTAGTGACCTATAAAGACTGGCATGAGATGTTGCCTTATGCTTTACATGGTGTAATACCCCAAAATTTGCTCTCCCTCTTTGTCATCATAGCATGGCATTATCATTTATCATATCATATCCACCTCATTAACATTATATTGCATTTAACATAGAAAAATGAAGCATGGCATCATTCTTACCATCAGGGCATGTGATCAGGTGGAAGGTGGACAATCAAGGAATCATTCAAAGCACAAAAAGGTCAATCAAGTTTCCTCAAGGCAAGCCAAGAGGTCTTTCATGTCTCATACCATCTCAATGGATCATCCACAACCTCAAGGATGAGAGATTCAATGGGAGATTGAAGCACTACATCTTTCACTATGCAAGAGGTTCAAAAATTGAAGGAAAACCCTCAAAAGAGATAGCTCATTGATCCAAAATCATCCTCAAATGGTATATCTCATCATCCTTTAAGAGTATACACAACATACTCTGAGGAATTTGAAATTGAAGACTGCACATTTTTCTCCTAGGAGGTGGGCACCAAAACTAGGGTTTCCCATTAAATCAGGGAATCTTTGATTTTTTGGACAAAACTTGATGTCATGGTATTCTACATGTTCTTAAGTGTATGTGTATGGAGAATTGCCCCTCAATTGGTTTTGGAAGTGGTTCAATTGGAAGAAAGATAAAAAATCAGGAAATTTGGGGCCAAGTCAAATAATCAGAGGAAAAAGTCAACTCTTGACTTTTTGAGGCCAAATTCATGAAATTCATGTTATATGTGTCCAATGTACAAAATTTGATCAAGAAACTCCAAAGGAATCATGAAAAAATCAAGATGTAAAAAGTTGCCATTTTTGGGTGAAGAAGGGTTACTAAATATAGCAAGTTTTGGCCATTTTGCATCAGAGTTTGAACCAAGGCCATTTAAAATTGAAGCACCAAATGAAAATTCCACTCGGCCACAACAAAAGATCTTGTTTTAAGCTTCACATCCATATGTGGAACATCTCTATTGGATAAAAATTGAGTGAGATATGATTGATCAAAGTTTGAGCAAAGTAGGTTCAAAACTAGGTCATGACCAAGATTTTCCGGGCACACGCGCAGTCATTTTAACAAACATGTGGTGGGCCAAATGTCCACTCATTTGTCTTATGGTTAAAGGCCTCAAATGAAGAACTTTTCAACATCAAATTTGTTCCTTGTAGTGTCATCTTCAATACTCATGTTGGACAAAATTCCATTTGATCAAGTTATAGTGGAGATATATTGGGTCAAAGTCATGTTGATTGTGCTAAAATTTTGTGTGCCAAGTTGCCATGCCATGACTTTCTTGCCACGCCCACAAATCAGTTCCAAACTCTGATGTTCCAAGCTATTTTTCACCAACTTCCAAGCCTTAATTCAATCCAAAATCAACATCAATCATGTTCTATTATATCTCCTCTTTCCAATGACACCAAATGCTCATGATTCCATGCATTGGTGTGTGAGAATTCCATCCCCAAAACTCCATGTTCCAAACTGTCACAAAACCAAATAATAACAACGTTGATTGAATCCATATCAGTTTGCACACATGCTTTATGCATCACTCTTCATTCTTTTCCTCATTTAAACCAACATCCCCTTACAAACTTGAGTTGCACGTGCCTCACTTACTACATGAGAATGGAAGGAAACTTGCCCAACAAGTTGCTCTGCTACATCAGAACCGCATCACCACCACTCTTTTCCATTAAGCCTCACCATAACACACCATGAGTCATCACCATAACATCCCAACCAGCCTCACTCGCCCCTAACTAACTTGACTCAGTTAGTTAGGGTGGACTCACTTTAACCGTGATAACTCACCTTAACCAACTCACTTAACCACTGTGGTTCATTTCTAACTCATGCTATAAATCAAAATCTCACCTCACAAATCCATTTCAGCTTCATTTTTCTCATTCTTCACACTGAATCTCTCTCACATTCTCTCCACTTTTCTTCTGCTTGCACACGAGTTTAACCATTTTTTTCTACATTTCATCTCCATCTTCATCATTATTCTGCTTTGGAGATCAAGAACAAGAGTGCATAGGTTCAGTTAAAGAAGTTCAGTATCGAATTCCAATTGATTTTTTGCACGAATTCAAGCTCTCAAGCCTTTATTTGGCCAAGTGAAGCTCAAGGAAGAAGCACTTTCCTCTGGTATTCTTTTGTATTCAAAGCTTCATCACTTTCAGGTTTGAACTTTTGAACTTGGATTACACGATTTCTAGTCATTTTCACTTGTTTTTTGGTGCTTTAAGCTTGCTAGAAGCTCTGCTCAAACCGGCTAGTTGATAGGCCTTCTAAAGGCTTAGTTGCAAAACCTAGGGCATGTTTTAATCTTCTCTGTTCTCCATGTGTATGTGTATTATGTGAAAAATAGTGGTAGATTCATGATGTGCATGGGCTCAGCTTCAATTTGGTATGCGTATTGTACATTTTGGTGAGATGTGAAAGTTGCAGGTGGTGGTGCTCGCCGGAGAAGGTGACCGGAGGTCCCTCTCCGGCCGGCAGCTTTGATGCTAGGGTTTTATGTTAGTTTTGATCTTGTCCGTTGATTTTTCATCATCGTGTGGTTCAGGACGTGCCAGCACATTAAAATGCATGTGCACCTCACATGTTTTATTTCTGATTTCACTTAATCCAAATGTGGTGCGGTGCATGGTAATGTGTGTGGTCACTCATGCGCGTGTGTTAGATCTGGTTACTTTGACTTCCGTTTGACCTTGACTTGATCCAATGGCCATGAGTAAGTCAATTTTGTTGACTGAGAGTGTATGTTTGTTAGTGTGTTTTGCGCAGACTTGGACCTTGGACTAAACTGATATCCACACCCCCATGCCTTAAGCCCAAACCATTTTTGAACTGAGTAATTACTAGGCATGCACCCCTATTCATTTTGCATTGCATTTTAATTTTTTTTATTTTTGATACACGTTTTCTTTTCAATTTTTAAAAATACTAAATAGCATCATAAAATTCTACAAAAATTCATAAACATCAATAAAACATTTAGAAAATTTTTGGTGATTTTATTTTCTGATTTTATGACTTTTTACCCCTGCTCCATAATTTTCTTTGAATTTCTTTGGTGTACATTCTTAATGTGGTACATGATCTTGTTTAATTTTGTTCTTGATCATTAAAAAATTTTTTGATGTTCTTCTTTTTGTATTGAGTCATTAGCATCTTGAGGTATGTTAAGTGATTTTTATTTGATTTTTTAGGTCATTTTATGGCATGTTTGGTGTTCATTGTTATGTTACTTGGTATGATGTGTATACTTGACCTAAGTGCATTGTTTAAAATCATTTTGCCTTGGTTTCTTGCATGCCACTTTGATATGTGATTCATCTCTGATTTGTGAGCTTCAATATCATGTTTTCATAATTTTCATGAGGCCATCTAATTTTTGTTTAATGCAATACCTTTAAAGCATAATAACATGTCATATCATTGTGATCTTTGTGCATGTTCACATGATTTCTTTTGTACATACTTGCATGATCATTTGCATATTTGGTGAACCATTCACTTGACATTATAGGTCATTGGTACATATTATATGTCATCTTTGCATGTTGGTTATCATTTGAACCTTGTGCACCTTTAACATGTTGTGTTTGCACTTTCTTTTGTTTGGAACTTCCATTTCAATTCTACTTCTTCTATCACTTCTCAAATGTTTTGATGTGTCATGCATGAATACTTGTGAGATGTTTGTGAATCATTTTTCATTTCATTTCAATTCTGATCCATGGATTACATGTTCCATTTATGCATGTTTTTTCCATTTCTTTTCATCTTTCATTCTCCCTTTTCTTATGGTAGCATGTTCTAATGCCATGGATGATGTTTGTTGCCTATCCACTTGGACTTGCATGATGATAATCATTTGTTTTCCATATGATGAACATTCTGATTATGGTCATAGGATTTGATGTCTCATCTAATTCTTTTGAGTTTTATGGTGCATTAAATGTTTCCTTGCTTCCTATACTTGTACACATGTTTACTAACCATGTAGGGACTTTGGTAAGTTGCAATTGAGTGTGGATAAGGAATCCACATTCAACTTCTATCTTTTCTCTTTTACAATTCAATTTTATGTTTTGTTAAGCACTTATGTGCTTTCTTTTAATAACTCATCACTTTCCCTTTTTGAATTACAATTCATCTTCTACTTTAGAAGTGAATTGTTTAATTCTTTCTTTCTTTAGACTTTAGGTTGAAACCTCACAAATCATTAGGATCACTCCCTTTAATCTTCGATTAGGATTGAGTCTTAGTCCATATAGATTTTTACCTTTATCCTCTCTTGAGTCTCTTTTCTCATCTCAAAGAAAATTCAAAATATATAATAAAGGTAGGCATTTATTGCATTTAGGCCTTTCATATAAAGAAAAGATTATAAGGGGTCTACTCTTATAATCTTAGAATGTGTAGCATATAGCCCATCTTGGGTCAATGTGTTAGACATTTGATCTTGTATGATGGACTTAAATGCAATACTTGTTGAAGGTGCAAATAATAAAAAACACTTCTTCATTTCTTAATCAACAAAAACACTTAATACATACAAGTATGCTAGTGTGTTTGAACCTTGACAATTGGAACTAAGTGTGGGGGTCTTCTTCACCCTTAGTGTGCTTTCTTACTCATTCCATCTTGGAATGTGAGAATGTACACATTCCAATGACCAAGGTTCAGATACACTATCATATGCAAACAACTGAAAAAACTCTTAAAAGACCAAAACAAACAACAACGTCTTTCCTTCGGGAATTCTTTTTTCACCTCATTCACTCTCAACGTATGAACGTGCTCCTACTCGTTCTCTTGCAAGATGGTAACGCACTCGGACCAGCGAGCCTGCAACACCTGAGCCAGAATGTAAGCCGTTCCTTAAAAAACACAAACAATCCATCCCTAGTGAGGGGAACTACGTCGCTCTGATTCTCATGTTCCCGATGAGATACGTAGGCAGTGGGGTAGGGCCCATGCGAGCACTTCTTTTATTTTCCCTACATTTGTTTCTCTTTCTCCTTTCCTTTTTTAGTTCTTTCTCAGTATTCCTTTCCTTACACCCTTCGATCGAGACAAGCAAGCGTGGATCCCATCGGGTACGATGGACGCGTGGGGGTGCTAATACCTTCCCTGCGCGTAACCGACTCCCGAACCCAGATCTCTTGGTCGCGAGACCATGCTCTTTCCTTTCCTTCAGGTTTATGCAGTGTTTCCTTTCCCTCTCTTGGGATAAATACACATTGCTGGCGACTCTGTTCGGTGCCACTTTCGCGTTTGTACTTGGATGAAAATCCCGGGAGCGACAGCTGGCGACTCTGCTGGGGATCGAACCCAGAATCTTTGGTTTCCTTAGCGAGTCAATCCTAGCGCTTGTTTGCTTTTCTTTCATTGGGTGTATTTTGTTTGCAATATTTACTGTTGTACTGTATTTCTATTTATTGTATTACTGCTTTACTGTATTTATCGCATTTACTGCATTACATATCATTATTGTGCTGGATCGTGCTGTTGTTTTCTGTTTGGCGGGCAGGGTGTTCTGAGATATGAGCCCACTACCAAGGCTTGAGTACACCCATAGGTATTAGAGTGGATAGTCGTGACGCTTGCGTGGTGGTGACCACGTATTGTTGTTCATGAGACCCACAACCAGACGAGGTTCTATCAGGAGCTTTCTGCTACTGCATGTTATGCAGGCCAGTGGTTATTCTCTTGAGGAACTGTCGACTCTGGTGACCATTCCCGAGGACTCAGTTGCGGCACTCCTCCCGAGTTGTGACAGTGGCAGACCACATTCTGTGGCAAACCCATTGCACATTCTCGATCCGAGGACCCAATGCTGAGAACTTGCTATAGGACATCCCTTTTTAAAAGAGAATCAGCGGAGGCACTCCTCGATTGGCGATAGTACTGTACCCTGAGGGATGAATGTACTATTGCTTCTCGACCTCAGTGCCAGAAGCTGAGGACCTTTTTGTTTTGGAGAATCAGTTGAGGCCTCCTCGATTGATGATGATGCCAAACCAGAAATGGTGAACGTATCATCATTTCTTGACCTGAGAGCCCGGGATACTGAACATCCTAGTACCCACATGTGAGAAGGGCGGGTTGTTTACAGGTTTGCAGGTAACCATGACCTCCTACATACCCGGTTTTCTATCATCATTGCACAAAAAGGAAGTTTCATCCTATTGTATTCAGATGGTTCTTATCTATGGTTCTATACTAGTCTCAGAGCTACACTGACACCGTTCACAGTTCAGCACAGACACCTGATTACCTGATCACATTGCCCTTTGCATTGCATTATCATATCCTAACATACATGTTTATTCATTTCCAGGTGCATATATTACCCTTGATTCCATTCATCAGGTCCCTGCAAAGATGAACACTAAAGAGAGGAAGAATATCATCAGCTATAAGTTCCTTACGCCTACTTTAGGCCCTATTGTTATGCTGAAGGGAATGGCGAGCCCTGCAGTACGAGAAGCTTTTGAAGAGAAATATGGGTGGATTTTATCTATGGTCCGTAATGTCAGTGATTATGAAGCCAGAGGTCTCCATACGTTGATGCAGTTCTATGATCCGCCTCTGAGGTGTTTTGTATTTCCAGACTATGTGTTGGTTCCTACCTTGGAGGAGTATTCCAACATGTTGGGGATTGCTATCAAGGAGGAGCCCCCTTTCTTTGGATCGGTGGGGGATCTTGACTTTGGGAAGGTGGCTGGTGCTCTTTATTTGAGCAAATCAGAGTTAGACGCCAATGTCTCCAACAAAGGAAAGATTCGTGGTTACAAGTTGGAATATCTGATTAAGAAGGCCCAGGAGGCAGCTAAAGGCGAGAATTGGCTTGTTTTTAATGCTTTGCTAGCCCTTTGTATATACGGCATAGTGTTGTTTCCCAACGAGCCGGATTTCATTGATACGGACGCTATACGAATATTCATGATGAAGAACCCGGTGCCAACGCTACTGGGAGATCTTCACTACTCGTTGTACAACCGAAACGAAAAGAAAAGAGGAGGGATAATTCGTTGTTGTGCACCCTTGTTCTATAAGTGGTTTGCAGGCCGTTTACCACAATCAGGGGCTTTTGTGGATTCCAAAGATTCTCTAGAGTGGAAACAGCGTTTAATGGGATTGGTGGCCAAAGACATCGTATGGGTAGATCACGGGCTGATTGGCAAGAATATTATCCACAGCTGTGGTAAATTCCCTAACGTTCCACTGATAGGAAGACTGGGTGGGATTAACTACAATCCTTCTTTGGCCATTCGACAATTTGGGTATGCCCTGATAGGTCCGCCTATTAAGAGAGATGTGGAGGAGTCCCTCTATTTTCATACATCAGATGGTTGGGAAGCAGCACAGAAAGCTTCTGAAAGCTGGGGTAGCGTACTGAAAAAGGGGAAAGTTACTCTAGGCAAGCCTAATAATCGGGTTTATCCAGCATATGAAGAGTGGGTGAAGAAAAGAGTTGAAGATTTTCTCTTGCCTTTTGGTAAGGCACCCCTTTTGTATCCGGAGAATGAGAAAGCAAGAAGCACTGCTACTGTGGAAGAAGTTGACAAGTTGCAAGCCTTGGTGAAAAAGCTCCAAGGAGAGAATTCCGAGTTGAGTAGCCGTCTTCAGAATGCTCTACATGCCAACAAAGAGCTGGAGCGGAAAGCCCAAGATGCTGAACAAATCCTAACTGCAAAAGAGAAAGACTTTGCTGGAAGAGCCCAACATTTCCGGAAGATTAGTAAAGGTGTTGATGATGCTACTCAAGCCCACAAGCAAACCAAACAGGCGTTAGCACAGACCAAAGAAAAGTTAACAAAGTTTCAGCACGCTTGGGACGAAGTTAGGATAGAGAATGCTGAATTACAGGAACAGTTGCAGATTAAGGACGAAGAGCTTGAAAAGGCGCATGAGCAGAGGAGAAAGTATCGGGAAAGCCTCGGTAAGAGTCAAGAACAGCTAGAAGAAGCTAGAGGTGAGCTGAGGAATACCAAGAAAGAGCTTGAAGAAGTCATGATAGAAAGGGAGATACTCAAGACGCAAGCTGGCATAAAGAGACACAAAGGAGTGTGTGATGACGAGGCTCTGATGCTGCATATGGGTTCTTTAACTGAAGCTCTTGAGAAAAGGGATGTCTTGATCAAAGAAATGATTGAAAATCCGAATCACCAGCGTACCCGTATACTTTTTGAGGAGATCAAATACTCAAGTGATAAGCTGAAGGATGTGGAATTGTCAGACTGATGTTCTTTTCCTTATATTTTGTTATTAATGGTTACCATCAGGCTTGTTGATGGATCCATTTTTCCTTGTATTGCATTTGCGGTTGAACCTTTCTTAAATGTACTTGAATACTTCGTTGAATGAGTATGAGCAGTTTTAGTCAGAATTATTCTTTATCAGATAGCTGCACACAAGCACATGACCACGACACGTCTCTTTATATCACGATTTCTGGTCTTCAGATTTCTGTGGTTGGATTGGAATCAGGGTATAAAGCATCTCGGAAATGACAAACATGGCATTGCATGGCATTGCATATCATTTTGCATTTTTGTTACTTGCTTTTCAGGTACTCGTTGTAGGGTCTCTAACCTTTATTTGGTTTCAGGCAGTATAGCTGAGAATCATATTCACCGATATTCGACGCGAAGGAATCAAGTAAGAATCATGGATCAAGTGCAAAGTGATTTGGCTGAAATGAGGGCGCGTATGGACCAGTTCATGACCCTCATGACTGGCATGGCGCAAAATCAGGAGAGATTGAGGCTTCTGGTCGAGCGTCCAGACAATGGGCCTGAAGGTGATCAGCATGACAATTCACAGGGACATGGCATTCCTCCTCCCGATGGCAACCCTCCTCCTGGTGGTAACAATCGGGGTAATGGAAATGGTAGGCATGCTGGTGTTACTCTTGAAGATACCCTGGAAGACAAATTTACTCTGCTGGATGCTGATGTGGGTAATCAAGGTGATCGAAGGTATGATGAGTTAGCAGAAAAGATCAGGGCCATAGAATGTAAGAACTCTATGGGTATTGATGTTACTAGCTTGGGGATGGTCCCAAGAGTCAGAATTCCCCCTAAATTCAAACCTCCTACTTTTGATAAGTATCACGGCAATGCGTGTCCACAAACGCATCTTCAAGCTTACTTTGGGAAGATTTCAGCCCATACGGATGACGAGAAGCTATGGATGCACTATTTTCAGGACAGTCTGGCTGGGGCGTCCTTGACCTGGTATATGAAGTTGAATAGAGCTGCTGTGAAGAGTTGGAAAGATCTGGCAGAAGCGTTCCTGAAGCAATACCAGTATAATATTGACATGGCACCCAACCGCACTCAATTGCAGGGGTTGTCACAAAATGCCAAGGAGAGTTTCAAAGAATATGCACAGAGGTGGAGGGAAATGGCTGCCCAGGTTCAACCTCCCTTGTCAGACAGAGAAATGGCAGATATGTTTATGGGCACCTTGCAAGGGGCCTATCTTGATAGATTAGCTGCTTGTCCGTCAACTGGATTTGCTGATATTGTGATTGCGGGAGAAAGAATAGAAAGTCTGTTAAAGCTTGGGAAGATCCAAGATGTGAGTGGGGCTGGCTCTTCGGGGACGAAGAAACCGTTTGCTAGTAGCCAGAAAAGAAGAGAAGGTGATACGAATGCTGTGTTTAGAGGACGAGGCAGAGGGCGTTCTCAAGCTTATTATCAGGTAGATGCTGTAACAATCCCCACACCGTCTATTCAGAAACAACAACCCCAACAACAAGTTCAACAGCAACAACCTTTTTTCCAGCAAAGGTCTAGGAAGAGGGATCGTAAGATGGATCCTCTCCCTATGACTTATGCCGCGCTGTTGCCCCGGCTACTCGAGTTAAAGTTGGTAGAACTCCGTACTATGAAAGCTCCGGTTGCTGGAAACCTGCCACCTAACTTCGATGCTAATGCTCGTTGTGAGTTCCACTCAGGTGCTCAGGGGCACTCCATTGAAAAATGCTGGGCTTTCCATCATAAAGTACAAGATTTGATTGATGCTAAAGCCATCAATTTCTCTCCCGCTCCTAATATTACTCAGCATCCCATGCCTGATCATAGTGCAGCAAATGTGTACGCTATTGAAGATGGGAGGAGATTGAATCTGGTGACAGACATCCATCAAGTGAAAACTTCTTTGTTGGTTGTAAAAGATCGTTTATTGAAGGGACAGGTGTTCCCGGGCTGCAATCAAGATTGTTCCGAGTGTATGAATCAGGAGAATGGCTGTAATAAGTTGAAGGTGGGCTTACAGAATCTGATCGATGAAGGATGTCTACAGTTCGACAGAGTCGTGAAAGACACTGATGAAGTATCAACCGTGACCATCTATTATACTCCCGCTGAGATTCAAATGCCGGTCAATACAGTTCCCGTGGCGAGTGTTGCGCCAGAAAGGTCCAGTCCTGTCACTATCACGGTGCCAGGACCAATTCCGTTCACATCTACGAAGGCTATCCCATGGCACTATGGGGCAGATGTATATTACGAAGGTAAAAAGCAGGAAGTTGAGTCGTCAGTCAGCCCAAATATTGATAACGTAGGGGGTGTAGGGGGCTTTACAAGGAGTGGGAGGTTGTTCGCTCCCCAAACCTTGAGAAGTGATAAAGAGGCAGAAGCTGCAGCAAAGGCTAAAGGTAAACAGGTGGTTGAAAATGCGCCTACACCTGAAGCAGAGACAAAGATTACTTTTGATAAGGAAATGGAAGAATTTATGAAGATAATCAAGAAAAGCGATTATAAGATTATGGACCAACTAAATCAGACCCCTTCAAAGATTTCAATCTTGTCACTATTGATGTGCTCTGATGCGCATCGGCAGGCGTTGTTGAAAGTATTGAAGAGTGCATACGTGCCACAGGAAATTACTGTTAATCAGCTCGAGGACGTAATCTCTAATGTTAATGTTAGCCATGGCTTGGGCTTTACAAGTAGAGATCTGACTGTTGAAGGAAGAAACCACAATAAGGCTTTGCATATCACGATGGAGTGCAAGGGCACAGTGTTATCTCATGTACTGGTAGACACTGGTTCGTCACTCAATGTCTTGCCCAAGAAGGCGTTAATGAAGCTGGAAGTTGATGGTTTAATCTTGAGGCCTAGTGAATTGGTGGTCAGAGCATTCGATGGGACTAGACGATCTGTGTTCGGTGAGGTGGAATTGCCCGTACAAATTGGACCACAGGTGTTCAAATCCACGTTCCATGTAATGGACATACAACCTGCATATAGCTGCCTGTTGGGACGTCCTTGGATTCACGGAGCCGGGGCTGTTACTTCCACTTTACACCAAAAGTTGAAGTATGAGTTTGAAGGGCAGGTTGTGACGGTGTGCGGGGAAGAAGACATCTTTGTGAGTCACTTATCCACATTTAAGTACGTTGAAATGGATGGGGAAATTCATGAGATGCTGTGCCAATCATTTGAAGCGGTCAATATTGACGATGCACCTGAGTCTTCTTCTGTACCAGTTGTGGCCGGTACCTCCATTTCATCTTACAAACAAGCTGTCGAAGTCGTCAGGGCAGGCAACGCCCAAGGTTGGGGCAGGTTGATAGAGACCCCAATAAAGGAAGACAAATTTGGTATTGGTTATCATCCCTCTACAACTTCAGATGCGAGGAGCAGAGGACCCATTACTTTCAATAGTGGGGGAATTATCTACACGGACCAGTCTTGTGCGGCTACAGAGGATAATGTTGACAATAATGGTGACCTGGACAACTGGGTACGCCCTCATGCTCTGGGACAACAAGTGCAGAACTGGTTCGTTGAAGAAGTCATCCGGGTTACTCTTCAGACAGAGTAATTTTTCTTTGTTTTTTTCCTAACCATAATGCATGTCAAAATCTTGCGCTCTGCCCAAGGCGTATAGATTCATTTGTAGGGCCACCCTGGTTGCATTTGCAATTTTTAATCATTAATAAAGGACGTTTTGCAATCAAATTTTGTTCTCTGTCTTTCAGTTTTTATTTTTGCACAAAAAAAAATGGAAATGTTTCATTTTCTTTTGTTTTGCTTAAAAATAAATTCTAAAATAAGGCATGAACCCGTTCATGCAGACTTGATCCTCCGGATACCACTGATAACGATTTTGATATGACTATGTATGACTTTGACAATCCGATTTATCAAGCCGAAGAAGGGGATGAGAAAGATTGTGAACTCCCTGAAGAACTGGCCAGATTGTTGAAACAAGAGGAAAGGGTCATCCAGCCTCACCAGGAGACTGTAGAAATCATCAATATTGGTACCAAGGACGCCAAGAAAGAGATCAGGATTGGTGCCAGCTTGCAAGCAGATGTGAAGAAAACTTTGACTGAAATGTTGCGCGAGTATGTTGACATCTTCGCCTGGTCGTATCAAGATATGCCGGGGTTGGACACGGATATTGTTGTGCACAGGTTACCATTGAGAGAAGAATGTCCGCCAGTCAAGCAGAAACTTCGTCGGACTCACCCCGACATGGCTTTAAAGATTAAGGAGGAAGTCCAGAAGCAGTGGGATGCTGGGTTTCTTGCGGTGACAAAATATCCTCCGTGGGTAGCCAATATCGTGCCAGTACCGAAGAAAGATGGAAAAGTGAGAATGTGTGTGGATTATCGAGATCTTAATAAAGCTAGCCCGAAAGATGATTTTCCACTACCTCATATTGATGTGCTGGTCGATAATACAGCTCAGTTTTCAGTGTTCTCATTTATGGACGGTTTCTCCGGGTACAACAAGATCAAGATGGCACCTGAAGACATGGAGAAGACCACGTTCATTACTCCGTGGGGTACATATTGCTATAAAGTAATGCCTTTTGGGTTGAAAAACGCAGGGGCAATGTACCAGCGGGCGATGGTAACATTGTTTCATGACTTGATTCATAAGGAGATCGAATGTTATGTAGATGATATGATTGCCAAGTCAAGAACAGAAGAGGAACATCTGATTAACCTCAAAAAGCTGTTTGAAAGGTTGAGAAAGTTCCGTCTGAGATTAAATCCAAACAAGTGCACGTTTGGGGTGCGTTCTGGAAAGTTGTTGGGTTTCATTGTGAGCGAAAGAGGAATTGAGGTTGATCCTGCCAAGGTGAAAGCAATACAAGAAATGCCTGAACCGAGAACAGAAAAAGAGGTTCGTGGTTTCTTGGGTAGATTGAACTACATTGCAAGGTTCATATCTCACCTAACAGCCACATGTGAACCAATATTTAAACTGCTAAGAAAGGATCAAACGGTCAGGTGGAATGACGATTGCCAATTGGCATTCGATAAGATAAAAGAATATTTGCAGGAACCTCCGATTCTAATGCCTCCAATTGAAGGGAGACCGCTGATAATGTATCTGACAGTGCTTGAAGGTTCCATGGGTTGTGTTCTCGGTCAACATGACGAGACAGGTAGGAAGGAGCATGCTATCTACTACCTGAGCAAAAAGTTCAATGATTGTGAGTCCCGGTACTCAATGCTTGAAAAGACATGCTGTGCGCTTGCATGGGCCGCTAAGCGATTGAGGCAATATATGGTTAGGCACACAACCTTGTTAATTTCAAAAATGGATCCTATCAAGTACATTTTCGAGAAACCAGCACTGACAGGCAGAGTTGCACGGTGGCAAATGGTCTTGACAGAGTATGACATTCAGTACACTTCCCAAAAGGCCATCAAAGGAAGTATCTTGTCCGACTATCTTGCGCAACAGCCGATTGATGATTACCAACCCATGAAATTTGACTTCCCTGATGAGGACATCATGTTTCTTAAAGCTAAAGACTGCGAGGAACCACTCCCGGAGGAGGGGCCAGACCCTGAATCCAAATGGAGTCTGATGTTTGATGGGGCTGTCAATATGAATGGGTGCGGAGTTGGAGCAGTTCTTATCACGCCGGAAGATGTTCATATGCCTTTCACTGCCCGAATAACTTTCGGATGCACCAACAATGAAGCAGAGTACGAAGCTTGTATCATGGGGATCGAGGAGGCGGTTAATCTACGGATTAAAACCCTTGATATATTCGGTGATTCAGCTTTGGTAATTAATCAAGTGAAAGGGAGTTGGTACACGCACCAAGCAAATCTAGTGCCGTATAGAGATTATACAAGGAGATTGCTGACATTTTTCACAACAGTGAAACTGTACCATATTCCTCAAGATGAGAATAGGTTCGCTGATGCCTTGGCCACTTTGTCTTCCATGATCAAAGTGCAAGGATGGAACCATGTACCTAAGATTGAAGTATCTCGCCTTGACAGACCTGCATTTGTGTTTGCGGTTGACGCAACATCTGATGACAAGCCATGGTTTCATGACATTAAGTGTTTCTTGAAAAGTCAAGAGTACCCGCCCGGGGCATCGTCCAAAGACAAGAAGACGTTGAGAAGGTTAGCTGGTAGTTTCTTCTTGAACAAAGATGGCGTGCTGTATAAAAGAAATTTTGACGCGGTCCTGCTTAGATGTGTGGATAGACATGAAGCAGACCTGTTAATGATTGAAGTGCACGAAGGCTCTTTCGGTACCCATGCCGGAGGGCATGCAATGGCTAAAAAGTTGTTAAGATCGGGATATTATTGGTTGACTATGGAGTCAGATTGTTGCAAATATGCCCGCAAATGCCATAAATGCCAGATCTATGCAGATAAAGTGCATGTGCCTCCAAATCCGTTGAGTATCATGTCGTCACCTTGGCCGTTTGCCATGTGGGGCATCGATATGATCGGGAAAATTGAGCCTACAACTTCTAATGGTCATCGTTTCATCTTGGTGGCGATTGATTATTTCACTAAATGGGTTGAAGCTGCATCCTATGCCAATGTTACAAAACAAGTGGTAGCTCGTTTCTTAAAACGGGATATCATTTGCCGATATGGAGTTCCCGAAAGAATCATTACTGATAATGGTTCTAATTTGAATAATAAGATGATGGCTGAGTTATGCCGGGACTTCAAAATCGAACATCACAATTCTTCTCCGTACCGCCCAAAGATGAATGGCGCGGTCGAAGCGGCCAACAAAAATATCAAGAAGATTGTGCAGAAGATGGTTGTCACGTACAAAGATTGGCATGAGATGTTACCATTTGCTTTGCATGGGTATCGAACGTCGGTACGCACGTCCACTAGGGCAACCCCATTCTCACTTGTATATGGTATGGAGGCAGTGCTACCGGTTGAAGTGGAGATTCTGTCCCTCAGAGTCATGATGGATGTTAAGCTAGATGAGGCTGAATGGGTACGGGCCAGATTTGATCAGCTGAGCCTTATTGAGGAAAAGCGATTGGAGGCTGTATGTCATGGGCAATTATACCAGCACAGAATGAAGCAGGCATTTGACCAAAAGGTGCGTCCTCGGGTTTACAAAGTCGGAGATGTGGTACTCAAAAGGATCCTTCCTCCCAATACAGATCATAGGGGCAAATGGACTCCTAACTATGAAGGTCCATTCGTAGTTAAAAAGGTCTTTTCGGGCGGAGCTTTATTGCTTACAACCATGGATGGCGAAGACTTTTCATCCCCTGTCAACTCGGACGTAGTCAAAAAATACTTCGCATGAATAGACCCGCTGGATAATAAAAATAAAAAAAATCCAGGCAAAAAAGGGCATCCCGGCGAACCAAAAACAGAATAAGGTTTAGGCAAAAATTAGGGATATAATTGAAAAAATTGTACACCCGGTAAGTTGAAAACCCGAAAGGGCAACTTAGGCAAAAAAGGGTATCCTGGTGGATCGAAAACCTGAAAGGGCGGTCCACGCAAAAGAGGGATTTAAGCGAATGACTACGGTCTGAGTTATCTGTACCCCATTACCGTTTGAACAACTGACGTTCTGAAAGATAGGAATCGGTCTGATCATTCCTCAGAAGGCAAGGTCGGGGAGTTTTGAAGACATACTGGTCATAATAGAATGGAAACTCAGTGGAAGTCCGTTTTCGCATTGCCATTAGGATAGTTTCTTTTCTCAATTTTCAGCGATCACCTCTTTCCAGGGATTGCTTCCGGATGTAATTGCCTATTCTGGGCTCTCAGTCAATAAATTGAATATCAATAAAAAGCTTCCTATTTTTTGTTTTATTGCTTTGTTTGCAAAAACGTCCTAATTTTGATAAAACATTGCATTTGAAAACATGGCGGCCTTGCAATAACATGCGCGGAAAAAACATTTGAAATTACTTTGAATGTTGAATATTCTCGGATGGTGGATTCTAGCCACGCAATATTCGGGGCATGTGTGCATATTCTTTTGTTGCAGGTAGTAGGTGCAGATGGTTTTAAGCACAAGACCAGTAATCAATTACCCCACGCAAAAGACTGGGGCAATTACGGGTAAGGAGGTCGGCGTTCCTCGCTCGGTCGACGGTCGTTCATAACGGTTCGATATCATTGAATTAAGTTCAACTGGGTACCGTTGTATCTTATTAAGTCGATTCTCTCATACAGTACTTCCAACAGCTACAAGCTTTTCTGTGTCGATAACGGTCACAGGTTCCCCAAAAGAGTGGTCTCGTCGACACCGAAACTGATGGTCATTATCCCCAGCGAAGTCGCAGGAGTTTGAAGAGGCTAAATCTTCTGTAAAATCCTCTTATGACATCTTCTTCGGGGACAAATTGTTGGTTTGTCCAAGCATGGGGCATGTTTGTTTCCCCATCATGAAGTGTTGATCATCCCCAGTAGAGTTTGAGGACAGTTGGTCTTCTGTAAAATCCTCTCAAAAGGCATTCCCCAGCACGAGACGTTTTAAAGCAGTTTCCTCCAGCAGAGTTTGTTATAAACTCGTCATCCCTAACGGAATTGTCTAAAGGGAAGCTCGCCTAACATGGGGCATTGTGGTACTTATCCTAAGCTTGACAGTCATATTCTTCAGCAGACTACTGTGGATTTGCTTTGGGTTTCCCCAACAGATCTCTAAGGACTCTTTCCTAGCAAGTTGCAGTGGAATGTTCTAACCAGGATTTGCATATCCCTGGCAGAGTAGCCCTGATCCCCAGCAAGATTGTGTCTCTGGTAATGATCCCCCACAGAGGTCAGCATCGAATCTTGTCAGCAATACTCCCCAACTGAGTTGTTGTTCTCCCCGCAGAGGTTTATAAGATCGGCAGAATCTATTCCTCAACAAGGATGGTACAGCCTTTCCCCAGCCGGGTCAGAAGGCGGATAACCCCTACAAAGGGTCTTGGATTGGATAGATCCCCAAGCAGAGTTTTTATGACTTTTCTTCCCTAGCAAGACGCCATGCAAAGAAATTCTCATCCCCAGCGGAATCGCTGTGACCAGAATTCATTCCCCCAGCAGATGAAGTGATTACTGGCAGATTTATTATTCTTCAAGTCCAATTTATTTTTGGCAAACTTGACAATTCGAAGCAGACGGATTGTTCATTTATTCTCCAGCAGAGATACTATCCTCTCAGGAACCTCTAAAGTCAAGTCATTGATCATTGTTCCTCAGCAAAGTCGGCAGAGATGTCTGACACTGATGCAGAGTGCAATCCGGTATTGGAATATTGCAAAAGTCCAACGGTGGATTGGCAAAAGTCCGTCTTTGGGTGGCAAAAGTCCAACAGTGGATTGGCAAAAGTCCGTCTTCGGGTGGCAAAAGTCCAACAGTGGATTGGCAAAGGTCCATCTAAGGGTGGCAAAAGTCCAACAGTGGATTGGCAAAAGTCCGTCTTCGGGTGGCAAAAGTCCAACAGTGGATTGGCAAAAGTCCTTCTTCGGGTGGCAAAAGTCCAACAGTGGATTGGCGAAAGTCCATCTTCGGGTGGCAAAGCAGCAAGAGTCCAACAGTGGATTGGCAAAAGTCCGTCTTCGGGTGGCAAAAGTCCAACAGTGGATTGGCGAAAGGTCCATCTAAGGGTGGCAAATTCTAAAAGTCCAACAGTGGATTGGCGAAAGGTCCATCTAAGGGTGGCAAATTCTAAAAGTCCAACAGTGGATTGGCAAAAGTCCGTCTTCGGGTGGCACAAAGCTGCAAAGTCCACCAGGAGCGTGGCAAGCCAGTAGTCGTCTGGCGTCGTTCAAAAGACGTTATCAAAGTCCACCAGTAGCGTGGCAGGCCAGTAGTCGTCTGGAGTTGCATAAAAGACATTATTAAAGTCCACCAGCAGCGTGGCAAGCCAGTAGTCGTCTGGCGTCATTCAAAAGACGTTATCAAAGTCCACCAGTAGCGTGGCAGGCCAGTAGTCGTCTGGAATTGCATAAAAGACATTGTTAAAGTTTACCAGTAATGCGGCGAGCCAGTAGACGTCTGGTGTCATTCAAAAGGCAGATTTCTCCGACAATGTTTCATTGAAGATTCAATCCAGCAATGTCGGGGGGTTTCTTTCTCACCATCCAGAGCAAATTTTTGGTTATATTTGGTATTCAATCACTATATACCTTGAAAGTCCGAAAGCAATTGCTTTCAGGCATTCAGGTCTACAGCGCTTGAATAGGGGCAGCTGTAATACCCCAAAATTTGCTCTCCCTCTTTGTCATCATAGCATGGCATTATAATTTATCATATCATATCCACCTCATTAACATTACATTGCATTTAACATAGAAAAATGAAGCATGGCATCATTCTTACCATCAGGGCATGTGATCAGGTGGAAGGTGGACAATCAAGGAATTATTCAAAGCACAAAAAGGTCAATCAAGTTTCCTCAAGGCAAGCCAAGAGGTCTTTCATGTCTCATACCATCTCAATGGATCATCCACAACCTCAAGGATGAGAGATTCAATGGGAGATTGAAGCACTACATCTTTCACTATGCAAGAGGTTCAAAAATTGAAGGAAAACCCTCAAAAGAGATAGCTCATTGATCCAAAATCATCCTCAAATGGTATATCTCATCATCCTTTAAGAGGATACACAACATACTCTGAGGAATTTGAAATTGAAGACTGCACATTTTTCTCCTAGGAGGTGGGCACCAAAACTAGGGTTTCCCATTAAATCAGGGAATCTTTGATTTTTTGGACAAAACTTGATGTCATGGTATTCTACATGTTCTTAAGTGTATGTGTATGGAGAATTGCCCCTCAATTGGTTTTGGAAGTGGTTCAATTGGAAGAAAGATAAAAAATCAGGAAATTTGGGGCCAAGTCAAATAATCAGAGGAAAAAGTCAACTCTTGACTTTTTGAGGCCAAATTCATGAAATTCATGTTATATGTGTCCAATGTGCAAAATTTGATCAAGAAACTCCAAAGGAATCATGAAAAAATCAAGATGTAAAAAGTTGCCATTTTTGGGTGAAGAAGGGTTACTAAATATAGCAAGTTTTGGCCATTTTGCATCAGAGTTTGAACCAAGGCCATTTAAAATTGAAGCACCAAATGAAAATTCCACTCGGCCACAACAAATGATCTTGTTTTAAGCTTCACATCCATATGTGGAACATCTCTATTGGATAAAAATTGAGTGAGATATGATTGATCAAAGTTTGAGCAAAGTAGGTTCAAAACTAGGTCATGACCAAGATTTTCAGGGCACGCGCGCAGTCATTTTAACAAACATGTGGTGGGCCAAATGTCCACTCATTTGTCTCATGGTTAAAGGCCTCAAATGAAGAACTTTTCAACATCAAAGTTGTTCCTTGTAGTGTCATCTTCAATACTCATGTTGGACAAAATTCCATTTGATCAAGTTATAGTGGAGATATATTGGGTCAAAGTCATGTTGATTGTGCTAAAATTTTGTGTGCCAAGTTGCCATGCCATGACTTACTTGCCACGCCCACAAATCAGTTCCAAACTCTGATGTTCCAAGCTATTTTTCACCAACTTCCAAGCCTTAATTCAATCCAAAATCAACATCAATCATGTTCTATTATATCTCCTATTTCCAATGACACTAAATGCTCATGATTCCATGCATTGGTGTGTGAGAATTCCATCCCCAAAACTCCATGTTCCAAACTGTCACAAAACCAAATAATAACAATGTTGATTGAATCCATATCAGTTTGCACACATGCTTTATGCATCACTCTTCATTCTTTTCCTCATTTAAACCAACATCCCCTTACAAACTTGAGTTGCACGTGCCTCACTTACTACATGAGAATGGAAGGAAACTTGCCCAACAAGTTGCTCTGCTACATCAGAACCGCATCACCACCACTCTTTTCCATTAAGCCTCACCATAACACACCATGAGTCATCACCATAACATCCCAACCAGCCTCACTCGCCCCTAACTAACTTGACTCAGTTAGTTAGGGTGGACTCACTTTAACCGTGATAACTCACCTTAACCAACTCACTTAACCACTGTGGTTCATTTCTAACTCATGCTATAAATCAAAATCTCACCTCACAAATCCATTTCAGCTTCATTTTTCTCATTCTTCACACTGAATCTCTCTCACATTCTCTCCACTTTTCTTCTGCTTGCACACGAGTTTAACCATTTTTTTCTACATTTCATCTCCATCTTCATCATTATTCTGCTTTGGAGATCAAGAACAAGAGTGCATAGGTTCAGTTAAAGAAGTTCAGTATCGAATTCCAATTGATTTTTTGCACGAATTCAAGCTCTCAAGCCTTTATTTGGCCAAGTGAAGCTCAAGGAAGAAGCACTTTCCTCTGGTATTCTTTTGTATTCAAAGCTTCATCACTTTCAGGTTTGAACTTTTGAACTTGGATTACACGATTTCTAGTCATTTTCACTTGTTTTTTGGTGCTTTAAGCTTGCTAGAAGCTCTGCTCAAACCGGCTAGTTGATAGGCCTTCTAAAGGCTTAGTTGCAAAACCTAGGGCATGTTTTAATCTTCTCTGTTCTCCATGTGTATGTGTATTATGTGAAAAATAGTGGTAGATTCATGATGTGCATGGGCTCAGCTTCAATTTGGTATGCGTATTGTACATTTTGGTGAAATGTGAAAGTTGCAGGTGGTGGTGCTCGCCGGAGAAGGTGACCGGAGGTCCCTCTCCGGCCGGCAGCTTTGATGCTAGGGTTTTATGTTAGTTTTGATCTTGTCCGTTGATTTTTCATCATCGTGTGGTTCAGGACGTGCCAGCACATTAAAATGCATGTGCACCTCACATGTTTTATTTCTGATTTCACTTAATCCAAATGTGGTGCGGTGCATGGTAATGTGTGTGGTCACTCATGCGCGTGTGTTAGATCTGGTTACTTTGACTTCCGTTTGACCTTGACTTGATCCAATGGCCATGAGTAAGTCAATTTTGTTGACTGAGAGTGTATGTTTGTTAGTGTGTTTTGCGCAGACTTGGACCTTGGACTAAACTGATATCCACACCCCCATGCCTTAAGCCCAAACCATTTTTGAACTGAGTAATTACTAGGCATGCACCCCTATTCATTTTGCATTGCATTTTAATTTTTTTTATTTTTGATACACGTTTTCTTTTCAATTTTTAAAAATACTAAATAGCATCATAAAATTCTAAAAAAATTCATAAACATCAATAAAACATTTAGAAAATTTTTGGTGATTTTATTTTCTGATTTTATGACTTTTTACCCCTGCTCCATAATTTTCTTTGAATTTCTTTGGTGTACATTCTTAATGTGGTACATGATCTTGTTTAATTTTGTTCTTGATCATTAAAAATTGTTTTGATGCTCTTCTTTTTGTATTGAGTCATTAGCATCTTGAGGTATGTTAAGTGATTTTTTATGGCATGTTTGGTGTTCATTGTTATGTTACTTGGTATGATGTGTATACTTGACCTAAGTGCATTGTTTAAAATCATTTTGCCTTGGTTTCTTGCATGCCACTTTGATATGTGATTCATCTCTGATTTGTGAGATTCAATATCATGTTTTCATAATTTTCGTGAGGCCATCTAATTTTTGTTTAATGCAATACCTTTAAAGCATAATAACATGTCATATCATTGTGATCTTTGTGCATGTTCACATGATTTCTTTTGTACATACTTGCATGATCATTTGCATATTTGGTGAACCATTCACTTGACATTATAGGTCATTGGTACATATTATATGTCATCTTTGCATGTTGGTTATCATTTGAACCTTGTGCACCTTTAACATGTTGTGTTTGCACTTTCTTTTGTTTGGAACTTCCATTTCAATTCTACTTCTTCTATCACTTCTCAAATGTTTTGATGTGTCATGCATGAATACTTGTGAGATGTTTGTGAATCATTTTTCATTTCATTTCAATTCTGATCCATGGATTACATGTTCCATTTATGCATGTTTTTTCCATTTCTTTTCATCTTTCATTCTCCCTTTTCTTATGGTAGCATGTTCTAATGCCATGGATGATGTTTGTTGCCTATCCACTTGGACTTGCATGATGATAATCATTTGTTTTCCATATGATGAACATTCTGATTGTGGTCATAGGATTTGATGTCTCATCTAATTCTTTTGAGTTTTATGGTGCATTAAATGTTTCCTTGCTTCCTATACTTGTACACATGTTTACTAACCATGTAGGGACTTTGGTAAGTTGCAATTGAGTGTGGATAAGGAATCCACATTCAACTTCTATCTTTTCTCTTTTACAATTCCATTTTATGTTTTGTTAAGCACTTATGTGCTTTCTTTTAATAACTCATCACTTTCCCTTTTTGAATTACAATTCATCTTCTACTTTAGAAGTGAATTGTTTAATTCTTTCTTTCTTTAGACTTTAGGTTGAAACCTCACAAACCATTAGGATCACTCCCTTTAATCTTCGATTAGGATTGAGTCTTAGTCCATATAGATTTTTACCTTTATCCTCTCTTGAGTCTCTTTTCTCATCTCAAAGAAAATTCAAAATATATAATAAAGGTAGGCATTTATTGCATTTAGGCCTTTCATATAAAGAAAAGATTATAAGGGGTCTACTCTTATAATCTTAGAATGTGTAGCATATAGCCCATCTTGGGTCAATGTGTTAGGCATTTGATCTTGTATGATGGACTTAAATGCAATACTTGTTGAAGGTGCAAATAATAAAAAACACTTCTTCATTTCTTAATCAACAAAAACACTTAATAAATACAAGTATGCTAGTGTGTTTGAACCTTGACAATTGGAACTAAGTGTGGGGGTCTTCTTCACCCTTAGTGTGCTTTCTTACTCATTCCATCTTGGAATGTGAGAATGTACACATTCCAATGACCAAGGTTCAGATACACTATCATATGCAAACAAATGAAAAAACTCTTAAAAGACAAAAACAAACAACAACGTCTTTCCTTCGGGAATTCTTTTTTCACCTCATTCACTCTCAACGTATGAACGTGCTCCTACTCGTTCTCTTGCAAGATGGTAACGCACTCGGACCAGCGAGCCTGCAACACCTGAGCCAGAACGTAAGCCGTTCCTTAAAAAACACAAACAATCCATCCCTAGTGAGGGGAACTACGTCGCTCTGATTCTCATGTTCCCGATGAGATACGTAGGCAGTGGGGTAGGGCCCATGCGAGCACTTCTTTTATTTTCCCTACATTTGTTTCTCTTTCTCCTTTCCTTTTTCAGTTCTTTCTCAGTATTCCTTTCCTTACACCCTTCGATCGAGACAAGCAAGCGTGGATCCCATCGGGTACGATGGACGCGTGGGGGTGCTAATACCTTCCCTGCGCGTAACCGACTCCCGAACCCAGATCTCTTGGTCGCGAGACCATGCTCTTTCCTTTCCTTTAGGTTTATGCAGTGTTTCCTTTCCCTCTCTTGGGATAAATACACATTGCTGGCGACTCTGTTCGGTGCCACTTTCGCGTTTGTACTTGGATGAAAATCCCGGGAGCGACACATGGTTATCGTACTTCGGTACGCACATCGACTGGGGCCACTCCTTTCTCACTAGTATATGGTATGGAAGCAGTTCTACCATTAGAGGTTGAGATTCCTTCTTTAAGAATTCTGGCAGACGTCGAGCTTGATGAAGCTGAGTGGGTGCATTCCAGAGTGAGTGGGTGCATTCCATTGCACATGGTCGGTATCAGAGCAGGATGAAGAAAGCCTTTGATCAGAAAGTGCGTCCTCGGTGTTTTCAGGCTGGTGAATTGGTTTTGAAAAGGACCCTTCCTCCTTAGACAGATCACAGGGGTAAATGGACTCCAAACTGCGAAGGGCCATATGTAGTAAGACAAGTTTTCTCTGGTGGAGCCTTTTTACTCTCAACTATGGATGGCGAAGATTTTACGTCCCCTGTGAACGCAGACGTAGTCAAAAAATACTTTGCATAAAAGAGACCCGCTGGACACAAAAAGAAAGTCCAAGCAAAAATGGGCATCCCGATGAACCATAAAAAGAAAAAAAGAAAGGGTTCGGGCAAAAGTTAGGGAAAAAAAAGAAAAAGAATAAACCCGAAGGTTGAAAACCTGAAAAGGCAACTTTGGCAAAAAGGGGTATCCCGGTGGATTGAAAACCCGAAAAGGGCGATCCAGGCAAAAGTTAGGGATTTGAAAGCAAGAGGCTACGAGCTGCGTTTAATCTGTGAACACTTTTGATGCATGGAAATTTCGAAGGAAATGAATTAGTCCAGTCAGTCTCTTCGAAGGCCAAAACATCTGCGGATAAGCGAGGCATATTGGGTCATAGCTGAATTGAATCATGGTGGATTTCTGTTCCCCACATTGCCGACATGTGTATTTTCTTTTATTTCTTTTTTGCAATTACCTCTTTTCAGGAATTGCTTCCAGATGTAAATACCTATTCACAGGCCAATTCTATTCAATAAAATTTTCATTTCACTCAAAAGCTTTCCATTTGTGTTTTTACTTTTACTGTTTTGTTTGTGAAAGCGTCCGATATTTTGATAAAACATTGCATGCTAAAATGTTAAGCTTTGCGAAGCATATCAGAAAATAGTGGAAATTGCTTAGGCAACGGTCTTTGTAATGGTAGTAGAAGTAGCCTTTTTGCATATAGAACTTTCTGTTGATTCTGTTTGCAGGGTAACAGGTTTGTCCTTCCCCAGTAGAGCTACTCTCCTCGACATTGAAAAGTTCATCCTCCTCGGTAGGTTGTTGTTTTCCCAGCGAGAGTGTCGAGGATTATCTTCCTCAGCAGAGTACAGAGGATTATTTCCCCAGCTAGAGTTGCGGTTGTTTCATTACTATTTCTGCAAGCAATCAGAAGTTGATGTTGTTGCATCCCCAGCCGGAGACTTATGAAATATCTTCTTTGGGTAAAGATGTTATTTTCCCCACAGAGTCTGAGCACTCAGCTAGTCAAGAAATGTTTTTCTCACCAGCAACGATATGAATTAATCCCCTCAGATGAGTAAGCTTGATGTTATCCTCTAGCAGGGTGGATGTTAGCATCTACCGTTCCTCAAGCAGGTTTGCTGGTCATGGCCGGTACTCCCCAGTAGGGTAAAAAAATTGATATTCCCCTGTAGGGTAAAAGCAAGAGCATCTCCCAACAGCAGGTTGAGTTTGGTAATATCCCCAAATAGGTTTGGAATTATTAACTTGTCTCCCCAAGCAACGTTTGATGGCGATCTTCACAGTGGTTTGTTCAACAGCGGTTGATATCTCCAGCAGGTCCTAAGTCCAATTGTTATTGGCATTCTTTCAGATCCAGGTAAAAGTCATTGGTAATCCCCAACGGTGAGAATTTCTCTTTGGGTTCCATCTTCAATATTAGTTTTTATCCATCTCCCACAGAGTGAATCTTCTCTCGGAGTTTTCGTATCCAGCAGAGTTTGTGATCAGGATCTTCCTCAGCAGAGTGAAGTCCTTCTCAGCAGGGTCTCTTATTTCAGAGGACAATTTAGTTTGTCATCCCCGGTGGAGCTGCCTTGGTCTTCAGCATTTATTTTGCTGAGACGCCTCTTTTGCATTGCATAAGCATTTTTGCATGACATCCTCCCAAACGCGTAGCATTTCCATTTCGTATGGAGCATTACGCCATAGGAAAATTCAAACATATGCATTTGAAGCATAAGCCAGGTTTGATATCCTTTACCAGATTCTTTCCCCAGTAGAAAGTAACAAAATTCGGGAGACGTTGTTTTACACTACACCGCAACCAGTGGATTCGTCCTTCTTATTGGTCCTTTCTATACTCCTCCGCAGAGTTGTCTGTTTAGATTCCTCTTTTCCCCGGCGGAGTCATTTTTGTAGATCTGTCGATTCTGCATATTGTTGTTTGAAAGTCTACCTTCGGCATAGTCTTTCTTTGAAAGCCCACCTTCGGCTTGGTCTTTCTCTTTTTCGAGTTCGCCTTCGGCCGTCCTCGCACCCGCTGTTATCTTGTTCTCTCCAGTAAAGTCTACCTTCGGCATAGTCTTTCTTTGAAAGCCCACCTTCGGCTTGGTCTTTCTTTTTTGAGCCCACCTTCGGCATGGTCTCGTATGCTTCGTTTGAGAGTCTACCTTCGGCATAGTCTTTCTTTGAAAGCCCACCTTCGGCTTGATCTTTCTTTTTCGAGCCCACCTTCAGCATGGTCTCGTATCATTTGTTTGAGAGTCTACCTTCGGCATAGTCTTTCTTTGAAAGGCCACCTTCGGAATGGTCTTTCTTTTTCGAGCCCACCTTCGGCATGGTCTCGTATCCTTTGTTTGAAAGTCTACCTTCGACATAGTCTATCTTAGAAAGCCCACCTTCGGCTTGGTCTTTCTTTTTCGAGCCCACCTTCGGCATGGTCTCGTATCCTTTGTTTGAGAGTCTACCTTCGGCATAGTCTTTTTTTGAAAACCCACCTTTGACTTGGTCTTTCTTTTTCGAGTCCACCTTCGGCATGGTGTCGTATCCTTTGTTTGAGAGTCTACCTTTGGCATGGTCTTTCTTTGAAAGCCCACCTTCGGCTTGGTCTTTCTTTTTTCGAGCCCACCTTCGGCATGGTCTCGTATCCTTTGTTTGAGAGTCTACCTTCGACATAGTCTTTCTTTGAATGCCCACCTTCGGCTTCATCTTTCTTTTTCGAGCCCACCTTCGGCATGGTCTCGTATCCTTTGTTTTAGAGCCTACCTTCGGCATAATCTTTCTTTGAAAGCCCACCTTCGGCTTGGTCTTTCTTTTTCGAGCCCACCTTCGGCATGGTCTCGTATCCTTTGTTTGAAAGTCTACCTTAGGCATAGTCTTTCTTTGAAAGCCCACCTTCGGCTTGGTCTTTCTTTTTCGAGTCCACCTTCGGCATGGTCTCATATCCTTTGTTTGAAAGCCCACCTTTGGCTTGGTCTTTCTTTTCGAGTCCACCTTCGGCATGGTCTCGTATCCTTTGTTTGAAAGTATACCTTCGGCAAAGTCTTTCTTTGAAAGCCCACCTTTGGCTTGGTCTTTCTTTTTCGAGTCCACCTTCGGCATGGTCTCATATGCTTTATTTGAAAGCCCACCATCGGCTTGGTCTTTCTTTTCGAGTCCACCTTCGGCATGGTCTCGTATCCTTTGTTTGAAAGTCTACCTTCGGCATAGTCTTTCTTTGAAAGCCCACCTTCGGCTTGGTCTTTCTTTTTCGAGTCCACCTTCGGCATGGTCTCGTATCCTTTGTTTGGGAGTCTACCTTCGGCATAGTCTTTCTTTGAAAGCCTACCTTTGGCTTGGTCTTTCTTTTTCGAGCCCACCTTCGGCATGGTCTCGTATCCTTTGTTTTAGAGCCTACCTTCGGCATAGTCTTTCTTTGAAAGCCCACCTTCGGCTTGGTCTTTCTTTTTCGAGCCCACCTTCGGCATGGTCTCGTATCCTTTGTTTTAAAGTCTACCTTCGGCATAGTCTTTCTTTGAAAGCCCACCTTCGGCTTGGTCTTTCTTATCGAGTCCACCTTCGGCCGTTCTCGTAGTATCCTTATATCCCCAGTTTAGTCCGCCTTCGGCCGGTCTACCTTTCCGAGTTCGCCTTCGGCCGTTCTCGTATTCGCGTTATTTCATCATCCCCACAGGTTGCAAATTTTTAGGTTATTTTGGTATTCAATCTCGGTGTATCCCGATTGTCTGAAAGTCGTTGCTTCCATACCCTCGGATCCAAGAAGTTTGAATAGGGGCAGCTGTAACACCTCAAAATTTTCCCTAGTGTTGCTAACCTTTTGGCTTATGCTTCATTTCATTTGCATCGTCATTTCTGCATTTTGCATGTTTCTTTTGTGCATGGGATCAAGGTATTTTCAAGCAGCTCATGGCGTTATCAGCTCCGGCATTATTTTCAGTAGTATTCAGGGTCAAGCAGATGGTTTTCAAGGTCTTTTGGAGCTTTTATTTTGCTCATTAAGCGTTTTGATAATCAGAAGCTTCAACAGTCATTTTCTGATCAAGCGATCCGGTATCAGGCATTATTAATTCAGCAGGATATTCTGAGGTGTCAGCAGGAATTTGTGTTCTTTTCAGGTGTTACTCAGTAGCAATATCAAGTTTTGAGTTTCAGAGGTTTAACGGGTTCAAAGCAGCTATCAGAAGTCACTTTTCCAAGTTTCCCTCCAAAAGGCGCCTAAATTCAAAATTTGAACTGTGTAACCGGTTACAGCATATGTGCTAACCGGTTACTCATTCATTTTCAGCACATTCTCAAGGTTTTTTGAAATGTGTAACCGGTTATCAGTTATGATGTAACCGGTTACCCTGGGCGCAGTTTGAAAAAAATTAAGTTTGCATCATTAGTGATCATGTGCTTGGCTTGTGCATGTGTGGGAAGGATCTAGAATTGATCTAATTTCATCATTTTCCACCCAAAATTCAAATTCTCTCCATCATTCTTCTACTCAAATTCCTCATTTTCTTTTCCTAATTCATTTTTCACCCCAATTTCCACCCACTTAACCTCACTCCAAACCCAAACTTAACTCCTAACCTAGGGGTTATTTAAACCAATTCATTCCAAACCTCTCCACCCTATATCATTTTTTCATTCTCATTTTTCAGAATTTTGCTCTCAATTCTCTCTCACTTTTTCACTCTCAACCTCCATTTTCAACCACACTCAAAGCTTTCTTTCAAAGATTAACAAGTTCTTCATTGGAACTTGTTAATTCTTGAGTTAAAGCCACTCATTACCACTTCATTGCTGCTTTTCATTGGTGATTTTCGTTTGGATCTAGATCTGGAATTTCAGAAGTGATTATTGAAAGTGATTTTGGAGTTTTTATTCCTTATTGCTTGGATTTTCAACTTTTGAGTGCAAGGAGTTTGTGGATCTTAGATTACTCTACTTGGATTCATCAAATTTTGTTTACAACACTCACCAAAGCAAATCTCAGCTTTGTAGGTTGGTTAATTTCAGATCCATACTCATTTTAGCTTAATTGCAACTTTCACAATGTAGATCCATGATTTTTGGTGTGTTTTGATTCATTTGTGTGAATTTAATTGTGGATGTTGATGATTATTGGATTTAAATTATGTTTGAATGTTGTTTCTGAACTTGATTTTCGTGCATTGTTGATTACATGATCATTGAACATGATTACATAAGTGATTTGCTGCTGAAAAGTGCTTTTGAAACTGGTTTTTTTACCACTGTCCCAGAGTAACCGGTTAGCGGTTATGCTGTAACCGGTTACACTGTGTATTTTCTGCGTAATTTGTGCAATTTTGAACTGTGTAACCGGTTAGCAGTTATGCTGTAATCGGTTACCACTGAAGCAGAACTTGATTTTCTTGCATTTTCTTGGTTGTTTGAGATCCTTTTCATGTCTAAACTTTATGGATTGTGTAAGTTCCTGGATTGGCTGGAATTTTGGTAAAACAACAAGGTGTTCAATGCTGATGTCATGGTGTTGATGTTGCAGCATTGAGTCTTAGTACTGGGCTGTACTAAGTTGTGAAGGTTAACTATGTTTGATGTCATGGGCTTGATGTCATAACATTGCACTTAACACTGGGCTGTGTTAAGGTTGCTAGTTGCTGAAGTGGATGTCTGATGTCACATAGGTGATGTTGTAACATCAGACCTGCAGAACTGAAGCTAATGACAGCATGGGCATGTTGTTATTAGGGTCGCGTATTAGCTGGAATTGTGGAGAGTGTTGACTCGTTGGATGAGAATATCTTGGGCTAGATATTTTCTGTTACATGGGAGATTTGATTGCAGGTTTGTTGGAGAATTAAAAGGTGGAAGATTTAAAAAGATTTTGGGGATAAAATCTGTTTTAAAAGATTCAGTTTTTAATTAACAAATCTGATCAAATATTGTGACAAATCCAATCCAAATTCAAGGAGCTATATAAAGCGCACAAGACCAAGGAAGAAGGTACAGAAAACAGATTGAAGATCAAGAGCTGGAGGCTTAGAGTCTAGGGTTTGTTTAGAGTACTTGTAATCACACTATTCTAGGTTTGAATAGGTGTTGAATTTTCTGTCCTCTCTAGAAGCTGTGAAGCAATAGAGAGTTGTTGATTGATCGAAGCTAGGAAGCAAGATCAAGGGATCTCAAAGAGGTTGTTCTTTGAGTGTTTTAGGGGATTGAGTAGTGTTCTCATATCTAAGTGGTTTCTTAGGTAGAAAGTCACTAGTAGAGTATAAGTTTAGGAGATTGTCAACTGGTGTGTTGAGTCTGTAAATTATATCTACAAGTAATGAATTTCATCCCTGGCTTGGTAGTCCCCAGACGTAGGTAGTTAGACCGAACTGGGTGAACAATTCCTTGTGTTTTCCTGTTGCTTATTCTGTCCATTATTGCAGAGTGTGTTGTTGTGACATCGCACCTTAACATCACACGTCTGGTACCAGAATTTCAATTGGTATCAGAGCAGGCATCCTGTCTGTCTCTGGGTGAGATCTAGGGAAGTTACTTTCTGGTGAAAGATGGACAAAGAGGTTGGAGGATTTGTCAACAGACCCCCTATCTTGGATGGCTCAAACTATGAGTATTGGAAGCCTAGAATGACTACTTTTTTAAAGTCATTAGACAGCAGAGCTTGGAAGGCTGTCATTAAAGAGTGGAAAGCTCCAGAGGTATGTGAGAAAGATGAGGCTGGCAAGGATAAAGAAGGCACCTCAAAGCCAAAACCTGAAGAAGAGTGGACCAAGGAGGAAGATGAGCTTGCCCTTGGAAATTCCAAAGCTCTAAATGCCATATTCAATGGAGTGGATAAAAATATCTTCAGGTTGATCAATACCTGTGAAGTTGCTAAGGAAGCTTGGGGTATTTTGCAGGCAACACATGAAGGAACATCGAGAGTCAAGATGTCAAGACTTCAGATTTTAACATCAAAATTTGAAAGTCTGAAGATGAAGGATGAGGAGACCATTCATGACTTCCACATGAATGTTCTAGAGCTGGAAAATGCTTCCAGTGCTCTAGGTGAGAAAATGTCTGATGAAAAGCTGGTGAGGAAGATTCTTAGATCCCTCCCCAAAAAATACAAGATGAAGGTTACTGCTATTGAAGAGTCACAAGACATCAGCAAGATGAGAGTAGATGAGCTCATTGGATCTCTTCAAACCTTTGAGCTTGGGTTGAATGAGGAAGAACCAGAAAAGAAGCCAAAGAATATAGCTCTGGTGTCAAATGATCAAGAGGAAGAAGGGAAGAGTTCTGAATCCCAGGATGACTTATCTCAGGCCATAGCAATGCTGGGAAGACAATTCAACAAAGTGTTAAAAAGGTGGAACAATAACTACAAGCCTAGGGTCAAGAACAGTTCTTCTGACATCAGTAAGCCTAAAGCGAAAGATGAAAAGAAGCCTGCCCAGGATAAAGGTGTTCAATGCGTGGAATGTGAAGGGTATGGACATATTAAGAAAGAATGTCCCACATTCTTGAAGAAACTGAAGAAGGGGATGTCAGTCTCCTGGTTTGAATCTGATAGTGAAAATGAAGATGAGTCAGCAAGGCATGCTAGAGCCTTAACAGGAACAGTTGTGTCAGATGATGACAGTGATGAAGAAATAACCCATGAGGAACAAGCATCTACTTATCGAGAGCTGTGTTTGAAAAGTGCTGAAATTTGTCAAGAAAACAAGTGTCACAAACAACAGATTGCTCAGCTTGAAAGTGAAAAAGCTGATCGAGAGAACGAAGTTGTACTTGTTAAGTCTCAATTGGAGCAGATGACAAAATTTGTTAGGATGACGAACAGTGGTACTACTAATCTGGATAAAATTCTTCAGTCTGAGAAAGCAGCTGGAGATAAATCAGGAATAGGATATGTGGCCAGCACTTCAGGAACAACAAGAGAGATGTCTCAACCTGTGTCTCAACATCAACCCAAGAGACAGAATCCTACCTCAAAGAAGAATAGTCCTCAGTCTCAAGGAGTTAGTCAGCATACGCCTCCCCAATTTCACAAGAACTTGGAGACTGCTGGGTGCAATCAGAACAGGGTTCATCATCATAAGAACAGGAATGGAAACAAATTCAACAAAGTTGTTCCTCATTGCTATGGAAGAAGGAAGCCACATCACCATAGTAGACAGCCTAAGAGACAACATCATCAGTACATGAAAAGACAACTCAACTATGGTATAAGAAGACAAAAGTATGAGTGGCAGTCACAGCCCTATCAAAGCAGAAGAAGATGCTTCTACAGTGGTAGGATCGGGCGTATCCAGTCCTCATGTTTCAAGCTACATGGTTATCCTAATCCTGCTCCTCAACCCAAAGAGGTAAGAACTAAAGTGTTGAAGAAATGGATACCTAAAGTTATCAGCTTGATAGCTCACACCTCCTTAAGGGTTTCTACCAAAGATGACTGGTATTTTGACAGTGGGTGTTCAAGACACATGACTGGAGTAAAGAATCTGCTCGTTGATGTGAAACCTCAGACTTCTGGCTACGTGACATTCGGTGATGGAGTCAAAGGGGAGATAAAGGGGATTGGCAAACTAAATTGTGCCAATGCTCCCAGACTGGAGAATGTCCTACTTGTTAAAGGACTAGCAGCAAATTTGATTAGTATCAGTCAACTATGTGATCAAGGATTCAAAGTAGACTTCACTAAGTCTGAATGTGTGGTCAAAGATGACAAAGGAGAAGTAATCATGAAGGGAGACAGGTCAAAGGACAATTGCTATCTGTGGGCACCTCAAAACTCTGAGTCATCCACGTGTGTGCTTGCTAAAGAAGATGAAGTCAAAATATGGCATCAGAAGTTGGGACATCTTCACCTAAAGGGAATGAAAAGAATTATCTCCTCAGAGGCAGTCAGAGGGATTCCCAAACTGAGCATTGAGGAAGGAAAAGTGTGTGGAGACTGTCAAAAAGGAAAGCAGACAAAGATGTCTCATCCGAAGCTTCAACATGACACCACCTCCAAGGTGTTGGAGCTTCTTCATATGGATCTGATGGGACCCATGCAGGTTGAAATTCTAGGTGGAAAGAGATATGCTTATGTTGTCGTGGATGACTACTCAAGATACACTTGGGTAAATTTCACCAAAGACAAATCTGAAGTGTTTGATGTCTTCAAAGAGCTCTGCCAAAGACTCCAAAGGGAAAAGGAGAGTAAGGTCACCAGAATAAGAAGTGATCATGGAAGAGAGTTTGAGAATAGCAAGTTTGAAGAATTTTGCTCAACTGAAGGAATAAGTCATGAGTTTTCATCACCTATCACACCTCAGTAAAATGGAGTTGTTGAAAGGAAGAACAGAACTATACAAGAATCGGCAAGAGCAATGATTCATGCGAAGAAACTTCCTTATCACTTTTGGGCAGAAGCCATGAACACTGCCTGCTATATTCACAACAGAGTTACCCGAAGAAGAGGGACTTCATCTACTCTGTATGAGCTGTGGAAGGGGAGGAAACCAAATGTCAAATACTTTCATGTATTTGGAAGTAAATGTTATATTCTGACTGATAGGGAGCAAAGAAGAAAACTAGATTCCAAGAGTGATGAAGGAATCTTTTTGGGATACTCTACCAATAGCAGAGCTTATAGAGTCTTCAACTCCAGAACCAAAGTTATGATGGAGTCTATCAATGTTGTGATAGATGATGAAGATAAGCAGGAAGTTAAGGATGTTATAGAAGATGTTGAAACACCTGCTGGTGAAGCATCTCTTGATGTTGAAGAAAGAAATACCTCTCCTGGTACCACTAATGCTGAGCCTGAACAACCTCAGAAAGATCCTTCAATCAGAATCCAGAAGGACCATCCCAAGGAACTAATTATAGGCGATCCAAATTCTGGAGTAAGAACTAGATCTAGAGAAGTCATTGCTAGCTCATGCTTTGTTTCCAAAATTGAGCCAAAGAATGTCAAGGAAGCTTTGACAGATGAATTTTGGATAAGTGCCATGCAAGAAGAACTGGAGCAGTTCAAAAGAAATGATGTCTGGGATCTAGTGCCAAGACCAGAAGGGGTGAATGTTATTGGAACAAAATGGATCTTCAAAAACAAGTCAGACGAGTTTGGAGTAGTTACAAGAAACAAAGCCAGACTTGTTGCACAGGGCTATACTCAAGTAGAGGGAGTTGATTTTGATGAGACTTTTGCTCCAGTGGCTAGATTAGAATCCATCAGGCTTCTCTTAGGTGTGGCCTATAACCTAAGATTCAAGCTGTTCCAAATGGATGTGAAGAGTGCCTTTCTGAATGGCTATCTGAATGAAGAAGTCTATGTTGATCAACCGAAAGGATTCACTGATCCAAACTTCCCCAATCATGTGTTCAAACTGAGGAAAGCTCTATATGGCTTAAAACAAGCTCCAAGGGCATGGTATGAAAGGCTAACAGAATTCTTAACAGCTAGTGGATATAGAAAGGGAGGGGTAGACAAAACCCTGTTTGTCAAAGAAGAAGGCGGAAAGTTGATGGTAGCCCAAATCTATGTGGATGACATAGTATTTGGGGGAATGTCAGAAGCTATGGTCAAACAGTTTGTTCAACAAATGCAATCTGAATTCGAAATGAGTTTGGTGGGAGAACTCAGCTACTTTCTTGGACTACAAGTCAGATAAATGGAGGACTCTATCTTTATTTCTCAGAGCAAGTGTGCTAAGAGTACAGTAAAGAAATTTGGCCTGGATAAAGCAAATCACAAAAGAACTCCTGCTCCTACACATTTGAAGTTATCCAAAGATGAGAATGGAGTGAGTGTGGACCAAAGCTTGTACAGAAGTATGATTGGGAGTTTGCTATACCTCACAGCAAGCAGACCTGACATTTCATTTGTTGTTGGAGTGTGTGCAAGATATCAGTCTGATCCTAAGGTAAGTCACTTAAACCAAGTAAAGAGGATTATGAAATATGTGAATGGGACAAGTGACTATGGGATGCTGTACAGTCATAATACTGGAACTGAGTTAAAAGGATACTGTGATGTTGATTGGGCTGGAAGTGCAGATGATATGAAAAGCACTTCAGGAGGTTGTTTCTTTCTAGGGAATAATCTGATTTCCTGGTTCAGCAAGAAACAGAACTGTGTGTCTCTCTCAACTGCAGAAGCTGAGTATATAGCAGCAGGAAGTAGTTGCTCTCAGCTGGTGTGGATGAAGCAGATGTTGAGTGAATACAATGTCAAGCAAGATGTTATGACTTTATACTGTGATAATTTGAGTGCCATTAACATCTCTAAAAATCCTATACAACATAGTAGGACTAAGCACATAGATATAAGACATCACTTCATAAGAGATCTGGTTGAAGATAAAATCGTTACCTTAGAACATGTAGCCACAGAGAATCAACTGGCTGACATATTCACTAAAGCCTTATATGCAAACCAATTTGAAAGATTAAGAAGCAAATTGGGAATCTGCATTTATGAAGACTAAATTTGCAAAAGGGGTTGTGGGCAGTTGGAGGTTCTGGGCTTGTGTGTAGCCAACTGCCAGGAGATAATTGTCTAATTATGGCTAAAAAGGGGGAGAGTTAAAAATTGCCATGAGGAGAAGAGTAGTTGCTGCTAAAAGAATAAAAATAAAAGGTGTTTAGTTGAAAAGTAATGATGCAGCTATGGAGGGGGAGTATAGACAACATAGTTGTAGAGCTGCTAGTGAAGAATTCATAGCATTGAAGAGTGCAGAGTGCAGCAAAGCAGACATCAAGGGGGAGATGTGCTGCACATTGTGAGCTACTGAACAGCTGTGATGCTGGTTCAAGTTTTTGAGGGGGAGCACCAATTGGCTGTTGTCAATAATGAAGATGGTGCTGCAGCAGATCAAGTAATGAAGACTATATGAAGATTGTCAAACTGCTGCAAGTTGAAGTTTCAAAATATTGAAGATATTCCGCTGCTGAAGTCTCTGAAGATGCAGAGATTGTTTTAGCCAAAATTAGCCAAAGGGGGAGATTGTAAGTTCCTGGATTGGCTGGAATTTTGGTAAAACAACAAGGTGTTCAATGCTGATGTCATGGTGTTGATGTTGCAACATTGAGTCTTAGTACTGGGCTGTACTAAGTTGTGAAGGTTAACTATGTTTGATGTCATGGGCTTGATGTCATAACATTGCACTTAACACTGGGCTGTGTTAAGGTTGCTAGTTGCTGAAGTGGATGTCTGATGTCACATAGGTGATGTTGTAACATCAGACCTGCAGAACTGAAGCTAATGACAGCATGGGCTTGTTGTTATTAGGGTCGCGTATTAGCTAGAATTGTGGAGAGTGTTGACTCGTTGGATGAGAATATCTTGGGCTAGATATTTTCTGTTACATGGGAGATTTGATTGCAGGTTTGTTGGAGAATTAAAAGGTGGAAGATTTAAAAAGATTTTGGGGATAAAATCTGTTTTAAAAGATTCAGTTTTTAATTAACAAATCTGATCAAATATTGTGACAAATCCAATCCAAATTCAAGGAGCTATATAAAGCGCACAAGACCAAGGAAGAAGGTACAGAAAACAGATTGAAGATCAAGAGCTGGAGGCTTAGAGTCTAGGGTTTGTTTAGAGTACTTGTAATCACACTATTCTAGGTTTGAATAGGTGTTGAATTTTCTGTCCTCTCTAGAAGCTGTGAAGCAATAGAGAGTTGTTGATTGATCGAAGCTAGGAAGCAAGATCAAGGGATCTCAAAGAGGTTGTTCTTTGAGTGTTTTAGGGGATTGAGTAGGGTTCTCATATCTAAGTGGTTTCTTAGGTAGAAAGTCACTAGTAGAGTATAAGTTTAGGAGATTGTCAACTGGTGTGTTGAGTCTGTAAATTATATCTACAAGTAGTGAATTTCATCCCTGGCATGGTAGCCCCCAGATGTAGGTAGTTAGACCGAACTGGGTGAACAATTCCTTGTGTTTTCCTGTTGCTTATTCTGTCCATTATTGCAGAGTGTGTTGTTGTGACATCGCACCTTAACATCACACGTCTGGTACCAGAATTTCAAATTGATATGTTGATGATTTGTGGATCATTCTTAAGCTGTTTCACCTCACACCATTGCATGAACACGATTCTTCGACACGCGAGTCTTGGTTTTATCGATGAATGTTTATGTTTGCGTTGTTGATTAATTGATGCGATAAACACGATGCACACACATTTGAATTGTGTTAATTCTTGGTTAATGTTCAACTTGCTGGACATATGATGCATGATTGTTGCTTGCTTCCGTGGTTGCTTATGCATGATGTTTTGATCGATGTTTGATTTGTGCAACTTCATTGAGTAATTGTTCTTGAATTGTTAGCATGATCATGTTATTCATTCTTGATGCTTGCAACCTTTATGATTCGTTTGCCGTGCTTTGTGTGTCTATTAGCAATTATTGCTTGCATAAGTATTTGTTATCAAATGCATGGTGTGCTGTCCTGCTTTCCACTGCTGTCTTAGTGCATATGTGCTGTTGTATGTACTGCTATTTGACCTTTTACACCTGTTTTATGTGCTGAGCATGTGCTGTTGAATGCTGTTTAACGTGTTTGCTGGTTTTTAACTACTGTGTTGGTGTAGATGCGCTGTTGTAGCTGCTGTTTTTGCTCTTTTCTTCTCCTTCTCTTTCACTCCTTCTCTTCCCTTGAGTCTCAAGACTTGTTTAAGTCTTGGATTCACTCCCTTAGAGCTACCTAGTCCAACTTAATTTTTGATTGGGCTTGGAGTAGGATTAGCATTAGGCTTTCTTTTGCATGCTAACTTAGGTAGACGTTTCCCTTTCAACCTCAACTATAGGGCCACCTTTGCATGACAACATTAGGATAGAATTCCCTTTAGTGTTTTCTTTTTCCTTGAGTCTTCTCTTCCCATCTCATAACACTTCTAAAACACTTGATAAATATAACGAATATTGTGCTCGAGCCTTAAATGTAGGAAATGAAGAACGAGGGGTCTCCCCTCCTCTTCTAGAGTGTTTAGCATACGTCCCATTTGGGGGCGACCATGCGATTCACTCGTTCCCGCATGGTAGACTTTAGTGCAATGTAAGTTACGAACTAACTTCAATCCACTTATATCTAAAAAACACAAAAACAACAAACTCAAACCTTGTTTATCCTTCGGGATCGTTAATCTCAAATCATTTTCAGAAAAGGGCACGTTACTTTCGTCTCGTCGCAAACAAGCATCGACCCTAACTGCCGGACGCGAATCTAACGTCGCTCATAAAAAACACTAATCGACCTCGTTAGGTCGAACTACGACTTCTCTGATTTCCTCTTTCTCGTCCGATTGAGGATACGTAGACACAAGACGGCGATGTCTTGGCGAGCAACCTTCCCCCTTAGTTCGTGTCAGAACTACGTTGACTCTGACTTTCCCATTGCACGAGGGAATACGTAGGCGTAGGACGAGTGATGTCCTATCGAGTCGTGTATTTTTTCTTTTCTCCCTCGTTTCTTCATTCCTTTCTGTTCCTGTTCCATCTCGTTTCCAGTAGCAGTGGAGCTCCAGATGAAGACACCATTTGGTCGAGACAACAAGCGTGGATCCCATCGAGTACGATGGACGTGTGGGGTGCTAACACCTTCCCCTCGCGTAACCGACTCCCTTACCCATTTCTCTTGGTCGCAAGACCATGCTTTTTCCCATCCCTCAGGTTTACGCAGTGTTTCCTTTCCCTCTCTTGGGATAAATACACATTGCTGGCGACTCCGTTTTCCGCGCCACTTTCGCATTTGTACCATGGATGCAAATCCCCGGGAGTGACACCAAGGTTGCGAGTCTCAAGGCACCGCCTGAGGAAACTTTCTTGACCACATAGGGGCCGTCCTAATTCGGAGTCCACTTGCCCCGAGAATCAGTGAGAAAGGATTGTATCTTCTTGAGCACAAGGTCTCCTTTTCTGAAGACACGGGGTCGGACCTTTTTGTCAAACACTTTCTTCATTCTCTGCTGATACAACTGACCATGGAATAGAGCCATTATTCGCTTTTCTTCGATCAGATTCAGTTTGTCGTGCCGGCTTTGGCACCATTCAGCCTCTGTTAGCTTAGCTTCCATTAATACCTGGATCGATGAGATCTCTACTTCTATGGGAAGCACTGCCTCCATGCCATATACTAGAGAGAAAGGGGTAGCCCCTATTGAAGTACGGACAGATGTGCGATAACCGTGAAGGGCAAAGGGTAGCATCTCGTGCCTGTCTTTATAGGTTACAATCATCTTCTGAACAATCTTCTTGATGTTCTTGTTAGCCGCTTCTACCGCTCTGTTCATCTTGGGTCGGTAGGGAGATGAGTTATGGTGTTCGATCTTGAACTCAGTGCACAAGTCTTTCATCATCTTGTTATTCAAGTTAGATCCATTATCAATAATGATCTGGATTGGAACACCATAACGGCATATGAGATTGTTTTTGATAAATCAGACTACCACTTGTCGGGTTACAATAGTGTATGATGCTGCTTCGAGCCACTTGGTGAAGTAGGCAATGGCTACCTGAATGAACCGATGTCCTTTCGAAGCCTTGGGTTTGATCATGCCAATCATGTCAATTTCCCATATGGAAAAAGGCCATGGGGAAGAAAGAACTTTGAGATGCGTTGACGGTACATGGATTTTGTCTGAGTATATCTGACACTTGTGACATCTCCTCATGTACTTGTAGCAGTCGGATTCCATGGTCAATAAATAGTATCCTGCTCTCTGAATTTTTCTCACCATTGCGTGTCCGTTGGCATGAGTGCCAAAGGATCCTTCGTGAATTTCTTTTATCAGCATGTTTGCTTCTGGTCTCTCTACGCATCGGAGCAAGACCATGTCAAAGTTTCTCTTATAGAGTGTATCACTGCTCAGGAAGAAACTGCCTACTAGCCTTCTGAGGGTCTTTCTGTCTTTTCTGGATGCCCCATACGGGTACTCCTATTTTTGAAGGAAGCATTTGATATCGTGATACCAAGGTTTGTCGTCTATGAATGCTTCAATCGTGAAGATGTAGGTGGGTCGTTCAAGGCACATTACGTCAATCTTAGGTATGCCATTCCATTGACCTACACTAATCATGGAAGAGAGAGTGGCTAATGCATCAGCCATGTGATTCTCTTCACGGGGGATATGATGAAACTCGATTTTGTTGAAGAATGGTAATAACCTTCTCGTGTAGTCTTTGTAAGGAATCAATCCTGATTGGTATGTGTTCCAATCTCCTTTGATCTGATTGATAACCAAGGCTGAGTCGCCATATACATCCAAGTTCTTGAACTTTAAGTCGATCGTTTCTTCGAGACCCATGATACAAGCTTCGAATTCGGTCTCGTTGTTTGTACACTTGAATGTCAGTCGGGCGGTGAAAGGAATGTGGGTCCCTGAGGTGTCATGATGATTGCCCCAATTCCGTTTCCATAATGATTGACAGCTCCTTCAAAGATTAGTCCCCATTGGGAACCTGGTTCTAGTCCTTCACTGGGTAGCGGTTCATCGCAGTCTTTCATTTTTAGATACATGAAATCTTCGTCTGGGAAGTCAAATCTGACTGATTCCTGATCGTCAATCGGTTGATAAGCCAAATGATCGGCTAAAATACTTCCTTTGACGGCTTTTTGAGCGTGGTACTCAATGTCATATTCCGATAACAACATCTGCCAACGGACTATCCTTCCCGTGAGAGTAGGATTTTCAAAGACATACTTGATTGGATCCATTTCGGAGATTAACCAAGTAGTGTGATGAATCTTATACTGGCGAAGACGTTTGGCTGCCCAAGCCAGAGCACAACAAGTTTCCTCAAGCATAGTGTACCGAGTTTCACAGTCTGTAAATTTCTTGCTCAGATAGTAGATGGCAGACTCTTTTCTTTTTGTTTCGTCTTATTGACCAAGCACACAACCCATGGAATCTTCCAAAACTGTTAAATAGATGATCAGTGGTCTTCCCTCCACCGGAGGTGACAGGATGGGTGGATTCAACAGATACTCCTTGATACTTTCGAAAGCGGTTTGGAAGTCTTCTGTCCAAATGTAGTCCTGATTCTTTTTGAGTAATTTGAAGATCAGCGCGCATGTCACGGTCATGAGGAATATAAATCTGGAAATGTAGTTCAGACGTCCCAGGAATCCCCTGACTTGTTTTTCAGTCTTTGGAGAAGGCATTTCTTGAATGGCCTTGACTTTGTCAAGATCAACCTCAATTCTTTTCTGGCTGACGATGAACCCTAGCAGTTTTCCTGAGCGAACACCAAACGTGCACTTATTGTGATTCAAGCGGAGTTTGTATTTCCTCAAACGCTCGAATAGTTTTGACAGGTGGGTCACATGCTCCTCTTCTGTCTTAGATTTGGCAATCATATCATCGACATATACTTCTATTTCTTTGTGTATCATGTCATGAAACAGAGTAATCATGGCCCATTGATAGGTTGCCCCGACGTTCTTCAAACCGAACGGCATTACCTTATAACAAAAAGTGCCCTATAGGGTGATGAATGAAGTTTTCTCCATATCTTTCGGCGCCATTTTGATTTGATTATAGCCCGAGAATCCATCCATGAAGGAGAATACTTTGAAATTTGTTGTACTGTCTACCAGCATGTCAATGTGTGGTAAGGGAAAGTCATCCTTTGGACTGGCCTTGTTCAGATCCCTGTAGTCTACACACATTCTGACCTTTCTGTCCTTTTTCGGAACTGGTACTATGTTGGCTAGCCATTGTGGATATTCTAATGTAGTGAGGAAACCCGCGTCAATCTATTTTTGTACTTCCTCTTTGATTTTGATGGCTATGTCCGAATGAGTCCGTCTCAATCTTTATTTTACTGGCGGATATTCTGATCTTAACGGTAGATGATGTTCCACGATGCTGGTATCCAACCCTGGCATATCCTAGTAGAACCAAGCAAATACATCGGGAAACTCTTTGAGAAGCTTTATCAATCCTTCTTTGACAGTTGGACTGAGCAGTGCCCCAATCTTGACTTCTTTTCTCTCTTCTTCTGAGCCCAAGTTGACTGTTTCCAATGGCTCTTTGTGAGGTTCAATGGATCTTTCCTCTTGTCTGAGTAATCGGGAGATCTCTTCTGGAATTTCTTCGCCATTTTCTTCTTCAGCCTCAAATACCGGGAATTCAAAGTTGGGAGAAGACATTGGATCGTATGTTTCAATGGGGTTTAAAATAAGCAATCTGCATGACGTGATGATTGTTTTTTAGAAGAGATAAAGAGAAATGCAAGAGTGTGTGTAGTGTAATTTCTGAAAAATGCTTGTTTTTATTATATGAGTTGTTTTTTAGGATTACCATTTTTTGAAAAAGCGAGAAAAGAAAACAACAATAAATGCGAAAATTACAGAATGACGTTATTTTATTTATGATCTTGTCGATTCTTGAAACTACAGACCTATAAAACAGAACTCATTCGCTATGGACGAAGCGAAGAGATACATTTACAGAAAGTGAGCCCTATCAAAACATCAGTTTCACCTGGGGAGGGTGAAAGGTTAAAACAAAGACGGCAATTACTTAGACTTATGGACGATCTTTGGGACATCGACAGCAACCCATTGGCAGAGAACTCCTCGGTGAATCCCAAAGTCTGGTACCTTCCTTGATTTGTCTTCAGAAATAATGTTGATTTCTGGTGAAGCAGGATCATTGGAGTCTGTCTCCCGGGCAGAGTTGTCGTAGACGAACTCTTCTGTTGTATCTTGTATAGCGTTTGCACTCTCATGCAGATCTCCCCATCCAGTTGGCTGGATGTCTTCGAGCCTGATACGAGAGCTTTTGGGAGCGGTGTACTTGACCATGAAGTTGTACTTTCCACTTGGTTGTCCTAAAGTGTCCCACACTTCTTTGGAACTGGAGGAATCATCCCTTTCGATGACGTTGACCTCAGGAAAGGCATAGTTAAGGAACTCTTGTCCTGCAATCTTTGCAAATTCATCGTCGTGATGGATATTTACTGAATGCCCTGAGTAATGATCCCATGATTATGTGGGGACGCAGGTATTCTTTTCTATGATGCTTAGCTGATATGCATCGTTCGGCTGACTCTTTTTCCCCAAGTCTCCTGGGTACGGCTGCCAGATAGGCAGGCCATCCATTGGGCCATAATAGTCATGGTCAAAGTTGTCTTTCATCAGAGTGTCCTCCTCTAATGAGTTTGGTGGAGCACGGCATCCTTCCGGATCACAATCTCTATATATCATTTTGACATCTAATCTCGGTATATATCTCGGACTCTGTTCGAGATAGCAAAATGGCGTAGGCACCTCTCCTTGAGACATATAACCGTCTTCGTTAAAATAGGACACCCATTCTTCCTCTGTATCAGAGGAATCACCCTCGTTGATGGTGTGTACTTCTTGAGACACTGGATGAAGAAAACCTCCATTGTGGAAGAAGTTCTGAATGGGATGAAGACTCTCATTATTAGTTGTGGTCTGGGTACACGTTGAGGAAAAACCAAGGCCTTTCTTTGCCTTGTTGTCAGTAGGAATAACAACCTGTCCCCATCCTTTTGCATTGTTACTTTTGATCGCTTCGAGAGCATCTCTGTACGAGGAAATCGATGTTCCTTTTTCTGACTGGTTGTCGTTGCTCACCGAAAGTGCTTGGAACTGGGTTCCAATAACCTCTTCTGGTTCTATGCAAGTAGATGATGATAAGCTGCTTACGATCAAGGCTTGCTCTCCACAGACTGTGACTAGTTGGTCATTCTTGACGAACTTCAACTTATGGTGAAGTGTCGAGGTGACTGCCCCAGCCTCGTGTATCCAAGTTCTTCCTAACAAACAGTTGTATGCTGGCCGGATGTCCATGACCTGGAAAGTGACTTGGAAAGTGTGAGGACCGATAGTTATGGGAAGCTCGACTTCGCCGATAACTATTTTTCGGGATCCGTCAAATGCTTTGACGATGACCTCACTGCCTCTCATCGGCGATCCTTGAAATGATAGTCGCATTAGAGTAAACTTTGGCATAACATTCAGAGCTGACCCGGTTCTACCAGCACGCTGGCTAATGCATCGTCCTGGCAGTTGACTGTAATGTTGAGTGCCATGTTGTGATTTTGGCCCTCTTCCGGCAGTTCCTGGTCACTGAATCCTAAGTTGTTGCAGGAAGTGATGTTGGAGATGATGCTGTCGAATTGTCTTATTGTTACATCTTGTTCCACAAAGGCTTGCTCTAAGACTTTCTGTAGAGCCTCCCTGTTAGCTTCGGAACTGAGTAAAAGAGATAGCACAAATATTTTTGAAGGAGTCTGCAAGAGTTGATCAACAATGTTGTACTCACTCTTCTGGATGAACTTCAGCATCTCATCATTGTTCTTGGAAAGGTTAGGATTACTGGATTGACCGACTAGATGATTGGGAACTTCTGTTTGAGGTACCTTTTCTTTGGTGGGTTCTCCAACTCCTTGGTTGAAGATTCAACCGCTCCGTGTTACCCGGCTGATGTCTGTAATATTCACAACGGAGGGTAATGGAGTTTCCTTTCCATTCTCAATTGTTGTTGCACCGTATTTGTAAGGGATAGCCTTATCGGATTTGTACAGCACTGGTCCCCGCAGATAGGTAACTAAAGGAGCCTTGAGATTTTTCTGACCATCATAGCTGGCCTCAATTGGTTCGAGGTTGAGAATCCTTCCACTATCGAGGGGAACCCTCGATTCATGGAGTAGAGGGATTATGGCACACACATCTTTGGACACTTCTCATTTAGGTATTAAAGCAACATCTTTGCCCTGATGATAGCCTGACATTAAACCAGAGCTTGACCATGGTTGAACCTCTTTGTGGTCCAACTGAGTTTGAAGGGCTGCTCGCACGAGATAGCATCCTTAGTTATTCTCTGAACAAACTCTACAGCGCTCATAGTTGTGTGGTGGCACCCGGCCACGTCCGCTTTGTATGCAGTGTAACCTTACTAGATTTATCTCCATTGATCAAACATCCTGATTTTGATGCCTAGTAGGGTTCCCGTCAGCCATACTGACTTGTTGTGTGTCTTCATCTAGATAGATCGGAAGTCATCAGCGGTTCAACAAATGTTGCAGTGTTCTTTGAACGAGTGTACATCCTTGGTCACTCTGACAAGATCCCTTACAGTTCTGATAATCGTGCGAAGTCAGAAAACTGAGCTGGACTTGCTTAGCGTGTAATTCCACCAAGCTGGTATTCATCAAGCGGATATCAAAGATTTGAATCATATTCACTTGATAATGACTTCTATCCCTGTAGTCCTGGATCCATCCAAGATCCATCTGACGCTAGAGGGCCTCTTGTACAAAAGAGCATCTCTAATTGTTTACCGAGAAAATCAGACAGGAATCATAATCGTGCCGTGGCAGATCATGATGTTGGCTTTGCCTTGAGTGCATCGCCACTATGTTAACATTCATCGCACGGATGTCGTGGTTTTGAATGATGTTGGAAATATTTATAAGTCATGTTGACCTCACGAATTCGGTGATCTTGAATCCATCCGAGATCTATCTGTTCATGTAGAGCTGATTGCACCACAGAACATCCTTGATTGTTTTTAGAGCAGATATCACACTGGTGATAGTTGTGAAATGGTACATGCTCGTATCCGCTCTGTCTGCAAAGCATCTTGACCAGGTTGGTTCCCAATAGGAGTAAATCATGAATTTGATAGCTGTGGTTAGACTCTTCCTCTATCAAATTTACTACAACTTTCTCGTGTTGAGGCAACAGGTTCGTTTGAACATTTGGATTTATATCCTTTTAGGATAAGACCCCGCTTCTGACAAGCTTCTGCACATTGGATTTGAAGCTGAGACAATTTTCTATGTTATACCCTGGTCCTCCTTGATGGTAAGGGCAAGTTTGATCTGCTTTGAACCAAAAAGGCGGATTTTCTGGTATCCTAAGAGGATACCTGGTTTGGACGTGCCCCTTGACCAGTAGTAATGGAAACAGTTCTGCGTACAACATTGGTATAGGGTCGAACCCTGGTGGTCGTGTTGTACGGTTGTTGTTGTACTGAGGACGAGCCTGCTGAAGAGGTTGTTGTGCCCTTTGCTGATATTGTTGTTGATTTGGTTGGCTCTGAGCAACCTGAGGTTGATACATTGGAATAGGCGCACGGTTGATAGCAGGAGTTACAGCTGCTACTGGTTGGTACCGTCGTCTTTGCTTTCCGAGAGAGATATTACCAATATCTTGCTCTTTTTTCTTAGGGAAAGCACTACCGTATCTTTTGATTCTGCTTGATGGTCCGACATCTTTGACCAGACGTCCTTCTCTGACTGCTTCCTCAAGACGAACTTCCATGCTCACCATTTTAGTTAAGTCGCTGGGCGCACTAGCGACCATTCGGTCGAGGTAAAATGAGCTCAAGGTTTTAAAAAAGATCTTTGTCATCTTTTTTTCCTCAAGAGGTGGATAAATCTGGGCGGAAATTTCACGCCATCTCTGAGCATATTCCTTAAAGGTTTCCTTATCCGTCTGTGACATGGCTCTGAGTTGATCTCTGTCTGGTGCCATACCCAGGTTATACTTATACTGCTGAACGAAGGCAGCACCAAGATCTCTGAAAGTGACGATCTTGGTGTGGTTTAAACCCATGTACCATTTGAGTGCGGCACCGGTTAAACTATCTTGGAAATAGTGGATCAGTAGTTGTTTGTTTTATATCTGAGTTGACATCTTTCGAGCGTACATCACCAAATGACTTTGAGGGCAAGATTTACCCTTGTATTTCTCAAATTCGGGCACCTTGAACTTGTGCGGAATTTTAACATTGGGGACCAAACAAAGGTCTGCAGCATCCTTTCCGAATAGATCCTGACCGCGAATGGCATGCAGTTCCTTCTGCATCTCCAGGAATTGCTCCTGGAACTCATTCATTCTGTCATACATACTTTCATTTCCACCAGAAGGTATTTGTGGAATCTGTCCTTCCGGGACAGTGTGTAGCACGGGTGGTGGTATAGTCATTATGACAGTGACTCTTGGTGCTTCCCTCTCCCAAAGTTTGTAACCTTCAGGAGATGTTGTCATGCCCCTGGCATATTCGCTTTCCCGAAGTTTGTAACCTTCAGGCCCAGCGGTTCTTGCTGTGGTTTCCGGATCTTCCGTGATCGGCGGAATATATCCTTCCGGGATATAGTTAAGTGGCATACCCCAGGGAGGATCTTTAGGCATGTTATACTGGGGATCATAATTTTCCACTATAGGTGTAGATGTGATCTCTGAGATCATAGTCCTTTGTTGTTGCATCTGAGTTGCTGCCAGAGCTTGCATGTCATTGTGAAGTTTCCTCAAATCTTCTTTCAGAGTGTCCATTTCTTCTATCAACTCTCTGTTCTCTTCCTCAAGATCATCCATTTTCTTTTGTCGATTGGCCCGAGTATTATACGAATGAGACAGCTTGACTCTAGAATTGAATTTCAAACGTGAGATTCGTAGGGAAGAAGAATGTGTTATGTGAGAATGATGAATGATATGCAATGATTATATTAAATTTTTTTGTTAATCAAAAGAAACTTCAACAATTAGATTGCAAATATCATACAGTGGGGAAACCCCGTTTTATTGAATTCAAAGATTGCGGAAATGGAAATACAGTAATTTACGAAGTGCTGTAAAAGGAAGTGTCTAGATTTATGGATCCTGAGTCCTCTCTGAGGAGGGCTCAGGTGATGGTGCTGGTACTTTCCTTTTCTTTGATCAGGGCTCTTGAGCCGTTGTCGGGTTGTCATTCCTTTGCCGAGTGAAAGGAGCGAGCAAATTCCTTTGGTCTTCTTGATTCTCTACAGCATGTTGCTCTAAAATCTCAATCAGAGCATCTTTTTCTTTTAACAGTTGTTGTATTTTATTACACTCTACGTTGAGAATGCGGTACTTGTTCTTCCAAGATTTCTTCTCCAGTTGAACTTTGTTAAGGGTGACCTGGAGTTTTTCCGTATCAGACATAAAATAAAGGACAGCTTCCTTTAACGGGAGAACTTCGTGATGAGGGTGAGGCATCCTCAGGTTGAGAGCTCTAGTTTGTACCCAGTGGAGATAAGGTTCCACAGAGACACAGTCTGGTTTTCCTATAGACTCTCTTCCTTTCCTGTGAACATGTTTCCAGGCATGCACTATTTTTGTCTTTAGTGCCCTGTCCTTTTCTCCTTCCTTGAATAAAAGACCTTCGAGATGAACATTACGCGGGACATGCCTCATCGGGTATCCAAATTGACAACAAACTAAAACTGGATGATAATTGATTCCTCCTTTAATTCCTATGAGGGGTACATTAGGGAAGTTTCCACAACGGTGAATGATTCTTATCCCGTCATAGATCCGATTGTACCAATCTATGTCAGAGTTGGTAAGAGACATGATTCTCTGTGACCAACGTAGAGTACTCTTATGATCCCAAAATGTAGCAGACTTAGGCAAAGCAGGGGAACACAGCATGTGATCATTCCTCCGTTGTACAAATTCCTTAAGTGTACAGAATAATAAGCATCTGCGAGCAAGGTCGGTACAGGGTTTCCAATTAGAAAAATCTTAATGGCATTGATATCAACGAAGCTATCAATGTTGGGAAACAGAAATATCCCGTAGGTGAGCAGAACAAAGATGCTCTCGAAAGCAGTCATGTTCCCTATACTAGCAAAGTACAGAGCTTTCTTTACCAAAAACTTGGCTGGTAAACCTGGGATTCCATCCTTAGCGGTCATGTGAGTCCTGACTTCTGACTCATCCAAAAAGATAGCTCTTGCAATTATTTGATTCTTTGGAATTTCTTCCAGTCCAGAAAAGGGAGCTTGGTCAGTGATGGGTAAATCGGTCAGGTGAGAATACTCCTCCAGTGTTGGTGCTAGTTGATAATCCGGTAATGTGAAACAGTGATAGACCTGATCGTAAAACTGAATTAGCATAGACATGATTCCTTCGATTACATGGACCCTTAACAGAGACAGCAGTCCTCCATACTTAGCTCTGAAAGCATCAGGGTTGGTGATCATCCTTATTAACCCTCTTAAATCCTCTAGTTTTGGAACCTTGAAGGTATACTTGTGAGTCTTCCTTCTACCAAAATCCATAACGCAATCTTTCTCTATGACATTTGTAATCATTGTCTTAGTTTAATTTGAAAAAGAGAGACTAGAAGAGAAAATTTTTCTTTGTTTAAAGTTTTTTAATGAAATGAATGCATGAATGCAACACAAAAAAACATAGAAAAAACATGGGGGCAAAGGTTCGGTGTCATGAAGTCATGGCTCTACCCATCCCCAAAGGTTATACTAGTGATTTTTTTGTACCTGTCCTCAAAATCATTGACCCCCTTGGGATAACAACAACAGGTTGGTTCACCCGAGCGAGCTGCAGTATCTTAGAGTAATCTAAAATGAGGGTAGTATCGCGTGACAACTATTTCCGATAGCTTCCGCACTACAAAATAGTAACACGGTCTCAGTCTACTAAATCCTCAGTTTCATGGATACCACAATCGAACAATCTGCTTTCAACAACCGAAATCGTATAGGCATTGAATCCGTAAAGGGTATCTCCACTAATTCGATGGTCTACCAGGGTCGCTTATTTGGGAGTCACTCCCTGTAAGATTACCCGTCTAATGCCATCACTTATCTTAGGTGTCACTCAAACTTTCTAGATGCGGCATCACCCGTAGTCCCATTAGCAGAAAAAAATAAACACGGATATCAAGTAGGAAAAGTGATATATATATTTATTCCTAAAACTAACATCCTAGACTTCTTAAGATCTATAATCCTAGTCCTATACAGACAATGATTCTACCCAGCAGAGTCGCCATTTTTCTGCTGCGAGCAATTTTTGTCGGTGACGCGACCACCTTATCGCTGGTTTTGGGTTTTCTCCCCACAATGAGGAGGGGGTGCTACTTTCTGATTTCTTATTTATCCCGTGAAGCTGGAAGGGAAAGGGAAGCTATCTAAAACTAACCTTGCACGCGATTGTTTAACTGAACAAACGCTTTAAAGAGATTGGGGGTCTGGGGTCAGGTTATACAATGGGGAGTTGTCAATTAGCCATCCTATATGTGGTTATCCACAGAATGTTAGCTTTAGGTTTCGCTTTATGCTTGATGGTGTTTATCTGTTAATGGGTTGGGAAAGTTTCTTGGGAAATATGAGTGAGTGAGTGAGTTTTTGTTGATGTTCGGGTGTTTTTGGTAAGGTACTGGACCTAAGTTTTGATTGATATGAAGGTACTGGACCTAGAGTTTTTTATTAGTATGCTCGCTAAGATTTCGCAATCATATGCCTACGTATTCCCGTTTAAATGAAACAGGGAAATAAGAGCAATCGTAGTTCCTCCTATTTTATGGGAGGAAAAGATATTTGGTGTCTTGTTCAAAGCCCAAGATTGAAGCTAAAAGGTTGAGTATTTGTGTCTTGTTCAAAGCCTAAGATTGAAGCTAAAAGGTTTGACTGAGAGAGAACTTGTCATCTCTAAAGAGGGAGTGAACTTCCTTTGAGGGGATTGTTGATTTTTGTGTGCCTTGATCAAAGCCCAAGGTTGAAGCTAAGAGGTTTATTGACTTCACTTGGGAAGTCTTTATACAAGGCCTAAGAGTAGGCGGAAAGAGATTCATCTTTTTGGGGATGTCATTATACAAAGCCTAAGAGGAGGCTGGAAGCTTGTTTCCGGGGAAAATGTTTTTTCTGTCTTGTACAAAGCCCAAGATTGAGGCCAAAAGGGATTTTGACTCTGTCAGGGAGGATTTGTATGTGTCCTGTACAAAGCCCAAATTGAGGCTGGAATGAAACTGACTCTGTGGGAAAGAAATCTTTATTTGTCTTGTACAAAGCCTAAGATTGAGGCTAAAGTGAAACTTTACTGACTCAGCTGGGGGTATTATAGGTGTCTTGTACAAAGCCCAAGATTGAGGCTGAAATGATTTTGACGCTACTAGAGAGTATTATCTGTCTTGTACAAAGCTCAAGATTGAGGCTGAAAAGGAGAGGATTGACTCTGCTTAGGGATATCATCCCTCAAAGCCTAAAAGTGGGCAGAGAGGAATTGACTCAGCTGGGGAAGATATTGGCCCAAGCTTAAGAGAAGTGTAGCGTGATTTTTGTGGTTTCAAATCACTATCACTTTGGTACTACATTTCGATTCATTTTTTATCCTGTGAAGCTGATTAAGGAAGGGAAATAGATGTCTCCAATTAACCCTGCTTGCATACTGAGTTTAAATAGAAGACTGTTGGTTTACAGATGCTATCAAAAAGGAGGGGCCTGTCTTAGGTTATTTTGCTTAAGAATACAGTGTTTGGACTATTTACGAGGCTTTTGGTAAGGTGTTTAGATCTGATGCTTTTGGTTGATTGACGGAGGTACTGGATTTTGAGTTTTTGATTAGTATGCTCGCTAAGATTTCGTAATCTTATGCCTATGTATTCCTGTTTAACGAAACAGGGAAATCAGAGCAATCATAGTTCCCTCCATTCTAAGGGAGGAAAAAGATGTTATGGTGTCTTGTTCAAAGCCCAAGATTGAAGCTAAAAGTGATTTGTATCTTGTTCAAAGCCCAAGATATGAAGCTGAAGGGTTTTTTGTGTCTTGTTCAAAGCCCAAGATTGAAGCTAAAAGGTTTGAGAGAGAACTTGTTATCTCTAAAGAGAAATTGTTGATGTTCGTATGCCCTGATTAAAGCACAAGTTTGATGCTAAAAGGTTGATTGACTCAAACGAGGATTTCTCTATACAAAGCCTAAGAGTAGGCTATTGACCCAATAAGAGGGTGTTTATTATTTGTCTCGTACGAAGCCCGATATAGAGGCTAAAAGGGTTGACTCAACATGAGAGTACTAACAAGTGACGGACTCAACAAGAGAGTGCTTTTATATGTCTTGTACGAAGCCTAAGATGGAGGCTAAAAAGGTTTGACTCAACAAGAGAGTACTTTTATCTGTCTGATACGAAGCCCAAGACGGAGGCTAAAAAGGTTGACTCAACAAGAGAGTCTTTTATACTCAACAAGAGAGTGCTTTTATATGTCTTGTACGAAGCCCAAGACGGAGGCTAAAAAGGTTTGACTCAACAAGAGAGTACTTTTATCTGTCTTATACGAAGCCCAAGACGGAGGCTAAAAAGGTTGACTCAACAAGAGAGTCTTTTATAATCAATAAGAGAGTGATTTGTTGTCTCGTACGAAGCCCGAGATAGAGGCTAAAAGGAAAGCGACTCAACAAGAGAGTCTTGAAAATTGATGGACTCAACAAGAGAGTCTAAAAAGGTTAAATCCGCTAGGGGGATTCATTGTACAAAGGCCAAGAGGAGGCTGGCTTCGCTGAGGAAGGATTATTATACAAAGCCTAAGAGGAGGCTATACTTCTGCCGGGGATTCTTGAGATCCCAAGGAAGGTCCAAGAAATGCAAAAGGAATTGATAGATCAGAAACCTTGAGGCTCTGGTTTGAGATAGTGTTATTTTACTTGGGTTTGGGAATTTTGGGAGAAGGACGGGGTTTTTAGACCCCGTAAAGTTCTAACTCTTACTGGAGATTAATCAAGAATCCGGGGTTTCTTCCTATGTTTGAAGGGACTTAAGAATGTCTTTGAGCTCAAAGGGAATTAGACTGTCCAAGTCTACTAGTAGAGTTTTATCTTTTGTATGATACCCAAGAGGAGGCCGACTCATTTAAGGGATGAGTATCAACCCTAAAATTAGTCTGAAGGTTTTGACTCTTTTTAGAAAGACAGCTCTAACGAAGGATGACTAAGTTCTGTCCTATACCTTTAGGAGGTCGTGAAGGTCCTTGTACGAAGCCCAAGAGAAGGCATGAGAGCTTTTAAGAAGTTGAAGGGTCCTTGTACAACACCTAAGAGGAGGCGGGGATTCTTTTAGGAAGCCTGTGGGTCCCCAAACCAAGAGAAGTTCAAGAAATAAAATTCACAGAGAAGAGATCATTCCAGGAAAGGTTGAGAATTTAGAAGGAACTCAAGAGATGTTATTCACAGAGAATAGATCAACTCTGGGGAATAGAGTTTCTTTGACAATTTCTAAGTGTGACAGTCTGAGAAAAGGTTCACTGAGAATACTGCATTTCTCTTTGTTCCATATTGTTTAACCCCAAGAGAAGGGAAGACTGTATCTGGAATCCTATGGGGATCTAGATTTGTTTGTATTCGAGAGTGACCAACAGGCTTTACCTAGTTCTAGACGTAGTTGCTGGGGAAAACTCTAAATAACTATACTAGTACATATACAATTGATGTATGACGAGTATTTAAAAGGATGTGAAAGAAGACTTAAAGTGAAACAGCCCTACAATACATTTATATATATATATATATATATTAAAATGGTAAATGAAAGCAGATAAACACTTACCCGTTGTAGAGCTTCCATGCTGTTTTGTTAGTTGTTCAACAAAGAAATTAAAGAAAGTTTTGATAACAACATATATTTGAATTCAAAATCAAAGGAGAAAGTGCTTTGAAAAGATTGTTAGGGCTTACAGCTCAAGGAGAGGCCTAAGTTTTAACGATGATTGCACTGTTGTTTTGAAAACCGTACAGAGGGACTTATACAATATGTGAGACCCAAAAAGTTTTTATGTACAAGGGGATGGGTCTTACACTCTATTAGAGGCCCAAATCGTATGAAAATGAATAAAGACGGGTCTTATAGCTCAAGGAGAAGCCTAGTTGATTTTGTTAAATCGCGACGATCACGCCGAACGTTTGAAAATATACAGAGGGACTTATACAATGTGTGAGGCCCAAAGGTATTATTTACAAAGGGGTTGGGTCTTACACTCTATTAGAGGCCCAAAAGTTTTTGTACAAGTGATGGGGCTTACAACTCAATGAGAGGCCCAAGTGATTTTAAACTGGCGATCACGCCGAGATTTTTTTATCGTGTCGGGACTTTATACAATATCTGAGGCCCAAAATGGTTTTTGTACAACAAGGGTTGGGTCTTACACTCTATTAGAGGCTCAAAATTTTTTGTACAAGTGATGGGGCTTACAACTCAAGGAGAGGCCTAAGTGATTTTAAACTGGCGATCGCGCCGAGATTTTTTTATCGTGTCGGGACTTATACAATATCTGAGGCCCAAAATGGTTTTTGTACAACAAGGGTGTAGCGAGCAATTTTGGACGCGGTTCTTAAGCTCTGTCGCTCTCTGGGTTAGTTTACTACAGGTCGATTCATTTTTTATCCTATTGTGAGCTGATGAAGGAAAGGAAATAGATGTCTCAAATTAACCCTGCTTGCATACTGAGTTTAAACAGCGGTCTGTTAGGTTACGGATGCGATCAATGTGGCGGGGCCTTTCTTGTGTTATTTTGACAGAATGACAGGTTTCTGGCGGGGAACAAGGATTAGGATGTTAGGACTGATGCTTTTTGATAGATATATAAGAGTATGGGATTTTGGGCTTTTGTTTAGTGTGCTCGCTAAGATTTTCCTTTCAATCTTATGCCTACGTATTCCCGTTTTTTCCGAAACCGGGAAATCAGAGCGTTCGTAGTTCCTCCTATTCTATGGGAGGAAATGGGTGTTTTTGGTGTCTTGTTCAAAGCGCAAGACGTGAATCGAAAGGTGGTTTGTATCTTGTTCAAAGCCCAAGATGTGAAGCTGAAAGTGTTGACCTTAGAGAGAATTTGTCATCTCTAAAGGGGGTCTGTTTGTCACAACTGTTGGGTGACTGACTGTAAAGGAGGATTACTTTAACCGGGATACGCGGATCCTAGTAATGCCATTATTTCCTTTATAGGGGATTTTAACCTGAAGAAGAAGACTTTAACTTAGTTTAGAGCAATGCCATCTTTCCTTAGGAATTTCTCATGCTAAAAGAGGGACAGTGGCATGGATGTAGATGATCCAGAGGCTTGCCGCTTACAGTGATTAGATGAAGAGGAAGGAGTTGTTGATGTTTGTGTACTGTGAACGAGGCACAGCTTTGATGCTAAAAGGTTGATTGGATCAGCCAGTGATTTTCTTATACAAAGCCTAAGAGGAGGCTAATATGTGTCTCGTACAAAGCCCGAGAGAGAGGCTAAAAGGTTTTGAATCGACGATAGAGTCTTTTGTTATCTCGTATAAAGCCCGAGATGAAGGCTATTTGACTCAACAAGAGAGTTTTTTGTATCTCGTACGAAGCCCGAGATGGAGGCTGAAATTTGTTTGGCTCAATAAGAACCTTTTTGTATCTCGTATAAAGCCCGAGATGAAGGCGAAAGGGGTGATTGACTCAACGAGGGAGTCTCTTATGTGTCTCGTACAAAGCCCGAGAGAGAGGCTAAACGTTGTTTGACTCCGCTGGGGAGAATCATTGTACAAAGCCCAAGAGGAGGCTATAGTTACTGTTTCAGTTGAGTGACAGGTCCAGTATACTGATTTTGAAAGAGAAAATCAGTTCTTATATGAGCAACACTGTACTCAAGAATTTGATTCGAGGATCCGGGTTATTCCTGTTCTTTAAGGAAGTGGGAAATCTGAAGGGTATTGAGACTATCCGAGTCTACGGGTTTCCTTCCTATTTAACGAAGGGGTCACTTGAGAATGTCTTTGAGACTCAAGGAGATTAGACTGTCCAAGTCTAGAGTTTTGTCTTTTTAACTATGCTTTGAGAAATAGTAGTAGACTCTTTGAAAGGACTGTTCTATGCAGATGATTAAGTTCTGTTCCTATACCTCTAGGAGGTCGTCGGGACAATTTGTACGAAGCCCAAGAGGAGGCTGGAATCTTTTAAGAAGCCGACGGGTCCTTGTACGAAGCCCAAGAGGAGGCTATCATTCCCGGAGGAAGAGATCATTATACGAAGCCTAAGAGGAGGCTGTGAATACTTCTAAGAAGCCGACGTGTCCTTGTACTAAGCCCAAGAGGAGGCGAGGGGTGCTTTTAGGAAGCCTGTGGGTCCTTGTACAATGCCCGAGAGGAGGCCGATGCTTTGAAGAAGCCGATGGGTCCCCAAACCCCGTGAAGTTCAAGACAGACTATTCACAAAGAATAGATCAAGCCAAGAAAGTTCGAGAATTTGGAAGAAACTCAAAGATGTCATTCACGAAGAATAAATTCATCTCTGGGAGTAGAATTTCTTGAAAATTCCTAATGAGGACAGCCAAAGAGAAGACTGTATCTGGTGATCCTATTGGGGATCTAGTTGTCTATTTCTACGAATAAACGAAACGGTGTCACCTAGTTCTAGACGTAATTACCGGGGAAACTCGAAATATCTATACTATTATTACACAGTTGATATGAGTTTATGAAAGAAGACTTACAGCGAAACAGCCCCACAATACAGTTATATGTATATGAAAGCGGTAAATGAAAGTGGGTAAACACTTACTCGGTTGTAGAGCTTCCATGCTGTTTGGTTAGTTGTTCAACAAAGAAAGATTGAAAACAACAGTATATTCAAAATCAAAGGAGAAAGTGCTTTGAAAAAGAAAGATTCGGGGCTTACAGCTCAAGGAGAGGCCCAGGGTTTTATCAGTGAGCGCACTGTTTGAATTTGTACAGAGGGACTTATACAAGTGACTAAGGCCCAAAAAGGTTTTCTGTACAAAGGAATGGGTCTTACACTCTCTCAAGAGGCCCAAAGAGTTTTAGAAACTAAATGGGTCTTACTACTCGAGGGTAGGCCCAGTTGATTTGATTTTGAATTGGCGATCACGCCGAGGTTTTCTTTTAACGCGGAGGGGCTTATACAATATTTGAGGCCCAAAATGTTTTGGTAAAGGGGATTGGGTCTTACACTCTATTAGAGGCCCAAAAACTTTGAATGGGTCTTATAGCTCGAGGAGAGGCCCAGGTGGTTAATTTTAAATTGGCGACGATCGCGTCGTTTATTTGAAAATGTACAGAGGGACTTATACAACGAATGAGGCCTGAAAAGTTTTCTGTACAAGGGGGTTGGGTCTTACACTCTAATAGAGGCCCAAAAGAGTTTAAAGAAAAGAAATGGGTCTTACTACACGAGGGTAGGCCCAAGGTTTTTTGTTTTGAAAAGGCGACGATCGCGTTGTTTGGTTTTTGACGGTATCAGGACTTATACAATATACTGAGGCCCAAAAATGATTTGGTCAAAAAAAGGATTGGGTCTTACACTCAATTAGAGGCCCAAAGAGTTTTGAAAATGATTTATGAGGGTTGAATTAATCCAAAAACCCTAATTTATTTTCAAAAATGTATTTAATTGAATAAAAATTCAATTAAAATGATCAAAATGTTTAACATATGAAAAACAAATTGTGATCTTGGACTAATGCTTCAAAAATTAAGTATTGACCTACAAAATAATTAGAAGGCATTAAAAGTTGCAAAATCAAGGTGGAATAAATATTTTAAATGTTAAAAACAATTAAAATATTAATTCTTTGCAAAAATATCAATTACATGAAATAAATAATATTTTTGGGATTTTTTGGAAAAATCAAATATTTTAACATTTTTGTGAATTATTACAAAAAGAATCAACTCAAAATCATTAAAACTCAGAGAGAAATTAATTTTTGAATCAATTAAATAAAATCACAAAATTCAAATATTTGAATTTTCAAAAAATGGCGCCAAGAACACACCAAGAACACGCGCGTGTTCTGGGTTTGCCCAGATTTGCATTTTCTCTCCAATCTCACTGAATACTTGATTATATCATGCAATCCACATACCAATCAACTCGTTTCAACCTCACGATCATGTCTATGGTATTTAATTTCATTTAAATTAAACATATAACAAGAAATCATGAAAAATCCTCAAGAACCCTAAATTCTGCATGAAGGCTAGGATTTTTGATACACGATTCAAACAATGCAATTAATTGAGGGGAAACATTCCATGCATGATTATGAACATATGGCCAAATTATTGTGCAGCAAAAATTGCACGGATCATAGAGTTAGAATAGCTCATGCTTACCACTTGCAGCTGGTGATCGTGATTTGTGTTGGAGGTGTTACAGCTAGGTTCCAATGATCTGGATAGCTTCCCTAGGTGCCATGGAGTGTGTATGGATGCTTGGAATGGATTGAAATGGTTTGGAGCTGAAGATGGTACCTCAACTACAAAACTGTCAAGAACTTGAGCAATTGGCTGGTGATTTTGTGAAATCTGTGTTCCAAATATTATGTTAGTGTTTGGATCACTTCTATATGATGTATATGAGGTGTGTGTGTGATTGGTTTGATTGGAAAAGCTCTCAAACTCAAAACCCGATTGTGACTTGCCTTAGAAGGCAAAATTGGAGTGAAAGAAAAGATTTTGAGGAAAGCATCTGTTTGATGGCTTTGGTGTACTCAAATTGATCATAATTGAGCTCTATTTATAGTGGAGCAAGTTTGTTTTACAAGGAATAGTGAATGGCAACTGCTGAGTAGGTTTGGCCAATGTTGGCAAATGAAAATCCAAGTCTCCTCTAGCCATTGACTAGAGGTTAGGGCACAGGCTGCTGGTTCCCTTGGTCTTGGATAAGTATTGACTGAATTCAGTTGAGAATGGCTCAGTCCATGCCACCTTGATGCTTCCATTGAATGCTCCAATCCAAAATTGGAGTCTTGTCCCTATTTTGGCAATTCTAGGTTCAACATGTTATTTCTTGTTCCAAAGACTTTGGAGGCTTGGTTCAGTGATTGTCCCCTTTAGATTCAATCCTCAGAGGTGTCCAAGTGGATAGGAGCATTTGGATTTGGCTTATTTTGGCAAATCGACTAAAAGTGTAAAAATCTGCCTTGCCTTGGCAGATTTCAGCAAGGCATCTTGCCAATGTCATATCTCATGACTCAAATTGAATTTGGTAATGTTCTTGGCCATTTTGGAAAACCCTTACATGATACAACAACTGTTTGAACATGTTTGGTTTTGATCTCTTTTGAATCCAAGTGAAAAATCCCCCTACATTTGGCAAAAAGTAAGGTAAAATCCGACTTAGTGAAATTTTCACTAGGTGTTGGAACAAAGTGACTTTTCTTGATTTTGATCACTCCATAACTCAATATCCATGAGGAATTTGGACATAGGTCAGTATGAAGCTTTTGTAGAGGGCAATGAGATCTACAAATCAAGCTTTGAATGGGGAACAATGGCCTTGTGGTTTAGGAGTTATGGTCCTCCAAAGTTGGCACATTAGTGTCACTTTTTCCATAACTTAGAAATTTTTCTAAGTTTTTATGGTTACCCCCTTTTACAAGTTATCCCACTTTCTTCGATTTTTCTTGATGAATGATGATTCAAATCATACATTAACATCATTTTAGCGTTAAAAATCCATTTTGGTGAAAAATCTCAAAAAGTCAAAGTTGACTTTTGTGCACAGTTGACTTTTTATCAGATGAATTCCAAACTGTGCAATTCTTCATGGAATCATGTCCTTGACCTAAATCAAACTTGATGGACATGTTCCATGGGTGTCATAGGGTATATTGAATCATGTCTTAGGGTTTGGGAGCATGTCCTGGTCAAAAGTCAAAGTTACAGTTGACTTTCCTCGCGAAACCCTAATTGTGGTGCAGATGAAATTGAGACTTGTTGCTCAAGCTTCTTGGATTAATCCATTGTTCCAAATGGATCAATATGGCATATTGGAGACCCTCAAATCATGTCTTGAGGCCTTGGCTTATGATTTGTCCCAAAAGTCAACTTAGGGGTGAATTAGGTCAAGAAACCCTAATTCCTGATTTTTGATGTATGCATCCCCTGAGGCAAAATTGACTTGATGATTGGGTCCATGAGGTCCCATGAAGTATATTAGGTTATGTTTTGGATCTTTGGCTCATGCCCAGGTGAAAAATTTCCATCTGGAGGCCCTGGTCGACCAAAACCCTAATTTGGTGATACTGTCGATCTTGAGACTTGATCCACCTAGAAGGGAGCAGCCTTGTGCTTGATCCTTGAAGTGGGAGTCCTTTTGATCCATTGTGGATGTTTGAGAGGTTAGACAAGTTGAAGATCATGTTGTTTCTTGATTGATCCTTTGTCTAAGGCTCTGAGAGGGCTTGAAACCCTAATTTTGATTGTAGTGGATGCTCACCCATCTTTGGGGAGACTGATGAAATATAATGGTTCCTCCATATTGTGATGATGATTTTCATAATGATGGGAAATCTTAGTGGTCAAAATTTGGGGTATGACAGATGCCCCTATTTAATCTTCTTGGACACGAAGGTGTGAATGACGAAGGTATTCGGGCATTCGGGGTGCAAGAGGATTAAATATCGGAATACCCGAAATTTTGATGGTGGTTATGAATGGTAGCTTACGCATTCATCTTTTTTAGCTAAGCGATGATGCTTAGAAAAGGTAAACTTCCCCTCGATCCTGGTCTTCAGCCAAGGAGCTGGTCTCAGTTTCCTTTTGGGATAAACCTCCCCTCGATCCTGGTTTCCTACCAAGGAACTGGTCTTAGTTTCTGATTTAAACTTCCCCTCGATCCTGGTTTCCTACCAAGGAACTGGTCTCAGTTTCTGAAGTAAACTTCCCCTCGATCCTGGTTTCATACCAAGGAACTGGTCAAAGTTTCTGAAATAAACTTCCCCTCGATCCTGGTTTCCTACCAAGGAACTGGTCTCAGTTTCTAAAGTAAACTTCCCCTCGATACTGGTTTCCTACCAAGGAAATGGTCTAAGTTTCTTTTGTCAATAAACTTTCTTAACAAGGGATGCTATTCGTAGCGGTTTTCCTTAAACTTCTCGCCGAATTTTCCTGGGGAGATGCCATTTGACGGAAAAAAATTGATGTCAGAGTTGCTGGGGACCCCAGTCGTCTGAGTTGTAGAGGAACACAAACTTCTTTATTGGAGACGCCATTTGTTTCTACTGGGGAAAGCGAGTTTCTTGAGAGACTGCTTCCGCTTGGGGTCTCACATCATACTTTTCTCGGGGTCTTCCGGGAGAAATGCCATATGATGGGATCCAATTTTGAGGTGCCGATGACCTTTTCATCAGTGGTTTTTCAGAGAAAGACTGCCGTACCGCCGAATCTCTTGATTAAAAGGCTTTCTCTGGGGATTTTCCTTAATCCGGGAAAACAAGGATATCATCTTCAATGGCGAAGAGTGATGCTGACTGAAGGTTCCTCTGGTTTTTCAGAGGTTCAAGTTATCAAAGTGGTCAAGGGCCAATTTCAATCCAGCAATAAACTGGAGGTGAGATTGTTCAGACACAGTATTTCCTGACGAGGAAAGAACTGGGAACTCGATTGAGAGAACTCCTATCACTAAGGGACAAGACCAACTAGAGTGATGGTGATGCAATATGAAATGTGAATGCAAATCAATAATGCATGATGTATGTATGTATATGCTGACAAAACTGACGCGACATACAAACTAAAAGATGAACATGACTGGATACTCGGCCATTGCGGGGCGAAGAAGTACCGCTGGTTCAAGATAGCAATTCTACCCTTCTTAGGAGAGATAGTCCCTATTGGGAGCTACCGTTGGTCGGGCTTAGGAGGTAAGAACTCTGTCGTGGCGTGTCAGACGAAACAAGTTCTCTGACACAGTTGATCCCTTTATTCAGGCGTTCTGGCGTAGAAGGAGTACTTTGATTCTGCACTTTGAGGTTCGATTACTTCTGGAGAAGTGACCAATGTTTTTCTGATGTTCAACAGTCAAAAGAAATTGTCGTCTTTATTAAAAAGCAGAAAAAGTTTTAACAAGTAAATTCATTTTTGTTTTATTTCAAGAATCGTTGATCATGTTAAAAAGTCGTTCTGTAAAGCTAAAACAAATAAGAATTACAAACAAAAGCACAAGGGCTCAAATTTTATTGATAAGATGGAGATCAGCCAAAAGCGTGATTCCATTGAGTATATACAAAGCTAGAAAATGGTAATTTACAGGGAAAAGGGCTACGTTGAAACATAACAACCACTATCCTTCTACCAACTTTGAATTTGGGGCATCCTGAGCTTCTGTCGAAGATGACCTTGACTGGAGTTTTCCTCTGATGGATGATGTAACTGCTGCTGAGGGACTTGCCTCTGTTGAACATAGTTACTTGCCATTATCCCTAATTTTTGCCTGGATTGTACTGTGATGTTTCCAATCCACCGGGATGATTTTTTTTCATGTCTCTAATTTTTGCCTGGACCGCCCTTTCAGGTTTTCAATCCACCGAGACTTTTTTTTTTTTTTTTTTTAGTTTAGGCAAAGTATTTCTTGACTACATCAACATTCGTGGGGTAGGCAAATTCCTCTCCATCCATGGTTGCAAGTCTCAAGGCGCCGCCTGAGAAAGCTTTCGTGACCACATAGGGGCCATCATAATTCGGAGTCCATTTACCCCGGGAATCAGTGAGAAAGGATTGTATTTTATTGAGCGCGAGGTCTCCTTTCCTGAAGACGCGGGGTCGAACGTTTTTGTCGAACGCCTTCTTCATTCTCTGTTGATACAGCTGACCATGGCATAGAGCCGTGATTCATTTCTCCTCGATCAGATTCAGTTCGTCGTGTCGACTTTGACACTATTCAGCTTCTGTAAGCTTAGCTTCCATCAATACCCGGATTGATGTGATCTCTACTTCTATGGGGAGTGTCGTACCCTAAATTTTGACCCGTTTTATGTGATTTCTAGTACCACTTTATTTCGAATAAATAAAATGGCACAATTGGTAGGAAGGGGGTATAAGGGATATAAGTGTGAGAGGTTGTGAGTTCAAATCCCACCTTCCTCACTTTTAGTTTTTTTTTTCCTTTATTACTAATCTTTTCTATTTTATCTTTAAACCATAAAAGAATACCGAAAAATAGTTTTGTTATTATTTTAATATTAATTTTCGTATTTTAATTAATTAATATTTTAAAATATCGATTTTTCATTAAAATCATGTTTTTATGAAAATATCTTCAAAAAATCATATTAGTCAAATCAAATCAAATCTTTTTACCATTTTAATTATTAGACTTTTTATTTTATTTTTATTTTTATTATTTATTCAAATTCACCAAGCCATGAATCCATCCAGATTCATTAGCTTGGGCCTTCAGAAATAGAGAAAATCAGGTCAGATTGCATCCTTCCTAAATTAGACAATCACATTCAATTTTTTGACCTAATTTTACCCTATAAATAGAACCTCTTCATCCACAATCTACAAAATTCTATATCCTAAAGTTGTTGTTCCTCACATCAAAGAACAACAACAATAAAACCCTGATCTAAACTCCAGTCATTATTGCAAATCTGAATAAGTGTGAAGGCGGAAAGTGGTAGAAAGCGAAAGAAGGAGAAATGAACAAAGAGAAACTGTAGCTGAGATTAAACCAGCGAAATCCTCCTCTCTGTAGGTTGATTTTCCGGTTATATTTATCTCCTTCTTGTTATTATTAAATCTTACTCTATTGTTGATGTTTGGGTTTATTGGGTGATCTGATTTATTGCTTGGGTTTATTGTGTGATCTGATTTATTGCTTGGGTTTAATGATACTTAGGTTTATTTTCTAATCAATTCAAGTAAAAATCATATATTAGCATTTTAATTAAACTAATGTCATAAGACTCTTTTTTATTTTTAAATCAAGTTTTTTTTATATAAATAAAAAAAATAAAAAAATATAATATCCTTTGAAATTCAAACTATTTGTGTTGTTTCTTTCTCAATTTACATAATTTAATCTTTTATAATTACATATAAACAAATAGTGAATCTTGTTATTGTTACCAAGTTTTATTAACAATTAAACAAAGAATTTTCAAATTTCATTAACAAATAAATTTAAAATGAATAAAGATTTTTTTTATCAAGTCACCCATATCTCCTTTATCATAAGGTCTGTAAAAATTGTTTTAACCTTTTTTTTAGCTTTTTATTTATTTTCAATAAATTAGAATTGGTCCTAGTGGTATAGCATAACTAGTATAAGTATATCAAAAACTTGATAGATTTAAGAAAATAATTTTTGTAAAATGTTAATTTTTTATTCATAATTTTAAATTGATTTTAAAATGTTTTTATAGATAGGTGGGGAAGACATATACCATTGCTACTGACAAGTCCTCTTTTGTTAACCCAATTAATAATTATACTCATGTTTTTTAATTCACTTATTATTAACTATTCTATTTAATGTAGTGATTTAAATTTTTGATCTAATTCTATTTCGGTCATATATTTATTTTGGTAATTTTAACTTAATATAAATCTTATTTAAACTTATAAACGTGACCCCTTTATTAATATTTTAAACAATTCTATTTAATATTAAATATAAAATACAAACAAATATGTCATTAGGAATTGGGATTGGATTTAATTTTATATTTAGTATCGAAATGGGATTAGTATTCATATAATTAGGATTATGTTTCTAACTTAATAATAATTTGGGGTTTTATTCAATTAATTAATAAATTATAATTAGTATTAATATTTAATTTTGGAACAAATAGGTGTTAAAATTGGTGATCAATTTCTAAATGGGGAATAAAATATATATGGGAATAATCATACGGTTTAATCAACAATTAGGGATATAATTAACTTAGGATTTAATGATAGGATCAATATAAAAATAATAATAGTCAAATAATTAAGATTAATAATAATTAAGGTTGTAACTATTTAACATAATTATTGGAGTTTTATTTAACTATTTTAATTTAATAATGATTTGGGTTTTATTTAATTAATTGTATAAATAATGATTTGGATTTTACTTGCTATATTTTATAATAAAAAGGGATTTTATTTAGGTAATTTCTATGATTAGCAAAAAGGGGGTTTCATTTACCTTTATTTTATGATTAAAGAGTTTTAATTAATTTCATGATTAACATAGAGGGTTTTAAAAAAGAGGTTTATTCAATTAATTCTATTTAATAAAAGGGGTTTTATTTAATAAAAGAGTTTTATTTATTTAATTTATAATTAGTATAAGGGGTCTTATTTAAATTAATAATTAATAAAAAGTCTTTCTTATCATTTAACTACTTTTTTAATTTGGGATTATATTTTTATAATTAATAATTGGGATTAATTTATTATTTTGGGATATTATGTGTTACCTATTTTTATAATTGTTAATTGGGGTTGATTTATATTTTTGGGATTATTAAAATTTTATGGATAAATTTGGGATAAAGGATTATTTAATTATTTAATTTATATTTGTGTTTAAATCAAATATTAGGCATCTACAAAAAATTTGGGATGAAACTAGGGATAAGGGTTCGATTATAAATTATTAATTAAATAGTTTAAGATTTTTAAGTAGTAGGGATGAATGGGATATTAGGGATATGGGGTTTAAAAGGGATAAGTCTTGGGATATAAAGGAATAAAGACCTTGGGTTAAGGGATATTAAATTTGGGGTTGTTCTTTATATAATTTTATATTATATAATTAATTTATTTTGTTAAATAAATTAAAAAGGGATTTTTTAAAATGGGATAAAGTCTTGGGATACAACTCTTAAGTCCAAAAGTATAAATATAGGACTAAGGATAGAAACTTTGGGATAAAACTCTTAAGATCTAAGAGTATAAATATAGGACTAGGGATTTGGGATAAAACTCTTGATATCCGAGAGTATAAATAAAAGGATTAAGGGATAAAGCTCTTGGTCCGAGAGCCTAAATAAGGGATGGGATATGGATTTTAGGGATAAAACTCTTCCTCCGAGAGTATAAACAATAGACAAAGGGATTTAAGGGATAGAACTCCTCATCTAGGAGTATAAACACTAGATTTAAGGGATAGAACTCTTTATCCAAGAGTATAAATAGTGGATGGTATTTAGGGATAGGATTTGGGATTTAGGAATAGGATTTGGGATTTAGGAATAGGGGAGGTGAACTACGGTTACTCTGATCCTTCATTTTGAGGGTACGTAGGCATAGGGTTGCAAACCAACCCTAGCGAGTATAATTAATAAAAAACTTAGGTTTTCTCATATTTTAGACAAACAAACATACCCTAAATTCAAAGGTGGATCCCATTGAGTACAATGGAAGTGAAGGGTGCCTAACACCTTCCCTTCACTTAACCGACTCCCGAACCGTAGGAATCTCTACCTTAGGATTAGGATATTTAGGTTTATCATTATTTTCCTTAAAAAAATATGGTGGCGACTCGAATATTTTTGCCGGCCGCGATAACTGGCGACTCTGCTGGGGACTCCTTCCTAGCGAGAGTCAATCCTAGCCTTAGGATTTAGGGATTTGTTTGTCTTGGATGTTATTTTGGTTTTTTTTTATTGTTATTTATTTATTTTTATTTCATATATTTATTTATTTAACATTTTGTTTTTTGTATTATCATGCAAGGGATTGGGACATAAAAAAAAAAGAGTGAAGCTAAAACCCAAAGCTTGAAGGATAACCCTAGAACCTAAAGTGGAACAAAAATGTTTTTGCGGGGGACGCAACGTCCCCTAAAATGCATTGATGCCACACTCAGAGTAGATCCTTCCAAAGTCGTCCTCACGAAAGGGCTAGCCCCTCTCGTAGTGGAATGATTTGGATGTGGTCCGTGACTCTGAGAACCTTAACCTACCCCACACCAATCATGGACCTTATGTATTCAACCCTTAAGGGCTGTTACTAGGCTCCTACCCCAAATGAGACTTATCCCGAAGGATTACCGTAGGAAGGCTTGCTCCTTCTCATGGTAAAACAAGGGTATAGTCTGAACATTTTGGGGTCGTTATGCTGTCCAAATTTTTATAACCTACATGTGAGGGGATTGGGTAGACAAGCTTTAGATCTAAACCTATTATAGGGAGCCTACCTAGTTAGGGTCATGCTTGCATTTTCACCTTACCCTAACCCAAAACACATTTAACCAAAGTACAAAGTGTCCATGTCATCATGCATTTAAAAACTTTTTTTTGCATATATACATTTTTGTGGGGAATTTCAAGATGTGTTGTAGGAATATGGGAAAGATTGATTCAAATAAAAGGGCTACCCTACGCATCAGAATGCTAAGTGCTGATTTACAAAGTCTCAAAGGCCTTTAAGACTTAATGCCAAATCTGCCCAAGGGATGGTCATACACAAGCATGGAAGGATCCTCGATCTCTTAGGGACTCCTAGAAAGGTAGAGGCCATAACTACTCTTGCACAATTCTCCTCTACGTGACTTCCCCTTCAAGGATTTTCAACTAGCTCTTACGCTATACTTGGATTTACAAGGAGAAGAAAAAACTTACAATAGGCATGAAAAAAAGAGAAAGAAAAAGCAACAAAAAAAAACATAAAAAGAAAAATGGTCAAACTTTAAAAAAAAGACTCAGTTGTACCCCTTGAAGATCCATCATCTCACTACAAGGAGGATAGGGAAGTGCAAGGGCTTAAGAAAGGATACTTGGAGGAGTTTAAAGCTTATTTGAAGAAGGCATTGGGGGCATCCACTTAGTTTATGCCTTCTTAAGTTCAGGAGCTTCCATCTTGGGATTATTGTTTTGGGTTGTTCCCGAGGAATTATTGTTATAAGGCATTTTGGATTTGGGATTGGCTAATGGATTTGGATTTGATATTCTACGTGTATATTCATCTATAACTACAATGGATTTTGGAATTCCCCCCAAATAAAAATTTTAAAATTATTTAGCATACATCATGCATATTCATACATTCATCTCCAACATGCATTCAATATAAGGAAAAAAAAATCATTTTTTCAAACTTCGTCTCACGCATAACAATCTGACTTCCCGACCTCGCGCTCGAGCATACCAAAGGAAAGCTATGGATCAAATGGAGAAGGAGCTGGTTACTCTAAGAGGAGAAATGGATATTGTCAAGGAGAACGTGGAAGAAATGAAAAGCCAGATTGATCAATTGACACTTGTCGTCCAGAATTTGATAGCCAGAAGAACCAAGTCAAGCCATCAAAGGAAGGTTCCTACTCCTACCTCCCATGTTAAAGACAATAACCCCCTACTAGGGTTCGTCCATGATCTAGAACGTGAGGAGACTGAAACTGCTAAGCACAAAACTGTTGACCAACCTCTCGAGGGAACCGTCTCTCCACCTATTTCCAATGGGGCACCTAGTACTACTTACAGATCTACTCCGCGTGAGAACTACGCATACGAGGGTGAAAATCCGAGACAAGTGGCCCTCGAAAATCAAGGAACCACTGTAAAGGAAAGGAGAAGGATTGATGATAAGTACAAAGCACTTGAGGAAAGGCTAAAGGTCGTGGAGGGACTCAATGTTCATGGAGTGGATGCCTTGGAAATGTGCCTGGTGCCCGATGTGGTCATACCTCCTAAGTTCAAGACACCTAACTTCGAAATGTATAAAGGAGTTAGTTGTCCTAAAAATCACATCCGGATGTTTTCTCGAAAGAAGGGGGCGCATGCTAAAAATAAAAAGCTGATGATGCATGTTTTCCAAGACAGCCTTAGTGGGGCATCCTTGGACTGGTATGTACAACTAGAAAGGACTCACATCAAGAACTAGGAGGATCTGGCAAGTGCCTTTATAGGGAAATACCAATATAATGTAGACATGGCCCCTGATCGTATACAATTACAAAACATGTCTCAAAAAGGGAACGAATCTTTCAAGGAGTACGCCCAGAGATGGAGGGAGCTAGCTTCTCGTGTTCAACCTCCATTGCGGGAAAGCGAGCTAGTAGATACATTCATGGGAACTCTGCAAGGACTATATTATGAAAGGATGATTGGGGCAGTCTCAACGGGATTCACTGACTTGGTTATCATTGGAGAGAGGATTGAGAACGGTTTAAAGACAGGAAAGATTGGGCAGTCATCCTCCGACCAGCATAACAATAAAGGGTACCCCGAAAACAACTCAAAGGAAAATGATGTCGGTGTTATAGACCCTGAAGATCCAAATCTGGGAGATAATGCATTATTGGGGCACATTGGGGCGACAATCAACGCCATGGAAGGGATGGGGGATGAATTCCTTATTAATAAGGGAGACATAACAAACTGGGGCAAACAATGGGAGTCACCTGAGGAGAAGGATTTGTTTGGGCTGGGTTACAAACCAGCTAATGAAGGATTAGAAGGCGATCTCCATGGTGTGGGATCCGGAATTTGGGATCATATGGCTGCAATGGAAGGGGAAGAAAGGAATTCCTAATTTCAATAATTGGAGAACCGTTGGGATTTCTGAGATGATTTTTATTCCGAAGTAATTTACTTTTTCTTAAAATAATAATAAGTCCCTTGCTATGCCCAAGGCAAGTGGACAAAGCTTTGTAGGGCCACATTTTATTTCATTGGATTTATTTCTATCAATAAAATTGCATTTTGTTTCAATCAAGATCTTTTTCTTTCACTTTCTGTTTATTCAAAATGGCAATATACCTTCTTTCGATATTTTCATTTCTAGCACTTCATTCCAAAAAAAAAGAAAAAATCTTCCTAATGCAAATTTATAAATGGACCTATTAGAAATGACACCGCTAATCTCGAATGACTCCGAATTACCGATTAACCAAGCGGAAGAGGGTGATGAGGACGAGTGTGAGCTTCCCGAAGAGTTAGCCAGACTGTTGAGGCAAGAGGACAAGGAAATACAACCTCATCAGGAACCAGCGGATGTGATCAATCTGGGAACTAAGGAAGATAGGAAAGAGTTCAAAGTCATGCTTCTCCGGATAAGGATATAAAGGAAAGACTGATCGAGCTATTGCAAGGATACTCCGACGTGTTTGCATGGTGTTACCAAGATATGCCAGGGCTTGATACAAGCACCGTCGAGCACAAACCACTACTCAAACTAGAATGCACGCCAATTAAGCAAAAGCTGAGGAAGACTAGATCAGATATGACCCTCCAGATCAGGGAAGAAGTCAAGAAGCAATTTGACTTTTTGTCACAAGGTAACGCCGGTTGGGTTAAAGAACGTAGGAGTAACTTACCAATGGACTATGGTAATATGGGGCATAAGGAGATAGAGGTTCACATGGGTGATACGATTACCAAGTCACAAAAGGAAGAAGATCACATAACTAACTTGCAAAGTTGTTGGATCAGTTAAGGAAATTCAAGTTACGACTAAAGCCCACAAGGTGTACTCATGGAATCAAATCTGGAAAAATACTAGGGTCCATGATCAGTCAAAGGGGAATAAAGGACAAAATGAAAGTTGTTCAAGGGTTGCCAGCTCCAAGGATAAAAAAGGAAGTTCATGGATTTTTGGGGAGATATCTCCCACCTTACAGCTACTTGTGAGCCAATCTTCAAATTACTCAGAAAAAGACTAAATCATTGAATGGAATGAAGATTGTCAAAAGGATTTCGATGGGATCAAGGAATATTTACAAAAGCAACCGATATTGGTGCCACCAGTCCCAAGGAGGCCACTCATAATGTATTTAACAAAATTTGAGAATCCAATGGATTGTGAAACTTTGGACTCCTATGAAGGACCTAGACCTGGATCTCGAGGGAAACTTATGTTTGCATTAGGACAGGGGGCTATCAATTGGAATTTAGGATCGTGAAGGAAGCTAATCTGGATAAGGCAGAATGGGTGCAAACTAGGCTCGATCAGCTAACCTCGTATAAAGGGAAACATGTGGTTATGGGCAGTTATATCCACATGGAATTAAGAGAGCGTTTGACAAAGAAATTCGTCCTCGCCTGCGCGAAGAGGGAGGCTTGGGGTTAAGGAAAATATTACCCATCCATAAAGACCACCACGTCAAATGGACCCCACCCTATGAAGGGCTATATGTCGTGAAGGGTGCCTCCTCTGGCGGAGCACCAATATTAACAACCGTGGATGGAGCGAATTTACCGCCACCGGTGATTTCCGATTCGGTAAAAAATGCTATGCCAAGAAAAAGAGGATAAAAGCCCGCTAAGTCGAAAACCCTAACGGGCGACTTAGGCAAAAATTAGGGCATCCCGGTGGATTGAAAACTCGAAGGAGCAATCCAGGCAAAAATTAGGGACTTGAATGAAAAATGATACCCGACAAGGCAAAAATCCTTCAGGGCGTATTAGTAAAAAAAAATGGTATATCATCCCGGCGGACTAAGACTCTAAAAAGAGCAGTTCAGGCAAAAGTTAGGGATATCCAAAAGGCATATGACTGAAAACACTCAAGTCACCCCGCAACAGGAATTCAGAACGGAGCGATCATTCCAGCCGTCATCTTGAGAAGCGAAGTGTCGTGATCTTGGAGTCTTAGGGATATTAGCTGGTGTTAAATTTAATAGGATCAAAAATAAATTTGTTTTCTATTTGCCATTTTACATTTTTCTGGATTTTCGGTAATATCTCCTTATGAGAATTACCCTCCTTGCTTATCATTGCCCATTTGCGGGCCAATATTCAATAAATTTGCTTTTCAAATACATTTCTTTGCCTCCTAAATTATTCCGCTTGATTACATGGTGTCGATTAATTGTGAGATAATGCATTGAAATATCAGGTATAAATAAAAGCTTTGAAAAAGGGAAAATGGATTTTACTTCGGTTTTTGGAATCATCAAAGGGATCATACTCTTCCAAAGCGGGATATAGGGTCTATACACTGACATGAATATACGTTACAATCTAACCAACATAGGAGGTTTTTTTTTTTAATGGCACGTCACAGGAATCAAGGGTATCATGGCTTACTATAACTATCAAAGTTTCAAGGGTCAGGGAGTCAGGAAGTTATGAAAAGTTTTTTTTTTTACATACAAACGCATGCATTGCATATCATAAAAGAGCCGCCAGCCCAAGTCATGCATCAATCATGTCGCTACGCTCTAACATGCACTCATATACGCAAACATGCATACATGTATAGGGTTCATAATCACCATTAAGGATTTAATTCTCGACTATATCGCGAAAAAACACTTTAGTAAAAAAAATTTCGGGATTATTATCTATCCGTGAGTAGGTCCTCACCTTTCACTTAAGCAACTTATCTCACCCACGGAGGGCGTGCCATCAAACATATCAGGGTTATTATTAGGAGTTGTACTAAAGGATTGTCTCAAGAAGGTTTATTAAAAAAAGAAAGGGGTTCTACCGGATTTTATCTAGCGTACATGGGATTCACAAAAGGGGATTTAACAAATGGATTCTATTTAGGGGTTTTCATCGGAGCATTATCTACTAAGGGTTCATCAAGGATTGTCAGGAAATTTTAAGGGATCTCATCGAAAGGAAATCATCAAGGGGTTTTATCAAATGGATTCTATTGAGGGATTGTCATCCAAAACGAATTTCGTCGGACTTTTATCAAGTTCTATCGGATTTTTATCCAAGGGATTTATCAAGGGGTTCTACCAGTTTTTCTAAGGGATTTATCAAGGGGTTTTGATCAGGATTTTTAAAAGGGGTTCCATCCAGGGGTTTCATCAAGAGTGAACAGGATATCACTAAAGTTCTATTCCAATAATATGATCGGAGGATCATAGGAATCATATGCAAGATCCACCCGGAAGGGTTGAAACGGATCATCGGGGTTAATTAAGGGGTTCCACCGGGTTTTACAACCTCGTCAAGGTTTATTGGGGGTTCCATCGAGAAGCGTTACAGGGGTTATATCAAATTCAAGATTTCATTAGGGGTTCTATAAGGGTTTATTACTACGGAATTGGAAGATTGTCATAATCTTACTTAACTTCTGTACTCAGGGATATTGCATAGGGATATTAGGACATTAGCGGAATACCAAAATTGGGTCCACACCTGTCGGACTCCGTGGTCAAAATTTGGGTCCTTCTTGTATTTAATCGTCTCCTCTTCAAAAGAGGAAGACTTATCAACATCCTCTTTCTGATTCGAAGACGATTAAATAGGGGCAGCTGTCGTACCCTAAATTTTGACCTGTTTTATGTGATTTCTAGTACCACTTTATTTCGAATAAATAAAATGGCACAATTGGTAGGAAGGGGGTATAAGGGATATAAGTGTGAGAGGTTGTGAGTTCAAATTCCACCTTCCTCACTTTTAGTTTTTTTTCCTTTATCACTAATTTTTTCTATTTTATCTTTAAACTATAAAAGAATATCGAAAAATAGTTTTGTTATTATTTTAATATTAATTTTCGTATTTTAATTAATTAATATTTTAAAATATCGATTTTTTCATTAAAATCATGTTTTTATGAAAATATCTTCAAAAAATCATATTAGTCAAATCAAATCAAATCTTTTTACTATTTTAATTATTAGACTTTTTATTTTATTTTTATTTTTATTATTTATTCAAATTCACCAAGCCATGAATCCATCCAGATTCATTAGCTTGGGCCTTAAGAAATAGAGAAAATCAGGTCAGATTGCATCCTTCCTAAATTAGACAATCACATTCAATTTTTTGACCTAATTTTACCCTATAAATAGAACCTCTTTTTCTCATATTTTCTCATCCACAATCTACAAAATTCTATATCCTAAAGTTGATGTTCCTCACATCAAAGAACAACAACAATAAAACCCTGATCTAAACTCCAGTCATTATTGCAAATCTGAATAAGTGTGAAGGCGGAAAGCGGTAGAAAGCGAAAGAAGGAGAAATGAACAAAGAGAAACTGTAGCTGAGATTAAACCAGAGAAATCCTCCTCTCTGTAGGTTGGTTTTCCGGTTATATTTATCGCCTTCTTGTTATTATTGAATCTTACTCTATTGTTGATGTTTGGGTTTATTGGGTGATCTGATTTATTGCTTGGGTTTATTGTGTGATCTGATTTATTGCTTGGGTTTAAGGATACTTAGGTTTATTTTCTAATCAATTCAAGTAAAAATCATATATTACCATTTTAATTAAACTAATGTCATAAGACTCTTTTTTATTTTTAAATCAAGATAAATAAAAAAAAATAAAAAAAATATAATATCCTTTGAAATTCAAACTATTTGTGTTGTTTCTTTCTCAATTTACATAATTTAATCTTTTATAATTACATATAAACAAATAGTGAATCTTGTTATTGTTACCAAGTTTTATTAACAATTAAACAAAGAATTTTCAAATTTCATTAACAAATAAATTTAAAATGAATAAAGATTTTTTTTATCAAGTCACCCATATCACCTTTATCATAAGGTCTGTAAAAATTGTTTTAACCTTTTTTTACCTTTTTATTTATTTTCAATAAATTAGAATTGGTCCTAGTGGTATAGCATAACTAGTATAAGTATATCAAAAACTTGATAGATTTAAGAAAATAATTTTTGTAAAATGTTAATTTTTTATTCATAATTTTAAATTGATTTTAAAATGTTTTTATAAATAGGTGGGGAATACATATACCATTGCTACTGACAAGTCCTCTTTTGTTAACCCAATTAATAATTATACTCATGTTTTTTAATTCACTTATTATTAACTATTCTATTAATATAGTGATTTAAATTTTTGATCTCATTCTATTTCGGCCATTTATTTATTTTGGTAATTTTAACTTAATATAAATCTTATTTAAACTTATAAACGTGACCCCTTTATTAATATTTTAAACAATTCTATTTAATATTAAATATAAAATACAAACAAATATGTCATTAGGAATTGGGATTGGATTTAATTTTATATTTAGTATCGAAATGGGATTAGTATTCATATAATTAGGATTATGTTTCTAACTTAATAATAATTTGGGGTTTTATTCAATTAATTAATAAATTATAATTAGTATTAAGATTTAATTTTGGAACAAATAGGTGTTAAAATTGGTGATCAATTTCTAAATGGGGAATAAAATATATATGGGAATAATCATACGGTTTAATCAACAATTAGGGATATAATTAACTTAGGATTTAATGATAGGATCAATATAAAAATAATAATTGTCAAATAATTAAGATTAATAATAATTAAGTTGTAACTATTTAACATAATTATTGGAGTTTTATTTAACTATTTTAATTTAATAACGATTTGGGTTTTATTTAATTAATTGTATAAATAATAATTTGGATTTTACTTGCTATATTTTATAATAAAAAGGGATTTTATTTAGGTAATTTCTATGATTAGCAAAAAGGGGGTTTCATTTACCTTAATTTTATGATTAAAGAGTTTTAATTAATTTCATGATTAACATAGAGGGTTTTAAAAAAGAGGTTTATTCAATTAATTCTATTTAATAAAAGGGGTTTTATTTAATAAAAGAGTTTTATTTATTTAATTTATAATTAGTATAAGGGGTCTTATTTAAATTAATAATTAATAAAAAGTCTTTCTTATCATTTAACTACTTTTATAATTTGGGATTATATTTTTATAATTAATAATTGGGATTAATTTATTATTTTGGGATATTATGTGTTACCTATTTTTATAATTGTTAATTGGGGTTGATTTATATTTTTGGGATTATTAAAATTTTATTGATAAATTTGGGATAAAGGATTATTTAATTATTTAATTTATATTTGTGTTTAATTCGAATATTAGGCATCTACAAAAAATTTGGGATGAAACTAGGGATAAGGGTTCGATTATAAATTATTAATTAAATAGTTTAAGATTTTTAAGTAGTAGGGATGAATGGGATATTAGGGATATGGGGTTTAAAAGGGATAAGTCTTGGGATATAAAGGGATAAAGACCTTAGGTTAAGGGATATTAAATTTGGGGTTGTTCTTTATATAATTTTATATTATATTATATAATTAATTTATTTTGTTAAATAAATTAAAAAGGGATTTTTTAAAATGGGATAAAGTCTTGGGATACAACTCTTAAGATCCAAGAGTATAAATATAGGACTAGGGATAGAAACTTTGGGATAAAACTCTTAAGATCTAAGAGTATAAATATAGGACTAGGGATTTGGGATAAAACTCTTGATATCCGAGAGTATAAATAAAAGGATTAAGGGATAAAGCTCTTGGTCCGAGAGCCTAAATAAGGGATGGGATATGGATTTTAGGGATAAAACTCTTCCTCCGAGAGTATAAACAATAGACAAAGGGACTTAAGGGATAGAACTCCTCATCTAGGAGTATAAACACTAGATTTAAGGGATAGAACTCTTTATCCAAGAGTATAAATAGTGGATGGGATTTAGGGATAGGATTTGGGATTTAGGAATAGGATTAGGGGGTAGGAATAGGGGAGGTGAACTACGGTTACTCTGATCCTTCATTTTGAGGGTACGTAGGCATAGGGTTGCAAACCAACCCTAGCGAGTATAATTTATAAAAAAACTTAGGTTTTCTCATATTTTAGACAAACAAACATACCCTAAATTCAAAGGTGGATCCCATTGAGTACAATGGAAGTGAGGGGTGCCTAACACCTTCCCTTCACTTAACCGACTCCCGAACCGTAGGAATCTCTGCCTTAGGATTAGGATATTTAGGTTTATCATTATTTTCCTTAAAAAAATATGGTGGCGACTCGAATATTTTTGCCGGCCGCGACAGGGAGCATTGCCTCCATGCCATATACTAGAGAAAAAGGGGTAGCCCCTGTTGAAGTGCGGACAGATGTGCGATAACCGTGAAGAGCCAAGGGTAACATCTTGTGCCAATCTTTGTAGGTTACAACCATCTTCTGAACAATCCTCTTGATGTTCTTATTGGCCGCTTCTACCGCTCCGTTCATCTTGGGTCGGTAGGGAGATGAGTTATGGTGTTCGATCTTGAACTCTACACACAACTCTTTCATCATCTTATTGTTCAAGTTAGATCCATTATCAGTAATGATCTGGCTTGGAACACCATAACGGCATATGATATTATTTTTGATAAATCGGACCACCACTTGTCAGGTTACATTAGCGTACGACGCTGCTTCGACCCACTTGGTGAAATAGTCAATGGCTACTAGAATGAACCGATGTCCGTTTAAAGCCTTGGGCTCAATCATGCCAATCATGTTGATTCCCCATATGGAAAAAGGCCACGGGGAAGAGAGAACTTTGAGATGTGATGGCGGTACATAAATTTTGTCAGAGTATATCTGACATTTGTGACACCTCCTCATGTACTTGTAGCAGTCGGATTCCATTGTCAACCAATAGTACCCTGCTCTTAGGATTTTTCTCGCCATTGTGTGTCCGTTGGCATGAGTGCCAAAGGATCCTTCATGGATTTCTTTCATCAGTATTTCTGCTTCTGGTCTGTCTACGCAACGGAGCAAGACCATGTCAAAATTTCTCTTATAGAGAGTGTCACCGCTCAGGAAGAAGTTTCCAGCCAATCTTCTGAGGGTTTTTCTATCCTTCCTTAGTGCCCCAGGTGGGTACTCTTGTTTCTGAAGGAAGCATTTGATATCGTGATACCAAGGTTTATCGTATATGACTACTTCGATCGTGAAGATGTAAGAGGGCCTTTCAAGGCGCATTATGTCGATCTTAGGTATGTCATTCCATTGACCTACACTAATCATAGAAGAGATAGTGGCTAATACATCAGCCATGTGATTCTCATCACGAGGGATATGATAAAACTCAACTCTGTTGAAGAAAGGTAGCAACCTTCTTGCGTAGTCCTTGTAAGGAATCAGTCCTGATTGGTATGTGTTCCAATCTCCTTTTATCTGATTGATAACCAGGGCTGAGTTGCCGTATACGTCCAAGTTTTTTATCCTTAAATCAATTGCTTCTTCGAGACCCATGATGCAAGCTTCGTATTCGGCCTCGTTGTTGGTACACTTGAACGTAAGTCGAGCGGTGAAAGGAATGTGGGTACCCTGAGGGGTAATAATGATTGCCCCAATTCCGTTTCCATAATGATTAACTGCTCCGTCAAAGATAAGTCCCCATTGGGAACCTGGTTCTGGCCCTTCACTGGGTAGCGGCTCGTCGCAGTCGTTCATTTTTAGATACATGACATCTTCGTCTAGGAAGTCAAATCCAACTGATTCTTGATTTTCAATCGGTTGATGAGCCAAATGATCGGCTAAAATACTTCCTTTAACGGCTTTCTGAGCGTGGTACTCTATGTCATATTCTGATAACAACATCTGCCAACGGGCAATCCTTCCCGTGAGAGCAGGTTTTTCGAAGACGTACTTGATTGGATCCATTTCGGAGATTAACCAAGTAGTATGACGAATCATGTACTGCCGAAGACGTTTGGCTGCCCAAGCCAAAGCACAACAAGTTTTCTCGAGCACCGTGTACCGAGTCTCGCAGTCGGTGAACTTCTTGCTCAGATAGTAGATGGCAGACTCTTTCCATTTGGTTTCGTCTTGTTGGCCAAGTACACATCCTATTGAGTCCTCCAAGACTGTTAAGTATATGATCAGTGGTCTTCCTTCCACTGGAGGTGATAGAATCGGCGGATTCAACAGGTATTCCTTAATACTGTCGAAGAAGGTTTGGCAATCTTCTGACCAAACGCAATCCTGGTTCTTTTTGAGTAATTTGAAAATCGGCGCACAGGTCGCGGTCATGAGGAATATGAATCTGGAGATGTAGTTCAAACGTCCCAAGAATCCTCTGACTTGTTTTTCAGTTTTCAGAGAAGGCATTTCTTGAATGGCCTTGACCTTGTCAGGATCAATCTCAATCCCTTTCTGGTTGACGATGAACCCTAAGAGTTTCCCTGAACGAACACCGAAGGTGCACTTGTTGGGATTCAAGCGGAGTTTGTACTTTCGCAAACGCTCGAATAGTTTTGACAGGTGGGTCACATGCTCCTCTTCTGTTCTAGATTTTGCAATCATGTCATCGACATATACCTCTATCTCTTTGTGTATCATGTCATGAAAAAGAGTTGCCATGGCCCTTTGATAGGTTGCCCCGACATTCTTCAAACCGAACGGCATTACCTTGTAACAAAAGGTGCCCCATGGGGTGATGAACGAAGTTTTCTCCATGTCTTTTGGCGCCATTTTGATCTGGTTATAGCCCGAGAATCCATCCATGAAGGAGAAAACTTTGAACTTTGTTGTACTGTCTACCAGCATGCCAATGTGTGGTAAAGGAAAGTCGTCCTTTGGACTAGCCTTGTTCAGATCCCTGTAATCAACACACATTCTGACCTTTCCGTCCTTTTTGGGAACGGGTACGATGTTGGCTAACCATTGAGGATACTCTGATGTGGCGAGGAAACCTACGTCAATCTGTTTCTGTACCTCCTCTTTGATTTTGATGACCATGTCCGGGTGAGTGCGTCTCAACCTTTGCTTTATTGGCGGACATTCCAATCTTAATGGTAAATGATGTTCCACGATGCTGGTATCCAACCCTGGCATATCCTGATAGGACCAAGCGAATACATCGGTTAATTCTTTGAGAAGCTTTATCAAACTCTCTTTGGCCGTTGGACTGAGAAGTGTCCCAATCCTGATTTCTTTTCTCTCTTTTTCTGAACCCAAGTTTACCATTTCCAACGGCTCTTTATGAGGTTCAATGGACCTTTCCTTTTGTCTGAGTAGTCGGGAGATCTCTTCTGGAATTTTGTCGCCAACTTCTTCTTCAGCCCCAAATACCGGGAACTCAAAGTTGGGAGAAGGCATCGGATCGTATGTTTCAACAGGGTTTAAACCAAGCAATCTGCATGACGTGATGATTCGTGTTTAGAAGAGATAGAGAAAATGCAAGTGTGTGCAGTGTTAACAATTAATGCAAAAATTACAGAACGACGTTATTTTATTAATGAACAAGTCGATCCTTGAAACTACAGCCCTATAAAACAAAACTCGGTCGCTTTGGGCTAAGCGAAGAGGGAAATTTACAGAAAGTGAGCCCTATCAAAATATCCGTTTCACCTGGGCAGGGTGAAAGGTTAAAAGAAGGCAATTACTTCGACTGGTGAACGATCTTATAACATCGACAGCAACCCATTGGCGGCGAACTCCTCGGTGAATCACAAAGTCTGGTACCTTCTTTGATTTGTCTTCAGAAATAACGCTGATTTCTGGTGGAGCAGGATCATTGGAATCTGTCTCCCAGGCAGAGTTGTCGTAGGAGAATTCCTCTGTTGCACTTTGCATAGCATTTGTGCTCTCTGCTGTATCTCCCCATCCAGTAGGCTGGATGTCTTCGACCCTGATACGAGAGCTTTCGGGCGCAGTGTACTTGACCATAGAGTCGTATTTTCCACTTGGTTCTCCCAGAGTGTCCCAAACTTCTTTGGAACTGGAGGAGTCATCTCTCTCGATGACGTTAACCTCAGGAAAAGCATAGTTGATGAATTCAAGTCCTGCAAACGTTACGAATTCATCTTCATGTTGAGTAGCTTCAGGATGACCTGAGTGTTGATCCCATGACATGGTGGGGACACAGGTATTCTGTTCAATGACGGTCAGCTGATTTTCATTGTTCGGCTGACTTTCTTGCCCCAAATCTCCTGGATAAGGTTGCCACATTGGCAGACCATCCATTGGGCCATAGTAGTTGTAGTCAAAGTGGTCTCTCATCAGAGTGTCCTCCTCTAATGAATTTGGCAGAGCACGACATCCTTCCGGATCACAATCTCCATAGATTATTTCGACATATGACCATGGTATAAATCTCAGACTCTGTGCGGGATAGCAAAATGGTATAGGCACCTCTTCCTGAGACATATAACTGTCCTCGTTAAGGTAGGACTTCCATTCTTCATCTGTGTCAGAGGGATCTTCCTCATTGATAGCATGTACTGCTTGAGACACTGGGTGAAGGAAACCTCCACTGTGGAAGAAGTTTTGAAAGGGATGAAGACTTTCATCGTTGGCAGTTGTCCGGGTACAGGTTGCAGAAAAACCAAGACCCTTCTTTGTTGTATTGCTAGTAGGAATGACAAGTTGTCCCCATCCTGTCGTATCGGTACTCTCGACCGCTTTGATAGCATCGTTGTATGAAGAAATGGAAGTTCCTTCTTTGAACTGATTATTCTTACTCACCGACAGTGCTTGGAACTGAGTTCCAATAACCTCCTCGGGTTCTATACCAGCAAATGATGACAAGTTACTCACAAGCAAGGCTTGTTCCCCACAAACGGTGACAAGTTGATCGTTCTTGACGAACTTTAGCTTTTGGTGGAGGGTCGAGGTGACCGCTCCAGCCTGATGTATCCAAGTTCTTCCTAATAAACAACTGTACGTTGCCCGGATGTCCATGACCTGGAAAGTGACTTGGAAAGTGTGAGGACCGATAGTTATGGGAAGATCAACTTCGCCGATAACCGCTTTTCTGGATCCGTCGAATGCTTTGACGACGACCTCGCTGATTCTCATCGGAGGGCCTTTGAATGATAATTGCATCAAAGTGGACTTCGGCATAACATTCAGGGCTGACCCTGTGTCTACCAGTACGCTGGCTAAAGCATCGTCCTGGCAGTTGACTGTGATATTGAGCGCCATGTTATGACAGCGACTCTCTTCAGGTAGTTCCTCATCACTAAATCCCAAATTATTGCAGGAAGTGATGTTAGATACAATGCTATCGAACTGTTTAATTGTTACATCCTGTTCCACAAAGGCTTGCTCCAAGACTTTCTGTAGAGCCTCCCTATGCGCTTCTGAACTGAGTAACAGTGATAACACCGAGATCTTTGAAGGAGTCTGTAACAGCTGATCAACAATGTTATATTCGCTCCTTTGGATGAGCTTCAGCATCTCATCATTATTTTTCGAAAGGTCAGGATTATTGGATTGACCGACTAGTAAATCAGGAGTTTCCGTCTGAAGTTCCTTTTCTTTGTTAAGTTCCCCAACCCCTCGGTTGAAGATTCTACCACTCCGTGTTACACGACTGATGTCTGTAATATTCACAACGGAGGGTAATGGAATTTCCTTTCCATTTTCAATGGTAGTTGCACCGTATTTGTAAGGGATTTCCTTAGCTGATTTATACGGTAATGGTCCCGGCAGATAGATGACTACGGGAGTCCTCTGATTTTTCTGACCATCATGAGTAATCTCGATCCGTTCCCGGTTGGGAACTTTAGATTTGTCAAGTAGAGGGATAATGGCAAAAACATTCCTGGTCCTGTGATGACCAGAGATTATGAAAACATCCTCAACTTGATCGGCAAGGTAGTTCGACGTCCAGTTGATGGGTCCAGAACCCGGATATGGACGAATCTCTCCATGATCCACCTGACCCTAAAGAGCTACTCTCACAAGGTAACACCCTTGGTTACTTTCTGAACAGACGCTACAACGGTCATAATTGTGTGGTGGCACCTGGCCACGCCCACTTTGAATACAATGTAACCTCACTAGGTTAGCTTCCATTGATCGGACGTCCTGACTCTGACGCCGAGTAGGATTCCTGTTACTGATACTAATTTACTGAGTATCTTCATCCATATAAATTGGCATCTACCTGTGATTTAACAAGTGCTGAAGTGCCTTCTGGACAAGGGTACAACCTCGATCGTTTTCGCAACCCGCTTTACAGCTGTGATAATTATGTGACACCAGGAATCTGAGTCGGACCTGTTCAGCATGTAACTCTACCAGGTTGGTATTCATCACGCGAATATCAAAGATCTGAACCATGTTGATTTGATAGGAATTCCTATCATGGTAGTCTTGGATCCATCCAAGATCCATCTGACGCTGGAGGGCCTCCTGTATGAAAGAGCATCCCTGTTTGTTTACCGAGCAAGTCAAACAAGAATTGTAATCATGCCGCGGCAGATTATGATACTGGCTTTGCCTTGAGTGCATCGCCACCAAGTTGACATTCATTGTACGAATATCGTGGTTCTGAATGACATTAGAATTCGCGTAGACCATGTTAACTCCACGAACTCGGTGCTCTTGGATCCATCCGAGATCCATTTGTTCCTGTAGAGCTGCTTGTACTACAGAACATCCCTAGTTATTTTTAGAGCAGACATCACATTGATGATAATTATGAGGTGGCACATGGCCATATCCACTCTGTCTACAATGCATCTTGACCAAATTGGTCCTCAATAAGAGTACATCGTGAATTTGATAGACATTGTTAGTCTCTCTCTCAATCAGATTGACTGCAGCCTTCTCATGTTGAGGCAGCGGGTTCGTGAGAACATTGGGATTCGTATCTTTGAAAGATAAGAGCCTGCTCCTAACAAGCTTTTGCACGTCGAATTTGAAATTGAGACAAGTCTCAATGTTATGCCCTGGTCCTCCTTGATGATAAGGGCAAGTTTAATCCACCTTAAACCAGAAAGGCGGATTTTCCGGTACTGTAAGAGGGGACTTAGTCTGGATGTGCCCCTTGGCCAGTAGTAATGGAAATAGCTCTGCGTACGACATGGGTATAGGATCAAATCCTGGTGGCCGTGTTGTACGGTTGTTGTTATATGGAGGACGAGCCTGCTGAAGAGACTGTTGTGTCCTTTGCTGATCAGGTTGGCTTTGTGCAACCTGAGGTTGATAAGTAGGAATAGGCGCAGGGTTGATGGCAGGAGTTACAGCTGCTACCGGTTGATAACGTCGCCTTTGCTTTTCGAGAGAGATATTCCCAATATCTTGCTCTTTTTTCTTAGGGAGAGCACTACCATATTTTTTAGTACCGCTCATCGATCCAGTGTCTTTTACCAAACGTCCTTCTCGGACGGCTTCCTCAAGATGTACGCCCATGCCCACCATCTCGGTGAAATCACTGGGTGCACTGGCAACCATTCGGTCATAGTAAAATGAGCTTAAGGTCTTTAAGAAGATCTTTGTCATCTCTTTTTCCTCAAGAGGTGGACAAATTTGAGCGGCAATTTCACGCCACCTTTGAGCATACTCCTTAAAGGTTTCCTTGTACTTTTGCGACATTGATCTGAGTTGATCTCTGTCGGGTGCCATGTCCAAATTGTATTTGTATTGTTGGACGAAAGCAGTGCCAAGATCTCTGAAAGTGCTGATCGTGGCACGGTTTAAACCCATGTACCATTTGAGTGCGGCACCGATTAAACTATCCTAAAAGTAGTGAATCAGTAGGTCCTGATTCTTCGTCTGAGCTGACATTCGCCGAGCGTACATCACCAGATGGCTTTGAGGGCAAGAGTTACCCTTGTACTTTTCAAAGTCAAGCACTTGAAATTTGTGCGGAACTTTCACATTGGGGACCAAGCAGAGGTCCTGGGCGTCCTTTCCAAATAAATCCTGACCGCGAATGGCTTGCAGCTCCTTCTGCATTTCCAGGAACTGCTCCTGGAATTCATCCATTCTATCGAACATAGTTTCCTTTTTACTAGAAGGTATCGGTGGAATCTGTCCTTCCGGGATAGTGTGCACCACAAGGGGTGGTACCGTGACTACGGCAGTGAACCTTGGCGTCTCCCGAAGTTTGTAACCTTCAGGAGTCTTCGGTATGCCCCTGGCATCTTCGCTTTCCCGAATTTTGTAACCTTCAGGCCCAGCGGCTTCTGTTGTGATTCCCTGATCTTCAGCGATCGGCGGAACATATCCTTCTGGGATATAGTTAACAGGCATGCCCCAAGGACGATCTTTCGGCATTTGATTCCTAGGATCATACTTCTCCACGATGGGCGTTGAGGTGATCTCTGAGATCACAGTTCTTTGTAGCTGAGCTTCTGCCATGGCTTGCATGTCATTACGAAGCTTTCTCATATCCTCTCTCAGAGCGTCGATCTCTTCCTTCAACTCTCTGTTTTCTTCCTCAAGATCATCCATCTTTTTCTGACGATTGGCCTGAGTATTGTACGAATGAGACAGTTTGACTCTAGAACCGAGACACAAACGTGAGATTCGTAGGTAAGAAGAATACATGATGTGAGAATGATGAGTGCAATGATTCTATTAATTATTTTTTGTTTTAATCAAAATAAACTTCGACAATTAGATTGCAAGTATCAAACAGTGGGGAAACCCCTTTTTATTGAAATTCAAAGGATTACAGAAATGGAAATACAGTAGACTACAAGGTGCAGAAACAGAAACCTAAGCTAATGGGTCCTGAGTCCTCTCTGAAGAGAAATCGGGTGCTGATTCTGGTATTTTCCTTTTCTTTGACCGGGGCTCTTGGACCGTTGTCGGGTTGTCATTCCTTTGCCAAGTGAAAGGAGTGAGCAAATTCCTTTGGTCATCTTGATTCTCTACAGCATGTTGCTCCAAAATTTCAATTAGAGCATCTTTTTCTTTTAGTAATTGCTGTATTTTGATGCACTCTACGTCGAGGGTGCGGTACTTGTTCTTCCAAGACCTTCTCTCCTTTTGAACTTTGTTGAGAGTAACCTGAAGCTTTTCAGTTTCCGTCATGAAGTACATGACAGATTCCCTCGGCGGAGATAAGGCATTTTTAGCTTGAGAGCTCTAGTTTGTACCCAATGGAGATAAGGTTCCACCGAGACACAATCCAGTTTTCCCAGAGACTCTCGTCCTTTCTTATGAACGTGTTTCCAAGCGTGCACTATTTCCATCTTTAGTGCTCTGTCATTTTCTCCTTCCTTGAAGAAAAGACCTTCCAGATGAACACCCCGTGGGACGTGTCTCATCGGGTATCCAAATTGACGACGAACGAGAACTGGATGGTAATTGATTCCTCCCTTAGTTCCTATAAGGGGTACGTTGGGGAAGTTTCCACAATGGTCAATGATCCTGATCCCATCATAGATCCTATTACACCAATCTATATCAGAGTTGGTAAGAGACATGATCTTCTGTAACCAACGTAAGGCACTCGTGCAATCCTAAAAATCAGCAGACTTGGGCAAGTGGGAGATAAACCATTTGTAAAGCAAAGGTACACAGCATGTGATCTCCCCTCCGCTGTACAAATTTCCCAAGTGTACAGAATGATATGCATCTGTGAGCAAAGTCAGCTCAGGGTTTCCAATGAGAAAAACCTTAATGGAATTGATATCGACGAAGTTATTGATGTTGGGAAACAAAAATAACCCGTAGGTGAGCAAGACAAAGACGCTTTCAAAAGCAGTCACGTTTCCTATACTGGCAAAATACAGGGCTTTCTTTGTCAAGAAATGGGGAGAACTGCTTCCATGCCATATACTAGAGAGAAAAGGGTTCCCCTGTTAAAGTGCAGACAGATGTGCGATAACCTTGAAGAGCAAAGGGTAGCATCTCGTGCTAGTCTTTGTAGGTTACAACCATCTTCTGAATAATCCTCTTGATGTTCTTGTTAGCCGCTTCTACCGCTCCGTTCATCTTGGGTCGGTAGGGAGATGAGTTATGGTGTTCGATCTTGAACTCAGCGCATAACTTTTTCATCATCTTATTGTTCAGGTTAGACTCATTGTCAGTAATGATCTGGTTCGAAACACCATAATGGCAGATGATATTGTTTTTGATAAATCGGACCACCACTTGTCGAGTTACATTAGCGTATGACGCTGCTTCGACCCACTTGGTGAAGTAATCAATGGCTACCAGGATGAACCGATGTCCGTTTGAAGCCTTAGGTTCAATCATGCCAATCATGTCGATTCCCCATATAGAAAATAGGCACGGGGAATAAAGAACTTTGAGATGCGTTGCCGGTACATGGATTTTGTCTGAGTATATCTGACACTTGTGACATCCCCTCATGTACTTGTAGCAGTCGGATTCCATGGTCAACCAGTAGTACCCTGCTCTTATAATTTTTCTCGCCATTGTGTGTCCGCTGGCATGAGTGCCAAAAGATCCTTCGTGAATTTCTTTTATCAACACGTTTGCTTCTGGTCTGTCTACGCATCGGAGCAAGACCATGTCAAGATTTCTCTTATAGAGTGTATCACCGCTCAGGAAGAAACTGCCAGCCAGTCTTCTGAGGGTTTTTTCGTCTTTTCTGGATGCCCCATGTGGGTATTCTTGTTTCTGAAGGAAGCATTTGATATCGTGATGCCAAGGTTTATCGTCTATGACTGCTTCGATCGCAAAGATGTAAGAGGGCCGTTCAAGGCGCATTATGTCAATCTTAGGTATGTCATTCCATTGACCTACACTAATCATGGAAGAGAGAGTGGCTAATGCATCAGCCATGTGATTCTCTTCACGAGGGATATGATAAAACTCGATTCTGTTGAAGAATGGTAACAACGTTCTCGCGTAATCTTTGTAAGGAATCAGTCCTGTTGGTATGTGTTCCAATCTCCTTTGATTTGATTGACGACAAGAGCTAAGTCGCCATATACATCCAAGTTCTTGATCCTTAAGTTGATTGCTTCTTCGAGACCCATGATACAAGCTTCGTATTCGGCCTCGTTGTTTGTATACTTGAATGTCAGTCGGGCGGTGAAAGGAATGTGGGTACCTGAGGTGTTATAATGATTGCCCCAATTCCGTTCCCATAATGATTGACAGCTCCATCAAAGATTAGTCCCCATTGGGAACCTGGTTCTAGCCCTTCACTGGGTAGCAGTTCATCGCAATTTTTCATCTTTAGATACATGACATCTATGTCTGGGAAGTCGAACCCGACTGATTCCTGATCGTCAATCGGTTGATGAGCCAAATGATCGGCTAAAACACTTTCTTTGACGACTTTCTAAGCATGGTACTCAATGTCATATTCCGATAACAACATCTGCCAACGGGCTATCCTCCCTGTGAGAGCAGGCTTTTCGAAGACATACTTGATCGGATCCATTTCGGAGATTAACCAAGTAGTGTGACGAATCATATACTGGCGAAGACGTTTGGCTTCCCAAGCCAGAGCACAACAAGTTTTCTCAAGCATAGTATACCGAGTCTCACAGTCTGTAAACTTCTTGCTCAAATAGTAAATGGCAGACTCTTTCCATTTTGTTTCGTCTTGTTGACCAAGTACACAATCCATGGAGTCTTCCAAGACTGTTAAGTAAATGATTAGTGGTCTTCCTTCCACTAGAGGTAATAGAATCGGTGGATTCAACAGATATTCTTTGATACTGTCGAAGGCGGTTTAGCAATCTTTTGTCCAAACGCAATCCTGATTCTTTTTGAGTAATTTTAAAATCGGCGCACACATCGCTGTCATGAGGAATATAAATCTAGAAATGTAATTCAAACGTCCCAGGAATACCCTGACTTATTTCTCAGTCTTTGGAGAAGGCATTTTTTGAATGGCCTTGACCTTGTCAGGATCAACTTCAATTCCTTTCTGGATGACAATAAACCCTAATAGTTTCCCTGAACAGACACCGAATGTGCATTTGTTAGGATTCAAGCAGAGTTTGTACTTTCTCAAACGCTCAAATAGTTTTGACAAATGGGTCACATGCTCCTCTTCTGTTTTAGATTTGGCAATAATATCTTTGACATACACTTCAATTTCTCTGTGTATCATGTCATGAAAAAGAGTAGTCATGGCCCTTTGATAGGTTGCCCCGACATTCTTCAACCCGAACGACATTACCTTGTAACAAAAAGTACCCCATGGGGTGATGAACGAAGTTTTCTCCATGTCTTTCGCCGCCATTTTTATCTGATTATAGCCCGAGAATCCATCCATAAAGGAGAAGACTTTGAATTTTGCTGTACTGTCAACCAGCATGTCAATGTGTGGTAAAGGAAAGTCGTCCTTTGGACTAGCCTTGTTTAGATCTCTGTAATCCACACACATTCTGACTTTTCCGTCCTTTTTCGGAACTGGCACTATTTTGTCATTTTGGTCACTCCATAACTTAAAATCCACGAGGGATTGGAATGAGTTGTAGTTGACACTTTTAAAGTATGCCATGAGATCTACAAATCCATCTTTGGATCACCCAAAATGGTTGCTTGGATCACAAGTTATGATCCTTGGAAGTTGGTACCCTAGCCACTTTGTTCCATAACTTAGAAAATTTCTGTTTTTTATGGTTACCCCTTTTATAATTTGTCCCACTTTTCTTGATTTTTCTTGATGAATGATGATTCCAATCACACATTAACATCATTTTAGGGTTAGGGAACCATAATTTATCAAAAAATCAAAAAGTCAAACTTTGACTTTTGGGCACAGTTGACTTTTTATCAGATGAATTCCTAACGGTGTGATCCATTATGAAATCAAGTCCTTAACCTAAATCAAACTTGATGGATTGATTTCATAGGTGTTATAGGGTGTATTGAATCATGTCCCAAGGTTTGGGAGCATGTCCTGGTCAAAAGTCAAAGGCACAGTTATGCTTTTTCTTCAAAAACCCTAATGGTGGTCCTGAGGAAATTGAAACTTGTGGATCAAGCTTCTTGGATCAATCCATTGTTACAAATGGATCAATGTGTTTTATTAGAGACCCTCAAACCATGTCTTGCGGTCTTGGCTCATGTTTTGTCCCAAAAGTCAACTTAGGGGCGAATTAGGTCAAGAAACCCTAATTCCCGATTTTTGCTGAATGCATCCCCTGAGGCTAAATTGACTTGATGATTGGGCCCATGAGGTCCCTTGGAGTATCTTGGGTTATGATTTGAAGCATTGGCTCATGCCCAGAGGAAAATTTCCATCTGGAGGCCCTAGTCGACCAAAACCCTAATTTGGTGACACTAGCGATCTTGAGGCTTAATCCACTTGGGATGTTGCAGCCTTGTGCTTGATTCTTGATGTGGGAGTCCTCTTTATCCGTTGTGGATGTTTGAGAGGTTTAGACAAGTTGAAGATCATGTCATTTCTTGATTGATCCTTTGTCTAAGAGCTCTGAGATGGCTTGAAACCCTAATTCTTAGTTGTAGGGAATGCACAACAATTCTTGAGGAGAATGATGAGGCATAAAGGTACATCCATAATGTGATGATAATTTGCACAATGATGGGAAATCTTAGTGGTCAAAATTTGGGGTTTGACAAGAAGGTTATGAATATTTATCTCTTGTACAAAGCCCAAGATTGAGGCTAAAAAAGGGTTTTACTCAACAAGAGAATGCTTTTATCTGTCCTGTACGAAGCCCAAGATTGTGGCTGAACAAGCGGGAGAAATCATTATACAATGCCTAAGAGGAGGCTAACTTCTGCTAGGGGAAATCTTTATACCAGGCCTAAAAGGAGGCTGGAAAAGATTGATTCATTAAAGAGAGTTTTTTTATCTGTCTTGTACAAAACCCAAGATTGAGGCTAAATAGGTTGACTCAACAAGAGAGTCTAGAGAGTGATTGACTCAACAAGAGAGTCTAAAAGTTTATTTACTCAACAAGAGAGTCTAAAAGTTTATTGACTCAACAAGAGAGTCTAAAAAGGTGATTGACTCAACAAGAGAGTCTGAAAAGGTTAGCTCCGCTGGGGAGAATCATTGTACAAAGCCCAATAGTAGGTTGGCTTCGATGAGGAAGGATCATTATACAAAGCCTAAGAGGAGGCTATCTTTCTGCTGGGGATTTTTAAGATCCCTAGGCAGGTCCAAGTGGGAAATCAACTCTTGCTGAGGGTTCCAGAGGAGGTGAGATATCAGATGCCTTGAGGCCCTGATTTGGGATAGTGTTATACTGATGATAACCTGACCTTGGTTTGGGGATTTTTAGGAGAGAGACTGGGTTTTAGAACCCAAGGGTTTTATCTCCACTGGAGATTGATCCAGAATGACCGGGGCTTCTCCTATGTTGTAAGGAACATGAGAATGTTTTTGAGACTCAAGAGGGGATTTAGACTGTCCAAGTCTACTGGTGTAGAAGAGTTTTATCTTTTGTATGATGCCCAAGAGGAGGCAAGTGTTTTAAGGGATGAGAATCAACCATAAATTGGTTTGATGTTTTGACACCAGAAAGACTGCTCTAGCAAAGGATGACTAAGTTATGTCTTATACCTTAAGAGGTCTTCAGGGTCCTTGTATTAAGCCCAAGAGAAGGCATGAGAACTTCTAAGAAGCCGAAGGGTCCTTGTACAAAGCCCAAGAGGAGACGGGGATGCTTTTAGGAAGCCTGTGGGTCTCAAACCAAGAAAAGTTCAAGAAATGCTATTCACCGAGAATAGATCATTTAGTGAAAGTTCGGAGGTTTGAAGAAACTCAAGAGATGCTATTCACCGAGAATAGATCAACTCTGGGGAGTAGAATTTCTTTGACAATTTCTAATGGTGACAACCTGAGAAAAGGTTCACGAAGAATACGGTAACACCCCACTTTCCCATTTATGAAAAATACATAAAATTCTATGAAAATAATCAGAGTTTTTACACCAAAATAAAGTAGGATGCTACATTCATGCAAACAACATCAAAACTCCTTTTTATTGAATGAAATAAACAGCGGAAAATAATGTATTTATTTATTTCACGGCCACATGCCAACAACTCAAGAAAACTCCACATAACATCGTGGTTCACCATAAATCTATCAAAATAAAGATACGTAACAAAAACAGTAACAAATAACAAATAACTGAAATCCCCATAAATCTCGTGTTACGTATCAGAGCGACTCCTACGACTCGAACAAGCAACACGTACTCCAGCAACCTAAGTACCTGGATTATCTGTACTTCCGAAGAAGCACAGACACAACAACAACAAAGGGGTGAGAATCACATTTAATATTAAATGGTGAATAAATACATGATAAGAGTAGTATTCACGCACAATCATGCAATCAAGACCCACTAGTCACCAAGCATCACTATACAACACACATCCAACAACAAAATGTAATGCGACACAACTATGGACACAATGCATGTGGTACCAACATCATGGTTCATTCAATCGAACCCGGATAAATCACATACACCCCTACTTGGCAATGATCTATCCGCACCATTCTCCATATCGGAGTACGGATGAATCACATACACTCCTCCTGAGCAATGATTCATCCCACCAACACCATGAAATGCATGACACAATATGCATATAAAACACATGTACGGTAACATATATATACATGTTCACGATCCTCCTGATCACACCTGAATTACACACCAATATCCAACACCATACATTTACTTCACACAACACAAATCGATTACTAATTAATTAATTAATTCCCTAAAATTATTAAATTAATTATTTTCGTCTCCAATTCTATATTTCTCAAGGTCTGGAATCTATTACCAACCTCTCAAACCAAAAGAAATCGATGCAGACGCAAAAACAGAAAAGAAATCGCGAAACGGCAAAATTCTGCACTCACGCTGGCCATACGCGTATTGCCCTGGGCCATACGTGTATTGCCCAGTCCTCTCGCCCATTCCTATGCGTACCAGACGCGTAAGGCCTCTTGTCCCGTCCTGCCATACGCGTATTGCCCTACCTCATACGCGTATGGGCAGAGAGCCATTTCCCTCAGAATTCCATTCTTCAGATCTGGTTACACGTATAGCTACCCCATACGCGTATTGCCAAGTTACCATACGCGTATCCTTATGCGTATGGGCAGAGGGTCGTGCCAAAACCTCCTCGTGCCCTTCCCGTACGCGTAACGCCTCCCATCCTGCCTAGCCTTACGCGTAACGCCCTCCTTAATACGCGTACGGTCAGATCTATTACGAAAACCTGTTTTCTCCACACCAGTCTGAGTTTTGCTACGAAATCTTCACTTCTTCACTCCAAAACAGTCCTAAAATTAGTTCTTCGTCAATTTTAGGTTCTACAAATCATCCTATATCTTTCTCTTAACAATACTAAATCAGTTTTGGTCTAAATTCGTTCATTAAACCTGAATCGCAACTAATTCTGCAACATTCACATTTCAAGCAACAATAACACATCAAAATGCAGACAAAATCAGTAGTTTAACACGTAATGTTCATCACAGATTCACATATGCATCTCAAAATCATATAACAGCATACATTCAACGAATTCCTACGGGGTTAAGGACTCCCCACTACCCTCACATGATAAATTCACCAATATTAAACTCATTCTCCCCCCTTACCTCGAATTCTTGATTAATTTCTGCGAAAATCTGCTAGAGATCTTAGCCCTAGCACACCCTTGTTCTTCCTCTGCTTAGCTTTTCTCTTTCTATCTCTAAAATTCTGATTATGTCAAATCCCTACCAATTTTCACTAATTAATCTCTAATTACCAAACTGCCCTCACTAATTCTATTATCCCATTATTTACTTAATTATATCAGATTTTATTTTACTAACTAATAATAATAACCATAATAATAATAATAATAATAATAATAATAATAATAATAATAATAATAATAATAATAATAATAATAATTCCACATTACTAACATTACCCCCTACGCACTCAGACATACACCCCAAACATGGCCAACAATTAAAATAAAACCAGACGATTAAATAATTAAAAATGGGGTGTTACAAATACTGCCTTTCTCTTTATTACATATTGTTTAAGCCCAAGAGAAGGCAAGACTGTATCTGGAAATCCTATGGGGATCTAGTTTTGACTATATTTAAAGAGTGACCAACATGGCTTTACCTAGTTCTAGACCTAGTTGCCGGAGAAAACTCAAAATAACTATACTAGTATATATACAGTTGATATATGAAAAGTATTTAAAAGGATATGAAAGAAGACTTACAGTGTGTAGCTTCCCAAAATACAGTTATATTTATATGAAAGCGAGTAAATGAAAGCTTGTTAAAACTTACAGGTAAGCAAGCTTCCATACTGTATTGTTAGTTGTTCAAAGAAATTATAGAAAGTTTAGATAACAACATGTATATTTGAATCTAAATCAAAGGGGAAGTTGCTTCTAAAAAGATTGTTGGGGCTTATACTTAAGAAGAGGCCCAGTTAATTTTGTTTTAAAAGGCAACGACCGCGCCGAACTTTTAAAAATATACAGAGGGACTTTTACAATGTGTAAGGCCCAAAATTGTTTATTTACAAAGGGGTTGGGTCTTACACTCTATCAAGAGGCCCAAGGATGATTTTAAAGAAAATAAGTGGGACTTATAGCTCAATGAGAGACCCAGGTGAAAATATTTCGAAAACGACGATCGCGTCGGAATTTCTGAAACTATATCGGGACTTATACAATGACTGAGGCCCAAATTATTTTATTTACAAAGAGGTGGGACTTACACTCTATCAAGAGGCCCAAAATGGTTTTGAAATATTTGATAAGGATCAAAAATCAAAGAAACCCTAATTTTATTTTCTTTTAAAAGTAATCCTTTTAATAAAATGAATAAAATGACAAAAGTACCAAATAAGTCTAATTAAACTACTTGTGATTTTTGGTTAAGGTTTGAAAAATGAGGTTTTAATCACAAGATGATTTAGGACTCATTTGATTTTGATTTTTAAGATGAATATTCATTTTTAAAAGGTTTAAAAAAATAAAAATGAATTTATTTACAAAAATAACAACTATATTAAATAAATAATATAAATATGATTTTTTTGTGAAATAAAATATTTTAACATTTTTTTGATTTTTTCCAAAAAGAACCAATAAAAAATAATTAAAATTGAGAGAGAAATTAATTTTCCAAATCATTCAAAATAATATGACAATTATTCAAAAAATGGAAAAAGTGGTAAAAAAGGGTCTGGCCGAGGGGGATTTGAACCCCATACCTCCAAGTCACAGCGCGCGCCTTCTACCACTCGGGTGGTGATACATCCGTGTATCAAAACCACCCCATGAATACATAAGGGATGCCTTGTTTTAGGTCTGGGCAAGGCAAGGCAAGGCCAGCTTTTGGGCCAAAAATGTAAAGGTTGTAACTTTCTCATTTCTCCATGGATTGGGACAAAATTTAGGTCTATCCTGCGTAGAATTTCACAAGGAATCCAATGGTGCCCTTGGTTTTTTCAGATGAGGTCCCCATTTTAAAACCCGATGGTGTTTTTAAAATAGGCCTATAATTGCATTTTTTTTATGCTACCTCATGTTACAGGCAAGAATTACATGGCAAATTGGTTCAAACACAACATATACAACATGCATGAGAGGTATGAGCAGTGGACTTCAAAGCAATGCATATTCAAAGAGTTCAAGTTGTAATGCTTACCTCTTTGGGAGCTTTTTGTGCTATCTGCCAATTTTCTTGTGCCAGAAATAATTTGATGCTTTAGACACTCTCAATTGATCCCTTAGGAGCTTTTAGAATGGTCACCACCAACTGGAATCCTCAGGAACAAGTTTGAGCTTTTTCTTGCAAAAGGGGCAAAAGTGACCAATATGGCAACTCTCTCAAATGGTGTTCCAGATGTGGATAACCATTTGGGATAGTTCAAGGATGATATTTTAAGTGTGTTTGAGGTCTTATCTGGTTTTGAAAGTGACTGAATTAAGACATGGCTTGAAAAATGCAAAAAAGTCCAATTTTGAGGTTTTGAGAGGGGACTTTGTGATTCTGGTGTTACAGGTCACATGTGAGAGTTTGGACAGCTTAGATATGACATATTGGATGTGTTTGGATCATGATTTGTGATGGAATTGGCCTCTAACTCTAAAACTCAGAGATGCCTTGCAAAAGAAGGCATTTTGGCCTAAAGAGAGGGATTTTGTGGAAAGCATCAGTTTGGGTGCTTTGGTGTACTCAAACTGATCACAATTGAGGCCTATTTATAGTGTTTCAAGTTTGTTTTGGCATCAATAGTGAATGGAGGCTGCAGCAGGCATTTAGCCAATGTTATGCAAAAGGAATCTTAAGTCTCCTCTAGCCATTGACTTGAGCTTAGAGCATAGACTTTGTAGCTTTGGTTCAGAGATAAACTTGGACTGAATTTAGTTGGAATAGGCTCAGTTCATGCCACCTTGGTGCATCCATTGAATGCTTGGAAACAAAATTGGATTCTTGGCACTTTTTAGCTCTTTTAGGTTTGGCATGGCTACTTGTAGATTCTTGGACTTTTGAGGCTTGGAGATCAGATCATCCCCCTTAGATTTGATCCTATAATGTGTCCAAATTGATGACAAGGCTTGGATTTATCAGATTTGGACAAATCGAGCAAAATGCACAAATTCTGCCTTGTAAAAACCAGTTCAGGATGCCATGTTCCAAGGGTTGTATCTCCTTGCTCAAATGGAATTTGGAGATGATCTAGTACTTGTTGGAAAGCCCTCATGGCATACTTCAACTTTGATGTTTAACCCTAGACCTGGTTTGACTTGGATCAAGGTGAAAACTGCCCCTACATTTTGGGAAAAATAAGGCAGATTATGACTTAGTGAAAATTTCACTAAGTGTTGGAAAAATGTCATTTTCATGTTTTCAGCCATTTTGATCATTCCATAGCTAAAAATCCATGAAGAATTGGAATGAGATGTAGATGACACTTTTAAAGTATGCCATGAGAGCTACAAATCCAGCTTTGGACCATCCAAAATGGTTGCTTGGATCTCAAGTTATGGTCCTTGGAAGTTGGTACCCAAGCCACTTTGTTCCATAACTTAGAAAAATTCTAAGTTTTTTTATGGTTACCCCTTTAACAAGTTAACTCACTTTCTTTGATTTTTCTTGATGAATGATGATTCAAATCACATATTAACATTGTTTTAGAGTTAAGGAACCTTGGTTGACCAAAAATCCAAAAAGTCAAACTTTGGATTTTTGTACAGTTGACTTTTTATCGGATGAAATCTAAACCGTGCGATCCTTTGTGAAATCAATTCCTTGACCTAAATCAAACCTAATGGATATGTTCCATAGGTGTTATAGGGTGTATTTAATCATGTCCCAAGGTTTGGGAGCATGTCCTGGTCAAAAGTCAAAGGTACAGTTGACTTTTCCCTCAAAACCCTAATTGTGGTCCTGATGAAATTGAAACTTGTAGATCAAGCTTCTTGGATCAATCCATTGTTGAAAATGGATCAATGTAGTGTATTGGAGACCCTCAAATCATGTCTTGAGGTCTTGGCTCATGTTTTGTCCCAAAAGTCAACTTAGGGGTGAATTAGGTCAAGAAACCCTAATTCCTGATTTTTGGGTAATTGCATTCCCTGAGGTTAAATTGACTTGATGATTAGGTCCATGAGGTCCCTTGGAGTATCTTGGGTTGTGCTTTGAAGCCTTGGCTCATGTCCAGAGGAAGATTTCCATCTGGAGGCCTCAGTTGACCAAAACCCTAATTTGGTGACACTGGCGATCTTGAGGCTTGATCCACTTGGAATGTTGTAACCTTATGCTTAATTCTTGATGTGGGAGTCCTCTTTATCCCTTATAGGTGTTTGAGAGGCTAGACAAGTTGAAGATCATGTAATTTCTTGATTGATCCTTTGTCTAAGGCTCTGAGAGAGCTTGAAACCCTAATCTTTGATTGTAAAGAATACCTAACAATCCCTGAGGAGATTGATGAGGCATGAAAGTACATCCATATTGTGGTAATGATCTTCACAATGATGGGAAATCTTAGTGGTCAAAATTTGAGGTATGACAATCTCACTCAACAACCTATTGAGGATTATCAATCGATGAAGTTTGAGTTTCCGGATGAGGATATTATGTATCAGAAAGACTGTGATGAACCTTTGCCTGATGAAGGACCTGAGATTGGATCCTAGTGGGGTTTAATTTTTGATGGAGCGGTTAATGCATATGGCAACGGAATCAGAGTAATCATTACTACTCCTAGGGGTTCCCATATACCTTTCACTGCCCGGTTAGCGTTTGTCTATACCAACAAATAAGCAGAATATGAAGCATGCATCATGGGGTTAGAAGAAGCCATTGATTTAAGGATCAATAATCTTGATGTATATGGTGATTTTGCGTTGGCAATTAATCAAATTAAGGGTGAATGGGAGACTCGTCAGGCCAACTTGGCACCTTATAATAATTATGCTTGAGATTATTGTCGTTCTTTGATATGGTTGACTTCCATCATGTACACCGGGCTGAGAATTGGATGGGAGATATGTTGGCAACGTTAGTGTCGATGTACAAGGTGAATATGTGGAATGAAGTTTCAGCAATCAGAATCATGCATCTCGATAGACCTGCCTTTGTGTTTGCAGTTGAAGAAGTGTCGGATGTATAGCCATGGTTTCATGACATTAAATACTTCCTCAAAAGGCAAGAGTACCCATCTGGGGCATCCAGCAAGGACAAGAAGACTCTGAGGAGGCTAGATGGAAATTTCTTTTTGAATGATGATGGTGTGTTGTATAAGAAGAACTTTGACATGGCCCTTCTACATTGTGTTGATGAACACAAGGCATGCCTGTTAATGGAAGAAGTTCGTGAGGGTTCTTTCGGTACTCACGCCAATGGCCATGTCATGGCCAGAAAGTTGTTGAGAGCAAAGTATAATTGGATGACTATGAAGTTTGATTGTTTTTAATACGCCAGAAAATGCATTAAATGCCAGATTTATGTTGATAAGGTGCATGTGCCGCCACCTCCTTTGAACGTATTAACATCTCCTTGGCCTTTTTCTATGTGGGGCATTGACATGATCGGAAAGATTGAGTCGACTGCCTCCAATGGGCATCATTTTATTCTGGTTGCCATCAACTACTTCACCAAATGGGTGGAAGCGACTTTGTTTGCCAACGTTACTAAGCAAGTAGTCGTCCGGTTTATAAAGAAGGGCATCATCTATCGTTATGGTATCCCAGAGAGAATCATTAGTGATAATGGTTCAAATTTGAATAACAAGATGATGAAGGAGCTATGCCAGAGCTTTAAAATTGAACATCCTAATTCTTCTCTTTATCGTCCGAAGATGAATGGTGTTGTTGCGGCAGCAAATAAGAATATCAAGAAGATTATGCATAAGATGGTGGTGACATACAAGGATTGGCATGAGATGTTGCCCTTTGCCTTACATGGTTATCATACTTCGGTGCGTACATTGACAAGGGAAACTCCTTTCTCACTGGTGTATGGTATGGAGGCAGTCCTACCATTAGAAGTTGAGATTCCTTCTTTGAGAATATTGGCGGATGTGAAACTTGATGAGGCTGAATAGGTACGATCCAGCTTGGATCAGTTGAGCCTTATCGAAGAAAAAAGATTGGATGCCATTGCACACGGTCGGTTGTGTTAGACGATGGCTATGGATCTAGAAAGGGGGTTGAATAGATCCCTTGAGTTTTACACGCAAATGGTTTTGAAAATTTGGTTTTAAAATTGTTTAACGGAAGCTACCACTGGATAGAACGTCTACAACGAACCTTCTACTAAAAGGATCAGATATGCACGAATATATCGAGAATGAGTATGGAAGAGAAAAATTCAGTTTGATTACTACACTTAACAGACGCATTCAACAAAATATTGCTTGCTTGATGTTTAATCCAAACCAATGAGGAAAAATGATAAGCAACTAAAAACATTGTGTTCGATTTTTGCGTTGAAACAAATTATCAAACACCTAGTGTGCGTAAACACACTAAGTGCAGAATTTCTATGGAATGTAATATAGAGCTGCTCCAAGATGCAATTCAAGGAATTGTATCAATTTAACAAATAGTTTCTCAGCTCAAAATTACACTACGACAGAAATTTCAATAGATTGCGACTTCACAAATTTGAACAAACTGAATTATAAAAGAGTTAAGGGAAAGAGAGAACAAACGAGATTTGATTAGCCAGTTCCCCAATCGTCCTCGCTTTGGGTACCTCTGCCCCCAATTCCACAATTGGAATTGAGATATATATATATATGTAGTTGTTGCAAATTGTTTATTACAAGAGAAAACTATGAACATCCAAACCCTCGAACGTCTTCGATCGTTGATGCAAAATTTTCTCTTCCCTTGATTCAAGATGAATCAAGTCCTTCTAATATGGTTGATCCAATTATCGTCCCACGCTACTAAACCGAACAAAACCTCAGTTCTTCGGTTACCTTCACTCGATCAATTGCAATCTACCAAACTTCGAACCCAAACCTCTCTTCTACGATCCTCCGATTACAGCTATTAAACCGAACAATTGCTCCAATCGTCGGTTACCTTCGTCCGGCTGAATCCCTGTAGAACGAAACGGTTTGTGCAAAAACCCCCGAAATCTTTTTGATTCTTGGAGGAGAAAACCTAGGGTTTTATTCAAGAAACACCTACCAAAAATCTCAACTCAGAAATGAAGATCACGTGCTTCCAAAATCTGAACGTTAATACCTTGAAACAATGAACAACTAAAACAAAGATTGTTATGTGTATTTGTTTGTTCACTCAATGTTGAAGATGAAGATGAAGAGAAATGGCATAAATTTTCACGTTTCTTGTTGTTTTTGTAAAAAATGAGCTAAAATGATATATATACTATCCTAGACAATACCATAGAAATAGAAGAGTTTTAAAATGAATAGCACAACAAAATTGTGGTGACATTCAGCGAACGGTTAACCTATACAGATGGTATAGTCGACCTGAGCAATGTCGCGCACTCACTGCGCAAAACTGCATGTTATACGTCGACCGAACCAGGGTTATACGTCGAGTCAAAGCTCCCAGTTTTTTGACAGATACAAATGCAGGATGTATGATTCGACTTGAGAGTCGACCTGAGCATACCCGCAACACTCAGTTTTTGACAGATACAAATGCAGGATGTATGAGTCGACCTGAACAGGTTTGTGAGTCGACTCACACCATTCAAACATGCAAAAATCACATTTTTGACTTTCGTAAAGGTGTTTAACCATATCTAATGCACGTTGAACATTGCCAACATGACCAAACATTCTTAGAACACCTAATGTGCATTCATGTGAATTCTATATGTGCTAAGAATGATAGTTTCCATATCTAATGCATCTAGAACATTGCCAACATGATCAAACATTCTTAGAACGCCTAATGTGCATTCATGTGAATTCTATATGTGCTAAGCATGATAGTTTTGACATCATTAAAATCAAGTACATAGAGAGAAACTTCCCTCACATACTCCCCCTTTTTTATGATGGAAAAACGGTCATATGTCCTCCCCCTGACTTTATGCATCTACTATTGTTTGGTCATCTCAATACCTGTTATGTCCTTGTTCTTCTCCCCCTTTGACAACATCAAAAAGAGAGAAAGATGAAGTGTCAAGAATAAAAAAAATGAGAGCTGCATTTTGAACATAATTGCAACAGATACCATTAACACACATTCACATATAATGCAAGTTAATGAAAAGCTAAATAAAGTAAAAACACTTAAGAAGCACAAAATAGAGTAATAGTACATTGCTACTGCATGGAACAACCATAAGGAATAATAAATCAGTACGAACATAAGGCACACATAGCTAAAATCAACATATTGGAGTCATAAACCTAAAACAGTGCAAGAAACAAAGCATGAAAAATACATGATGCAAAATGTAAGGATGATTCTCATGGCCTCCTCCCCCTAAATGAGTGGCCCCTCCCGCGAAACTAGTTAGGATGATGAGGTGGTGGAAGTTGCATATCCATCTGTTCAGTCAACTCTAACACGGATTGATTCAGGATGTTGAAACTGTTAGTGAGAGCATGGTGTTGAGTTGTAGAAGTCTCAACCATAGTGTTGAACTTACTCATCACATTAGTAGCAAAGGCGTCAAAGTTGGTGGTGTGATTCTGAAATTCTTCATGCAAGGATTGAAACCTTTCCTCTTGAGCTGTGGCAAACCTCTGTTGGTCAAGTTGCATAGTCCGCATAAGTTCAAGGATATCCTCATTGTTTTGTTGAGGACGCGGAGGTGAAGGAGGAGTATAATAGGACTCTTGATAGTCCAACCCTTGAGTTGCTGGCATATAGTTAGAACCAAGAGTGGTCCAGCCATTATATTGCCATTGACCCCATCCTTGGTCAACTTCAGCTTCCATTGGAGAGGATTGAGGCATGTAATTACCTGTATATTGCCATTGGTTCCATTCAGGGGCTTCCTCCGACACCATAGCAGACGAGTTAGGCATCCAAGCACTATTGTATTCAACACCAATATCCATTTGTTGTTGTTGATCATTATCCCCTTGTTCCTCTTCAGAATCGCTTTATTCGTCCTCACCTTCTTCTTCATCTTCCTCGTTCTCATCTTCTTCTTCCTCATCGTGTTCGTCATGTTCTTCTTCCAATACCGCAGTGTTTGCTTTGACCACATACTTATACCTCTTGTCTTTGACATCCCAAACATGACCCATCATAGTTAATGTTTTCTGTCAAAATTCTTGATTGATAGTGATAGATTTGTACGGAATACCCGGAACAACTATTTTAGCATGGTTGAGTACCTTTTGAATGAATGATGCGTAGGACAACGCAATTCCCCTACCGGAGTCACGAAGAGAATACATTCTGCTTGCAAAATAATAGGGGCAGCTAATCCTTATTTTATTCTTTAAAACATACATCAACTGAACCTCAGGTTGATCCACCCTAGAATAACCTCCTATCTTTGGTCTAAGAATGTAAGAAATAATCCACTGCAAAATCCTTACAGGAGGAGTCAGTTTCCCTGTTGTCACAGTTTTGGGAAAAAGACTACTAGCCACAACCTGATCCGAGTATGGTCTCTTCAACATAGAGTTCAGTGCTTGTTTAAAATCATAGTCTTTAACATGATCAGTATTAGTTATATACTGATTAGGTTGATCATTGGTCACAGACATACGGAACAAATTTCTCCAAATAGTTTGATCAACAGCGACAGTCTTATCCCCTAGTTTGCAGTTAAACATGTAATCCTCAAACTTTCCAACTAAACCAGAATAAAAGATTCGAACCAAATCTTCATTGTACTTAGTGTCACATGATAAAAACCCATGGAAATTTTGAAAATCCAATAATTCTAAGATATCTCATATGCGCATGCGTTCAACAGTACCGCGATAGCAAATGAATTGCTTAACAACAGACCGTTTGCTCAAATTTTCTTCATATAAATCAACATACTTATCAGAGAGAAGAGATGAAATCGTTACCGATTGATTTGAGGGAGGTTGAGAAGTACCCGCTTGAGATGTGGTCTCTCTTGTGACTCTTTTTCGAGATGTTCTTCGAGAAGCGTTTGTTAGAGGAGAAGATGAACAGTGATGAATTTGTTCAATTTTTGTGAACCCCATATTTTGTTTGTAGGAAAGTGAAATTAGGGTTTGTGTAGCAAGGAGTTAGAGGAGAGGAGGAGATGAGATAATGTGATAATGTGTTGGAACAATGCATATGCCACATAGAAAATCAAAAACAATTAAAAAAAACGCACAGTGACTAAGAGATTTTTCGCAGCTTTTTAGCGACCGATCGACCTATAGGTCTATGTGCATTGACGCACACTGTAGTGTTTCTGATAATTTTGAAAATTTGAGTTATGCATCGACCTATGGGTCGACCTGAGCATTCCCGGCCAGACATGTTAACAATACACCAAGAATGAGTTGACCAGAAGCATTTGTGAGTCGACCCAAACAAAAAAAATCAAATTTTGTGACATTTAAGCTATGATATTGATAAAAAGAAAACCAACACAAAATATCAAACATCTAAATGGATAAGGTATGCTCAATATGTGCAACAAACATCAATGTAATCACTCAACATGGTACGTTTAATTAGAGAGAATCTTTGAAAAGGAACGATATTACCTTAATCACTATTGACGATGAGAGCCCTCACATATAGCTTAATATTTCTCTATACCTTTTTACCTCTACATCTTTACCATTCTCGTCACGGTCAAGGTTCGCACTAGTCGGCATTGGAGTATCTATTGCTTTGCAGTTTAGCATGTCGAAACGTTTTAGAAGCTCAAGACAATATTTCGTTTGACTTACGAATGTGCCCTCTTCGAGTTGTTTGATTTGCAATCCGAGGAAATAGTTGGGCTCCCCCATCATGCTCATTCCAAACTCCCCCTGCATCAAACTAGAAAACTCCTTGACCAAGGTCATGTTAGTAGACCCAAAAATAATATCGTCAACATAAATTTGTACCAAAATTAAGTGTTTTCCTTGACGTTTAATGAAGAGAGTTGTGTCAACCTTCCCTCTTGAATACCCTTGATCAAGTAGAAATTTGTTTAGACGTTCATACCAAGCCCTTGAGGCTTGTTTAAGTCCGTACAAAGCTCGTTAAAGTTTATAGACATGATCAGGATATTCGTGGGATTCAAAACCCGGAGGTTGGGCTACATAAACATCTTCATTTATGTATCCGTTAAGGAACGCACTTTTAACATCCATTTGGAATAGTTTGAAGTTCTTTGTGCAAGCATAGGCAAGTAGAAGGCGAATAGCCTCGAGTCGGGCAACCGGCGCATAAGTTTCCTCATAGTCGATTCCTTCCTCTTGGTTATAGCCTTGCGCTACAAGCCTCGCTTTATTACGAATTATTACTCCATTTTCATCAAGTTTATTCCTAAACACCCATCGGGTGCCGATTACTCGATGATCTCGAGGAGGGGGGACAAGGTCCTAAACCTCATTTCTCCTGAATTGGTTTAACTCATCTTGCATTGATAGAAACCAATGCTCATCGAGTAACGCCTCCTTTGCGTTTTTAGATTCAACTTGGGAAACAAAAGCAGAGTAATAACAAAAGTTACTAAGTTTAGAGCGAGTGGTTACTCCCTTAGAGATATCACCGAGAATGTTGTCAACTGGATGGTCTTTTGAAGACTTCCAAGCTGGAGGAAGTTCATCTTTATCAGAATGATGACCATCCTCACTTTTCACTGGTTGGTGATCCTTTTCCTCCTCAATACGCACAGCTTCAGGCTGATCAGTTCCCTTATCAATGTCCTTGAGTATGTCTTCAGAAGATGCACCTGCACCATGAAAAAAACTACCTTCTCCTACATTTTTAGGATAAGACTCATCAAAAGTAACATGTACCGACTCTTCAACAATATGTAACTTCTTATTGTAAACCCTCAAGCCATTAAGCACATTAGAGATAGTAGTAGATGAGGGGTTACCTACACTATCTTTGCCAACTGTTGTCCCTTGTTGTTGTCTCCGTAGGTAACAAACCCCTTTTTCTTCGCCACAAAGTCGATGAAAAGAGATATGTCTCCTGTCATATGTCTTGAGCAGCCACTATCCAGAACCCATCTTCTTTCGGTGGTCTCAAGACTTTGTACCTACATAGTCAATCAAGGGAAATAGGTACCCAATTCTCGTTGGGTCCTTGGTGGTGAGTGAAACCAAGACCGCACTTGGGTAACCATTGGTAGATGTCTTTCGGAACAAGAAACCTTATAAAGCGGTATATTGCAATAGTATGACCAGGCTTACAACAGTAAAGACAATTAAGGTTCATTTGGAATTTACCTTTGCTATCACTATCTCGAATCACATAGGTATACTTTTGATATGGATTATTCATGCTCTCACGAAAATGTGCTCGATCGATAGCAAACGTAACTTTTAGCTTAAGAGCCTTGTCCAATTTGGCCTTGAGGGTTCTCACCTCTCGTTGCTAAATGTGACAAGTGTCACAGCCCCAATTGAACCAAGAGGTAGGGTCCTCTTCAACCTTGGCTTTTGATGTGTCCACTATAGACTTTTTGAGGGCTTCCAATTCCTTTTCGGAATCGGAAACCTTCTTCTCTAGATACGAGAAAATCCTTTTATTTGAGGCTAAGCGTTGAAATGCTTCCTTAGCCTCATAGTGTAACATGTCAAAAGCCTTTTGTAACTCTAAATGCGACATAGTATTAACATGATCATATTTAGAATGCTTTACCTCTTTTGCTTTGTTGTGGCGTGCCATAAGACAAAAGTTAACGGATTCACTTTCGTCACTTGAGGAATCATCTTTCTCCGACTCACTATCGCTTTCCCAAGCGATGTATGCTCGTCGAGACTTGTTGGACTTTTTGTTTGAGCGACTCTTGTCATTATCCTTATCTTTGTCTTTCTTTAGAGATGGACAATCCGGCTTGTAGTGCCCGGATTTTCCACAGTTGTAGCACATCCCTTTTACCTTGCCATTTTTATTTCCTTCGCTTCTAGATTGCTTCCTAAACTTGACTAGATTTCTATCCGAGTGTTGAATATCGTTCTTACGAACATATCTGTTGTACCTCTTCACAAATAAGCCCATATCATCACCGGATTCTTCATCTTTGTCATTATTGGTTTCATCATCACTTAGCTCTTGATGTGTGGACTTTGAGCAAGAAACCTTAAGAGCTATCAACTTCTTCTCCGTGTCTTTTTCCTTCTCTTTCTTGATACTCTTTTCATGTTTATCCAAGCTAATGAGCACTTGCTCATGCTCATTGAGTTTACCAAAGAGTGTTGTGAGGTCTAGTGTAGCAAGATCATTGGCCTCCTTGATAGCGGTGACCTTCGGTTGCCATTCCCTGTTAAGACACCTCAGAATTTTGTTAGTAGAAACCTCATTTGGAATTGGTTTACCAAGAACATGCAATTTGTTGATAATGTGAGTAAATCATTTTTTCATATCCGCAATAGTTTCCCCTTGCTTCATGTAAAACAAATCAAACTCTTGCGTTAGTGTATTAATACGAGCCATCTTAACATCATTAGTGCCTTCGTGGGCTACTTGTAAAGCATCCCACATGGCTTTGGCCATTTCACAATGGGAGACTCGATAATACTCATCAACTCCCAAGGAGGAGATGATCATATTACGAACCTTCCAATCATAGCTGTACTTTTTCTCGTCCTCCTCAGTCCATTGAGCTTCGGGTTAAGGAACGACAACGCCTTCCGAGTTAGTCATAGTAATTTCCATGGGACCGTTTAAAATAACGCTCCAAACCTTCCGATCTATGGAATTAATATGGACGCGCAGACAATCCTTCCAGTAGATGTAGTTTTCACTTGTAAAAACTGGAACTCTATTATAAGCCCCCTTAGGTTCGTTCGCCATGATACAAGAAGTTTTACCGAAGCACCAGAATTAACCGGAGCTCGTGATACCACTTGTTAGACGATGGCTATGGATCTAGAAGGGGGTTGAATAGATCCCTTGAGTTTTACACGCAAATGGTTTTGAAAATTTAGTTTTAAAATTGTTTAACGGGAGCTACCACTGGATATAACGTATACAACGAACCTTCTACTAAAAGGATCGGATATGCACGAATATATCGAGAATGAGTATGGAAGAGAAAAATTCAGTTTGATTACTACACTTAAAAGACGCAGTCAACAAAATATTGCTTGCTTGATGTTTAATCCAAACCAATGAGGAAAAATGATAAGCAACTAAAAACAATGTGTTCGATTTTTGCGTTGAAAATAATTATCAAACACCTAGTGTGCGTAAACACACTAAGTGCAGAATTTCTATGGAATGTAATATAGAGCTGCTCCAAGATGCAATTCAAGGAATTGTATCAATTTAACAAATAGTTTCTCAGCTCAAAATTACACTACGACAGAAATTTCGATAGATTGCGACTTCACAAATTCGAACAAACCGAATTATAAAAGAGTTAAGGGAAAGAGAGAACAAATGAGATTTGATTAGACAGTTCCCCAATCGTCCTCGCTTTGGGTACCTCTGCCCCCAATTCCATAATTGGAATTGAGATATATATATATATATATATATATATATATATATATATGTAGCTGTTGCAAATTGTTTATTACAAGAGAAAACTATGAACGTCCAAACCCTCGAACGTCGTCGATCGTTGATGCAGAATTTTCTCTTCCCTTGATTCAAGATGAATCAAGTCCTTCGAATATGGTTGATCCAATTATCGTCTCACGCTACTAAACCGAACAAAACCTCCGTTCTTCGGTTACCTTCACTCGATCAATTGCAATCTACCAAACTTTGAACCCAAGCATCTCTTCTACGATCCTCCAATTACAGCTACTAAACCAAACAATTGCTCCAATCGTCGGTTACCTTCGCCCGGCTGAATCCCTGTAGAACGAAACGGTTTATGCAAAACCCCCGAAATCTTCCCGATTCTTGGAGGAGAAAACCTAGGGTTTTATTCAAAAAACACCTACCAAAAATCTCAACTCAGAAATGAAGATCACGCACTTCCAAAATCTGAACGTTATCACCTTGAAACAATGAACAACTCAAACAAAGATTGTTATGTGTAATTGTTTGTTCACTCAATGTTGAAGATGAAGATGAAGAGAAATGGCATAAATTTTCACGTTTCTTGTTGTTTTGGTAAAAAATGAGCTAAAATGATATATATATATATATATATATATTATCCTAGACAATACAATAGAAATAACAGAGTTTTAAAATGAATAGCACAACAAAATTTTGGTGACATTCAGCGAACAGTCGACCTATACAGATGGTATAGTCGACCTGACCAATGCCGCGCACTCACTACGCAAAACTGCATGTTATGCGTTGACCAAACCAGGGCTATGCGTCGACTCATAGCTCCCTATTTTTGACAAATACAAATGCAGGATGTATGAGTCGACCTGAGCATACCCGCAATACCCAGTTTTTGATATATACAAATGCAGGATGTATGAGTTGACCTGAACAGGGTTCTGAGTCGACTCACACCATTCAAACATGTAAAAGTCACATTTTTTACTTTCCTAAAGGTGTTTAACCATATCTAATGCACCTAGAACATTGCCAACATGACCAAACATTCTTAGAACACCTAATGTGCATTCATGTGAATTCTATATGTGCTAAGCATGATAGTTTCCATGTCTAATGCACCTAGAACATTGCCAACATGATCAAACATTCTTAGAACGCCTAATGTGCATTCATGTGAATTCTATATGTGCTAAGCATGATAGTTTTGACATCATTAAAATCAAGTATATAGAGAGAAACTTCCCTCACAGGATGTACCAAAGCAGGATGAAGCAAGCAATTGATCAGAAGGTGTGTCCTCGGTGCTTCCAAACGGGCGATTTGGTTTTGAAAAGGATCTTTCCTCCTCAGACAGATCACAGGGGAAAATGGACTCCAAACTATGAAGGGTCGTATGTTGTAAGAAAGGTTTTCTCTGGTGGAGCCTTGTTACTCTCAACTATGGATGGCGAAGATTTTACGTCCCTTGTGAACGCAGACACAATAAAAAAATACTACGCATAAAAAAGACCCGCTGGACCACAAAAAGAAAAGTCCAGGCAAAAAAGGGGCCTTCTGGGAAACCACAAAAACGAAAGGTTCGGGCAAAAATTAGGGATAAAAGAAAAGAAAAGAATAAACCCACAAAGTTGAAAACCTGAAAAGGCAACTTTGGAAAAAATGGGTATCCCGGTGGATTGAAAACCCGAAAGGGCGCTCCAGACAAAAGTTAGGGATTTGAAAGCGATAGACTGCAATCTGCGTTCGATCGGTGATCACTTCTTGATACATGGGAATTTTAAAGGGTATGAATCGGTCCAGTCAGTCTTTTCAGAAGGCAAAGCATTTGAGAGCTTCGAAGACATACGAGTCATAGCTGAATCGGAACCTAGTGGAAATCTCTTCCCACATTGCCGACATGTGTATTTTCTTTTTTTACTTTTGTGCAATTACCTCTTTACAGGAATATCCGTCCAAATTGTAAATACCTATTTATAGGCCAATTTGATCAATAAAATCTCAGTTAACTCCAAAAGTTTTCCATTTTTGTTTTTACTTTTACTGTTTTGTTTGAAAAAACGTCTGATATTTTGATAAACATTGCATGTGAAAACATTAAAGCTTTTCGAATGATGAGTGTCTTGGGGGGTAACCAAGATTGCCATGTTACATATAGAATATCCTGTTGTTTGTTATGTGTTTGCAGGATGGCGTGATCTCTCTCCCCGACAGAGTTTCTCTCCCCGACAGAGATTATTGAGGTTTTGTCACCCTTAGCAGAATAGAGATTTTCCTTATTACTCCCCCTATCAAGAATTCAGAAGTTTGCTCTCCCAAATCTGATTAGGGTTGTGTTTATTGCTCCCCAACGAGTATCCAGAAGATGGTTGTCCCAGACAAGACATTGGTGGTTTGTTTGTCCTTCCCGAGCATGTTTGTATTTCTAAAAATGGTGTTCCCTTTATCCCCAGTAGGGTCAGGTTAAAAGTTATTTCCCCAACAGAAGGTTAAGTTCAATGTTGTTCCCTAGCAGGTTTGGTATCATTGACTTTTCTCCCCAAGCAGAGTTTGGTAATGATTTCCTCGGCAAGTAAATCAACAGCGGTTGATATCACCAGCAAGTTCCGAACTCAATCGTCGTTGGCATTTTTCTGTATCAGATTCTTGGGACGATTTCCCAGCAGATGTAACTCATAATTCCTAGTAGAGTGGAAGTTCATTTTGGATTTCTCTTCAGTAGAGGTTAGAATCGGGAAAAGGGTACAGTTTTCCCCCACAGATTTGTTTCCGGTTTCTCAGCACTTCTCCTGGTGGAGTGTCCTTTTGCATATCATAAGCATCTTTGCATTGTATCCTAAAAAATGCGTAGCATTTCCATTTCATATGGAGCATTACGCCATAGAAAAATTCAAACATATGCATTTGAAGCATAAGCCAGGTTTGATACTCTCCTTTTCAGACACTTCCCCAGCAAAAAGTGTGTAACTCAGGAGATATCATTTAACTGTTATACCCCAAACATTGGTTTTGTTGTTGTTTCCTCCAGAGGAATTATTTTATGCTCCCCCTCCATAATCGTCTATTTATGCTTCTCTTTTCCCCAACAGATTCATCTTCTAGTCTATTTGGGTTATGAATCCGCCTTCATCCAACAAACCTTTGTTTGGATGTGAGTCCACCTTTGGCCGGCAAACCTTTGTTTGGATGTGAGTCCTGTCGCGGTGAGAATCGGATACCATAGCTATTGAGTTAACTAGGCTCACAAGCCGGCAAACCTTTGTTTAGATGTGAGTCCTGTCGCGGTGAGAATCGGATACCATAGTGTAATACCCTAATTTTTACCCCTAAGATCCCATATGTTTTTGTATTTCATGCCACAAACAAGATCACACATTGGTTCACTCTTTTGTGGGATTGTGCCTTGCAGGGATCTTTGAGTATGTGTTTGTTTGTTAGTTTTTTTTTTTGCTTAATTTGTTTATGTTTACTAACCATTAATTAAAATCCAAAAATATTTTGTTTTCTTTCACTAACATTTTCAGGGGAAGAACAGGTTAAAAATACCAAGACAACAACCCCGCAGCTCGAATGAATTTCATCTGAACACAAAGTTGATCTGCAATTAATTAAAAAATTATCTGATCAAGAGTTTCCAAGTTTTAATTGATTATTATTCAAGAGGCTCCAAGGTTCATGTGTTTATTTCCATGCCTTCTTTGACGAGCAAAAGAATCGAGCCGAACCACAGCAGTGCACTAAAAAAGGGCATTTTTTACAAATTTACACTGAGTAACCGGTTACCCCGTGGTGAGTAACCGGTTACCCTCGTGAAAATTTGAAAAATGACAGCAAATTCAAATTCTGAAATTGGCACCAATTTTCATCATTTTGATCACATGTGGAATATTCTAGACCATCCCATTTTAATTCCCTACATTATCATAATTAATTCCTACCATGTACCTCCACTAATCACCACTCTTTTGATAATTTCCCTCCAAATTCAAATTCCAAGCCCAATTTTCATTTCCAAACCAAATTCTAATCCACCAATTTTTCCAAGCCTAAATTCTATAAATAGAGGCTTCATTTCATTCATCTGACAAGCTTTTGATAGCCAACAAACCTCTTGCAAATTCTCTCCCCAACCACAAATTTCACTAAAGCTCACTTTTCTTCTTTTGAAAGTTAACAAGAATTCACATTGAATCTTGTTCAACTTTGAGCTAAACCTTCATCCAAGCTTGTTTTCTTCATCAATTCTCATAGATCAAGGCTTTGGTTTTTGGATCTTGAAGCAATTCGAAGGAATTTTCAGATTTGGAGTGGTAATTCATCCTTCACCATTGTTGAAGCTTCATCTTCATCTTCCATAATGTAGATCTTTGGAGATCTTTGTTACTTGATCCTTTGGATCTTGTAATTGTGTTTAATTTCTGGTTTTTGCTTTTATTTTACTTTAAATTTCGTGCAATTTCAGTTCCAAGATCATAAGGTGTTTGTAAAAAGTTTTGAAAGTGTATCATGCTGAATTTTGCACAATTTTCTGCATTCTGGTGCAGAGTAACCGGTTAACATCTGGTGAGTAACCGGTTACTCTGAGTTAATTTTGAAAAAAACTATGCTTGTTTTGAACTAAGTAACCGGTTATCATCTGGTGAGTAACCAGTTACTTCGAAACAGAATGCATATTTTGGCTTGTTTTTGGGGTTGTTTTGGTTTTTCTTCCTCCTTCTTCCCCTTTCTTCTTGTTTTAGCCTTGAAACACATTGTTGAGATTAATTTCTCTTCAATTTCAATGGACTTTGGATATGGTTAGAGTAATTAAACATTCATTAGTTCAAATCTATCTTTTAATGAATTGTTGAATTCATTTGAGGTGATTTGAATTAGTGATATGTTTTCACACTTAAATCTATCAATTAAAGGTGATTGAACTTGAAGATGAAAGTTCTTGACTTTGTAATTCAATTTGGCATTTCTCTTCATCTATTTCTTCTTTTTTTTTTATCGATGAAAGTCTTATGGATCTTAGAATTTCTTTGTTGAATTCTTGATCAAGACTAGATCGTTACCTATTTTCTTTTCGTGCGGTATTGCTTTCGGATGACGATTTACATATTGTTCATCTAGCATGCATTAGCACAAAGATCTATTGACCGGCTTCATTGTAGGGTAATTACTCCGTAAATTACTCGGTGATTGCTTAACATAGCACAACATTTGTCCCTCTTTATCCAATTCGGAATTTGAACTTTCGTGGTCCGGACCTTGATTGGTCGCGTCTACCAAATGTTGATTAATTTTTTGCATTAGGTCCATAACCTTTGAAACTTGGCATTGTAGAGGCTTTGGTTCTACCAATCTTCTGTCAAGTTCATCAATCTTGGACTAAGTGCATTGTTTAATCACTATAGTTCAAAATGCAAAACGGAATAATCGGTGAAGGCTTATGGCACTAGAGCCTTGTGCTACTAATTACTAACTTCTAACTTTTTTTTTATCTTTCCTTCTCGCTCCCTATCTCTCTTTATTTTTTATGCTTTATGTCATTATATCATATCATATCATTATTTATGCTTCCACAAATTTTCTTTTGTCCACTTGGACCATATTACCTTGTGCTTTTGTTTTTTTTTGGTCCATTTGGACTCAAAAACATTAATAAAGGATTAAACCACTAAAAGACTTGTGCTCTTAATTGTTGGACTATGGCCATTATCCCTTGCATCGAAGGACCTATACTTTTGATTATGGACTTATGGACTTAGACTTAGGTTTCTTTCCCTTGTGCTTTGGATCATTATGGAGCTTGGTATTCTAGCCTTTATTTGGCTTGGATATTGGTTCAAGAGGACGGAATGCTTTTCTTATTATGCTTTAAAGAGTGCCTCCATGTGGTTAGATCTTTCTTACCTTAGCTTTTATTTTATGCACTAGGATAGTCTCTTCCTCTCCACCCCTTCTTCAATTTTCAAAACTTCTCCCTTTTTCAAAACTTTCTTGTTTTCAAAACTCATCAAACTCTTTTTGTGCTTTGTGCACCTTTTCCTTTGAAACTTTTTCATAAGTCTAGACATGATTCATTTCTTTAAGCGGAATTATTCGCTTGGAAATGACGACTTGTCTTTACACTTAAAATCAACCAAAACAAACAAAATTTTGTTCTTTGTACCACGAACTATGAGGTTTTGATCCTACATTGCACATCGTGGGTACGTAGGCATGAGGCGATAAGTCTCTCCAAACACAAAAATCTTAAAAAATATTTCTCTTCTCATCCTCCTAATCTCTTTTCAAACAAACCATTTTCAAACCAAAAAGCATGAATACATCAAAGGGTTCCTATAGAGTACTATAGATGTATTGGGTGCGTAAAACCTTCCCTTTACATAACCAACCCCCTTACACATTTCTCTTTGTCTTTTTTAGCTTTTGCTTTTTTTAGACTTCTTAGGATTTATTCGCTCTTTTTTCCTTTTCCTTTGTGGAATAAATAAAAGCCCGGTGGCGACTCTGTTTTCCTGAGTTAAGTTAATCAATAGCTTACACTCCCAAATTTCCCCGCTACAGAAAAGTGGCAACTCTGCTGGGGATTGTCTCCCTTGAGGGGGTTTAGCCTACTTTGATTTATTTGCTACTTTTCGTTTGATTTGCTTGTTACTTGTTTATTCTGTTTGGGAGTTCCTCTATGTGTGAGATAGGTTCTATACCCGGACCAGAGTGTACTTTGAGATAGGAGGATGGTATAGTCAAGGGATCTTTGAGGGAATCGAACCCCAAAAAAGCAGAACTTGAGAATCTATCCACTCGGTGGTTGCCTCTTTGGAATTACTGATGTTGATCGAGTGATCATTGAAAGCATTACTTTTTCCATAGAAGCCTATAACACTGAGGACCGTAGTAACCCTTAACCCATCTTAGCCCTTTTAGGATCGTGGCGCGGAAGCTATGAGGATGCAAATCCGACTTAGCTGTCACGCGATGCCACACTCAGGTTAGATTCTCTTGAGGATAACTACCAACCTCCGAGTAAATCGGTGCGCTGGTGTGTCTGATAGTGGATTGTGGACCCTGGGCACTCTGTTAGAACCGTTGTTTTCTGCAGGTACAACAAAGACAAAACCTTAGTACATACCTTTGTGGGATTGGTTCTTATCCTTGGCTTCATGCTCGTGACTTGAACCTTGACCTGTGTGCCTTATGTGATCTTGTTTGTGGTTGTTGCATCATGCACCCATGCATTCATGAGCATTATTTTGGAAGGTTTCAAGGAACTTAAAGGTGTTATTGCAAACCTTGCAAATACTTTTGTTATGGATTTTGGAAGGAGAAGTACAAGGAAGTACACTTTCAAGTGTCCTAAACTAGGGGGTTTGAGAGATCTAGGATCTTTGGTTGCCGAAACCAAGAAGTTTGAGTCTAGATATGGAAGGCTTTTATCTCTCTTGAAGGTTGATATGGCTGAAGGTTTGCTTGCTACTTTGGTTCAGTTCTATGACCCTTTGCTTCATTGTTTCACCTTTCCTGATTATCTATTGGTACCTACGCTAGAGGAGTATTCTCTCCTACTTGGTTTGCCTGTTCATGGTCGGATTTTCTCTGGTTTGGATCTTGTTCCCGAGCATCACGTTATTGCGAAGGCTACTCAATTGAAGGCTTCTAAGATTAAGGCTCACATTGATACCAAAGGAAAGATTCTTGGGTTACCCGCTAAGTTTTTGATGGATAGAGCTCATCACTTTGCTAGTGTGAAGAACACAGTTGATTTTGAGGTTATTCTTGCCTTGCTCATTTATGGACTGTTCCTCTTCCCGAATGTTGAGAATTTTGTCGACATCAACGCTATTCAGATTTTCTTGATTGGGAATCCAGTTTCTACTTTGCTAGCCGATGCTTACCATTCTATTCACCTCAGGAATTTCCATGGTGAAGGGATGATTATCTGCTGTGCGTCGTTGCTTTACCAGTGGTTTATTTCTCACTTGCCGAAGTCTGCATCTTTCTGAACCTCAAGGATGGTTTGTATTGGTCGCGGAAGATTATGTTTCTCACTCATTCTGATATTGATTGGTGTAGCTGTGTTCCTTCTGGAGCAATGATTATTGATAGTTGTGGTGATTTTCCCAACGTGCCTCTTCTTGGTACAAAGGGAGGAATCAGCTACAATTCGGTGTTGGCTCATCGTCAGTTGGGATATCCTTTGTGAGAGGTACCGAAGAACATTTATTTGGCTGGTCTCTTTTTCAAGGAAAATGAATCTCAGGTTGCTCTCAAGAGAGAGATTGTGGAAGCTTGGCGCAACATTCGTAGAAAAAGAAAGGAAAGTTTGGGAAATCCGAATTGTGTCTCTTCAGAGCCTTACCTCCAGTGGGTTAAAAATAGAGTTATTACTTTGAAGATGCCGTATACGCGTCAGGAGCCTTTGTCTCTAACTATTAAGAAGAATATCCTCTACTTTATGGAAGACAAAGAGAAGTTTGAGATCGCTTTGGCCGAGATGCAACAAGAGAGAGATGCTTGGAAGAACAAGTATCAGATTATTGGGTTAGAGAATGCAAGACTTCAAGAGCACTTCAAGAAGAAGAATGAAGATGAAATTGCCAACAAGAAGAGAAAGGTGCAAGAGGATTTATTTTCCTCTCGCATTCAGCCAGTTTCTGATATTCCGAAGAGTTCAGAATCTCCTTGGAAGTTGATCGTTGATCAGTTGCTGATTGAGAAGACTCAGATGCAGACCCACATTAAGAAGCTGGAAGATAGAGCTGGGACTTCTTCTCATGAGATTCTCTAGAGATCTAGTTTTCTTTATTCTCTTTTGTTTTAGGATTCTTGAATTTGTACTTCCGAGATGTAATCTTCTCCATCATTAATGAATGAGATTTTGGTATTTCAAATAACAATGTTTGCAATATGCCTTATAATTCCTTGAAACTTTGCATTTTCATCTTGCACATCAAGCATCATTTTGCATTGTTTCTTGCCTTTTCAGGTGTCTTATGTTTCCCTTTGGTCTTCATTCAGCCAAGCTATCGCACCAGTATAATACTCGAGCTAATCTAAAGAGGAAGATGGATCAATTGCAACAAGAGAACCGTGAGCTTCGTGAAGAAGTATCAACTCTGAAGGATAGTTTGGAGAGACTCACTGCTATGATGGAAGCTCTGGTGACTGTGATTGGAGAAGTTGATCTTCCAATCAAAATAGGGCCATGCTTCTTCCAAATCACCTTTCAATTAATGGATATCCGTCCTGCTTATAGTTGTTTACTTGGCCGACCCTGGATTCATGAAGCTGGGGCAGTGGCTTCGACTCTCCATCAGAAATTAAAATTTGTTAAGAATGATAAGCTAATAACTGTTGGAGGTGAGCAAGCGATACTGGTGAGCCACCTTTCATCCTTTTCGTATGTTGATGCTGATGAGACTGTTGGGACTCCCTTCCAAGCTCTTTCTGTTGATGATAAAGTTGTTAAGAAGAATGAGTTGCCCATGTCTTCTTTGAAGGATGTTCTTCATGTATTAAAGACTGGTCGATCTGATGGTTGGGCAGAGTCATTGATGTGGTTGATAATCTGGGCAAAACTGGTTTAGGCTTTACGCCTGGTACAGTAAGAAGAGATTTGAAGCGTATTAATGAGGCCTTTCACAACGTCGGATTCATCAACAGAGATCACTCTACTGCTGCCATCATTGAAGATGATGAAGAAGAAGAGCTTCCCAATTTTGTGACACATGGACAAATCTGCCAGAAATAGATAGCTGTTGATGTTCCCTTTATTGTTCATATTTCAAAGTAATGTTTTTTTGTTTCTTTCAAAAATCCTTTCACTCTGCCCAAGGTGAAAGTGAATTTGTGAGGGCTTTGTTTCAAATTTTATCATCATCAATAAAATGTTATTTTGTTTATCCATATTATGTTTTTCCTTTTTGCTTTATTTCTGAAAAATGGTAACATAAAAAAACCAAAAATAAATATAATGTTATAATCACTTTTTATCTGCATAATACTTGCACTTCTTATTCATATTCTAAAATCAAACATAAATCATTGTGCAGATTGATTGTTAAACCCATTGAAAACAATGACCCTATGCCATCTCCCAACTTTGAGTTCCCTGTGTTTGGAGCTGAAGAAGAGGGTATTGAGGAGATTCTAGATGAAATTTCTCGGTTGCTTGAGCACGAGGAAAAAGCCATTCAGCCTCAAGAAGAGCCAGTGGAATTGGTTAATCTGGGTTCAGAGGATGATATAAAAGAAGTCAAGATTGGGGTACTGCTTTAGTCAGATGTTAAGAAGAGGATTGTTGAGCTTCTTAGAGAATATGTTGACGTGTTTGCTTGGTCCTATCAAGATATGCCTGGTCTTGATACCGATATTTTGGAACACCATTTGCCATTGAAGCCTGAATGTCCACCTATGAAACAGAAATTGAGGAGAACTCACCCTGACATGGTTGGGAAGATCAAAAAGGAGGTTCAAAAGCAGATTGATGCTGGTTTTCTTGTGACTTCTGAGTATCCTCAATGGGTGGCCAATATTGTGCCTATTCCAAAGAAAGACGGAAAAGTCCAAATGTGCGTAGACTATAGAGATTTGAATAAAGCGAGTCCAAAAGATGATTTTCCACTGCCACACATTGACATGCTGGTAGATAATACTGCTAAATTCAGTATCTTTTCTTTTATGGGTGGATTTTCTGGTTATAATCAGATAAAGATGGCACCCGAGGATATGGAAAAAAACAACATTCATTACACCCTGGGGAACATTCTGTTACAGAGTGATGCCCTTCGGTTTGAAAACTGCTGGTGCAACGTACCAGAGAGCTATGACCACTTTGTTCCATGATATGATGCATAAAGAAATTGAGGTCTATGTGGATGATATGATTTGTAAGTCAAAGACTGAAGAAGATCATATTGAGTACTTATTGAAGTTGTTTCAACATTTGAGAAAGTTTAAGCTCCGTTTGAATCCTAATAAATGTACTTTTGGTGTCCGTTCTAGAAAATTATTGGGCTTTATTGACAGCCAAAAAGGCATTGAAGTTGATCCTGTCAAAGTTAAAGCTATTCAGGAAATGCCTGCGCCCAAAATTGAAAAACAAGTAAGAGGATTCTTGGGACGTTTGAATTATATCTCCCGATTTATATCTAATATGACTGCCACCTGTGCGCCGATCTTCAAGCTTCTTCGCAAAGATCAGGGTTGTGTCTGACACAGGATTGTCAGAAAGCTTTTGAAAGAATTAAAGAGTATTTGCTTAAACCTCCGATTTTGTCTCCTCCCGTGGAAGGAAAACCTTTGATCATGTATTTGACTGTGCTAGAAGAGTCTATGGGTTGTGTTTTGGGACAACAAGATAAATCTGGTCGAAAATAGTTTGCCATTTATTATTTGAGCAAGAAGTTCAACGATTGTGAGTCTCGGTAATCAATGCTTGAAAAGACATGTTGTGCTTTAGCTTGGGCTGCCAAGCGCCTCCGCCAGTATATGTTGAATCATACAACTTGGTTGATATCCAAAATGGATCTAATCAAGTATATCTTTGAAAAACCTCCTTTGACTGGGAGGATCGCTCGTTGGCAAATGTTGTTGTCAGAATATGATATCGAGTACTGGACTCAAAAAGCAATAAAAGGAAGTGTTTTGGCTGACCATTTGGCACATCAGCCAATTAATGATTATCAACCTATCAGGTTTGATTTTCCTGACGAGGATGTGATGTATTTAAAGGTTAAAGATTGTGAAGAACCATTACCTGATGAAGGGCCTGAGCCTGGATCCCGTTGGGGTATGATTTTTGATGGAGCTGTTAATGAGTATGGCAATAGTATTGGGGCAATAATTGTTACTCCTCATGGTTCTCATATTCTTTTCACTGCAAGGCTGATGTTCACTTGCACAAATAATGCGGCTGAGTATGAAGCATGTATTATGGGCTTGGAAGAAGCCATTGATTTAAGAATCAAGATTCTTGATGTATACAAAGATTCAGCCCTAGTGATTAATCAGATTAAAGGAAAATGGGAGGCAGGTCAACCTAATTTGATTCCTTATCGAGATTATGCAAGAAGGTTGTTAACTTTCTTCAATAAGGTTGAGTTTCACCATGTACCCAGAGCAGCAAATCGAATGGCGGATGCTTTAGCCACTATATCCTCCATGATTGTGGTGAATCGGTGGAATGATGTGCCCAAAATCGATGTTATGCGGCTTGATAGACCAGCTTATATGTTTACTGTTGAAGAGGTTGTTAATGATAAACCGTGGTATTATGATATTAAATGCTTTCTTCAAAATCAAGAGTACCCGCTTGGGGCATCCAAGAAAGATAAGAAGACTTTGAGAAGATTGGCTAGTAGTTTCTTCTTGAATGATGATGTGTTGTATAAAAGAAATTATGACATGGTCTTGCTCAGATGCGTGGATAAACACGAAGCAGACATATATGAAAGAAATTCATGAAGGATCTTTTGGTACCCATGCCAATGGGCATGCAATGGCTAAGAAGATGTTGAGGGCAGGTTACTATTGGCTGACAATGGAATCTGACTGTTGCAAATTTGTGAAGAAGTGCCATAAGTGTCAGGTTTATGCTGACAAAATTCATGTGCCTCCAACTCCTCTCAATGTTATCTCCTCTCCATGGCCTTTCTCAGTGTGGGGCATTGATATGATTGGAATGATTGAGCCTAAAGCGTCGAATGGACACCATTTTATATTGGTGGCTATCGACTATTTTACCAAGTGGGTTGAAGCTGTTAATAAGAATATCAAGAAGATTGTTCAGAAGATGGTTGTTACATACAAGGATTGGCATGAGATGCTCTCTTTTGCTTTGCATGGGTATTGTACATCCATCTGCACTTCAACAGGGGCAACCCCTTTCTCTCTTGTTTACGGTATGGAAGCAGTGCTCCCGGTGGAAGTTGAAATCCCTTCTATGAGATTTTTGATGGAAGCTGAATTGTCTGAGGATGAATGGTGTCAGAGTAGATACGATCAGTTAAATTTGATTGAAGAGAAAAGAATGACGGCCTTGTGTCATGGCCAATTGTATCAACAGAGAATGAAGAAAGCTTTTGACAAGAAGGTTTGACCTCGTGTGTTCAGAGAAGGCGACCTCGTGCTCAAAAAGATCTCGACTTTTACCAAAGATTCTAGGGGTAAGTGGACTCCTAATTATGAAGGCCCATATGTTGTTAAGAGAGCCTTCTCTGGCGGTGCATTACTTCTTACAACTATGGATGGTGAAAAGTTCACTCGTCCTGTGAATGCCGATACAGTCAAGAAATACTTCGCCTAAAAAAAATATTAAAAGAACAGCTCGCTAAGTTGAAAACCTGAAAGGGCGGCTTAGGAAAAAATGAGCGTCTCGGTGGGCTGAAAACCCGAAAGGACGGTCCAGGCAAAAATTAGAGACAAAAACAAAAATAATCATCCCGGTAGATTGAAAACCCGAGAGGGTAATCTAGGCAAAAGTTAGGGATTATGGCAAGTAACTGCATCTGGCCAGTCTTGATCATTTGAAAGCAATATTGTCTATCAAGGATTCTGCTTCAATCATCCACATCTGAAGTTTTGAGCACAGTGGAATTCAAAGTTGTTAGGGAGAATAGTGGTCATTGTATTTCAATGTAACCCTTTCCATGTATTTACCATTTTTCAAACTTTGTAATGATCCATGGAGTTATGCCATTTGCGGACTGCCATTCTATCAATAAATTTGAGCCTTTGTCCCTTTATTTGCAATTCTTATTTTGTTTCTGTTTGCAAAATTTCATTTAGTTTTTATGATGACTTTTGAAACAAAATGTGAATAATTGATTTAAATTTTTGAAAATTATAAAAACATTTTCCTTTGATTATTGTATATAAAAAAAAAAAGAATGTCAACGGTTATTCCAAGAATGGTAGGATCAATGTTTTCCTCAGCAGGGTTCGTTCTCGCTCCTTTGGCAGAATTTATTGACAGATCCCCATTAGAGTTTGTTGATATTTCCTTAGCAGAGCTTGTTCCTAAGAATGTGATTAGTTGTTAACAAGGTGGTAGGTTTGTTATGATGTGTTGAATTCATAAGGTCCAATACTGTTTGGTTTTTCCCCAGCTAGGTCTTGATCCGAATCTTCTCCAGCTGATTATGTTACGGTCAGATAGTTGAGTAGTTTTGAGGTTCACCTCTCCTTGATGACAGTCCTCATGCAGAGATTCATTTTTGCTATCTCCAGCAAAAGTCATATGAAGAATCCTCACTCAGAGTTTTACCCTCTAGACGTGTTGTTGTTGCTTTGGATGTCCCCAAATAGAGAGCAATGTTATTTTTCTCTAAGAAGCATTGGCGTGATAGCCACTTGTCGGGTTTTATCATGTCTTGTGGATGTCTTTCTCTCCAGGTTGGTCTACCCAGAGATTTATCCTTGCTGATTCCCCAACGGAGACAATGCATTATTGTTTCGATTGTTTCCCAATCATAGATCAGTGATGTTAATTTCTCACTTCCCCCGGCAGGTCGAGGGTGTACTTCTCTCCAAATTATTTTATTTAGAGATTCCTCCTAGTGGGGATTGTGCATCACTATTGCGGCTATTCCCCAGTGAAGTCGCTGATGATATCTCTATTCAAGAGATATTGATATATTAGTCACCTGTTGGGTGTTCTCTCATTTATGATGAGTATTGATCTAAAATCCCCCACAGTTTGACCTTTTGATGTTTTCCTCAGCAAGTCCAGGATGCTTTGCTCAGATTTGGTTAATCCTCAAAGAGTTTTTCTCTTGTATTTCCAGCAGATATGCCTTGTATTCCCAATGGATTTTGCGTAGATGATTATATGTCTACAATCCCCAACGGATTCATTATTTTCTGCAGCAGATCTCCTCATCTTATTGAAGTCGAAGTTCCTGCGAACTCTTTATTATCCCCAGGAAGAATCAAAAGGTTTGGGTTGTATGATTCCCCAACAGCTTTCCTGCCATCCTCAAAGCAGAGTTTATGTTGTTATACTCTTTGTGGATCATCGATGCTAGAAGATTGATGTTTGGGTTTTTCCCCAAGGAGTATCTTCTTTTCTCCAGCAAGATTTGAGCCGTGTAGTAGGATTTATTTTCCTTCGATGGCTTTTGTTTGTCTCTTGCTGGACTTCTTCAGCTAAATCCCTAGCAGAGCTGCTAATGATGTCTCCATCTTATTGAGATTAGTTGAGTAGTCAGTGGTGTTGTGATGTTCATTCCGCCCTCTGTTTGTCCTTGTGTCTGTTTTGTCAGCATATTCATACTCATGAGCATTGCATGCGCATTCTTCGTTGTGCATAGCATATCGTTGGTGCATTGTGCATTTTGCATTTGTGTTGGTGTTTCTTTGCTCTCTGGTGTTGTTATCTCCGTAGAGCATGTGTGTCCTTTCTCCATTTAAAGTGTCGACCTGTAAGCAGAAAATGCCTATCTTTGCTAATTCCCCACTGAGTTTATGCCTCGTGGAAGATATTTTGTTTTAGCCTTCCTCCCAGTTCATTTGTCTGGATGGAATTAATCCCCAGTTGAGATATTTCCTCCTTGGGATGAGTCTTGTTTGACCATTTCTCTCTGGTTTATTCCCGGATTGAATTTTGGTCCCTTGCTTTGGCAATGGAAGCTTTTCACCTTAGTCGTCCTGCCCATTTAGTTGGTAGTAGGTGATATAGCTGGCTTATTACCTTTGTCTTCCTGCCCTTTAGTTGGTAGTAGGTAATATAGTCTGGTTCAATTACCTAGTTGTAGCTCTCACTTGGTTGATAGCCGGTAATCTTTCCCTTGTTAGAGTTTATCGCCTTCGTCGTCCTGCCCTTTTGTTGGTAGTAGGTGGTATTTCTCGGATCTTTTGAAATTGTTACCTTTGTTGTCCTACCCTTTGTTGGTAGTAGGTAATATTTCTCATACCCTTGGTGGATTACTTTGTTTTAACTGTCACTTGGTTGATAGTTGGTAATCCCTCTTTTTGGCTTATCACCTTCATCGTCCTACCCATTTAGTTGGTAGTAGGTGATATAGCTGGCTTATTACCTTTGTCGTCACTGCCCTTTAGTTGGTAGTAGGTAATATAGCTCGGTTTGGTTACCCTGTTATAGTTGTCACTTGGTTGATAGCTGGTAGTCCTTTCCCCTTTTTGAGATTATTACCTTTGTCGTCCTGCCCTTTGTTGGTAGTAGGTAATTCTTCTCGTACCCCTTTTGTGAGATCGTTACCTTTGTCATCCTACCCTTTGTTGGTAGTAGGCAATTCTTCTCATATCCTTTTGATTGACTGCCTTGTTGTAGCTATCACTTGGTTGGTAGTTGGCAATCTTTCCTTTTGATCATACTATTACCGGATGTCTGGTATTGGGCTATCTTTTCCCCAACGGAGATTTTTCTCTCCATGTTGGGAATATGTTATCCCTCTTTTATTTTTGGTGCTGGTAATTTTTCCCTCAGTGGGAATCTTACTTTTTATTCTTCCCCAGCAGATATTGTTTCTTCCCTTGTTAGGATGTATTTTCCCTCTTTTGTTTTCCCCTGGTGGAGTCTTATCTCTTTAATCCCCAGATTGTTGTTTATCTCCTGTGGCATTTTCTCCCCACAGAGGTCTTGTTTCTGCATATCATTCGCATAATCATATCATTTTGTGGTCTCTTAGGGCAAAAAAAAATTGGGTTTATTGTTATATTTAAGTCTCTTTTATCTCGTTGAGACAAAGATGTCAATCTTCTTATCTCCGGACATAAGAAACTTAAATAGGGGCAGCTGTAATACCCTAATTTTTACCCCTAAGATCCCACATGTTTTTTTGTATTTCATGCCACAAACAAGAGCACACATTGGTTCCCTCTTTTGTGGGATTGTGCCTTGCAGGGATCTTTGAGTATGTGTGTGTTTGTTAGTTGTTTTTTTTGCTTAATTTGTTTAAGTTTACTAACCATTAATTAAAATCCAAAAATATTTTATTTTCTTTCATTAAAATTTTCAAGCGAAGAACATCTTAAAAATACCAAGACAACAACCCCGCAGCTCGAATGAATTTCATCTGAACAAAGTCAAAGTTGATCTGCAATTAATTCAAAAATTATCTGATCAAGAGTTTCCAAGTTTTAATTGATTATTATTCAAGAGACTCCAAGGTTCATGTGTTTATTTCCATGCCTTCTTTGACGAGCAAAAGAATCAAGCCGAACCACAACAGTGCACTTAAAAAGGGCATTTTTTTCAAAATTTACACTGAGTAACCAGTTACCCTGGGGTGAGTAACCGGTTACCCTCGTGAAAATTTGAAAAATGGCAGCAAATTCAAATTCAGCAATTGGCGCCAATTTTCATCATATTGATCTCATGTGGAATATTCTAGACCATCCCATTTTAATTCCCTTCATTATCATAATTAATTCCTACCATGTACCTCCACTAATCACCACTCTTTTGATAATTTCCCCCCAAATTCAAATTCCAAGCCAAATTTTCATTTCCAAACCAAATTCCAATCCACCAATTTTTCCAAGCCTAAATTCTATAAATAGAGGCTTCATTTCATTCATTTGACAAGCTTTTGATAGCCAACAAACCTTTTGTAAATTCTCTCCCCAACCACAAATTTCATTAAAGTTCACTTTTCTTCTTTTGAAAGTTAACAAGAATTCACATTGAATCTTGTTCAACTTTAAGCTAAACCTTCATCCAAACTTATTTTCTTCATCAATTCTCATAGATCAAGGCTTTGGTTTTTGGATCTTGAAGCAATTCGAAGGAATTTTCAGATTTGAAGTGGTATTTCATCTTTCACCATTGTTTAAGCTTCATCTTCATCTTCCATAATGTAGATCTTCGGAGATCTTTGTTACTTGATCCTTTGGATCTTGTAATTGTGTTTAATTGCTGGTTTTTGCTTTTATTTTACTTTAAATTTCATGCAATTTCAGTTCCATGATCATAAGGTGTTTGTAAAAAGTTTTGAAAGGGGATCATGCTGAATTTTGCACAATTTTCTGCATTCTGGTGCAGAGTAACCGGTTAACATCTGGTGAGTAACCGGTTACTCTGAGTTAATTTTGAAAAAAACTGCGCTTGTTTTGAACTAAGTAACCGGTTATCATCTGGTGAGTAACCGGTTACTTCGAAATAGAATGCATATTTTGCCTTGTTTTTGGGGCTGTTTTGGTTTTTCTTCCTCCTTCTTCCCCTTTCTTTTTGTTTTAGCCTTGAAACACATTGTTGAGATTAATTTCTCTTCAATTTCAATGGACTTTGGATATGGTTAGAGTAATTAAACATTCATTAGTTCAAATTTATCTTTTAATGAATTGTTGAATTCATTTGAGGTGCCTTGAATTAGTGATATGTTTTCACAGTTGAATCTATCAATTAAAGGTGATTGAACTTGAAGATGAAAGGTTCTTGACTTTGTAATTCAATTTGGCATTTCTCTTCATCTATTTCTTTTTTTATTTTGATCGACGAAAGTCTTATGGATCTTAGAATTTCTTTGTTGAATTCTTGATCAAGACTAGATCGTTACCGATTTTCTTTTCGTGCGGTATTGCTTTCGGATGACGATTTACATATCGTTCTTCTACCATGCATTAGCACAAAGATCTATTGACCGGCCTCATTGTAGGGTAATTACTCCGTAAATTACTCGGTGATTACTTAACATAGCGCAACATTTGTCCCTCTTTATCCAATTCGGAATTTGAACTTTCGTGGTTCGGACCTTGATTGGTCACGTCAACCCAATGTTGATTATTTTTTGCATTAGGTCCATTACCTTTGAAACTTGGTGTTGTAGAGCCTTTGGTTCTACCAATCTTTTGTCAAGTTCATCAATCTTGGCCTAAGTACATTGTTTAATCACTATAGTTCAAAACGCGAAACAGAATAATTGGTGAAGGCTTATAGCACTAGAGCCTTGTGCTACTAATTACTAACTTCTAACTTTTTTTTATGTTTCCTTCTCGCTCCCTATCTCTCTTTATTTTTTATGCTTTATGTCATTATATCATATCATATCATTGTTTATGATTCCGCAATTTTTCTTTTGTCCACTTGGACCATATTATCTTGTGCTTTTGTTTTTCTTTTGTCCATTTGGACTCAAAAACATTAATAAAGAAATAAACCACTAAAATACTTGTGCTCTTAATTGTTGGACTATGGCAACTATCCCTTGCATCAGAGGACCTATACTCTTGATTATGGACTTATGGACTTAGACTTAGGTTTCTTTCCCTTGTGCTTTGGATCATTATGTAGCTTGGTATTCTAGCCTTTATTTGGCTTGCTTATTTGTTCAAGAGGACGGAATTCTATTCTTATTATGCTTTGAAGAGTGCCTCCATGTGGTTAGATCTTTCTTACCTTAGCTTTTATTTTATGCACTAGGATAGTCTCTTCTTCTCCACCCCTTCTTCAATTTTCAAAACTTCTCCCTTTTTCAAAACTTTCTTGTTTTCAAACTTAAAACTGCTTTCATAATAAAACCTTGCCTTCGGTCAAGTGATTTTTTTAAACTTCGCTTTTCTCTAATAAATGTCAATCAACGTTAATCATATTTTGACCATTTCAAAAAGACATAAAAAATACAAAAACTCATCAAACTCTTTTTGTGCTTTGTGCACCTTTTCCTTTGAAACTTTTTCATAAGTCTAGACATGATTCATTTTTTTAAGCGGAATTATTCGCTTGGAAATAACGACTTGTGTTTACACTTAAAATCAACCAAAACAAACAAATTTTTGTTCTTTGTACCATGAACTACGAGGTTTTGATCCTACATTGCACATCGTGGGTACGTAGGCATGAGGCGATAAGTCTCTCTAAACACAAAAATCTTAAAAAATATTTCTCTTCTCATCCCTCCCAATCTCTTTTCAAACAAACCATTTTCAAACCAAAAAGCATGAATACATCAAAGGGTTCCTATAGAGTACTATAGATGTATTGGGTGCGTAAAACCTTCCCTTTACATAACCGACCCCCCTTACCCATTTCTCTTTGTCTTTTTTTAGACTTCTTAGGATTTATTCGCTCTTTTTTCCTTTTCCTTTGTGGAATAAATAAAAGCGCGGTGACGACTCTGTTTTCCTTGAGTTAAGTTAATCAATAGCTTACACTCACAAATTTCCCCGCTACACATAGCTATTGAGTTAACTAAGCTCACAAATCTTAATTCACCACCGATCTTTAAGTTATCCAAGGGAAGGGAAAAAGAGCGAATAACCCAAAATATGCAATGCAACGCAAAGTAAAAGAGAATCCAAGGTTCGGGGGTTGGTTATACCTAGGGAAGGTGCTAGCATCCTAAGTATCTGTAGTACTCTACAAGAACCTCTTGTTTTATTGTGTTGTTTTGTTATTTTGTCTGCTAAAGGGTGAAAAGGTAAAAGGGAGACCTAAGGTATTATTTCTAAGTATGCTTGCAAAGACATCGTATCTCGTGCCTACGTATCCTGACGGGAATGGAATCAGAGCATTTGTAGTTCCCCTAAATAAGGGTGAGGAACTCTTGACTGTGGTCAAGGTTCCAAAGGCAAGGTAAGCATCTGTAGCAAGATACCTATATAGAGTGCAGCGACTCTAAACCTAAGGCTAGGTTAAACGGGAAAGGAAATGTCCATGGCAGGACACATACAAAGAGTGCAGTGACTCTAATCCTAGGGCTAGGATAAAACGGGAAGGACATAAAGTTAGGCTAAGTATGACATGGAAGTCAACAAAAGGGATCCTCCCTTGGAATCAGAAGTAATAAGATGAATCAACAAGAGAAAGTGGGACTAAAGCATGGAAATAATCAATCACATATCAGTCAAAGGGAAGTAGTATGACAAAAGATGCATGATGAACACAAAATAAGTGACATAGTTAAGGCAATAATTTACATCAAGCTCAAACATAAAGATTTTGAGTTACGAATTCACAAAATTAACGGTCGAATCAAAAGGAGACTAACAAAATAACCTGGATATGTTAAAAAGAAAAAGTCTTTTTCTTTTTGAATTTTTGTTATTTTAACAAATAAGCTAAATAGGAAAATAAGTTCCTAAGCTAAAATTAATTAAAGCTAAAATTTAAAAAACTAATTAATATTAATATTAACAAAAATTAATTTAGGCATTTAAAATAGCTAACAAAATATATAACAATACTTTTAACAAAATAATTAACCATACATTTGACAAGGATATTTAACAAAATAATATAACAAGGATATTAAAAAACTACTACTAATAACTAACAAGAATTTTCAAGTATTAAGAAAACATTAGTCTACTATCTACCCATTACAAATAGGTTCCATGCATTGCCTAAATTGCCCTTCCCTCAAAAATAAAATACACAACGAAAAGGTTATTTCGGTAACTAGCAATTTAATCCCAATTCAAAACCATTAACATGTCAAATGTCAATCAACCATTAGCTAATTCAAATAAAAGTATTTTCTCATTCCCACTAAAACCATTCTCTCTCTCCTTTCCTCTCTTTTCCACTTTTCTCTCTCTTGCTCTTTCATTTCCTACTTTTATTTCTCTTTCTCCCGTATTCTCTCTTCCCTCTCTCCGTTTCCCACAAACCCTAAATCCAACACCCGCCGCCGCCCCGTTTCTCCGCCATATATACCACCACCCCGCCGTTTTCTCTCTTTCTCTTTCATTTAACTCCCTCATTCTTGTCTCTCTTTCTCTTTTCACATTGGATTTTGATGTTTTCTCATTATTTTACATTGGATTTTATTTGTTTAAAATCTGTTTATTTTGTGATGAACTTTATAGTAATGGAATTTGTGATGATTTTGTGTAGTTGCGTATGAGATGGTGGAATGGTTTATTGGGTGATTTTTTCGTGTGTTCTCTTGATGCAATGGTCCCCTTTTTATATATGCCAATGATGATTGTTAGGGTTTTATTTTTGGAAACTATTGATGTTGTTTTGGAATTGTTTTGGGAGGTAATAATGTCTGATATTTGCTTGATCTGGAAATCTTGAAAACGTTGATTGCTGCCTTGAAGTCACGATCCCTATGTGGAATATTTGATTCTTTCCTGATGCCCTATTTTTGGAAATAAAAAAAATCCTTTTGAATAGTATCCTTTCTGGTTTAAGAGTGAAATCTGTAATCACTGTGATGCTATTGATAATTGTCGTCCTTTTTTCCAAAAATGATGAAACACTCTGATTTAGGGAATATCTGAGGCCTATTTCACTTTGAACCTTTCCTTCGTTTGACATTGCTGCAGTGAGGTTCAGATCCTTGCAGTTTGTGAGGGTCATAGTGCTGCAGATCCTTGCAGTTTGTGAGGTTCACAATGCTGCAGTGAACAAACTCTCAAGGGCTGAAATGGACTGGTATGGAATTCTTCTGACAGAACATATCACAGTGCTACATCTACGCATTAGAAATAGAAAATTTGATACAATACTCTCAGTTATAGAACATATCACATCCTATTTTTTTGTATTTTATTTTACGATGACACTACTTAGGCAGACTTTGCATTAATACAGTTCGTATGGTACTCTCTTTTCTATAACATCATGCTTTCAATATCAGGTGTGGAACTCCCTTCACTTAGACTTCTATCTTTATTTTGGAAGGAAAATATGCCATTTGTTATGTTTGTCTTTCTTATTGTTATCTTTCTATTAGTAGGTGGCAGGATTACAATGACACAGGTTCTGATTCTGATTTCGATGACTTTGGCCCTATGAATTTCACCAGAACTGACATCGGTTTCTCCATACGGTTTCCTTAAGCTTGATGAATTTCAGGTACACCATATTCTTGGAATCATTGTTTCCATTTTTGTTGTTTTAACATTCAAGAGTTATAGTTTTAGATTAGATTGATCAGTTGTCATTAATGTTATATATATTTTTTAGATTGTATATGTGATTGTTGAGGATTCTCCAGCTTATAGCCAGCAAGGGTTGCTCTAAGTTCAGGATCCGAGGAAATAGCTGCTATAAATACAATCATGAGCATGATGGGAATCAATGTGGGTACTTAACGTCCCGAGCCTCGTGGTGAGAGGTTTGCAATCTCACTCACACTAAGTTCACAGTTCTGCTTTGTTTTTTCAATCACTTGATTTTTCTAAATTTTGATGTCAGGTACAAATTTTATTAAGTGCAGGTTTGTTTTGGCTTGAAGTTGTTTTTGCTGGACATTTCACAGGTTTTGTGGATAGCAGCAATTAGCAGCGTTGCATTTTGAGGGCTGGTGGGTGATGTTGGGGCATGTTTTGGAGTTGCTTGAAGTGGCTGCAAGTATGTGGTAAGAGGTTGCATCAAGTTTGTTGTGGACAAGTTTGGTTTGGCAAGCTGTTGACATCATGAGAGTCTTGAGCTAATACTGCCAATGCTGCTCTTGAAGGTATCATTTTCATGTTTTTCTTTTTTTTTAATTCCAGTCTAAAAAAAAACCTTCCCATTGCTGCTATCATACATTTGATATTTTGCTATTAGTTGAACCAAAGTTTCATGTATTTTCCTCATTGTTGTTCTTGGTGACAACGCATTGTAATGTTCTGCACTTTTGGATGTTGTCATTACTGCCATACCCTGTTTTGTGAATTGTTTGGAATTCCTTGAATTGTGCACTGATTAAAATTTTTTGTGTTTTCCATGTGCTGTTGTAACTTACTGATTTCAATTATTTCTTTCATGTGTACACCATGCTTGGTGTGAGGGAGACAAGAAGACTCACAAGTGGTATGGTATTGGTGGCTTGAAGAAGACTTGATGAGGGAGCTTAACCTGAACACAAATGAATCACGAACAACTGCTAGACTTGAGGCCTACTTGTATGCTGCCATTGAAGGTTCGTATTGCTGTTCATTTTTTATGTTTTTGTGCTGGGAATTGTTTAGGTTTGATTGAGAATTTCTGTGATATGGTTTGAAATGACTTGTCTTTAGTGAATGGTGAATTTGAACAATAACTTGAAATTGAAACTTGATTGTAATTGATTGAAACTTGATCTTGAAGTTTTGAAAGGAAATGAAACATGATTCTTGAATTGCATGATTTGAAAATGTTTGAAACTTGGTTTTGATTTATGCTTGAAGGGATTTGAATTGAATGTGTTTTGGATTATGAATTTGGTTTGTATGGTTTGGATAGGACTTGGATGGGTTTTATGTTTGAAATGATTGAATTTGGTGTTTGAAATGTTTTGGCTTTTATGAGTTGTAGGCTTGAATGGTGAATTTGATTTAAATTTGGTTTGAAACAAATGTGTGAGGCTTGGTTGAACTATTGCAATTTGAAATGAATAGAGATTGATTAGAGAGGAAATGAAAATTTGATGATTTGTTTGTGTTTGAAAATGCAGGTTACAGTGGCTGTGTGTAAGAGCTTTGAGAGAGCTCATGCGTGAAGAGCTGCCACTTTATTTCCGTAGGTAGAAAACAAAGAGATGGATTTAGATAGTCTTTGTATCGTTTGAGTAATTTTGAAGCTTTAATGAGAATGATAGGCCTGACAATGAGAGTGGAGACGTTCTTGGAGCAACATGAGTAAATTGGAGCAGTAACAAGAAGTTTGGACATGAAGGCTTGAGATTTTGGAAGGAAAAAAGGCTTGAGAAGTTTGCACTTTGTATTACATTATCCATATTTATGATAGCATTGTATTACTATCTCTTTCATCTCTATAAAAAAAATATAGGATCATGGTTTTTCACCATGTATTGACTATAATGATGTATAAATATATTTACAAGCTGAATAGCAACAATGGAATTTACAGGAAGTATACCAAATGGTATATATCATGGAAGAAAATATGATTCTTTACAAATGAGAGTTTTTTTTATGGGTTTTCATTTCTTTTTTCATCTCACGAGTCATTTCTTTTTCATTTTGCATAATTACATATGTATATAAATAAATTTATATTGTATCAAATAAATTTTATATTTCACGGGTCACTATCACCACAATACATATTTTATTTTAATCAATAATTACCTTAATTTGAAAGGTAAAAATCCTTATTTTCAAATATTAAATATTTTTTTTATCTCACGAATTCCTTTTTTTCTTTTTATATTTTAATACAATTGAATTTATACAATGATTGTTTGTTTTAAAATTAATATCTAATTTCATATTTAGATATGTATATAAATACATTTTATAATTTATATCATACCAAATTTATATATACATGTTCGACTAGCGAACTTTGTGTCTGTTTTGGTCTGTTTGTGGTTTCGCCTGGACATTCGCCTAGCGAAGGTGGTAGCGAATGCTCGCTAGAAGGTTCGCCTAGCGAACATGACAGTTTGTGCAGTTTTGTTTCCTTCATAGCTTTTGATCCGTAGCTCGGATCGAGGCGCGGTCAGATGCGATGGGAAGCTAATGAAATTTTCTTTCTTATAAAAATGGTTTTGAGATTAGTGGCCGATTTAATTGTGTCAGGAATTTTGAAATGTGTCGTTTTGTCGACTTTTATCGTCGTAATTGTGTGCGATTGATGTGTAATCATGCGATATGTTTTTGGATATATAACGTATGACTTGTGTGCTGTTATATGATGTAAATGCATGTGATGAAATGTTGTGATGATGGTTTGTGGCCTAAGGGCAAGTAAATGCATTGTGTTGTGTTTGATTGTATATGCATGATTATGGATGTTGGAATGGTTCACATGGTTGTATATATGTATGCATTTGATTGTCATGAGTCATTGTATGCCAAGCATCATGATATGCATTCTTGTGATGTCGTGTGCCCTAGTGGGTGTGAGCGACGAAACGATTCCAGAGGGAATCTGCTATAACGGTCGTGAGCCTTATACAAAGAGGACCAAAAGCGACGTTATAGACGATCGTGAGCCTTATACAAAGAGGACCTAAAGCGATCAGATCGTGAGCCTTATACAAAGAGGACCTAAAGCGATCCATAAACGTCGTGAGCCTTATAGCAAGAGGACCTAAAGCGACGAGGAACATCGTTTGCCCGACGGGGAGTTACACTAAGTAACAAGCGATGATTCTAATCATTCCTGAGTGAATTAATGATGAGATGATGGATGGAACGGTACCGCATTGCATTGCATAGAGTCGTTGTGTCGGTCTCTGTACATTTGCATAAATCATGAATGGATTGATTATGTGTGGGATTGTGAATGGAATTGAATGGTGTTGATATATATATATATATATATATATATATATATATATATATATATATATGTTGGTGATAAATGAATTGAGCATGATTGATATGCCGTTGTGATGGATGTATGCTATATGAATTGTGGTGTTTTGTATTTGAATTATGGTGTAAGTTGTGGTGAGAATGTTTTACATGTGTATTTTGTGTTATTACATAATTGTATGCAACTATATTATAATTGTGTTTCTCGCCCTTCTGCTGTTTTGAATGCTCTATGAGGCATTGCAGATTAGATGCTGAAGGTCTTTTTGCGAAGATTATGTCTTCATTCTTTTGTCGGTCAGCTCTGATATGTAGCATCGGGTAGTCGGGGAGATCGTTATGTGATTTATGTGTATATGTATATATATCTTTTTGGATTGTACATGTATGACTCTGTGTATGACAGACAAACTTCTATGTTTATATATATGAGATTTCAGTTGCAAATTTTCCGCTTTTATTCTGTATCTGAATAGTGGGTGATAGGAACTGAGTTCCTCTGCTTATGTTGCTACCTGATTGTTGCATATCTATTTGAGCAAGTTATTTTATTTCATCATTTTGATGTGACGCTTCGTCTATGCCATGAATGTTTTAATTATACTCTGATTATTTGTTATCGCTTTAATTGCTCGGGTTATAGATTAGGGGTGTTACAGTCCGCCTTCGGTCGGCAAACTTTTCTTACGTTGATGTTAGTCCGCCTTCGGCCGGTATTCTTCTTAAAGTTCACCTTCGGTTGATACCCTTAGATATGAGTTCTCCTTCGGCCGACATTCTTTCTAAGTCTTTCTTTGGATGTGAGTCCGCCTTCGGCCGGCATGCCTTTCTTTTATTGATGTGAGTCCGCCTTCGACCGACATTATTTTTAAGTTCTCTCTCGAGTGGCATCTCTATCTTAAGTCCAACTTCAGCTGGCAATCAATCTATCATTTATCTCCCCACAGTTTGCGAATTTCTGGGTTCCTTTTGTATTCAATCACCTTCTACCTTGAACGTTTGAAATCCGTTGCTATCATTCCTTCAAGTCCAAGTTGATTGAATAGGGGAAGCTGTAACACCCCAAAATTTGCCTCATATTTTATTAACCTTTTTGGCTTATGTTTCTTTTCATTTTCATCATTATTTGTGCATAGCATTGTTTCTAAACATGGGATCAAGGTATATTTATTGACTCTCAAGAAGAAGGTATGATTCTCAAGGCTAAGGCAAGAGATTGTCCTCAGTCTTATGATACTTTCAAGCTACAAAGGTTTTCATACACCTCAAGTTATCTCAACAAGATCATAAGATCATCTGGTGATTAGGGTTTCAAGGCTATGTAGTTGATCAAGCTCCTATTAGCTCTGAGGCCAGGGTTTTGATCTGAGGCCTCTTAAGATTGATTCTTGGAGCAAATCTTGTTTCCTTGGGTCATTATACTTCACAAATCATCACATGAGCCTCAGCCAGTGGAAATAAGATTAAGGTTTCATATGGTCAAGAAAGTCAACTATGGCCTCACAAAGTCAAACTCTTAGATTTTGAGGTCAATCATAGGCATTTAATGGCATCCTAAGTGTTATTATGTGTTTGGATCAAGGAGAATCATAAAATCAAGAGATATTTCCAAATTAGGGTCTCTTAGAATTTTTTTAAGTGTCAAATTCCTCACTTTGTGCATGGGTTCCAAGGCCAAATTTCTTCATGATCCAAACTTCATTTCAAAATCTTGTCAACATGAAAGTTGTAGATCTTGTTCCAAGCTTTCTTTTGATGTAAAGAAAACCTCCATTGGATTTATACATATCAAGTTATGGTGTTTCAAAGTTAGGGTTCCAAAGATGACAAATTTGTTAACTTAGTGAATTTTTTCTAAGTGTTTTTTATTCACTTCATGCAATCAACTTCCAAGGCAACTTTCACATAGTTCCAAGCTCTTTCTCAAGATACACTCAACATGAGATTTTTTTCCTTATCATTCAAGCTTTCCAATGAGCTCAAGAACTCATAATTTGAATTTCTAAAACTCAAGTTATGGTACTCCTAAGTCATGGTCTCAAAATGACATTTTTAGTAAGTATTATGAACTAGTTTTGAACACTTCGTTCAAGGCCATGTTTCATGACTTTTTAGGCTTCAATTCAAGTTGCTCCTAACATGAAAGTTGTTCCTTATGACCTTACCTTCATCTTGAACCCAAGCTTCACTTCATTTGATGGTAAATTCTTCAAGTTATGGCATTATGAAAGAACATGCATGGCTATGTGACATGAATATGGTTCCTTGATTTCTAAGTCATAACTTCTGAATTTTCTTGCCTCTCATTTCTTGTACTACACCATCATCACCATATTGCATCATCATTCATTTACCTAAAGTGAGCAAACCATGTACTACACACATGCACCAAATTCAAATTTTCATGCCAAAGTTGGAAATCAAAAACTCACTTCACAAACCAATTTCTAATGGTACCAACCCTTTCTTATTCTCGCCCCACCCTCAATTATGCTTATGAACTACCTAAAATAACACAAAGATCATGCTAAACCCGTTTGCATCATTTCTCACTCATTTTGGTCAAAACTTCAAACAATCCAATTCTTTCCATTTAGGCTTCAAAAAACTCCCTAATCCATCTTATATAAACTAAACACAAACCCTAAAGAGAGTAGAGACTTCACTTGCTGCAGAGAGAGCTCAAATCATCTCAAGATCATTCAAGCTCTCATTTGAAGTTTAAGCACGGTTTGAAGGACCAACGGAGTTTCTTCGTTAGGTAATCTTCATCACCTTGAATCTCTCATTATAGGAACGTATTTAAGTTTATACTGATGCATCTAAAGTCCTCCAGTGATGGAGGCAATGTTTGTATAATAGTTGTCTCAGTTTATGGATATTTTAGTTTGATGTTTGAAATTTCTTGGCCAATTTTACCAATGTTAGAGACACCTTTTTGAATAACTAAGCACAGATTCTTGTTCTTCATAAATTTTCCTTCAAGACTATGTGTGTTTAGTTGATTTTTATTGTGTTTGGTCTGCAACTCTGGTGGGTCCTCTTGGAGAAGATGACCGGAGCCCTAGCTCCGGCGTCTGTGTGGCAAGCGTGATGTGGCTCAGCTGACTAGTTGACCTGCTGATTTGGCGCATGCGTGGCTGTTGACGAGGATAAGTGGAACGTTGCGTTTCACTTATAGTCTTTTGTCTTTTTTCTATTCAGACTTGGTACGTGGGTTGGGCCCTAGTATTATTGCTATTTGCACACCCTTGCTAAGCCCACCTGCGCGCTTATAACATAACCCTAGTTCTTTCCTGTTTTGCTAGTGCACCCCTCTTGCATCCTTTTTCTTTTTATTTTCTTTTTCTTTCTTTTTATGTTTTAATTTTATTTTATTATATCTAAACATGATAAAATTTTACAAAAATATTTTCTAAACACTTTGATGTCTTATTTAATTTTTCATAATTTTTATTTTCATTTTTCTTTCATTTTATTATTTTTAATTGAATTTTCAATTCAATGTGTTTCTATTTGTGTGACTTTTTAATTAGGGTTTTCTTGGTGCCTATTTGAATCCAATTTTGTGCCACACTTTTTACCCTATTTAGGCACACTCATAAGGACACTTTGTATGCCATTGTGGTGCTTTGATAATAATTTTATGATCAGGATCCATGTGTTTATTTTAAGCCCTCAATGCGTGCTTGATACTTGATTCAAAGTGATATTGTTTTGACTTGTGTAAGCATGATGCTTGACCTAGTTTGTAATCTTCTTGATTGCTTGTGTTTGAGTGATGCTTAAGATGCTATAAGGGGATTGCTCACTTCCTCGACATGTTGTGATGCTTCATTGTGTGATCAATTTCCTCCTTTACTTTACGTGTTTTGCTCATTGCCTTTTGAGGTTGATTTTAATTGAGAAATACAAGATTGTTTGTGCACCTTTGGGCATGATGCTTATGGATCTTCTTTGACATCTTGCTACTTATGTCGATTGCTTACTCTTATACACACTACTTCCCATCTTGGTCACACACCTTCACAACCCTTGTTTGTCTTTTGAAGCATGACTTGCATGTACTTAATTGTTGACAGATGTTTGGATGTTGTTGAGATGCATGCCTTGGGTTCTTTTGCTCCTTCTTTGATCATTAACTTGAGTTGGATGTGATATGATGTAGCTACTACCCTACCTTGTTTCTTACCTTGTTTGACTTCATTTAACTTTGTTTGTTAATTGATAAAACTTCTTGGATAATCTGAAGTCATTTGTGTGTGCATTGGTGAATTGCTTTGCCTAATTGCTTTGACTTCTAATATTTGAATATGATCTCTTTGATATGAGGTTTTTGTACATTCTTGTTACCTTAACTTGAAGTTGATACTTGTCTTGTGTGAACTTAATGCTTGCATTCTTTGATGCTTATGCCTAATTGATTGTACCTCATTGTTTGGTTACTTGATGTTGCATCCCTCTCTTCATCTTTGATTCTTCTTTCTTCTCCTTTCTTTGAGTCTTTGAGTATTGTTTGCATGGGTTGTGTTTACATTTTGTGATTGAATTGTATAATGTTTACTTGTATTTATTCACATGCTTCCTCAGGGCTCCTAGTTTGAAATTAATTTTTGATTAGGTTCAAATTAGGATAGACATTAGGCTCTCAATCCTTTGCATGCCAACATTAGGGTAGTCCCTTTTTGAACCTCAACCTTAGGTCCATCATTTGTATGATAACATTAGGTAGACTTCCCTTTTCATCCTCAACTATAGGCCCATATTGTATGACAACATCTAGGTGAGCTTCCCCTAGAGTTTCTTTTTCCCTTAGAGTCTTCTTTCTCTTCTCAAAACAAAATCAAAATAGTTAATAAATATGATGTGCATTGTGCGCCTCGAGCCTTAAGCACATGGGAAAAGATGAGCGGATGCATTTCTAACCTCATCTTAGGGTACTTTGTGCACGAGACGTTTGGATCGTTAGCGCGAAGTACTCGATCCTATGTCATAGACTTTAGTGCGATGCGCATTTCAAACAAAGTTAACCCACTTCTATTAAAACTCAGAAGCCAAATGAAAATTATTTTATCCTTCGGGATTGGCAGTTAAATCATTTCAGAAAAGAGTACGTTATTTCTGTTCTACCGCAAACAGGCATCGACCCTAATTGCTGGAATTCAAATTTAACGTCACTCATAAAAAATACTTAACCAATATATGGTTGTACCCATGAACTACAGATGCTCTGATTTCCTCTTTCTCATCCGAATGAGATACATAGGCACAAGACGGCGAAGTCTTGGCGAGCAACCTTCCTCCCATCTACCCGTAGTCCTCCAAACTACGTTAACTCTGACTTTCCCATTGCACGAGGGAATACGTAGGCCTAGGAAGACGAAGTCCTATCGAGTCTCCTTTTTTTTCCTTCTCGTTTCTGTTTAGCAGTAGGTTTTAGATAACACACCCTTTGATTAGACAACAAGCGTGGATCCCGTTGAGTACAACGGACGCAAGGGGGTGCTAATACCTTCCTCTCGCGTAATCGACTTCTGAACCCAGGACTTGGTTGCGATGACCATCTCTTTTCCCTTTTGAGGTTTCTTCGATCGTTTCCTTTCCCCTGTTGGGATAAATTACGTTCGGTGGCGACTCTGTTTTCTCCACCAGTTGTTTTTCGCGTTGCGACACATTCTAAGACAAATTTGAAAATGTGGAACGCTCTTCGAGTTCTCTATGAGGCAAATGAATATGTCAATCAATCTAAGATCAACACATTAATGAAATAATACAAACTCTTCCAAATGTAGCCTAGTGAAAGTGTAGCCTCTATGCAAATGAGATCTTTGCATATAATCAATAAACTTGAGAATTTAGGAAAAACCTCATCTAATCAAGATTTTTATAATAAGATTTTAAGATCTATGTGCAGGGAATGGAAGCCAAAATTTACTGCCATCAAAGAATCTCATGACCTAAAGACTTTAGACATCTCAACTCTCTTTCGTAAGCTCTCTAAACACAAACAAAAATTGAAGAGAGTAAAAGTGAGTGAAAGCAATGCAAAGCGCAAGGTTAAGAATAAATAATAAAAAAAGAACATCTCCTTGAAGTCCTCAACTTCCAAGCTCAAAGTAGAGGAAGATGAAGAGGACTCGAGTGACTCTTCGAAAGACAAAGAGATGAGATTGTTTGTTAGACACTACAATAAGTATATAAAGATAATGGTATAAAAAAACTCACACAAAACAAATTAATTAAATTTAGAAAATTAAATCACTCAAAGAAATGGGACGAGAAATTAAAGAAGAAAAATAATTCATGTGCTTCAAATGCGAAAAAATTGATCACTGCAAAAGCGATTGTCTGAGCTTGGCAAGGTGCATAGGAAACCAACAATACCATAATTCCAAAATGCAAGGCAATGGAAGAAGAGTGTACATTTCTTGGGAAGAAGACGAAGATTCATATTAATCCTCTTTGAGTTCAGATGAAGAAGTAGTTAATCTGAAGGCTCTAAGATTTGACTAAATTTTGGTAACACATGATGTTGAACAAGATGTTCTAATATGAAGAAATTTGTAAAGAACAACATGTCGGACAAGATGTCCTATCTTGAAGACTCGACATTTTGGTATGATACAACAGGTTTGTTGCAGATCTGTTCCAAGATATAAGTCGAAATCAGAACATGGATCAAGGAATGATTGGACAGAGATTTCGAAGCCCATGGACACCTGAAGATTATAAAAGGAAGACCAAGACCTAGGGAAAATCACAAGTTCTTGTTAAGACTTTTGTAAAGCAAAAATAAGGGTTTAGGGTTTTGAGAGTCGGCTCGAAGATTGTTGAGCATTCACCTTAATTAAGAATTAGGGATTTGAGCCCTCTCAGAGCACTCAGGAAAAGGATCAATCAAGAATTGACATGATCTTCAACTTGTCAAGCCTCTCAAACATCCATTAAGGATTAAGAGTCTTCCACATCAAGAATCAAGCATATGAATGCAACACTTCAAGTTGAGCAAGCCTCAAGATCACTAGTGTCACCAAATTAGGGTTTTGGTCGACCAAGGCCTCCAGAGGGAAATTTTCATCTGGGCATGAGCCAATACTTCAAAACATGATTCAAGAAGCTAAAAGGGACCTCATGGATCCAATCATGAGTTCAAAATAACGTCAGGGGATGCATTCATCAAAAATCAGGAATTAGGGTTTCTTGACCTAATTCACCCCTAAGTTGACTTTTGGAGCAAGGCATGAGCCAAGACCTCAAGAAATGTTTTGAAGACCTAAAATATCTTATATTGATCCTCTCACAAGTTTAAATTGACACCAAGAACTTGATTCATGAGAAATATAAAGATTCAAATTCATCTGGACCATAAACTAGAGTTTTTGAGAAAAAGTCAACCATACCTTTGACTTTTGACCAAGACATGATCTCAAACTTTGGAAAATGATTCAAGACACTATAAAACGCCTATAGAGTCCATACATTAGGTTTGAGTTAGCCCAAGGACTTGATTTTATAAAGGATCACAAAGTTTGAAATTCATCTGATAAAAAGTCAATTGTGCCCAAAACCAAGTTTGACTTTTGAGATTTTTTTGACAAATATGGATTCTTCAAGTAAAAATGATGTTAATTTATGGTTTAGATCTTCATCCATCAAGAAAAATCAAGAAAATGAGGTTACTTGGAAAAGGGGTAATTTTAAGAAACTTAAAATTTCACTAAGTTATGGAAAAAAGTGATTTTTACCCAACTTTGCAAGACCCTAACTTGTGATCCAAGTAGCCAATTTCTTTCATCCAAAGCTTAAATGAAAGCTCTCATTACATAATACAAAAGTGTCCTCCGGATCCAGAGTCAAAAGATGCATGGATTTTGAGTTATAAAGCCATAAAGTTAGGGTTTCATGGGATTTCCACTTTGACACTTAGTGAAATTTTGAGACAGAATCTGTTTCCATTTTTGCCAACTTTGAGGTCATTTTTCTCCATTATCCATAATGATCCAAGACCAAAGGTAAATATCAAAGTTGAAGTATGATGTGCAAGCTTTCTAAAGAGTACAAGAACATCATCAAACTCCACTTGACCAAAGAGATATGGAGTGATCAACATGCCATGCTGCAACTGTTTTTCAAGATAGTTTTTGTCATTTCTTGCACCACACAAGTTTGAGTCAAATTGCAATGATCATAATCATACCAATTCAACATGGACCAGAGTGACTCATCACAAACCTGCAAGATAGTGCCAAAGAGCCAAGAAAAAATCTCATGAGAATGATGAAGTTTTGTCATGGAAGCCTTGAAATTCAAAGGGGCATTTATGTGCAATAGTGCACATTCAACAAAAGGACACTCCTCAGTCAAGATGCTCACATAAACAACAATAAAAATGACTGAGGAATGTGGAATTGGTCAAAAGTTAGTTATGCCACTTGAGAGAGCTATTGTACCTTGCATAAGAAGTAATGATACCAATCCAAAACCATTGAACCAAGTTCTTATCTTCCAATCTGAAGCTGTTCATCCAAGACAAAGCCATCAACCTATAAATAGAGGTCACATTGCTTCATTCAGATCACACCAAAACAACCACAATGCTTGTTTTCTCACAAATCCTTCTTCTTGTAAAATTCAAAGTTCTCAAAGAGTGAAAACTTGGAATTCTCAAACCAGTCCAATTCCACTCAAACCAAACATCCAAACCATTCACATAATCATCATAGAAGTGATCCATAACCTCAAAACACTTCTGTAACATTAGAATCACCAAGACACTATCCTTTTGCTCAAATTTTCGTTAAGGCTGCAGATGGAGTTGAGCCAAGTGATCTAGAAGGTTTCAATCCATTCTAATCATTAGAACACCATCCTTGGGGGTCAAGGAAGTTGTCCAGATCATCATCTTGCATCTGTAACACCTACATTGTAGAATTTGATTCTCACTTGCAAGGTAAGCTTCCTCAAATCTGAACTCTATGATCCATGCATCATAAATGTGTTTTCAAGTTACCAACATGTTTCTGCACTTATGTAGAGTGTTTCCCCTTAATTAATTGCTTTGTATCTATCGTGTATGGAATTTCATAGTGTTTTTACAAAAATTAGGGCTCATATGTTCTTCATATGAGCCCTCATTCTACACTTAAATGAAATGCAATTAATTGGTATCTTTGAAATCCTTGTTCAAAAACACACAACTTTCATGTTTGAATCGTGCAAAATCATTACGTATTAAGAGAGATATGAGAGATTTTTCAAATCGTCCATGGCGGGTACGAGGGAGGAAGAAGAAGATGGCCTTCGCGCAATTTTTTGAAATTTTGAATTTTTTAATATTTTTAATATTTTCAATTATTTTCAAAAATTCATATCTCTCTCATTTTTAATCTTTTTTGAATGATTTTTAAAATTAAATCATTTATACATTTTAATATTTTATTCCACAAAAAAATATTTTATATTTGATATATTTTTGAATTTTTTAAAGAATTTCTTTTTTAATTGTTTTAAACATTTTAAAATGATTTCTTTTTCTTGATTTTTCAAAACTAATTGAATTTCAAATCATCTTGTGAATTAAAACATCTATTTTGAAACATTTTTCAAAGTTCACAACATGTTTGTTGGATTTATTTGATATTTTTTAATCATTTTTTAATTGATTTTTCCTTTAAAAAATGTAGAAAATTAAGAATTAGGGTTTCCTTAAAAATTCAATCTTTCAAACTTCACACTAAACACTTTTGGGCCTCTATTAGAGTGTAAGACCCAACCCATTTTGTAAATAAATAAATTTTGGGCCTCTGTCATAGTATAAGTCTCAATGCGATTTTCAAAATAACGGTACGTTCACTGTTTTCATTTGGGCCTCTCCTTGAGTATAAGCCCCATTTTTATTTATTTCAACATAAATCTTGGGCCTCTAACAGAGTGTAAGACCCAAACTCTTTGTACATTAATAAATTTTGGGCCTCTGCTGTAGTATAAGTCTCACAATGTCTTTCGGTATCGTAGTGCGATAACTGTTTTCAAGTAAGTCATCTTGGCCTCTCCTTGAGTATAAGCCCTAATCCATTGCACATAAACCTTGTCTTAAACAATAAACAACCTCTATGGGCCTCTCCTTGAGTGGTAAGCCCCATACCTCTGTTTTCAAAATCATCTGTATGTTTTAAACTGGTACTAAGAATAGTATTATTCCCGGTGAAACTGCTCTTAGACCTCTTGGGCCTTTCTTTGAGTTATAAGCCTAAACATTCTTTTCTTTTAAAAAACTTTCTTTTAATTCAAATTAAAACTCAAATTTTTCTCAAAACTTTCTTCAATTTCTCAAAACCCTAATCATACAGTCATCATCAATACAATCAATCACGATACACTTGGGCCTCTTTTCAGAGTGTAAGACCCAACATCTTTTAAAATCAATGCATACCTATTTATATACTTGTTAATTCACGTATTTTTATATACTTGTGCATATCTGTTTAGAGTTTCCCCAGCAGTTAGCCTCCTCTCGGGCATCATAGAAAGATCTCTTTCCAACTAGAGTTTATCTCTTCTTAATGAGACTTGGATAGTCTAGCCTCCTCCTGGGCTTCATACAAGTAGACTTGGAAAGTCTCACCCTCATAGCCTCCTCTTGGGCTTAACACAAGGACCCACAAGCTTCCTAAAAACATAGGATAAATCCTGATCATTTTACCAATACACCAGTGTAGCGAGCGATTTTGGACGTGGTTCTTAAGCACTGTCGCTCTGGGGTACTACTGGTCGATTCATTTTTTATTCTATTGAAGCTGATGAAGGAAGGGAAATAGATGTCTCTAACTAACCCTGCTTGCATACTGAGGTTAAACAGTCAAAACTGTTGGTTTATAGATGCAGTTTTAGTTCGTGGGCCTCTCTCTGCTTATTTTGTTCAGAACGAAATACCGCGACTGTTCATGGGGAATTTGTTGGGATATTGTGCTAGATTGGCTGGAGGTAGGGGACTTTGGGGTTTTTTGATTAGTGTGCTCGCTAAGATTCTTTTTCAATCTTATGCCTACGTATTCCCGGGATAGGGAAATCAGAGCGATCGTAGTTCCTCCTACTCTATGGGAGGAAATGGTGTTTTGGTGTCTTGTTCAAAGCCCAAGACATGAAGCTAAAGGTGGTTTGTATCTTGTTCAAAGCCCAAGATGTGAAGCTGAAGGGTCTATTTGTATCTTGTTCGAAGCCCAAGATGTGAAGCTAAAAGGGTGTTGACTTTAGAGAGAATTTGTCATCTCTAAAGGGATCTGTTTGTCACAATTGTTGGGTGAATGATTATAAAGGAGAATTACTTTAACTGGGATATGTGAATCCAGCAATGCCATAATTTCCTTTATAGGGGATTTTCAACCTGAAGGAGAAAACTTTAACTCAGTGTAGAGCAATGCTATCTTTCCTTAGGAATTCCTCATGCTAAAAGAGGGACAGTGGCATGGATGTAAATAATCTAGAGGCTTGCCGCTTACAGCAATTAGACGAGGAAAAGGAGTTGTTGGTGTTTTTATACTGTGAACGAGGCATAACTTTTAATGCTAAAAGGTTGATTGAATCAAACGGGGATTTCTTTATACAAAGCCTAAGAGGAGGCTATTGACCCAACAAGAGGATGCTTTTGTGTCTCGTACGAAGCCCGAGATAGAGGCTAAAAGGGTTGACTCAACAAGAGAGTGTTTTTATATGTGTCTTGTACGAAGCCCAAGACGGAGGCTAAAAGGGTTTGACTCAACAAGAGAGTCTTTTATACTCACCAAGAGAGTGATTTGTATCTCGTACGAAGCCCGAGATGGAGGCTAAAGGTGATCGCTCAACAAGAGAGTCTTTTTATACTCAACAAGATAGTGATTTGTATCTCGTACAAAGCCCGAGATGGAGGCTAAAGGTGATCGACTCAACAAGAGAGTCTTTTTATACTCAACAAGAGAGTGATTTGTATCTCGTACGAAGCCCGAGATGGAGGCTAAAAGAGGATTGACTCAACAAGAGAGTCTTTTATACTCAACAAGAGAGTGTTTTGTATCTCGTACAAAGCCCGAGATGGAGGCTGCAAAGGTTAACTCTGCTGGGGAGAATCATTGTACAAAGCCCAAGAGGAGGCTAAGGTTACTGTTTCAGTTGAGTGACAGGTCCAGTATCTTGTTTAAAAGAGAAAATCAGTTCTTATATGGGTAATGTTGTACTCATGGATTTGATCTGAGGACCGGGATTATTTCCTGTTCTTTAAGGAAACGGAGAATCCGAAGGGTATTGAGACTGCCCAAGTCTACGGGTGTTTTTTCCTATTTTTGACAGGAACTTGAGAATGTCTTCGAGACTCAAGGAGGTTAGACTGTCCAGGTCTAGAGTTTTATCTTTTGTATTATGCTTAAGAGAAATTAAGAGACAGTACGTTCGCGGTAAAAAGATCTAGACTCTTTGAAAGATTGTTCTATTAAGATGACTAATTTCTGTTCCTATACCTTTAAGAGGTCGTTGGGACAATTTGTACGAAGCCCAATAGGAGGCGAGAAAAACTTTTAAGAAGCCGGCGGGACAATTTGTACGAAGCCCAAGAGGAGGCTATCTTCCCGGAGGAAGAATCATTATACGAAGCCTAAGAGGAGGCTGTGAAAACTTCTAAGAAGCCGACGGGTCCTTGTACAACGCCCAAGAGGAGGCGGGGATGCTTTTAGGAAGCCTGTGGATCCTTGCACTAAGCCCAAGAGGAGGCTGATGAACAGTTCCAGAAGGGGTTTCACTTGGAACATTGGCCTTCTGTATATGAACTGTTCAAGGGGGAGATTTCTTAGATCTAGTTATCTAAAATTGTTGTAAAAGAAAATTCTCATGGTTTAGGTTATGTTGAAATATCCGGGAGAAAGTCGGAGGTAAGGAGACGAGGTTTTGTCTAGTTCTAGACATAGTTACCGGGGAAACTCTAAATATCTATACTAGTATTACACAGTCGATATGAGTTTATGAAAGAAGACTTACATTGAAACAACCCCATAATACAGTTATATACATATGAAAGCGGTAAATGAAAGCGGGTAAACACTTACTCGGTTGTAGAGCCTTCGTACTGTATTGTTAGTTGTTCAACAAAGAAAGCTTTGATAACAATATTATATTCAAAATCAAAGGAGAAAGCGCTTTTGAAAGGAAAATTGGGGCTTACAGCTCAAGGAGAGGCCCAGGGTTTTATCAGTGATCGCACTGTCGTTTTGTACAGGGACTTATACAAGTGACTGAGGCCCGAGAAAGGTTTTCTGTACAAGGGGATGGGTCTTACACTCTCTCAAGAGGCCCAAAAATGATTAAAAGAAAAAGAAATAGGGCTTATAACACGAGGGTAGGTCCATATGATTTGTTTTTTGGAACTGGCGATCGCGCCGAGATCTTGGTTAAACGCAGAGGGACTTATACAATATCTGAGGCCGAAAGATTGTTTTGGTTAAACGGGAATTGGGTCTTACACTCTATTAGAGGTCCAAAAATGATTTTTGTACAAGTGATGGGGATTATAGCTCAAGGAGAGGCCCAAATGATTTTTGTTTTGAAATGGCGATTGCGCCGAGATTTTTGAAAACGCAGTGGGTCTTATACAATGACTGAGGCCCAAAAGTTTTGGTTTTCAAAGGGGTTAGGTCTTACACTCTAATAGAGGCCCAAAATGATTTTGAATGGGTCTTATAGCTCGAGGAGAGGCCCAGATGGTTTGTTTTTAACGGGGGATGATTGCGCCGAACTTTTGAAATACAATGGGACTTATACAACATTTGAGGCCCAAAATAGGTTTGTATTTACAAAGGATTGGGTCTTACACTCTATTAGAGGCCCATGAGTGTTTGTTTATGTGAAAATCAAGGACACCCTAAATTTGTTTTCTTTTAAAAGTAAATATTTAAAGAAAATCAAATGAAAATGGTAAAAATACCAAATCAGTTTGAATACACCATCTGTGATTTTTGTTTAAGGTTTGAAAAATGAGGGATTAATCACAAGATGAATTAAAACTCATTTGGTTTTGATTTTCCAAGTAAATATTCACTTTTAAATGTTTAAAAACAATAAAAAGGGAATTTACACAAAAATACTAATTATATTAAATAAATAATATAAATCTGATTTTTTTTGTGGAATAAAATATTTTAACATTTTTTTTATTTTTTGCGAAAAGAACCAATCAAAAATAAATAAAATTGAAGGAGTTATTAATTTTCCAATTAATTAACAAAACATGAAAATATTGGAAAAAATAGCAAAATGTGAGAAAACACAAAATGGTCTGGGTGGGGTTTGAATCCACGACCTCAAGGTTATAAGGCGCGCGCCTTACCACTAGGTGGTGATACATCCGTTGATTGAAACAAACCAACAAATACACAAGGCTTGCCTTGTGTCCTAGGCCTGGCCAAGGCAAGGCAAGGCAAGTTTTGGCTCAGAAACGTGAAGGCCATAACTTTCTCATTTCTCCATGGATTGAGACAAAATTTAGGTCTATCCTGCCTAGAATTTCACAAGGAATCCAATGGTGGTGGTGTTTTTTTTCAGATCATGTCCCTATTTTAAAACCCGATAGTGGTTTTGAAATAGGCCTCTAATTGCGTTTTCTGTGCCATCTCATGATACAGGCAAGGATTTCATGACAATTTGGTGCAAACACAACACATATAACATGTACAAGATGTGCATGATCAGTAGACTTCAAAGCAATGCATATTTTGGAAAGTTCAAGTCATGATGATTACCTCTTTTTGAGCTTTTGGAGTTTTTTGTGCAATCTGCCAAGTTTCTTGTTCCAGAAATGGTTTGATGCTTTGGACACTCTCAAATGATCCTTTAGAAGCTTATAGGATGATTGGAATCAGCTAGAACCTGCATAAACAAAAACTGGCCCTTTCTTGTAAAAGGGGTTAAAATGGCCAAAATAGCAACTCTCTCAAATGGTGTTCCAGATGTTGGGAGCCATTTGGGACAGTTCAAGGATGATATTTGGAGTGTGTTTGAGGCTTTATCTGGTTTGGAAAGTGATTGAATCAATACATGGCTTGAAAAATGCAAAAAAAGCCTATTTTGAGGTTTTGAGAGGTGACTTTGAGATTTAAGGATTGCGGGTCACTTGTGTGAGTTTGGACAGCTTAGATATGATATTGGAAGTGTTTGGATCATGAGTTGTGATGGAAATGCTCTCTAACTCAAAAACTCAGAGTTACCTTGTTAAAGAAGGTATTTTTGCCTAAAGAAAGTGATTTTGAGGAAACCATCTGTTTGATGGCTTTGGTGTACTCAAACTGAGCACAAATGAACTCTATTAATAGTAGAGCAAGTTTGTTTTGGGATCAATAGTGAATGGCAACTGCTGCAGAGGTTTGGCCAATGTTGATCAATGAGAATCCAAGTCTCCTCTAGCCATTGACTAGAGGTTAGAGCAAAGAGTTGTGGTTCCCTAGTTGTTGGATGAATCTTTGACTGAATTCAGTTGTAAATGTGTCAGTCCATGCCACCTTGGTCCATCCATTAAATGCTCCAATCCAAAATTGGAGTCTTGTCCCTCTTTTAGGGATTTCTAGGTTTGGCATGCTACTTCTTGTTCCAAAGACTTTGGATGCTTGGATCAGTGTTTGTTCCCTTTAGATTTGATCCTCAGATGTGTCCAAAGTGATGACAAGGCTTGGAATTATCTGATTTTTTCCAAATCGAGCAAAAGCGCAAAATTCTGCCTAGCCTTGGCAGCTTTCAGCAAGGCATATTGCCATTGTCATATCTCATGGCTTAAGTGGAATTTGATGGAGTTCTTGGCCATTTTGGAAAGCCCTTATATGATACAATAACTGTTTGATCATAATTGGTTTTGATACTTTTTGGATCCAAGTGAAAAATGCCCCTACATTTGGAAAAAAGTGAAGGCAGATTCTGAATTAGTGAAAATTTCACTAAGTCTTGGAAAAAAGTGAAATTTTCACTTTTTGTGATTTTGATCATTCCATAATTTAAAATCCATGGGGAATTGGAATGAGTGGTAGTTGAAGCTTTTGTAGAGGGTAATGAGAGCTACAAATCCAGCTTTGGATGGGAAAAAATGGCCTTGTGGTTTAGGAGTTATGATCCTCCAAAGTTGGTACCCTAGCCACTTTATTCCATAACTTAGAAAAATTTCTAAGTTTTTTATGGTTACCCCTTTTACAAGTTATCCCACTTTTCTTGATTTTTCTTGATGAATGATGATTCAAATCACACATTAACATCATTTTAGGGTTAAAAAACCTTAATTGTGAAAAATCTCAAAAAGTCAAAGTTTGACTTTTGTGCACAATTGACTTTTTATCAGATGAATTCCAAATTGTGCGATCCTCTATGAAATCAAGTCCTTGACCTAAATCAAACTTGATGGATTGATTCCATAGGTGTCATAGGGTGTATTGGATCATGTCCTAGAGTTTGGGAGCATATCCTGGTCAAAAGTCAAAGATACAGTTGACTTTTTCCGCGAAACCCTAACTGTGGTTCTGATGAAATTGAAATTTATTGCTCAAGCTTCTTGGATCAATCCATTGTTGCAAATGGATAAATGTGATGTATTTGAGACTCTCAAATCCCCTCTTGAGGTCTTGGCTCATGTTTTGTCCCAAAAGTCAACTTAGGGGTGAATTAGGTCAAGAAACCCTAATTCCTGATTTTTATGAATGCATCCCCTAAAGCCAGATTGACTTGATGATTGGGTTCATGATGTCCCTTGGAGCATCATAGGTTATGCTTTGAAGCATTGGCTCATCCCCAGAGGAAAATTTCCATCTGGAGGCCCTGGTGGACCAAAACCCTAATTTGGTGACACTGGCGATCTTAAGGCTTAATCCACCTAGAAGGGAGAAGCCTTGTGCTTAATCCTTGAAGTGGGAGTCCACTTGAACCTTTGTGGATGTTTGAGAGGCTAGACAAGTTGAAGATCATGTCATTCCTTGATTGATCATTTGTCTAAGAACTCTGAGAGGGCTTGAAACCCTAATTCTGATTGTAGTGGATGCTCACCCATCTTTGGGGAGACTAATGAGGCATAATGATTCATCCATATTGTGATGTTGATTTGCACAATGATGGGAAATCTTAGTGGTCAAAATTTGGGGAATGACAACCAGCCCCCAAGAGAGTTAAAACGTCTAAGGTTTTCAAACCCACCTTTAAACCCCTCTGACCCCCAACAAGGCTTAAGTTTCACCTTAAAAATCTCAACCAGGGTCAACTTACCATCAACAAATCCTCAAAAGAATCAGAGCCTCATGGCATCTGGTAAATCAACTCTGCTCAAATCAACAACAAGAGTTAATTTCCCTTTGGATTCTCCAATACAGTTTAGACCTTCTCCTAGATTTCAATAATCCTCAGCAAGAGTCAGCCTCCTCTTAGGCTTTATATAATGATTTTCCCAAACGGCCTCAATCTTGGGCTTTGTACAAGACAAATATAACACTCCCCAGAGGAGTCATTTTCTTTTAGCTTCAACCTTGGGGTTTGAACAAGGCACACAAAAAACAACATCCATTCATATGAGACCATGAGTCCTCTCTGTAGGAAGATACCTTTTCTATACATCACATATCAAAACAAACAATCAAAAACCTTTTTCTAGATAATTGCTATAAGTGGCACACTTGTTGATTCAAAATCCAAGCTGGAGTCCTTCCCTTATCCTGGCTAAAACTTCTCTTTCATCTAAGTTATATAAGTGGCAAGCCTCTAGATTCTACACATCCAAGCCAACGTCCCTCTCTTAGCATGAAAGATTCATAAAGGTAAATGTGGCATTATTGGATCCCATATCCTAGTTAAAGTAATTTCCTTTATAACCAATTACTCAACATTTGTGATGAATAGGTGGAATTTCTCCCTTTAGAGATGACAAATTCTCTCTCAGTCACCCTTTTAGCTTTAATCTTGGCCTTTGAACAAGACACAAACACCCTTTTAGCTTCAATCTTGGGCTTTGAACAAGACACAAATACTCTGCTAGCTTTAATCTTAGGCTTTGAACAAGACACAAAATTGAACTACGATTGCTCTGATTTCCCAAATCTCTTTACAGGAATACGTAGGCATAAGATTGTGAAATCTTAGCGAGCACACAAATAAAAAATTCTAGGTCCAGTACCTTCCCAAAAACAATAGAAAACCCAAAAATAACAAAAACATTATCTTAACCTCCCAAAGGAGAAACTTTCCTAATCAATAGCAGATAAACACAAGAAAGCATTTCAAATAGTAGAAATACATGCAAATGAAGGTTCCTATAGATTATTATAGATACTCTGGGTGTTAATAGATTCCCTTTGTATAATAACCAAACCCCAATCCCTAATCTCTTAGCATCTGTTAAAGAAAACACTTGAGTGCAAGGTTAGTTTAAGATATCTTCCCCTTCCTTTCAAGCTTCATAGGATAAATACAGAAATCAGAAAGTAGCACCAAATATGCGGTAGGTGGTCGCGTCACCAAAAAACCGACGCTACAGAAAAATGGTGACTCTGTTGGGGATTTTTAGAATTAGCTTTCCTAAGAGGTTTAGGCCTTGTTTTGCATTTATTTTTCTGCTATTTTACTTGCTTTCTCAGTTTTATATATCATATGCTGTCATATTACTTGATATATTTGTTTAAATTACTGTTCTCTAGGAATGCGATTAATACGCATTTGGTGAGTCAGAGAGAACATTAAGATAAGTGGTGGCATATTCAGGAAGGCTTATAGGGAGTGAGTCCCGACCAAACTAACTTGAGAGTCCGCCGAATTAGTGGAGGTACCCTTGTGGAATTATTGATGTTGAACGAGCAAGTCATGAAAACATTACTTTTCCCATTGGGCACCCTTGAAACTGGGGATTAGTAAACATTTAACCATTTGACCATTAGGTAGTGCGGTGACTATCGGGAATAGTTGATACGCGATACTACACTCAAAAGAGATTCATCTTGGAAATATTACAGCTCTCATGAGTCAGTCGATTTGCTGTTAATATTCTCGAGAGGGGTCAATGATTTTGGGAACCTTTGTTAGAATTCGTTATACAAGTACAAAAATTAGACCCTAGTACACACCTTGGGGATGGGTAGATCCATGGCTCCATGCTCGTGACGATGAACCCTTTAAACCATGTTTTCAAATGTTTTTGTTTGCTGCATTCATGCATTCATGCATTTCGGTATGGATTTTGGTAGAAGAAAAATGCACAAGTACACCTTCAAGGTTCCAAAACTGGAAGACTTAAGGAAATTGGGAAGGATGATTACTAATCCCGAAGCTTTCAGAGCTAAGCACGGAGGATTGTTGTCTCTTTTGAAGGTCCACATGGTAGAAGGAGTCCTGTCTACGTTGGTTCAGTTCTACTATCCAGTATACCATTGCTTCACTTTTCCAGATTATCAGCTCACACCAACATTGGAAGAGTACTCTCACCTAATTGATTTACCTATCGCTGATCAAGATCCATTTTCTGGACTGGAAGAAATTCCAAAAGATCAAGCTATTGCAAGAGCAACCTCATTGGAAGAGTCAGATATCAGGACTTACATGACCACCAAGGGAGGAATCTAGGGTTAACCAGCTAAATTCCTGATGGATAAAGCCTTATACTTTGCCAGTATAGGAAATGTAACTGCTTTTGAGAATGTCTTTGTCCTACTCATATATAGGATATTCCTCTTTCCCAACATCGACAACTTTGACGATGTTAATGCTTTCAAGATATTCTTAATTGGGAACCCAGTCCCAACCTTGCTCGCAGATGCTTATCACTCTGTACATTTAAGGAATTTGTACAGTGAAGGGAAGATCACATGCTATGTACCATTACTCTACAGATGGTTTATTTCCCACTTACCCAATTCTGCTGCTTTATGGGATTACAAGAGTGATCTGCGATGGTCGCTGAAGATTATGTCTCTTACCAATTCTGACATAAATTAGTACAATCGGATCTATGACGGAATAAAAATCATCGACAAATGTGGAAGTTTCCCCTATGTACCCTTCATTGCTACTAAGGGAGGAATCAACTACCATCCAATTTTAACTCGTCGCCAACTTGGATACTCGATGAAGAATGTACCACATAACATTCATCTGGAAGGTCTTTTCTTTAAGGAAGGAGAAAATAACAGGGCACTAAAGAATGAAATAGTGCATGCCTGGAAACATGTTCATAGGAAGGGGAGAGAGCCCCTAGGAAGGCCAAATTGCATTTCTGCAAGGCCTTATCTCCACTGGGTACAAACTAGAGCCATCAAACAGAAGATGCCTTACCCTCGTCAAGAAGTTTTTCCCTTAAAGGAATTTGTTCTTTATTTCATGTCCGATGCGGAAAAACTATAGATCGCTCTTAACAAAGTCCAACGTGAGAAGAACTCTTGGAAGAACAAGTACCAGATTGTTAATTTGGAGTGCACAAAGATCCAAAAACTGTTGAAGGAAAAGGATGCTCTAATTGAGATATTAGAGCAGCATGCTATAGAAAGTCAGGAGGAACGAAGAAATTTGCTCTCTCCTTTCACATGGCAAAGGATCATTGACCCGACAACGATTGAAGGGGCCCGATCAAAGAAAAGAAAAATTCAGGAACCAGCATCTGAGCTTTCCTCAGAGAAAACTCAGGATCCATAGGCCTCATTTTCCTTCTCGCACTTTGTAAAATACTATAGTTTTCCCTGTAAAATACTGCAATCTTTTGAGTTCATGCACCATCCAATACTAAACTTTTGAGTTCATGCACCATCCAATACTTTTCCCTATACTTTTCCCTGTAAAATACTAAACTTTGTAAAATACTGTAAAATACTGTAAAATACTATACTCTCCACATAGCATGCACCATCCAATACTTTTCCTTTTATATCACACTTGAGAAAATATAAACTTAGCATACAAGTTTTGTTCTCATCATGTCAGCATCATATCTCTCATCAGTCTCCACTCAATGCATACCAGCCCATAATATCAACAATAACCATACAATACACTTGGAACTCTAACCCGTGTTCTCACATAACCTTTCTTTAGCATGATCATTTTTCACTAATCACACTTCTAACTGTTAACCACATGTGATTAATTCTTAACCACACTTTAACTAGCCTTATATAACTCTCTAACAACCCTTAACCAATTCAGTTACGCCATTTTTCAGAGAACAGATCCAAATTTCTCCATTGAAGCTCTCAACTTCAGAGCTTCGAAACACACTCATTTTGGAAGGTTTCATCAAGATTTCTTCATAATTTTCATCATCACACTTCACTCTAACTTCTGTTTGCACTTGTTTTCATCTGGAATCACCATATCTCTATCTGCGGATTCATCATCTTCTCCACATTTCTGAAGTTTTCAGCAAGATCCAAAGCTCCTAGGCATTTATTTTGCCTCCAAGGGTTGATAGAAAGAATTGCAGGAAGTCTTTCTAGGGTTTCTTGGAACTGGAATCACATTTCTAACCAGGTATGCCTCTCGAATCTCAGTGCATCATAATAGGTTTGTATGTGATCAGGAGCATATAAGTAGGTTGCACACTGAAGTCCTATAATGATAGGCTCTGTTTGCTGGCTAGGAATTAGGAAAATGTGAAATTTCAGTTTTCGGATCTTAAATTATTTCGTTCCTCTTGGTATGTTTAAAATTAAATGGTGGTATTTTTTTTTCAGTCTGGGTGGTTTCAAGTTCAAGCACGGTGGTACCTCGCCGGAGAAGATAACCGAAGGTCCTTCTCCGGCCACATGAGATAAACCCTAACCATTTCCGGCCAGTCCCATGTTTTAATCCTGGCCCTGCGTTTATTGTGATCCAACGGTGGATAGGCTGCCAACGCATTAAAATCCATTCTCCCACTCACGTGCATTTTTTTCTCTTTTATCTTTTTTTGTTTTGTTTTATTTTCTGATAATTGTTTTGATGAGGCAATGGTGTGCGTAACTTCCATGATTGTTACAATGGATCTCAATTCCCAGCCACCTGATTGGATTAATGTGTGATCATAGCATGTTGACCTAATCCAACGCACCACAGTGAGTCAACTCATTTGACTGAAGATTATACTGAACTACAGGGCACACGCACGTTGGGCCTAACGCAGATGCTCTGCACACACCCCAGTGTTTAGCCCAAGCACATTTTAACTGGGGATTTACTAGTTGTGCATCCCCTGGTTCTAAAATTTGCTTTTTGTTTTCTTTTTCTAATAACTTCAAAATCCTTTTATTAAAAATAGTAAAAAATACCTAAGAATTCCCAATTAATTCATGACAACCTATGGATGTGTCAACTATTGCTAATTCATTTACAATAGTGGATTGTTTAAGCATTGTTTGAGCTGGATAAAAGAGGAGTTTTAATCCCATATTTTGGGTCATGTTTGGCCACTGATCTCACATCAATTTAATTGTCTTCATCTAATTTTTATAGCCTTTAATTATGTTCTTTTGGGATTTTTTAAATGCACCTTTGTTCATGGATGTTGGTTCAAGACTATGCCTTAGGGTTTTGTGATTATCTCTATGCCATTCATTGCTAAATTGTTGAGACACTTGTGGACATGTATGATAGAGATTATAGGTCTTTATAACTCAATTATAGTTCATTCATTGATGCATATTGTTTTACTTGTGCATTGTTTGATTTGAACTTGAATTTGTCTTGTGGTTTGCACTTCCTTTGTGGTTCTTTTGATGACATCCCTTCACTAATTCTTTTAGGACTTAGAAGCTAATTTAAATATGACATGCTTACTGACCTTGAACTCCATTGATCATTCCCACTTGACTTCTAATATCATCTTACTCTTTTCAAAGTTGCATGACTTGTAAATGTGGCATTAATGCATAAACTTGTGTCTACTTGTGTGTTTGTGTAGTATGCCTTAACATGATGCTTCTAACTTGAATTCCACCACATCATACATGACCTATAATGTGCATACCTACTTACTTGAAGCATAATAACCTCTAATTGCATTTCATACCTTATGGAGGATAACTTTGTTTTGCACTTTCTAATTGAACATTGTTTGCCTAGTTGCCTAACATTGGTATGTTCCTTATTCTTCCAACGCTTTTAGGATTTAGATAGGACCTAGTAGAGGCCATTAGGTACTGACATTGACCCATCTAACATGTGTATACTCCTTTGATGTTTCTCTTTTTCTTGTATTACAAGTATGCTGACATCTAAGAACTTGAATGACATTGTTTGATGTTTGTTTCACTTTAGCTTCTAAACTTGAACTCGTGTGAGCTTCTATGATGATTGAGAATTGTTTTACATATCCTTAGCATGACCTCACTTCTAACCTTTATATCATACCATAGCATGTATCCATTCTCACATGTCTTTTGCATGAACAACAATTGTGTGTTGCATCCTAGTTGACCATACTTGTGCACCACTTGTTTAAACTTTGTGAATGCTTTAGTACATGACTTCCATATTCTTCCAATGACCTTTACACCCCTTAATACACTTCATGTACTTCTGACCTTGAGGGATACTCATGCTTTAATTCACTTACATGATTCTTAAACATCTATTTTCTTCAAAGTTTGTGAACAATGTGCATTTGTGTGGTTTTGGTACATAGTTTGGCATAGTTTGATTTCTTTTGGCATGCTAACATAAGTAGAAGTTAATTAGATGCACATACTGACCTATACATGTTACTTCACTCTTATAACTCATCTTTCATTGTTTATAGTTGTATGTTACCTTTAATACTAGTGCAAACAAACTAGTTTTAGTTTAGGAGTTGTATGCTTAACTTTTTTAATTATTTAGTAACTAATGCTTATGCTTTACATTCTTTAGTCAATTGTTGCTTAGGTTGCTTGCAAGGTAAGGCACTTGAGTAAATGAGCGCTCATTCTTCTTTCATCTCTTATTTCTTTTGCTTACTCTCATTCCTTTACTTGTGGATTGTGTGATATAATGCTTGTTTGAACAACTCTTTCTCACCCCTTTGGGATCCTAGCTTAACCTTAATTTTTGATTAAGGTAAGGTAGGATAAGCATTAGGCAGTGCAATCCCTACTTGTCTATTAAGTAGATTTCCTTTTCTTAACTCAACCATAGGGCCATCAATGCATGACAACATTAGGAATACAATTAGTCTCCCCTTAGTTGTATTTTTCTTTCAACTTTGAGTCTCTCTTTTCTCATCTCAAAACAAAATCAAAAACATTTAATAAATACTACATGTTGAGTGTTCCATGAGCACTAAGTACATGAGAAATGGAGAGTGGGGGATTTTCTTTCACTTTCCTAGAGTGTTTAGCAGGCGTCCCGTCTTGGGTCGATTTGCGACGCATTCGATCCTATGTCATAGACTTTAGCACGATATATGTTACAAACACAATCAATCAAAACACTTTCTCATAAAAGACAAAAACAAGCAACCGTCTTCCTTTGGGATTCTCTTCCCATCTCACTCACTCTCATCGTAAAGGATGCGTCATTTCCGTTCTACCGCAAACAGGTTAACGCGCAAGACTCCCACAACGAGCGGCAACACCAAAACAGCTGGAACGCGAACGTTGGCGTATTCCACTAAAAAACACAAACAAAGCAAAGTCATCCCTAGTGAGGGGAACTACGTCACTCTGATTCTTCATTGGTTAATGGAGATACGTAGGCAGGAGATCATGCAAGATCTTTGTGAGCACAACCTTATTTATCAAACCCTTTTCTCTCGCCCGCGTGCGATCGGGACTCTTTCACCAAACAAAACAAAACCGACCTCATTAGGTTGAACTACGACTGGTCTGACTTCCTCTCTTTGGTTAGATTTAGGATACGTAGGCACAGGCGCGACGCCTGGAGAGCAGCCTTCCCCACAATCCCCATTCACTCCGAACTACGTTGACTCTGACTTTCTCGCTCCCGAGGGAATACGTAGGCCTAGAACGGCGATGTCCTATCGAGTCACTTTTTTCTTTTATTCCCCCGTTTCTACGTTTCCTATTTTTCTCCTTTCAGTTTAGCAGTTGAGCTTCAGATACCCTACACCCTTTGATCGGTAACAACAAGCGTGGATCCCATCGAGTACGATGGACGTGAGGGGGTGCTAATACCTTCCCCTCGCGTAACCGACTCCCGAACCCAGGATATGGTTGCGAAGACCATTACTTTACCTTTGTTGAGGTTTTCTTCGATTGTTTCCTTTCCCTGCGTCGAGATAAATAACATTTGGTGGCGACTCTTCTGTTCTTTTCTGCCGGTTGATTTTCGCAGATGCGACAGCTGGCAACTTTGCTTGGGACAGATTGACATCTTGCTGGTTCATCCCCTATGCGAGTCAATCCTAGCGCCTGCTTGTTTTCGACTTTAGGGTGTTTATCTGTTTACTTTACTCGCTTTATTTATTGCATTGTTGCATGTTTACTGTTTTATTACATCTACTTGCTTTTCATTTCACTGTTTCCATATATTATATGCTGGACTGTGCTAGATTTTTCTGTTTGGTGGGTAGGGTGTTCTGAGAGATGAGCCCATTACACAGCCTTGAGTACACACATAGGACTAGAGTGGAAAGTAGTGTGGCCTACATAGCGTCTTGGTACATTTGGTTTACACGAAATCCACAACCAGACGAGGTTTTCTTGGGAGATGTTCTGATTTGCGCGTCTTGTGCATTTTGGAGTGTTAACCTAGAGAGCTGTCGACTCTGGTGACCATTCTCCGAGGAATCAGCTGAGGTACTCCTCCCGAGGGGCGATAATGGCAGACCAGAGATGGCAAACCCATTACGCTTCTCGATCCGAGGACCCGAATCTGAAAACTTGCCATAGGATGACCTTTTTTGAGGGGGAATCAGTGGAGGCGCTCCTCGATTGGCGATAGTACTGTACCCGGAAGGATGAATGTATTATTGCTTCTCGACCTTAGTGTCAGACACTGAGGATCCTTGGTTTTAGTACCCACATGTGAGAATGGGCGGGTGTTTACAGGTTTGCAGGAAACCTTGACCTTCAACCTACCCGGTATTCTGGCTTTCCTATCAGTGTGGACTTATCAGCCTGATATTATGGTATTCTGATTATTCGGATATTCGGGTATTCTGGTATTCTCTCCAGAGCAGACCCTATGAGCTTATTCAGTCATCAGCACAACACAACAATTATCCAGAATTTGTGGAAGCCATTATCCCACGTCTTTGCATCCGTATCATCATAACATGTTTGCATACATGTTCTTTTATTTCCAAGGATCTTAGCTTTGGGTCTCGTAGCCGAGCTATCTATATTTTCCTTGTGGTACTCCTATGAAAAACATTGAATCAAAGCAGAATGATTCCTTGGAAATATTTGAACGTGGCATTTGCATCGCATTTGCATAACAGGTTTGAAGCTGGTTATTCTCATCCTGATCTGGTCTTCTTCAAAATTTCAGATCTAACTCTTCAAAGAAGCTGGAAGTTGATCATGGAGCAAATTTAGCAGAATTAACGGTCGTCCGCAGCCAAATGGGACATTTCATGGTGGATCTACAAGCTCTATTCCAGGGTCAGAAGATGCTGAGAGAAGAAGTTCATCAGCTGAAGACTCAGATGGGCTTGGTCATGGAGGTCATGAGAACTATGTGGAGAAAAGAGGATAGTCATGTGCCCACTGCTGCAACCGAAGGTGTTATTCCCCCTGTTTTGTCAGAATCTCTCTCGGATCATGAATTGCCTAGAGAATCTTCTTCGCAACCTGAAGGTCCAGAGCTTTCTCAACAGCCGCCATTGCCTGCCTCCCAAGAGAATCCTAGGAGCAGAGGATATGGATCAAGGCCAAAAAGGCCTAAAAGAGTTTTTGACCCGCTCCCGATGTCGTGTACGCTGTTGTTACAACATTTTCTTAAGCTTCAATTGGTTCAGTTACAGACTCTAGCTCCACCTACTAGTGAGATTCCCCCTGGCTATGACGTAAAGGCTCGTTGTGACTTCCATTCTGGAGTCCCCGGGCATAATATTGAGAAATGCAAAGCCTTTCAACATAAGGTCCATTACTTAATTGATTCAAAGGCAATCGAGTTCACTGTTGCAAAAGAGATTGATGCTCCTCTCATACCTCCAGAGTAAACTTCAGGACAGGGGAATATTCCACAGTCTGGGGTTCCAGAATCCTCACGCCAACAACATTTGTGTGTTCCTCGACCAAATTTGAAGAGGAAAGGGCCCGGGCAGGTTGGTTGCCGAGATCATAACCGTCATCAGAAGAGACAACAGAGGTCAAGGAGGACTGATAGAAGGTTTGATCCACTCCCCATGCCTCAATCATTTGCTTGCTCATTTGCTCGAAGGTTCTTTGGTTCGGCTAAGGAAGGTCAAGCCTGTTCTAGATCCTATTCCTCGTGGTTATGACGCAACTGTGATATGTGAGTTCCATTCAGGGGCACCTGTCCACTCAATTGAAGATTGCAGAGTTCTGAAGCACCAAGCGCAAGATCTGATTGACATTGGTGTCGCTCCCGGGATTTTCATCCAAGTACAAACGCGAAAGTGGCACCGAAACAGAGTCGCCAGCAATGTGTATTTATCCCAAGAGAGGGAAAGGAAACACCGCATAAACCTGAAGGAAAGGAAAAGAGTATGGTCTTACAACCAAGAGAAAAGGTAAGGGAGTCGGTTACGCGAGAGGAAGGTATTAGCACCCCCTCGCGTCCATCGTACCCGATGGGATCCACGCTTGCTTGTCTCGATCAAAGGGTGATAGAAAAAGATACTGAAAAAGGAACTGAAAGAAAGAAAGGAGAAAAAATGGAAAAGGAACGAGAAACAAATGTAGGGAAAATAAAAAAAGTGCTCGAATGGGCCCTACCTCACTGCCTACGTATCTCATCGGGGACATGAGAATCAGAGCGACGTAGTTCCCGTCACTAGGGATGGATTATTTGTGTTTTTTAATGGAACAGCTAACGTTCTAGCTCAGGAGTTGCAGGCTCGCTGGTCCGAGTGTGTTACCATCTTGCAAGAGAACGAGAAGAAGTACATTCGTACGTTGAGAGTGAATGAGGTGAGAAAAGAATTCCCGAAGGAAAGACGTTATTGTTTGTTTTTGTCTTTCAAGAAATTTGGTTATTTGTTTGCATATGATAGTGTATCTAAATCTTAGTCATTGGAGTGTATACATTCTCACATTCCAAGATGGAATGAGTAAGAAAGTACACTAAGTGTGAAGAAGACCCTCACATTTAGTTCCAATTATTAAGGTTCAAACACACTAGCATACTTGTATTTATTAAGTGTTTTTGTTAATTAAGAAATGAAGAAGTGTTTTTTATTTGTATTTTCAACAAGTATTGCATTTAAGTCCCTCATACAAGATCAAATGTTTAACACATTGACCCAAGATGGGCTATATGCTACACATTCTAAGATTATAAGAGAAGACCCCTTTATAATCTTTTCTTTATATGAAAGGCCTAAATGCAATAAATGCCTACCTTTATTAGATATTTTGAATTTTCTTTAAGATGAGAGGATGAAAGACTCAAGTGGGCGAGAAAGGTAAAAATCTATGTGATCTAAGGGAGTGATCCAAAAGGTTCGTGAGGTTGCAAAACCTAAAGTCTAAAGAAGGAATGAGTTAAACAATTCACTTCTAAAGTAGAAGATGAATTGTAACTCAAAAGGGAAAGTAATGAGTTAATCAAAGAAAGCACATAAGTACTTAACAAAACACAAGATTGAATTGTAAAAGATGAAAGGAAAGAAATTTGAATGTGGATTCCTCATCCACACTCAATTTCAACTTACCAAAGCCCCTACATGGTTAGTAAACATGGAAACATGTATAGGAAGTAAAAAGTACTTAATACACATTAAAGTTCAAAAGAATAAGGTGAAGAATCAAGTCTTAATATCACAACCAGAATGTGAATCATATTGACAACAAGTGAATATCATCATACAAGTTCAAATGATTAAGCAACAATCATCATCCCTAGCACTTAAACATGTTATCATAAGAAAGGATAGATGAAAGATGGAAAGAAATGAAAAGAACATGCATAAATGGAATATGTAATCCAAAAATCATAATTGAAACTAAATAAAAAATGGTTTATAAACATCTCAAAAGTATTCATGAATCAACATTAGAGACATTCAAGAAGTAGTAGAAGAAGGAGTGAGGTGAAAGTTCAAAAAGGAAAGTGCAAACAAATACATGTTAATGATGCACAAAGTTCAAGTTGAAATGAACATATAAAGATGACCTATAATGTGTACCAAATACCTATAATATCACATGAATGACTCATAAAACATGCAAATGCTCATACAAATATGCACAAAAGAATTCATGCAAACATACACTAAAGTTAGAATGATGTGACATGTATTATGCTTCCAATGTAATGCATAAAACAAAAATCAAATGGACTTATGAAAATTATGCAAGCATGGTATTTGAATGCCTAAGTCAGAAGTAACTCATACATCAAAATAGCATGTAAAAATTCAAAGCAAAATGACTTCAAACAATGCATTAGGTCAAGTTGAAACATCATGCAAAGTGGCGCAAAGACAAGCATCAAAACATGTCATAAAGTGACCATTGGAACACAATAACAAACATGGAATTCAGTCCACAAAATTGGCTCACGCGTGACCATTGGATCAAATCAGAGTCAAACCACAATCAAAGTAAGCAAATCATGCACATCATACTGCCGGTACATCATAACAATCATATACGTATACGCATGCAAGCATCAGATGGATTGAAAATGAATCACGTGACACACACCATCCCCATTAATTCGCTGGCAACATCACCACCCTTGGATTAAAGCAAATCAGACGGTCACGACTTAAAATTGCACTAAACCTTAATTCAAACCCTCACCGGCCGGAGAAGACCTCCGGTCATCTTCTCCGGCCATCTCCGGTGGCTTAGAAAATTACATATGCCCAGAAATGTGCAAAAAATACATCAATGGAAAGGAAAACTCAAGAAGATCACTAAACAATCAACAAAATACACAAATACAGCTTGTACAGTGAGAAACGAAGAAGCAAAGTTTGCCCTAGGTTTAGTACTATACCTCTAGAAGACCTATCAACTAGCCAGAATCAATCATGTGCTTCTAATAAGCTTCAATCAATGTGTAATGAACTTAAAACTCTCATGAATCGTATAGAAAGAGGTGAGGAATATTTACCTGATTTTGATGGAACTTTTGAACCAAGAAAACCAGAGAATGAACTTGATACTCTTGATCCTCCACTGGCCAAATAAAGGTTTGAGAATCTTGAAGAATGGAGAGGAATCTGAATCTGCAATGTAGCTACTTCAACAATGCAATGCCATTTCCAAAACTTGAAGATGAAGTTAGAAGAATATGATGATGAATTCGCACTAAATCAGAGAGAAAATAGAGAGAAACTGAGAGAGAAAGTGAGAGAACTTTGGAGTGAATGTGGAAAAATCAGAGTTCAAATGAAAAATGAGAGTGAAATTTGGTTTTATAGTGTGAGTTAGATATGAACCATAGTAGTTAAGTGAGTTGGTTAGAGTGAGTTAACATGGTTAAGGTGAGTCATCCCTAACTAACTGAGCCAAGTTAGTTAGGGCGAGTTAACAATGGTTTTGCTATGGTGATGATAGTGTATGATGTGCTATGGTGGACTGCAAAAGAATTAGTGGTGGTAATGAACTCGTGTGTGAGCTGCAGCAACATAAACTTGTTCTACAAGCTTCTAACTTTTTCCATTTTCATATGTAATGAGCATGAGTGGCACGTGCAAGTAAGGACAATGCTTGGCTTAATGAGGAAAGGAAATATACTGATTCATAAAGCATGTGTAAACTGATACGAATCAATAACAACATTGTTATTTTTGGTTTTGTGACAGCTTGGAACCAATGGAAATGTGCAAGTTTGAAAAGGAAATTCTCTCACTATAATGTATGGGATCATGAAATTTATGGATCATTGGAAAGAGAGTGGACCATAGAACAATATTGGTATGGATCTTGGATTGAATTGAGGCTTGGAAGAGGTTGGAAAATGGATTGGAACACAAAGGTTTGGAACTGGTCATGGGCGAGGAATGTCAAGGCAAGGCAACAATGCTCATGGATTTTCAGCATAATCACCCTATCTTGAGACCAAGATTTCTCCCTCATAACTTGATCAATTCAAAATTTGTCCAACATCAACATTGAGGAGGGCATTGCAAGGAACAACTTTGATGTTGAAATGTTTTTCATTTGGAGCTTTTATCATTGAGAAATTAAGCTTAACATTTGGCCCACCAAGTGTTTGTAAAAATGATGGCGCGTGGGCCTGGGCATTCTTGGTCATGACTTGATTTTGGACCTACTTTCCTCCAACTTTGATCAATCATATCTCACTCAATTTTTATCCAATGGAAGTGTTCTACACATGGATTTGAAGCTTGAAACAAGATCTTTTGTTGTGGCCTGGTGATTTTTGATTTGATGTCTCAATTTTGAATGGCCTTGGTTCAAAGTTTGGTGCAAAATGGCCAAAACTTTCCTTATTTAGAAACCCTACTTCTTCCAAAAATGGCAACTTTTCAAATCTTAATTTCTCATGATCCTTTTGGAGTTTCTTGATCAAATTTTGTACATTGGTCACATATAACATGAATTCCATGAATTTGGCCTCAAAAAGTCAAGAGTTGACTTTTCCTCTGATTATTTGACTTAGCCCCAATTTTCCTGATTTTTTATTTTTCTTCCAATTGAACCACTTCTAAAACCAATTGAGAGGCAATTTTCTGCACACATACACTTAAGGACATGTAGAATACCATGATATCAAGTTTTGTCCAAAAAATCAGAGATGCCTTGATTTAATTGGAAACCCTAGTTTTGATACCCACCTACTAAGGGGAAAAAATGCAGTCTTCAACTTCAAATTCCTCAGAGTATGTTGTGTACCCTCTTAAAGGATGATGAGATATGCCACTTGAGGGTGACTTTGAACCAATGAACTATCTCTTTTGAGGGTTTTCCTTCAGTTTTTGGACCTCTTGCATAGTGAAGGATGTAATGCTTCAATCTCCCATTGAATCTCACCTTTTTGAGGTTTTGGATGATCAATTGAGATAGTGTGAGACATGAAAGACCTCCTGGCTCGCCTTGAGGTAACTTGTTTGACCTTTTGTGCCTTGAATGATTCCTTGATTGTCCACCTTTCACCTGAACACATGCCTTGATGGTAAGAGGGATGCTATGCATCATTTTTCTATGTTAAAGATGCAATGCAAGGCTAATGAGATGGATATGATATGTGATATGATAATGCTATGCTATGATGACAAAAGAGAGAGCAAATTTTGGGGTACTACAGTTGCCCCTATTCAATCAATGTAGACCTGAATGCCTGAAAGCGATTGGTTTCAGACTTTCAAGGTATATAGTGTTTGAATACCAAATATAGCCAAAAATTTGCTCTGGATGACGAAGAACAAAAGGGATATAAACCCAACGAGACTGCTGGATTGAATCTTCAATGAAACATTGTCGGAGAGACCTGTCTTTTGAACGACGCCAGACGACGACTGGCTTGCCATACTATGGATGGACTTTCAACAATGTCTTTTTGAACGACGCCAGGAGACTGCTGGCTTGCCACACTATGGATGGACTTTCAACAATGTCTTTTTAAACGACGCCAGACGACTACTGGCTTGCCATACTATGGATGGACTTTAGCTGCTCTGCCATTCTAAACAATTAACTTTTACCAATTTTTGTTGGATTTCTGCCAATCTGTCGATGGACTTCAATGATTACCAAACTGGCTTGGGAATCTCAAAATTGCCATCCTCATATGGACTTTTGTTGCTTTGCCAAACTAACATTGGACTTCGATGCTTACCAAACCGGCTTTGGAAGCTTTGCCAAACCAACATTGAACTTTGCCGAGAATATAGTTATTTATCATCATCCCACCTGCTGGAACAATATAAACTACTGTTTGTATGATCATTCCACCTGCTGGAAAAACCATATGTAATACCATCCCACCTGCTGGAATAATACGAACAATTGTATATAATAATCACCCCACCTGATGGAACAACCATCTGCAATACTATCCCACCTGTCGGAATAATATGAACGATTGTATATAATGATCACCCCACCTGCTGGAACAACCATCTGCAATACTATCCCACCTGCTGGAATAATATGAACGACTATCTGTAATGATCACCCCACCTGCTGGAACAACCATCTGCAATACTATCCCACCTGCTGGAATAATATGAACGACTATCTGTAATGATCACCCCACCTGCTGGAACAACCATCTACAATACTATCCCACCTGCTGGAATAATATGAACGACTATCTGTAATGATCACCTCACCTGCTGGAACAACCATCTGCAATACTATCCCACTTGCTGGAATAATATGAACGATTGTCTGTATGCCAAAAATAAATTGGACTTTGAGTTGTAAATGAGCAATGCTGAGAATTACACCACTTGCTGGGTAATATCATATGCTGACACTTTGCTGAAGGAGAGATTCCCTCGATCTATTTAGACCTTGCTGAGGAAATTACTGTCAAAATGTTGAGCTCGGTGGGGAGAGAAAACAATTCAGCTGGTAATTATTCTTTGACAAATTTCACATGCTGAAACCTGCGGGAAACATGACACTCCCACTTGCTGAGAGATAACTTTCGTGCCGCTTGGATCGATCGTACTCATTACCTGCAACAGAAAAAATATATGCACATGCCCCAGGATATTGCGTGGTTTTTTGAGTCCACCATCTGAGGTTGTCCAACAAGCAAAGTAATTTTAATTGTCTTTTTTGCGCATGTTTTTGCAAGGCCATGATATTTTCAAAGCAATGTTTTATTATCAAAAATCGGACGTTTTTGCAAACAAAACAGTAAAATGAAAATAAAAGCTTGTGACTGAATACTCATTTTATTGATGAAATGCCAAAATCGGCGAATTTACAATCGGAAGCAAACCCCTGAAAGAGTTGATTGCCATAAAATTGAGAAAAGAAACCTATCCTAATGATAATGCGGAAATTGGGTTCCAACTGATTTCTGTTTCTGTTATAGCCAGTATGTATTCCAACTCTCTTGATTATCTTCGCCTTTGGAAGCTCGTGGTCAGAACAATTCCTCCTTCAGAAACTTTTCTATTCTGCTGAAGAGTAGAGAACGTACATATTAATTCAGACTCAGTCATTCGCTTAAATCCCTCTTTTGCGTGGATTACCTTTTCAGGTTTTCAATCCACCAGGATACCCATTTTTGCCTAAGTTGCCCTGTCGGGTTTTCAACTTATCGGGTGTACAATTTTTCAATTATATCCTTAATTTTTGCCCGAACCTTTATTCTGTTTTTGGTTCGCCAGGATGCTCTTTATTGCCTAGATTTTTTTCTCTTTTTTTTATCCAGCGGGTCTATTTATACAAAGTATTTTTTAACTGCATCTGAATTAACGGGGGATGAAAAGTCTTCACCATCCATGGTTGTCAGCAATAAGGCTCCACTTGAGAAAACCTTTTTAACCACGAATGGACCTTCATAATTAGGAGTTCATTTGCCCCTGTGATCTGTACTCGGAGGAAGTATTCTCTTGATTACCACATCTCCGACCTTGTAAACTTGAGGTCGAACCTTCTGATCGAATGCCCTCTTCATTCTGCGCTGGTATAGCTGGCCATGACATACAGCAGCTAATCGCTTCTCCTCAATAAGGCTCAGCTGATCAAATCTGGCTCGTACCCATTCAGCTTCATCTAGTTTAACGTCCATTAATACTCGGAGAGAGGGAATCTCAACTTCGATCGGTAGAACTGCCTCCATACCGTATACAAGTGAGTATGGTGTTGCCCCAGTGGACGTGCAGACTGATGTTCGGTACCCATGCAAAGCAAATGGTAACATCTCATGCCAATCTTTGTACATGACAACCATCTTCTGCACAATCTTCTTGATATTTTTGTTGGCCGCTTCGACCGCGTCATTCATCTTTGGGCGGTACGGAGAAGAATTGTGATGTTCGATTTTGAAGTCCCGGCATAGCTCAGCCATCATCTTATTATTCAAATTAGAACCATTATCAGTAATGATTCTTTCGAGAACTCCATAGCGAAAAATGATATCTCGTTTCAAGAAACGAGCTACCACTTGCTTAGTGACATTGGCATAAGACGCTGCTTCAACCCATTTAGTGAAGTAATCAATGGCGACCAAGATGAAACGATGGTCGTTTGAAGCAGTAGGCTCAATTTTCCCGATCATATCAATGCCCCACATTGCAAAGGGCCACGGAGAGGACATGATACTCAACAGATTTGGAGGAACATGTACTTTGTCTGCATAGATCTGGCATTTGTGACACTCGCGGGCGTATTTACAGCAATCCGACTCCATTGTCAACCAATAATACCCCGATCTCAACAATTTCTTAGCCATCGCATGTCCTCCGGCATGGGTACCGAAAGAGCCTTCGTGCACTTCAATCATCAACCGGTCTGCTTCGTGTCTATCCACGCATCTGAGCAAAACCGTGTCAAAATTTCTTTTATACAGCACGCCATCTTGGTTCAAAAAGAAACTATCGGCTAGCCTTTTTAATGTCTTCTTGTCTTTGGAAGATTCCCCAGGCGGGTATTCTAGATTTTCCAAGAAGCATTTAATGTCATGGTACCAAGGCTTGTCGTCAGACACTGCATCTACATCAAACACAAAAGCAGGTCTATCAAGACGAGATACATAAACCCTGGGTACAAAGTTCCAACCATACACTTTGATCATCGAAGATATTGTGGCCAAGGCGTCTGCAAACTTATTTTCATCTCTAGGAACATGGTATAACTTGACAGTTGTAAAGAATGTCAGCAATCTCCTCGTATAATCTCTATATGGAATCAAATTCTGCTGATGTGTGTGCCACGTTCCCTTTACTTGATTGACTACCAGTGCTGAATCACCAAAGATATCGAGGGTCTTGATTCGTAAATCAATAGCCTCCTCAATCCCTAGTATGCAAGCTTCGTATTCTGCTTCATTGTTGGTACACCCGAAAGTTACTCGGGCAGTGAAGGGCATGTGAACGCCTTCTGGCGTAATGAGAACTGCACCAACTCCGCACCCATTCATATTAACTACCCCGTCAAACATCAAACTCCATTTGGATTCAGGGTCAGACCCCTCCTCTAGAAGTGGTTCCTCGCAGTCTTTCGCTTTGAGAAACATGATGTCCTCATCAGGGAAATCAAACTTCATGGGCTGGTAATCATCAAGAGGTTGTTGTGCAAGATAATCTGACAGTATACTTCCTTTGATTGCTTTTTGCGAAGTATATTGAATATCGTACTCTGTCAGTACCATCTGCCACCTTGCAACTCTGCCTGTAAGCGCTGGTTTCTCAAAAATATACTTCACCGGATCCATTTTTGAGATCAACAGGGTTGAATGTGTGAGCATATATTGTCTCAATCGCTTTGCGGCCCATGCGAGTGCGCAGCATGTCTTCTCAAGCATTGAATAACGTGATTCATAATCTGTAAACTTCTTGCTCAGGTAGTAGATAGCATGTTCTTTCCTACCTGCCTCGTCGTGTTGACCGAGAACACAACCCATGGATCCTTCGAGCACTGTCAAGTACATAATCAGTGGTCTCCCTTGAACTGGAGGTATCAGAATCGGAGGTTCCTGCAAATATCTTTTTATTTTATCGAATGCATTTTGACAATCATCATTCCACCTAACCGTTTGATCTTTTCTTAGCATTTTGAATATCGGTTCGCAGGTGGCAGTTAGGTGAGATATGAACCTTGAAATATAGTTCAATCTCCCTAGAAAGCCGCAAACTTCTTTCTCAGTTCTGGTACAGGCATATCTTGTATAGCTTTCACTTTAGCAGGATCAACCTCTATTCCTTTTCACTGACAATGAAACCCAGCAATTTTCCGGACCGCACGTCGAAAGTACACTTGTTAGGATTCAGTCTCAACCTGAATTTCCTCAACCTCTCAAACAACTTCTTCAAGTTGATCAGATGTTCCTCTTCTGTCTTTGATTTAGCAATCATGTCATCCACATAGCACTCGATCTCTTTATGAATTAGATCGTGGAATAACGTCACCATTGCTCTTTGATAAGTTGCCCCTGCGTTCTTTCACCCAAAAGGCATTACTTTGTAACAGAAGGTACCCCACGGGGTAATGAATGTCATCTTCTCCATGTCTTCAGGCGCCATTTTTATCTGATTGTACCCGGAGAATCCATCCATAAATGAGAACACTGAAAACTGAGCAGTATTGTCAACTAGCACATCAATATGAGGGAGTGGAAAGTCATCTTTAGGGCTCGCCCTATTGAGATCTCTTTAATCCACACACATTCTGACCTTTCCATCTTTCTTCGGCACCGGTACTATATTGGCCACCCAGGGAGGATAGTTGGTTACTGCCAGAAAACCTGCATCCAACTGTTTCTGTACCTCTTCCTTGATTTTCAAAGCCATTTCTGGTTTCGTTCTGCGCAGCTTCTGCTTGACCGGTGGACAGGCCTCTTTCAATGGTAGTCTATGCACAACTATGTCTGTATCTAAACCTGGCGTATCTTGATATGACCAAGCGAAGATATCAACGTATTCACGTAGCATGACTATCAGTTCTTGCTTTACATCAGCCCGCAGACTTGCACCGATCTTGATCTCTTTCTTGCTTTCTTCTGAACTGCTATTAATAACCTCAAGATCTTCCTGATGAGGCTGAATGGTCTTTTCTTCTTGTTTCAACAATCTAGCCAACTCTTCCGGGAGTTCATAGTCTTCATCACTTTCCTCCTCAGCTTGATAGATCGGATTGTCGAAATCATACGTGGGCATAACAGAATCATTTTCAGGGGAACTCACAAAATCAAGTCTGCATGATTGGATTGATGCTTTATTTTAGATTATTTTTGCTTGAAAACAAAAGAAAAGAAAGTGCATTATCATTTTTTTTTCATTTTCTTTGTGCAAAAAAAAAGAAGGAATAAAGGAACACAAATTTGTAAACAGAAACGTCTTTTTTATTGATGTTTGAACATTATATGAGAAACTATGGTGGCCCTACAAATGGATCCTCACACCTTGGGCAGAGTGTGGGATTTTATACATTATGAAAGACAAGAATTATTACTCTGAATGGTGTACAACATGAATGACTTCTTCACTAGACCAGTTTTGCAATGCCTCGCCCGGAGCCAGTGAATACACCCATCCGTCCAGATAATCTGATCTTTCAACGTCATCTTCTATTGTTGAGCAGGACTTATTAGGGTTGACAATTCCTCCACTGTTGAAATTGATTGGCCCACGGAATCGGGGAACTGGCGTCTGGCCCGATTGGTATCCAATGCCAAACTTATCTTCTTTCACAAACACGTCGATAGCTTTACCCCAACCTTGGGCATTTCCGCTTTCAACCACTTCTCTAGCCTGCTTGTAGGACGCAATTGATGCACTCGGCCCATCTGGCACATTTGACACCACTGATGTTGAAGTAGATTCTGGGAATTTTTTGATATCCAGGTCTTCAAAAGACTGGCACAGGGTTTCATGAATTTCTCCATCCATTTCCACATATTTGAAAGTGGATAAATGACTCACAAATATATCTTCCTCACCGCAAACGGTAACCACTTGACCCTCGAACACGTATTTGAGCTTCTGATGTAGTGTGGAGGTAACTGCGCCTGCTGCGTGAATCCACTGTCGGCCTAACAAACAGCTGTAAGCAGGCTGAATGTCCATAACGTGAAAGATTGTCTTGAATATCTGTGGACCAATCTGTATTGGTAATTCTACCTCTCCAAACACCGATCTTTGGGATCCATCGAAAGCTCTCACAATCAAATCGCTGGGTCTAAGAATCAATCCATCTACTTCAATTTTCATCAGGGCCTTTTTGGGTAATACATTCAAGGAAGAACCTGTGTCGACCAGCACATGCGACAAAACAGTTCCTTTGCATTCAAGTGTGATGTGCAACGGTACGTCCATCTGGAGTCAAATCCCTATTCGTAAACCCCAACCCGTGGCTCACATTGACATTAGAAATTACTCCCTCCAACTGATTCACAGTAATCTCTTGGGGAACATATGCCATATTCAAAACCTTCAACAAAGCAGCCCGGTGTGCATCTGAACTCATTAACAGGGATAATATTGAGATTTTAGAGGGTGCCTGATTAAGCTGATCAATGATCTTATAATCGCTCTTTTTGATAATCCTCATGAATTCCTCAACATCACTATCAAAATTGACTTTAGGGTCCTCTTCCTGAACAGGCACCTTGTCATCAACAACCTGTTTTCCTTTTGTTTTTGCAGCTGCTTCGGCTTCTTTATCACTCCTTAGAGTCTGGGGAGCAAACAGTCGACCACTCCTGGTGAAACCACTTGGTCCACTAACATTCTCAACACTGGTACCAACAGCAGCCTCTGCTTTCTGTTGACTTCCTCCTAGATGAGTATTAGTTCCATATTGCCATGGAACTGCCCTATTAGACACATAAGAAGCAGATTCAGGAACTATAATCGTAACTGGTCTCGGCCTCTCGTGCGCGATGATAGCAACAGGATCTTCAACGGGCACCTGTATTTCAACTGGATTATAATAAATGGTAATGGCTGAAACATCTTTTTCCTTCTCTACCTTATCAAACTGAAGGCTTCCTTCGTCCATAAGATCCTGCAGTCCAACTTTCAACTTACTGCAGCCATTAATCTGTCTTGAACAATCCTCACAATCAGAGCCACATCCAGGAAATACCTTTCCTTTTAACAAACGCTCTTTTACAATCAACAGTGGAGTCTTTACCAAATTAACATCGGTAATCAGATTCAATTTCTCGCCATCAGAAATAGCATGCATGCCTGCATCTCCATGATGAGGCATTAGATTATCACGAACATTCGGCGGCTTAGAGAAATTAATAGCTTTTACGTCAATCAGATCCTGAACCTTATGTTGAAAGGCCCAGCAGTTTTCTATCAAGAGACCCGGCGCACCAGAATGAAATTCACATCGAACATTAGCATCATAATTTTGAGGCAATTTTCCAGTATCTGCCGGCCTCATAGTCCGAAGTTCAACCAACTTCTCTTTGAGCAATTGTGGTAATAAAGCAGCATATGTCATAGGCAAGGGATCAAACTTACGGTCCCTTTGTCTATTAGTCTGGAATCAGGGTCTAGCTTGCTGATCTGGAGCTTGCTGTCCTGCTGGAACCGGAATGGTTACAGCGTCCACCTGATGGTAGGATTGAGTCCCGCCTCTGCCCTTTCCTCTATGCACAGCACTGGACTCCCCTTCTCTTTTCCTTGGTCCGTTAGCAAAAGGTTTCCTCGAACTCGAAGCACCAGTCACACTGACATCTTGAATCTTACCCAACTTTAGCAGACTCTCTATTCGTTCCCCAGCAATAACAATGTCAGCAAACCCTGTTGACGGACACGCAGCCAATCTATCCAAATACGGCCCTTGGAGTGTGCTCATGAACATATCAGCCATCTCACGATCAGCCAAATGTGGTTGAACTCGAGCATCCAATTCTCTCCATCTCTGCGCGTACTGCTTAAAGCCCTCCTTGTGATCCTGAGTCATACTCTGCAGCTGAGTACGATTGGGTGCCATGTCCAAATTATATTGATACTGCTTCAGAAACGCAGCGCACAAATCTTTCCAGCGCTTTATATGAACCCTGTCCAGCTTAATGTACCATTCCAGGGAGGCGCCTGACAGGCTGTCCTGGAAAAAATACATCCAGAGCTTTTGGTCTTCAGTATAAGCGGTAATCTTGCGATTGTAAGCTTGCAAATGTGTTTTGGGACAGGTACTGTCATTGTACTTATCCAATGTAGGGAGCTTGAATTTGGGAGGGATTCTCACACCTTGCACGAGACCCATGTCCTCTACGTCAATCCCCAGAGGATTTTGGCTCTCACTAGCCTTGAGTCTTTCATCTAACCCTTTGTACTTCCGGTCTCCATTGTAGAAACCCATGTCGTTGTTGAATGCGGGAAACTGGTCATCTTGACCATCCTCTAAACCATTATTATCAAATCCCATATGTACCCCACCAGTGGAGATCTTGACGACAGGGGGAGTGCGCACATTGTGATTTGGGATTTCAGTCTCCAACCTCTGAATAGTGGCTCTCATGGCATCTTGACCAACCCTCATGGTTTCCTGACCGGCCCTCAGCTCTTGCTGACATTGAGCAATCCCCTGCATAAGGTTCATGAACTGCTTCATCCTCCCCCTCAAATCAGCTAATTCAGTCTGAACTTGTTCCATGACTCTGGCTTGATTGCGTCGGGTAGAATATCAGTGAACTGGGGTATCAGCTATCGTGCCTGTAAACCAAATAAAGGTTAGCAGGCGCCTACAAAAAAGAACACCTGCAATGCAAAAATGATATGCTATGCAAATGCAAATGCACAGTTATGTTTGTCATTTCAAGATACTTTTCATATCCTGATTCCAATCGTAACCACGAATTCCTGACGACCAGAAATCATGATTATTGAGTTTTGCCTTGAAGAGATATTCATATATGCCAATCACAAATATCTGATGACTATAAATAGTGATTTTGTAGTGTGCCAGTGTGCAGATATCTTATTACATCGCATATATCTGAAGACCAGAAATTGTGAACAGAAATAGCTCATTTCATACAAATTCCCAAAAGTTTTCAAGCACATTTGTCATAATTTCAGCAACAGAATAAGAAACAAGTAGTCAAATGGATCCATCAACAATTCTGATGGTAACCATTTCAAATTACAAAGAAATGACAAAAATCATTAATCTGATAGCTCTACGTCTTTCAGCTTATGACTGGAATACTTAATCTCTTCGAACAGGATGCGGGTACGCTGATGATGTGGCTTCTTAATCAGCTCTTTGATTACGACGTCCCTTTTTTCTAATGCATCAGCTAATGAACCCATGTGCATCAGCAAGGCTTCATCTTCATCGGCTCCTTTGCGCCTCTTAATTCCAGCTTGAATTTTAACCAGCTTCAGATCTGCCGTGACATCTTCAAGCTCTTTGTTGGCAATTTTCAGCTTATCTTCAGCATTCCTTACCTGTTCTTGACTTTTGCCAAGGTCCTCTCGATACCTTATTCTCTCTACATGTGATTTCTTCAGCTCTTCATCTTTATCTCTTAACTGGGTCAGTAATTCAGAGTTTTCAATTCTGACTTCATCCCAAGCTTGACGAAGTTTAGCTAATGAATCCCTGCTTCGGGCTAACTCCTGCTTTGTAGTCTTGTGAGCCTGACTAGTATCATCTGCTCCCAAAGTAAGTTTTCGGAAGTACCGAGCTCTATCATCAAAATCCTCTTCTTTGTCCGCCAAGATTTTCTCCACTTTCAATGCTCTCTTCTCCAAATCTTTGTTGTCAGCCAAAGCTTTCTGAAGACATCTGCTCATTCCAGAGTTCTCTATCTGCAACTCTCTAACCATTTTCTTCCATTTCTTGCACTCTTAAGCCGGTTCCATGGAGTGTTGATTTGGACATAAGAGAATCTCTCTTGAAAAGGGTAGCAATAGCTCTTTGACCTTCATCTCAATCCAAGCATCGTAGTCAGGGTATGATCTACAGTCTCCTTTGCCAAAAATTAACTTTCCCTCTCTTTGCCTAAATTTCTAGGCATTTATTACTTCTGGCACTCTTTCATTCTTGGTTCCCACGAAAAACAGAGAAGCACTAATCTCTTCATCAGCAGGAGGATTTCTCGAAGCATAACCAAATTGTCTAACAGCCAACACCAGGTTGTAATTAATCCCACCTCTTCTTCCAAGTAGAGGCACATTCAGAAAACTTCCACATTTAACAGTAAGCTCTATTGTCAGTAATTTGGGATCAAACCAAATGATGTTATTGGCAGTTAAACCTATCAATCTCTTGGACCATTTCATTGTCTCAGTAATTTCTACGAAAGCACCAGTTCGAGGTAAATGTTTGAAGAGCCAATGACATAACAATTGGGTACAGCAACTAACCAGACTTCATCTTCCCTTCTCATTTTTGTAGTGTACTGAGTAATAAAAATCCCCTAGCAAGGTAGGAATCAGATTCTTCGAAACAAACACTTTCATCGCCTGCATTTCAACAAAGTCAGGTTGACCGGGGAAAAGCACCAAACCATAGATACAAAGAGCTAACACAGCATTGTAAGTAGTCCAGTTTTTAGCCTTGGCAGCCTCCTGAACTTGTTGGAAAAGAAAATCCAAATGAAATCCTTCATCTTCTTTAAGTTTACTCAGGCCACTTTTCACAACAGACAGGTCTAAATGTAGAACAGCAGCAATTACTTTGGGGGTAAGAGCATCTTCAGAAAAATACAGTATAGAAGACGTGACTGGAATTCCCAAAATAAATGAGAATTCCTCCAAAGTGGGCATCAAAATATAGTCAGGGAACAGGAAACATCTCATTGATGGTTCATAGAACTGTAAGAAAGTGTGCAACCCATCCTTCTCATACTTTGTGAATGCACATACCATTTTAATCAGCTCTCCATATTCCTTCTAAAAAGTGCTGAGAACACCAGAACCAGCCATGCCTATCATCTTGTTCAATGAATCCAGCTTAGGATCAGGGAATTTATATGACTCATTATTCTTCCTCTTAATCTCAACTTCTTGGAAACTCATGATTGGAATCAAACAATATGGTAAGTACCTGAAAATGACAAACATAACCTGTTATGATATGAGTATGCAAATACAAAAGGCATGTGATCAAGTATTCAGATGTCTGTGTCTGTATTGAACTGTGTGCACTGTGTCTCTGTACTGAATCTGGCAATATATTTGAGATGAATACTCAAACCACTGTCATAGGATACACTGTCTGTAACAATCATAGAATCACAAGTAAGGTATGTAGGAGGCTAGGTTACCTGCAAACCTGTAAACATCCCACCCATACTCACATGTGGTTCCTAGAAAACAAGGCTTATCAGCTTTGGAGGTTTGAGAAACAATAGCACATTCAGCCCGTAGGATACAATCCTATGCCAATCAAAGAGGTCGTCCACTGACTCACCTTAGAAAATAAAGGTCATCCTATGCAAGTTCCAAAGTGGGCCCTCGGGTGCGAGTGGGTTTGCCACAGAATGTGGTTTGCCACTGTCACCACTAAAGAGAGATGTTTCCACTAAGGTCCTCATGATCGGTCACTAGAGTCGACAGCTCTCTAGATCGACATCCTGGAATACGCAAGATGCGTACGCCATGATGGGTCCCAAGATAGCCTCGTCTAGCTGTGAATTTCGTGATTACCCAACGTACACAGATGGTACGTAGGTCCCACTACTCTCCACTCTAAATCTAAGTGTGCACTCGAGCTTTGGTAATGGGCTCTTCTCTCAGAAATCCCATCCCGCCAAACAGACAGAACAGTGCAACACAGTATAATATATAACATGTAAATGCTAACATGCTGTAAATATGGTACAAGTAATAAAATACAGTAAACAGCAAATACAAGATAACAGTAAACACCCAATGAAAGAAAATAAAATAAGCGCTAGGATTGACTCGCTTAGGATGGACCAGCAATACGTCAACCTGTCCCCAGCAGAGTCACCAGCTGTCGCTCCCGAGATTTTCATCCAAGTACAAACGCGAAAGTGGCACTGAAACAGAGTCGCCATCAATGTGTATTTATCCCAAGAGAGGGAAAGGAAACACTGCATAAACCTGAAGGAAAGGAAAAGAGTATGGTCTTACGACCAAGAGAAAGGGTAAGGGAGTCTGTTACGCGAGAGGAAGTTATTAGCACCCCCTTGCGTCCATCGTACCCGATGGGATCCACGCTTGCTTGTCTCGATCAAAGGGTGATAGAAAAAGATACTGAAAAAGGAACTGAAAGAAAGAAAGGAGAAAAAATGGAAAAGGAACGAGAAACAAATGTAGGGAAAATAAAAGAAGTGCTCGAATGGGCCCTACCCCACTGCCTACGTATCTCATCGGGGACATGAGAATCAGAGCGACGTAGTTCCCCTCACTAGGGATGGATTGTTTGTGTTTTTTAATGGAACGACTAACGTTCTAGCTCAGGTGTTGCAGGCTCGTTGGTCCGAGTGCGTTACCATCTTGCAAGAGAACGAGAAGAAGCACATTCGTCATTGAGAGTGAATGAGGTGAGAAAAGAATTCCCGAAGGAAAGACGTTATTGTTTGTTTTTGTCTTTTAAGAAATTTGGTTATTTGTTTGCATATGATAGTGTATCTAAATCTTAGTCATTGGAGTGTATACATTCTCACATTCCAAGATGGAATGAGTAAGAAAGTACACTAAGTGTGAAGAAGACCCTCACATTTAGTTCCAATTATTAAGGTTCAAACACACTAGCATACTTGTATTTATTAAGTGTTTTTGTTAATTAAGAAATGAAGAAGTGTTTTTTATTTGTATTTTCAACAAGAATTGCATTTAAGTCCCTCATACAAGATCAAATGTTTAACACATTGACCCAAGATGGGCTATATGCTACACATTCTAAGATTATAAGAGAAGACCCCTTTATAATCTTTTCTTTATATGAAAGGCCTAAATGCAATAAATGCCTACCTTTATTAGATATTTTGAATTTTCTTTGAGATGAGAAGATGAAAGACTTAAGTGGGCGAGAAAGGTAAAAATCTATGTGATCTAAGACTCAATCCTAATTGATTAGTTAAGGGAGTGATCCTAAAGGTTCGTGAGGTTGCAAAACCTAAAGTCTAAAGAAGGAATGAGTTAAACAATTCACTTCTAAAGTAGAAGATGAATTGTAACTCAAAAGGAAAAGTAATGAGTTAATCAAAGAAAGCACATAAGTACTTAACAAAACACAAGATTGAATTGTAAAAGATGAAAGGAAAGAAATTTGAATGTGGATTCCTCATCCACACTCAATTTCAACTTACCAAAGCCCCTACATGGTTAGTAAACATGGAAACATGTATAGGAAGTAAAAAATACTTAATACACATTAAAGTTCAAAAGAATAAGGTGAAGAATCAAGTCTTAATATCACAACCAGAATGTGAATCATATTGACAACAAGTGAATATCATCATACAAGTTCAAATGATTAAGCAACAATCATCATCCCTAGCACTTAAACATGTTATCATAAGAAAGGATAGATGAAAGATGGAAAGAAATGAAAAGAACATGCATAAATGGAATATGTAATCCAAAAATCAGAATTGAAACTAAATGAAAAATGGTTTATAAACATCTCAAAAGGATTCATGAATCAACATTAGAGACATTCAAGAAGTAGTAGAAGAAGGAGTGAGGTGAAAGTTCAAAAAGGAAAGTGCAAACAAATACATGTTAAGGATGCACAAAGTTCAAGTTGAAATGAACATATAAAGATGACCTATAATGTGTACCAAAGACCTATAATATCACATGAATGACTCATAAAACATGCAAATGCTCATACAAATATGCACAAAAGAATTCATGCAAACATACACTAAAGTTAGAATGATGTGACATGTATTATGCTTCCAATGTAATGCATCAAACAAAAATCAAATGGACTTATGAAAATTATGCAAGCATGGTATTTGAATGCCTAAGTCAAAAGTAAATCATACATCAAAATAGCATGTCAAAATTCAAAGCAAAATGACTTCAAACAATGCATTAGGTCAAGTTGAAACATCATGCAAAGTGGTGCAAAGACAAGCATCAAAACATGTCATAAAATGACCTAAAAAATCAAACAAAAATCACCTAACATGCTTCAATGTATTACTGAATCAATTCAAAAAGAATCAGGTCAAAATAGTTTGTAATGAGCAAGAACAAAATTCTACAAATTCATGAATCATATTTGGAATGCGTACAAATGGAAATTCAAAGAAAATTATGAAACAGTAGTAAAAATGTAATAAAATCATGAAATAAAAATATTAAAAATTTCCTAAATGTCTTGATAATATTCATGAATTTTTCCAGAATTTTCTGATGTTATTTTGTAATTTTTAAAATTAAACATGAAACGTGTATGAAATGAAGAAAATAAAAAGAAATTGAAATAATAAAGGGGTGTATGCATAGTAAACAACCAGATCAAATTGTCTGGGCTTTAAAACGTGAGGTGTGAAAATCAATTTAGTCCAGTCCAAGTCCAAGCGCGTGGAACACAATAACAAACATGGAATTGAGTCCACAAAATTGACTCACGCGTGACCATTGGATCAAATCAGAGTCAAACCACAATCAAAGTAAGCAAATCATGCACATCATACTGCCGGTACATCATAACAATCATATACGTATATGCATGCAAGCATCAGATGGATTGAAAATGAATCACATGACACACACCATCCTCATTAATTCGCTGGCAACATCACCACCCTTGGATTAAAACAAATCAGACGGTCACGACTTAAAATTGCACTAAACCATAATTCAAACCCTCACCGGCCGGAGAAGACCTCCGGTCATCTTCTCCGGCCATCTCCGGTGGCTTAGAAAATTACATATGCCCAGAAATGTGTAACAAATACATCAATGGAAAGGAAAAGTCAATCAGATCACTAAACAATCAACAAAATACACAAATACAGCCTGTACAGTGGGAAACGAATAAGCAAAGTTTGCCCTAGGTTTTGTACTATGCCTCTAAAAGACCTATCAACTAGCCAGAATCAATCTTGTGCTTCTAATAAGCTTCAATCAATGTGTAATGAACTTAAAACTCTCATGAATCGTACAGAAAGAGGTGAGGAATATTTACCTGATTTTGATGGAACTTTTGAACCAAGAAAACCAGAGAATGAACTTGATACTCTTGATCCTCCACTGGCCAAATCAAGGCTTGAGAATCTTGAAGAATGGAGAGGAATCTGAATCTGCAATGTAGCTACTTCAACAATACAATGCCATTTCCAAAACTTGAAGATGAAGTTAGAAGAATATGATGATGAATTCGCACTAACTCAGAGAGAAAATAGAGAGAAACTGAGAGAGAAAGTGAGAGAACTTTGGAGTGAATGTGGAAAAATCAGAGTTCAAATGAAAAATGAGAGTGAAATTTGGTTTTATAGTGTGAGTTAGATATGAACCAAAGTAGTTAAGTGAGTTGGTTAGAGTGAGTTAACATGGTTAAGGTGAGTCATCCCTAACTAACTGAGCCAAGTTAGTTAGGGCGGGTTAACAATGGTTTTGCTATGGTGATGATAGTGTATGATGTGCTATGGTGGACTGTAAAAGAATTAGTGGTGGTAATGAACTCGTGTGTGAGCTGCAGCAACATAAACTTGTTCTACAAGCTTCTAACTTTTTCCATTTTCATATGTAATGAGCATGAGTGGCACGTGCAAGTAAGGACAATGCTTGGCTTAATGAGGAAACGAAATATATGATTCATAAAGCATATGTAAACTGATACGAATCAACAACAACATTGTTATTTTTGGTTTTGTGACAGCTTGGAACCAATGGAAATGTGCAAGTTCGAAAAGGAAATTCTCTCACTATAATGTATGGGATCATGAAATTTATGGATCATTGGAAAGAGAGTGGATCATAGAACAATATTGGTATGGATCTTGGATTGAATTGAGGCTTGGAAGAGGTTGGAAAATGGATTGGAACACAAAGGTTTGGAACTGGTCATGGGAGAGGAATGTTAAGGCAAGGCAACAATGCGCATGGATTTTCAGCATAATCACCCTATCTTGAGACCAAGATTTCTCCCTCATAACTTGATCAATTCAAAATTTGTCCAACATCAATATTGAGGAGGGCATTGCAAGGAACAACTTTGATGTTGAAAAGTTTTGCATTTGGAGCTTTTATCATTGAGAAATTAAGCTTAACATTTGGCCCACCAAGTGTTTGTAAAAATGATGGCGCGTGGGCCTGGGCATTCTTGGTCATAACCTGATTTTGGACCTACTTTCCTCCAACTTTGATCAATCATATCTCACTCAATTTTTATCCAATGGAAGTGTTCTACACATGGATTTGAAGCTTGAAACAAGATCTTTTGTTGTGGCCTGGTGGATTTTTGATTTGATGTCTCAATTTTGAATGGCCTTGGTTCAAAATTTGGTGCAAAATGGCCAAAACTTTCCTTATTTAGAAACCCTACTTCTTCCAAAAATGGCAACTTTTCAAATCTTAATTTCTCATGATCCTTTTGGAGTTTCTTGATCAAATTTTGTACATTGGTCACATATAACATGAATTCCATGAATTTGGCCTCAAAAAGTCAAGAGTTGACTTTTTCCTCTGATTATTTGACTTAGCCCCAATTTTCCTGATTTTTTATTTTTCTTCCAATTGAACCACTTCTAAAACCAATTGAGAGGCAATTTTCCACACACATACACTTAAGGACATGTAGAATACCATGATATCAAGTTTTGTCCAAAAAATTAGAGATGACCTGATTTAATTGGAAACCCTAGTTTTGATACCCACCTACTAAGGGGAAAAATTGCAGTCTTCAACTTCAAATTCCTCAGAGTATGTTGTGTATCCTCTTAAAGGATGATGAGATATGCCACTTGAGGGTGACTTTGAACCAATGAACTATCTCTTTTGAGGGTTTTCCTTCAGTTTTTGGACCTCTTGCATAGTGAAGGATGTAATGCTTCAATCTCCCATTGAATCTCACCTTCTTGAGGTTTTGGATGATAAATTGAGATAGTGTGAGACATGAAAGACCTCCTGGCTTGCCTTGAGGTAACTTGTTTGACCTTTTGTGCCTTAAATGATTCCTTGATTGTCCACCTTTCACCTGATCACATGCCTTGATGGTAAGAGGGATGCTATGCTTCATTTTTCTATGTTAAAGATGCAATGCAAGGCTAATGAGATGGATATGATATGTGATATGATAATGCTATGATATGATGACAAAAGAGAGAGCAAATTTTGGGGTATTACAATTGGGTCATTACATTCACTGCCGATAGTTTGCACATCAACTGAAGCCTCCCGAGTGAGCACTCAGATTGCGAATATGCCGTTAAGGGCAATAAGTCTAGAGGGAGCCAAGCCTCCTCAATAATGATGATCTTTAGCTTCTTTACTGTACTTTCATTTGTATTTTTCATTGTTCGTTAATACTTTGTATACATGTAAAACTTGTTTGTTTTCTAATGATGACTTTAATACAATAAATATGCTTTTCTTGAAGTAATTCATTCTTATTCATTCATATGATATTTGTGTACATTGTAATACCAATTTACATGCTTAAACTCTTTGAGGGAGGATGACGATTTGAAAATGCAAACTTTCTGGCTGTATGCTTTTGGGAATAAAACTTTGCTGATGATGTACAGTCATTGTTTCAACTCCCCAAACACCGGAGATATAAGGGAGATAAACCCTCGTTAACTCGTTGAGCCTAGAAGTAGGAGTTTATTTTAAAAAAAACCTAACACTTCACCCAGGGGCAGGGTACTTGTCAGTTGATTTGACCAAGCGTTTAAATTTCAAAAGGATTGCATATCTAAGGATCCATTACCTTTTTTTTTCTCATCAGGAGGCCAAGGAGCATGAAACCACAATGGTTATCCCTCACCGCAAGGAGTGAAGCACTCATAATCCTTTCAACAAAGTCAAGACAAGCCAGTGTCACACGATTTATTCAAAAGAAAGAAAAAAAGGAGAAAGAAAGCCCGCTAAGTCGAAAGTTTGAAAACAAATGACTTAGGAAAAAGTTAGGGCATCCCGCTGGACATCAAAATCGAAAAGGATTCAAAAGAATCAGTCCAGGCAAAATAAGGGAAACAAATGAAAAAAGAAATAAATAGAAAACGTGAAAAGGATTACAAAGAAAAATCCTCGAGCAAGAACGAGTCGTGTGACTACAGGCACCAAAGACGAAAGAAGCGATTACCACTCTGAAAGCGATGTGGACTCCTTAACCATCGCTGATGATATGCAATAGCCTTTTGGAAGGTGAGCACTTGTGTCAAATGAACTGAATGTATGACAGAAGGACATCAAGGAGAATGGGTGGCTACAAACAAAATTTTGAGCCATAAATCCTTCTTTCTCAAACCGTGAACCAGACCACGTTACAACCCTCAAAAGTCCTAATTGAGGCAAGGTTATCCCGAAGACGTACTTCTAATAAGACAGCGTTCCTTATTCCCATGAGTAGGGCTAAAATGTTTTTGTTGGTATTGCATGTGCATAATGTCTTTTATTCAAAAAAATCAGTGTCGTATTTTTACTAGTGATTCGTTCACGAGATTTGGCAACATATTTTCAATGAAAACTTCAAGATAAACATGTATGTTGTATTAGAATCATCATTCTCAGAATAAACATTTTCTGCTTGCATACATTTTACTTGGCACCAATGAAGTTTGCATAATGAGCATTAGTCAAGAAGTCTAACTTTGCCAAGAGGAAATTCTGGGACAATCATATTGAGAAACATGTAGTCAAAAGACTCCGTCAGCTAACGGTTTTCTCAGCAAGTTGTGCTCAAAATTCAGCCAAACTGGGGCAGTCACGTTGAGAAATATCTCCAAGTTCAGCAAAACGAGGGCAATCACGTTGAGATTAGGCAAATCTCTCAAAGATCAATCAGTCAGGGGCAAAATCACTTGAAAACTTGTACTGAGGCCGGCCACCTCAGGAGCGAGAAGTTGTCCTCTCCATAAGACAGTTGATCAAAAGTACCTATTCACGATTTAGTATACTGGGGGCAGAATATTTCAAGTCATTACGAATCCTCTCAAGGCATATTCCTTCATAGGATATCCAATCTGGGGCAGTTACGTCGAGAGCCGATAAATCTCTCCAAGAGTTTGAAGATCCTGGGGCATTTTGAATGCCGGGTTTTCTGTAAAATCCTCTTCAGACGATTTCTCCCGATAGATCAAGTGGTCGGAGACAAGTGGAGAGTTGGCTTATGATAATCGGCATGCGGTTGGTCAGCAAAAGCGTGAAACTCCAAAGTGGTTCCCAGCATAGGGTATCTTTCTCAATGGGGTGTGAGAATGAATGTCTTCCCAGTAGAAACAATCAAGATGGTATTATCCTTGACAGAGGTTATGTCTTCTTATTATCCTCCCCAGTAAGAGTCCAGAGGTTTGGTTTCCCCAGCCAGAGATGGATTTATCTTTTCCCCAGTAAGAGTGCAAAGCCCTGACAGGGTAGGGATGGTTTGTTTGCTCTCCATACATGAAGCATTCTCTCCCTCAGCAGAGGCTTATTTGACCTCTGCTCCTTAGTAGCCAGGCTAGAAGGTTGTCATTCCTCAGTAGCCAGATCAGAAGGTTGTCATTTCCCCAGCGGAGTTCTAGAGATACAGGCTCTCCTCAAGCAGGACTGGTTCAGGTGATGTCTTCCCAGCAAAGTCATCGTTATCCGCAATTTATAGCCCAGATGTATCAACATTCCTCCCAACCGAGTTGTTGATTTGTTTCCCCACAGAAAGTCATAAGATCGGATCAGTGATCACTTCCTCAGCAAAGTAGCTAATTATCATCCCCGACAGAGTCCAAGTCCAATGGTTATTGGCTCTTTTTCCGTATCAAATCTTTGGGTTCCATCATCATCAGTTGTCATTCTTAATCCCTAACAGAGTGGAAGTTCTCTTCAGGTTTCATCTTCAGCTGAGGTTTGGATCGGGAAGGCTGTTTAATTTGTCCTCCTCGGCACAGTTTGTGATCCCGAGGATAATTCAGTTTGTCATCCCCAGTGGAGTTACCTTCATATCCTCAACATTTATTTTTCAGAGGATTCCCTTTTCAACTTGCATATAGTAATCATTGCATCCTCAAAACGCATAGCATTTCCATTTAGTATGGAGCATTACGCCATAGAAAAATTCAAACATATGCATTTAAAGCATAAGCCAGGTTTGGATATTCTTATTGCCAGACGGTTCCTCAACAGAAAGTGGTTTAATCCAGAAGGACCAGTCTTATCTTATCCCCGGTGAAGTTGCCAATGAACTTGTTCATTCTACTTGTATTCCCCTGCAGAGTTTCCTGTTCAGACTTCTCTTATCCCCAGCAGAAACGATGTAACTATAGCCCTCTAGCAGGCACCTTAATCAATCCCTAGGGTAGTAGATCAATCCCTCTTCCCTTTTTGGTCTTTGTCCCCTAGCAGAGTTGTTTGACTAGGATGCCAGTATACCCTCAGATTTTTCTTTTGACGCCGAAAAGCATCATTTTTTGATGCCGGCAAGTGTCATCATTTCATTTTTCCTTGATGTCGGATATCATCATCGTTCAATGCCGGAAAGTTTCGTCATTTCATTCCTTCTTTGATACCGGACAGTATCATCTTTCGATGCTGGAAAGTGTCGTCATTTCATTCCTCCTTTGATTTAGGATAGTATCATCCTTCGATGCCGAAAAGTGTCGTCATTTTATTCCTCCTTTGATGTCGGATAGCATCATCTTTCGATGCCAGAAAGTGTCGCCATTTCATTCCGCCTTTTGATGCCGGATAGCATCATCTTTCGATGCCGGAAAGTGTCATCATTTCATTTTTCCTTGATGCCAGATAGCATCATAGTTCGATGCCGGAAAGTGACATCATTTCATTCCTTCTTTGATACCGGATAGTATCATCTTTCGATGCCAGAAAGTGTCATCATTTCATCCTTCTTTGATACCGGATAGTATCATCTTTCGATGCCGGAAAGTGTCGTCATTTCATTCCTTCTTTGATACCGGATAGTATCATCTTTCGAAGCCAGAAAGTATCATCATTTCATTCCTTCTTTGATACTGAATAGTATCATCTTTTGATGCCGGAAAGTGCGTCATTTCATTCCTTCTTTGATACCGGATAGTATCATCTTTCGATGCCGGAAAGTGTCGTCATTTCATTCCTTCTTTGATGCCGGATAGTATCATCTTTCGATGCCAAAAAGTGTCGTCATTTCATTCCTTCTTTGATACCAGATAGTATCATTGTCCGATGCCAGTAAGTGTCGTCATCTCAGTTCATCTTTCAATGCCAGAAAGTGTCGTTATTTAAGTTTTTCCTTGATGCCGGAAAACATCATATTTCGATGTCGGTAAGTGTCGCCATCTCAGTTCATCTTTTGATGTCAGTAAGTGTCGTTTATTCAGTACACCTTTTCGTGTCTGTATTCCTTTTGATGCCGAAAAGCACCATCTTTCGATGCTGGTAAGTGTAGCTGAGTCAGCACGCGTATCTGCTTCTGTACTTCTCCTTGATACTGGATAGTATCATCTTTCGATGCCGGTAAGTGTCGTCGATCCAGCACACGTGTTCGTGTCTGTATCATCTTACCTTTTTATACTAGTGAGCGTCATCTTCCGATGCTCATCCTACCTCGTGACCTTAGGCACCGGTTAGTGTCGTGTCTTCTCCATACCATACTGCTCAATCTCACACATTCCTTGTTATCCCTAGTAGAGTCTTCCACACTCATCAGATCTTCTACCCTAGTTTATACCCTCATAGTGCAAATTTTCAGTTTCTGTTAGTATTCAAACCCAATTTATCTCGAATGTCTGAAAGCTCTGCTCTCATCCCTTTAGGTCCACAATTGATTGAATAGGGGCAGCTGTAACACCTCAAAATTTACCCTCTTATTTATACGCAATAAGTGTCATATGTTTTATATTTCATTTGCATCTAGAACATAAACATTTGCATGTGCATCATCAGCTTTCATAAGGCATGGTATCAAGGGTGTCACCATCTCTATATTGTGCAAGACAAGGAGAATGAGATACTAATTCATCAATCTAGAGAAGCTTTCCATATCTCCAAGGTAACTCATAAGGCCCATCATGTCATCAGGAATTTGATTTTGGAAAGAGAATGAGTGGAGAGAGTACTCTCATGATGTTTGGTCATCAACTAGGGTTTTGACCTTTTGAGCTTGAGACACCACTATGAATAGGATCCTTGGGTCTTTGACATAATCTCATCACATGAGTCATCTTGGTTTGAGGCAATCCACAGCATAGTCAAAGGAATTTGAGTTTTGAAGACCAATCATTTTCTCCTGACTTTTAGGGACCAAATTAGGGTTTTGCATAAAAGTTAGTTTATTTCTGATTTTTGGACAAAACTTGCTTCCATGATACTCCACATGTCTCTAAGTGTCTATGAATGGAATTTGAGCCATCAATTGCTTTCATGAGGGTTTCAATTGGAGGAGTGATTGAAAATCAAGAAATTGGGGAAAAAGTCAATTAATCAGGGAAAAAAGTCAACTTTTGACTTCTTAAAGTCAAAATCATGTTCCTCATGACAAAGATGGGCAATGGACAAAAATTTGATCATGAAATGTCAAAGGAATTATCATGAATCAAGGTTATGTGAAAAGTTACCATTTATGGAAAATTACTATTTTTGGGAATTTCTTTTTTAGAACTTTCCATTTATGGTAAGTTTTAAAGTTTCAAGTAGCTGACTTCCAAGGCCATTTTCACTAAGATGCAAGCTCCCTTTCGAAATTTTGCCAGAGATAAATGTTGTAGAGGATGTTTCCACCTTTCCCACCATATAAAAAACATCTCAGTTGGGTTTCTAGATCAAAAGTTATGATGCTTTGAAGTTGGGACATTCAAGATGTTCAAGTTGAAACAAAACTTAGATTTTTCTATGTCCAAAATTCAGTTTTATGCCCTTGATTTGGATGATGTTTTTCTTGATGCTCAAGTCCTCCTTTCACTTAAATTTCAACATAGAAGTTGTTCATTACAATAAGATCTTTCATTTGATACCAAGATCATTCATTTTGAACCAATATTCTTCAAGTTATTAACCACTAAAGTCATGATCATCAAGTTGTCAAAAGTATGAATAATACTCATAATTTTTTCATCATAAAATCAGTTGGCATCATAGAGTTTTCAAGGGTATTTTTCATAGGTTTCTAAGTTTCAAATCCATTTTCCACCAACATAAAGCTTGCTCTATTCAAGCTCCTCTTTCATATGACTTCAAGATCACGCTATTTGATTCCATATGCATGGAGATATGTCCCCTCCAAGTCAGCTGCATGAATAGGTTTCTCCTTGCCATATTTCATTCAAAAATCTTAAGAAAAATTCACATCATTGCCACGGCCTAGCATTATGCGTGTATATCATCATCTTTACTTCATTTGGCCATGCAATCACTTCACATAGCATGCACCATCCAATACTTTTCCTCTTATATCACACTTGAGAAAATATAAACTTAGCATACAAGTTTTGTTCTCATCATGTCAGCATCATATCTCTCACCACTCTCCACTCAATGCATACCAGCCCATAATATCAACAATAACCATACAATACACTTGGAACTCTAACTCGTGTTCTCACATAACCTTTCTTTACCATGATTATTTTTCACTAACCACACTTTCAACTGTTAACCACATGTGATTAATTCTTAACCACACTTTAACCAGACCTATATAACTCTCTAACAACCTTAACCAATTCAGTTACACTATTTTTCAGAGAACATATAAAAAAATTTCCATTGAAGCTCTCAACTTCAGAGCTTCGAAACACACTCATTTTGGAAGCTTTCATCAAGATTTCTTTATAATTTTCATCATCACACTTCACTCTAACTTTTGTTCGCACTTGTTTTCATATGGAATCACCATATCTCTATCTGCGGATTCATCATCTTCTCCACATTTCTGAAGTTTTCAGCAAGATCCAAAGCTCCTGGGCATTTATTTTGCCTCCAAGGGTTGATAGAAAGAATTGCAGGAAGTCTTTCTAGGGTTTCTTGGAACTGGAATCACACTTCTAACCAGGTATGCCTCTCGAATCTTAGTGCACCATAATAGCTTTGTATGTGATCAAGAGCATATAAGTAGGTTGCACATTGAAGTCTTATAATGATAGGCTCTGTTTGTTGGCTAAGAATTAGGAAAATGTGAAATTTCAGTTTTCAGATCTTAAATTATTTCATTCGATTCTCTTGGTATGTTTGTTGTCTGGAATTTGTGAGGATATGTTTGGAATCTGCGCAAGATTTAGAATTGAATGGTGGTAGTTTTTTTTCAGTCTGGGTGGTTTCAAGTTCCGGCACGGTGGTGCCTCGCCGGAGAAGATAACCGAAGGTCCTTCTCTGGCCACATGAGATAAACCCTAACCATTTCCGGCCATTCCCATGTTTTAATCCTGGTCCTGCATTTATTGTGATCCAACGGTGGATAGGCTGCCAACGCATTAAAATCCATGCTCCCACTCACGTGCACATTTTTCTATTTTTTCTTTTTTTGTTTTGTTTTATTTTCTGATAATTGTTTTGATGAGGCAATGGTGTACGTAACTTTCATGATTGTTACTATGGATCTCAATTCCCCGCCACCTGATTGGATTAATGTATGATTATAGCATGTTGACCTAATCCAACGCACCACAGTGAGTTAACACATTTGACTGAAGACTATACTGAACCACAGGCCACACGCACGTTGGGTCTAACGCAGATGCTCTCCACACACCCCAGTGTTTGGCCCAAGCACATTTTAACTGGGGATTTACTAGTTGTGCACCCCCTGGTTCTAAACTTTGCTTTTTGTTTTCTTTTTCTGATAGCTTCAAAATCCTTTTATTAAATATAGTAAAAATTACCTAAGAATTCCCAATTAATTCATGAGACCCAATGGATGTGTCATTTAATTTTATACATTTTTTATTTTAAATTTTAACACATTTTGATATTTTTTTCTATAATTTTCTTTTAAACATGTTCACTTGCCCATATCTTTTGATACACACTTCATAAAAGATTTTTCTTAAATAGTTTCAAAGTGAATTTTTGCACATAACCTGAGACTTAAGCTTGACACATGTTAAGGGACTTTAACTAATTTTTTTGGGATTTTTTTAGGTTAGTTTTTAATGAATTTTAAGGCCATTGTTATGCTTGCTAGTTCATTGACAATAGTGGATTGTTTAAGCAATGTTTGAGCTGGATAAAAGAGGAGTTTTTATCCCATATTTTGGGTCATGTTTAGCCACTGATCTCACATCAATTTACTTATCTTCATCTAATTTTTAGAGCCTTTAATCATGTTCTTTTGGGATTGTTTAAATGCATCTTTGTTCATGGATGTTGGTTCAAGACTATGCCTTAGGGTTTTGTGATTATCTCTATGCCATTCATTGCTAAATTATTGAGACACTTGTTTACATGTATTATAGAGATTATAGGTCTTTAGAACTCAATTATAGGTCATTCATTGATGCATATTGTTTTACTTGTGCATTGTTTGATTTGAACTTGAATTTGTCTTGTGGTTTGCACTTCCTTTGTGGTTCTTTTGATGACATCCCTTCACTAATTCTTTTAGGACTTAGAAGATAATTTAAATATGACATGATTAATGACTTTTACCACCATTGATCATTCCCACTTGACTTCTAATCTCATCTTACTCTTTTCAAAGTTGCATGACTTGTAAATGTGGCATTAATGCATAAACTTGTGTCTACTTGTGTGTTTGTGTAGTATGCCTTAACAAGATGCTTCTAACTTGTATTCCACCACATCATACATGACCTATAATGTGCATACCTACTTACATGAAGCATAATAACCTCTAATTGCATTTCATACCTTATGGAAGATAACTTTGTTTTGCACTTTCTAATCGAACATTGTTTGCCTAGTTGCCTAGCATTGTTCCTTATTCTTCCAACGCTTTTAGGATTTAGATAGGACCTAGTAGAGGTCATTAGGTACTGACCTTGATCCATCTAACATGTGTATACTCCTTTCGTGTTTCTCTTTTTCTTGTATTACAAGTATGCTAACATCTAAGAACTCTAATGACATTGTTTGATGTTTGTTTCACTTTAGCTTCTAAACTTGAACTAGTGTGAGCTTCTATGATGAATGAGAATTGTTTTACATAACCTTAGAATGACCTCACTTCTGACCTTTATGTCATACCATAGCATGTATCCGTTCTCACATGTCTTTTGCATGAACAACAATTGTGTGTTGCATCCTAGTTGACCATACTTGTGCACCACTTGTTTAAACTCTGTGAATGCTTTAGTACATGACTTCCATATTCTTCCAATGACCTTTACACCACTTAATACACTTCATCCACTTCTGACCTTGAGGGATACTCATGCTTTAATTCACTTACATGATTCTTAAACATCTATTTTCTTCAAAGTTTGTGAACAATGTGCATTTGTGTGGTTTTGGTACATAGTTTAGCATAGTTTGATTTCTGTTGACATGCTAACATAAGTAGAAGTTAATTAGATGTACATACTGACCTATACATGTTACTTCACTCTTAGAACTCATCTTACATTGTTTATAGTTGTATGTTACCTTTAATACTAATGCAAACAAACTAGTTTTAGTTTAGGAGTTGTATGCTTAACTTTTCTAATCATTTAGTAACTAATGCTTATGCTTTACATTCTTTAGTCAATTGTTGCTTAGGTTGCTTGCAAGGTAAGGCACTTGATTACATGAGTGCTCATTCTTCTTTCATCTCTTATTTCTTTTGCTTACTCTCATTCCTTTACTTGTGGATTGTGTGATATAATGCTTGTTTGAACAACTCTTTCTCACCCCTTTGGGATCCTAGCTTAACCTTAATTTTTGATTAAGGTAAGGTAGGATATGCATTAGGCAGTGCAATCCCTACTTGTCTATTAGGTAGATTTCCTTTTCTTAACTCAACCATAGGGCCATCAATGCATGACAACATTAGGAATACAATTAGTCTCCCCTTAGTTGTTTTTTTCTTTCAACTTTGAGTCTCTCTTTTCTCATCTCAAAACAAAATAAAAAACATTTAATAAATACTACATGTTGAGTGTGCCATGAGCCTTAAGTACATGGGAAATGGAGAGTGGGGGATTTTCTTTCATTTTCCTATAGTGTTTAGCAGGCGTCCCGTCTTGGGTTGATTTGCGACGAATTCAATCCTATGTCATAGACTTTAGCACGATATATGTTACAAACATAATCAATCAAAACACTTTCTCATAAAAGACAAAAACAAACAAACGTCTTCCTTCAGGATTCTCTTCTCATCTCACTCACTCTCATCGTACAGGATGCGTCATTTCCGTTCTACCACAAACAGGTAAACACGCAAGACTCCCACAACGAGTGGCAACACCTAAACTGCTGGAACACGAACGTTGGCGTATTCCACTAAAAAACACAAACAAAGAAAAGTCATCCCTAGTGAGGGGAACTACGTCGCTCTGATTCTTCATTGGTTAATGGAGATACGTAGGCAGGAGATCATGCGAGATCTTTACGAGCACAACCTTATTTATCAAACCCACTTCTCTCGCCCGCGTGTGATCGAGACTCTTTCTCCAAACAAAATAAAACCGACCTCGTTAGGTAGAACTACGACTGCTCTGACTTCCTCTCTCTGGTTAAATTGTGGATACATAGGCACAGTCGTGACGCCTGGTGAGCAACCCTCCCCACAATCCCCATTCGCTCCGAACTACGTTGACTCTAACTTTCCCGCTCCCGAGGGAACACGTAGGCCTAGGAAGGCGATGTCCTATCGAGTCACTTTTTTCTTTTCTTCCCCCATTTCTCTGTTTCCCATTTTTCTCCTTTTAGTTTAGCAGTTGAGCTTCAGATACCCTACACCCTTTGATCGGTAACAATAAGCGTGGATCCCATCGAGTACGATGGATGTGAGGGGGTGCTAATATCTTCCTCTCGCGTAACCGACTCCCGAACCCAGGCTATGGTTGCGACGACCATTCCTTTCCATTTGTTGAGGTTTTCTTCGATTGTTTCCTTTCCCTGCGTCGGGATAAATAACGTTCGGTGGCGACTCTTCTGTTCTTTTCTGCCCGTTGATTTTCGCAGATGCGACAAGAGCCAACCAAATCAACAATAGTATCAGCAAAGGCAGCAACAGCCTCTTCAGCCGGCTCACCCACAGTACAATAATACCAATCGTATCACATGATCACCAGGGTTTGACCCCATACCAATGTTATATGCAGAATTATTTCCACTTCTGCTAGCCTAGGGGGCGTTCAAACTAGGACTCCTCTCACAGTATCGGACAACCGCTTTTTTGGTTCAAAGCCGATCAAACTTGTCCTTACCATCAAGGAGGATCAGGACATAACATTGAGAATTGCCTCAGCTTCAAATCTGATGTAGAAAAGCTCGTCAGAAACGAAATTTTATCTATCAAAGATACTAAACCGAATGTTCAAACGAATCCATTACCGCAACATGAAAAGACTACGGTGAACTTGATAGAAGGAGAACCCAGCAGCGGTTATCAAATTCGCGATGTACGCCTACTAGGAACCAATATGGTGAAAATAAATTGCAGGCAAAGCGGGTACGACCATGTGCCATCTCACAATTATCATCAGTGTGATATCTGTTCCAAGAACAGTCAAGGATGTGTCATTATACAAGCAGCTCTCAAGAGAAAATGGATCTACGCTGGATTCAGGATCACAAGATTCATGAAGTAAACATGGCCCATGCACATCCAAACATTGTTCAAAATCATGACATCCGTGCAATGAATGCCAATCTAGTGGCAATGCATTCTAGACAAAGTAACGCTTGCCTGATTTGCTCAAAAGAAAATCAGGGATGCTCTTTTGTACAAGAGGACCTCCAGCGTCAAATGGATCTTGGATTGATCCAAGACTACCATGAAAGGAATAATCATCAAGTCAATATGGTTCAGATCTTCGATATTCATTTAATGAATACCAGCTTGGTAGAGTTGCATGCCAAGCAGGCCAGACTCGGTTTTCTGACCTCACACAATTATTAGGACTGCACTGATTGCTCTGAAAACGATCAAGGCTGTGTATTTGTGCCAAGGGCTCTTCAAGATCTATTGGACCACTGGTGGCTTCCAATTTACCAGGATGAAGACACACGTCAAGTTAGCATAATTAATAGAAATCCTGATAGACACTAAAGTTGTGATATATGTCTACTAGAAACGAATCTGGTAAGGATACACTACATACAAAGTGGGTACGGTCGGGTACCACCTCATAATTATGAATGCTGCGGAATATGTTCAGAAAATAACCAAGGATGCTACCTCGTGCGAGCAACTCTCCAACATCGGGTAGACCAGAGGGAAACTCAACCATGCTTGAATTCTCAATTAATCAACATGGTGCAAGGTTACCTCCCTGTTCAAAACAAGGTCCGAGGACTACTATACAAATGCATTATCACAGTCTCCGATAAAAGTGAACCTGTCAGCCATGGAATTACTAAGGATGTTTTCACCATAATTCCTTTGCTCAAGGAACCAAAGCGCGTGGAAATCCTTCTGGACAGTAGAAAAGTATTTAACATTCCCAATCTGGAGTTAATCAAGGTTGTTTATAATGATCAAAAGACCCAAAAAGCCCCTATGGTCATCTACTTACCATGACCAATACCGTATAAGTCAGAGAAAGCTATTCCGTACAAGTACGGTGCGACTATAATAGAAAATGGAAAAGAAATTCCACTGCCATCCATTGTAAACATTACTGATATCAGTCGAGTTACCCAGAGCGGTCAAATCTTCAACAGAGGAGTTGGAGAACCTGTAAAAGAAAAGGAACCACAAGCTAAAGTTCCTAATCAGCAAATTGGTCAATCCAACAAAATGGAACCTGTAAAGAACAACAATGAAATGTTGAAGCTCATCCAGAAAAGCGAGTACAACATTTTGGATCAATTGTTGCAAACTCCTTCTCAGATATCTGTTTTATCCCTCCTGCTCAGTTCAGAAGCTCACAGAGAAGCTCTACAGAGAGTCTTGGAACCGGCCTTTGTAGAACAAGATGTGATCGGGGGTCAATTTGACAGCATCATCTCCAACATCACTTCCTGCAACAACTTGGGATTCAGTGATAAAGAACTTCCAGAGGAAGGCAAGAACCATAATATGGCACTCAATATCACAGTCAATTGCCAGGACGATGCTTTAGCCAGCATACTGGTAGACACAGGTTCATCCTTGAACTTCATGCCGAGGTCAACTTTGGTATAACTATCTTTTTGAGGTACTCCGATGAGAGGCAGTGAGATCATCGTCAAAGCCTTTGACGGATCCATAAAAACAGTTATCGACGAAGTAGATCTTCCCATAACCATTAATCCTCACACTTTCCAAGTCACTTTCCAGGTCATGGACATTTGAGCAGCATACAGCTGTTTATTAGGGAGACCTTGGATACATGAAGCTGGGGCAGTCACTTCGACACTTCACCAAAAGCTGAAGTTAGTAAAAAATGACAAATTAGTTACGGTATGCGGAGAGCAAGCTTTAATCGTGATCAACTTATCATCATTCTCCTATGTAGAACCAGAGGAGATTGTTGGAACTCAATTTCAAGCACTCTCGGTGAGCAATGAGAATCACCAAGAAAAAGAAACATTGATTTCCTCATATAAAGACGCTCTCAAAGTAATGGGGAGTAGTGACATAAAAGGATGGGGACAGATTGTAATTCCTACTGATAACAAGACAAGAAAAGGTCTTGGTTTCTTTTCAATCTATACCCAGACTACAAAGAAGAATGAAAGTTTTCGTCCCATTCAGGATTTCTTCCACAGCGGAGGCTTCCTCTACCCAGTATCTCAAGAAGTCCACACTATTGATGGGAACAACTCTTCTGATACAAAGGAGGAGTGGAAGTCTTATCTCAACAATGAAGGTTATATATTTCAGGGAGAAACACACATACCATTCTGCTCTCCAAAGCAGAGCCCAAGATATATACCAAGATCAGAAGTCAGAATGATCTACGGAGATTGTGATCCCGAAGGATGTTGTGCTCCACCAAACTCATTAGAGGAAGACAATCTGAGGAAGGACAACTTTGACTACGATTATTACGATCCCCTGGATGACTGTCCTATCTGGAAGCCATGCATGGAAGACTTGGGGCAAAAGAGTCAGCCAGACCATGCATATCAGCTGAGTAATCTTGAAAATAATACACATGTTCCCACAGAGTCATGGAATCCTTACTCATAATGTTCCGAAAAAATCCGACACCATGGTGATGAATTTACAAAGATTGCAGGACAAGAAGGAACACCTCAAGGGGGGACCAAGGAGGAACCAACTCTGATCCCAAGCCTCCCAAGTCTTTGGAACCAAAAGTAGCATGATAAACCTAGAAATCCCTAAAGAGGGGACAAGACTCCAATTTTGTTTTGGAGCATTCAATGGATGCACCAAGGTGGCATGGGCTGAGCCATTTCCAACTGAATTCAGTCAAGACTTATCCAAGACTAAGGGAACCAGCAGCCTGTGCCCTAACCTCTAGTCATTGACTAGAGGAGACTTGGATTCTCATTGCTCAACAATGGCCAAACCTATGCAGCAGTTGCCATTCACTATTCCTTGCAAAACAAACATGCTCTAATATAAATAGAGCTCATTTGTGATCAGTTTGAGTACACCAAAGCCATCTAACAGATGCTTTCCTCAAAATCTCTTCCTTCACTCCAAAATTGCCTTCCAAAGCAAGTCACTATCCGGTTTTGAGTTTGAGAGCTATTCCAACCAAACCAATAACACACACACACCTCATAAACATCATATAGAATTGATCTAAACACTTAAACAACATCTGAAACACTAATTTCTCAGAATCACCAACCAGCTGCTCAAGGTTTTAACCAAGTTGCAATTGGGATACCATCTTCAGTTCCTGATCATTTCCATTCATTCCAATCATCCAGACACACTCTATAGCACCTAGGGAAGCTGTCCATATCCTTGGAACCAAGCTGCAACACCTCTAACACAAAACACGATCACCGGCTGCAAGAGGTAAGCATGAGCTCTTCTAACTCTATGATCCATGCATTTTTTGCTGCACAATAATTTGGCCATATGTTCATAGTCATGCATAGAGTGTTTTCCCTCAATCAATTGCTTTGTTTGAATCGTGTATGAAATTTCTGAGCCTTCATGCAAATTTTAGGGTTCTTGAGGTTTCTCTTTGATTTATTATTCCATGCTTAAAATAAATGAAATTAAAGACCATAGCCATGAGCGTTTGGTGAAAACGAGCAAATTGATATCTAGATTGCATGAAATAATCAAGTATTCAGTGGGATTGGATAGAAAACGCAAATCTGCAGAAACAGAGGGTGGCGCGTGTTCTTGCCATGTTCTTGGCGCCATTTTTGAACATTTGAATATTTGAATTTTGTGATTTTATTTAATTGATTCAAAAATTAATTTCTCTCTGAGTTTTAGTGATTTTGAGTTGATTCTTTTTTTAATAATTCACAAAAATATTAAAATATTTTATTTTCCCATAAAATCCAAAAAATATTATTTATTTTATATACTTGATATTTTTGTAAAGAATTAATATTTTAATTGTTTTTGACATTTAAAATATTTTCTCCCTCTTGAATTTTCAAATTTTAGTGATTTCCTAACATTTTGTGGATCAAAACCTAATTTTTGAAACATTAATCCAAGATCACAATTTGTTTTCCACATGTTTAACAATTTTGATCATTTTAATTGAATTTTTATTCAATTAAAATACATTTTGAAAACATATTAGGGTTTTTTATTAATTCAACCCTCATCAAACTTTTTCAAACTCTTTGGACCTCTAATAGAGTGTAAGATCCAACCCCTTTTGTAAATACACCACCTTTTGAGGCCTCAGTCATACAATAAGACCCACTGTATTTTCGAAAACAACGGCGCGATCGTCGCCTTTTTAACAAAAAAAAAACCTTTTGGGCCTCTCCTCGAGCTATAAGTCCCAATTCTTTTTCTGAAAACCTTTTGGGCCTCTAATAGAGTGTAAGACCCAACCCCTTTTGTAAATACATCACCTTTTAGGCCTCATGCATTGTATAAGACCCACTGTATTTTCAAAAACAACGGCGCGATCGTCGCCTTTTTAACAAAAAAACCTTTTGGGCCTCTCCTCGAGCTATAAGTCCCAATTCTTTTTCTGAAAACCTTTTGGGCCTCTAATAGAGTGTAAGACCCAACCCATTTTTGAAACCAAAACCTTTTGGGCCTTAGTGTATTATATAAGTCCCGATACCGTCAAAAAGTTCGGCGCGATCGTCGCCTTTTAAAACAAAACCTTTTGGGCCTCTCCTTGAGCTGTAAGCCTCGTCACTTGTACAAAAATAACTCTTTGGGTCTCTAATAGACTGTAAGACCCAATCCCCTTTTAACTTAAGCCTTTTGGGCCTCAGACATTGTATAAGTCCCTCTGCGTTAAAAGAAAAATCTCGGCGCGATCACCAATTCAAAAACAAATCATTTGGGCCTCTCCTTGAGCTGTAAGCCCCACTACTTGTATAAAAATAAACGTTTGGGCCTCTTGAGAGAGTGTAAGACCCATCCCTTTCTACAAAAAACCTTTTTGGGCCTCAGTCACTTGTATAAGTCCCTATACAAAGCAACGGTGCAATCACTGATAAAACCTTGGGCCTCTCCTTGAGCTGTAAGCCCCAACAATATTTTCAAAACACTTTCTCCTTTGAGTTTGAATATAATATTATTATCAAAGCTTTCTTTGTTGAACAACTAACCAAACAGCATGGAAGCTCTACAACCGAGTAAGTGTTTACCCGCTTTCTTTATCCGCTTTCATATATATATAAACTGTATTGTGGGACTGCTCACTGTAAGTCTCCGTTCACAAACTTTTATATACTCGTCATATATCAACTGTGTAACACTAGTATAGTTATTTAGAGTTTTCCCCGACAACTACGTCTAGCACTAGGTAAAGCCCTGTTGGTCACTCTTAAATACAAACAAAACTAGATCCCCATAGGATTACCAGACACAGTCTTCCCTCCTCTTGGGGTTAAACAATATGGAGACGTGAAAGGCAGCATTCTCGGTGAACCCTTTCTCAGAGTGTCACCCTTAGAAATCGTCAAAGAAACTCTACTCCCCAGAGATGATCTTTTCTCCGTGAATGGCATCTCTTGAGTTTCTTCCAAATTCTCGGACTTTCCTGGCTTGATCTATTCTCGGTGAATGGCATGTCTTGAACTTCTCGGGGTTTGGGGACCCACAGGCTTCTTAAAAGCATCCCTGCCTCCTCTTGGGCGTTGTACAAGGACAATTCAGCTTCTTAAAAGCTCTCATGCCTCCTCTTGGGCTTAGTACAAGGACCCAGAGACCTCTACAGGTATAGGAACAGAACCTAGTCATCAATTTGCAAGACCTGTCTTTCTGAGTCAAGTGTCAGACCTGTTAATGGGTTGACCTTCATCCCTTAACATACCAGCCTTCTCTTGGGCATCATACAAAGATCATTCACTATCTGAGAAGCGATTTCTGAAAACACCCGTAGACTTGGACAGTCTCAATACCCTTTGGATTTCCTTAAAGAACAAGAAATAACCCCGATCCTCTGATCAGTGCCAAAGCACAACAATACCTTTAAATCAGTCCCTTTATAAAAATTGATTTTCTCTTTTATCCAACATACTAGACCTGTCACTAAACTGAAACAGTCACCAGCACAATAGCCTCCTCTTGGGCTTTGTACAATGATTCTCCCCAGCGGAGCTAACCTATTCACACTCTCTTGTTGAGTATAAAAGACTCTCTTGTTGAGTCAACCACTTTTAGCCTCCATCTCGGGCTTCGTACGAGATACAAAAGCACTCTCTTTTTTAGTATAAAGGACTCTCTTGTTGAGTCAAACCCCTTTTAGCCTCCATCTCGGGATTCGTACGAGATAAAAATCACTCTCTTGTGGAGTATAAAAGACTCTCTTGTTGAGTCAAACATTTTCAGCCTCCATCTCGGGCTTCGTACGAGGTACAAAGACTCTCTTGTTGAGTCAAACACCTTTAGCCTCTGTCTTGGGCTTCGTACAAGACACATACAAAAGCACTCTCTTGTTGAGTCAACCCTTTTAGCCTCTCTCTCGTGCTTCGTACGAGACACATAAAAACACCCTCTTGTTGGGCCAATAGCCTCCTCTTAGGCTTTGTATAAGGAAACCCTGGTTGAGTCAATCAACCTTTTAACATCAAAATATGTGCCTCATTCACAGTATACAAACATAAACAACTCCTTTTCCCCCCATCTAATTGCTGTAAGCGGCAAGCCTCTGGATTATTTACATCCACACCACTGTCCCTCTTTTAGCATGAGAAATTCCTAAGGAAAGATGACATTGCTCTAAACTGAGTTAAAGTCTTCTCCTTCAGGTTAAAAATCCCCTATAAAGGAAATTACGGCATTACTGGATTCACATATCCCAGTTAAAGAAATTCTCCTTTATAATCAGTCACCCAACAGTTGTGACAAACAGACCAAATATCCCCCTTTAGAGATGACAAATTCTCTCTAAAGTCAAACCCCTTTAGCTTCACATCTTGGGCTTCGAACAAGATACAAATAGACCCTTCAGCTTCACATCTTGGGCTTTGAACAAGATACAAACACCTTTAGCTTCACATCTTGTGCTTTGAACAAGACACCAAAACGACCTTTTTCCTCTCATAGAATAGGAGGAACTACGATCGCTCTGATTTCCCTGTTTTGTTAAACGGGAATATGTAGGCATAAGATTGAAAAAAATCTTAGCGAGCACGCTAATTAAAAAACCCAAAATCTCGTACCCTCATACATCAATCGAAAAGCATCGGTCTTAAACCTCCCACCAATCGCCCGGACACTGTTTTAACAAAAGAACCTAAGAGAGACCCACAATCTTTGTAGCATCTGTAAACCAACAGTCATCTGTTCAAACTCAGTTTGCAAGCAGGGTTAATTGGAGACATCTATTTCCCTTCCTTTATCAGCTTCAATAGGATAAAAAATGAATCGAGTTGTAGTACCCCAAAGCGATAGTGCTTCGCAACCACGCAAAAACTCGTGCTACAGAAAAATGGCGACTCTGTTGGGGATCACCATTGTATGATCTTGTTTCTTAGGTAGAAACCTTAGACAATGGCGCAGCAGATTGGTGACCACAGTGGGAGGCATTCTTTCTTGCTTTCCCAAGGAAAGAAACCCTAATTTCGTGTCACATAAATGACAGCTCTGTTGGGGAGTCATTGTTTGCATATGATCATAAGACTAGAGGTCTAGGATGATTAAGAGAAATATATATACTGATTTTCCTAATTGATATATGTGTTTATTTTTTCTGCTAATGGGAATGCGTGTGATGCTGCATGTGGAAAGATTGAGTATACACCTAAGATAGGTGATGGCAATGCGGGTAATCTTACTGGGAGTGAATTCCAGTTAAGAGCCCACGATCGACCATCAAACTAAGTGGAGACTCCCTTTGCAGATACATTGCCTATACGACTTCGGTTGTTGAAAGTAGTATGGTCGACTGGGTTATCTGAGAAGCTGAGGTTTTTAGCATATTTAAGCCACTTTGTAGTGTGGAAGCTATCGGAAATAGTTGTCACGCGATACTACCCTCATCTGAGATTGCTCTAAGATACATCACCTAGCACGGTTCCCGGCCCGCTGATGTTATCTCGAAGGGAATCAATGATTTTGAGAGACAGGTACAAAAAATCACCAGTATAAACCTTTGGGGGGGGGGGGGTAGAGCGTTGACTTCATGACACCGACCCTTTGACCCCATGTTTTTTCTATGTTTTTGTGTGCTGCATTCATACATTCATTTAAAAAACATTAAAACAAATAAAATCTTCTCTTCTAGTCTCTATTTTTCAAATTAAACTGAGACAATGATTGCAAATGTCAGAGAAAGGAGATTGCGCTAATGGATTTCGGTAGAAGGAAAACTCATAAGTACACCTTCAAGGTTCCAAAATTGGAGGATTTGAGAGGTTTGGCGAGGATGATCACCAACCACGAGGCTTTCAGAGCCAAGTATGGAGGACTGTTGTCCTTGTTAAGGGTCCACGTAATTGAAGGAATCATGTCCACGTTAATCCAGTTCTACGATCCGGTCTATCACTGTTTCACATTCTCGGATTATCAGCTTGCACCAACGCTGGAGGAGTATTCTCACCTGACTGGTTTACATATTACTGATCAAGCTCCCTTTTCTGGACTGAAAGAAATTCCAAAGGATCAGACCATTGCAAGAGCAATTTATTTGGATGAGTCAGAAGTCAGGACTCACATGACCATTATGGGTGGAATCCAAGGTTTGCCAGCCCATTTCTTAACAAAGAAAGCCCTGTACTTTACTAGTATAGGGAATGTTTCCGCTTTCGAGAGCACCTTTGTTTTGCTCACCTACAGGTTATTTTTGTTTCCCAACATCATAACTTTGTAGATCTCAACGCCATTAAGATTTTCCTGATTAGAAACCCCGTACCGACCTTACTCGCAGATGCATATCATTCGGTACACTTAAGGAATTTATAGAGCGGAGGAATGATCACGTTTTGTGTACCCCTGCTTTACAAATGGTTCACTTCCCATTTACCCAAGTCTGCTGCATTTTGGGATCAAAAGAATACTTTACGTTGGTTGCAGAGAATCATGTCACTTACCAACTCTGACATCGATTGGTACAATTGAATCTACGACAGGTTCAGGATCATTGACCTTTGTGGAAATTTCCCAAATGTACCCCTTATAGGAACTAAGGGGGGAATCAACTATCATCCGATTCTCGTTCGTCATCAATTCGGATACCCGATGAGGCACGTCCCACGGAATGTTCTTCTAGAAGGTATTTTCTTTAAGGAAGGAAAAAATGACAGGGCACTAAAGACAGAAATAGTGCACGCCTGGAAACACGTTCATAGGAAAGGACGAGAGTCTCTAGGGAAACCAGAATGTGTCTCGATGGAGCCTTATCTCCATTGGGTACAAACTAGAGCTCTCAAGCTGAGGATGCCTTACCCTCGTCAGGAAGTTCTTCCATTAAGGGACTCTGCCCTTTATTTTATGTCTGAGACGGAAAAAGTTCAAGTTACTCTCAGCAAAGTTCAGCAAGAGAAGAGGTCTTGGAGGAACAAGTATCGTATTCTCAATGTGGAGTGCAGGAAAATACAACAACTGTTAAGAGAAAAAGATGCTCTGATTGAGTTTTTAGAGCAACATGCTATAGAGAATCAGGATGACCAAAGGAATTTGCTCGCTCATTTCACTTGGCAAAGGAATGACAACCCGACAACGGCCGAAGAGCCCCGGTCAAAGAAGAGGAAAGTACCAGAACCAGCACTTGAGCTCTCCTCCGAGAGGACTCAGGATCCATTAGTTTAGGTTTCCTTTTTCAGCACTTTGTAATCTACTGTATTTCCATTTCCGCAAACCTTTGAAATCAATAAAACGGGGTTTCCCCACTGTTTGATATTTGCAATCTAATTGTCGAAGTTTACTTTGAATAAACAAAAATAATTAATAAAACCATTGCATTGCATTCATCATTCTCATAAACGCATTCTTCTTACCTACGAATCTCACGTTTGCGTCTCGATTCTAGAGTCAAACTGTCTCATTCGTGCAATACTCGGGCCAATCGTCAGAATAAGATGGATGATCTCGAGGAAGAGAACAGAGAGCTGAGAGAAGAGATCGACACTCTGAAAGAGGATCTGAGAAAGCTTCATAACGACATGCAAGCTCTAGTAGAAGCTCAGATGCAACAACAAAGGATTGTGATCTCAAAGATCACATCAACGCCCATAACTGAGAAGTATGATCCTAGGTAAAAAATGCCGAAAGATCGTCTCTGGGGCATGCCACTTAACTATATTACAGAAGGATATGTTCCACCGATCGCTGAGGATCAGGGAACCGCAGCAGGAGCCGTTGGGCCTGAAGGTTACAAACTTCGGGAAAGCGAAGATGCCAGGGGTATGACAGCAACTCCTGAAGGTTATAAACTTCGGGAGGCACCGAGAGTCTCGGCCATAATGACTATACCACCGCTCGTGGTACACACTGTCCCGGAAGGACAGATTCCCCAAATACCTTCTAATAGAAATGACAGCATGATCAATAGAATGAATGAATTCCAGGAATAGTTCTTGGAAATGCAGAAAGAACTACAAGCCCTTCGCGGTCAGGATCTATTTGGAAAGGACGCCGCAGACCTTTGCTTGGTCCCCAATGTGAAAGTTCCGCACAAGTTCCAAGTCCCTGACTTTGAAAAATACAAGGGTAACTCTTTCCCTCAAAGCCACTTAGTGATGTACGCTCCGCGAATGTCGGCTCAGACAAAGAACCAGGAACTACTGATTCGCTACTTTCAGGATAGTTTAACCGGTGCCGCATTAAAATGGTACATGGGTTTAAACCGCGCTACGATCGGCACGTTCAGAGATCTTGGTGCTGCTTTCGTCCAACAATACAAATATAATATGGACATGGCACCAGACAGAGATCAACTCAGATCGATGTCACAAAAGGACAAGGAAACCTTTAAATAATACGCTCAGATATGGCGTGAAATTGACGCTCAGATTTGTCCACCTCTTGAGGAAAAAGAGAGGACAAATATCTTCTTAAAGACCTTGAGCTCATTTTACTATGACAGAATGGGTGCCAGTGTACCCACTGACTTCACCGAGATGGTGGGCATGGGAGTTCGTCTTGAGGAAGTAGTCTGAGAAGGACGTTTGGTTGAAGACGCTGGATCATCAAGTAGTACAAAACGATATGGTAGTGCTCTCCCTAAGAAGAAAGAGCAAGATATTGGGAATATCTCTCTCGGAAAGCAAAGGCGACGTTACCAACCAGTAGCAATTGTAACTCCTGCTATCAATCCCGCGCCTGTTCCTACGTATCAACCTTAGGTTGTGCAGAGCCAACCTAATCAACAGTCTCTTCAGCAGACTCGTTCGCCGTACAACAACAACCGTACAACGCGACCACCAGGGTTCGACCCTATACCCATGTTGTACGCAGAATTATTTCCGTTACTACTAGTCAAGGGGCATGTCCAAACCAGGTCTCCTCTTACAGTACCGGAAAATCCGCCTTTTTGGTTCAAAATGGATCAGACTTGTCCTTACCATCAAGGAGGACCAGGGCATAACATAGAAAACTGCCTCAGTTTCAAGTCTGACGTGCAAAAGCTTGTAAGGAGCGGGGTCTTATCTTTCAAAGATACGAATCCTAATGTTCTCACAAACCCGCTGCCTCAACATGAGAAAGCTGTAGTCAATTTGATAGAGAGAGAGAGTCTAACAATCTATCAAATTCACGATGTACTCTTATTAAGGGACAACTTGGTCAAGATGCATTGTAGACAGAGTGGATATGGCCATGTACCACCTCATAATTATCACCAGTGTGATATCTGCTCTAAAAACAATCAAGGATGTTCTGTGGTGCAATCGGCTCTACAGGAACAATTGGATCTCGGATGGATCCAAGAGCATCGAGTTCGTGGAGTCAACATGGCCTATACGAATTCCAACATCATTCAGAACCACGACATCCATGCAATGAATGTCAACTTGGTGGCGATGCACTCAAGGCAAAGCCAGTATCATAATCTGTCGTGTCATGATTATAATTCCTGTCTGACTTGCTCGGTAAACAAACAGGGATGCTCTTTTGTACAAGAGGCCCTCCAGCGTCAGATGGATCTTGGATGGATCCCGGACTACCATGATAGGAACCCCTATCAGATCAACATGATTCAAATCTTTGATATTCGCTTGATGAATACCAGCTTGGTAGAGTTACATGCCAAACAGGTCCAACTCGGTTTTCTCACTTCACATGATTACCAGAACTGTAAAGGATGTCGTGAGAGTAACCAAGGGTGCACTCTCGTTCAGATAACTTTACAAAACTTGTTAAACCGCTGGTGGCTTCCAATCTATCTGGATAAAGACACGCAACAAATCAGTGTGCATAATGGAAACCCTACTCGGCGTCAAAATCATGATGTCCGATCTATGGAAACAAACCTGGTAAGGTTGCACTGCATTCAAAGCGGGCGTGGCCAGGTGCCACCACACAACTATGAACGTTGTAAAGTCTGCTCGGAGAATAACCAAGGATGCTACCTCGTGCGAGCAGCTCTCCAAGGTCAGTTGGATCGCAAGGAGATTCACCCATACCTAGCTTCGGGGTCTATTGACTGGACGCCCGACTACTTCGCTGATCAAATCAGAGACATGGTTGTAATCTCTGACCCTGAGAGGAACAAGGATGTTTGTACCATCATCCCTCTACTGGATGAATCAAAGGTTCTTAGCAAGGAACTGATTAAAGTTACTTACGACAGTCAGAAAAATCAGAAGGCTCCTGTAGTTATCTATTTGCCAGGACCAGTACCGTATGAATCAGCTAAGGCAATCCCTTACAAATACGGTGCAACGATAATTTAGAATGTAAGGGAAATTCCATTACCCTCCGTCGTGAATATTGCAGACATCAGTCGTGTAACACAGAGCGGTCGAATCTTCAACCGAGGAGTTGGAGAACCTAACAAAGAAAAGGAACTTCAGACGAAAGTTCCTAATCCTCCAGTTGGCCAGTCTAGTGATCCCGACCTTTCAAACAACAACGATGAGATGCTGAAGCTCATCCAAAGGAGTGAATACAACATTGTTGATCAGCTGTTACAAACTCCTTCAAAGATCTCAGTGTTATCACTTTTACTCAGATCCGAAGCCCACAGGGAGGCTCTACAGAAAGTCTTAGAGCAGGCCTTTGTGGAACAGGATGTGTCAATACGACAGTTTGATAGCATCATCTCTAACATCACTTCCTGCAACAACTTAGGATTCAGTGATGAGGATTTGCCAGAGGGGGCAAAAGTCACAACATGGCGCTCAATATCACAGTTAACTGCCAGGACGATGCTTTAGCCAGCGTACTGGTAGACACAGGATCGGCCATCAATGTTATGCCAAAGTCCACTTTAATGCGACTATCATTAAAAGGATCCCCGATGAGGGGCAGTGAGGTCATCGTCAAAGCGTTTGACGGATCTCGGAAAGCAGTTATCGGCGAAGTCGACCTTCCCATAACTATCGGTCCTCACACTTTCCTAATCACTTTCCAGGTCATGGACGTCCGGGCAGCATACAGCTATTTATTAGGAAGACCTTGTATACACCAGGTTGGGGCAGTCACTTCGACGCTACACCAAAAACTAAAGTTCGTCAAGAACGATCAACTCGTCACGGTCTGTGGAGAACAAGCCTTGCTCGTGAGTAACTTATCATCATTTACTTGTGTAGAACCCGAGGAGGTTGTTGGAACTCAGTTCCAAGCACTGTCGGTGAGCAATGAGAATCAATCAGAGAAAGGAACCTCGATTTCCTCGTACAAATATGCTCTCGAGGCGATCAAAAGTAATAACGCGAAAGGGTGGGGACAACTTGTCATTCCCACTGATAACAAAACAAAGAAGAGGCTTGGTTTTTCTTCAACCTGTACCCAGACTGCTACCAACGATGAAAGTCTTCATCCCATTCAGGACTTCTTCCACAGTGGAGGTTTCCTTCACCCAGTGTCTCAAGCAGTCCATACCATCAACGAGGAGGATCCCTCTGACACGGATGAGGAATGGAAGTCCTATCTTAACGAGGACGGCTACATGTCTCAAGAAGAGGTGCCTACGTCCTTTTGCTATCCCACACAGAGTCCGAGATTTATACCCAGGTCAGATGTCGAAAGGATATATGGAGGTTATGATCCGGAAGGATGCCGTGCTCCGCCAAACTCATTAGAGGAGGACACTCTGATGAAAGACAACTTTGACCACGACTATTATGGCCCAATGGATGGCTTGCCTATCTGGCAACCGTACCCAGGAGACTTAGGGCAAGAAAATCAACCGAACAATGAAAATCAGCTGAGCATCATTGAGAAGAATACCTGTGTCCCCACCATATCATGGGATCAACACTCAGGTCGTTCAGAACCTATCCAGCACGATGATGAATTGGCAAAGCTTGTCGGACTAGAGTTCATCAACTATGCTTTTCCCGAGGTCAACGTCAACGAGAGAGATGACCCCTCCAGTTCCAAAAAAGTGTGGGACACCTTAGGACAACCAAGTGGAAAATACGACTTCATGGTCAAATACACCGCTCCTGAAAGCTCTCGTATTAGGTTTGAAGATATCCAGCCAACTGGATGGGGAGATATACCTGAGAGCACAAATACTATGCAAAATTTAACAGAGGAATCCTCCTACGACAACTCTGCCTGGGAGATAGACTCCAATGATCCTGCTCCACCAGAAATCAGTGTTATTTCTGAAGACAAATCAAGGAAGGTACCAGACTTTGTGATTCACCGAGGAGTTCACCGCCAATGGGTTGTTGTCGATGTTCCAAAGATTGTTCATAAGTCAAAGTAATTGTCGTCTTAACCTTTCACCCTGCCCAGGTGAAACAAATGTTTTAATAGGGCTCGCTTTCTGTAAATATCCCTCTTCGCTTCGCCCAAAGCGACAGAGTTTTGTTTTATAGGGCTGTAGTTTCAAGAATCGACTTGTTCATAAATAAAATAACATCGTTCTATAATTTCCGCAGTTATTACTGTTTTATCTTTTCGCATTTTCCGAAAATGGTAATCCTAAAAAGTAAATCAATCATAAAAATAAGCAGTTTTCAAAGAAAAAAAATACTGCACGCACTCTTGCATTCTCTCTATCTCTTCTAAACATGAATCATCACGTCATGCAGATTGCTTGTTTTAAACCCCATTGAAATATATGATCCAATGCCTTCTCCCAACTTTGAGTTCCCGGCATTTGGGGCTGAAGAAGAAGTTAACGACGAAATTCCAGAAGAGATCTCCAGATTACTCAGACTGGAGGAAAGGTCTATTGAACCTCACAAAGAGCCGTTGGAAACGATCAACGTGGGTTCAGAAAAAGAGAGAAAAGAAATCAGGATTGGGGCACTGCTCAGTCCAACTGCCAAAGAGAGTTTAACAAGGCTTCTCAAAGAGTTTCCTGATGTATTCGCTTGGTCCTATCAGGACATGCCAGGGTTGGATACCAGAATCGTGGAACATCATCTACTGTTGAAGTTAAAATGTCCACCAGTGAAACAAAGACTGAGGCGGACTCATCCAGACATGGCCATCAAATTCAAAGAGGAGGTACAGAAACAGATTAACGCGGGCTTCCTCACCACGTCTGAATATCCATAATGGTTAGCCAACATCGTACCAGTTCCAAAAAAGGACGAAAAAGTCAGAATGTGTGTGGACTACCAGGATCTGAACAAGGCTAGTCCAAAGGACGACTTTCCCTTACCACACATTGACATGCTGGTTGACAGTACAACAAAGTTCAAAGTTTTCTCCTTCATGAATGGGTTCTCGGGCTATAATCAGATTAAAATGGCGCCGAAAGACATGGAGAAAACTTCGTTCATTACCCCATGGGGTACCTTTTGTTACAAGGTAATTTTGATCAGTTTGAAGAATGCAGGGGCAACCTATCAAAGGGCCATGACTACTCTATTTCATGACATGATACACAAGGAAATTGAGGTATATGTCGATGACATGATTGTAAAATCTAAGACAGAAGAAGAGCATGTGACCCACCTATCAAAACTATTCGAGCGGTTGAGAAAGTACAAACTCCGCTTGAATCCCAACAAATGCACCTTCGGTGTCCGTTCAGGGAAACTCTTAGGGTTCATCGTTAGCCAGAAAGGAATTGAGGTTGATCCTGACAAGGTCAAGGCCATTCAAGAAATGCCTTCTCCGAAAACTGAAAAACAAGTCAGAGGATTCTTGGGACATTTGAACTACATCTCCAGATTCATATTCCTCAAGATCGCGGCATGTGCGCCGATTTTCAAAGTACTCAAAAAGAACCAGGACTGTGTTTGGACAGAGGACTGTCAAACCGCCTTCGACAGTATCAAGGAATACCTGTTGAATCCGCCAATCCTGTCACCTCCAGTGGAAGGAAGACCACTGATCATATACTTAACAGTCTTGGAAGACTCCATGGGCTGCGTACTTGGCCAACAAGATGAAACCAAAAGGAAAGAGTCTACCATCTACTATTTGAGCAAGAAATTCACCGACTGCGAGACTCGGTACACTAAGCTTGAGAAAACTTGCTGCGCTTTGGCTTGGGCAGCCAAACGTCTTCGCCAGTACATGATTTGTCACACCACTTGGTTAATCTCCGAAATGGATCCAATCAAGTATGTCTTTGAAAAACCTGCTCTCACGGGAAGGATTGCCCGTTGGCAGATGTTGTTATCAGAATACGACATCGAATACCACACTCAAAAAGCCGTTAAGGGAAGTATTTTAGCCGATCATTTGGCTCATCAACCGATTGACGATCAGGAATCAATCAGGTTTGACTTCCCAGACAAAGATGTCATGTATCTAAAATTGAAAGATTGCGATGAACCAGTATCCAGTGAAGGGCCAGAACCAGGTTCCCAATGGGGACTTATCTTTGACGGAGCTGTCAATCATTACGGAAATGGAATTGGGGCAATCATCATAACACCTCAGGGTACCCACATTCCTTTCACCGCCAGACTTACATTCAAGTGTACAAACAACGAGGCCGAATACGAAGCTTGTATCATGGGTCTCGAGGAAGCGATCGACTAAAGGATCAAGAACTTGGATGTATATGGCGACTCAGCTCTGGTCGTCAATCAAATCAAAGGAGATTGGAACACCTACCAATCAGGACTGGTTCCTTACAAAGATTATGCAAGGAGGTTGCTACCCTTCTTCAACAGAATCGAGTTTCATCATATCCCTCGTGAAGAGAATCACATGGCCGATGCATTAGCCACTCTCTCTTCCATGATTAGTGTAGATCCACAGAACGACCTACCTAATATCGACATAATGCGCCTTGAAAGGCCCGCTTACATCTTCACGATTGAAGTAGTCATAGACGACAAACCTTGGTATCACGATATCAAATGCTTCCTTCAGAAATAAGAGTACCCACCTGGGGCACTAAGGAAGGACAAAAAAACCCTCAGAAGACTGGCTGACAGCTTCTTCTTGAGCGGTGATACACTTTATAAGAGAAACTTTGACATGGTCTTGCTCCGATGCGTAGACAGACCAGAAGCAAACATGTTGATAAAAGAAATTCATGAAGGATCCTTTGGCACTCATGCCAACGGACACACAATGGCGAGAAAAATTCTAAGAGCATGGTACTACTAGTTGACCATGGAATCCGACTACTACGAGTACATGAAGAAATGTCACAAGTGTCAGATATACTCCGACAAAATCCATGTACCGCCAACACATCTCAAAGTTCTCTCCTCCCCTTGGCCTTTTTCCATATGGGGAATCGACATGATCGGCATGATTAAGCCCAAGGCTTCGAACGGGCATCGGTTCATTCTGGTCGCCATTGACTACTTCACCAAGTGGGTCGAAGCAGCGTCATACGTCAATGTAACCCGACAAGTGGTGGTCTGATTTATCAAAAACAATATCATTTTCCGTTATGGTGTTCCGAGCCAGATCATTACAGATAATGGATCTAAATTGAACAATAAGATGATGAAAGAGTTGTGCGTAGAGTTCAAGATCGGACACCATAACTCATCTCCCTACCGACCCAAGATGAATGGAGCGGTAGAGGCGGCTAATAAGAACATCAAGAAGATCGTTTAAAAGATGGTTATAACCTATAAAGACTGGCATGAAATGATACCCTTTGCTCTTCACGGTCATCACACATCTGTCCGCACTTCAACAGGGGCAACCCCTTTCTCTCTAGTTTATGGCATGGAAGCAATGCTCCCCATCGAAGTAGAGATCCCATCAATCCGGGTATTGATGGAAGCTAAGCTAACAGAAGCTGAATGGTATCGAAGTCGACACGACGAACTGAATATAATCGAAGAAAAGAGAATAACGGCTCTATGCCACGGTCAGTTTTATCAGCAAAGAATGAAGAAGGCGTTCGACAAAAAGGTTCCACCCCGCGTCTTCAGGAAAGGAGACTTTGTGCTCAAGAAGATACAATCATTTCTCACTGATTCCCGGGGTAAATGGACTCCGAATTATGACGGCCCCTACGTGGTCAAGAAAGCTTTCTCAGGCGGCGCCTTGAGACTTGCAACCATGGATGGAGAGGAATTTGCCTACACCACAAATGTTGACGTAGTCAAGAAATACTTCGCCTAAAAAAGAAAAAAAAAAAGAACGTCTCGGTGGATTGAAACCCGAAAGGGCGGTCCAGGAAAAAATTAGAGACATGATCAAAAATCATCCCGGTGGGTTGGAAATCTCAAAGTACAATCCAGGCAAAAGTTAGGGATAATGGCAAGTAACTACATCTGATCAGTTCAACTCCTCAGCAGTAATGCCATCCATCGAAAGAAAACTCCAGTCAAGGTCATTTTCGACAGAAGCTCAGGATGTCCTGAATTCAAAGTTGGTAGAAGGATAGTGGTCGTTATGTTTCGATGTAGCCCTTTTCCATTAAATTACCATTTTCAAACTTTGTAAATACTCTATGGAATCACGCGTTTGGTTGATTTCCATCCTATCAATAAAATTTGAGCCCTTGTGCTTTTGTTTGCAATTCTTATTTGTTTTAGCTTTACATAACGACATTTTAACATGATCAACGGTTCTTGAAATAAAAGAAAAATGAATTTACTTGTAAAATTTTTCTGCTTTTAATAAAGATGGCAAATTCTTTTGACTGTTGAACATCGAAAGAACATCGATTGCGTCTCCAAAAGTGTTCGAGCCTCAAAGTGCAGAATCAAAGTACTCCTTCTAAGCCAGTGCGCCTGAATGAAGGATCAGCTGTGTCAGATGCGACTTTCCCATCTGATACCCCCGGCAGAGTTCTTATCTCCTAAGCCCGACCAACGGTTTTCCCCGCAGGGACTATCTCTCCTAAGCAAGGCAGAATTGCTATCGTGAACCATTGATACTTTTCATCCCCCGCAGTGGCCAAGTATCCAGTCTTGTTCATCTACTAGTCTGTATGTCGCGTCAGTTTTGTCAGCATAAACATACATACAGCATGCATTGTTGATTTGCATTCACGTTCATATTGCATCACTATCACTCTAGTCGGTCTTATCCCCTAGTGATAACAGTCCTCTCAATCGAGTTGTCAGTTCTTTCCTCGTCAGGAAATGTCGCGTCTGAACAATCTCTCTCCTCCAGTTTATTTCTGGATTAGAGTTGGTTCCTCGACCACTTTGATAACTTGAACCTCTGAAAAACCAGAGAACTTTCGACAAACATCACTCTTCGCCAGTGAAGATGATATCTCCGCTTTCCTAGATTAAGGAAAATCCCCAGAGAAAGCCTCTTAATCAGAGATTCGACAGTACGGCAGTTTTTCTCCGAAAAAATCCACTGACGAAAAGGTTATCAGCACCTTAAAATTGGATCACATCATATGGAATTTCTCCGAGAAGATCCCGAGAAAAGTATGATGCAACACCCCCAAGCGAAATCAGTCTCTCAAGAGACTCGTTTTCCCCAGATAGAGTCGATAAATGGCATCTCCAACAGAGAAGTTTGTGCATCTCTACAACTCAGACGACTGGGTTCCCCAGCAAGTCGAACATCAGATCTTTTTCTATTAAATGGCATCTCCCCAGGAAAATTCGGCGAGAAGTTTGAGGGAAATCTCTACACATAGCATCCCTTGTCAAGAAAGCTTATTGACAAAAGAAACTGAGACCAATTCCTTGGTAGGAAACCAGGATCGAGGGGAAGTTTATTTCAAAAACTGAGACCAGTTCCTTGGTAGGAAACCAGGATCGAGGGGAAGTTTATTTCAGAAACTGAGACCAGTTCCTTGGTAGGAAACCAGGATCGAGGGAAAGTTTACATCAGAAACTGAGACCAGTTCCTTGGTAGGAAACCAGGATCGAGGGGAAGTTTATTTCAGAAACTGAGACCAGTTCCTTGGCTGAAGACCAGGATCAAGGGGAAGTTTACCTTTTCTAAAGCATCATTTCTTAGCAAAAGAAGAAGGATGTGTGAACTGCCATTCTTAACCACCATCAAAATTTCGGGTATTCCGATATTTAATCCTCTTGCACCCCGAATGCCTGAATACCTTCGCCATTCACACCTTCGGGTCCAAGAAGATTAAATAGGGGCATCTGTCATACCCCAAATTTTGACCACTAAGATTTCCCATCATTGTACAAATCATCACCACAATATGGGTAATCCATCATGCCTCATTAGTCTCCCCAAAGATGGGTGAGCATCCACTACAATCAAGCTTAGGGTTTCAAGCCCTCTTTGAGCCTTAGACAAAGGATCAATCAAGGAATGACATGATCTTCAACTTGTCTAACCTCTCAAACATCCACAAGGGATCAAGAGGACTCCCACATCAAGGATTAAGCACAAGTCTGCAACCTTCTAAGTGGATCAAGCCTCAAGATCGCCAGTGTCACCAAATTAGGGTTTTGGTCGACCAGGGCCTCCAGATGGAAATTTTCCCCTGGGCATGAGCCAATGCTTCAAAGCATAACTTGAATTACTCCATGGGACCTCATAGACCCCGTCATCAAGTCAATTTAGCCTCAGGGGATGCATTCACTAAAAATCAGGAATTAGGGTTTCTTGACCTAATTCACCCCTAAGTTGACTTTTGGGACAAATCATGAGCCAAGACCTCAAGAGATAATTTGAGGGTCCCTAACACACCACATTGATCCATTTTCAACAATTGATTGGTCCAAGAAGCTTGAGCAACAAGTTTCAATTTCATCAAAACCACAATTAGGGTTTCGCGGAAAAAGTCACCTGTGCCTTTGACTTTTGACCAGGACATGCTCCCAAACCCTAGGACATGATTCAATACACCCTATAACACCTATGAAATCAATCCATCAAGTTTAATTTAGGTCAAGGACTTGATTTCATAGAGAAACGCACAGTTTGGAATTCATTTGACAAAAAGTCAGCTGTGCACAAAAGTCAACTTTGACTTTTTGAGATTTTTCACAATTATGGTTCCTTAACCCTAAAATGATGTTAATGTGTGATTTGAATCAACATTAATCAAGAAAAATCAAGAAAAGTGGGATAACTTGTAAAAGGGGTAACCATAAAAACTTAGAAATTTTTTCTAAGTTATGGAACAAAGTGGCTAGGGTACCAACTTTGGAGGATCATAACTCCTAAACCACAAGGCCATTTTTCCCCATCCAAAGCTGGATTTGTAGCTCTCATGGCCCTCTACAAAAGCTTCAAACACAACTCATTCCAATTCCTCATGGATTTTAAGTTGTGGAATGATCAAAGTCACAAAAAGTGAAAATGTCACTTTTTTCCAACACTTAGTGAAATTTTCACTAAGTCAGAATCTGCCTTTACTTTTTTCCAAATGTAGGGGAATTTTTCACTTGGATCCAAAAAGTATAAAACCAACTATGATCAAATAGTTGTTGTATCATATGAGGGCTTTCCAAAATGGCCAAGAACCCCATCAAATTCCACTTGAGCCATGAGATATGACAATGCCAATATGCCTTGCTGCAAACTGTCATGGCAAGGCAGATTTGGGAGTTTTGCTCGATTTTCTCAAATTTTGCAAAGGGGGAGCAACTCTATCCATCTGAACACCTCAAGGGGGACCAAGGAGGAACAAACTCTGATCCCAAGCCTCCCAAGTTTCTGGAACCAAAAGTAGCATGCTAAACCTAGAAATCCCTAAAGAGGGGACAAGACTCCAATTTTGTTTTGGAGCATTCAATGGATGCACCAAGGTGGCATGGACTGAGCCATTTCCAACTGAATTCAGTCAAAACTTATCCAAGACCAAGGGAACCAGCAGCCTGTGCCCTAACCTCTAGTCAATGGCTAGAGGAGACTTGGATTCTCATTGCTCAACATTGGCCAAACCTATGCAGCAGTTGCCATTCACTATTCCTTGCAAAACAAACTTGCTCTACTATAAATAGAGCTCATTTATGATCTGTTGAGTACACCAAAGCCATCTAACAGATCCTTTCCTCAAAATCTCTTCCTCCACTCCAAAATTGCCTTCCAAAGCAAGTCACTATCGGGTTTTAAGTTTGAGAGCTATTCCAACCAAACCAATCACACGCACACCTCATAAACATCATATAAAAGAGATCCAAACGCTTAAGCAACATCTGGAACACTGATTTCTCATAATCCCCGGCCAGCTGCTCAAGGTTTTAACCAAGTTGTAGTTGGGATACCATCTTCAGTTCTAGATCATTTCCATTCATTCCAAGCATCCAGACACACTCCATAGCACCTAGGGAAGTTGTCCATATCCTTGGAACCAAGCTGCAACACCTCTAACACAAAACACGATCACCAACTGCAAGAGGTAAGCATGAGCTCTTCTAACTCTATGATCCATGCATTTTTTGCTGCACAATAATTTGGCCATATGTTCATAATCATGCATAGAGTAGTTTCCCTCAATCAATTGCTTTGTTTGAATCGTGTATGAAATTTCTGAGCCTTCATGCAAATTTTAGGGTTCTTGAGGTTTCTCTTTGATTTCTTATTCCATGCTTAAAATAAATGAAATTAAAAACCATTGCCATGACCGTGAGGTGAAAACGAGCAAATTGATATGTAGATTGCATGAAATAATCAAGTATTCAGTGAGATTGGATAGAAAACGCAAATCTGCAGAAACAGAGGGTGGCGCATGTTCTTGCCATGTTCTTTGCGCCATTTTTGAACATTTGAATATTTGAATTTTGTGATTTTATTTAATTGATTCAAAAATTAATTTCTCTCTGAGTTTTAATGATTTTGAGTTGATTCTTTTTTTAATAATTCACAAAAAATTAAAATATTTTATTTTCCCAAAAAAATCCCAAAAATATTATTTATTTTATATACTTGATATTTTTGTAAAGAATTAATATTTTAATTGTTTTTGACATTTAAAATATTTTATCCCTCTTGATTTTTCAAATTTTAGTGATTTCTAAACATTTTGTGGATCAAAACCTAATTTTTGAAACATTAATCCAAGATCACAATTTGTTTTTCACATGTTTAACAATTTTGATCATTTTAATTGAATTTTTATTCAATTAAAATACATTTTGAAAACAAATTAGGGTTTTTGATTAATTCAACCCTCATCAAACTTTTTCAAACTCTTTAGGCCTCTAATAGAGTGTAAGACCCAACCCCTTTTGTAAATACACCACCTTTTGGGCCTCAGTCATACAATAAGACCCACTGTATTTTCAAAAACAACGGCGCGATCGTCGCCTTTTTAACAAAAAAAACCTTTTGGGCCTCTCCTCGAGCTATAAGTCCCAATTCTTTTTCTGAAAACCTTTTGGGCCTCTAATAGAGTGTAAGACCCAACCCCTTTTGTAAATACACCACCTTTTGGGTCTCATTCATTGTATAAGACCCACTGTATTTTCAAAAACAACGGCGCGATCGTCGCCTTTTTAACAAAAAAACCTTTTGGGCCTCTCCTCAAGCTATAAGTCCCAATTCTTTTTCTGAAAACCTTTTGAGGCTCTAATAGAGTGTAAGACCCAACCCATTTTTGAAACCAAAACCTTTTGGGCCTCAGTGTATTGTATAAGTCCCGATACCGTCAAAAAGTTCGACGCGGTCGTCGCCTTTTAAAAACCTTTTGGGCCTCTCCTTGAGCTGTAAGCCCAATCACTTGTACAAAATAACTCTTTGGGCCTCTAATAGAGTGTAAGACCCAGTCCCCTTTTAACCTAAGCCTTTTGGGCCTTAGACATTGTATAAGTCCCTCTGCGTTAAAAGAAAAATCTCGGCGCGATCGCCAATTCAAAAACAAATCATTTGGGCCTCTCCTTGAGCTGTAAGCCCCACCAATTATATAAAAATAAACCTTTGGGCCTCTTGAGAGAGTGTAAGACCCATCCCTTTGTACAGAAAACCTTTTTGGGCCTCAGTCACTTGTATAAGTCCCTGTACAAAGCAACGGTGCAATCACTGGTAAAACCTTTGGCCTCTCCTTGAGCTGTAAGCCCCAACAATCTTTTCAAAACACTTTCTCCTTTGAGTTTGAATATAATATTATTATCAAAGCTTTCTTTGTTGAACAACTAACCAAACAGCATGGAAGCTCTACAACCGAGTAAGTGTTTACCCGCTTTCTTTATCCGCTTTCATATATATATAAACTGTATTGTGGGACTGCTCACTGTAAGTCTCCGTTCACAAACTTTTATATACTCGTCATATATCAACTGTGTAACACTAGTATAGTTATTTAGAGTTTTCCCCGACAACTACGTCTAGCACTAGGTAAAGCCCTGTTGGTCACTCTTAAATACAAACAAAACTAGATCCCCATAGGATTACCAGACACAGTCTTCCCTCCTCTTGGGGTTAAACAATATGGAGACGTGAAAGGCAGCATTCTCGGTGAACCCTTTCTCAGAGTGTCACCCTTAGAAATCGTCAAAGAAACTCTACTCCCCAGAGATGATCTTTTCTCCGTGAATGGCATCTCTTGAGTTTCTTCCAAATTCTCGGACTTTCCTGGCTTGATCTATTCTCGGTGAATGGCATGTCTTGAACTTCTCGGGGTTTGGGGACCCACAGGCTTCTTAAAAGCATCCCTGCCTCCTCTTGGGCGTTGTACAAGGACAATTCAGCTTCTTAAAAGCTCTCATGCCTCCTCTTGGGCTTAGTACAAGGACCCAGAGACCTCTACAGGTATAGGAACAGAACCTAGTCATCAATTTGCAAGACCTGTCTTTCTGAGTCAAGTGTCAGACCTGTTAATGGGTTGACCTTCATCCCTTAACATACCAGCCTTCTCTTGGGCATCATACAAAGATCATTCACTATCTGAGAAGCGATTTCTCAAAACACCCGTAGACTTGGACAGTCTCAATACCCTTTGGATTTCCTTAAAGAACAAGAAATAACCCCGATCCTCTGATCAGTGCCAAAGCACAACAATACCTTTAAATCAGTCCCTTTATAAAAACTGATTTTCTCTTTTATCCAACATACTAGACCTGTCACTAAACTGAAACAGTCACCAGCACAATAGCCTCCTCTTGGGCTTTGTACAATGATTCTCCCCAGCCGAGCTAACCTATTCACACTCTCTTGTTGAGTATAAAAGACTCTCTTGTTGAGTCAACCACTTTTAGCCTCCATCTCGGGCTTCGTACGAGATACAAAAGCACTCTCTTTTTGAGTATAAAGGACTTTCTTGTTGAGTCAAACCCCTTTTAGCCTCCATCTCGGGATTCGTACGAGATAAAAATCACTCTCTTGTTGAGTATAAAAGACTCTCTTGTTGAGTCAAACATTTTCAGCCTCCATCTCGGGCTTCGTACGAGGTACAAAGACTCTCTTGTTGAGTCAAACACCTTTAGCCTCCGTCTTGGGCTTCGTACAAGACACATACAAAAGCACTCTCTTGTTGAGTCAACCCTTTTAGCCTCTCTCTCGTGCTTCGTACGAGACACATAAACACACCCTCTTGTTGGGCCAATAGCCTCCTCTTAGGCTTTGTATAAGGAAACCCTGGTTGAGTCAATCAACCTTTTAACATCAAAATATGTGCCTCATTCACAGTATACAAACATAAACAACTCCTTTTCCCCGCATCTAATTGCTGTAAGCGGCAAGCCTTTGGATTATTTACATCCACGCCACTGTCCCTCTTTTAGCATGAGAAATTCCTAAGGAAAGATGGCATTGCTCTAAACTGAGTTAAAGTCTTCTCCTTCAGGTTAAAAATCCCCTATAAAGGAAATTACGGCATTGCTGGATTCACATATCCTAGTTAAAGAAATTCTCCTTTATAATCAGTCACCCAACAGATGTGACAAACAGACCAAATATCCCCCTTTAGAGATGACAAATTCTCTCTAAAGTCAAACCCCTTTAGCTTCACATCTTGGGCTTTAAACAAGATACAAATAGACCCTTCAGCTTCACATCTTGGGCATTGAACAAGATACAAACACCTTTAGCTTCACATCTTGTGCTTTGAACAAGACACCAAAACGACCTTTTTCCTCCCATAGAATAGGAGGAACTACGATCGCTCTGATTTCCCTATTTTGTTAAACGGGAATAGGTAGGCATAAGATTGAAAAAAATCTTAGCGAGCACACTAGTCAAAAAACCCAAAATCCTGTACCCTCATACATCAATCGAAAAGCATCGGTCTTAAACCTCCCACCAATCGTCCGGACACTGTTTTAACAAAAGAACCAAAGAGAGACCCACAATCTTTGTAGCATCTGTAAACCAACAGTCATCTGTTCAAACTCAGTTTGCAAGCAGGGTTAATTGGAGACATCTATTTCCCTTCCTTTATCAGCTTCAATAGGATAAAAAATGAATCGAGCTGTAGTACCCCAAAGCGATAGTGCTTCGCGACCACACAAAAACTCGCGCTACAGAAAAATGGCGACTCTGCTGGGGATCACCATTGTATGGTCTTGTTTCTTAGGTAGAAACCTTAGACAATGGCGCAGCAGATTGGTGACCACAGTGGGAGGCATTCTTTCTTGCTTTCCCAAGGAAAGAAACCCTAATTTCGTGTCACAGAAATGACAGCTCTGTTGGGGAGTCATTGTTTGCATAGGATCATAAGACTAGAGGTCTAGGATAATTAAGACAAATATATATACTGCTTTTCCTAATTGATATATGTGTTTATTTTTTCTGCTAATGGGAATGCGTGTGATGCCGCATGTGAAAAGATTGAGTATACACCTAAGATAGGTGATGGAAATGCGGGTAATCTTACTGGGAGTGAATTCCAGTTAAGAGCCCACGATCGACCATCAAACTAAGTGGAGACTCCCTTTGCAGATACATTGCCTATACGACTTCGGTTGTTGAAAGTAGAATGGTCGACTGGGTTATCTGAGAAGCTGAGGTTTTTAGCATATTTAAGCCACTTTGTAGTGTGGAAGTGTAATACCCCAAATTTTGACCACTTAGATTTCCCATCATTGTGAAAATCATCATCACAATATGGATGTACCTTTATGCTTCATCAGTCTCCCCAAAGATGGGTGAGCATCCAATACAATCAAAATTAGGGTTTCAAGCCCTCTCTGAGCTTTAGACAAAGGATCAATCAAGAAATGACATGATCTTCAACTTGTCTAATCTATCAAACATCCACAATGGATCAAAAAGGACTCCCACTTCAAGGATTAAGCACAAGGCTGCTCCCTTCTAGGTGGATCAAGTCTCAAGATCGACAATGTCACCAAATTAGAGTTTTGGTCGACCAGGGCCTCCAGATGGAAATTTTCATCTGGGCATAAGGCAATGATCCAGAACATGACCTAATATACTTCATGGAACCTCATGGACCCATGCATCAAGTCAATTTTGCCTCAGGGGATGCATTCATCAAAAATCAGGAATTAGGGTTTCTTGACCTAATTCACCCCTAAGTTGACTTTTGGGACAAACCATGAACCAAGACCTCAAGACATGATTTGAGGGTCTCTAATACACCATATTGATCCATTTGGAACAATGGATTGATCCAAGAAGCTTGAGCAACAAGTTTCATTTTCATCTGCACCACAATTAGGGTTTTAAGGGAAAAGTCAACTGTAACTTTGACTTTTGACAAAGACATGCTCCCAAACCCTAATACATGATTGAATATACCCTATGACACCCATGGAACATGTCCATCAAGTTTGATTTAGGTCAAGGACATGTTTTCCTGAAGAATTGCACAGTTTGGAATTCATCTGATAAAAAGTCAACTGTGCACAAAAGTCAACTTTGACTTTTTGAGATTTTTCACCAAAATGGATTTTTAACCCTAAAATGATGTTAATGTATGATTTGAATCATCATTCATCAAGAAAAATCAAGAAAAGTGAGATAACTTGTAAAAGGGGTAACCATAAAACTTAGAAATTTTTCTAAGTTAAAAATAAAGTGGCAAAGGTACCAACTTTGGAGGACCATAACTCCTAAACCACAAGGCCAATTTTTTCCATCCAAAGCTTGATTTGTAGATCTCACTGCCCTCTACAAAAACTTCAACTAGGCCTAACTCCAATTCCTTATGGATTTTGAGCTATGAGTGAGCCAAAGTGGCTGAAAATGTGAAAAAATACCATTTTCCAACACTTAGAAAAATTCTGCCTAAAACAGAATTTTGTTGAAACACCAAAACTTGTGAGATTTTTGCACATAGATGCAAGCTGAATCAGTCCCAAAGTTAAACATCAATGTTGTTGCATATGTTGCTAAGAATTCAAAAGGCTCAACAGCATGAATTGATTCAACTCAAGCCATGAGAAATCCATGCCCAAAGTCATGCTGCTGCAAGCTGTTTTGGAAAAATCAGTTTGCATGTTTGCTTATCTCACATGATTTTGAGCCAAAGACTGAGGATCAGCATGCCACTTGTGTTCAAACCAATCACATTGCATCTAATCCAACTGATAAATCTGAGTCAAAAAGCCAAAGAACCTTCCAACTTGAAATTCATCCACTTTGGCACTTTTTGCCTTGAATTCAAAATGCATTTATGTGGAATAGTGCATTGTCAAGATTCTCACTCTCCTCAGTCAAGTTCTCTGATTAAACAACATTAAAAACATCTGAAGAATGTGATTTCAGTCAAGGCATAGCTGATCTATTTGGAGCAGCTGTTATGCCTAGTGCAAGAGGCATTTATGCCAAGCCAATCCAAGCAAATGTGATCTGATCCAGCTGCCATTCACTATTCCTCCAAGACAAGAGTTGATCACCTATAAATAGAGGTCTCAATGGATCACTCAACTCACCCCAAAGCCAGTTACAGCACTGCTTTCTCTCATTCTTTCTTGAACTTCAAGTTTTTTTGTTTTTGAGTAACCACTATCGGGTTTTGAGTTGCAGCTATAAGCAATCAATTCCAATTGCTCAAACACATCACATATGATGTATTTGAGGTGTCCAAGTGCTTAAACAACATCTGTAACACTCCCAGCTCAAAATCACTCTTCAACCAAGCCATTTTGCTTCAGTTTTGCAGGTGGAGGTCTCCAGCTTGATCCAGAGAATTTCAAAGTTTTCCAAAGCTTGCAACACACTCCATAACATCCATTGAAGCTGTAGGGATCATCAATTCATGACTGGAACACCATCTGGGCAAAGTTCCATTTCAACTTGCATCAAGGTGAGCTTCAAACTCAAACTCCATGATCCATGCATATTTCCTCGCATGATAATTTTGCCATTTGATTACCATCATATGCTGATTGTTTTGCCTCAATAAATTTGATCATAGACCTCATAACCATGCTTGCACGATTGCTTTTGCAAATTAGGGTTCATCTGTGTTCATCATGATTATTTCACTCCACACTGAAAATGAATAAAATTGGGTATTGCCATCTTGTTCCTTGTGAAAAAACGCACGAGTTTGGTGTTTGAATCATGTCCAATGGTTGAGATATGAGTGAGATAGGGTGCTTCATGCACGAGCTCGGGGAAGGAGATGGCCATGGTGCTATTTTCAGAAAACCAACCAAGTTCTCTATATAATTTTCACTTGCCATATATTTAATGAATTGGCATTGCGCCCCAGCGGTTCATCATCTGGTTTTGTGAGTATTAGCAAGCGAGAGGTCTGGGGTTCGAATCCCCCTCGCCCCAGACTTCTTTTTATCACTTTTTTATTTTATTATTTTTCATACTATTATTTTTAATGATTTGAAAAATTAATAACTCCTTCAATTTTTATCACTTTTGATTGGTTCTTTTTGCAATAATTCACAAAAATGTTAAAATATTTTATTTTACCAAAAAAATCCCAAAAATATTATTTATTTTATATAATTGATATTTTTGCAAAGAATTAATATTTTAATTGTTTTTAACATTTGAAATATTATTTCCACAATGATTTTGCAACTTTTAATGCTTTCTATTTGTTTTGTAGGTCAATACTTAATTTTTGAAGCATTAATCCAAGATCACAATTTGTTTCCCATGTGTAAAACAATTTTTGATCAATTTAATTGAATTTTTATTCAATTAAATACATTTTTTGGAAACAAATTAGGGTTTTGGATTAATTCAACACTCATAAATCATTTTTCAAACACTTTGGGCCTCTAATAGAGTGTAAGACCCAATCTTTTTTTGACCAAATCATTTTTGGGCCTCAGTGTATTGTATAAGTCCCGATACCGTCAAAAACAAACGGCGCGATCGTCGCCTTTTGAAAAATAACCTTTTGGGCCTCTCCTTGAGCTATAAGACCCATTCAACACACTTTGGGCCTCTATTAGAGTGTAAGACTCAATCCCCCTTTTAACCAAAACATTTTGGGCCTCACTTATTGTATAAGTCCCTCTGTGTTAAAAGAAAACCTCGGCGCGATCGCCATTTTTAAACGAAAAATCATTTGGGCCTACCCTCGTGTTATAAGCCCCACTCTTTTTTCTTTAAACCTTTTTTGGGCCTCTTGAGAGAGTGTAAGACCCATCCCTTTGTACAGAAAACCTTTTTTGGGCCCCAGTCACTTGTATAAGTCCCTCTGTACAAATTCAAACAGTGCGCTCACTGATAAAACCCTGGGCCTCTCCTTGAGCTGTAAGCCCCAAATCTTTCTGTTTCAAAGCACTTTCTCCTTTGATTTTAAATATACTGTTGTTTTTAATCTTTCTTTGTTGAACAACTAACCAAACAGCATGGAAGCACTACAACCGAGTAAGTGGTTATCGCTTTCATTTACTGCTTTCATATTATAAACTGTATTGTGGGGCTGCTCACTGTAAGTCTCCTTTCATAAACTCATATCTACTGTGTAATAATAGTATAGATATTTCGAGTTTCCCCGGCAACTACGTCTAGAACTAAGTGACGCCGTTTCATTTATTCGTAGAAATAGACACCTAGATCCCCAATAGGAGCACCAGATACAGTCTTATCTTCGGTTGTCCTCCTTAGGAATCGTCAAGAAGCTCTACTCCCCAAGATGAATGTATTCTCCGTGAATGGCATCTTTGAGTTTCTTCCAAATTCTCGAACTTTCCTGACTTGATCTATTCCTTGTGGATAGCTTGCCTTGAATGTCTCGGGGTTTGGGTACCCACTACGGTCATAATCTTGGACCTTAACTAAGGAACCCTCTTCAAAAGCTAAAAGTCGCTGGATAGTAAACCTCGCACGTTTACCAGTGGTTTTTATCTTTAAAAGAGTTATCTCTCCTAATGGAAAGGAGATGATAGACCCACGGGCTTCTTAAAAGCATCGGCCTCCTCTTGGGCATTATTCAAGGACCCTACGGCTTCTTAGAAGTATTCACAGCCTCCTCTTAGGCTTCGTATAATGATCTCTTCCTCCGGGAATGATAGCCTCCTCTTGGGCTTCGTACAAGGACCCGTCGGCTTCTTAAAATATTCCAGCCTCCTCTTGGGCTTCGTACAAATTGTCCCGACGACCTCCTAGAGGTATAGGAACAGAAACTAGTCATCCTCATAGAACAGTCCTTTCATAGACTCTACTACTGTTTCTCGAAGCATAGTACAAAAGATAAAACTCTAGACTTGGACAATCTAACTTCCTTGAGTCTCAAAGACATTCTTAAGCACCCTTCGTTAAATAGAAAGGAAACCCGCAGACTCGGATAGTCTCAATACCCTTTGGATTTCCCGTTCCCTCAAAGAAAAGGAAATATCCCTGATCCTCAAATTAAATCCCTGTGTACAGTGTTACTCATATAAGAGCTGATTTTCTCTTTTAAATCAGTATATTGGATCTGTCACTCAACTGAAACAGTTACAATAGCCTCCATCTCGGGCTTCGTACGAGATACCAAAATTCTCCCCAGTGGAGTCAAAACAACCTTTTAGCCTCTCTCTCAGGCTTTGTATGAGACACAAAAGATTCCCTCGTTGAGTCAATCACCCTTTTTTTGCCTCCATCTCGGGCCTCGTACGAGATATAAATCCCTTAAGCAAGGGTCGAACTCTTTGCTAGCCTCCTCTTAGGCTTTGTATAACGATATGCCCCACTGGGTCAAAAACCTTTAGCCCCTCTCTCAGGCTTTGTACGAGACACAAAATAGCCTCCTCTTAGGCTTTGTATAATGATTTTCCTAGCGGAAATTAGCCTCCTCTTAGGCTTTGTATAAGAAAACCACTGGTTGATCCAATCAACCTTTTAGCATCAAAGTTGTGCCTCGTTCACAGTACACAAACATCAAAAACTCCTTTCCCTTCATCTAATCGCTGTAAGCGGCAAGCCTCTGGATCATCTATATCCATGCCACTGTCCCTCTTTTCGCATGAGAAATTCCTAAGGAAAGATGGCATTGCTCTACACTGAGTTAAAGTCTTCTCCTTTAGGTTAAAACCCTTTCTTCGGAAATTATGGAATTGCTCGGATCCGCGTATCCCAGTTAAAGTAATTCCCCTTCCCCCCTCTTTAGAGATGACAAATTCTCTCTAAAGTCGAGGTCCTTCAGCTTCACGTCTTGGGCTTTGAACAAGACACAAATAGACCTTTCCGCTTCACATCTTGGGCTTTGAAAAAGATACAAATCACCTTTCGCTTCACGTCTTGGGCTTTGAACAAGACACCAAAAACCAATTTCCTCCCATAGAATAGGAGGAACTACGAACGCTCTGATTTCCCTGTTTCGGTAAACGGGAATACGTAGGCATAAGATCGAAAGAAAAGATCTTAGCGAGCGCAATCAACAAAAAACCCAAATCCCATATCTCCATCAATTAAAAGCAGTAATTCAAAAGCATCAGTCCTAACATCCTAATCCTTATTCCCCGCCAGAAACCCTTTGCCTAGAAAAATGAAAGAAAGAACCGTATTGGTGAAAATACAAATAACCAGTACAAAGGCCCCCCCACATTGATAGCATCCGTAACCTAACAGACCGCTGTTTAAACTCAGTATGCAAGCAGGGTTAATTGGAGACATCTATTTCCCTTCCTTATTCAGCTCACAATAGGATAAAAAATGAATCGACCTGTAGTTTTAAGCTCAATCGCAGAGAGCGACCAGCGCTTAAGAACCGCGTCCAAAATCGCTCGCTACAGAAAAGTGGCGCCCACTGTGGGGTCTTTCAAAGTTAGATCTAGGCACGGTCGTCCCCATTTTTCACAGAAAAGTGGCGCCCACCGTGGGGCCTTTCAAAGTTAGATCTAGGCACGGTCGTCCCCATTTTTCACAGAAAAGTGGCGCCCACCGTGGGGCCAGTTTTTATTTCTGTCTATTTTCCTTGTAAAATGGAGACTCTGCTGGGGAGTCTCCTTTTCTGCCTTAGGGCATCATCCCCGTTTTCCACGGAAAATGGGAACTCTACCGAAGAGAAAGATTGACCTATGCTGGTCCATCTCTTAGGCAGGGAACCACAGATTGGGGCTTCCGCCGGGGAACCCATTTCTGTCAGGAACTTAAGATTCATAGCTTTATAAGTCTAGGATGATTAGGACAAATATATATACTGCTTTTCCCAATTGCTATACATGTTTATTTTTCTGCTACTGGGAATGCGTGTGATGCCGCATGTGGTGAGATTGAGTATACACTTAAGAAAAGCCAACCTTTTTCGTAGTGCGGAAGCTATCAGAAATAGCTGTTACGCGATACTACCCTCATTTGAGGTTGGTGATCTATTCTCGGTGAATAGCACTTACTCTAAGATTGCACACAACTCGCTGGCGATCCTCTTGTTGTCTGTCTTCCTGGGAGGAGCTGATGATAATGAGTACAGGTACAAAAATCACCCTAGTATAAACCTTTGGGGATGGGTAGAGCCTTGACTTCATGACGACGACCCTCTGGCCCCATGTTTTTTCTATGTTTTTGTGTGCTGCATTCATGCATTCATTTAATAAAACATTAAAACATTCAAAAAACTTTCTCTTCTAGTCTCTCTGTTTTTCAAATTAAACTAAGACTGTGATTGCAAATATCAGAGAAAAAGATTACGCTAATGGATTTCGGTAGAAGGAGAACTCGCCAGTATACCTTCAAGGTTCCAAAACTAGGGGATTTGAGAAAGTTAGCGAGGATGATCGTTAACCCAGAGGCTTTCAGAGCCAAGCACGGTGGTTTGCTACCACTATTAAGAGTCCATGTGATTAACGGGATCATGGACGCGCTCATTCAGTTCTACGATCCGGTTTATCATTGTTTCACATTCCCGGATTACCAGCTGGCACCAACGCTGGAGGAGTATTCTCATCTGACTGATTTACATATCACAGATCGAGCTCCATTTTCTGGACTGGAAGAAATTCCAAAGAATCAGACTATTGCAATAGCAATTCATTTGGTCGAGTCTGAGGTCAGGACTCACATGATTACTAAGGGTGGCATCCAAGGTTTGCCAGCCCAGTTCCTAACCAAGAAAGCTCTGTACTTCGCTAGTATAGGGAACGGGACTGCTTTTGAAAGCATCTTTGTCTTGCTCACCTACGGGTTATTTTTGTTTCCCAACATCAATAACTTCGTCGATATTAACGCTATTAAGGTTTTTCTCATTGGAAACCCTGTGCCGACTTTGCTCGCAGATGCGTATCATTCTGTACACTTAGGAAATTTGTACAGCGGAGGGGAGATCACATGCTGTGTACCTTTGCTTTACAAGTGGTTTATCTCTCACTTGCCCAAGTCTGCCGCTTTTTGGGATTGCAAGAGTGTCTTACGTTGGTCGCAGAAGATCATGTCCCTCACCAACTCTGATATAGATTGGTGTAATAGGATTTATGAGGGAATCAGAATCATTGACCGTTGTGGAAACTTCCCCAGCGTACCCCTCATAGGAACTAAAGGAGGAATCAACTATCATCCGATATTAGTTCTTCGTCAATTTGGATACCCGATGAGACACATCCCACTGGGTGTTCATCTGGAAGGTCTTTTCTTCAAAGAAGGAGAAAACGACAGAGCACTAAAGATGGAAATAGTGCAAGCTTGGAAACATGTTCATAAAGATGCCTTATCTCCATTGGGTACAAACTAGAGCTCTCAAGCTAAAGATGCCTTATCCTCGTTACGGAATTCTTCCGCCGAGGGAAATTGTCATGTACTTCATGACGGAAACTGAAAGGCTTCAGGTTACTCTCAACAAAGTTCAAAAGGAAGAAGGTCTTGGAAGAACAAGTACCGCACCCTCGACGTAGAGTGTATCCAAATACAGCGATTACTGAAAGAAAAAGATGCTCTGATTGAAATTTTGGAGCAGCATGCTGTAGAGAATCAAGATGACCAAAGGAATTTGCTCACTCCTTTCACCTGACAAAAGAATGACAACCCGACAACGGCCCAAGCGCCCCGGTCAAAGAAAAGGAAAGTACCAGAGTCAGCACCCGGTTTCTCCTCAGAGAGGACTCGGGACCCATTAGTTTAGGTTTCTGTTTCTGCACTTTGTAATCTACTGTATTTCCATTTCTGTAATCCTTTGAATTTCAATAAAAAGGGGTTTCCCCACTGTTTGATATTTGCAATCTAATTGTCGAAGTTTATTTTAATTAAACCTAAAAACAATTAATATAATCATTGCATTCATCATTCTCACATCGCGTATTCTCCTTACCTACGAATCTCACGTTTGTGTCTCGATTCTAGAGTCAAACTGTCTCATTCGTATAATACTCGGGCCAATCATCAGAAAAAGATGGATGATCTTGAGGAAGAAAACAGAGAGTTGAAAGAAGAGATCGACACTCTGAGAGAGGATATGAGAAAGCTTCGTAACGACATGCAAGCCATGGCAGAAGCTCGGCTACAAAGAACTGTGATCTCAGAGATCTCCTCAACGCCCATCATAGAAAAGTATGATCCTAGGTATCAGATACCGAAAGATCGTCCTTGGGGCATGCCTGTTAACTATATCCCGGAAGGATATGTTCCGCCGATCACTAAAGATCAGGGAATCGCAACAGAAGCCGCTGGGACTGAAGGTTACAAACTTCGGGAAAGCGAAGATGCCAGGGGCATACTCAAGACTCCTGAAGGTTACAAACTTCGGGAGGCGCCAAGACTTACTGCCGTAGTCACGGTACCACCCCCTGTGGTGCACACTGTCCCAGAAGGACAGATTCCACCAACACCTTCTGGTAAGAAGGAAACTATGTTTGACAGAATGGAGTAATTCCAGGAACAGTTCCTGGAAATGCAGAAAGAGCTGCAAGCCATTCGCGGTCAGGATCTATTTGGAAAGGACGCCGCAGACCTCTGCTTGGTCCCAAATGTGAAAGTCCCGCACAAGTTCCAAGTGCCCGACTTTGAAAAATACAACGGTAACTCTTGCCCTCAGAGCCATCTGGTGATGTAGGCTCGGCGGATGTCAGCTCAGACGGAGAATCAGGACCTGCTGATTCACTACTTCTAGGATAGTTTGACCGGTGCCGCACTCAAATGGTACATGGGTTTAAACCGTACTACGATCAGTACATTCAGAGATCTTGGCACTGCCTTCGTCCAACAATACAAGTACAATTTGGACATGGCACCCGACAGAGATCAACTCAGATCGATGTCGCAAAAGGACAAGGAAACCTTTAAGGAGTATGCTCAAAGGTGGCGTGAAATTGCCGCTCAAATTTGTCCACCTCTTGAGGAAAAAGAGATGACAAAAATCTTCTTAAAGACCTTAAGCTCATTTTACTATGACCGAATGGTTGCCAGTGCGCCCAGTGATTTCACCGAAATGGTCGGCATGGGTGTACGTCTTGAGGAAGCCGTCCGAGAAGGACGTTTGGTAAAAGACACTAGATCAACGAGCAGTACTAAAAAATACGGTAGTGCTCTCCCTAAGAAAAAAGAGCAAGATATTGGGAATATCTCTCTCGGAAAGCAAAGGCGTCATTATCAGCCAGTAGCAGCTGTTACTCCTGCTATCGGCCCCGCGCTTGTTCCTATGTATCAACCTCAGGTTTCGCAGAGCCAGCCTGATCAACAAAGGACACAACAGCCTCTTTAGCAGGCTCGTCCTCCATATAACAACAACCGTACAACATGGCCACCAGGATTTGATCCTATACCTGTAACGTACGCAGAGCTGTTTCCGTTACTGCTGGCTAAGGGGCACATTCAGACTAAGTCTCCCCTTTCAGTTCCGGAAAATCCGCCTTTCTGGTTTAAGGTGGATCAAACATGTCCTTATCATCAAGGAGGTTCAGGGCATAACATTGAGACTTGTCTCAATTTCAAATCCGACGTACAAAAGCTTGTTAGGAGCGGGCTCTTATCTTTCAAAGATACGAATCCCAATGTTCTCACGAACCCGCTGCCTCAACACGAGAAAGCTGCAGTCAATCTGATTGAGAAAGAGACTAACAATGTCTATCAAATTCACGATGTACACTTATTGGGGACCAATCTGGTCAAGATGCATTATAGACAGAGTGGATATGGCCATGTGCCACCTCATAACTATCACCAGTGTGATATCTGCTCTAAAGATAACCAAGGATGTTCTGTAGTGCAAGCAGCTCTGCAGGAACAGATGGATCTCGGATGGATCCAAGAGCACCGAGTTCGTGGAGTTAACATGGTCTCTACGAATTCTAACGCCATTCAAAACCATGACATCTGTGCGATGAATGTCAACTTGGTGGGGATGCACTCAAGGCAAAGCCAGTATCATAATCTGCCGCGGCACGATTACAGTTCCTGTCTAATTTGCTCGGTAAACAAACAGGGATGCTCTTTCATACAAGAGGCCCTCCAGCGTCAGATGGATCTTGGATGGATCCAAGACTACCATGATAGGAATTCCTATCAAATCAATATGGTTCAGATCTTCGATATTCGCGTAATGGATACCAACCTGGTAGAGTTACATGCTGAGCAGGTCCAACTCGGATTCTTAATATCACATGATTACCAAAACTGTAAAGCAGGTTGCGAAAACGATCGAGGTTGTACCCTTGTCCAGAAGGCACTTCAGCACTTGTTAAATCACTGGTGGATGCCAATCTATATGGACGAAGATACTCAACGGATTGGTATCAATAACAGGAATCCTACTCGTCGTCAAAGTCAGGATGTCCGATCGATGGAAGATAACCTAGTGAGGTTGCATTGCATTCAAAGTGGGCGTGGCCAGGTGCCACCACACAACTATGACAGTTGTAGCGTCTGTTCGGAAAATAACCAAGGGTGTTACCTTGTGAGAGCAGCTCTTCAGGGTCAGATCGATCACGGAGAAATTCATCCATATCCGGGTTCTGGACCCATCATTTGGTCGCCGAACTACCTTGCCGATCAGGTTGAGGATGTTGTCACGATCTCTGGTCATCACCAGATCAGGGATGTTTTTGCCATCATTCCTCTACTTGACGAATCTAGAGTTCCCAACTGGGAACGGATCGAGGTTACTTATGACGGTCAGAAAAATCAGAAGGTTCCCATAGTCATCTATCTACCGGGGCCATTACCGTATGAATCAGCTAAGGCGATCCCTTACAAATACGGTGCAACAATAATCGAAAATGGAAAGGAAATTCCATTACCCTCCGTCGTGAATATTGCAGACATCAGTCGTGTAACACGGAGCGGTCGAATCTTCAACCGAGGGGTTGGAGAATCCAACAAAGAAAAGGAACTTCAGGCAGAAATTCCTGATCCACCAGTCGGTCAATCTGGTAATCCCGACTGTTCAAAAGACAAAGATGAGATGCTAAAGCTCATCCAAAGGAGTGAATATAACATTGTTGATCAACTGTTATAGACTCCTTCAAAGATCTCAGTATTATCACTGTTACTCAGTTCAGAAGCACACAGAGAGGCTCTACAGAAAGTCTTGGAGCAAGCCTTTGTGGAACAGGATGTAACAATCAGACAATTCGATAGCATTGTCTCTAACATCACTTCCTGCAATAATTTGGGATTTATTGATGAAGAATTACCTGAAGAGGGTCGCCGTCATAACATGGCGCTCAACATTACAGTTAACTGCCAGGGCGATGCTTTAGCCAACGTACTGGTAGACACAGGGTCAGCCCTGAATGTTATGCCGAAGTCCACTTTGATGCAATTATCATTCAAGGGCCCTCCGATGAGAGTCAGCGAGGTCATCGTCAAATCATTCGACGGATCCAGAAAAATAGTTATCGGCGAAGTTGATCTTCCCATAACTATTGGTCCTCACACTTTCCAAATCACTTTCCAGGTCATGGACATCCGGGCAACATACAGTTGTTTATTAGGAAGACCTTGGATACATCAGGCTGGAGCGGTCACTTCGACCCTCCACCAAAAGCTAAAGTTCGTCCAGAACGATCAACTTGTCACGGTTTGTGGGGAACAAGCCTTGCTCGTGAGTAACTTATCATCATCTACTTGTGTGGAACCCGAGGAGGTTATTGGAACTCAGTTCCAGGCACTATCGGTGAGCAAGAACGATCAATTCAAAGAAGGAACTTCAATTTCTTCATACAAAGATGCTATCAAAGCGGTCGAGAGTACCGATACGACAGGATGGGGACGGCTTGTCATTCCTATTGACAATAAAACAAAGAAGGGTCTTGGTTTTTCTGCGACCTGTACTCAGACAGCCGCCAACGATGAAAGTCTTCATCCCCTTCAAAACTTCTTCCACAGTGGAGGTTTTCTTCACCCAGTGTCTCAGACAGTTCATGCTATTAATGAGGAAGATCCCTCTGACATAGATGAAGAATGGAAGTCCTACCTTAACAAGGACGGCTATATGTCTCAGGAAGAGGTGCCTATGCCTTTTTGCTTTCCTACAGAAAGTCCGAGATTTATACCAAGATCAGATGTCGAAATGATCTACGGAGATTGTGATCCGGAAGGATGCCGTGCTTCGCCAAATTCATTAGAGGAAGACACTCTGATGAAAGAAAACTTTGATCGTAATTACTATGGCCCGATGGATGGTCTGCCAATGTGGCAGCCTTACCCAGGAAACTTGGGGCAAGAAAGTCAGCTGAGTAATGAAACTCAGCTGAGCGTCATTGAACAAAATACCTGTGTCCCCACCATGTCATGGGATCAACATTCAGGTCATTCGGAAACTACTCAACATGAAGATGAATTCGCAATGTTTGCAGGACTAGAATTCATCAACTATGCTTTTCCTGAGGTCAACGTCATCGAGAGGGATGACTTCTCCAGTTCCAAAGAAATTTGGGACACTTTCGGACAACCAAGTGGAAAATACGACTATATCGTCAAGTACACCGCTCCCGAAAGCTCTCGTATCAGGCTCGAAGATATCCAGTGAACTGGATGGGGAGATACAGCTGAGAGCACAAATGCTATGCAAAATGCAACAGGGGAATCCTCCTACGACAATTCTGCCTGGGAGACAGATTCCAATGATCCTGCTCCACCAGAAATCAGCGTCATTTCTGAAGACAAATCAAGGAAGGTGCCAGACTTTGTGATTCACCGAGGAGTTCGCCGCCAATGGGTTGTTGTCGAGGTTCCGAAGGTCGTTCGCCAGTCAAAGTAATTGCCATCTTTAACCTTTCACCCTGCCCAGGTGAAGCGGATGTTTTGATAGGGCTCGCTTTCTGTAAATTTCCCTCTTCGCTTTGCCCGAAGCGAGTGAGTTTTGTTTTATAGGGCTGTAGTTTCAAGATTCGACTTGTTCATTAATAAAATAACGTTGTTCTGTAATTTCCGCATTAATTGTTGTTTTCTCTTTTTGCTTTTTCAGAAAATGGTAATCCTAAAAAACATTCAATAATAAAAACAAGCTGTAAAATCAAAACACTGCACACACTTGCATTTTCTCTATCTCTTCTAAACACGAATCATCACGTCATGCAGATTGCTTGTTTTATACCCCGTTGAAACATACGATCCGATGCCTTCTTCCAACTTTGAGTTCCCGTTATTCGAGGCTGAAGAAGAAAATGACGTCCAAAATCCAGAAGAGATCTCCCGACTACTCAGACAAGAGGAAAGGTCCATTGAACCTCACAAAGAACCGTTGGAAACGGTGAACTTGGGTTCAGAAAAAGAGAGAAAAGAAATCAGGATCGGAGCACTGCTCAGTCCAACTGTCAAAGAAAGTTTGATAAAGCTTCTCAAAGAATTCCCCGATGTATTCGCTTGGTCCTATCAGGATATGCCAGGGTTGGATACCAGCATCGTGGAACATCACTTACCGTTGAGATCGGAATGTCCGCCAGTAAAGCAAAGGTTGAGACGCACTCACCCGGACATGGCCATCAAAATCAAAGAGGAGGTACAGAAACAGATCGACGTGGGTTTCCTCGCTACATCTGAATATCCTCAATGGTTAGCCAACATCGTACCCGTTCCCAAAAAGGACGGAAGGGTCAGAATGTGTGTTGATTACAGAGATCTGAACAAGGCAAGTCTAAAGGACGATTTTCCTTTACCACACATTGACATGCTGGTTGACAGCACAGCAAAGTTCAAAGTATTCTCCTTCATGGATGGATTCTCGGGCTATAACCAGATCAAAATGGCGCCGAAAGACATGGAGAAAACTTCGTTCATTACCCCATGGGGTACCTTTTGTTACAAGGTAATGCCGTTCGGTTTGAAGAACGTCGGGGCAACCTATCAAAGGGCCATGACTACTCTGTTTCATGACATGATACACAAAGAAATCGAGGTATATGTCGATGATTTGATTGAAAAATCAAGAACAGAGGATGAGCATGTTGAACATCTGTTGAAATTGTTCGAACGTCTAAGAAAATTCAAGCTCCGCTTGAATCCCAACAAGTACACCTTCGGTGTCCGTTCAGGGAAACTACTAGGGTTCATCGTCAGCCAGAAAGGGATTGAGGTTGATCCTGACAAGGTCAAGGCCATTCAAGAAATGCCTTCTCCGAAAACTGAAAAACAAGTCAGAGGATTCCTGGGACGTTTGAACTACATCTCCAGATTCATATTCCTTATGACCGCGACATGTGCGCCGATTTTCAAATTACTCAAAAAGAACCAGGATTGCGTTTGGTCAGAAGATTGCCAAACCGCCTTCGACAGTATTAAGGAATACCTGTTGAATCCTCCGATTCTATCACCTCCAGTGGAAGGAAGACCACTAATCATTTACCTCACAGTCCTAGAGGACTCAATGGGATGTGTACTTGGCCAACAAGACGAAACTAAACGGAAAGAGTCTGTCATTTACTATCTAAGCAAGAAATTCACCGACTGCGAGACTCGGTACACAAGGCTTGAGAAAACTTGTTGCGCTTTGGCTTGGGCAGCCAAACGTCTTCACCAGTACATGATTCGTCATATTACTTGGTTGGTCTCTGAAATGGATCCAATCAAGTACGTATTCGAAAAACCTGCTCTCACGGGAAGGATTACCCGTTGGCAGATGTTACTATCAGAATATGACATAGAGTACCACGCTCAGAAAGCCGTTAAAGGAAGTATTTTAGCTGATCATTTGGCTCATCAACCGATTGACGATCAAGAATCAATCGGGTTTGACTTCCCAGACGAAGATGTCATGTATCTAAAAATGAAAGATTGCGATGAACCGCTACCCAGTGAAGGGCCAGAACCAGGTTCCCAGTGGGGACTCATCTTTGACGGAGCAGTTAATCATTATGGAAACGGAATTGGGGCAATCATTGTTACCCCTCAGGGTTCCCACATTCCTTTCACTGCCAGACTTACGTTCAAATGTACGAACAACGAGGCCGAATACGAAGCATGTATCATGGGTCTCGAAGAAGCGATTGATTTAAGGATCAAAAACTTGGACGTATATGGCGACTCAGCTCTGGTTATTAACCAGATAAAAGGAGATTGGAACACATACCAATCAGGATTGATTCCTTACAAAGACTATGCAAGAAGGTTGTTACCCTTCTTCAACAGAGTCGACTTTCATCACATCCCTCGTGATGAGAATCACATGGCTGATGCATTAGCCACTCTCTCTTCCATGATTAGTGTAGGTCGATGGAATGACATACCTAAGATCGACATAAAGCGCCTTGAACGGCCCGCTTACATCTTCGTGATTGAAGCAGTCATAGACGACAGACCTTGGTATCACGATATCAAATGCTTCCTTCAGAAACAAGAGTACCCATCTGGGGCACTCAGAAAAGACAGGAAAACCCTCAGAAGATTGGCTGGAAACTTCTTCCTGTGCGGTGACACTCTTTACAAGATAAATTTTGACATGGTTTTGCTCCGATGTGTCGACAGACCAGAAGCAGACATGCTCATGAAAGAAATTCATGAAGGATCCTTTGGCACTCATGCCAACGGACACACAATGGCGAGAAAAATTCTCAGGGCCGGGTATTATTGGTTGACCATGGAATCCGACTGCTACAAGTACATGAGGAGGTGTCACAAGTGTCAGATATACTCCGACAAAATTCATGTACCGCCATCACATCTCAAAGTTCTTTCTTCCCCGTGGCCATTTTCTATATGGGGAATCGATATGATTGGTATGATTGAGCCCAAGGCTTCAAACGGACATCGGTTCATCCTGGTAGCCATTGACTATTTCACCAAGTGGGTCGAAGCAGCGTCATTCGCCAATGTAACCCGACAAGTGGTGGTCCGATTTATCAAAAACAATATCATCTGCCGTTATGATGTTCCAAGCGAGATCATTACTGATAATGGATCTAACTTGAACAATAAGATGATGAAAGAGTTGTGTGCAGAGTTCAAGATCGAACACCATAACTCATCTCCCTACCGACCCAAGATGAACGGAGCGGTAGAAGTGGCTAACAAGAACATCAAGAAGATCGTTCAAAAGATGGTTGTAACCTATAAAGACTGGCACGAGATGTTACCTTTTGCTCTTCATGGTTATCGCACATATGTCCATACTTCAACAGGGGCTACCCCTTTCTCTCTAGTATATGGCATGGAGGCAGTGCTTCCCATAGAAGTAGAGATCCCGTCAATCAGGGTATTGATGGAAGCTCAGCTCACCGAAGCTGAATGGTGTCAAAGTCGACACGACGAACTGAACCTGATCGAAGAGAAGAGAATCACGGCACTATGCCACGGTCAGTTGTATCAACAGAGAATGAAAAGGGCGTTCGACAAAAAAGTCCGACCTCGTGTCTTCAGAAAAGGAGACCTCGTGCTCAAAAAGATACAATCATTTCTCACTGACTCTCGGGGCAAATGGACCCCGAATTATGATGGTCCCTATGTGGTCACGAAAGCTTTCTCAGGCGGCGCCTTGAGACTTGCAACCATGGACGGAGAGGAATTTGCCTACCCCACGAATGTTGATGTAGTCAAGAAATACTTCGCCTAAACTAAAAAAAAAAAACGTCTCGGTGGATTGAAAACCCGAAAGGGCGGTCCAGGAAAAAGTTAGAGACATGGAAAAAAAAAGAATCATCCCGATGTATTGGAAATCTCATAGTACAATCCAGGCAAAAATTAGGGATAATGGCAAGTAACTATGTTCAACAGAGGCAAGTCCCTCAGCAGCAGTTACAGCATCATCTATCGGAGGAAATCTCCAGTCAAAGGTCATCTTCGACGGAAGCTCAGGATGCCCCGAATTCAAAGTTGATAGAAGGATAGTGGTCGTTATGTTTCAACGTAGCCCTTTTCCCTGTAAATTACCATTTTCTAACTTTGTATATACTCTTTGGAATCACGCGTTTGGCTGATCTCCATCTTATCAATAAAATTTGAGCCTTTGTGATTTTGTTTGTAATTCTTAACTTGCTTTAGCTTTACAGAACGACGTTGTTTAAACTTAATCAGCGATTCTTGAAATAAAACAAAAATGAATTTACTTGTTAAAACTTTTTCTGCTTTTAAATTAAAGATGGCATTTCTTTTGACTGTTGAACATCAGAAGAACATCGATTGCTTCTCCCGAAGTAAGCGAATTTCAAAGTGCAGAATCAAAGTACTCCTTCTAAGCCAGTATGCCTGAATGAAGGGATCAACTGTGTCAGAGACCTTGTTTCGTCTGACACGCCTCGGCCGAGTTCTCATCTCCTAAGCCCGATCGACATAGCTCCCCGCATGGACTATCTCTCCTAAGCAAGGTGGAATTGCTATTCTGAATCAACGGTACTTCTTCGCCCCGCGATGGCCGAGTATCCAATTGTGTTCATCCATTAGTCTGTATGTCGCGTCTGTTTTGTCAGCATAAACATACATACTTCATGCATTTTATTTGCGTTCGCATTTCGTATTGCATCACTATCACTTGAGTCGGTCTTGTCCCCTAGTGATAAACAGTTTTCTCAATCAAGTTTGTCAGTTCTTTCCTCGTCAGGAAGTGTTGCGTCTGCACAATCTCGCCACCAGTGTATCTTTAGATCAGAGTCGGCACTTGGCCACTTTGATAACTTGAACCTCTGAAAGATCAGAGAACCTTCAACAAATGTCACTCTTCGCCATTGAAGATGAAATCCTCGCTTTCCCGGATTAAGGAAAATCCATAGAGAAAGCCTCGTGATCAAAGATTCGGCTGCATGCCAGTTTTGCTCCGAAAGGACCGCTGATGAAAAGGTCATCGGCCCCACAAAATTGGACCCCATCATATGGCGTTTCTCCGGGAAGATCCCGAGAAAAGTATGATGAAAGATCCCAAACGAAAACAGTCTCTCAAGAGACTCGCTTTCCCCAGTAGAATCGAAAGATGGCATCTCCAACAGAGAAGTTTGTACAACTCTACAACTCAGACGACTGGGTTCCCCAGCAAGTCTGACATCAAAACTTTTTCCACTCAAATGGCATCTCCCCAGGAAAATTCGGCGAGAAGTTTGAGGAAAGCCGCTATGAATAGCGTCCCCTCTCAAGAAAGTTTATTGACAAAAGAAACTAAGACCAGTTCTTGGTAGGAAGCCAGGATCGAGGGGAAGTTTAAATCAGAAACTAAGACCAGTTCCTTGGTAAGAAACCAGGATCGAGGGGAAGTTTAAATCAGAAACTAAGACCAGTTCCTTGGTAAGAAACCAGGATCGAGGGGAAGTTTAAATCAGAAACTAAGACCAATTCCTTGGTAGGAAACCAAGGACGAGGGGAGGTTTATTTCAAAAGAAAACTGAGACCAGTTCCTTGGCTGAAAACCAGGATCGAGGGGAAGTTTACCTTTTCTAAGCATCATTGCTTAAGAAGATGAATGTGTAAGCTACCATTCATAACCACCATCAAAATTTCGGATATTCCGATATTTAATCCTCTTGCACCCCGAATGCTCGAATACTAACGTCATTCATACCTTCGGGTCCAAGAAGATTAAATAGGAGCATCTGTAATACCCCAAATTTTGACCATTTAGATTTTCCATCATTGTGAAAATCATCATCACAATATGGATGTACCTTTATGCTTCATCAGTCTCCCCAAAGATGGGTGAGCATCCAATACAATCAAAATTAGGGTTTCAAGCCCTCTCTGAGCTTTAGACAAAGGATCAATCAAGAAATGACATGATCTTTAACTTGTCTAATCTCTCAAACATCCACAATGGATCAAAAAGGACTCCCACTTCAAGGATTAAGCACAAGGCTGCTCCCTTCTAGGTGGATCAAGTCTCAAGATCGACAGTGTCACCAAATTAGGGTTTTGGTCGACCAGGGCCTCCAGATGGAAATTTTCATCTGGGCATAAGGCAATGATCCAGAACATGACCTAATATACTTCATGGAACCTCATGGACCCATGCATCAAGTCAATTTTGCCTCAGGGGATGCATTCATCAAAAATCAGGAATTAGGGTTTCTTGACCTAATTCACCCCTAAGTTGACTTTTAGGACAAACCATGAGCCAAGACCTCAAGACATGATTTGAGGGTCTCTAATACACCATATTGATCCATTTGGAACAATGGATTGATCCAAGAAGCTTGAGCAACAAGTTTCATTTTCATCTGCACCACAATTAGGGTTTTAAGGGAAAAGTCAACTGTAACTTTGACTTTTGACCAAGACATGCTCCCAAACCCTAATACATGATTGAATATACCCTATGACACCCATGGAACATGTCCATCAAGTTTGATTTAGGTCAAGGACATGATTTTCTGAAGAATTGCACAGTTTGGAATTCATCTGATAAAAAGTCAACTGTGCACAAAAGTCAACTTTGACTTTTTGAGATTTTTCACCAAAATGGATTTTTAACCCTAAAATGATGTTAATGTATGATTTGAATCATCATTCATCAAGAAAAATCAAGAAAAGTGAGATAACTTGTAAAAGGGGTAACCATAAAACTTAGAAATTTTTCTAAGTTAAAAATAAAGTGGCAAAGGTACCAACTTTGGAGGACCATAACTCCTAAACCACAAGGCCAATTTTTTCCATCCAAAGCTTGATTTGTAGATCTCACTGCCCTCTACAAAAACTTCAACTAGGCCTAACTCCAATTCCTTATGGATTTTGAGCTATGAGTGAGCCAAAGTGGCTGAAAATGTGAAAAAATACCATTTTCCAACACTTATAAAAATTCTGCCTAAAACAGAATTTTGTTGAAACACCAAAACTTGTGGGATTTTTGCACATAGATGCAAGCTGAATCAGTCCCAAAGTTAAACATCAATGTTGTTGCATATGTTGCTAAGAATTCAAAGGGCTCAACAGCATGAATTGATTCAACTCAAGCCATGAGAAATCCATGCCCAAAGTCATGCTGCTGCAAGCTGTTTTGGAAAAATCAGTTTGCATGTTTGCTTATCTCACATGATTTTGAGCCAAAGACTGAGGATCAGCATGCCACTTGTGTTCAAACCAATCACATTGCATCTAATCCAACTGATAAATCTGAGTCAAAAAGCCAAAGAACCTTCCAACTTGAAATTCATCCACTTTGGCACTTTTTGCCTTGAATTCAAAATGCATTTATGTGGAATAGTGCATTGTCAAGATTCTCACTCTCCTCAGTCAAGTTCTCTGATTAAACAACATTAAAAACATCTGAAGAATGTGATTTCAGTCAAGGCATAGCTGATCTATTTGGAGCAGCTGTTATGCCTAGTGCAAGAGGCATTTATGCCAAGCCAATCCAAGCAAATGTGATCTGATCCAGCTGCCATTCACTATTCCTCCAAGACAAGAGTTGATCACCTATAAATAGAGGTCTCAATGGATCACTCAACTCACCCCAAAGCCAGTTACAGCACTGCTTTCTCTCATTCGTTCTTGAACTTCAAGTTTTTTTGTTTTTGAGTAACCACTATCGGGTTTTGAGTTGCAGCCATAAGCAATCAATTCCAATTGCTCAAACACATCACATATGATGTATTTGAGGTGTCCAAGTGCTTAAACAACATCTGTAACACTCCCAGCTCAAAATCACTCTTCAACCAAGCCATTTTGCTTCAGTTTTGCAGGTGGAGGTCTCCAGCTTGATCCAGAGAATTTCAAAGTTTTCCAAAGCTTGCAACACACTCCATAACATCCATTGAAGCTGTAGGGATCATCAATTCACGACTGGAACACCATCTGGGCAAAGTTCCATTTCAACTTGCATCAAGGTGAGCTTCAAACTCAAACTCCATGATCCATGCATATTTCCTCGCATGATAATTTTGCCATTTGATTACCATCATATGCTGATTATTTTGCCTCAATAAATTTGATCATAGACCTCATAACCATGCTTGCACGATTGCTTTTGCAAATTAGGGTTCATCTGTGTTCATCATGATTATTTCACTCCACACTGAAAATGAATAAAATTGGGTATTGCCATCTTGTTCCTTGTGAAAAAACGCACGAGTTTGGTGTTTGAATCATGTCCAATGGTTGAGATATGAGTGAGATAGGGTGCTTCATGCACGAGCTCGGGGAAGGAGATGGCCATGGTGCCATTTTCAGAAAACCAACCAAGTTCTCTATATAATTTTCACTTGCCATATATTTAATGAATTGGCATTGCGCCCCAGCGGTTCATCAGCTGGTTTTGTGAGTATTAGCAAGCGAGAGGTCTAGGGTTCGAATCCCCCTCGCCCCAGACTTCTTTTTATCACTTTTTTATTTTATTATTTTTCATACTATTATTTTTAATGATTTGAAAAATTAATAACTCCTTCAATTTTTATCATTTTTTATTGGTTCTTTTTGCAATAATTCACAAAAATGTTAAAATATTTTATTTTACCAAAAAAATCCCAAAAATATTATTTATTTTATATAATTGATATTTTTTTAAAGAATTAATATTTTAATTGTTTTTAACATTTGAAATATTATTTCACAATGATTTTGCAACTTTTAATGCTTTCTATTTGTTTTGTAGGTCAATACTTAATTTTTGAAGCATTAATCCATGATCACAATTTGTTTCCCATGTGTAAAACAATTTTTGATCAATTTAATTGAATTTTTATTCAATTAAATACATTTTTTGGAAACAAATTAGGGTTTTGGATTAATTCAACCCTCATAAATCATTTTTCAAACACTTTGGGCCTCTAATAGAGTGTAAGACCCAATCTTTTTTTGACCAAATCATTTTTGGGCCTCAGTGTATTGTATAAGTCCCGATACCGTCAAAAACAAACGGCGCGATCGTCGCCTTTTGAAAAATAACCTTTTGGGCCTCTCCTTGAGCTATAAGACCCATTCAAAACACTTTGGGCCTCAATTAGAGTGTAAAACCCAATCCCCCTTTTAACCAAAACATTTTGGGCCTCACTTATTGTATAAGTCCCTCTGCGTTAAAAGAAAACCTCGGCGCGATCGCCATTTTTAAACGAAAAATCATTTGGGCCTACCCTCGTGTTATAAGCCCCACTCTTTTTTCTTTAAACCTTTTTTGGGCCTCTTGAGAGAGTGTAAGACCCATCCCTTTGTACAGAAAACCTTTTTTGGGCCTCAGTCCCTCTGTACAAATTCAAACAGTGCGCTCACTGATAAAACCCTGGGCCTCTCCTTGAGCTGTAAGCCCCAAATCTTTCTTTTTCAAAGCACTTTCTCCTTTGATTTTGAATATACTGTTGTTTTTAATCTTTCTTTGTTGAACAACTAACCAAACAGCATGGAAGCACTACAACCGAGTAAGTGGTTATCGCTTTCATTTACTGCTTTCATATTATAAACTGTATTGTGGGGCTGCTCACTGTAAGTCTCCTTTCATAAACTCATATCTACTGTGTAATAATAGTATAGATATTTCGAGTTTCCCCGACAACTACGTCTAGAACTAAGTGACGCCGTTTCATTTATTCGTAGAAATAGACGCCTAGATCCCCAATAGGAGCACCAGATACAGTCTTCTCTGCGGCTGTCCTCCTTAGGAATCGTCAAGAAGCTCTACTCCCCAAGATGAATGTATTCTCCATGAATGGCATCTTTGAGTTTCTTCCAAATTCTCGAACTTTCCTGACTTGATCTATTCCTTGTGGATATCTTGCCTTGAATGTCTCGGGGTTTGGGTACCCACTACGGTCATAATCTTGGACCTTAACTAAGGAACCCTCTTCAAAAGCTAAAAGTCGCTGGATAGTAAACCTCGCACGTTTACCAGTGGTTTTTATCTTTAAAAGAGTTATCTCTCCTAATGGAAAGGAGATGATAGACCCACGGGCTTCTTAAAAGCATCGGCCTCCTCTTGGGCATTATTCAAGGACCCTACGGCTTCTTAGAAGTATTCACAGCCTCCTCTTAGGCTTCATATAATGATCTCTTCCTCCGGGAATGATAGACTCCTCTTGGGCTTCGTACAAGGACCCGTCGGCTTCTTAAAAGATTTCAGCCTCCTCTTGGGCTTCGTACAAATTGTCCTGACGACCTCCTAGAGGTATAGGAACAGAAACTAGTCATCCTCATAGAACAGTCCTTTCATAGAGTCTACTACTATTTCTCGAAGCATAGTACAAAAGATAAAACTCTAGACTTGGACAGTCTAACTTCCTTGAGTCTCAAAGACATTCTCAAGCACCCTTCGTTAAATAGGAAGGAAACCCGCAGACTCGGATAGTCTCAATACCCTTTGGATTTCCCGTTCCCTCAAAGAAAAGGAAATATCCCTGATCCTCAAATTAAATCCCTGTGTACAGTGTTACTCATATAAGAACTGATTTTCTCTTTTAAATCAGTATATTGGATCTGTCACTCAACTGAAACAGTTACAATAGCCTCCATCTCGGGCTTCGTATGAGATACCAAAATTCTCCCCAGTGGAGTCAAAACAACCTTTTAGCCTCTCTCTCAGGCTTTGTATGAGACACAAAAGATTCCCTCGTTGAGTCAATCACCCTTTTTTGCCTCCATCTCGGGCCTCGTACGAGATATAAATCCCTTAAGCAAGGGTCGAACTCTTTGCTAGCCTCCTCTTAGGCTTTGTATAACGATATGCCCCACTGGGTCAAAAACCTTTAGCCTCTCTCTCGGGCTTTGTATGAGACACAAAATAGCCTCCTCTTAGGCTTTGTATAATGATTTTCCTAGCGGAAATTAGCCTCCTCTTAGGCTTTGTATAAGAAAACCACTGGTTGATCCAATCAACCTTTTAGCATCAAAGTTGTGCCTCGTTCACAGTACCCAAACATCAACAACTCCTTTCCCTTCATCTAATCGCTGTAAGCGGCAAGCCTCTGGATTATCTATATCCATGCCACTGTCCCTCTTTTAGCATGAGAAATTCCTAAGGAAAGATGGCATTGCTCTACACTGAGTTAAAGTCTTCTCCTTTAGGTTAAAACCCTTTCTTCGGAAATTATGGCATTGTTCGGATCCGCGTATCCCAGTTAAAGTAATTCTCCTTCCCCCCTCTTTAGAGATGACAAATTCTCTCTAAAGTCGAGGTCCTTCAGCTTCACGTCTTGGGCTTTGAACAAGACACAAATAGACCTTTCAGCTTCACATCTTGGGCTTTGAACAAGATACAAATCACCTTTCGCTTCACGTCTTGGGCTTTGAACAAGACACCAAAAACCAATTTCCTCCCATAGAATAGGAGGAACTACGAATGCTCTGATTTCCCTATTTCGGTAAACGGGAATACGTAGGCATAAGATCGAAAGAAAAGATCTTAGCGAGCGCAATCAACAAAAATCCCAAATCCCATATCTCCATCAATTAAAAGCAGTAATTCAAAAGCATCAGTCCTAACATCCTAATCCTTATTCCCCGCCAGAAACCCTTTGCCTAGAAAAAAGAAAGAAAGAACCGTATTGGTGAAAATACAAATAACCAGTACAAAGGCCCCCCCACATTGATAGCATCCGTAACCTAACAGACTGCTGTTTAAACTCAGTATGCAAGCAGGGTTAATTGGAGACATCTATTTCCCTTCCTTATTCTGCTCACAATAGGATAAAAAATGAATCGACCTGTAGTTTTAAGCTCAACCGCAGAGAGCGACCAGCGCTTAAGAACCGCGTCCAAAATCGCTCGCTACAGGAAGCTATCGGAAATAGTTGTCACGCGATACTACCCTCATCTGAGACTGCTCTAAGATACATCACCTAGCACGGTTCCCGGCCCGCTGATGTTATCTCGAAGGGAATCAATGATTTTGAGAGACAGGTACAAAAAATCACCAGTATAAACCTTTGGGGGGGGTAGAGCCTTGACTTCATGACACCGACCCTTTGACCCTATGTTTTTTCTATGTTTTTGTGTGCTGCATTCCTACATTCATTTAAAAAACATTAAAACAAATAAAATCTTCTCTTCTAGTCTCTATTTTTCAAATTAAACTGAGACAATGATTGTAAATGTCAGAGAAAGGAGATTGCGCTAATGGATTTCGGTAGAAGGAAAACTCATAAGTACACCTTCAAGGTTCCAAACAGGGTTAATTGGAGACATCTATTTCCCTTCCTTCATCAGCTTCAATAGGATAAAAAATGAATCGAGTTGTAGTACCCCAAAGCGATAGTGCTTCGCAACCACGCAAAAACTCGCGCTACAAAGACTAGCTGGTAACTTCTTCCTGAACAATGATATACTCTACAAGAGAAACTTCGACATGGTTTTGCTCAGATGCGTAGACAGACCAGAAGCAAACATGTTGATGAAAGAGATTCACAATGGATCCTTTGGCACTCATGCCAATGGACATACAATGGCAAGAAAAATTTAGAGGTCAGAATATTATTGGCTGACAATGGAATCCGATTACTAAATGTACATGAGGAGGTGTCATAAGTGTCAGATATACGCTCACAAAAACCATGTACCGCCAACGCATCTCAAAGTCCTTTCTTCTCCATGGCCTTTTTCTATATGGGGAATCGACATGATTGGCATGATTGAACCCAAAGCTTCAAACGGACATCGGTTTATCCTGGTAGCCATTGATTACTTCACCAACTAGGTTGAAGCATTATTATACACCAATGTAACCCGACAAGTGGTGGTCCGATTTATCAAGAACAATCTCATCTGCCGTTATGGTGTTCCAAGCCAGATCATTACGGATAATGGATCTAACCTGAACAAACAAGATGATGAAAAAGTTGGGTGTTGAGTTTAAGATCGAACACCATAACTCAACTCCCTACCGACCTAAAATGAATGGAGCAGTAGAAGCAACTAACAAGAACATTAAGAAAATCATTCAGAAGATGGTCGTAACCTACAAAGATTGGCATGAGATGTTATCCTTTGCTCTTCACGGTTATCGCACGCCCGTTCGCACTTCAACAAGGAAAACCCTTTTCTCTCTAGTGTATGGAATGGAAGCAGTGCTCCCCATAGAAGTAGAGATCTCATCAATAGGAATATTAATGGAAGCCAAGCTAACAGAAGTTGAATAGTGTCATAATAGATACGACGAACTGAATCTGATAGAAGAAAATAGAATGACAGATTTATACTATGGTCAGTTTATCAACAAAAGATGAAGAAGGAGTTTGATAAACAAAATTCTGACCTCGTGTCTTCAGGAAAGGAAACCTTGTGCTCAAGAAGATACAATCATTTCTTACTGATTCTAGGGGCAAATGGACTCCGAATTATGATGGCCCTTATGTTGTTAAGAAAGCCTTCTCAGGCGGTGCCTTGAGACTCGTAACCATGGATGGAGAGTAGTTTAACTACCCCAAAAATGTTGATGTAGGCAAGAAATACTTCGCCTAAATAAAAAAAAATGTCTCGTTGGATTGAAAACCCCAAAGGGCGGTCCAGGCAAAAATTAGAGACAAAACCAATGATCATCCCGATAGATTGGAAACCTGAAAGGGCAATCTAGGCATAAATTAGAGATTTATGGCAAGTAACTACGTCCGACAGGATTGGCTCCTCAGCAGTAACATCATCCACCAGGAAAACTTCAGTCAAGGTCACCTTCGACAAAAGCTCAGAATATCCAGAATTCAAAGTTGGTGGAAGGATAGCGGTCGTTATGTTTCGATGTAGCCCATTTTCCTTTAAATTACCATTTTCTTGTAATGCTCCATGGGATCATACGTGTTGTTAATTACCATTCTTCCAATAAAATTTGAGCTTGTGTGCCTTTTATTTGCAATTCTCATTTATTCTGCTTTGCAAAATGACATATTTAATATGATCAACGATTCTTGAAAAAAAATGAATTTACTTGTCAAATTTACTTCTGCTTTCAAAACAAAGATGTCAATCTCTTTTTGATTAATGAGTACAAAAGGAATATCGACTGTTTCTCCGGTAGTGATCAAACCTCAAAATACAGAATCAAGGTACTCCCCAATTAAAGGATAAACTGCTTCAGACAGAATGTCCCATCTGACATCCCCGATAGAGTTCTTACCTCTGAAAACCAATTATTGGTTTTTCTCCCCAGTAAGGTCCACCTCTAAAAACAAGAACGAATTTCGATCCCTAGCAGGTTTGTATCTCCGAAAACCGGAACGAATGCTGGAATCCCTATTCCCAAGCAAAAGTACAACTTTCAGAATCTCCAGTGATACCCCCATCTCCCAGAGTGGCCGAGTATCCGGTTGTATTCATCACCAGTCTGTATGTCATATTTGTTTTTCCAGCATAAACATAAATACATCATGCATAATTGATTCATATTCATACACATATTACATTAATATCACTCTGGTCATATTCATCCCCAAGAGATAAGCGTCCTTTTTTCAATAGAGTCGTCGGTCTTCCTTTCCACGTCAGATAGGACCAAAATCCCGATTTGAGTTCTTTCCTTATCAGGAAACACCGTCGGACAACCTCTCTCCAGTATATCCCTGGATTGAAATCGGTCATTAACATCTTTGATAACTTGAACCTCTGAGAAGCAAGAAGACATTCAGATAGACACCTTTTGGAACATTACTCTTCACCGTCAAAGATGATATTTCGCTTTTTCGAATTAAGGAAAAATCACCAGAGAAAGCCTCTCCACTAAAAGACTCTGGGCAATACGGTAGTTTCTCCCAAATTTTTTGCTTTCAATGAAGTCATCAGCACCTCGAAGGAAAGAATGATGTAACACCACCAAGCAAAAAGCAATCTCCCAAGAGATTTGTTTTCTCCAGTAGGTCGACAAATGGCATCTCCCACAGAGAAGTTTGCACACCTCTGCAGTTCAGACAAATCATTCTCTCCAGCAACTCTTAGCCTGTAGGTGTGTGTATGCCGTTGTGTCTGTGAATCTACTTCTGCCAATACGTGTTATTCTATTGATAGCTGATGTGCTGTTATTTGTCTGCAGTGTGTGTGTGTGTGTGTGTGTGTGAAACTTTCTCGTACTTGTGTGTTTTCGCCCTTGTGTGTTGTATGTTCTGGTGTTTTTGTATGATTTGAATTGGTGTGTGATTGGTTTGTGTTTCTGGTATGATTACTGATAAGATGGATGGTTGTTATTTATGATATTTGGTTGGTGAATGGTATGGATGATGAACAGCTATGTGATTTTTGTTCTTTACGATGGCATGTGTTTTTTTGGTTCTGGAGTATAGTTGTTTTTTTTGGTGTATGTGAATCCTTTGAATGAGGGTTTGTACTGTTGTATCGAATCCCCTTTCTTCTGGTATCAATCGCATTTTATAGCCTCAGGGTGAATTAATGTTATGATTTCAAATTGAAAATAGTATGATTTATTGTTGGTTCCGATTTTAGGAAAGAAATGAAAACCAATATGTTAGCCGAACATGTTTTGAAATTGTCTGCTGGCTGTTTTAGAATGCCCATGATTTCCTTCCGTTTTCGTCTCGGCATGTAAAAACATGTTTTGGAACGCCTTTGAATATCTTTATGAGTTGTGCTTATGAACTATTTTTGGAAAATTCCGATCTGATTTTTTTGATGATTCATGTATTGATGACCTTGTCCTGATATTTTGTATCTTCTTTTCCTTTCCAACTCGATATGTATGATTATGCTGCTATAATAACGGTTCAATTAGCACAAACTTCTTGTCTTGTCTTTGCAGAACAACGCTGATAATGTCGAAGATCTGATCCCTAAGACCGAAGTTGCTGGACCATTTGTAAGCCTTTGTTCACACAGCAAAAACTCATACATGAAGTTAACCAAGTTCTTCTTTGACTTTTGAGAGGTTACGGTGTTATACAGGAGTTTACTGCACTTCTCTTGGCTTGGAGAATTCTGGACCAGGGTGAGCTTTCCACCTTCATTATGAATCATATTGATGATTTACTATGTATTTCCTTATTCTATGATCTGGACATAATTTTGGATGCATGGACTTCGCCAAGTTTATGATGCACGATTTCTGCTAGAAGATTATAGGCCGAAGGCCTTAACGTCTCAAAGCACACCCACCTAGTCTCAACCCGATTCCTTCATTCAAACAAAGAGTCAATCAGAGGAAATAAACCTCTCCTGATATCAGCTCCAAGGACATGTTCCCGGTACATTGATAACTCCTTTCTAGTCAGTACATGTTACAGTAAATTCACAAAGCTTTTACACATATTTCCCTTATATGGCCTAATATAATCAATATAGCTTTTCAACATATACATAAAAAAACTGTCTTGACTTGTGTGCCTTTGATTTCAGTGAAATGAGTTCTCCGAGGAGGAAACATTTTCAGGGCCAGGAACCGATATAGCATCAACCACCAGAGGCAAGAATTAAGGACTATTTGTTTGGACAGAATCATCGCCACTAGCGGACTCTCCGTAACTATCCTGAATGAACAGGTATTTGAATGGTGTTTGTTTATTTGTTATGATGGAGTTCTTATTTTGTTTGAAACCTGCTCGATTATGTCGACGGCAATTTGGAACCTGTGATTTGATTGTTAGATCTTGCCATGGTTTATCTTTTCGTATTTATGTAGGATTATGCTTGTAAATGTATGGAAGTGATTTCTGAAAACCTTCGTATGGCTGTTATGAACTCGTTATGGGATGAACATGATTCTTAATTCAGCTCTAGGAACTTTTGTCCTTTGTTTCTTTGGTTTAATTTCTTAACTTTAACTACTTTCCTTTTGTAGCAGGCTTAAGGAAAAGAGGTTATCTGCACTTTCAACAGCGGGCTGATTTTCAGCTTTTGGTCCATTGTCGCATCACGTATGCCCTTGTCGTGATGGCTTTATGAATTTAGAACATAGGGCCTTGTAATCAATTCACCTTTTGGATGTTGTAGCGAGCGATTTTGGACGCGGTTCTTAAGCGCTGGTCGCTCTCTGCGGTTGAGCTTAAAACTACAGGTCGATTCATTTTTTATCCTATTGTGAGCTGAATAAGGAAGGGAAATAGATGTCTCCAATTAACCCTGCTTGCATACTGAGTTTAAACAGCGGTCTGTTAGGTTACGGATGCTATCAATGTGGGGGGCCTTTGTACTGGTTATTTGTATTTTCGCCAATACGGTTTTCTTTCTTTCTAGGACTTTCTAGCGGGGAACAAGGATTAGGATGTTGGGACTAGTGCTTTTGAAATACTGCTTTTAATTGATGGAGATATGGGATTTGGGTTTTTTGTTGATTGCGCTCGCTAAGATCTTTTCTTTCGATCTTATGCCTACGTATTCCCGTTTACCGAAACAGGGAAATCAGAGCGTTCGTAGTTCCTCCTATTCTATGGGAGGAAATGGGTGTTTTTGGTGTTCTGGTGTCTTGTTCAAAGCCCAAGACGTGAAGCGGAAGGTAGTTTGTATCTTGTTCAAAGCCCAAGATGTGAAGCTGAAAGGTGATTTGTGTCTTGTTCAAAGCCCAAGACGTGAAGCAAAAGGCCTCGACTTTAGAGAGAATTTGTCATCTCTAAAGAGGGGGAAGGAGAATTACTTTAACTGGGATACGCGGATCCGAGCAATGCCATAATTTCTGAAGAAAGGGTTTTAACCTGAAGGAGAAGACTTTAACTCAGTGTAGAGCAATGCCATCTTTCCTTAGGAATTTCTCATGCTAAAAGAGGGACAGTGGCATGGATATAGATGATCCAGAGGCTTGCCGCTTACAGCGATTAGATGAAAGGAAAGGAGTTGTTGATGTTTGTGTACTGTGAACGAGGCACAGCTTTGATGCTAAAAGGTTGATTGGATCAACCAATGGTTTTCTTATACAAAAGCCTAAGAGGAGGCTAATTTCCGCTAGGAAAATCATTATACAAAGCCTAAGAGGAGGCTATTTTGTGTCTCGTACAAAGCCCGAGAGAGAGGCTAAAAGTTTTTGACCCGACGATGGAGTCTTTTGGTATCTCGTATAAAGCCCGAGATGGAGGCTATTGTTTGTTTGACTCTACGAGGGAGTCTTTGTGTCTCGTACGAAGCCCGAGATAGAGGCTAAAAGTTTGACTCAACAAGAGAGTCTTTGATACTCAACAAGAGAGTGTTTTTGTATCTCGTACGAAGCCCGAGATGGAGGCTAAAGGTTTGTTTCAGTTGAGTGACAGATCCAATATACTGATTTTAAAAGAGAAAATCAGTTCTTATATGAGCAACACTGTACTCAGGGATTTGATTTGAGGATCAGGGATATTTCCTTCTCTTTGAGGAAACGGGAAATCCAAAGGGTATTGAGACTGTCCGAGTCTGCGGGTTTCCTTCCTATTTAACGAAGGGGTCACTTGAGAATGTCTTTGAGACTCAAGGAAGCTAGACTGTCCAAGTCTAGAGTTTTATCTTTCGTACTATGCTTTGAGAAACAGTAGTAGACTCTATGAAATGACTGTTCTATGAAGATGACTAGGTTCTGTTCCTATACCTCTAGGAGGTCGTCGGGACAATATGTACGAAGCCCAAGAGGAGGCTGGAAACGTTTAAGAAGCCGACGGGTCCTTGTACGAAGCCCAAGAGGAGGCTATCATTCCCGAAGGAAGAGATCGTTATACGAAGCCTAAGAGGAGGCTGTGAATACTTCTAAGAAGCCGTAGGGTCCTTGAATAATGCCCAAGAGGAGGCCGATGCTTTTAAGAAGCCCGTGGGTCTATCACCTCCTTTCCATTAGGAGAGATAACTCTTTTAAAGATAAAAACCACTGGTAAACGTGCGAGGTTTACTATCCAGCGACTTTTAGCTTTTAAAAAGGGTTCCTTAGTTAAGGTCCAAGATTATGACCGTAGTGGGTACCCAAACCCCGAGACATTCAAGGCAAGCTATCCACAAGAAATAGATCAAGTCAGGAAAGTTCGAGAATTTGGAAGAAACTCAAAGATGCCATTCACGGAGAATACATTCATCTTGGGGAGTTGAGCTTCTTGACGATTCCTAAGGAGGACAGCCGAAGAGAAGACTGTATCTGGTGCTCCTATTGGGGATCTAGGCGTCTATTTCTATGAATAAATGAAACGGCGTCACCTAGTTCTAGACGTAGTTGCCGGGGAAACTCGAAATATCTATACTATTATTACACAGTAGATATGAGTTTATGAAAGGAGACTTACAGTGAGCAGCCCTACAATACAGTTTATAATATGAAAGCAATAAATGAAAGCGATAACCACTTACTCGGTTGTAGTGCTTCCATGTTGTTTGGTTAGTTGTTCAACAAAGAAATATTGAAAACAACAGTATATTCAAAATCAAAGGAGAAAGTGCTTTGAAAAAGAAAGATTTGGGGCTTACAGCTCAAGGAGAGGCCCAGGGTTTTATTAGTGAGCGCACTGTTTGACTTTGTACAGCGGGACTTATACAAGTGACTGAGGCCCAAAAAGGTTTTCTGTACAAAGGGATGGGTCTTACACTCTCTCAAGAGGCCCAAAAAGGTTTAAAGGAAAAAGAGTGGGGCTTATAACACGAGGGTAGGCCCAAATGATCTTTTTGTTTAAAAATGGCGATCGCGCCGAGGTTTTCTTTTAACGCAGAGGGACTTATACAATAAGTGAGGCCCAAAATGTTTTGGTTAAAAGGGGGATTGGGTCTTACACTCTAATAGAGGCCCAAAAAGTTTTGAATGGGTCTTATAGCTCAAGGAGAGGCCTAGATGATTTTTATTTTTAAACGGGCGACGATCGCGCCGTTTACTTATACAGAGGGACTTATACAATGAGTGAGGCCCAAAAAAGTTTTTGTACAAGGGGGGATGGGTCTTACACTCTCTCAAGAGGCCCAAAGTGTTTTGAAAATGATTTATGAGGGTTGAATTAATCCAAAACCCTAATTTGTTTTCAAAATGTATTTAATTGAATAAAAATTCAATTAAAATGATCAAAAATTGTTTAACACATGGAAAACAAATTGTGATCTTGGATTAATGCTTCAAAAATTAAGTATTGACCTACAAAATAATTAGAAAGCATTAAAAGTTGCAAAATCAATGTAGAAAAAATATTAAAATGCCAAAAACAATTAAAATATTAATTCTTTGCAAAAATATCAATTATATGAAATAAATAATATTTTTGGGATTTTTTTGATAAAATAAAATATTTTAACATTTTTGTGAATTATTAAAAAAAGAATCAACTCAAAATCATTAAAACTCAGAGAGAAATTAATTTTTTAATCAATTAAACAAAAATCACAAAATTCAAATATTTGAATATATGAAAATGGCGCCAAGAACAACACCAAGAACACGCGCGTTTTTCAGTTTGCCCAGATTTGCATTTCCTATCCAATCTTCATGAATACGTAATTATAACATGCAATCCACATATCATTATGCTCGTCTCAACCTCACGATCATGTCTATGTACTTTAATTTCATTTAAATTAAACATACAACAAGAAATCACGAAGAGACCTCAAGAACCCTAATTTCTGCATAAAGGCTAGGATTTTTGATACACGATTCAAACAATGCAATTAATTGAGGGAAAACATTCCATGCATGATTATGAACATATGGCCAAATTATTGTGCGAGGAAATATGCATAGATTGAGAGATGACCAAGTATGTGCTTACCTCCAAGTCGTGACAGCAAGAGCAGATGTGATTTTGAGTTGGAGGTGTTACAGACAAGTTGTGATGATCTGGACAGCTTCCTTACACAATATGGAGTGTGTTTGAACACTTGGATTGAATTGAAATGGACTGGATCAGTTTATGGCATCTCAGCTGCAACTTCACTTCAAACTTGTGTGGATGGCAAGTGATTTTGAGATTTTGATGTTTCAGAAGTAATCTAAGTGTTTGATCAGCTCATTTGTGATGTATGTGAGGTGTGTAAGTGATTGGTTTGATTGGAATTGCTCTCAAACTCAAAACCTGATAGCTACCTTGTTAAGAAAGGCATTTTTGCCAAGAGAAAGATATTTTGAGGAAAGCATCTGTTAGATGGCTTTGGTGTACTCAAACTGACCACAATTGAGCTCTATTTATAGTAGAGCAAGTTTGTTTTGCAAGGAATAGTGCATGGAAGCTGGTAAGTAGGTTTGGCCAATGTTGTCCAATGAGAATTCAAGTCTCCTCTAGCCATTGACTAGAGGTTAGGGCACAGAGCTTTGGTCCCCTTGGTCTTGGATAAGTCTTGACTGATTTCAGATGAGAATGGCTCAGTCCATGCCACCTTGATGGTTCCATTGAATGCCTCATTCCAAATTTGAAGTCTTGTCCCTATTTTGGCAACTCTAGGTTCAACATGCTATTCCTTGTTCCTTGGACCTTGGAGGCTTGGCTCAGTGATTGTCCCCTTTAGATTCAATCCTCTGAGGTGTCCAAGTGGATAGGAACTATTGAAATTGGCTGATTTTGGCAAATCGAGCCAAAATGCAAATTCTGCCTTGCCTTGACAGATTTCAGCAAGGCAACTTGGCAATGTTGTATCTCATGGTGTAGGTTGAATTTGGCAATGTTCTTGGCCATTTTGGAAAGCTCTTACATGATACAACAACTGTTTGAACAAGTTTGGTTTTTATCTCTTTTGATTCCAAGTGAAAAATCCCCCTACATTTGGCAAAAAGTGAGGCAAAATCTGACTTAGTGAAAATTTCACTAAGTGTTGGAAAAAGTGACTTTTTCACTTTTCAGCCACTTTGATCATTCCATAACTCAAAATCCTTAATGAATTGGAATGACTTGTAGTTGAAGTTTTTGTAGGTGATAATGAGGGCTACAAATCCATCTTTGGATGAGAAAAAATGGCCTTGTGGTTTAGGAGTTATGGTCCTCCAAAGTTGGTACCTTTGCCACTTTATTTTTAACTTAGAAAAATTTCTAAGTTTTATGGTTACCCCTTTTACAAGTTATCTCACTTTTCTTGATTTTTCTTGATGAATGATGATTCAAATCATACATTAACATCATTTTAGGGTTAAAAATCCATTTTGGTGAAAAATCTCAAAAAGTCAAAGTTGACTTTTGTGCACAGTTAATTTTTTATCAGATGAATTCCAAACTGTGCAATTCTTTAGGAAATCATGTCCTTGACCTTAATCAAACTTGATGGACATGTTCCATGGGTGTCATGGGGTATATTCAATCATGTATTAGGGTTTGGGAGCATGTCCAGGTCAAAAGTCAAAGTTACAATTGACTTTTCCCTTAAAACCCTAATTGTGGTGCAGATGAAATTGAGACTTGTACCTCAAGCTTCTTGGATCAATCCATTGTTCCAAATGGATCAATATGCTATATTAGAGACCCTCAAATCATGTCTTGAGGTCTTGGCTCATGGTTTGTCCCAAAAGTCAACTTAGGGGTGAATTAGGTCAAGAAACCCTAATTCCTGATTTTTGATGAATGCTTCCCCTGAGGCAAAATTGACTTGATGTATGGGTTCATGAGGTTCCATGAAGTATATTAGGTTATGTTTTAGATCATTGCCTTATGCCCAGATGAAAATTTCCATCTGGAGGCCCTGGTCGACCAAAACCCTAATTTGGTGACACTGTTGATCTTGAGACTTGATCCACCTAGAAGGGAGCAGCCTTGTGCTTAATCCTTGAAGTGGGAGTCCTTTTTGATCCATTGTGGATGTTTAAGAGATTATACAAGTTGAAGATCATGTCATTTCTTGATTGATCCTTTGTCTAAGCACTCAGAGAGGGCTTAAAACCCTAATTTTGATTGTATTGGATGCTCACCCATCTTTGTGAAGACTGATGAAGCATGATGGTTCATCCATATTGTGATGATGATTTGCAAAATGATGGGAAATCTAAGTGGTCAAAATTTGGGGTATTACAGATGCCCCTATTTAATCTTCTTGGATCCGAAGGTGTGAATGACGAAGGTATTCGAGCATTCGGGGTGCAAGAGGATTAAATATCGGAATATCCGAAATTTTGATGGTGGTTATGAATGGTAGCTTACGCATTCATCTTCTTTAGCTAAGCAATGATGCTTAGAAAAGGTAAACTTCCCCTCGATCCTGGTCTTCAGCCAAGGAACTGGTCTCAGTTTTCTTTTGAAATAAACCTCCCCTCGTTCTTGGTTTCCTACCAAGGAACTGGTCTTAGTTTCTGATTTAAACTTCCCCTCGATCCTGGTTTCTTACCAAGGAACTGGTCTTAGTTTCTGATTTAAACTTCCCCTCGATCCTGGTTTCTTACCAAGGAACTGGTCTCGGTTTCTTTTGTCAATAAACTTTACTGACAATGGATGCTATTTGTAGTGGCTTTCCTTCAAACTTCTCGCCGAATTTTCCTGGGGAGATGCCATTTGAGTGGAAAAAGTTTTGATGTCAGACTTGCTGGGGAACCCATTCGTCTGAATTGTAGAGGTACACAAACTTCTTTGTTTTGGAGACGTCATTTGTCGATTCTACTAGGGAAAGCGAGTCTCTTGAGAGACTGTTTTCGTTTGGGGTTACATCATACTTTTCTCGGGATCTTCCCGGAGAAATGCCATATGATGGGATCCAATTTTGAGGTGCCAATGACCTTCTCATCAGTGGTTTTTCGGAGCAAAACTGGCGTGCTGCCGAATCTCTGATCACGAGGCTTTCTCTATGGATTTTCCTTAATCCGGGAAAGCAAGGATATCATCTTCAATGGCGAAGAGTGATGCTTATTGAAAGTTTTCTCTGGCTTTTCAGAGGTTCAAGTTATCAAAGTGGCCAAGTGCCGACTCTGATCTAAAGATACACTGGTGGCAAGATTGTGCAGACGCAACACTTCCTGATGAGGAAAGAACTGACAAACTCGATTGAGAAAACTGTTTATCACTAGGGGACAAGACCGGCTAGAGTGATAATGATGCAATATGAAATGTAAATGCAAATAAAAAATGCATGAAGCACGTATGTATATGCTGACAAAACAGACGCGACATACAGACTAATGGATGAACACAATTGGATACTCGGCCATCGCGGGGCGAAGAAGTACCGTTGATTCAAAGTAGCAATTCCACCTTGCTTAGGAGAGATAGTCCCGTTGGGAGCTATGTTGATCGGGCTTAGGAGATGAGAACTCGGCCGAGGTGTGTCAGACGAAACAAGGTCTCTGACACAGTTGATCCCTTCATTCAGGAGTACTGGCTTAGAATGAGTACTTTGATTCTGCACTTTGAAATCCGCTTATTTTGGGATAAGCGATCGATGTTCTTCTGATGTTCAACAGTCAAAAGAAATTCCATCTTTAATTTAAAAGCAGAAAAAGTTTAACAAGTAAATTTATTTTTGTTTTATTTTAAGAATCGCTGATTAAGTTTAAACAACGTCGTTCTGTAAAGCTAAAACAAGTAAAAAATTACAAACAAAAGCACAAGGGCTCAAATTTTATTGATAAGATGGAGATCAGCCAAACGCGTGATCCCAAAGAGTATATACAAAGTTAGAAAATGGTAATTTACAGGGAAAAGGGCTACGTTGAAACATAACGACCACTATCCGTCTACCAACTTTGAGTTCGGGATATCCTAAGCTTCCGTCGAAGATGACCTTTGACTGGAGATTCCTCTGATAGATGATGCTGTAACTGCTGCTGAGGGACTTGCCTCTGTTGAACATAGTTACTTGCCATTATCCCTAATTTTTGCCTGGATTATACTATGAGATTTCCAATCCATCAGGATGATTTTTTTTTCATGTCTCTAACTTTTGCCTGGACCACCCTTTCGGGTTTTCAATCCACCGAGACGTTTTTTTTTTTTAGTTTTAGGCGAAGTATTTCTTGACTACATCAACATTCGTGGGGTAGGCAAATTCCTCTCCGTCCATGGTTGCAAGTCTCAAGGCGCCGCCTGAGAAAGCTTTCGTGACCACATAGGGGCCATCATAATTCGGAGTCCATTTGCCCCGAGAGTCAGTGAGAAATGATTGTATCTTCTTTAGCACGAGGTCTCCTTTTCTGAAAATACGAGGTCGGACCTTTTTGTCGAACGCCCTTTTCATTCTCTGTTGATATAACTGACCGTGGCATAGTGCCGTGATTCTCTTTTCTTCGATCAGGTTCAGTTCGTCGTGTCGACTTTGACACCATTCAGCTTCGGTGAGCTGAGCTTCCATCAATACCCGAATTGATGGGATCTCTACTTCTATGGGGAGAACTGCCTCCATGCCATATACTAGAGAGAAAGGGGTTGCCCCTGTTGAAGTGCGTACAGATGTACGATAATCGTGAAGAGCAAAGGGTAGCATCTCGTGCCAATCTTTGTAGGTTACAACCATCTTTTGAACAATCTTCTTGATGTTCTTGTTAGCCGCTTCTACCGCTCCGTTCATCTTGGGTCGGTAGGGAGATGAGTTATGGTGTTCGATCTTGAACTCTGCACACAACTCTTTCATCATCTAATTGTTCAAGTTAGATCCATTATCAGTAATGATCTCGCTTGGAACACCATAACGGCAGATGATATTGTTTTTGATAAATCGGACCACCACTTGTCGGGTTACATTGGCGAATGACGCTGCTTCGACCCACTTGGTGAAATAATCAATGGCTACTAGGATGAACCGATGTCCGTTTGAAGCCTTGGGCTCAATCATACCAATCATATCGATTCCCCATATGGAAAATGGCCACGGGGAAGAAAGAACTTTGAGATGTGATGGCGGTACATGAATTTTGTCGGAGTATATCTGACACTTGTGACACCTCCTCATGTACTTGTAGCAGTCGGATTCCATTGTCAACCAATAGTACCCTGCTCTCAGAATTTTTCTGGCCATTGTGTGTCCGTTGGCATGAGTACCAAAGGGTCCTTCATGAATTTCTTTCATGAGCATGTCTGCTTCTGGTCTGTCGATGCATTGGAGCAAGACCATGTCAAAATTTCTCTTATAAAGAGTGTCACCGCTCAGGAAGAAGTTTCCAGCCAATCTTCTGAGGGTTTTCCTGTCTTTTCTGAGTGCCCCAGATGGGTACTCTTGTTTCTGAAGGAAGCATTTGATATCGCGATACCAAGGTCTGTCGTCTATGACTGCTTCAATCGTGAAGATGTAAGCGGGCCGTTCAAGGCGCATGATGTCGATCTTAGGTATGTCATTCCATCGACCTACACTAATCATGGAAGGGAGAGTGGCTAATGCATCAGCCATGTGATTCTCATCACGAGGGATGTGATGAAAGTCGACTCTGTTGAAGAAGGGTAACAACCTTCTTGCATAGTCTTTGTAAGGAATCAATCCCGATTGGTATGTGTTCCAATCTCCTTTTATCTGGTTAATAACCAGGGCTGAATCGCCGTATACGTCCAAGTTTTTTATTCTTAAATCAATCGCTTCTTCGAGACCCATGATACATGCTTCGTATTCGGCCTCGTTGTTCGTACATTTGAACGTAAGTCTGGCAGTGAAAGGAATGTGGATACCCTGAGGGGTAACAATGATTGCCCCAATTCCGTTTCCATAATGATTGACTGCTCCGTCAAAGATAAGTCCCCACTGGGAACCTGGTTCTGGCCCTTCAATGGGTAGCGGTTCATCGCAATCTTTCATCTTTAGATACATGACATCTTCATCTGGGAAGTCAAACCCGATTGATTCTTGATCGTCAATCGGTTGATGAGCCAAATGATCGGCTAAAATACTTCCTTTAACGGCTTTCTGAGCATGGTACTCTATGTCATATTCTGATAGTAACATCTGCCAACGGGCAATCCTTCCCGTGAGAGCAGGTTTTTCGAAAACGTACTTGATTGGATCCATTTCGGAGACCAACCAAGTAGTATGACGAATCATGTACTGGCGAAGACGTTTGGCTGCCCAAGCCAAAGCGCAACAAGTTTTCTCAAGCATTGTGTACCGAGTCTCGCAGTCGGTGAATTTCTTGCTTAGATAGTAAATGGCAGACTCTTTCCGTTTAGTTTCGTCTTGTTGGCCAAGTACACATCCCATTGAGTCCTCTAGGACTGTGAGGTAAATGATCAGTGGTCTTCCTTCCACTGGAGGTGATAGAATCGGAGGATTCAACAGATATTCTTTGATACTGTCGAAGGCGGTTTGGCAATCTTCTGACCAAACGCAATCCTGGTTCTTTTTCAGTAATTTGAAAATCGGCGCACATGTCGCGGTCATAAGGAATATGAATCTGGAGATGTAGTTCAAACGTCCCAGGAATCCTCTGACTTGTTTTTCAGTTTTCGGAGAAGGCATTTCTTGAATGGCCTTGACCTTGTCAGGATCAACTTCAATTCCTTTCTGGCTGACGATGAACCCTAGTAGTTTCCCTGAACGGACACCGAAGGTGCACTTATTGGGATTCAAGCGGAGCTTGAATTTTCTTAGACGTTCGAACAATTTTGACAGATGTTCAACGTGCTCATCCTCTGTTCTTGATTTTGCAATCAAATCATCGACATATACCTCGATTTCCTTATGTATCATGTCATGAAACAGAGTAGTCACGGCCCTTTGATAGGTTGCCCCGGCGTTCTTCAAACCGAACGGCATTACCTTGTAACAAAAGGTACCCCATGGGGTAATGAACGAAGTTTTCTCCATGTCTTTCGGTGCCATTTTGATCTGGTTATAGTCCGAGAATCCATCCATGAAGGAGAAAACTTTGAACTTTGCTGTGCTGTCTACCAGTATGTCAATGTGTGGTAAAGGAAAGTCATCCTCTGGACTTGACTTGTTTAGATCTCTGTAATCAACACACATTCTGACCCTTCCATCCTTTTTGGGAACGGGTACGATGTTGGCTAACCATTGAGGATATTCAGATGTAGCGAGGAAACCCGCGTCGATCTATTTCTGTACCTCCTCCTTGATTTTGACGGCCATGTCCGGGTGAGTGCGTCTCAACCTTTGCTTTACTGGAGGATATTCCGATCTTAGCGGTAAGTGATGTTCCACGATGCTGGTATCCAACCCTGGCATATCCTGATAGGACCAAGCGAATACATCGGGGAATTCTTTGAGAAGCTTTATCAAACTCTCTTTGGCAGTTGGACTGAGCAGTGCTTCGATCCTGATTTCTTTTCTCTCTTTTCTTGAACCCAAGTTTACCATTTCCAACGGCTCTTTGTGAGGTTCAATGGACCTTTCCTCTTGTCTGAGTAGTCGGGAGATCTCTTCTGGAATTTCGTTGTCAACTTCTTCTTCAGCCTCGAATACCGGGAACTCAAAGTTGGAAGAAGGCATCGGGTCGTATGTTTCAACTGGGTATAAAACAAGCAATCTGCATGACGTGATGATTCGTGTTTAGAAGAGATAGAGAAAATGCAAGTGTGTGCAGTGTTTTGATTTTACTGCTTGTTTTTATTATTGAATGTTTTTTAGGATTACCATTTTCTGAAAAAGCAAAAAGAGAAAACAGCAATTAATGCGGAAATTACAGAACGACGTTATTTTATTAATGAACAACTCGAATCTTGAAACTACAGCCCTATAAAACAAAACTCTGTCGCTTTGGGCAAAGCGAAGAGGGAAATTTACAGAAAGCGAGCCCTATCAAAATATCCGTTTCACCTGGGCAGGGCGAAAGGTTTAAAGATGGCAATTACTTTGACTGACGAACGACCTTCGGAACCTCGACGGTAACCCATTGGCGGCGAACTCCTCGGTGAATCACAAAGTCTGGCACCTTCCTTGATTTGTCTTCAGAAATGACGCTGATTTCTGGTGGAGCAGGATCATTGGAATCTGTCTCCCAAGCAGAATTGTCGTAGGAGGATTCCTCTGTTGCATTTTGCATAGCATTGGTGCGCTCAGCTGTATCTCCCCATCCAGTTGACTGGATATCTTTGAGCCAGATACGAGAGCTTTCGGGAGCAGTGTACTTGACCATAAAGTCGTATTTTCCACTTGGTTGTCCCAGAGTGTCCCAAACTTCTTTGGAACTGGAGGAGTCATCCCTCTCGATGACGTTGACCTCGGGAAAAACATAGTTGATGAATTCAAGTCCTGCGAACGTTGCGAATTCATCTTCATGTTGAGTAGTTTCAGAATGACCTGAGTGTTGATCCCATGACATAGCAGGGACACAGGTATTCTGTTCAATGACGCTCAGCTGAGTTTCATTACTCGGCTGACTTTCTTGCCCCAAGTTTCCTGGATAAGGTTGCCACATTGGCAGACCATCCATTGGGCCATAGTAGTTGTAATCAGAGTTTTCTTTCATCAGAGTGTCTTCCTCTAATGAATTTGGCGGAGCACGGCATCCTTCCGGATCACAATCCCCGTAGATCATTTCGACATCTGATCTTGGTATAAATCTCGGACTTTCTGTAGGAAAGCAAAAAGGCATAGGCACCTCTTCCTGAGACATATAGCCGTCCTTGTAAAGGTAGGACTTCCATTCTTCATCTTGTCAGAGGGATCTTCCTCATTGATAGCATGAACTGTCTGAGACACTGGGTGAAGAAAACCTCCACTGTGGAAGAGGTTTTGAAGGGGATGAAGACTTTCATCGTTGGCGGCTGTCTGGGTACAGGTCAGAGAAAAACCAAGACCCTTCTTTGTTTTATTGTCAATAGGAATGACAAGCCGTCCCCATCCTGTCGTATCGGTACTCTTGACCGCTTTGATAGCATCTTTATATGAAGAAATTGAAGTTCCTTCTTCGGATTAATCGTTCTTGCTCACCGATAGTGCTTAGAACTGAGTTCCAATAACCTCCTCGGGTTCTACACAAGTAGATGATGATAGGTTACTCACAAGCAAGGCTTGTTCCCCACAAACCGTGACAAGTTGATCGTTCTTGACGAACTTTAGCTTTTGGTGGAGGGTTGAAGTAACCGCTCCAGTCTGATGTATCCAAGGTCTTCCTAATAAACAACTGTATGTTGCCCGGATGTCCATGACCTGGAAAGTGATTTGGAAAGTGTGAGGACCAATAGTTATGGGAAGATCAACTTCGCCGATAACTATTTTTCTGGATCTGTCGAATGCTTTGACGACGACCTCACTGACTCTCATCGGAGGGCCCTTAAATGATAATTGCGTCAAAGTGGACTTCGGCATAACATTCAGGGCTGACCCTGTGTCTACCTGTACATTGGCTCAAGCATCGCCCAGGCAGTTAACTGTGATGTTGAGCGCCATGTTATGACGGCGACCCTCTTCAGGTAATTCCTCATCACTAAATCCCAAATTATTGCAGGAAGTGATGTTAGAGACAATACTATCAAACTGTCTGATTGTTACATCCTGTTCCACAAAGGCTTGCTCCAAGACTTTCTGTAGAGCCTCTCTGTGTGCTTCTGAACTGAGTAACAGTGATAATACTGAGATCTTTGAAGGAGTCTGTAACAGTTGATCAACAATGTTATATTCACTCCTTTGGATGAGCTTTAGCATCTCATCTTTGTCTTTTGAAAAGTCGGGATTACTAGATTGACCGACTGGTGGATCAGGAATTTCTGCCTGAAGTTCCTTTTCTTTGTTGGATTCTCCAACCCCTCGGTTGAAGATTCGACCACTCCGTGTTACACGACTGATGTCTGCAATATTCACGACGGAGGGTAATGGAATTTCCTTTCCATTCTCGATTATTGTTGCACCGTATTTGTAAGGGATTGCCTTAGCTGATTCATACGGTAGTGGCCCCGGTAGATAGATGACTATGGGGACTTTCTGATTTTTCTGACCATCGTAAGTAATCTTGATCCGTTCCTGGTTGGGAACTTTAGATTCGTCAAGTAGAGGGATGATGGCAAAAATATCCCTGGTCCTGTGATGACCAGAGATCGTGACAACATCCTCAACTTGCTCGGCAAGGTAGTTCGGCGACCAAATGATGGGTCCTGAATCGGGATATGGACGAATTTCTCCATGATCGACCTGACCCTGAAGAGCTGCTCTCACAAGGTAACACCCTTGGTTACTTTCCGAACAGACGCTACAACTGTCATAGTTGTGTGGTGGCACCTGGCCACACCCACTTTGAATACAATGTAACCTCACTAGGTTACCTTCCATTGATCGGACATCATGACTTTGACGACGAGTAGGATTCCTGTTATTGATACTAATCTGCTGAGTATCTTCGTCCATATAGATTGGCATCCACCAGTGATTTAACAAGTGCTGAAGTGCCTCCTGGACAAGGGTACAACCTCGATCGTTTTCGCAACCCGCTTTACAGCTTTGATAGTCATGTGATATTAAGAATCCGAGTCGGACCTGCTCAGCATGTAACTCTACCAGGTTGGTATCCATTACGCGGATGTCGAAGATCTGAACCATGTTGATTTGATAGGAGTTCCTATCATGGTAGTCTTGGATCCATCCAAGATCCATCTGACACTGGAGGGCCTCTTGTATGAAAGAGCATCCCTGTTTGTTTACCGAGCAAATCAGACAGGAACTGTAATCGTGCCGTGGCAGATTATGATACTGGCTTTGCCTTGAGTGCATCGCCACCAAGTTGACATTCATCGCACGGATGTCGTGGTTTTGAATGACGTTGGAATTCGTGTAAACCATGTTAACTCCACGAACTCGGTGCTCTTGGATCCATCCAAGATCCATTTGTTCCAGTACAGCTGATTGCACTACCGAACATCCTTGGTTATCTTTAGAGCAGATATCACACTGGTGATAATTATGAGGTGGCACATGGACATATCCACTCTGTCTACAATGCATCTTGACCAGATTGGTCCCCAATAAGAGTACATCGTGAATTTGATAGACATCGTTAGTCTCTTTCTCAATCAGATTGACTGCAGCTTTCTCGTGTTGAGGCAGCGGGTTCGTAAGAACATTAGGATTCGTATCTTTGAAAGATAAGAGCCCGCTCCTAACAAGCTTTTGCACGTCGGATTTGAAATTGAGGCAAGTCTCAATGTTATGCCCTGAACCTCCTTGATGATAAGGACATGTTTGATCCGCTTTAAACCAAAAAGCCGGATTTTCCGGAACTGAAAGGGGAGACTTAGTCTGAATGTGCCCCTTAGCCAGCAGTAACGGAAACAGCTTTACGTACGTTACGGGTATAGGATCAAATCCTGGTGGCCGTGTTGCACGGTTGTTGTTATATGGAGGACGAGCCTGCTGAAGAGGCTATTGTGTCCTTTGCTGGTCAGGTTGGCTCTGCGCAACCTGAGGTTGATACGTAGGAACAGGCGCGGGGCCGATAGCAGGAGTAACAACTGCTACTGGCTGATAACGACGCCTTTGCTTTCCGAGAGAGATATTCCCAATATCTTGCTCTTTTTTCTTAGGGAGAGCACTACCGTATTTTTTAGTACCGCTCGTTGATCCAGTGTCTTTTACCAAACCCCCTTCTCGGACGGCTTCCTCAAGACGTACACCCATGCCGACCATTTCGGTGAAATCACTGGGTGCACTGGCGACCATTCGGTCGTAGTAAAATGAGCTTAAGGTCTTTAAGAAGATTTTTGTCATCTCTTTTTCCTCAAGAGGTGGACAAATTTGAGCGGCAATTTCATGCCACCTTTGAGCATACTCCTTAAAGGTTTCCTTTTCCTTTTGCGACATTGATCTGAGTTGATCTCTGTCGGGTGCCATGTCCAAATTGTACTTGTATTGTTGGACGAAGGCAGTACCAAGATCTCTGAATGTACTGATCGTAGTACGGTTTAAACCCATGTACCATTTGAGTTCGGCACCGGTTAAACTATCCTGGAAGTAGTGAATCAGCAGGTCCTGATTCTCCATCTGAGCTGACATCCGCCGAGCGTACATCACCAGATGGCTCTGAGGGCAAGAGTTACCCTTGTATTTTTCAAAGTCGGGCACTTGGAACTTGTGCGGGACTTTCACATTTGGGACCAAGAAGAGGTCTGCGGTGTCCTTTCCAAATAAATCCTGACCGCGAATGGCTTGCAGCTCTTTCTGCATTTCCAAGAACTGTTCCTGGAATTCCTCCATTCTGTCAAACATAGTTTCCTTCTTACCAGAAGGTGTTGGTGGAATCTGTCCTTCCGGGACAGTGTGCACCACAGGGGGTGGTACCGTGACTACGGAAGTAAGTCTTGGTGCCTCCCGAAGTTTGTAACCTTCAGGAGTCTTCAGTATGCCCCTGGCATCTTCGCTTTCCTGAAGTTTGTAACCTTCAGGCCCAGCGGCTTCTGTTGCGATTCCCTGATCTTCAGTGATCGGCGGAACATATCCTTCCGGGATATAGTTAACAGGCATGCCCCAAGGACGATCTTTCGGCATCTGATACCTAGGATCATACTTTTCTATGATGGGCGTTGAGGTGATCTCTGAGATCACAGTTCTTTGTAGCTGAGCTTCTGCCATGACTTGCATGTCGTTACGAAGCTTTCTCATATCCTCTCTCAGAGCGTCGATCTCTTCTTTCAACTCTCTATTTTCTTCCTCAAGATCATCCATCTTTTTCTGACGATTGGCCCGAGTATTATACGAATGAGACAGTTTGACTCTAGAATCGAGACACAAACGTGAGATTCGTATGGAAGAAGAATACGCGATGTGAGAATGATGAATGCAATGATTATATTAATTGTTGTTTTTTTGGTTTAATCAAAATAAACTTCGACAATTAGATTGCAAATATCAAACACTGGGGAAACCCCTTTTTATTGAATTCCAAAGGATTACAGAAATGGAAATACAGTGCAGAAATAGAAACCTAAACTAATGGGTCCCGAGTCCTCTCTGAGGAGAAATCGGGTGCTGACTCTGGTACTTTCCTTTTCTTTGACCGGGGCTCTTGGGTCGTTGTCGGGTTGTCATTCCTTTGCCAAGTGAAAGGAGTGAGCAAATTCCTTTGGTTATCTTGATTCTCTACAGCATGTTGCTCCAAAATTTCAATCAGAGCATCTTTCTCTTTTAGTAATTGTTGTATTTGGATACACTCTACGTCGAGGGTGCGGTACTTGTTCTTCCAAGACCTTCTTTCCTTTTAAACTTTGTTGAGAGTAACCTAAAGCTTTTCAGTTTCCGTCATGAAGTACATGACAGTTTCCCTCGGTGGAAGAATTCCGTAACGAGGATAAGGCATTTTTAGCTTGAGAGCTCTGGTTTGTACCCAATGGAGATAAGGCTCCACCGAGACACAGTCCAGTTTTCCCAGAGACTCTCGTCCTTTCTTATGAACCTGTTTCCAAGCTTGCACTATTTCCATCTTTAGTGCTCTGTCATTTTCTCCTTCTTTGAAGAAAAGACCTTCCAGATGAACACCCAGTGGGATGTGTCTCATCGGGTATCCAAATTGACGAAGAACTAATATCAGATGATAGTTGATTCCTCCTTTAGTTCCTATAAGGGGTACGCTGGGGAAGTTTCCACAACGGTCAATGATTCTGATTCCCTCATAAATCCTATTACACCAATCTATATCGGAATTGGTGAGAGACATGATCTTCTGCGACCAACGTAAGACACTCTTGCAATCCCAAAAAGCAGCAGACTTGGGCAAGTGCGAGATAAACCATTTATAGAGCAAAGGTACACAGCATGTGATCTCCCCTCCGCTGTACAAATTTCCTAAGTGTACAGAATGATACGCATCTGCGAGCAAAGTCGGCACAGGGTTTCCAATGAGAAAAACCTTAATAGCGTTGATATCGACGAAATTATTGATGTTGGGAAACAAAAATAACCCGTAGGTGAGCAAGACAAAGATGCTTTCAAAAGCAGTGACGTTCCCTATACTAGCGAAGTATAGAGCCTTTTTTGTCAAGAACTGGGCTGGCAAACCTTGGATGCCACCCTTAGTGGTCATGTGAGTCTTAACCTCAGACTCGTCCAAATGAATTGCTATTGCAATAGTCCGATTCTTTGGAATTTCTTCCAGTCCAGAAAATGGAGCTCGATCAGTGATATGTAAATCAGCCAGATGAGAATACTCCTCCAGCGTTGGTGATAGCTGGTAATCCAGAAATGTGAAACAGTGATAAACCGGATCATAGAACTGAATGAGCGCATCCATGATCCCCTTAATCACATGGACTTTTAACAGTGGTAGCAAACCACCGTGCTTGGCTCTGAAAGCCTCAGGGTTAGCGATCATCCTTGCTAACCTTCTCAAATCCCCTAGTTTTGGAACCTTGAAGGTATACTGGTGAGTTCTCCTTCTACCGAAATCCATTAGCGTAATCCTCTTCTCTGATATTTGAAATCACAGTCTTAGTTTAATTTGAAAAACAGAGAGACTAGAAGAGAAGATTTTTTGAATGTTTTAATGTTTTATTAAATGGATGCATGAATGCAGCACACAAAAACATAGAAAAAACATGGGGTCAAAGGGTCGTTGTCATGAAGTCAAGGCTCTACCCATCCCCAAAGGTTTATACTAGGGTGATTTTTGTACCTGTACTCATTATCATCAGCTCCTCCCAGGAAGGCAGACAAGAAGCGGATCGCCAGCGAGTTGTGTGCAATCTTAGAGTAAGTGCCATTCACCGAGAATAGATCACCAGCCTCAAATGAGGGTAGTATCGCGTAACAGCTATTTCCGATAGCTTCCGCACTACGAAAAAGGTTGGCTTTTCTTAAGTGTATACTCAATCTCACCACATGCGGCATCACACGCATTCCCAGTAGCAGAAAAATAAACACGTATAACAATTAGGAAAAGCAGTATATATATTTGTCCTAATCATCCTAGACTTATAAAGCTACGATTCTTAAGTTCCTGACAGAAATGGGTTCCCCGGCGGAAGCCCCAATCTGTGGTTCCCTGCCTAAGAGATGGACCAGCATAGGTCAATCTTTCTCTTCGGTAGAGTTCCCATTTTCTGTGGAAAACGGGGATGAGGCCCTAAGGCAGAAAAGGAGACTCCCCAGTAGAGTCGCCATTTGTGTAATTTTTCACACAAGAGAAGTAGAAAGAAAGGAACGGGCCCCACGGTGGGCGCCACTTTTCTGTAGCGAGCGATTTTGGACGCGGTTCTTAAGAGCTGGTCGCTCTCTGCGGTTGAGCTTAAAACTACAAGTCGATTCATTTTTTATCCTATTGTGACCTGAATAAGGAAGGGAAATAGATGTCTCTAATTAACCCTGCTTGCATACTGAGTTTAAACAGCGGTCTGTTAGGTTACGGATGCTATCAATGTGGGGGGCCTTTGTACTGGTTATTTGTATTTTCGCCAATACGGTTTTCTTTCTTTCTAGGACTTTCTAGCGGGGAACAAGGATTAGGATGTTGGGACTGGTGCTTTTGAAATACTGCTTTTAATTGATGGAGATATGGGATTTGGGTTTTTTGTTGATTGCGCTCGCTAAGATCTTTTCTTTCGATCTTATGCCTACGTATTCCCGTTTACCGAAACAGGGAAATCAGAGCGTTCGTAGTTCCTCCTATTCTATGGGAGGAAATGGGTGTTTTTGGTGTTCTGGTGTCTTGTTCAAAGCCCAAGACGTGAAGCGAAAGGTAGTTTGTATCTTGTTCAAAGCCCAAGATGTGAAGCTGAAAGGTGATTTGTGTCTTGTTCAAAGCCCAAGACGTGAAGCGAAAGGCCTCGACTTTAGAGAGAATTTGTCATCTCTAAAGAGGGGGAAGGAGAATTACTTTAACTGGGATACGCGGATCCGAGCAATGCCATAATTTCCGAAGAAAGGGTTTTAACCTGAAGGAGAAGACTTTAACTCAGTGTAGAGCAATGCCATCTTTCCTTAGGAATTTCTCATGCTAAAAGAGGGACAGTGGCATGGATATAGATGATCCAGAGGCTTGCCGCTTACAGCGATTAGATGAAAGGAAAGGAGTTGTTGATGTTTGTGTACTGTGAACGAGGCACAGCTTTGATGCTAAAAGGTTGATTGGATCAACCAGTGGTTTTCTTATACAAAAGCCTAAGAGGAGGCTAATTTCCGCTAGGAAAATCATTATACAAAGCCTAAAAGGAGGCTATTTTGTGTCTCGTACAAAGCCCGAGAGAGAGGCTAAAAGTTTTTGACCCGACGATGGAGTCTTTTGGTATCTCGTATAAAGCCCGAGATGGAGGCTATTGTTTGTTTGACTCTACGAGGGAGTCTTTGTGTCTCGTACGAAGCCCGAGATAGAGGCTAAAAGTTTGACTCAACAAGAGAGTCTTTGATACTCAACAAGAGAGTGTTTTTGTATCTCGTACGAAGCCCGAGATGGAGGCTAAAGGTTTGTTTCAGTTGAGTGACAGATCCAATATACTGATTTTAAAAGAGAAAATCGGTTCTTATATGAGCAACACTGTACTCAGGGATTTGATTTGAGGATCAGGGATATTTCCTTCTCTTTGAGGAAACGGGAAATCCAAAGGGTATTGAGACTGTCCGAGTCTGCGGGTTTCCTTCCTATTTAACGAAGGGGTCACTTGAGAATGTCTTTGAGACTCAAGGAAGCTAGACTGTCCAAGTCTAGAGTTTTATCTTTCGTACTATGCTTTGAGAAACAATAGTAGACTCTATGAAAGGACTGTTCTATGAAGATGATTAGGTTCTGTTCCTATACCTCTAGGAGGTCGTCGGGACAATTTGTACGAAGCCCAAGAGGAGGCTGGAAACTTTTAAGAAGCCGACGGGTCCTTGTACGAAGCCCAAGAGGAGGCTATCATTCCCGAAGGAAGAGATCATTATACGAAGCCTAAGAGGAGGTTGTGAATACTTCTAAGAAGCCGTAGTGTCCTTGAATAATGCCCAAGAGGAGGCCGATGCTTTTAAGAAGCCCGTGGGTCTATCACCTCCTTTCCATTAGGAGAGATAACTCTTTTAAAGATAAAAACCACTGGTAAACGTGCGAGGTTTACTATCCAGCGACTTTTAGCTTTTAAAGAGGGTTCCTTAGTTAAGGTCCAAGATTATGACCGTAGTGGGTACCCAAACCCTGAGAAATTCAAGGCAAGCTATCCACAAGGAATAGATCAAGTCAGGAAAGTTCGAGAATTTGGAAGAAACTCAAAGATGCCATTCACGGAGAATACATTCATCTTGGGGAGTAGAGCTTCTTGACGATTCCTAAGGAGGACAGCCGAAGAAAAGACTGTATTTGGTGTTCCTATTGGGGATCTAGGCGTCTATTTCTACGAATAAATGAAACGGCGTCACCTAGTTCTAGACGTAGTTGCCGGGGAAACTCGAAATATCTATACTATTATTACACAGTAGATATGAGTTTATGAAAGGAGACTTACAGTGAGCAGCCCCACAATACAGTTTATAATATGAAAGCAGTAAATGAAAGCGATAACCACTTACTCGGTTGTAGTGCTTCCATGTTGTTTGGTTAGTTGTTCAACAAAGAAAGATTGAAAACAACAGTATATCCAAAATCAAAGGAGAAAGTGCTTTGAAAAAGAAAGATTTGGGGCTTACAGCTCAAGGAGAGGCCCAGGGTTTTATCAGTGAGCGCACTGTTTGACTTTGTACAGCGGGACTTATACAAGTGACTGAGGCCCAAAAAGGTTTTTTGTACAAAGGGATGGGTCTTACACTCTCTCAAGAGGCCCAAAAAGGTTTAAAGGAAAAAGAGTGGGGCTTATAACACGAGGGTAGGCCCAAATGATCTTTTTGTTTAAAAATGGCGATTGCGCCGAGGTTTTCTTTTAACGCAGAAAGACTTATACAATAAGTGAGGCCCAAAATGTTTTGGTTAAAAGGGGGATTGGGTCTTACACTCTAATAGAGGCCCAAAAAGTTTTGAATGGGTCTTATAGCTCAAGGAGAGGCCCAGATGATTTTTATTTTTAAACGGGCGACGATCGCGCCGTTTACTTGTACAGAGGGACTTATACAATGAGTGAGGCCCAAAAAAGTTTTTGTACAAGGGGGGATGGGTCTTACACTCTCTCAAGAGGCCCAAAGTGTTTTGAAAATGATTTATGAGGGTTGAATTAATTCAAAACCCAAATTTGTTTTTAAAATGTATTTAATTGAATAAAAATTCAATTAAAATGATCAAAAATTGTTTAACACATGGAAAACAAATTGTGATCTTGGATTAATGCTTCAAAAATTAAGTATTGACCTACGAAATAATTAGAAAGCATTAAAAGTTGCAAAATAATGTAGAAAAAATATATAAAATGCCAAAAACAATTAAAATATTAATTCTTTGCAAAAATATCAATTATATGAAATAAATAATATTTTTGGGATTTTTTTGATAAAATAAAATATTTTAACATTTTTGTGAATTATTAAAAAAAGAATCAACTCAAAATCATTAAAACTCAGAGAGAAATTAATTTTTGAATCAATTAAACAAATATCACAAAATTCAAATATTTGAATATATGAAAATGGCGCCAAGAACAACACCAAGAACACGCGCGTTTTTCAGTTTTCCCAGATTTGCATTTTCTATCCAATCTTCATGAATACGTAATTATAACATGCAATCCACATATCATTATGCTCGTCTCAACCTCACGATCATGTCTATGTTCTTTAATTTCATTTAAATTAAACATACAACAAGAAATCACGAAGAGACCTCAAGAACCCTAATTTCTGCATGAAGGCTAGGATTTTTTATACATGATTCAAATAATGCAATTAATTGAGGGAAAACATTCCATGCATGATTATGAACATATGGCCAAATTATTGTGCGAGGAAATATGCATAGATTGAGAGATGACCAAGTATGTGCTTACCTCCAAGTCGTGACAGCAAGAGCATATATGATTTTGAGTTGGAGGTGTTACAGACAAGTTGTGATGATCTGGAAAGCTTCCCTACACCATATGGAGTGTGTTTGAACACTTGGATTGAATTGAAATGGACTGGATCAGTTTATGGCATCTCAGCTGCAACTTCACTTCAAACTTGTGTGAATGGCAAGTGATTTTGAGATTTTGATGTTTCAGAAGTAATCTAAGTGTTTGATCAGCTCATATGTGATGTATGTGAGGTGTGTGAGTGATTGGTTTGATTGGAATTGCTCTCAAACTCAAAACCTGATAGCTACCTTGCTAAGAAAGGCATTTTTGCCAAGAGAAAGAGATTTTGAGGAAAGCATCTGTTAGATGGCTTTGGTGTACTCAAACTGACCACAATTGAGCTCTATTTATAGTAGAGCAAGTTTGTTTTGCAAGGAATAGTGCATGGCAGCTGGTAAGTAGGTTTGGCCAATGTTGTCCAATGAGAATTCAAGTCTCCTCTAGCCATTGACTAGAGGTTAGGGCACAGAGCTTTGGTCCCCTTGGTCTTGGATAAGTTTTGACTGATTTCAGATGAGAATGGCTCAGTCCATGCCACCTTGATGGTTCCATTGAATGCCTCATTCCAAATTTGAAGTCTTGTCCCTATTTTGGCAACTCTAGGTTCAACATGATATTCCTTGTTCCTTGGACCTTGGAGGCTTGGCTCAGTGATTGTCCCCTTTAGATTCAATCCTCTGAGGTGTCCAAGTGGATAGGAACTATTGAAATTGGCTGATTTTGGCAAATCGAGCCAAAATGCAAATTCTGCCTTGCCTTGACAGATTTCAGCAAGGCAACTTGGCAATGTTGTATCTCATGGTGTAGGTTGAATTTGGCAATGTTCTTGGCCATTTTGGAAAGCTCTTACATGATACAACAACTGTTTGAACAAGTTTGGTTTTGATCTCTTTTGATTCCAAGTGAAAAATCCCCTTACATTTGGCAAAAAGTGAGGCAAAATCTGACTTAGTGAAAATTTCACTAAGTGTTGGAAAAAGTGACTTTTTCACTTTTCAGCCACTTTGATCATTCCATAACTCAAAATCCTTAATGAATTGGAATGACTTGTAGTTGAAGTTTTTGTAGGTGATAATGAGGGCTACAAATCCATATTTGGATGAGAAAAAATGGCCTTGTGGTTTAGGAGTTATGGTCCTCTAAAGTTGGTACCTTTGCCACTTTATTTTTAACTTAGAAAAATTTCTAAGTTTTATGGTTACCCCTTTTACAAGTTATCTCACTTTTCTTGATTTTTCTTGATGAATGATGATTCAAATCATACATTAACATCATTTTAGGGTTAAAAATCCATTTTGGTGAAAAATCTCAAAAAGTCAAAGTTGACTTTTGTGCACAGTTGACTTTTTATCAGATGAATTCCAAACTGTGCAATTCTTCAGGAAATCATGTCCTTGACCTTAATCAAACTTGATGGACATGTTCCATGGGTGTCATAGGGTATATTAAATCATGTATTAGGGTTTGGGAGCATGTCCAGGTCAAAAGTCAAAGTTACAGTTGACTTTTCCCTTAAAACCCTAATTGTGGTGCAGATGAAATTGAGACTTGTTGCTCAAGCTTCTTGGATCAATCCATTGTTCCAAATGGATCAATATGGTATATTAGAGACCCTCAAATCATGTCTTGAGGTCTTGGCTCATGGTTTGTCCCAAAAGTCACCTTAGGGGTGAATTAGGTCAAGAAACCCTAATTCCTGATTTTTGATGAATGCATCCCCTGAGGCAAAATTGACTTGATGCATGGGTTCATGAGGTTCCATGAAGTATATTAGGTTATGTTTTGGATCATTGCCTTATGCCCAGATGAAAATTTCCATCTGGAGGCCCTGGTCGACCAAAACCCTAATTTGGTGACACTGTTGATCTTGAGACTTGATCCACCTAGAAGGGAGCAGCCTTGTGCTTAATCCTTGAAGTGGGAGTCCTTTTTGATCCATTGTGGATGTTTAAGAGATTAGACAAGTTGAAGATCATGTCATTTCTTGATTGATCCTTTGTCTAAGCACTCAGAGAGGGCTTGAAACCCTAATTTTGATTGTATTGGATGCTCACCCATCTTTGGGAAGACTGATGAAGCATGATGGTTCATCCATATTGTGATGATGATTTGCACAATGATGGGAAATCTAAGTGGTCAAAATTTGGGGTATTACAGATGCATAGGGTCTTTTGGACGAAATGTTTGAGGTTCTTCGGGATAGCTTTGAATGATTTAGCTTAGATTTCATTTCCTTGCAAATCAAATACATTGTATATCGTTAGTTCCAAGTTCTTATAGTGTTAGCCTATCATCCTTAGGATGGACAGATAAGTGAATCCTAGAGGAATGCCTCCATACTGGCGGTGTATTTTATATTTTGCTCTGGGCATAATCTCCTTGTAACAAATTGTAGACTTTCGTAATAACACTAGAGATTTAATGTCTTCAAATTGGATTAGGTGATGAATATGAAGAAATAATCTCCTTGCATTTATAACTTGGACTCTTGTATAGTGAGATATTGTGAATTTCCAAGTTTGAACTTGTGATGACTTTAGGTGTCTTGGAATCCACTTTGGACTAAACGTTCTCACATTTTTTATTGATGAGTTGTTGACTCCTAAGGCAACTCCTTGTGAACTTAGAATGAATTTTCTTGACATTGAGATGCGAACTCCGTTTCAATAAAATTAAAAATCCAAATTGAATTCGATTTTATAAAACTTGCGCTTATAGAGGGAATTTGAGTTCTATTTGGACTTGGAATGGCATCCTAATCTTTTGACAATCTTGAATATTTAAACCCAATTTGAAATTAATGACATTATTGGGGTCACTTCCAATTAACCTTCTATTCAACGAAGCTCTTAATTTCTAACACTAAAAAACACAAATAACTCGTTTCACAAGCAATAAGTTTTTTTTTTTTGAATAATGGTGTTTTGAATATTAAAATCCAACTCTTCATATCACTTGCCTCACGACTTTGAACGTTTAGCAATCCAACTATTGGATTCTTGGTAATTTTCTTTACTTGATGATCTTAGCACGAGAACAATGCATTGGAATCCCTAGAAATAACGATACTCCTTGTACTGTAACTCACTATCAAATTCAACCAGTTCTCATATGACCATGTCCAAGCCAATGGATAGAAAACTAAATCCTTCCTGGGGAAACATCTGAGAGATTCTGTGGGAAGAAAAGCTTTGAAGTGGTTTTGGGACCAAAAGGGTGAAGGCGCAATCACACAAGAGTCCATACACACTTTGCAAAGATCAGAGAACCTCCACAAACACACACACACAGCACAACCTTCAAAACCTTGAACGTTCTGCAGCAGCACCTATACTCTAAAGAGAAACAAACAGACAAAGCTAGATAAAGCGGTTAGTTATGCACGAATGATTGAACTAATATGCTATGCAAAGAACAAAGTGGGGATCTTAGGGTCAAAAATTAGGGTGTGACACAGCCCTATAAAACAAAACTCAGTCGCTTTGGGCGAAGCGGAGAGAGACATTTACAGAAAGTGAGCCCTATCAAAACATCCGTTTCACCTGGGCAGGGTGAAAGGTTAAGACAAAGACGGCAATTACTTTAACTTATGAACGACTTTCGGAACATTGACAGCGACCCATTGGCGGCGAACACCTCGGTGAATCACAAAGTCTGGTACATTCCTTCTTGTCTTGTCTTCAAAAATAACGCTAATTTCTGGTGGAGCAGAATCGTTGGAATCTGTCTCCCAGGCAGAGTTGTCGTAGGAGAATTCTTCTGTTATATCTTGAACAGTGTTTGCACTCTCAGGTGGATCTCCCCATCCAGTGGGCTGGATGTCTTCGAGCCTGATACGAGAGCTTTCAGGAGCGGTGTACTTGACTATGAAGTCGTATTTGCCACTCGGTTGTCCTAAGGTGTCCCACACTTCTTTGGAACAGGAGGAGTCATCCCTTTCAATGACGTTGACCTCGGGAAAAGCATAGTTGATGAACTGCCGTCCTGCAATCTTTGCAAATTCATCGTCGTGCAGGATATTTTTTTAATGCCCTGAGTAATGATCCCATGATTCGGTGGGGACACAAGTATTCTTTTCAATGATGCTCAGCTGATATGTATCGTTGGGCTGACTCTTTTGCCCCAAGTCTCCCAGGTACGGCTGCCAGATTGGCAGGTCATCCATTGGGCCATAATAGTCATGGTCAAAGTTGTCTTTCATCAGAGTGTCCTCCTCTAATGAGTTTGGTGGAGCACGACATCCTTCTGGATCATAATCTCCGTATATCATTTTGACATCTGACCTCGGTATATATCTCGGACTCTGTGCGAGATAGAAAAATGGCGTAGGCACCTCTCCCTGAGACATATAACCATCCTCGTTAAGATAGGACTTCCACTCTTCGTCTGTATCGGAGGAATCACCCTCGTTGATGGTATGTACTTCTTGAGATACTGGGTGGAGGAAACCTCTATTGTGGAAGAAGTCCTGAATGGGATGAAGACTTTCATTGTTAGTAGCAGTCTGGGTACAGGTTAAAGAAAAAACAAGACCTTTCTTTTTCTTATTGTCAGTAGGAATGACAAGTTGTCCCCATCCTTTGGCATTGTTACCTTTGATCACTTCGAGAGCATCTTTGTACGAGGAAATCGACGTTCCCTTTTCTGACTGATTGTTATTCCTCACCGAAAGTGCTTGGAACTAAGTTCCAACAACCTCCTCGGGTTCTAAACAGGATGATGATGATAAGTTGCTCACGATCAAGGCTTGCTCTCCGCAGACTGTGACTAGTTGGTCGTTCTTGAAGAACTTCAGCTTCTGGTGAAGTGTCGAGGTGACTGCCCCAGCCTTGTGTATCCAAGGTCTTCCTAACAAATAGCTATATGCTGCCCGGATGTCCATGACCTGGAAAGTGACTTGGAAAGTGTGAGGACGATAGTTATGGGAAGGTCAAATTTTCTGATAACTATTTTTTGGGATTCGTCAAATGCTTTGACGATGACCTCACTGCCTCTCATCGGAGATCCTTGAAATGATAGTCGCATCAGAGTAGATTTCGGCATAAAATTTAGAGCTGATCCAGTGTCTACCAGTACGAGTTGACTGTAATGTTGAGTGCCATATTACGATTTTGGCCCTCTTTCGGCAGTTCTTCATCACTGAACCCTAAGTTGTTGCAGGAAGTGATGTTGGAGATGATACTGTCAAATTGTCTTATTGTCACATCTTGTTCCACAAAGGCTTGCTCTAAGACTTTCTGTAGAGCTTCCCTATGAGCTTCGAAACTGAGTAAAAGAGATAGTACATAGATTTTGGAAGGAGTTTGCAACAGTTGATCAACAATGTTGTACTCACTCTTTTGGATGAGCTTGAGCATCTCATCGTTGTTCTTTGAAAGGTCGGGATCACTGGATTGACCGACTGGTTGATTAGGAACTTCTATTTAAGGTTCCTTTTCTCTGGTGGATTCTCCAACTCCTCTGTTGAAGATCCGACCGCTCTGTGTTACTCGACTGATGTCTACAATATTCACGACGGAGGGTAATGGAGTTTCCTTTCCATTCTCAATTGTTGTTGCACTGTACTTGTAAGGGATAGCCTTATCGGATTTGTACAGTATTGGTCCCGGTAGATAAATAACCACAGGAGCCTTTTGATTTTTCTGACCGTCGTAGCCGAGCTCAATTGGTTCGAGGTTGAGAATCTTTCCGTTATCAAGAGGAACCCTCGATTCATGGAGTAAAGGAATTATGGCACATACATCTTTGGCCACTTCTCGTTTAGGGATCAAGATAACTTCTTTGCCTCGATTGGGAAGATAGTCTGACATTATGTTGATCGGACCAGAGCTTGAACATGGTTGAACCTCTTTGTGGTCTAACTGACTTTGAAGGGCTGCTCGCACGAGGTAGCATCCTTGGTTATTTTCTGAGCAAACTCTACAAAGCTCATAGTTGTGTAGTGGCACCCGGCCACGTCCGCTTTGTATCCAGTGTAACCTTACTAGATCTGTTTCCATTGATCGAACATCCCGACTTTGATGCCTAGTAGGGTTCCCGTCAGTCATACTGACCTATTGTGTGTCTTCATCTAGATAGATCGGAATCCACCAATGGTTCAATAAGTGTTGCAGTGTTCTTTGAACGAGCGCACATCCTTGGTCACCCTCACGACATACTTTACAATTCTGATAATCATGCGAAGTCAGAAAACCGAGATGGACTTGCTTAGCGTGTAATTCCACCAAGCTGGTATTCATCAAACGAATATCAAAGATTTGAATCATATTAACTTGATAATGACTTCTATCACGGTAGTCCTGGATCCATCCAAGATCCATCTGACGCTGGAGGGCCTATTGTACAAAAGAGCATCCCTAATTATTTACAGAACAGACCAGACAGGAATCGTAATCGTGTCATGGCAGATTATGATGTTGGCTTTGCCTTGAGTGCATTGCCACCAAGTTGACATTCATCGCACGGATGTCGTGGTTTTGAATGATGTTGGAATTTGTATAAGTCATGTTGACCTCACGGATTTGGTGATCTTGGATCCATCCGAGATCCATCTGTTCCTGTAGAACTGATTGCACCATAGAACATCCTTGATTATCTTTAAAGTAGATATCACACTGGTGATAATTGTGAAATGGTACATGACCGTATCCGCTCTGTCTGCAATGCATTTTGACCAAATTAGTTTTTAACAGGAGTACATCGTGAATTTGATAGTTATGTTTAGAGTCTTCCTCTATCAAATTTACCGCAGCTTTCTCGTGTTGAGGCAACGGGTTCGTCTGAACATTTGGATTTGTATCCTTGAAGGATAGGACCCCGCTCTTAACAAGCTTCTGCACATCGGATTTAAAGCTAGGACAGTTTTCTATGTTATGCCCTGGTCCTCCTTGGTGGTAAGGACAATTCTCATCCGCTTTGAACCAAAAAGGCGGATTTTCCAGTACTGTAAGAGGATACCTGGTTTGGACATGCCCCTTGACTAGTAGTAGTGGAAATAGTTCTGCGTACAACATCGGTATAAGGTCGAACCCTGGTGGTCGTGTTGTACGGTTGTTGTTGTACTGAGGACGAGCCTGCTGAAGAGGTTGTTGTGTCCTTTGCTGATATTGTTGTTGATTCGGTTGGCTCTGTGCAACCTGAGGTTGATACATCGGAACAGGCGCAGGGTTGATAGCAGGAGTTACAACTGCTACTGGTTGGTACCGTCGCCTTTGCTTTCCGAGAGAGATATTACCAATATCTTTCTCTTTTTTCTTAGGGAAAGCACTACTGTATCTTTTGGTACTGCTTGATGGTCTGGAATCTTTGACCAGGCGTCCTTCTCGGACTGCTTCTTCAAGAGAAACTCCCATGCTCACCATCTCGGTGAAGTCGCTGGGTGCACTGGCAACCATTCGATCGTAGTAAAACGAGCTTAAAGTTTTCAAAAAGATCTTTGTCATCTCTTTTTCCTCAAGAGGTGGACAAATCTGGGCGGTAATTTCACGTCATCTCTAAGCATATTCCTTAAAGGTTTCCTTGTTCTTCTGCGACATTGCTCTAAGTTGATCTCTGTCCGGTGCCATGCCCAGGTTATACTTATACTGCTGAACGAAGGCGACACCAAGATCTCTGAAAGTGATGATCTTAGTGCGGTTTAAACCCATGTACCATTTGAGTGTGGCACTGGTTAGACTATCTTGGAAGTAGTGGATCAGTAGCTGTTGGTTTTCTGTCTGAGTTGACATCTTCCGAGCGTACATCACCAAATGACTTTGAGGGCAAGAGTTGCCCTTGTATTTTTCAAATTCGGGCACGTTGAATTTGTGCAGAATTTTCACATTAGGGACCAAACAAAGGTCTGCGGCGTCCTTTCCAAATAAATCCTGACCGTGAATGGCATGCAGTTCCTTCTGCATCTCCAAGAATTGTCCTTGGAACTCATTCAATCTGTCGTACATACTTTCATTTCCACCAGAAGGTATCTGTGGAATCTGTCCTTCCGGGACAGTGTGTACCACGGGTGGTGGTATAGTCATTACGGCAGTGACTCTTGGTGCTTACCTATCCCGAAGTTTGTAACCTTCAGGAGTAGCTGTCATGCCCCTTGCATCTTCGCTTTCCCGAAGTTTGTAACCTTCAGGCCCAGCGGTTCCTCCTGCACTTTTCGGATCTTCCGTGATCGGCAGAATATATCCTTCTGGGATATAGTTGAGTGGCATGCCCCAGGGACGATGTTTGGGCATGTTGTACCGAGGATCATACTTTTCCACTATGGGCGTAGATGTGATCTCTGAGATTACAGTCCTTTGTTGTTGTATCTGAGCTGCTGCTAGAGACTGCATGTCATTGTGAAGTTTTCTCAAATCTTCTTTTAGAGTGTCGATTTCTTCTCTCAACTCTCTATTCTCTTCCTCGATATCATCCTTTCTTTTGTTGATTGGCCCGAGTATTGTACGAATGAGACAGTTTGATGCTAGAATCGAGACACAAACGTGAGATTCGTAGGGAAGAAGAATGTGTTATGTGAGAATGATGAATGATATGCAATGATTATATTATAAAAAATTAATCTAAAGAAACTTCAACAATTGGATTGCAAATATCATACAGTGGGGAGACCCCGTTTTATTGAATTCAAAGATTACAGAAAAAGAAATACAGTAATTTATAAAGTGCTGTAAAAGGAAATGTCTAGACTTATGGATCCTGAGTTCTCTATAAGGAGAGCTCAGGTGCTGGTTCTGGTACTTTCCTTTTCTTTGACCGGGGCTCTTGAGCCGTTGTCGGGTTGTCAACCTTTTGCCAAGTGAAAGGAGCGAGCAAATTCCTTCGGTCGTCTTGATTTTCTACAGCATGTTGCTCTAAAATCTCGATCAGAGCATCCTTTTCTTTTAACAGTTGTTGTATTTTGGTACACTCCACACTGAGAATGCGGGTACTTATTCTTCCAAGATTTCTTTTCCCGTTGAACTTTGTTGAGAGTGATCTGGAGTTTTTCCGTATCAAACATAAAATAAAGGATAGATTCCTTTAACGGAAGAACTTCTTGACGAGGGTAAGGCATCCTTAGCTTGAGAGATCTAGTTTGTACCCAGTGGAGATAAGGTTCCACAGAGACACAGTCTGGTTTTCCTAGAGACTCTCTTCCTTTCCTGTGAACATGTTTCCAGGCATGCACTATTTCTGTCTTTAGTGCCCTGTAATTTTCTCCTTCCTTGAAGAAAAGACCTTCCATATGAACATTACGTGGGACATGTTGATAATACGATATTACATTACATATTTGGCTTTAATTACATTAAATTATTTCATCATTTTCGTTTATTTATGTTTTATTTGCAAGTGTTCAAGTTCATTTTCAGGTATTTTATCTCAATTAACCTGCATGAGAAAAGAAGAAAAAAATAGGGAAGAAAAGAAGACAGTTGACAGCAAAATTAGGAAGCTGCACTCAAGGCCTGTGGCGACCGTCACAAGGAGTACGGCGACGGTAATGCATTCTTAAGTGTGACCCTCGTCACAAAGAGTATGGCAACTGGTACGACTTGTTTTCTCAGGATATAATTTCAATTACGTGGACCACTCAACATCATCAGCATCACGTTTCAACCCAGTCTCCACCTCTCCTGAATTTTCTCGTTCAGCCAGTCACATTCTCCATACATTTTGTTCAACCACTGTCCAAGTGTTACGGATTGGTTGGAGATCTTTACGCGAGGAGTGAAGTATAAATTAACCAGTTCATCCTCGTAACGGGGGGGGGGGGGGGGGGGGGGGGGGGGGTTGACTTTTCTTTGCCAGAATTTTTCTTGTTTAGTTTTTAGGCTGTTTTTTTTCACCATGTAAAAGTAATAGTTCTCCACATCGGGGGACTATTACCAATATAGTTTTAGGATTTATTTTTGTCAGTCGATTTCTGTACTTTGATTTGAAGCTTTCAGGCATATTACAATTCAGCATCTATTTAATTCCAGGTTCCCTTTATCGTTTATTTTACTATTATTACTTTCTTATTTTATTTGCTAGATCATGTTTAGTATTAAGTTTATTTATCATAACTACGTGTTTGTTTTCCTATCTATGTCTTTCTAAATAGTCTTGAGTCCGGGGTATGAGGACCGTCGTTACCAACGGGACTCGGTAGAAAATAATAGGTGCGAACTTATGATTAAAATTCTATTTTGGTTTTAATTTCCAAGTCTAATTTTAATAGCTTTGTCAGGAGTGAGAGGTTATTTAACACGATTTTGTCACGAGAGTGAGAAATTAATTAAGGTTAGAGCCGACACTGCGAGAGCGTGGGGTCGAACCGGATAGTGGAAATTAGGCAGCATATCTAAATACAGCGAGAGCGCTTTAGATACGTTTAGGATATTATTGGCTTTCAAAATATATTTCCTAGTTACCGGGCGAGCGAGAGCAAAATCTTGGGATTAGGGATAATGACTTTAGTTAATACCGCGAGAGCGTGAGGCGGAGTTTTTAAGTCGGTATATTCTACGGAACTAAGTTATAGTTATAATTAGTACCCGAATTCTACAAAGTCCTTTAGGAACGCGGAATCCATATTCCGGCCTCTCTTTATTATCATATTTTCTTAGTTTTATTTTAGTTTCCCTTTTATCAATTATCATTAGCCTTAGCTTTACAAAGCGACGATAGATTACGGTAGGTTGACATTGGTCTCTGTGGGTTCAACAATCTTTTATATTACTTCGATAAATCCGTGCACTTGTGGACGCATCACATGTCTCATCGGATATCCGAATTTACGACGAACTAAAACTGGATGATAGTTGATTCCTCCTTTAGTTCCTATGAGACATACATTAGGGATATTTCCAAAACGGTCCATGATTCTTATCCCGTCGTAGATCCGATTGTACCAATCTATGTCAGAGTTGGTAAGAGACATGATTCTCTGTGACCAAGGCAGAGTACTCTTATGTTCCCAAAATGCGGCAGACTTGAGCAAGTGGGAAGTGAACCATTGTATAGTAGGGGTACACAGCATGTGATCATTCCTCCGCTGTACAAATTCCTTAAATGTACAGAATGATAAGCATCTGCGAGCAAGGTCGGTACAGTGTTCCCAATCAGAAAAATCTTAATGGCATTGATATCAACAAAGTTATCAATGTTGGGAAACAGAAATAACTCGTAGGTGAGTAAGACAAAGATGCTCTCGAAAGCAGTTAAGTTCCCTATACTAGCAAAGTACAGGGCTTTCTTTATCAAAAACTTGGCTGGTAAACCTTGGATTTCACCCTTAATGGTCATGCGAGTCCTGACTTCTGACTCGTCCAAATATATTGCTCTTGCAATGGTTTGATCCTTTGAAATTTCTTCCAGTCCAGAAAAGGGAGCTTGGTCAGTGATGGATAAATCGGTCAGGTGAGAGTACTCTTCTAGTGTTGGTGCCAGTTGGTAATCCGGGAATGTGAAACAGTGATAGACCGGATTGTAAAACTGAATCAGAGTAGACAGTATTCCTTCAATTACATAGACCCTTAATAGAGACAGTAGTCCTCTGTACTTAGCTCTGAAAGCATCAGGGTTGGTGATCATCCTTGCCAACCCTCTTAAATCCTCTAGTTTTGGAACCTTGAAAGTGTACTTGTGAGTCTTCCTTCTACCGAAATCCATAATGCAATCTTTTTATCTGATATTTACAATCATTGTCTTAGTTTAATTTGAAAAAGAGAGACTAGAAAAGAAGATTTTTTCTTTGTTTAAAGTTTTTTAATGAAATAAATGCATGAATGCAGCACACAAAAACATAGAAAAAACTTGGGGTCAAAGGTTCAGTGTCATGAAGTCATGGCTCTACCCATTCCCAAAGGTTGTACTGGTAAATATTTGTACCTGTCCTCAAAATCATTGACCCCCCTTGGGATAACAACAGCAGGCTGGTTCACCCGAGCGAGCTGCAGTATCTTAGGGTAATCTCTAATGAGGGTAGTATTGCGTGACAACTATTTCCGATAGCTTCCGCACTACAAAATAGTCACATGGTCTTAGTCTACTAAATCCTCAGTTTCATGGATACCACAATCGAACAATCTGCTTTCAATAACCGAAGTCGTTTAGACATTGAATCCAAAAAGGATATCTCCACTAATTCGATGGTCTACCAGGATCGCTTATTCGGGAATCACACCCTATAAGACCCCCCGTCTATTCCATCACTTATCTTAGGTATCACTCAAACTTTCCAGATGCGGCATCACCCGCACTCCCATTAGCAGAAAAATAAACATGGATATCAATTAGGAAAAGCGATATATATATATATTTATTCCTAAAACTAACATCTTAGACCTCTTAAGAGCTATAATCCTAATCCTACACAGACAATGACTCCTCAGCAGAGTCGCCATTTTTACTGTAGCGCGTGATTTTTTTCGGTGACGCGACCACCTTATCGCGGAGTTTGGGTTTTCTCCTCAACGAAGAAGAGGGGGTGCTACTTTCTGATTTCTTATTTATCCCATGAAGCTAGAAGGGAAAGGGAAGCTATCTAAAACTAACCTTGCACGCGAATATCTAACTGAACAAATGCTTAAAGAGATTCGGGGAGTCGGGGTCAGGTTATACGATGGGGAGTTGTCAATTACCCATCCTATATGTGGTTATCTACAGGATATTAGCTTTAGGTTTCGGTTTGTACTTGATGGTGTTTATCCGTTAATAGGTTGGGAAAGTATGAGAGAGAGATTGAGTTTTTGTTGATGTTCGGGTTTTTCCGATGTTTTTGGTAAGGTACTGGACCTAAGTTTTGATTGATATGAAGATGTTGGACCTAGAGTTTTTGATTAGTATGCTCGCTAAGATTTCAAAATCTTATGCCTACGTATTCCTGTTTAAACGAAACAGGGAAATCAGAGCAGTCGTAGTTCCTCCTACTCTAAGGGAGGAAAAAGATATTTGGAGTCTTGTTCAAAGCCCAAGATAGAAGCTAAAAGGTTGAGTATTTGTGTCTTGTTCAAAGCCCAAGATTGAAGCTAAAAGGTTTGACTGAGAGCGAATTTGTCATCTCTAAAGGGAGACATTTCGTCTGTTTATCATAGTTGTTAGGTGACCGATTATAAAGGAGAATTACTTTAACTGGGATATGTGAATCCAATAATGCCATAATTTCCTTTATAGGGGATTTGTCCTGAAGGAGAAAACTTTAACTCAGTGTAAAGCAATGCCATTTTTCCTTAGGAGTTTTTCATGCTAAGAGAAGGACAGTGGAGTGGATGTGAATAATCCAGAGGCTTGCCGCTTATAGCAATTAGATGAAAGAGAGGATTTACCAGGATAAAAGATGGACGACAGCTTGGATATTTTAATCAACAAGTGTGCCACTTATAGCAGTTATCTGGGATTAGGGTTTGTTTTTAATGTCTGTTTTGATGAGTGATAAATAGGGAAATGACTTTCTACAGAGATATTTTGATTTCCTCTGAGGGGATGTTGATTTTTGAGTGCCTTGATCAAAGCCCAAGGTTGAAGCTAAGAGGTTGATTGACTCCACTAGGGAAGTCCTTATACAAAGCCTAAGAGGAGGCTGGGAATGACTGACTCAACAAGAGAGTGTTTATATATATCTTGTACAAAGCCCAAGATTGAGGCTAAAAGAGACTAACTCTTTGGGGATATCATTATACAAAGCCTAAGAGGAAGCTAAAAGTTTGATTTTTCCGGGGAAAATGTTCTATCTGTCTTGTACAAAGCCCAAGATTGAGGCTAAAAAAGAAACTGACTCAGTGGGAAAGAAATATTTATCTATCCTGTACAAAGCCCAAGATTTGAGGCTAACAAGATGATTGACTCTGCTTAGGGTATTATTTCTCAAAGCCTAAAAGTAGGATGGGAGGAATTGACTCCGTTGGGGAATATATTTGTCCCAAGCTTAAGAGAAGGTTATGAAGATTTATGTCTTGTATAAAGCCCAAGATTGAGGCTAAAAGGGTCTGACTCAACAAGAGAGTGATTTTATCTGTCCTGTACAAAGCCCAGGATTGTGGCTGAACAAGCTGAAGAAATCATTATACAAAGCCTAAGAGGAGGCTAACTTCTGCTAGGGGAAATCCTTATACCGAGCCTAAAAGGAGGCTGGAAAAGATTGACTTAACAAGAGAGTGTTTTTATCTGTCCTGTACAAAACCCAGGATTGAGGCAAAAGGGTCGACTCAATAAGAGAGTGATTGACTTAACAAGAGACTGGGTTTTAGAACCCATCTGGAGATTGATCCAGAATGACCGGGGTTTCTCCTATGTTTGTAGGGAACTTGAGAATGTCTTGGAGACTCAAGAGGAGATTTATACTGTCCAAGTCTATTGGTATGGAAGAGTTTATCTTTGTATGATGCCCAAGAGGAGGCAAGTGTTTTAAGGGATGAGAATCAACCCTAAAATGGTTGGATGTTTTGACACTAGAAAGGCTACTCTAGTAAAGAATGACTAAGTTCTGTCTTATTCCTTTAAGAGGTCTTCATGGTCCTTGTATTAAGCCCAAGAGAAGGCATGAGAACTTCTAAGATGTCGGAGGGTCCTTGTACAAAGCCCGAGAGGAGGCGAGGATGCTTTTAGGAAACTTGTGGGCCCCAAACCTAAGAAGAGTTCAAGAAAAGTTTCACCGAGAATAATCTTTTCTTTAGTGAACAGTTCTAGGGTTTGAAGAAATTCAAGAGAAGTTTCACCGGAATTAATCCTCTCTGGGGAAACTGAATTTCTTTGACAAGTTCTAATAGCGACAATCTGAGAAAAGGTTCACCGAGAATACTGTCTTTCTCTTTGTTCCATATTGTTCAAGCCCAAGAGAAGGCAAGACTGTATCTGGAAATCCTATGGGGATCTAGTTTTGATTGTATTTAAGAGTGACCAACTAGCTTTACCTAGTTCTAGACCTAGTTGCCGGGGAAAACTCTAAATAACTATACTAGTATATATACAGTGTATATATGACGAGTATTTAAAAGGGTATGAAAGAAGGACTTACGGGGGAGCAGCTTCCCACAATACAGTTATATATATTAAAGCAAGTAAATGAAAGCTGATAAAACTTACAGGTAAGCAAGCTTCCATGCTGTATTGTTAGTTGTTCAGAGAAAATTAAAGAAAGTTTTGATAACGAATGAGGCCCAAAAAGGTTCATTTACAAAAGAGTTGGGTCTTTCACTCTTTCAAGAGGCCCAAAGATGTTTTTGTACAAGTGATGGGGCTTACAACTCAGGGAGAGGCCCAGGTGATTTGATTTTGAACTGGCGATCGCGCCGAGATTTTTTGAAAACACAGTGGGACTTATACAATGTCTGAGGCCCAAATTATTTATTTACAACAAGGATTGGGTCTTACACTCTATTAGAGGCCCAAAGATGTTTTAAAATTTAAAATCAAGAGGAAACCCTAATTTTAAATAAAATGTTATTTTTCAGAGGAAATTAAATGAAAAAATGATATAAAATACCAAATATATTCAAAAAATAAGTTGTACATCTTGAAAAATATTTTGAAAATTCATGTTTAATTACATGAGAGTTTGAAATTCAATTGGTTTTGAAAGATCAAAGTGGGAGTTCCATTTAAAAATGTTTAAAAACAATTAAAATGAAATTAATTATAAAAATTCTAACTATATTAAATAAATAATATAAATTGGATTTTTTTGTAAAATAAAATAATTTAACATTTTTCTGAATTTTGAGAAAAAGAATCAATTCAAAAACATAAATATTCAGAGAGAAATTAATTTTTGAATCAATTAACAAAAATAACAAAATATTCAAATATTTGAATATTTGAAAAAGGGCGCCAAGAACACCAAGTTCTTGCCCGCGTGCCCTGTTTCTGCAGATTTGTATTTTCTCACTTTTCTCCATGATTTCTCAATGGTTTTGCACGATTCAAACACCAATCTTGTTCGTTTTTGAAACAAGGATCACAACCATATAGATTAATTGCATTTATATTAAGTATTGAGGGAGAAATCAGAAGAAAACCTCAAGCTGAACACAATGAAATTCCATACACGATTAATTCATGGCAATTGATTGAGGGTTATCACTCCATACATGATTAGGAACATATGGCAAAATTATTATGCAGTAAAATATGCATGCATCATGGAGTTTGAAGAGCTCATGCTTACCTCTTGTAGCTGGTGATCGAGTTTGGTGATGGAGGTGTTGTAAGTTGGTTCCAATGATTTGGACAACTTCCTTAGGTGCCATGGAGTGTGTTTGAATGCTTGGAATGGATGGAAATGCTCTGGAACTTGATATGGCACCTCAACTGCAAATCTGCTAAAGGCTTGTGCAAGTGGCTGGTGATTTTGAGAATCTGATGTTCCAGATGTGATTTTGTGTTATGGATCACTTCTATATGTTATATGTGAGGTTCGTGAACCATTTGTTTGGTTGGAATTGCTCTCAAACTCAAAACCCGATGGTGACTTGAGTTAGAAGGCAAAATTGGAGTGAAAGTGGTAATTTTGAGAAAAGCATCAGTTTGGGTGCTTTGGTGTACTCAAACTGATCACAAATGAGGCCTATTTATAGTGGAGCAAGTTTGTTTTGTAAGCAATAGTGTGTGGCAACTGCAGCAGGTCTGTGACCAATTGTGATCAAATAGAATCTCAAGTCTCCTCTAGCCATTGACTTGAGATTAGAGCACAGGCTTTGTAGCTTTCGTTCAGAGATAAGCCTTGACTGAATTCAGTTGGAATAGGCTCAGTTCATGCCACCTTGGTGCATCCATTAAAGGCTTGGAAACAAAATTGAAGTCTTGGCATTTTTTAGCCTTTTTAGGTTTGTTAGGGCTACTTGTAGATTCTTGGACTTTGGAGGCTTGGAGATCAGATCATCCCCCTTGGATTTGATCCTCTGAAGTGTCCAAATTGATGACAAGGCTTGGAGTTATCAGATTTGGACAAATCGAGCAAATGTGCATAATTCTGCCTTGTAAAACCAGTTCATGATGCCATGTTTTAAGGGTTGTATCTCCCTGCTCAAATTGAATTTGGAGATGATCTGGTACTTGTTGGAAAGCCCTTATGGCATACTTTAACTTTGATGTTTACCCCTAGACCTGGTTTGACTTGAATCAAGGTGAAAAATGTCCCTAAATTTTGGAAAATGTAAGGTAGATTCTGACTTAGTGAAAATTTCACTAAGTGTTGGAAAAATGTCATTTTAATGTTTTTAGCCATTTTGATCACTCCATAACTAAAATTCCATGAGGAATTGGAATGAGATGTAGTCAACACTTTTGAAGTATGTAATGAGAGCTACAAATCCAGCTTTGGACCATTCAAAATGGTTGCTTGGATCTCAAGTTATAGTCCTTGGAAGTTGGTACCCTAGCCACTTTGTTCCATAACTTAGAAAAATGCTATGTTTTTTATGGTTACCACTTTTACAAGTTAACTCACTTTCTTTGATTTTTCTTGATGAATGATGATTCAAATCACATATTAACATTGTTTTAGGGTTAAGGAACCTTGGTTGACCAAAAATCCAAAAAGTCAAACTTGGATTTTTGTACAGTTGACTTTTTCATCAGATGAAATTTTGACTTTGTGGTTCTTTTGTGAAATCAATCCTTGGGCTCAATTAAACTTCATGGATGGTCTCCAAGAGTATTTAGGAATGTTTTGGACCCCTCCTCAAGGTTTGAGATCAAGGGTAGGTCAACAGTCAAGGGTAGGGTTGACTTTTTCCATCAGAAACCTTAATTTGTGATCAGATGGTTTTGAGTTCTTGTGGCTTATGATTTGAGCTCTTTGAGTCAATCAAATATTTTAAACATGTCAAAATGATGTATTTGAGGTCTTTGAAGTTAATTTTGAAGCTTCAAGCCATGGCTCACTTCACAAGTTAACTCAAGGGTTGAATTAGGTCAAACCCTAATTCCTGATTTTTTGATAGACGGACCTTCAAGGTGATTTTACCATTGTGGATGGGATCTTGAGATCCTTTTAAGCTTATAGGACCATACATTGAGGCATTGGCTTAAGCCTTGATGGAAATTTTCATCTGGAGGTCTCAGACGACCAAAACCCTAATTTGGTGACACATGCGATCTTGAGGCTTGATCCACTTGGAATGTTGCAACCTTGTGCTTGATTCTTGATGTGGGAGTCCTCTTGATCCTTTGTGGGTGTTTGAGAAACTATACAAGTTAAAGATTAAGTCATTTCTTGATTGATCCTTGTCTAAATGCTCTGAGAGGGCTCAAAACCCTAATCTTTGATTGTAGTGAGTGCTCGACCATCTTTGAGGATATTGATGAGGCATGATGGTTCATCCATATTGTGATGATGATTTGCACAATGATGGGAAATCCTGGTGGTCAAAATTTGGGGTATGACAGAAAGGATTATTCCCGGTGAAACCTTTCTTGAACTTTTCTTAGGCTTGGACCCACAGGCTTCCTAGAAGTATCCCCATCCTCCTCTTGGGCTAAGTACAAGGACCAACAGGCTTCTTAGAAGTTCCCCAACCTCCTCTTGGACTTAGTACAAAGACCCAAAGGCTTCCTAAAAGTATGGGATAAAATTTAGTCATCAGTACTAGGTCATTCCCCAGGAAAGTCAAAATTCCAGAACATCATACCATTCTAGGGTTGATCTTCATCCCTTAAACCAACAACCTTCTCTTGGGCATCATACAAAGACCCCTCTCTACACCAGAGTCTACCACTTCTCAAGAGACTTGGACAATCTCAGCCTCCTCTTGGGCTTCATTCAAATAAGACTTGGAAATTCTCATCTCCTCTTGAATCTCACACAGAGACCCTCAAGTTTCCTAAAAGCACAGGAAAAACCCTGATCATTTTACCAATACACCAGTCTCTAGAAGAGTTAAACCCTCTAAGGCTTTCAAACTCATCTTTAAACTCCTCTGACACCCAACAAACTTTCACCTTAAACACCCCAGCCAGTGTTAATTTACCATTAACAATTCCTTAGAGGAATCAGAGCCTCATGGCATCTAGTACTTCCACTCTTCTCTGATTACAGCCAAGAGTAAATCCCCTTAGACTCCCCAATACAATTTGGACTTGCTCTTGGATTTCAATAAATCCCCAGCAAAAGATAGCCTCTTCTTAGGCTCCATATAAGAAATTCCTCAGTCAGCCTCAATCTTAGGCTTTATACAAGACAGATAAAACCCTCCCCAGTGGAGTCAGTTTCCTTTAGCTTCATCCTTGGGCTTTGATCAAGGCACACAAAAATCAACATCCCCTCAGATGAGACCATGAGTCCTCTCTACAGGAAGACATCTTCTTCTATACATCACATATTAAAACAAACAATCAAAACCTTTGTCCAGATAATTGTTGTAAGTGGCACACTTGTTGATTCAAAATCCAAGCTGGAGTCCCTCCTTTATCCTAGCTAAAATTCATCTTTCATCTGACTGCTGTAAGTGGCAAGCCTCTGGATTTCTATACATCCAAGCCAATGTCCTTCTATTAGCATGAAAGACTCATAAGGAAAAAGTGGCATTGCTTTACACTGAGTTAAAGCTTCTTCCTTCTTGACATCCCTCTTATAAAGGAAATTATGGCATTGTTGGATTCTACATATCCCAGTTAAAGTAATTTCCCTTATAACCAATTACTCAACATTTGTGATGAATAGATGAGATTTCTCCCTTTAGAGATGACAAATTCTCTCTCTCTCTCTCTCAGTCACCTTTTAACTTCAATCTTGGGCTTTGAACAAGACACAAATACTCTAATTGCTTCAATCTTGGGCTTTAAACAAGACACCAAACATTTTTCCTCCCATAGAATAGGAGGAACTATGATTGCTCTGATTTCCTAAATCTCTTTATGGGAATATGTAGGCATAAGATTGTGAAATCTTAGCGAGCACACAAATCAAAAGCTTTAGGTCCAGCACCTTCCCAAAAACAACAGAAAACCACTAAAACATTCTCTCAATTCTCCCAAAGGAGAAACTTTCCTAAGCCACAACAGATAAACACAAGAAAGCATTTCAAGTTAACAGAAATACATGCAAAATAAGATTCATATCTGGGTGTTAACAGCTTCCCTTTGTATAACCAGACCCCGTTCCCTGATCTCTTAGCATTTGTTAAAGAAAACATTTGCGTGCAAGGTTAGTTTAAGATATCTTCCCCTTCCTTAACCAGCTTCATAGGATAAATACAGAAATCAGAAAGTAGCACCTAAACCCCAAATTCCGCGGTAAGGTGGTCGCGTCACTGATAAAAACCACACACTACAACTGGGTACTTTGTGAGATGGCTCTACACCCGAGTCCGAGAAAAACCCTAGGAGTAGGATGGTTGTTGTGTAGTGGAGACTTACGTGGTTTCTTCCGCGTGATCCGAAGAGAAAGCCCCGCTTGGAGTAGATTCCCTTGGAGATGTTATTGTTGTGGTGAGCCTTTGTCATGGCGATAATGTTTTCGAGCCTGAATCGTTGATCCCAAGGACCATTAACCCGTTATCCATGGTGGTTGATAGTGTTAACTCTTTTTGGGTTAATACGAACTCCCCAATCAGATGAGATCTCTTGAACATATTACTTCGTGACAGTAATATTTTCAATCTCGATCTATGACTCTAAGAACCTGTCTTAGAACCCGTGTGTCGATGGTTGTGTAGTGGACGCCTCCTAGGAGTCTTTCTCGTGGGGAAGATACGAAACCTCTCCTAGAGGAGATTATTTCGAGGATATTATAGTCGGATGAGGCTTTGTCATGGCTATAATGTCTTTGAAATATATCCATGACTCTAGGCACCTACCCGTCTTAGAAACCTACCCGTTGGCTTTCTTTGATCTGAGCTTTGGTTGTTGACCCGTTCCTTCGGCCAACCTCAAAACTGTTCGAACCTGCGATCTTGGATCCTGGATCTTGCATCTTGCATTGCTTTTCATGTCATTGCATTGCATTACATCAGTTATGCATTTTGCGTTTCATTTCAACACCCGAGACTCATTTCGCCTTCCTTCATCTCCAGCAAATTAAGACATTTCCTCGACATGGATACGCTACTCAAGCCAAGAGCAGACGAATGATGAATCATATCCAACAAGACCATGCCGCCACATGTACAGGAAGAACCATCAGTCATTGAAGGGGCTTCCGAAGACGGGCAGAATGGTCTCCGCCTCTAAAGAAGCTAATTCAAGCAGCAATCAAGTCAAGACAGGAAGACCAGTTCCTCGAAGAAGGCAGTCATCGTACCATTTCCATCATTTGCATTCTTGTTTTTCTGTCTTTGTGTGTTTAAGTACTATATGCTTTAAACATTGTCGTTCGTATTTGGTTTTATTAATGTAGTGACTATGCATGTTTTGAATTAGTTATGTCGTATTCACTCATTTCTTCCATTTACTACAACACCGACACATATTTCTTCACCTCACTCTCTTTATCAATATTTTTGTTTAGTAATGACTGGAGGGAGGATGATGAAAACAAAATACCCATAATTGCAAACTGTATGCTTTCGGATCAAATCCTGCTGATGATGTACATGCATTGTTTCAATCCCCAAACACTGGAGAGACAAGGAGTAAATCCCTAGTAAACCACTTCGAGCCTAGAAATAGCAGTTTCCTTCGGATCTACAAACCCTTACACTCAACCTGGGGCAGGGTAATGTTTAGTTAACCCAATTAAGCACTCGGATCATAAAGCAAAATCCAAAAGACATGACGGTTGTTCATTAATACCCATGACTTGGCAGTCAAAATCAAAAATCAAAAGCCTGCTAAGTTGAGCACCTCAAAGGAGACATAGGAAGAAAAATCAAGGCAATCCCGATGGACTCAAAAAGCGAAATCAGTTAATGCAAAAGTTAGGGATCAAAAACAAAATCAAAAGAGGCCCCCGAATTCTCAACAAAAAACAAAATAAGATTCAGTGACCACCATATCAAAATCAGAAGGTCACCGACATCCATCAAAAAACAAAATAAGGTGACTGCCATTTCGAGCATACCTTGAATCATCACCCTTACATCGTCAACCCTTTTGGAAGACAAACACGTGCAGAATTAACTGAACGTAGGACTGGAGATCATCACGAAGAAAGGGTGGGTACAAACCAAGTTTTGAGCCTAATATCCTTTGTTTCATAACCCGTGAACCAGACCATGTTACAACCCTTAAAAGACCTAATTGAGGCGAGGTTTATTCTGAAAGCATACTATTGCAAGGGTGCGTAAACTGACTCCCCACATATTTGCTAATCTTCAGCATTGGTGTCATTCTCCTTGCTATATCTTTCATACACTAGCAAAATCAGCACGATGTCTGGACTAACAATCCATTCGTCTCAATAAATGACTCTTTTGCAATAAAAGCAGTATAGCCCATAACTTTTCATGTTTGCACACTCCACAACAAAATGGTGATGTGGAACATAAAAACTGTGTTTTAGAAGAATTAGCACGTGCAATGATTAGTGAAATGGGATTGCATAAGTACTTTTGAGAGGATGCGATTAACCCTGCATATTATGTCTTATAGAGGGTAGTCATTCGACCTATCCTAGAGAAGACACCCTATAAACTACTTTCATTAAGGGTAGTCACTCGACCTATCCTAGATGAAAAAGATAAGTTTGGTAAGTTCGATGCAAAAGTTGATGAGGGAATCTTCTTAGGATACTCATTATCTAGTAAGGCATATAGGGTATTCAATAATAGAAGTTTAGTTATTGAAGAATTTGTACATGTTTCTTTTGATAAAACTAAATCCCAAAAGACGGGGACATGTATTTCTCCTATTATTGATGTTTCAGGTGCTAACACAATATATAAAGTCGACGATGATGTTCCAAAAGTATATCCTTTAAAAGATGATGACAAGAGGCCTCAAACAAACTTCCTCAAGATTGGATCGCCACAAAGGACAATTTGTTGGTTAACATCTTAGGAGATATCAAAATGGGAGTAAACACATATTTACAATTAAATAATCTTTGAAATTACTTTGCTTTCATATCACAAGTTGAACCGAAAACTACTAGAGAAGATTTGACTGATAAGGGTTGTCTTCTTTCTATGCAAGAAGAACTCGGACAATTTAAAAGAAATGATGTATGAGATGTATTCATACGTCCTAAAAATAAAATAGTCATAGGCGCTAATTGGGTATTTCAGAATAAACTAGATGAAAACAAAATAATTACTAGAAACAAGGCTAGGATAGTGACAAAAGGATGTAATAAAGTTGAATGGATAGATTACGAGGAAACATATTCTCCTATAGCCTGTCTTGAAGCTATTAGACTCCAATTGGAATTCTCCAGTTGTCTTGATTTCAAGTTATACTAGATTGACATTAAGTTCGCTTTATTGATTGGATTTATAAATGAAAAGGTATATGTTTCTCAACCTCCGGGATTTGAGGATCACTACAATCTTGGCCATATTTTTTAAATTTAAGAGATGCCTCTATGGCCTCAAACAAGCACCCAAAGCATGGTATGAGTGTCTTAGTGGTTTCTTACTAGGGAAGGGATTTAGTCGTTGTACTATATACACCACTTTATTTATAAAACGTAAAGGAAAGCATGTTTTATTAGTTCATGTATATGTAGATGACTTTATTTTTAGATCTACTAACAAATTTCTGTATATGGGGTTTTCTAACACTATGCCGGACGAATTTGGAATTTCATTGATATATGAACTTGTGCATTTCAAGTTTCCCCTAGAGAATCACATTTTAAGACGATTAAATGTATTTTAAGGGGTATAAATGACATTTCAAACCATGGTATTAGGTTCCCTAAGGGCATTGAGCATAATTTGGTAGGATAGTCTAATTCTGATTTCACGGGTAGTGTAGTTTGGTTCCCTAAGGAAAAGGTGATATAGTTTTTGAATACGTGGACACCAAAAATAAGCTTGATGATATTTTACAAAATTATTGTCCTTGGATCCTTTCCACAAGATTCGGAGAGAACTAGGGATTCCTGATCCCTTTTGCTTTAAATGAGCAATTATATAAATTTTAGTTTACTACATAATTCATTATGTTACTAATTATGTCTTGTGTATCAAGTTTCCCTCCAATCAATCTCATATGGTATAATTTATCTAATACATTTATCTCTTTTTGTTTTATGTTTGATTGATTTATATGGTTCTGTAGTGTGGCATATGTTTAATTATGTTTTATTATATTACATCTGGTGCATGATTAGTGTTTTTCTACGCATTTAATACTTTTTAAATGCAATCTTATTTATTTAATATGTTTCATGTTTAATTGGCTCTAAATTTCAAGATATTGGCATGTAAATTTTTATTTATCTTCTTAATATTCTCTAATTTGTTCAAGGTTTTGTGTTGTGCTACATGTTAATTGGCTTAGATATTGGTATCTAAGTATTTGCTTAGTAATTGATTGTAAGTGATGTTGTTGTCTGCTTCTCTATTATATCCCATGTATGTTTCTCTTTCTACTTCTATTTTTAAAATTGCTTGAGTTAATTTGTTCCTGATAAACACTTTTGGATAATCTCCCTGAAGTGAATAAGGTGAGACCACAAACGCAATGGGAATTGGGTGTTACTTGATTGCTTTTATTGTTGTGTGATATCGCTCCCCCCTTTTCTCTCTCAACGGGGAGCCCTTTTATAACCATCTCACCTCCTAAGATCATTAATAAGTGTGCCTTCAAGTTTCATGATTAAATGATGCTAATAACGTTCGTCGTTGTCATCATTATCGTGCACGTCCTCTCTATCAATTTTCCGTAACTCCTATGCAACCATGGAACTACCATATAGTCGTTACACCGATTGTAAACACCGTCCGAAAACGTGTCTTTGAGAACCATATGACTTAGGCTCTTATTTGTCTCATAAGTAGCAACTCGATAAGCCTTATCTATTACAAGTACCTGACATGCCCGACTTTTCCTTATCGTCCCTAATGACTTATAACTCGACTTTGAGAATTTTGGGGTGTACATAATTATTTCATGGTATTTGCTTATTGGCCATCATTATGAGCTATATTGTTGTATGTGTTGGTTGTATGTTAATCTTGTGTGATTTTATTGTTTCTCTTTTTTTTCTTTTCTCTACCCTCCTTTTTTATTTTGTCAAAGGAAAAGAAGGATTTCAGATTAAAATGTGAATTTAACTAATGCAATGGGTGTTCAATGCATGAGGCTTACTCCATTAGTCACTCAAATTACTTCATATTCAAACCAACAAGTTTCTACTAAATATATACTCCCTCGGGTCTCATATATAAGCAATTTACAAAAAAAAAACTCACCCTTTAAAAAATGTTTAAATTCATTCAAGTCTTACACTCTTTCTAATTTTATCCCTACTTTTTACTTTGGAAATTGTTAAAAGCATGGAAATGTGAAAAGAGCAGTGGTATATTTGGAATATTAACATTGAATGAAATAATTATGAATGACTTTTGCTTATATTTAAGACCATTGAAATTTTTTTGTTGCTTATATTTGAGACCGGAGGGAGTGCATAAATTTAATTTATATTATTTCCATTCACATAATTATGTTTTATAATTTTTGTTCTAGGTGGTCAATATATGAGATGAATTATGAAAAATTTCCTCATCATTGTGTCGTAGCATATCGATCTTTTATTAACTAGTTTGGATTTGGACCAAATGATGCATCTCTTCTGAACTAAACTATTAATCATTACTTTAATAATATTAATTTAGCACATTTACAACTACATTTAATGCATCAGTTTATCTATAGGTCTCTACAGATGGTTATCCAAGGGATGTAGTCAGCTGTAGTTCAACAAAATCAATTATTTGCTTTAGGGTGGTGGAAATGCACTATAGTGATAAAGTTAAACTACAATGTGACAAACATTAAAATATTCTAGATCTGCCGAGGTTCTTTAATGTAAGAATCGTCGCAACTTTGTCATGACCTATTATATCATGCCAACTGAATGTAAATCAAATCATGAATACATAACAAGTTATAGATTGGTTATGTCGCGGCCGACTAAAATTTTTTGAGTCGCCACCATATTTTTTAAGGAAAATAATGATAAACCTAAAAAATCCTAATCCTAAAGGTAGAGATTCCTAAGGTTCGGGAGTCGGTTAGGTGAGGGGTAGGTGTTAGGCACCCCTCACCTCCATTGTACTCAATGGGATCCTCCTTAAGTTCTAGGGTATGCCTATTTGTTTGTCTAATTTTCTATTTATTTACAAAAGAATCCTAAGTTTTTTATTATTGTACTCGCTAGGGTTTACAACCCTATCCCTACGTACTTTCATTTTGAAGGATCAGAGTAACCGTAGTTCACCTCCCCTATTCCTACCCCCTAATCATATTCCCATTTCTGATCCTAAACCCAATCCACTATTTATACTCTTGGATAAAGAGTTCTATCCCTTAATCTATTGTTTATACTCCTAGATAAGGAGTTCTATCCCTTATCCATTATTTATACTCTCGGACGGAGAGTTTTATCCCTAGAAACCCTATCCATTATTTATACTCTCGGATGAAGAGTTTTATCCCTTAATCCCTTGTCCCTTGGCCTTTATTTATACTCTTGGAACCTAAGAGTTTTATCCCTTATCCCATCCCTTATTTAGGCTCTCGGACCAAGAGCTTTATCCCCAAATTTAAATCCCTAGAAAATCCCTTTCTACCCTTATTTTAAGAAGAATAAATCCTTAACTCCCATGAAAAGTAATAAGCCCCAAAATACCATTTATGCTAAAAATATAGCAAGAACAATTCCCCAAACTATCCCAAAAAAAAAAAGATTCTTAAATTCAATATAAAAACAGAATTTTAATCCGCTAAAATTAAATTAAATTTATTTTTGCCCCAAAACCCAAATTTTCCAAATAAAAACCAATACTAAAATTAAGAATAAAATTCAATTCCTATTTCCTTTTAAAAAACCAAATATGTTGAATATATGAAATATGAATTTAAATCCAAAAATTAACCCAAAAATTCCTCAATAAAATACCTAAATAAAATTAAATCCCTATTTAAAAAATAAACATTTTTAAACACATAACACTATTTATTATGACCCTAAATGAAAATCCAATTAAATAATTAAATTACATTATTAAATTAATTATTAAAAACCTAAATCAAAAAAAAATGTACCCAATTAAATTAAGTTATTAATTTAATTATATATAAAACCCTAAATTAAAAGAATTATTAACTTAATTAAATAATTAAATTAAGTAATTAATTTAATTGATAAAAACCCTAATAAAACCTAATTAAACAATTAAATTAAGTTATTAATTTAATTGATTAAGTTAACCCTAAAACCCTATTTCTTATAAACCCTTAATTAAAAATTATTAAACTCGAATACTAATTAAATCATGTTAATGATTTAATTAAACAAAAAAACCCAGCGGGTGTGTTTTCTATTGGATTAGCGATTGGGCTTACGTCTAGGGGGTGCAGACAGCATTGGGCGTAAAGCCCAAATGGTCAACGACCCAAGTCTGAGAAGGAGGCCAGGGTGGAAAGAATCAGCTGGTTGACTCTCTATGGGGCGTTGGATGGAAATCAAACGATTCTCCTTGAAGCTGGCCTCAATCATTGATCTCACACTAGGACAAACGAACGATCAAGATTAAAGGTCAAAGACAGTTTCACGGTGGAACTCACACGCTGGATCTCTTAGTTGACTAGAAATTCAACCGATCCTGGGGTTTGACATACGCCACTTGGCACGCATCAGAGGGGGCGCAGGGAAGGTATAAAACCCCATTTCCCTTCAGAATGCTCTCATTTCTCTCCTTACCCTCTCTCTCTAACTCGCCCTCTCTCTCACTACTCTCTCTTCTCTCCTATCTTTCTCCGCCGGTGTGCTTCTCCGGCCACCTTGCAAGACCCCTCAAACCACCGCCCAACCCAGGTTTCCGGTTGAACTTCAACCGGAACCTTCATACCCCCATGAACCCCAACCCTCCCCAGCCCAGAAACCTATGGTTCTTTAGGGTTCGTGAAGAACCCTAACCCTACCCTTCATCCAAACCCCAGAACCCCCATGAACCCTACGAACCCTAACCCCTAACCCCAAAGAACCCTAACCCTATTTAAGAACCCTAACCCTAAACAAAAAAAATCCAGAAATCCACAGAACTTAAAGGCGCCACAAATACAATCAAACGATCAAAGCTAAGTGATTTCTATACTTACCTCCCTTGTCGTGACCGATTAAGCTGTTATCCTTCCCTTTTTTTCTTTATTTTTCTGATTGCTAATCCCTCTTTCTTCTTGTTCGCAGGTGACAAAATGAGGCTTAGCTCAGAGGGTTAGGGTTCTAAGGATGAACCCTAATTCTCTATTTTTTGTACGAACTTTTCTGATGGGTGAGGAATTCGTGCAGCTGTGTTATTAGTTCGCCTAGGGTTTTTTTTCATCCTGAATTTCTTTAGCTTATATAGGCATGTGAATTATGTTTTAGAAATTAGATTGATTAGATTTGTTTTAGGAATTTCTGATTTGATTTCTGTAATTTGATTCGATTCGAAATGTGTGTTATAATTAGAATTAGGGTTTGATTTGTACCCTTTCTATTTTGTATCAGATTCAAAAAATGATAAATGGAAAGATTTGATTTTTGTTGACCTGACCTGATTTGATTTCATTTTTGCCTGATTCCGCACAATCTTAGGGTTTCCCCCTTGGGGAAGACGAAAACACTATTGGTCAACAATTTTGACCAGAATAAAAAATAAAAATAAATAAAAACAATACTATACATATTAACAAAAAAAAATAATGATAAAAAATGTAATAATAACTACCGGTCCAAATATCCTCTAAAAACCCAAAATATATAAAAAATCTCTAATTACTAATTAAATTAGAATAATATACTGAATCTCCAAATTTATAAAATTAGAACTTAATCCTATTTAAATTAATTCAACTAGATAAATAAACGTTTGATACAACCATAAGTCAATAAGAAACAAAAATATATTAAATATAATTAACTTATTAAATTAAAAATCTAATTATCACCTAAATTCTAATAATAACATGAGATTATCCTTAATTAATAAACAAAATTCCTAATTAATAAAATAAATTTAATAACGTAAAAGGATATTAATAAAATATTTAAACTAATTATTACTAAAATAAAACATAATTACTTTCTAAATAATCTAAAAAAACCAAAATTCTAAAATTATACCCACTTAACTTTCTCTAAAATAATAAACTCTAAAAAATGAAATTATAAATAAAAACCCTATATTCCCTAGTATAAAAAAACAATTGACCCAAAAATTCTAAGTATTATCTAATGAATTAATCTAATACTTTTAATTCCTAATAAATAAATAAAACCTATACATGAAACTCAAACCCCCAAATAAGTCTAAAAGTGTTAGCAGACCCCCCAAAAGCCCAAATGACACTGAATGACACTCCCCTAGTAGCATAAGAAAAATCCCAAAAGATAAAAAAACATTGGTCAAAATTTAGGGTACTACAGGTTACAATTGGCAAAACCAATATATGTCAAACACCCAACAACAAAACCAAGAATTTAACTTTTTTTACCAACAACAACCCCAAGAATTTAACCTTTTGATCCAACAACAAACATCGGTCACCAACCTATCAAATTCATATTCATACACACAAATTATATTTCAGACAAACTACAACTTTCAAACATGACGACAAGAATTTTCTTTTTACCTAACACAACCATTCACACCCATATCCACCCTTAACAACAAAAGTAATACTACCAATCCATTAACACATCACCCCAAATAACAATACAACAAAACTTCGAATTTACAAGAAACGACTTAAATTTCAAGAGATCGGTGGTCGATCAAGCATTTTACTAAAACCCCACATACTATCTTTTATCTAATGATGAGGTAGAGACTTTTGCTCAACCATCTCAACAAAATCAACATACCTCAATAATAAATATCATTTGATGTTCTAGAACCAGAGGTCAACTCTAAATACCTCGTCGATAATATAAACAATTATTTATTTTAATTGTTAAATTTTATTAATATGAGTAATTTATTTATTTTTATTTCACAATTATTTTTTAATTAATAATTTGCTTAAAATTAATTATTTTTATTTAATATTAACTTATAATTTAATTAAATATAAAGAAAAACAATTAAAATAATAACTTAATACATATTAAATAAAAAGATTTGTTGTAATTGGCGCATCCTATTAAACTAAGGAGGTGGCACTAATAATTTTCAAATAAGCTATAAAAAAAAATGTTTGAAAATGTGGTAATTTAAGAATTTGTGAGAAATAGATGTAGTATTGGGTAATTGCGGGAAAGTCGGGTAGAAGAAGAACAAAAAGTGGAAACCAACTATTAATGGTTAGACAACGCACACAAAAAACAAACAAATAAATATAATGATGATTTGATGGAACAAAAAGTAAAAGCATATTTAAAGGAACAAAATTGATTTGTATGTACCGCTCAAAGAACAATAAGCAAACTGCCAACACCAAACTATGTACGATTGGATATCATGCCTAGGAATATGTGGTCGAGCCTCTTGTTGCAGGGAGTGTGATAGGATATGTTCTGAGACCTTTTACAAACTGGGTATCTTTGAGTGTTGTCAGCAATAACAGAGAAATTAGCAATGGCTGTCATCTCAAACCCTCACAAATAGTTAGTCTTGGTGGTGAAGATCTCTTTCTATTAGGGATGGACAAATTTGAACCGACAGATTGAAACCGATCGATCATTTGTTTTTTTTGTGTAAATGGATCGGGTCGGATCGGGTGTCGGGTTGATTCGGTTATTTAATTCGGATATTATCGGATTGTTTCAGTCGGGCTCGGATGCTAATTTTGGATCTGACCGAACTTAATTAATATATTTTTTATTTATTTTTATTACTATATGAATAACTCACTATAAAAATGTGATTCATAATATTGCAGGATACTATTATTTTTATAAATTGATGATTGCATTGTATACTTCCAAAAATACAAGATATGTAATATGAAATATTGAATATTATTTAGTTTATCAGTTAAAGTATGATAATGATCAAAATTAATGTCAAGTAATATTAAAAATATTATTCCGTAATAATAATTTTTATTAAAAAACTAGTTTTATTCTGAAAATTTAATATTTTTTATACAAAAATTTAAAAAATCATTTTTATAATTTTTTTCTAATAAATATTAAACCGACTTAACCGCCAAACCGACTTAACCGAATCCAAAGAAAACCGAAATTTTATCGATCGAAATTGAGCCATTAAAATGAAACTGTGGTTTACGTCAGATTTAAATTTTAAGCCCAAAATTAACCGTAAGCGACCGATTGTCCACCTCTACTTTCTACACATTGGTAAGTAGTTATCACTTTTTGATACAAAATTTTATTTCATAAATTATCACACTGAACGGTTTTTATATTTTAAATCTAAAGAAACGAGACATTGCACACTCAAGCATGCATGTGTTATTAAATCTTTTTATATACACCTTTCGTTTTAAAATGATTGTCGTTTAAGGTTTTTACACACAGATTAGGAAATACAATGATATTGTCATAAGATATTGTACTTTTACTAAATTAATTTTATTAATGTATTAAAAATAGTGTACAGAGTAATAATTATATGATATAATTAGAAAAATAGCAATTATTACTACATTGAAAAGTGAGAACAGCAATCAATTTAAAACAAAAAATTTATCCTAAAACGATAGTTATTTTGAAACGAATGGAGTAATAATTAATTCAACTGAGTTAACGTTGAATTAACTCATAGCTTATGCCTTCTGTTAATCTAAAATAAATAGAAATGTGACAAATGTGAATAAAATTAATTAAGGTTATTAGTACATCAAAATATTTATACTTTAGACATCACAATTGGATCAATTATATTTTTTAAAAGAGAAAATAGTGTAAATTAATTTTACAATATCACTTAATATGATGAACATATATTCCGTCAAATTAAACTGAAATTTTTAAATTACTTGTATAACATGATAGTTGATATAGGGTCAGTTTGTTTTATTTTTAAAAAATGGATTTTTTTTTTTTTATATTTTTGAAAATGGATTCTACTAAAATATATGTTTTTTAAATATTAAAAGTTTCTTAAATTTATTTTTTATAAATTATGACATACTATAACAAAAACATATATTATTGAAGATCAAAACATAGTTAAAATCACAGCTTTTTCAAAAAATTGTATCTCAAAAAAGATTTTTATGAAAATCTATTTGAAATAGCTTCAAAATTAAGTGATTTTTTAAAATTGATATTAAAAAAAAATTTGATAAAATGATGAAATACATAAAATAATATTTTAAAAATAATTATTCAAACTAAATTTTTATTTAAAACTTTTATAAAAAATTTCTTTATAAAAAATTTTTACATCAAAATATGTTACACTTTAAAAATAATTTTTTTAAAAATCCAAAATAGATAGGCTCATATTATTAATGGATAACAGTGTAAAAAAAATTTATATAGTACGTGCATATTTATTAAAAAAAAATTTAAATGCAGAGAAATATTTTACACTATTACCATTATTGCATCAATCATATTTTTTTCTAACAAATTTTATTATAATTTTGTAAGTAGAAAAAATTGAACGGACACAATTATAATTGTCAACCAATTACTTTTTGTAATAGCAAATTTAGTTGTAATTTTGTTAGTAGGGACCACTTATAACTCAAACAAAGTTACAAAGTTCAATGTTGCACATTTCAAACCATTAAACTACTTTGAACTTTATTTTAAAAGATAAGTTTGCAGACATTACTGATCTTTTGCTCCAGCCATTACTTATCTTTTGCTCATTCATCGCCTTTTCAAATTTTTATATTTTCTTAAATATTATTTCAGTGTTGAGATATTAAAGATGTAAGGAGAGATGTCTTCTGTAAAATATTGTTGATGTGTAATTGTAAATCAAGAGAGAGATATTTTTTTAAACTCTTAAATTTGATATAAATGTTCCAAGTCGAACCTAATATAAAAGTTTGATGTCAGCGAATGTGGATGATTTTGTTGTAAAAGTTATGTGATAGTGAAAATCTCAAGGATCAATCTTCGAAAATTGTACGTAGATCTCGTGGTTTTGCATCGTATCATAATAAAATATGGTGTGTTTTTGTCTGATCTCTTATCTCATTACGTTTTTATATTTATCTACTTGTATTTTTCTTCACCTTTTACTATCCTCTTAAAATCAACTTTAAAACTGATTTAATTTTTAAATCTCTATAAACTTTTTATATCACAATTCACACCTCCTTCTTGTGTTTGAAATCACATGGACAACATGAAAGACTTGTTTAAATGTCTCCGTTGTTACACCACATCTTTCTTTATAACCTATGTGTTACACAATTTTCAGTATGGATAAAATTGCATTTACAAACTTTGTTGTGATTTGGACTAGAGAAAAGTTGTGATTTGGACTAGAGAAAAATTATGGATGAAGTGATGAATAGATTTTGTGTTAGGAAAAATCTATGTCAATGACGTGTTTATACAATCAGGATTACACAAGGTATTTGTTAATACATGAGTGTTGATTGACATTGAGCCAAGTTGTGTTGTGAGATTAAGTTGATGGTTGAAAACTTTCTGCCAATATGTAAGTTGTACGATAAAATTTTTCATATGGTTTTCGCATGTGAAAATTCTTAGAGTAACTTAACTTCAAATGAAATAAACTCTTGTGGTGGAGTATGTTACTACTTTTAAAAGTATGATTGACAGTGAAGACTATGTGAAAACTCTAGGAGTAGTGTAATCTAAGTAATTATACTATACATGGTAGAGTATGATAATTCTTTTGAACTATAATTGTTGATGACAATAATGAAAGTATAAGTAGCATTGTCAATCTAGATCGTGTTGGTTAAAAATATACATGTTGAACAAGTATCACATTGTTTGGTATTATAAAGGAAAAGAGAGACCAAGATTATTGGACCATCCTATTTCTCCCAAAACACTCCGCCCTTGCAAGCCTCGTGCTTGGGGATGTGGATTGTCATTAACATAGCAGTCCAAGGCCCACATGTTGCAACGATTCTGTTAGAGATAGATCATGTTGACTGAATTTGAGGATGGCTTCATGGTTATCAGTCTACAAATGTTCAAGTAGAACATAAAAAGAGTCCTCATAGACTTAGGTATCTCCACTGACGTCCTTTACTATGATGCCTTTAAACGACTAGAATTAGATCATGAACACATACATCCCTTTAAAGGCTCCGTAGTAGGGTTCTTAGACAAGCATATGCAAGCCAGGGAATAAATATCCATCATGATAACTTTTTGATTATGTGACAACTACAAAACCATCAAAGTCGGATATCTCATGTTAAATGCCCTTTCATCGTACAATATATTTGTATTGGTAAAAAAGTACAGGTGTGTGTGTGTTCCTCCTGCAAGGACATGGGTGTGAGGGCAAGGTTCCTTAGTCCTTATTTTAATGATGTCAAAACGTGTATTAGCTCGTACTCTGTACTTTGAACGGTATCATCGCGTCTTAGATTGCATTCATTCTTTAAAATGCGCAAAATATTCCAAGTTCATGTGTCTATACATATAGGAGTGTCTCATATATGTTATGTGTGCACTTGATCATAATAGGGAACTTAGGTCTACACAAAAATGGCATAAGTGGACCAAAATGTTATCAAAGAACTTATTTTTGGCTTTTTAGGGTCCTTGCGTCGACTCACAGTCTTGTTCCGGTCGACGCATGCATGTTGATGAAAGCTCAATTGCTCCCAGGTCTGCTCACTTTGACCCATAGGTGGACTCATACTGGAAGCATTAAAATATGTTGTTTTGAAATAAGCTTGTGTCGACTCATGGTCCTGTTCCGATCGACGCATCACTTGATTTTTTGTGTAGTTCTGCATTCGGGTGTGCTCAGGTCAACCCACCTGATGCTTTGGTCGACCGCTCGCTGCTTTGAGTCAATTTTTCTTATGTGTTATGTTTCAAAATGTTGTTATGTTAGTTAGTGGGTCTAGGCATCATATATATTTATTTTGTCTCATTATTATACATACATACATACATACAACAAGAAAAGTGAAAGATATACACTGATTTTTACTCATCATCTTCACTCTCAATCTTGCATTCTTCAACAATTACACATAATCATTTTTGTTGATCTTTTGCATTGTCCAGGTGATAACGTCCAAACGTAGGATTGTGTATCTAGTTTGGGTTGAGAATTCAGTGGGTTTTTCTTAAGTAAAACCTTTAGGGTTTTGTCCTCCAAGATCTTGAGGATTTGGGGGTTTTTGTACAGATCTTTGCTTCACAGATTCAGCCAAGTGAAAGGTTTGAAGAACGGTGGGTTTGTTCAAACAAGTAGCAGTAACGGGAGGATTGTGTAGAAAGATTTGGGTTCGAACGTCGTGTGATCGAAATCAGCCGAGCGAAAAGTTTGAAGACTGGTGGGTTTGTTCAGACAAGTAGCGGTAACCAGAGGTTTGTTATACACGTTCGAAGCACTTGATTCGACTTGGATCAAGGGGAGAGAAGGGAATAATAGCAACTTCAACAATTAGGCTTGAGTGTGTGGTGACTATTGCTTCTCTTGTATAAACTTTGCAACTTGGTAATACATATCTCAATTCTAGTTTTTAGAATTGGGGGCAGACGTACCCGAAGCGTGGACGAAAGGGGGACTGTCTAAATAAATCCGGTGTTGTTCTCTCTTTTTCTATCTTTTTAAATTGAGTTGTTCAGGTTTGTGTAATATCAATTGCTCGAAAAATTTCTGATGTCGTGTAGTGCTGAAATTCTGTTTTGAAAACTCATTACAATCACTTGGATTGTAATTGTGAAAAATTATGCACTAACATTACATAGGAAATTCAACTTGGGGTGTTTTTCACACCAAGTTTTCGACGAATTGATCGCACACAAACTGTTTGTGATATTGTCAAATTAAGTTTATATTTCACAAGTCATTGGAAATTGGATAAACTAAAGTGACATTACTTGTATTGATTAATTCTCAAACTATTGATTCGGCTTCTCATTGAATTTGTTATTCTATTTGGCTTGTCGCATATCCGATCTTTTCGATAACGGTTTGTTTAGACGATTTGGTTCCTCGGCTGCTTCCGCACGTTTTTAAAACCAATTTTTTTTGGCGCCGACTCTGTTCAAAAATTAGTGATCTATTCAACCCTCCTTCTAGATCATTGTCATCGTCTAACAAGTGGTATCACGAGCACCGGTTCATCTAGTGCTTCACATATAACTTTGTAGAAAATGGCTAACGAACCAAAAGGGGCGTACAATAGAGCACCGGTTTTTAACGGTGAGAACTATAGTTGTTGGAAAGATTGTATGCGTATGCATATCAATTCTATTGATAGAAAGGTATGGAACGTTATACAAAAGGGTCCTATGGAAATCACCATGACCAATGCGGATAACGTTGTTGTGCCTAAGCCGGAAGCACAGTAGAACGAAGAAGATGAGAAAAAGTATAACAACGATTGGAAGGCTAGAAATATTATAATCTCCTCTTTAGGAATCGATGAGTATTATAGAGTTTCACATTGTACTACTGCTAAAGCTATGTGGGACGCATTGTAAGTTTCCCATGAGGGAACTAATGACGTCAAACTAGCTCGAATCAACACTTTGACACAAGAGTTTGATCTCTTTCACATGAAGCATGGTGAAATCATTGCCGATATGCAAAAGAGATTTACTCATTTAATCAATTGACTAAACTCACTTGAGAGACCGGTTTTCAATGACGTTGCTACTAATAAAATTTTGAGGTGTCTTACTAGGGAGTGGCAACCAAAGTTCACGGCCATAAAGGAAGCCAATGACCTCATGAATTTGGACATCACAACTTTATTTGGCAAGCTTGAGGAACATGAGCAAGTGCTCAGTAGTCTCGATCAATATGAGAAACAGGAAAAGAAAGAGAAGACCAAAGATGCGGAAAAGAAGTCAGTAGCTTTAAAGGCTTCTAACTCAAATTCCTTCGTAAAAGAGCTAAATGATAGTGAATCGAGTGATGATGAGGAAGATACGAATAAAGATATGGAGCTGTTTGTGAGGCGATACAATCGTTATATAAAGAAAAACGACATTCAACATTCGAAAAAGAATCTCGTCAACTTTCAACGACAGACAAGGTCTTCCAAGAATGAAGGTAACAAGAGTAGTAAAACAAATGGGTCTTGCTACAATTGTGGAAAAGTCAGCCATTATAAGCCGGATTGTCCATTGATGAAGAAGGACAAGGGGAAGGAAAATAATCGTCAACAAAAGAAACAAAGTAAACCTATAAGAGCTTACATTGCTTGGGAAAGCGATAGTGAGTCATCTAGTGAAGATAGTTCAAGTGACGAAGAAGAGTCTGTCAACCTTTGTCTCTCCGCTCATCAAAAGAAGAAGAAAAATGTAAGATATGCTAAATATAAACACTCTAATAAAATGTCTCATTCTGAATTACAACATGCTTTTGATACTTTACACCATAAGGCTAAAGAAGCCTTTAAACGTTTAGCTTCAAACAAACAAATTTTCTCTCATTTGGAGAAAAATATCTCTGATTCTGAAAAGGAATTAGAGGCTCTTAAGAAGTCTATAGTGGAAGAACAAAAGCAAAAGTTGAGGAAGACAAGAGTATTTGGTTAAATTGGGGTTGTGAAACTTGTTATATTTGGCAAAAAAAAGGTGAGAACTCTTAAAGCCAAACTTGACAAGGCTTTAGAACCTAAGGTCACTTTTGCTATTGATCGATCACATTTTAAGAAAAGCATGAATAATCCCTACCAAAAATACTCTCATGTGATTAGAGATCAAGTTAACAAAAGTGACACCAATGTTAATATTACTTGCTTGTATTGTTGCAAGAGGGGTCATACCATTGCCAAATGTCGGTTTAGGAGGTTTTTAGTTCCTAAAGGCATTTATCAATGGTTGCCCAAATGCAACCAAGGATCCACTCACAACCAATGACCCAATAAAAATTGGGTACCTATTTCCCTTGTTTGATTGTGTAGGTACAATGTCTTGAGTCTACGGAGAGAAGATGGGTTCTTGATAATGGATGCTCAAGACACATGACGGGAGACATTTCCCTATTCATTGAATTTGTGGCAAAGAAGAAGGAATTTGTGACATACAGAGACAACAATAAAGGGGCAATACTCGGCAAAGGTAGTGTAGGTAATTCCTCTTCTACTACTATCTCAGACGTGCTATTAGTTGAGGGTCTTAAACACAACCTTATTAGCATTAGTCAATTATGAGACAAAGGTTATAAAGTCTCATTTTCAAAAGATTGATGCATAATTGAAAATAATGATAAGAAGGGGGATGTGTTTAAAGGCCTGAGGGTTAACAACGTCTATATGCTTGACTTGAGTGAGGTATCGTTGAGTAGCGACAAATGTCTTGTCACCATGAGTGAAGATTCATGGTTATGGCATAGGCGTTTGGCGCATGTCAATTTTGATTTGCTAAATAAAGTAGTCTCTAAGGATCTAGTAGTCGGCTTACCCAAAATCAAATTTTCAAATGATCACTTATATGATGCGTGCCAAATGGGGAAGCAAACAAGGATCTCATTTAAGTCTAAAAATATTTTTTCAACCATGAGACCCCTTGAACTCCTCCATATGGACCTCTTTGGACCATCTAGGATTAAAAGGATAGGTTGTAACTACTACGGTTTTGTGATTGCCAACGACTAATCTAGGTTTTGCTGGACTATTTTCTTAGCAAGTAAAAGCGATATTTTTTCTATTTTTGAGAAGGTATCCAAGCTCTCTCAAAATAAATCAAACACAAGCATTGTAACAATCCGAAGTGATCATGGAGGTGAATTTGAAAATCATCTCTTTGAAGAATTTTGTGATAAGAATGAGATTGATCATAATTTTCCGCACCACGTACTCATCAACCAAGCGGGGTAGTGGAACGTAAAAATCAAATTTTGGAAGAATTAGGAAGAACTATGATCAATGAGAGTGGCCTTCCTAAATACTTTTGGGTCGATGTTTTGAATAGGGTGTTCATCTGTCTTATTCTAAACAAAACTCTGTATGAGCTTTTGAAAGGAAAGAAGCCCAACGTATCACACCTTCATGTTTTTGGTTGTAAATGCTTTGTGTTGAATAATGGTAAGGACAACCTTGACAAGTTTGATTCGAAGGCCGATGAAGGTATCTTTCTTGGATACTCTCAAACTAGTGATGAATATAGGATATATAATAAAAGGTTACTTACTGTTGAAGAATCCGTACATGTTACTTTTGATGAATTTTATCCGAAAGATGTCGGAAAAAGTATTTCTTTTCATGGTGCAGGTGTATCTTCAGAAGACATACTCAGGGACACTGAAAAAGGGAATGGTCAACCTAAATCGGTGAAAGTTAAGGAGGAAAAAGATCACCATCCTAAGGAGATTGAGGAGGATCATCCAATTAACAATGATGACCTTCCTCCAGCTTGGAAGTCCTCTAAGGATCATCCCATCGACAACATACTCGGAGACATTTCAAAGGGAGTAACTACGAGATCCAAGCTAAGTAACGTTTGTTATCACTTTGCCTTCGTCTCTCAGATTGAGCCTAAAAACTATAAAGAGGCCTTACTCGATGAACATTGGTTTTTATCAATGCAAGAGGAATTAAATTAATTTAAAAGGAATGAGGTTTAGGACCTTGTCCGGTTGTCCCTCCTCCGCGAGGCCATCGAGTAATTGGCACTAGATGGGTGTTTAGGAACAAACTTGACGAAAATGGAGTCATAACAAGGAACAAAGCACGCTTAGTGGCGCAAGGGTATAACCAAGAGGAGGGCATAAACTATGAGGAAACTTATACTCATGTTGCCCGACTCGATGCTATACGTCTTTTGCTTGCTTACGCATGTTCTAAAAATTTCAAATTATTTCAAATGGATGTAAAAAGTACTTTTTTAAATGGATACATTAATGAAGAGGTCTATGTCGCTCAACCTCCTGGTTTTGAATCTCATGAGTATCCTAATCATGTTCATAAGCTTAAATGCGCTTTGAAGTCCTTTTAGAATATGTCATATTTACCGTGCGCGCAAGAATATATGACACTATAAGAATAATAATCTAAAATTTTTAGATTATATAATTAAGTGCACATGCACTCCCACTGATCCAATAGAATAAATATTTATCAGAGTCCACTTGTATTAAATACTTTGATTATACAATGGGATACTAATTTTATTTTAGTGCAAAACTATAGAGAGAAGTGGTTGTATAATATATTATAATTAGAGTTTTATCAACTCAACCACATATTTTGCACGTAAATAGAATATATCATTATTTAGATAATTTCACATGAAGAAGTATGATGGTTATATAAAAGATTTACCAATATTTGAGTGAGATCAAAGCCATATAACTTTAAATAGAATATAAGATTATATACAACATATTAATAACTCACTCAAAACTCAAATGTTACAATAATAACAACACACATTTGAGAATTATATTATGTTATATGCAACGGAAAAATATGAGACTGAAACTTAACTATTATTGAGGATATAACATCAATAGTCATAAACTTCCATCAATAACATAAGACTATAATATCCTTAATATAAGTTTCCATAAAATAATATTATATTAAAGAAATAATATTTGATTATCATTTCTATACAATTGACATGTTAAATTCTCTCACTTGATAGAGAATAATAGTTGAACTAAGATTAAGAGTTTTGAAAAAATTTTAAACAAATATTCAATTATTTTCTCTATCACACAATAATCATGTCAAGTAACGTCACACCGATAGGGTATGTTCATCACTTACATAAAATAAAGAGAATTGAAATTCATTTTTAAAAAATTAAATAAAAATTATTGGATTTAATAAAGTATTACATGTCTTTAAAATAATTTCTTATTTCTCAAATAATACTTTCAACAATTTTAAATAAAAAATATAACAATGTACAAATATTATGTCACAAACAAAATTCTAATACCGATAGGATACTCGAACCATAATTTACTTAATCATAAATTACAAGTACATTGAATAATAATATATTATATTAATAATAATACACCGATAAGGTATAACTTTTATCAATATAATATTTATTATAATTAAAATAAATTTAATTATTTTACTAAATAAAATTTGTACAATTGTATTCACGATAGGTGAGATTACAATTATACAAATTAAATGTTATTATCGGACTTCAAATATACTCATAAAATTAGATATAAGCGTGGTGGGTCCATAACCCACATGTCCCTGGATCGGAACCAGGCTCTGATACCAATTGATAAATTTAAAATAATCAGATAAACACAAATTTAGTATATTATTATATTAAAGAATAATCGACAATAATTAGAACGGTGTACCTTATAGAATTGTGGAAGATTTAAAAGATGGTTGCCGAAAGAGTGGGTGTAAGAGAATTACTACCCTCATTACCGTTTAGGGTTTTCAGAGCATGTTAATTGTCTAATGGGACAACACTTAAATAGCTAAACGGCTGAGGGCAGGGACCTCTCATTGGGCTTAACTGAATGATTCAACCCATCACGGTTCATTCAGGCGCAAAACTCAATCAAATAATTCATAAATAATTAGTGTTTAATAACAATTGACCATACTATAATTAATTAATAATTAATTATTTAAATCCATTTGATTAATTAAATAATTAATCTAACAAAAACAACATCGTACTAAAAAACCAACTATTAAGGGTTAGACAACGCACACAAAAAACAAACCTAAGAACCTATTGATGATTTGATGTTACAAAAAGCAAAAGCATAAGCAAAGTAACAAAATTTATATATATACTTCCAGGTGTAGGAACAATAAGCAAACTGCCAAACACCAAACGAGGTACGGTTGAATCATATATCTATCTATCAAGAAGAATATCATAATGCCTAGGAATGTGGTCGATCCTCATGTTGTTGGAAGTGTGATAGGAGATGTTTTGAACCCTTTTACAAACTCTGTATCTCTGAGTGTTGTCATCAATAACAAAGAAATTAGCAATGGCTGTCTTTTGAAACCCTCTCAGTTGGTTAACCGTCCAAGGGTTAGTGTTGGTGGTGAAGATCTAAGGACTTTCTACACCTTGGTTAGTACTACTAGTAGTAGTAGTTATAAACTTTTTTTTTCAAACTACTAAATCATGTTTAGCATTTTCATGTTATGTGTATTGAGTTTTGGTTGGTTGAGTTTTATTATAGGCTATGGTGGACGCAGATGCACCTAGCCCTAGTAACCCTTTTTTGAGGGAATACTTGCATTGGTGAGTTATATATCTTCTTTCTTTGGTTAAATAAATTGTGTAGTTAAATATAAATGGAGGAGCAAATTGTTAGACTTATATATTTTTGTTAATATTCTTCCTTTTAAATGGAATTGCAGGATGGTGACGGATATTCCAGCCACAACAAGCGCAAGCTTTGGTATGTACAAATACTTTTAAAAGAAAAATAACTATATTCATTTAGTTCAACTATTATCATATAAGTGATGGTTGTGATTAATTTATAGTGTAACTGGTTTTATAAAAATTACTTTTATATATAGAAAAAAATTATTGATAAATACTAAAGTGATTACTGTTTGTCCGTATGCTTTAATATTTTTTATCATTTAATTTTTTTCACTTTTCGTTTCATTTTGGTTGTGTAAAAAAAATACAAATTATGAATAAATGGCTCAAATAAACGATAAAATATGGAGAGAATAATGAATTAAAAAGTCAATATTTTTTTTTATGATCAAATTTGTATTCCAGGATACCCCAACCCATCATTGAATAGCTAAAATTATAAAATAGTTTAATTTAAGGATAAAATTGAACAACTTTTTATCAAAATACTCGTGTAGCTCCACTTTTTTTAGTGAAAATAAAAATGACAATTTTTGTTTAACTTTTAATTTTATATTTAATTATTTATAAAATGGCAGATGGTAATAGAATGCAAGAGATACATAATTGTCAATATAAAAGGGAGTGAGAAGTTAATGTTTAAAATAAAAACTAAAAATATATTTAAAATAAAAAATATGTTATATTCAAACTTATGTTTTGCTTTTATATATTATTACGATCGTCGAGAACATTCACGTGTATGTGCTTGGTTGTCCATATTTTTTAATATGAACACATGTAAAATAATAAAATATTGTTTTTTTTTTAATTTAACTTTGATTTTAAAATGTGAAAAGAACTGCAAATATAAAAAAAAAATTATTAATTGTGTGAATATGAGATAACATAATTATTTTTATTTTAAAATAAAATAATTAACTTCCAGTTACAATCTAATTATTTTTTTGAAATATTTATAATAAATGAAGAGTAAAATAAATAAATAAAATTACACTAAAAAGAGAGTTTTGCCTTTTTATATACATTTTATATATAATAACACAATATTAATTGATGATAATATATAGGATAGTTCAAAAAAATGATGTTAATATGTTTAATTTATTGTTATTATACTTTCTTATTTCATATGCATGTAAAAATCATCTAAAGATGAAGACGCAAACATATTTTAATTTGAAATATTTTATTATTTATTTGAAAGCTTGTAAAGAAAAGTATGAATATATCATATATTTCGATGCATGATTGCATTACTTGACATTTTTCTGAACGGAGACTAAATATGTGCAGGGAAAGAGGCAGTGTTTTATGAGAGCCCAAAACCTTCAGCAGGGATTCATCGATTTGTGATTGTGTTATTCAAACAACTGGGCAGAGACACAGTTTTTGCTCCAGAATGGCGTCATAATTTCAACACTAGAAGCTTTGCTGAAATTAACAATCTTGTGATTGTTGGGTCTGTTTATTTCAACTGTCAAAGAGAGCGTGGTTGCGGTGGAAGGAGGTGTTAAAAGAAATCAGGTGGAGGTTAGTTCATTGCAACATAACAAATAGCTATCGGAATTATAGATGTGAGGCGTTCAAGGGAATACATTCTTGAGTGATATATAATTGGCTTTGAGATACTACTTATTTTGCAATGAATGCTTGATTAAATGCGATTAAATGCCATGAAGCTTTTGAATTGGTATGAGAGTACTATGGGTATTTTAACCTGAATACAAAAAGACATCAAATATAAAACTAACCTATAATTAAACCTATAAGTAATTAAGAGGGCATTTATATCACTCATAAAAATTACACTTAATTTTATCTTTAGCACCGATCGTAAATCAACTCCAAGTCAACATTTTAACTTTAAAAACATTTTACTCAACATCTCTTACTTAATCATTTTTAAATCTCCAAATGCATCAAGCAACTGCCATCCAAATCACCCTCACTCTATACTTCAAAACCCTACCTTTTAAAATTAATTTCAATTGAAAAAAGTGGTTGCAGCACTCATCTTCGATTGGTAAAGGGAACTTGAAGCTAACATTTAATCTTCTGCCAAACACCCCTAGCAGCAGAGTAATTAACCATGACATGATCAATTGTTTCCTCGAATCTAAAACAATACACACAAACACACTTTATCATGGAGACTATATATGATTTCCCTTCGAGCAAGTTGCCACCTAGTTGGTAGTCTATCTTAGAATAGCCTCCAACCAAATACCTTGACTTAGGACGAAATTTTTGCTTCCCATAAAACCTTCATAGTTTGCTTAAATCTTGAATTAATAGCTTTCTCTTCTTGACCCTTCAATAGCTTTTCATAACAGGACTTTACAATGAAAGAGTTATATGCACCATAGGGCCACACAACAATATCCTGCTTGTTAAGTGCGGGGTTTACATCACATAACAGTTTCATCAATTCCTTTTCCTCTGCACAAAACTCAGAACTCTATGTCAATTCACCAACCAATAAGTCACTCCCAATTACCATTAACCCGACTGCCTTGATTCCACACACTAGCTTCTTTGTTTGAAGCAACCATATATAAATTAGAAAATTACATTGACAAAGGATATTGACTCAACCATCTAGTAGTCTAGAAAGGAACGTACTGGCCATCACCAAATATGAATGTTAATAGTTGCATGATCACCTTTGGTTTATATGACTCTCTCAACTTCAATAAGCCTCTCCACCTTTGGTTTATATGACTCTCTCAACTTCAATAAGCCTCTCCACCAAAGGGACTCTTTAGAGTTCTTTGGTCATCCAACATTAAACCACAATCTACTCCACAAGTTACCATATCTTTATTGAAGAATGTCCACCCATATTGCACTATCTTCCTTGAGAAACCTCCACACCCATTTGCTTAGCAAAACACTATTAAAGATTGACACATCTTTGATGCCAAGGACTCCCTCCTCTTTCGACTTGCAAATAGAGTTCTAACTTATCCAAGCAATACCACTCTTCTTTGCAGAACCTTGTCATATGAAATTTCTTTGGATGATGATAATTTCATGAAGAACTTTGACTAGAGCTTTGAAAAAAGATAGGTGATACACAGGCATATTTGTAAGAATGAAATTTATCAATGTTACCCTCCCACCCTTCGATAACAGCTTGCCCTTCCAAGTTGATAACTAGAGCCTTCGGAATTGAGATAACATGCTTATAAAAATCCATTATTCTAGGATTGCCCCCAACAGTAATGGCAATAAAATTAAATGGTATGCTATCAATCTTGCAAGCTAAAAATTAAGCAGCAGCATGAAGGAAATTATTATGTAGCCCTATCCATTGCTACAAATAACCCTATTTCACATCGGACGTGAATTGAATTGTATCTCGGTTACCCAAGCGAGATAACGAATGGCGACATGAAATGTTTTCACTTTACTCCTCGGTTTTTTGAATAACCAAGGGGAAAAGTGTTGAACTTGGAGTGGGTTCGATCCCCAACAACTACATATTTTTATTTTTAAAAAACGTCACTATACCTCTCAACTATATATATATATATATATATATATATATATATATATATATATATATATATATAAGAAACATATATTTCATGTTTTATTAATATATAAAGTTACATATTTTACATTTTTTATCGTTTCATTCTACAAGTATAAATGTTTGACAAATTGTGAATTCAAATAATCTTCATTACTGTCTGAATCATCTTCATCATTGTAAATTTGGGGTGACTAATGCTTGTATCCCACTCCATTTGAACCTTGTAGAAAATCAAATATTGGGTATTACATGCATTTGTTTCTAATATAAAATTAAAAAAGGATTAGATAAATAAAATAAATTTGCAGGTACATGATAAAATATTATGTTAGAAAACAAACTTTAAACCAGATTTTTTTCTGCACTTGCAATCCATCACATAAATCTTTGGTAAAGTAAATACACTCTACCAACCTCATATTAAATCAACCTAATTTTTTCTGTTCTTGCAATCTATCACAGTGATACTTTTACTTGGTAAAATCTCATGGCGCTCTGATTAAACGTAAAGGGTTTTACAACAACGTTGTGGGTTGCACAACAATGTTGCATAATGCTTTTATAATGATGTTTTTAGGTTTCACGAAGATCACTAATGGCTGTGTCTTGAGCGTTGATACTCATTAAATGAACGAAAAAGATTTGTTTAAGGATGGTGTAGAAACACGCTTATATTTTACCTCAATAAATTATGTTCCAATATAATATTTACCTCAATTATTTATAAAAATTGAGGTAACATGTGTTTATTTTTAGATAAAAAAATACAATTAAAATGTGTTTCATCCCAAACATCACATACCTCTTAGTATCTACTAAAAACTGAGGGGAAAAACTCTTTTTTTTAATTACATTGTTTACATAGAATATTAAAATAAATTGTGTTTCATCCCATGCGCCACATACCTCTCGTTTTCTACTAAAAACTGAGGGGAAAACTTTTTTTTTAAATTACATTGTTTACACAAAATATTAACATAAACTTTTTTAAACAAATCCAAATTTTGACAGTGGATACTTGGAGAACAACAAATATTTTCAAATTTTGAGAAGTTATTTGTTACTACCAAGAGAAGTTTTTTTTTCTGCACTTGCAATCCATCCCAGAGAGATTTTATTATCTTGAGCAAATGTTTTCATGGCAAATTCTTTCACATGAAAGAGAACAAGATGATTGTGTTTAAGAGTATATTTCTCTCGGTTTTCTTTGATGACAACGTAGGAAGAACATTGAAGATTTTTTCTTTCTTGTAATACATCCCCAAGAATGATGTGTACAAGTTTGGAGTGGCTACATATAAGTTAGGTTTAGGGTTAAATCTAATTAACGAGCAGTTTTATAGTAAAATCTGATAATCTAATCACTCGGTTAATAAATATAATCGAAGGAATTGATCATTAATTTTTAAAAAAAATTAAAAGAAAGGCACCACTTTTAAAGAAATAAAAATATAAATTGTTGTTGTTGAGATTCAAAGCATGTCCTGAATTATTTTTTTCCCTCGATTCTATTTAGAAATCGATGGAATATATTGTATTTATTAAAAAAAATTAAACACGGCGCGCCTTGACATTTTACCTCGGTTTTTGGTTGGGTGGGGTGAAAGCTTTGTCATAAAATGTATTATTTATAGTAGTGATTCAATCCAACGTACTCTTCCACATATTAATCCTTAAGCCAGACACCATTTCAAATCCTCTGAAAATAGTCTTGAATGCCCGGAGATTAGACCACGCCATTCCCTCCATCCAAGATTTGTCTCCTTGGTATAAATATTATTTTGTTACTAGAAACAATCTTCCCTATAATTTTCCTCAAACTTGAAGCAAGAATATTGGAAATTACTTCGTACATACAACCTATTAAACAAAAAGGTCTATACTCATCCAATCCTTGTGGATTATCAGTTTTAGGAACAAGATCCAAAATGGAAGAAGTCAGAGCTTTAGGTAGCTTAGCATTCTTATGAAACTCTTGAATAAAACCAATAATATCTTATCCAACCACCGCCTAGCACCTTTTTATAAATTTCATGTTGAATCCATCTGGCCTAGGACTCCTAACCCCCTCACAACCAAAAATCATTTCTCTAATTTCTTCCCTAGAAAACATATCCTTTAGCCATTCCTTCTCCTCAACGGATAGATTTTTGAACTCCATCATATCCAAGCCAGACCTAGGAATAGGTTTATACCTAAATCTATCATAAAAATGTTGTTTAATGGCCCCTTAGACTTCAACAACTCTTTTCATCTCTTGTGTTTCTGTTTGTATTGAAACCAAAGAATTTCTCATAGCTCTAACTTTCAATAAAGAATGAAAATATCTAGTATTCAAGTCACCTTCCTGAACCCACCTCTATCTGTACTTTTGTTTAATCATACTTTCTTTCAGATTCAAATTATTCCAGATTTCCTAAAAAACTATCTTTCTCTTTACTTGAATTTCCTCGGCCAGTTGGTTTCTAACACTAAGCAATTCACCCTCCAGTCCATTTAATTCCTCCACCCCTCCTCAATATTTAGGTCTATCCATCTAAACACCAATTTATTCCACCATTTGAGTCTCTATTTTATGTACTTGAACTTTTCTTTTAGCACATAATATTTTTTTCCCAATTCCAGAGCAAGAATCTCATTCTTTCTTAGCAAAATATAGAAAATCCATATGATCAAACCAACAATTGTGCACTTTAAATGGCTTAGGCCCCCAGTTTAGATTACTTGCCTTAATCCAAATCGGCCTATGATCAGAGATATCCATATTTCCTGACACTTGAGAAACAGTTTTCCAATCATTTACAAAACCCTCAGACAATAAGAAGCTATCAATTCTACTACTAGAACTCCCATCTAATTTTATCCAAGTATGTTTGTTCCGTATAATTTGTAGATCAACAAGTTCCAAGAGGTCAATAAAAGTGTTGAACTCCTCCATCTCAATGGTTGTACTACCTGAGCTCCTACCACTCCTCTCCTCCAATGATTTGTTGCACTAAAATTGTCACCTACCACCCACTCTCTCAGCTATAATTTAGCTTTCCATTGCAGTAATTCTAACCATAACAACCTCTTATCTGATAACCTATAAGGGCAGTAGATATTCAGAAAATAACAATATGTACCTTTCCAAGATAGCATTTCCCCTTAAAACTAAACATCGGAAAAAATCGAACCTTTATTACATATAGTCAAAATACCTTCAGAGCGCCCTTCAGAACTCTTTGTTGACCACTCATAATTCAAATATCCCCACATATCAGCCACTAAAATGTCTTCCATTTGTTGAACATTTGTCTCTTGAATGAAACACATATTAGACTTCTCTTTAAACATAATTTGACTTAGTATACTTCTTTTAATAGAGTTGTCGTACCCTCTTATGTTAAAAGTCCCAATATTAAATTGGACTCTTGTGATAATCTCCTTTGTCAATTCGAAACATCTACGATCCCTAGCTTCAATTTCATGAACAATACCTTATGTACCCAGGTTTTTTATAATCACCTTCATCCTTGTTCCCTTCAATGCCTAGGTATTTTATAGAATTCCATACTTTAGCTGCTACATCTGCATCAATTGATTTACAAAATCGAGAATTACCTTGATGAACATCTGAATCGTTGATTTATTCACACCATAAGACCGACTCCTCCAAAATTTCCCTAAAAGAGTTCAAATTTGAATTAGGATTGGTAATAGTCAGGGTTAAAGGAATACAACTAGACGGTATCAAGGCAGAAAAATACGAAGGAGTTGAATGGGCCTTCAATTTTTCATGAATTTCCTCCAGATTGTTTTTCTTTTTGGGCCTAAAGGGAATAACTAGACCACTAGGTCTAACAGGGGTATAAGACATTGGATCAGAACATTCTCTAATTGGGCCCTCCTTCATTTGGTTCAAACACAACAATTACTTCCCTTTAGTTTCATTGATCCCACATCCCACTACCATTGACTTTAACATTATTTTCCCATGAGTTTTAATTATACTATTGTCAGACTTGGTATTTAATGTTAGCTTCGCCCTTTCACTTCCTACGTACCCTATCTCTGCATCACTTTTCCCATGACTGGTTTTTCGCCTCTTTTATGTAGATTTACATCATCAGAAACATCCATTTCGCCTCCCTTGTTCTCTGTGTCAACTTCTAAAGTTTATTCCTTCTTTTTTCTTTCCTTTTTACTTTGATTCGATCTTTGACTGCAACCACCATTTTTCTCACCTTTTGTATCCTCACTCTCCATTACCTCTTCTTCCCACGCGCCATCATCTTCATCTTCCTCTGAACTACATTTTCATGGCTTCCGCCACCCTTCACTTCTTTTGGAATTAAAATGCGTTTGGGTTCATGCATATCTTCCACCATTTTTATTCTATAAATGTTATCATTTATTTCCACATTAAAAGTTTCGTTCAAGACCATCGAATACTTGGTATGAACTAGAATTCTTGCCACATTCATCTTCAATTATTCCCTTGTCTCATCGTCTGAACAAACGTACACCCCAACTGGACTTGTTATAAATTCGAAGAACTGAGGAAACCAAGCATGGCAAGGGACAGTAGCGTGCGATTTTTGTCGGTGACGCGGCCACCTTATCGCCATTGGTTGGAATTTGGTGCTACTTTCTGATTTCTTATTTATCCTATGAAGTTGGAAAGGAAAGGGAATCTATCTAAAACTAACCTTGCATGCAAATGTTTTCTTTAACAAATGCTAAGAGACTGGGGGGTCCGGGGTCAGGTTATACAATGGGGAGTTGTCAATTATCCATCCTATATATGGTTATCCATAGATCGTTAGCAATTTCTATTGTTTTCTATTTACTGGTGTTTATCTGTCGAGGGTTGGGAAAGTTTCTCCTTTGGAAGTGTTTGAGAGAGAGAGTATTTTTGTTGATGTCGGGTTTTTTTTATGCTTTTGGTAAGGTACTAGACCTAAGGTTTTTTATTAGTGTGCTCGCTAAGATTTCGCAATCTTATGCCTACGTATTCCCGTTAAAAAAAACAGGGAAATCAGAGCAATCGTAGTTCCTCCTATTCTATGGGAGGAAAAGATGTTTGGTGTCTTGTTCAAAGCCCAAAATTGAAGCTAAAGGTTTTTTGTGTCTTGTTCAAAGCCCAAGATTGAAGCTAAAGGTTTTTAGTGTCTTGTTCAAAGCCCAAGATTGAAGCTAAAGGTTTTGACTGAGAAAGAATTTGTCATCTCTAAAGGGAGATATCTCATCTGTTTATCACGATTGTTGGGCTAATTGGTTATAAAGGAGAATTACTTTAACTGGGATATGTGAATCCAGCAATGCCATAATTTCCTTTATAAGGGATTTGTCCTGAAGGAGAAAACTTTAACTCAGTGTAGAGCAATGTCATTTTTCCTTAGGAATCTTTCATGCTAAGAGAGGGACATTGGCTTAGATGTAAATAATCCAGAGGCTTGCCACTTACAGCAATTAGATGAAAGAGGAAATTTACCAGAATAAAAGAGGGACTACAGCTTGGATTTTTGAATCAACAAGTGTGCCAGTTACAGCAATTATCTGGAATTAGGGTTTGTTTTAATTGTCTATTTTGATGTGTGATTGTACAGAGAAATGTCTTCCTACAGAGAGAACTCTTGATTTCCTCTGAGGGGATGTTGATTTTTGTGTGCCTTGATCAAAGCCCAAGGTTGAAGCTAAAAGGTTGACTTTATTAGGGAGTTTTATTTCTGTCTTGTACAAAGCCCAAGATTAAGGCTGAAAAGAGACTGACTCTTTTGGGGAGATCATTATACAAAGCCTAAGAGGAGGCTGGAAGGAATTGACTCTTCCGGGGAAATATTTTGTATGTCTTGTACAAAGCCCAAGATTGAGGCTAAAAGGGATTGACTCTACTGGTGAGAGGTTTTATTTGTCTTGTACAAATCCCAAGATTGAGGCTAAAAGAGGATTGACTCCACTGGGGAGGTTTTATATGTGTCTTGTACAAAGCCCAAGATTGAGGCTAAAAAGGGTTAACTGACTCAGCTGGAGAACGTTTATAGGTGTCTTGTACAAAGCCCAAGATTGAGGCTAAAAGGTGTTGAGGGATGATCATTATACAAAGCCTAAGAAGAGGCTGGTTGGGGAATTTCTTATATAAAGCCTAAGAGGAGGCTAACTTCTGCTGAGGATTATCGAGATCCAAAGGCAGGTCCAGATTGGGGAATCAACTCTTGCTGAGGATTGAAGAAGAGTTGAAACATCAGAAGCCTTGAGGTTCTGATTTAGGTTTATTGATAGCGATTTGACCCTAGCTGGGGAAATTTAAAGTGAGAATTTAAAGATTGAGTTTTAAAACCTATGGAGGTTTTAAATCTACTAGAAATTGATGAGATAATCAGGGTTTATCCTGTGTTTTAGGAAACTTGAGGGTTTCTTTGAGATCCAAAATGAGGTGAGAATGTCCAAGTCTACTGGTATGGAGAGGTTTATCTTTGTATGATGCCCAATAGGAGGCTGGTGTTTTAAGGGATGAGAATCAACCCTAAACTGGTCTGATGTTTTGAGATTCTGACTCTCTGGAGGATTGAATTATTAAAGGATGACTAAGTTCTGTCCTATACCTGTAAGAGGTCTTTGGGTCCTTGTACTAAGCCCAAGAGAAGGCATGAGAACTTCTAAGAAGCCTAAGGGTCCTTGTACAAAGCCCAAGAGAAGGTTGTGGATGCTTTTAGGAAGCCTGTGGGTCCAAACCTAAGAAAAGTTCAAGAAAGGTTTCACCGGGAATAATCATTTCTTTAGTGAACAGTTCTAGGGTTTGAAGAAATTCAAGAGAGGTTTCACCGGGAATTAATCCTCTCTGGGGGAAATGAATTTCTTAGACAGATTTCTAGTAGTGACAGCCTTGAGAAAAGTTTCACCGGGAATAATGTCTTTCTCTGTTCCATATTGTATAAGCCCAAGAGGAGGCAAGACTGTATCTGTAATTTCCTATGGGGAATTAATTTTGATTGTGTTAAAAGAGTGGCCACTGGTTTGATCTAATCCTAGACCTAGTTGTCGGGGAAAACTCTATGCAGATATACAGGCATATATATATGAAATATATAAACAAGTATGTTGAAGAGTGTAGTAGGACTTACAGGTGAGCAAGCTTCCAGCATTATAAACAAGTATATATAAACAAGTGTGTAAAAGAAAGCTGTTAGAACTTACAGGTGAGCAAGCTTCCATTGTTATAGTTGTATGGTTAGTTATTCAAGAAATTAAAGAAAGTTTTGATAATAACTATGAATTTGAATCTAAATCAAAAGGGAAAGTTGTTTTGTAAAGAAGTTTGGGGCTTATACTCAAGGAGAGGCCCAGGATTAACAGTGATCGCACCGTTGTTCTGAAAATTGTATCGGGACTTATACAATGACTGAGGCCCAAAAATGTTTATGTACAAAGGAGGTTGGGTCTTACACTCTATTAGAGGCCCAAAGTTTATTTTTATACAATAGATGGGGCTTACAACTCAAGGAGAGGCCCAATGAAAATGTTTTGAAAACGGCGATCGCGCCGAGATTTTTTTACGTATTGGGACTTATACAATGATTGAGGCCCAAAAAGATTTTTATTTACAAGGGATGGGTCTTACACTCTATTAGAGGCCCAAAGTGTATTTTAATAAATGGGAATGGGACTTATAACTCAGGGAGAGGCCCAATGAAAGACAGTGATCGCACCGTCATTTTAAGAATCGTAGAGGGACTTATACAATGAATTAGGCCCAAAAAGGTTTTCTGTACAGTTTGAAAAATCAAAATTTAGAGAAAACCCTAATTTTGAATTTAAAAGATATAATTTTCAAAGGAAATTAAATAAAAAATGATATAAAATACCAAATATATTCAAAAACAAGTTGTACACTTTGAAAAATATTTTGAAAAATCATGTTTAATCACATGAAAGCTTGAAATTCATTTGGAATGAAAAGATCAAAGTAGAATTTCATTTTTAAATGTCTAAAAACAAATATAAATGAAATAAATTACAAAAATTCTAACTATATTAAATAAATAATATAAATTAGATTTTTTTTGTAATATAAAATAATTTAATATTTTTGTGACTTTTAAATAAAAAAGAACCAATCAAAAATGATAAAAAAATGAGAGAGAAATTAATTTTTGAAACCAATTAAATAAAATATCAAAAATTCAAAAATTCAAATAATTTGAATTATGGCGCCAACGGTCAAGGGAAGAACACGCGCGACCCTGTTTTTGCAGATTTGCATTTTCTCATTTTTCTCTCTGATTACTCAATGATTTTGTACGATTCAAACACCAATCTTGTTCGTTTTTGAACAAGGATCACAACCATATAGATTAATTGTATTTATATTGAGTATGGAGTGAGAAATCAAAGGATAACCTCAAGAACCCTAGTTTCAGCATGAACATAATGAAATTCCATACACGACTGATTCATGGCAATTGATTGAGGGCTATCACTCTATATACATACAGGAACAAGATGGTAACTTAAAAATTCCTTTATGATGCATGGAATATGGAGTTTGAAGGCTTCAGGCTTACCTCTTGCAGCTGGTGATCGAGCTTGTTGAAGGAGATGTTACAGATGTGTTCCAATGATCTGGACGGCTTCCTTAAGTGCCAAGTAATGTGTTTGAATGCTTAGAGTGGATTGAAATAAGCTGGAACTTGATGTGGCACTTCAACTGCAAATCTGCTAAAAGCTTGTGCAAATGGGGTTCTACTTTTGGATTCTGATGTTCCAGATGTTATTTTAGTGTTTAGATCACCTACATATGATGTATGTAAGGTGTTTGCATCATTGGTTTGGACAGAAATGTTCTCAAATGTAAAACCCGATAGTGACTTGCAAGAGAAGGTATTTTTTGGAGAGAAAGAGAGAGTTTGAGGAAAGCATTAGTTTGGGTACTTTGGTGTACTCAAACTGATCACAAATGAGCTTTATTTATAGTAGAGCAAGTTTGTTTTGCAAGCAATAGTGAATGGCAACTGGTACAGGTCTGTGGCCAATGGTTGCATAAAGGAATACTAGTCTTCCATGATCATTGACTTGAGATTAGAGCACAGGCCTATGGTCTTCTGTTGTAGGGATAAGGCTTGACTCATTCAGTGATTAAAGACTCAGTCCATGCCACCTTAATGCACCTCTTGAATGCCTTGAAACAAAATTGGATTTTTTGGATTTTGAACATTGAATTCCACATGCCAAAAGGGGTGGTGTCTTGACTTGCAAAGCTTGTGGATCAGAGGTACTTGCTTGGATAAGATCCTTATATGTTTTCAGAAGTGTGACAAGGCTTAAGGTTGCACAATTTGGTCAGCTCGAGCAAAAGTGCACAAAACTGCCTTGTACATGACAGTTGGAAAGTGCCATTTTAGGAGGACCATATCTCCTTGCTCAAATGGAGTTATGGAGAGCTCTTGTGCTTTTTAGAAAGCCCTAACATGATACAATTCATATGTGATCATAGTTTGTCTTGAAACTATTTTAATCCAACTGAAAAATATTCATGAACATTGATGTTCAAGGCTGAAAACTCAGGCAGTTTTCACTAAGTGTTTAATCTTTGATTTTTTTTGCCACTTTGATTCATCCATAACTAAAAATCTATGAAGAATTGGAGTTTGAGGTAGTTGAAGCTTTTGTAGAATGTAGGAAGACCTACAAATCAAGCTTTGGATCACTCAAAATGGCTGCTTGGATCAAAAGTTATGGTCCTTGGAAGTTGGCACCAAAACCATTCAAATTTAGTAACTTAGAAAAAATTTCAATTTTTCAAGATTACCCCTTTTACAAGTTATCATGATTTCTTGATCAATTCTTGTTCAAATGACATTATAAATCATATCTTATGAAAATATGAGTCATAAGGATCATTTTTTCCAAAAAATTCATGTTTTGACTTTTGGCTCCGAAGCGGTTCGTCGCGGAGAAACCCTAATTCCTGACTTTTGGACAATGCAATCTTTGAGGGTGTTTTAACTTTGCAAAGGGACTTATAGGGTTATCTTTAGCATATTGAGTCATATTTTGAAGCCTTGGCTCAATCCCCTATTAAAATTTCCCTCTGGAGGCCTTAGTCGATAAAAACCTTAATTTGGTGACATCGGGTGTTTAGAGGCTCAAACCACTTGAAATGTGGCAACTTCTGTGCTTGATCCTTGGTGTGGGAGTCCTCTTGATCCTTTATGGGTGTTGGAGAGGTTAGACAAGTTGAATATCATGTCAATTCTTAATTGATCCTTTGCCTAAGTGCTCTGAGAGGGATAGAAACTCTAATTCTTTATTGTGGTGAATGCTCAACCATCTTTGAGGAGATTGATGAGGCATGAAGGTACATCTATATTGTGGCAATGATTTTCACAATGATGGGAAATCTTGGTGGTCAAAATTTGGGGTATGATAGGGACTCCATAGCATCTTAGCCAAGTTATTATTTCGTTGTCCATGTCATTTGGAAACCAAGGATGAATCTTTAAAAACCATAGCCTAATCCAATCTTTTGCTTCCGATATCGGAGCTTTGATCTCACCCTTTTCACTTTCTTCTACCAAACATAAATTCGCCCCAAAGGGAGTGACTTTCACTCTGAAATAACCTTCAGTATGAAATGCTTCTGGAATGTTATATGACATTCCCGCACTTTCCACCAATCCAACGAAAGCCCTTTCAAATTTGAGCAGATCAAAATCTTCAATATTAAATTGTAGGTGAGCAAATAACAGCTTTTTCTCCATGGATCTTCCACCTGCCAACTTCTTCCTTAACATCTTATTCCTTCTTGGAACCCAATTTTTTATTGTTTCTGACTATGTCGTTTGATTTGATGAATTAATCTTCCCAGTAGCTTATGCATATGAGATCGTCTTAGTAATAGCATGATGATAACCAATTGGTCTCCTCTGTATATTACCAGGAAAAGGGTGTCTTCCTCCGCTATCCTTAGCTTCAAATCCTTGTTGTTTTAGCTCAGTCAATATATTTGCCTGCCTTCAACGTTGAAATTTTGGAATATTTACATAAATCTTCTCAGACTTAATGAATATATTATCCAACTTCATTGCAAGTAAATCTTCATCGACCACCTTTCTGAATCTTACAAAATCATATTGCTTTCCTTTTTTTGTCTCTTTTTGTGGGATCACAACTTCGTCAATTCACCCATATTCTTTGAAAATCTCAAACATCTTTTTAGCACCATGAGATTCATGAAACTCAGTTAAGTAGTAATTTATAATGGGATCCTCCCACCCTATCCTTTTACCTTTCCTTGAATCCCAAACCTCACCCTGATTCACCTTGGATTGCTCACGCCTATGTGAACCGTCTTCCATATGCCCCATACTTCGCTTTCCCTCATCTTACCTGGTTATTAATGGTTGCTAGAATCATGTAGCAATATTGCCTTTAATATAATTAAATGGTTGTTGTTGTGTACTTGAGAGAATTGGGATCCGTCTAAATTTTTAGTTTTTCCTGTGTTCGCCCTTCATTGGTTGTTTCACCACCAACAGCTGTTTAAAGGCTTTAAATTAAGGATAAAAAAGACAATATTGTTGGAATTCAACCACAACCTATGGGAATTCCTCTTCAATCTTGATCTCAAGATTGATGACAAACCACACAACACGCAATGGCAACGACAAGGATGAAGAACAAACAGCAAGAAAGAAACGAGAAAGGAGAAATATTTGGAGAAAAAATTACCCACGAAATGTGGGATTTTTTATTTTATTCACTTGCTAATCTGCAACTGTGAATTACAAGCACTGTGATTCTTCACTACTTGTTATGCTTCGTTATTACAAAACTACAAGGGATACTCCCTATTTATAGATTTAGATTTACAAAGGCGCAAAACTATAAAAGCCCAAAATATCTATTTGAACTAAATCAAATCTAATCTAAATCATATCAAATCTTAAAAAACATATATGTGTGAAACAACCGTTTTGACACACTACTTCGACACTTCGACATAAGGAATTACAATTTAACACACCACCTAATTCATTGTGTCTAAGCTGTCCACATTCATCATGGCTCTTAGTCTTCTGAAAGCTTCGACCTGCACTCCCTTCGTCATGATACCTGCAATCTGATTCTCACTACTGCAGTGTTCCAAGTTCATCTTCCCTTCTGCTACCTGCTCTCGAAGATAATGGAACCTAATTTCGATGTGCTTGCTTCGACCGTGAGCTATTGGATTCTTCGCCAAGTTGATAGCTGACATGCTGTCGATCTTCATGGTAATTGCTCCATGACTCTTTCCTGTAATCTCTTCGACCAAGTTCACCATCCAGGTTGCTTGACATGCACAAAGAAAAGCAAATATATATTCTTCTTCGTATTATGACAATGCCACTACTGGCTCCTTTCTCGAACTCCAAGTAACTGGTGCACCACCTAACATAAACACGTATCCAGCTGTGGATTTTCTATCCTCAGCATCACTACACTAGCTAGAGTCGGTGTATCCCACTAACTTACATTCTTTCCTTTTATCAGCTGCAGGAAACAAAATACCGTAGTCGAGAGTCCCTTTCAGATACCTCAGTATCCTCTTCGTCACTGTTAGGTGTGATACCTTTGGCTTCTGCATAAATCTACTTACCATACCCACACTGTATGCTAAGTCAGGCCTTGTATGACAAAGGTATCTAAGTGACCCAATAAGTCTTCTGTATTGGGTTGGGTCAACATCATCTTCATCTGAATCCTTCGACAGTTGCAGTCTGATCTCAGCTGGAGTCGAAGTTGGGTTGCAATCTTGCATCTCAAATCTCTTGAGTATTTCACCTACATATCTTCTTTGGTGCATCATCAAACCTCTACTAGTCTTGTAGAATTAGATGCCAAGGAAATATGAGAGATTTCCCAAGTGTGACATTTCAAACTCCTCACTTAGGTCATGTTTGAAATCTTCGATCTCCTTCTTGCAACTCCCTGTAATCAACAAATCATCGACATAGAGGCATAGTATAAGCAATTCATTATTGTTTCTCCTTACATACACTCTATGCTCAGTCGTACACTTCACAAATTCCTTCTCCCTTAAGAAGCTGTCGATTTTCTTATTCCAAGCTCTTGGAGCTTACTTAAGTCCATACAGGGCTTTATGCAGCATGTACACTTTTCCTTCTTCGCCTTGTTTCACATACCCAGCTGGTTGTGCGACATAAACTTCTTCATCTAAGGGTCCATTAAGGAATGCATACTTCACATTATCTGACACGTGTGCCAATTGTTCATATTTTCTAGACCAACAACCAACCTGATTATTTCGATCCTAGCAACAGGTGCGAACACTTCATCGAAGTCTATTCCCTCCTTCTGTAGAAATCCTTTCGCCACAAGTCTTGCCTTGTGTCGAGTTACTTCTCCTCTAGGATTCACCTTCACCTTGTAAACCCACTTTACATCAATTGCCTTCTTGCCTTGAGGCAATTCGACAAGTGACCAGGTGTTGTTGACTTCAATGGACTCTAACTCTTCATTCATTGCTTTAACCCACTTCGAATCTTTTAATGCCTCAGCTGCATTGACTGGTTCGACATCTGCGTAGAAAGCATAATGTACCAGCTCACCCGCTTCATCGACCACATCATCTGATGTAATTACACATTCTTGCAATCTTGCAGGCATGTGTCTTGTTCGTCGAGGTCTGCTTGAACCTGCTTCATCTGCGACTGGTTCCTGTCGAACTTCTCTTTCGACTTCAGTGGTTGGTTCTTCACAAGAGATTCTCACTGAATCCTTCTTGGCATTCTCAGTCCAATCCCATTCTTTAAGCTCATCTATGATCACGTCCCTGCTGATCACTATCTATTTATTCACTGGGTCGAACAGCTTGTAACCTCCAGTCGAATTATATCCTATCAAGATCATCTGATTTGACTTGTCATCAAGCTTTCTTCTTAACTGATCTGACACATGTCTATGTGTTATAGATCCAAACACCTTCAAGTGACTGAGGCTAGGCTTGACACCAGACCAACATTCTTCTGGTGTGATTCCTTCAAGCTTCTTCGTCGGACATCTGTTCAAAATATATGTTGATATCGAAACCGCTTCTCCCCATAATTCTTTAGGTAGATACTTTCCATTCAACATACTTCTCACCATGTTCATGATGGTTCTGTTCTTTCGTTCTGCAACTCCATTTTGTTGTGGCGTATAGGGTGGTACCACCTCATGCACAATCCCTTTCTTTTCACATAATGCATCGAACTCTTTCGACACATACTCTCCACCACCATCAGTCCTCAGAATTTTCAGCTTTCGACCACTCTGTCTTTCGACCATAGATTTGAATCTAGAAAATACCTCGATCACCTCACTTTTCTTCTTGATGAGGTAAGTCCATAACTTTCGACTATAATCATCTATAAACGTGACAAAATATCTGGTGCCACCAATCGAATCCACCTGGATTGAACCACATACATTAGAGTATATGACTTCAAGAATTGCCTTCGACTTCCTTCCCGCATCCTTGCTAAAGCTATTCTTGTGTTGTTTCGACTGAACACACTCTTTACAGACTTCACTTGGAATGTCAATTTTTGGTAATCCTGAAACCATATTTCTTCTCTTCAGCTTTCTGATGTCATTGAAGTTGAGATGGCCTAGTCGAAAATGCCATAACCACTCATCTCTGCTGGCTGCTGTAGCTAGACACTTGTGCTCCATCACCTTGAGTTCAACCTTGAAGGTCCTATTCTGAGACATTGGAGCCATCAATATCAACCTACCACTTGTGTCGAGAACTCTCATCATCTTGTCTTCGACAACTACCTTGTAGTTCTTTTCGACAAGCTGATCTTGGAATTTTTCTTCATCTTTTGTTGTGACCATCAGCAACGTCTCTTATTCTTCATGTTTCGCCAGCTTTGCATTAGTTTCTTGATTTCTCTTCTTTTCTGGACAATCACTAACATAGTGACCATACTTCTAACAATTGAAACATTGAATGTGACTTTTGTCTGGCTTTCGACCACCACCTCTTCCTCTACCTGCAGCACCACCTTTTTGGTTGCCTTGGTTCTAGGGTTTCTTCTGAGTCGAATTATTGTAGCCTCCTCTACCTTTGTTGCTATTCACGTTTCCTTTGCCTTTCCTTTCCTTTTCTGACTGCTCCTGCAAAGCCATATCACTTTTCAACTTTCCTGCAGCTCTTTCAGCCATCCTTTGTTCATGAGACTCAAGCGTCCCTTGAAGCTCTTCCTTCATCAATACTGACAAGTCTTTCGACTCTTCTATGGCTACTACCACGTGGTCGAATTTTGGAACCAATGACCTCAAGATCTTTGCAACAACTGATCTTGATGTCAACACCTCTCCACATACTACGATTTGATTCACCAACTTTGTAACTCTGGTGAAGAAATGTGTAATACTTTCGTTGTCTTCCATCTGAAGCAACTCATAGGTTCTCTTGTGAGTTTATAACATCACCTCTTTCACCTTTTTTGCACCTCCAAACGACTTTTCAAGAATCTTCCATGCTTCCTTCGCTGACTCTGCATCACTAACTTTTTCAAAATTATCTGGATCAACACACTGATGGATTATAAAGAGCGCTTTATAATCTTTCTTCTTCAATTCTTTGTGTGCAGCCTTTTCTTAATCCGTCGCGTTCTCCCCAAGCGGTGTTACTCCTTCCTTCACAAGATTCCAAAGATCTTGATAACAGAAAACTACCTTGATCTGCTTGCACCAATTCTCATAATTATCTTTCTTTAGAATTGGTAGGGTCGCCGGAAAGTGCCCATTTGAATGATTCATAGCCATCACGATTTTCCTCCTTGAATCGCAACCGGAGCTCTAGATACCAGATGTTGGAATTCAACCGCAACCTATGGGAATTCCTCTTCAATCTTGATCTCAAGATTGATGACAAACCACACAACACGCAATGGCAACGACAAGGATGAAGAACAAACAGCAAGAAAGAAACGAGAGAGGAGAAATATTTGGAGAAAAAATTACCCACGAACTGTGGGATTTTTTATTTTATTCACTTGCTAATCTGCAACTGTGAATTACAAGCACTGTGATTCTTCACTACTTGTTATGCTTCGTTATTACAAAACTACAAGGGATACTCCCTATTTATAGATTTAGATTTACAAAGGCGCAAAACTATAAAAGCCCAAAATATCTATTTGAACTAAATCAAATCTAATCTAAATCATATCAAATCTTAAAAAACATATATGTGTGAAACAACCATTTTGACACACTACTTCGACACTTCGACACAAGGAATTACAATTTAACAAATATATAGTATAAGAGGAGATCAAATGGATTATTACTACTTCTTTAGTTAGAATTCCCCCACCAACTATGAATAAGTAATTTTCCTTTCAACTTTTAAGCTTTTTTTAAACCTTGTGAATAACAAATCATAAACTTGTTTTTTATCTTGCAATTAAGTGTGAGAATAGAACTGCACGATAGTCTTTGTCGAGTTTAAGTGTGATTTGTTAAAATATCGAAGTTTATGTTTGTCTTGTATCTTGACATAAATAGACTAACAAACTAATTTAATTAATATTTAAATAGACTAACGAACTAATTGATCAATAAGACTAAAATTTTGTTTGCATGAATTTATTTGAGCTTACTTAATGGCATAGATTTTACTTAATGGGATAGATTTTGTGAGATTATTTTTAGGAGAACTTATGAAATTATTCAAATGGTATTTTCAACTTATTTTCATAATTTTTTAGGTAAATTCTTTGGTACCTACCCATGAATTTAAGTTGGGTACCAGTATTTTTAGTGCAAATTGTAAAAAATAATTGATTTTTTTAAAAATAAAATAAAATAATAAAATGATGTGGCATTGAATTAGAATGTTTGATTGGTTGAGAGTACCGGCACCCAATTAATTTTAAGGGTACCGGAATGCTCACTATTTTTTTAATATAGTATAAAGTACAAAATAAATAAATAATACTAATACTAATACTTATAATAATAATAATAATAATAATAATAATAATAATAATAATAATAATAATAATAATAATAATAAGAGAAAATGGATGGTGCACTGACCGTGTAAATTATTTTTACACTGTCAACCAATGACAATCATGTATCCCGCCAAATCAGTCTGTAAATTTTATATTATTTATATGCTTTAGCACTTTAAAATGTTTTGATTGGATGTATGTGTAATATTTTTTTACACTGACAGTGCACTATCATTAACTCCTAATAATAATAATAATAATAATAATAATAATAATAATAATAATAATAATAATAATAATAATAACAATAATAATAAGAATAATAATAATAATAATAATAATAACAATAATAATAATAATAATAATAATAATAATAATAATAATGATAATAATAATGATAATAATAATAATAATAATAATAATAATAATAATAATAATAATAATATGTAGTTTAACCTTTTATTTTTAAGTCAATAGATTTATAAAAAAGAAAACTTAGACTTATCATATTTAAGAAAATGTGAATATTTCAATGTTGTTGATTTTGGTTGGATATCAATACTTTCAACTATTTAAATAGTATAATTTAATTGCACGGCACTTTTTTATCTTATTTTATTTTAAAATAAATAAAAATTTTAAAACAATCTACTATCAACCCAATAAAACTAGATTTTATGTATTATCTCATTTATCCTTCTACCAAAAAATTATTTCACTATATTATAGATAAATTAGTTATTAACAAATGTCTCAATTAATTCTCAATCATCCCTCTATTTACAGACCAAATGTCAATTTTCTTTATACACATTTAAATTTCAAATTTCTCTCTCGTCATTTAAATTTCAAATTTCTCTCACATTTATTTTTTCACACTTTCTCACTTTCATTTTAATTTTTTTCTTTATTTATTTATTATCACTAAAAATATTAATAATTTATTTTTAATTTTAATAAAATAACACTATATATTTATTTCACTGTTTTTTTTTTTAAGCAAGGGTCAATAATAAACGAGTACTAGGGGTACTCGAACCCTGATACAAAAGGGAATTATTTCACTGTTCACTACCAAAACAGTATCTATTTTATTTTAATCAATCATTATCTTAATTTAAGAGACAAAATCCTTATTTTCAAATATTTTTTTTTCATCTCACGATTTTTTTTTCTTTTTATATAATTATTTAAGACAATTAAATTTATATGATTATTGTTTATTTTACAATTAAACAAATTATTTTAAATTTGCATTTATATCAAAATACATTTATATGACATCAAATAATTTTTTTATTTCACAGGTTATTATCGCATCAAAATTTTCTTTTTTGTCTTTAATTAATAATTATCTTAATTTAAAAGATAAAATTCTTATTTTTAAATATTAAATTTTTTTCATCTTACGAACCCCTTTTTTCCTTTATATTTTAATTTAATTAAATTTACATGATCATTGTTATTTTAAAATTAATAGTTAATTTTGAAATTTAAATATATTTATAAATATATTTTATATCATATCAAATTTACATATACATTTAAATATATTTTATATTTTAAATATATTTTATAGTGTATCAAATAATAATTTTACTCGTGCGAGAGTTTAAACTAAAGATACAAATATTCAATACATACACATGATACGGAAGAATTTCTCTTCAAACATACCTTGCCTGTGTATAGTTTGTATGCGCCACTTAATTAGTCTGGTCTATTCACACCCTTTCCTGGCGAGGGATGAGATGGCCAATGTATTTCGTGATTCTCTTTAATGCCTTTTAACTTTATCCAACCGTGGAGCATAATTTTTCTTTTTTTAATGAGAATTCTGATTTTTCTTTGACTTTGTTTAGGAATTTCAAGGGGGAGGAGAAGACTTCAAAAAATAAAAATATAAAAAATATAAAAAAAATTAATATTTAAAAAATAAATTGTATATAAAACAGTAAAATAATACTTATTATTACCACATTTTTAATTTTTAAAATATTACAAATTTTGAATTCCTTAAATTAGAGAATTTTTGTTGGCATAAATAAAACAAACCTCCAAATTCCTCTCAACCAAAATCTTTCTAATCATTTCACTCAATTCCTCCCTTTTCTTAAGACCCTCTTCTACCTTCCTCTCCAAACTCCCAAACAAAACCACCTTGACGTGATTACTAAGAAAGTTTGGCATGCTTTATGAAAATAAAAACTCGAAACTTTAAATTTTGTTATGAGAAGTTTGGAAATGCACGAGTCCCAAACCAGAGGCGTTAACTCTCACCACTATTGTCACTCTTCCTCGTATTCATCATCTTGCAACTCTTTCCCAGTGGCAGATAGTTATTTATGAGAAGTCAATGACTCAGTATTTAGAATTACTTTTATAAACATTCAACAAGAGTTTTCCACAACAAACTACAGCCAAGGAAATCAATGGATCAGATTTAGCTTCTTGCAAAAACATAAAAGCTTCAAAAGCAACAGAAAATCTCACTGATAATTGAGAAGGATATCTTCTAACCAAATAAATGAGACAAAATACAGGACTTTTGGAGAAGGAGATCTAAGGGAAGAAACTCCCTTTCTATGGTACCGATGAAAAGCAAAGAAACTCTTTATTGTACTTAAAAACAAGCAAATGACCATCATAAAACTGAAGTCGACTTCTTCAGTATCAGTTAAAACAATTAAAATCACGTTGGTCTCCCTAAGAGAACTGAATAAAATATAAATGACTAAAGTTATGCAGTTCCAGCTTAACAACAACCTAGAAATAGCGAAATAAAATGCTAACATAACAGAGCTAGATCAACTGGTCTTGGGATCTGGCATTGGAAAGAGACCAGCACCTGCACCCCTTGGCGGTGCAAAACCCAAGAACTTCTGCAAATTTGTTCTGATACTAATGGAACACAAGAAGTATAGAAATGCCATGGAACAATCAGTGGGGTCATTACCTTGCAACCCACGATGGCTCATCTTCATGACAAGCCCAAAAGGCTGGAATGGCAATTTGGCAACTACCTTGCCTTCGAAGAGTGAATTTAACAATCCAAATACCACAAAGAGAACAAGAGCAACTACACCTCCTGATTTGAACTTGAAGAGAGACAAGTCACGACTAGATTCTTTGAGGCTTGTCTCAACACGGTCAATTTTTTTGGTCTTGGACTTCTTAATGGTGATTTTGTTGCTGTCGGTCTTCATAGTCTCGAGTTTCTTGGATGCTTTGTCAATGGAGGACCGAAGGTTCTTGTAAGAATTGGTGCGGTAAATAAGAATCCATGAGATGGCCTCACAGACAATAGCTGTACAGAAGGAGATACCGACAACAGTGAGGCCGTCAGAGTACTTGAAATCTGAGAAGGGATATGCCATGGAGGGTAAAGAAAAATCGAGAAGATACAGAGAGCGCAAACTCGAATCCTGTGTGACACACAAGCATCAAGACATTAATTATATCACTCCTGTTTATAGAGCATTAAAAAGGGATGTAGGCTTCGAAAGTTTGAATACAAAATTAAAAATAGGCAACAATTTAGAATCAGAAAGAACTATTCCATAATCATATTTTGCTACTTTTTATGAATTTCAATTTTCTCAATGTTATGCTAGACAAAATGCACACATCACATCTGAAGAATATATCATGTGCGAAAAGAACAAACAGAAAACCGGGACTTGTACTAACTGTATTGCTGTAAAACATATAATACTCGAATCATGTGTGACACACAAGCATCAAGACATTAATTATATCACTCCTGTTTATAGAGCATTAAAAAGGGATGTAGGCTTCGAAACTTTGAATACAAAATTAAAAATAGGCAACAATTTAGAATCAGGAAGAACTATTCCATAATCATATTTTGCTACTTTTTATGAATTTCAATTTTCTCAATGTTAAGCTAGACAAAACGCACACATCACATCTGAAGAATATATCATGTGCGAAAAGAACAAACAGAAAACCGGGACTTGTACTAACTGTATTGCTGTAAAACATATAATACTCAACAATTTGGTTATAAGACAAAAAAAAAAAACACGGGAAACTGTTCCCAGATTGAGTTTTAAGATACATACTAAACAATTCATTAAAATGTCCTAATCAAGTCAAAGTTCACTGCTCATCTTATTTACTTTTATAAGTTCTAGCAAATTGACATTAAATATTTGCTCATTATATGCTGTAAACTAACTGATTTTTTACAGAGAACAGCACAAGTTTTGCTTCCATTCTAACCACATATGGGGTTATATACATATCAGCTATAATCAAATTTGCTTGAAGGGAAATGTTATCTTATTTACTAGAAACAGCCCTAATGCTATAACTGGAACCAGAACTAGAAAATGAATTTCTGGAAAGCAAAAAACTTAGGAGGAGAATTCTGAAAAGCAAAGTCAACATGCTAGAAACAGAGATAATGGTCATCAGAATAAGTGATACTTTAAAAAGAATATGGACTGATAAACATTGAATCTCAAAAGGAACCTAAAGTTATGTTTGGATTGATGGAATAAAGCGGAGCGGAATGGAACATGATGGAATGGAGTGGAGCGGAATGGAACATAGATTCCATTCCATTGTTTGTGTATTTTTTATAATTTGACGGAAATGAGCAGAACAAATTAGTTCATTCCATTGCATACACTCCATATTTGGATGGAATGAAAATTGAAGGATTGGATGGAATAGGATGGAATAGATTTCATCTTATTCCATTCCGCTTCATCTATTATTTGCAAATCCAAACAATGGAATCTCATTATTTAACACTCAATTCCATTCCGTTCTATCCATACCACCAAATACCAATTCAAACATACCCTAAGGCTATGTTTGGATAATGTAAAACAAACGAAGCGGAATGGAGCGGAATGGAGCGGAACGGAGTGGAATGGAATAAAGATACCATTCCATTGTTTGGGTATTTCATGACAGAACAGAGCAATTTTATCATTCTGTCCAAATTGGAGGGTACAAAAAGTGATGGAAAGGGATGGAATGGAATGGAATGCATTTCATCCGTTTCCGCTCCATTCCATCCAGTTTTAATTAATCCAAACAATGGAATTTTAAGTTTATTCCATCCCATTCCATCCAAACATACCCTACGGGTATGTTCAAATATGTGGTGTAACCGTGTAAGAAGGAATAGAGTGAAATGAAATGATACAAGATAACATCCATTTATTAAAATCTAACTAGCCTATTCAGTTTGACACTATACCAATGGAAAGAGAAATAAAATAAAAAAACTCTATCAAGTAATTTCACACCATGAACTTTAAATTAAAGCTCATGGAATATACACCAGTGATCCACCTGCCTCAAAAGTGAGGCTATTGTGTACTAGGCAAGGCAAATAAGTACTATAGGCACATCACATCATGGCATAAAGCAAAAAACAGCATCTAATTTTTTAAATATTACAACAACGAACACCCTCCACCATTAGGAGGTATTTGAGCAGAAAACCCAATAGGAGGTATTTGAGCAGATAACTAAATGAAGCGCTCGGGCCATTCAAATTCATAAGTGCTTATACATGACGTTTCTACAAACAAAGAAGAAATAAGAGTAAACTTTGTATAAGCAGCTTCTAAAGCTATCTTGGAGAATTTGTGAAAATATGCAGAAAACAACTTAAAAACATATCTTAAGCTAATTTTATAAACTCTTAAAAATACACGAGTATTTGGGTTTAGCCTTTTTTTTCATATTTGAACTATGAAGCACGGACACCGGAAACACGACACCAACACTGAGAGGTCGTTACCAGTAATAATTTGAAAAAATGAATAAATTAAATGAAATCACAAGTGTCATTGTCACTTTCGACGCTGACAACTTTTTTTAAGAGGTGTCGGTGCTGCTGAGTATTTGAATTATCACTTCACTTTATGCTTATTAAGTTGCTTAATCGTTTGACTTATGAATGTTTTCCTACTAGGAATCCCCATCTTAGTCTAAACCTCGCTCCGTCATTCAAATCTCACCAATTTCACCAGCTTCACTTCAACACACCATAAACACGCATTCAATTCACACATATTGACGTAAACAGATCCTAAAGTAATCAGTGACAGAAGAGAAATTGAGCAGTAACAGATCTTAAAGTAATACAAGTAATTCAAAGTTTCAAACCTTCAAAAACAGATCAACAGAAACAGCACTTAAACCAAATCCACTGATATTGCACAATCTACAGGATAGAGTAGATCTGAGAAGAGTGAATACCTTGAGGAATCGCAGAGACAGATGAAGCGCGTTCACAGCTCAGCGATTCGCGAAGTTCGGAGGTGCGATTAGAGAGGATCGCGACGGCAACGAAGGAAGGAACTGGAATTGAGATGGAAGAGTTGACGAAGATAGAGTGAGTTTTGATTGTTCAAAACTCTGATTAGGGTTGCACTGACGAGAGTGAAGGAAAAAAGAGGTTTACAATTCGGATCAAGTTTGTTTATCCTTAATTTTTTTTTTAAGAAAGAAAAGAAAGAAAAAAAAAAAACAGAATTTCTTTTTTTTAGTAGATTAAATGTTAAGTTAGGCTAATTCATTTAAATTACACTCAATTAGACTATCTTTTGATTGATGAAATGGAATAGTGCGGGCGGAACAGAGCGGAATGAATATCTCATTCTAGTATTTGGATATTTTAGGATGAAATGTAATAAAAGATGTTATTCCGTTCAAATCGGATGGAGCAAAAATGAGAGTAAGTAATGGATTTGGCTGGAATGTATTCAATCATTTTCCGCTCCATTTCATCCACATTTTACCAATCCAAACAATGGAACATAAAATTATTTCATTTCATTCCGCTTCATTCCATTGTATTCCATTAATCCAAACAATAGCCTTAATGTCCTTTGTAATGTGAAGTTTATTCATAGTTTTCACGTGTTTCTAGTGAGAATGCGGACTTTCTCTCTAAATCTAATGTGATCTTTCTCTTCCTATTCACTTTAGGATTTTTGGTGGCGGCTAAAGTCTAGGTTGTTCTAGATCCTCGCCAAACTTTCGTTTAGTTTTCTTTCTCTATTTACAAAGTTAGTTACTCTATCAGTGTGTTTTCAACATGGCGAAATGGAAGGATATCCCGTTATCGAAAGAAGAAGAGGTGAGTGTAACGACGGCCGCGAAAGAAATTAGCGGAGAAGAAGTTTTTCAAAAAAACTCTAGCGAATTGGCTTTGGACAAATAACAATTTCAATGCGAGGGTCTTTATGAGTACCATGGTTGGGGCGTGAAAGCTTAATAACTCAGTCGAAACCCAGAAGTTCAACAAGAGCCTGTTTCTGTTCAGATTCTCAACAAATCGAGACCTTGAATCAATTTTAAGGAATAGTCCTTGGAGTTTTGATAGGAATCTACTGGTTTTGGCCCAGGTCTCATATGAGGAACAACCATCGGGACTGAACATGCATTACGGCGTTTTCTAGGTAAAAGCAAACGACATTCCCTTTATACTTGGATCTGAAATAATGGCGAAGAAGATTGGAAATATTTTGGGGTCTTTTGAGGAGATGGATCTGAAAATGTCCATCGAAACGACAAATTTCTTAAAATCAAAGTTTCTATAGATCTGAAGCAACCACTGAAGAGGGGTACAATGGTGTGATTCAAAGACAAAAATCTTAGAGTCCACTTTAAATATGAGTGACTGCCAAATTTTTGTTTCGTGTGTGGAATATTAGGACATCAAATGAGGGATTGTTAAGCGGTGATTGAGTTAGGGGAAGAAGAGTACGAGGATACGGATGAACATGAGCTTTCGTATGGTCTATAGCTTAGGGATTCACCATTACAAAAAGTCTTTGAAGAACAAAAAAGAAAGGATTCCAGTTCAAGTACATGTAGTAGAACTCTCTTCAATGTTTCATCCAGACATAGTAAATGTGACACAAATGGTAACAAAAGAGGAAAGGATTGGGAAATGGAAGTGAATTAGGAAAAAGAATTCAAGCAAAAATAGACAGTAGGGGACAGTAATAACAATCTTGAAATAGAAAGTGTTGCATAATCCCTGGGATATGTTGTCATTACTTATGCAGGTAATAAGAAGAAACACCCTTAAAATATTGGAATTGCTAAGAAAAATAAGTGGAGGCGACAAGTAGTTGAAAGAAAATCTAAGTCAGACCAAGCAAGACTCTTGGATTTGGAAGGAGGTAAAAGACAGTTTGTTGATGTGTTAATCTCATAGGGCACCCCGGAAGATTATGGCAGTGGGGGGAAGAAAAGGAAGAGCAAAATTGGCCCATCGAATAAAACAACCAAAGAACCAGAGGTGGTGTTGGAAGGTTGATGTCGCATATCCCAATGAAAATTTTAAGTTGGAACTGCAGGGGGTTGGGAAGTCCCCGTGCAATTCGAGCCTTGCAGAGGCTCATTCGAATGGAAAATCCCAACATGGTTTTCATTATGGAAACTATGCTCAAGGAAATAGAAATGCAAGCAATAAGATTGAAATGTGGCTTTGAGTGTTGTCAAGCAGTGGATTATGAAGGCAGCGGCAGAGACATAGCATGAAGATTAACCCTTCTTTGTAATGGCAATGATAGTATATCCATATCATCCTACTCCACCAACCATATAGGGGGTCTGTGACAGAAGAAGATGATGACCAAATGTGGTATTTCTGTGGGACTTATGGGTTTCCAGAAGAAAATAAAAAGAAAAAGATTTGGCTCCTCTTGCAAAGCTTGTTAAAAAATACTAGAGATAGGTGGATCTGTTTTGGCGATTCCAATGACATTATTGCTGAAAATAAGAATAAGGGAGGAAAGTGCAGAAGAACGAGTCAACTAGCTTTGGGGAAACAAACTCTTGAGGTATGCAAACTATTTGATATTGGTTTTTAGAGTTATCCATTCACTTGGACTAATGGGAGGCAGGGAATGGATAACATTCAATGTAGACTAGATGGAGTTTTGGTTACTTATAGTTGTATTATCAAGTTAAATACCATTAAAGTACTTCATCTGCTCAGATATGGCTCGGATCATGCAACTATGGATTAATCTAAAGGTTGCCTTGTAAGAGAAGAAAAATAGGATAACCCATATTTTCAGGTTTGAAGATGAGTAAACAAGGGATGGTAGATGTGAAAGTATGGTTCGCCAAATTTGGAATGTAACCATTATTCAAGGGTTATCACAGATAATGCCCTCATAGTGATGGAGTGCTTTCATTGGATGAAAAAGAAAACTAAATGAAAGAAGGGTGTCATGGCACTTAAACTTGATATATCTAAGGCATATGACACGATCAAGTGGAGTTTTGTCATTAGAGTTCTTGAGGCAATGGGTTTTCCATAGACTACAGTGAATCTCATCAAAAAGTGCATTTCTTCATTTTCATACCAAATTATTACCAATGGTCAACCAAGCAAGGATTTTTTCTTGAGAAGGGGCTTCGTCAAGGAGATCCTCTCTCCCCTTACCTGTTTATTTTGTGTGCAGATGTGCTATATAGATTGTTGAAGAAGGAGGTTAATGCAAATCATATTCATGGGATCCATGTTGCGAGGAAGGAACCCCAAATCTCTCACTTGTTATTTTTGCAGACAATAGCTTACTTTTTGCTCAGGAAAGTGCCAAAGAAACGGACATTATTATGGAGACTCTTGCAAAGTACCAAAATTCCTCTGGGAAAGTGGTCAACTTGGATAAATAATAGGTGTATTTTAGTCGAAATGTGCGTGATGAAGTCAAAGATATGATCCAGAATAGGACGAGATTAAAGCTTGTGACTAGCCATTCCAAATACCCAGGGCTTTCAGTGGTGTTTGGTAGATCCAATAAGGAAATTATTTCCTATGTCATTGACCATGTTTGGAAGAAACTTAAAAGATGGAAGATGTGATTCCTATCTCGAGTTGGAAAGGAAGTCTTAATCAAGGTAGTAACACAAGCTATTCCAAGCTACATAGTGAGTTTGTTATAAATTTACAGGGGGTTGTTGCGAGGAATTGAGAACATGTTGACCAAGTTCTGGCAGGTTTCAAAGAAGCGCGGGAGGAAAATTCACTGGATGAGTTAGGAGAGAATGGCAACGGTAAAAGGTAGAGAAGGAATGGGTTTTCGAGGTTTTTGTGACTTAAACAAAAGCTTATTGGGGAAACACTATTGGAGACTCTTGACGGCTGGAAATACTCTTTTGGAGTAAGTTTTCAAAGAGATATATTATCCTAGGAATATTGTTGGTGAAGCAAAGTTATGTTTCTCTCCAAGGTACGCTTGGAGAAGCATTTTGAGTTCAAGAGATGTAGTTTCTAAATGGGCCAGATGAAGAATAGGTAATGGTCAGCATGTGAGAATATGGAAAGACAATTGGCTGCCAGAAATAGCGGGGTTCAAAGTCCATAGCCCAGTTTGTGGCCTTAACAATGAGGTCATGGTCAGTGATCTCATTTAGGAGAGCCTTTACCACTTGGACATGCGACAAATATATAGCATCCCACTATCACTGAGAAGACCTGAAGACAAAATAAATTGGCATAATGAGAAGCATGGCGAATACATTGTTAAATCTGCTTATCACCTACTCAGAGCCAGAAAATATCAACATTGTCCAAGTCCTTCTAGTACCTTGAACCGTCAGTTGTGGAAGAAAATTTGGAATGCTCTAGTTCATAATAGGATAAGGAAATTCATATAGATACTAAGAAAAATATCCTTCCTACCAAGATCAACCTACAAAAGAAAGGAGTCGGGTTAGACAATTTATGTTTGTTGTGTAACTGCTTCCCTAAGTCAGTTTGACACCTTTTTATGCAATGTGTACTTGTAAAACTTGTCTTCTTCTCCCTTCCCATGGGCATTTGTATCCCTAACTGACATGTTTTTAAATGACTGGGTGGTATATATGTTGAAATGGAAAGATCTTTTTGGAGTCCAAATGTTTTGTACTAACCTCTGCAAATTTTAGAGCGCATGAAATCATTGACTGTTCAGGAAAAAAACCTTGTGACGCTCAGACTATAGCAAGTGAAACCCTTGACTCTGTTTTGGAATTCAACAAAAATAACCCAGAGATGAGGTCCAAGAAATGAATGGTGCAGAAGATTGGTTGATATGGAGCCTCACGACCATGGTATGAATCTAATTCAGGTGGATGCATGATGTTTTCATAAGGGATTTATGTCTATGGGGTGTGTTATCAAAAACTAAGATAATAAAGTTATACTTGCCTCTTGTAACAAGAACTTCATTATTATGGAATCGAGTACTACAGAACTTCTTGCCATAAGATGAGGTTTGCAAGTACCACGAGAGCTTAAGTTAGAGAAAATGTTGGTCCAGTCATATATGATGTTTGTTGTAAATTGTGTTAATGAGGTTGAATTTTCAACTGCTTTAGAAAACATTGTGGCACGTTGCAGAGGTTTATTGAACAACTTTAAGGAAGCCTCTATATTATGTTCTTGAATAGGAATTTAAATGAAGATGCTCACAATATAGTTTGTATGGGAAAACTTATAGGTTCTAAAACCTGGGTGGGTTGTATCCCAACTAGTGTCTCTTTTGTTGCATGTAATGTTACTAACCTTTTTGCTTCTTAATGAAATTTCACTTTCCTAAAAAATGTGAAGTTTGATCAATATTAAATCTTGTGTAGTTAGTTTTTTTCTAAGAAGTTGTCTAGTTAGTTGAATCAAAATTAGTTAATAAATTTTAATATGTTCAGTGTAACTTGTAACTGTCTTTTACATATATTTTCAAATAATTTGCATTTATTTTATAAAGGAGATCAAATTATATTAAGTTGGATCCAACATTAGTCATTACAAGAGAAGATAAATAAAGAGAGCATAATCAACCACAGAAATAACAAAAGGAACATCATGCTCATATTGTGTAAGTAAGTGAGTACATTTTTTGTCTCTTTTGAAGAGAAATCGATAGTATTATTTGTTAGATTAATTATTTAATTAATCAAATATGGATTGACATAATTAATTATTGATTAATTATATTATGGTCTATTGTTATTAAACACTAAATAAATGAATTGTTTGATTGAGTTTTGTGCTTGAAATGACCGTGATGGGTTAATCATTCAGTTAAGGCCAATGAGAGGTCTCTGATCTCATTCGTTTAGCTATATAAATGTCTCCCCATTAGACAATTAACATATTTCGAAAATCCTAAACGACAGTGAGGATAGTAATTCTATCATACTCACACTCTCCGGCGACAGTCATATCTATCAATTATTTAAATTCTTCAACTGGTATCAGAGCCAGGTTAGATACATTTTATAGCTATTATTATGAAATTGAATGAGTATGAATATATGGTTTCTCTTCAATTATTCTTAAACATGTAAAGGATTACATGTTATAATTGTCTGTTGTTAAATTATATAAATGTGTTTGTATAAATGTTATCCTTTTGTGCTCTACCTTGTTGCAATTTTAAAAGTATTCTAGTATAAAGTTAAAGGTTGGAACATAACTATAAATAGAAAATGCCAATAAGAACAATTTATGATAAAGTGATAATCACTCTTATTGTTAATTGAGTTAACGAAGAACATGAGGCTAATACTATTTTAGTGTCCCAACTTTTCTAATTAATGGCAATATGTACAAAAATATTTATGGTAGAGTTGTTGCATATGCTGGAAGTCATTTTTTTAAGCTTGTGTTCAGTGTTTTATTTTTTCCGATATCCACTTTTAATGATTTGATATTTCTCAAATTTTGATTTGATGATTCTATAAATTCATATGGGATTTTATTTTATTTATGAGAAATTGTTGTCTCGCATGCCGTATTAACGAGAACGGTAAAGAACGTTCGTTAGTCAATCATGACCTAACGAAAGTTCTTTAATATAATGATAACTTATTGTTGATCTATAAGTTTTTTGAGATGATACTACTTTTATAAACATTCAACAAGAGTTTTCCACAACAAACTACAGCCAAGGAAATCAATGGATCAGATTTAGCTTCTTGCAAAAACATAAAAGCTTCAAAAGCAACAGAAAATCTCACTGATAATTGAGAAGGATATCTTCTAACCAAATAAATGAGACAAAATACAGGACTTTTGGAGAAGGAGATCTAAGGGAAGAAACTCCCTTTCTATGGTACCGATGAAAAGCAAAGAAACTCTTTATTGTACTTAAAAACAAGCAAATGACCATCATAAAACTGAAGTCGACTTCTTCAGTATCAGTTAAAACAATTAAAATCACGTTGGTCTCCCTAAGAGAACTGAATAAAATATAAATGACTAAAGTTATGCAGTTCCAGCTTAACAACAACCTAGAAATAGCGAAATAAAATGCTAACATAACAGAGCTAGATCAACTGGTCTTGGGATCTGGCATTGGAAAGAGACCAGCACCTGCACCCCTTGGCGGTGCAAAACCCAAGAACTTCTGCAAATTTGTTCTGATACTAATGGAACACAAGAAGTATAGAAATGCCATGGAACAATCAGTGGGGTCATTACCTTGCAACCCACGATGGCTCATCTTCATGACAAGCCCAAAAGGCTGGAATGGCAATTTGGCAACTACCTTGCCTTCGAAGAGTGAATTTAACAATCCAAATACCACAAAGAGAACAAGAGCAACTACACCTCCTGATTTGAACTTGAAGAGAGACAAGTCACGACTAGATTCTTTGAGGCTTGTCTCAACACGGTCAATTTTTTTGGTCTTGGACTTCTTAATGGTGATTTTGTTGCTGTCGGTCTTCATAGTCTCGAGTTTCTTGGATGCTTTGTCAATGGAGGACCGAAGGTTCTTGTAAGAATTGGTGCGGTAAATAAGAATCCATGAGATGGCCTCACAGACAATAGCTGTACAGAAGGAGATACCGACAACAGTGAGGCCGTCAGAGTACTTGAAATCTGAGAAGGGATATGCCATGGAGGGTAAAGAAAAATCGAGAAGATACAGAGAGCGCAAACTCGAATCCTGTGTGACACACAAGCATCAAGACATTAATTATATCACTCCTGTTTATAGAGCATTAAAAAGGGATGTAGGCTTCGAAAGTTTGAATACAAAATTAAAAATAGGCAACAATTTAGAATCAGAAAGAACTATTCCATAATCATATTTTGCTACTTTTTATGAATTTCAATTTTCTCAATGTTATGCTAGACAAAATGCACACATCACATCTGAAGAATATATCATGTGCGAAAAGAACAAACAGAAAACCGGGACTTGTACTAACTGTATTGCTGTAAAACATATAATACTCGAATCATGTGTGACACACAAGCATCAAGACATTAATTATATCACTCCTGTTTATAGAGCATTAAAAAGGGATGTAGGCTTCGAAACTTTGAATACAAAATTAAAAATAGGCAACAATTTAGAATCAGGAAGAACTATTCCATAATCATATTTTGCTACTTTTTATGAATTTCAATTTTCTCAATGTTAAGCTAGACAAAACGCACACATCACATCTGAAGAATATATCATGTGCGAAAAGAACAAACAGAAAACCGGGACTTGTACTAACTGTATTGCTGTAAAACATATAATACTCAACAATTTGGTTATAAGACAAAAAAAAAAAACACGGGAAACTGTTCCCAGATTGAGTTTTAAGATACATACTAAACAATTCATTAAAATGTCCTAATCAAGTCAAAGTTCACTGCTCATCTTATTTACTTTTATAAGTTCTAGCAAATTGACATTAAATATTTGCTCATTATATGCTGTAAACTAACTGATTTTTTACAGAGAACAGCACAAGTTTTGCTTCCATTCTAACCACATATGGGGTTATATACATATCAGCTATAATCAAATTTGCTTGAAGGGAAATGTTATCTTATTTACTAGAAACAGCCCTAATGCTATAACTGGAACCAGAACTAGAAAATGAATTTCTGGAAAGCAAAAAACTTAGGAGGAGAATTCTGAAAAGCAAAGTCAACATGCTAGAAACAGAGATAATGGTCATCAGAATAAGTGATACTTTAAAAAGAATATGGACTGATAAACATTGAATCTCAAAAGGAACCTAAAGTTATGTTTGGATTGATGGAATAAAGCGGAGCGGAATGGAACATGATGGAATGGAGTGGAGCGGAATGGAACATAGATTCCATTCCATTGTTTGTGTATTTTTTATAATTTGACGGAAATGAGCAGAACAAATTAGTTCATTCCATTGCATACACTCCATATTTGGATGGAATGAAAATTGAAGGATTGGATGGAATAGGATGGAATAGATTTCATCTTATTCCATTCCGCTTCATCTATTATTTGCAAATCCAAACAATGGAATCTCATTATTTAACACTCAATTCCATTCCGTTCTATCCATACCACCAAATACCAATTCAAACATACCCTAAGGCTATGTTTGGATAATGTAAAACAAACGAAGCGGAATGGAGCGGAATGGAGCGGAACGGAGTGGAATGGAATAAAGATACCATTCCATTGTTTGGGTATTTCATGACAGAACAGAGCAATTTTATCATTCTGTCCAAATTGGAGGGTACAAAAAGTGATGGAAAGGGATGGAATGGAATGGAATGCATTTCATCCGTTTCCGCTCCATTCCATCCAGTTTTAATTAATCCAAACAATGGAATTTTAAGTTTATTCCATCCCATTCCATCCAAACATACCCTACGGGTATGTTCAAATATGTGGTGTAACCGTGTAAGAAGGAATAGAGTGAAATGAAATGATACAAGATAACATCCATTTATTAAAATCTAACTAGCCTATTCAGTTTGACACTATACCAATGGAAAGAGAAATAAAATAAAAAAACTCTATCAAGTAATTTCACACCATGAACTTTAAATTAAAGCTCATGGAATATACACCAGTGATCCACCTGCCTCAAAAGTGAGGCTATTGTGTACTAGGCAAGGCAAATAAGTACTATAGGCACATCACATCATGGCATAAAGCAAAAAACAGCATCTAATTTTTTAAATATTACAACAACGAACACCCTCCACCATTAGGAGGTATTTGAGCAGAAAACCCAATAGGAGGTATTTGAGCAGATAACTAAATGAAGCGCTCGGGCCATTCAAATTCATAAGTGCTTATACATGACGTTTCTACAAACAAAGAAGAAATAAGAGTAAACTTTGTATAAGCAGCTTCTAAAGCTATCTTGGAGAATTTGTGAAAATATGCAGAAAACAACTTAAAAACATATCTTAAGCTAATTTTATAAACTCTTAAAAATACACGAGTATTTGGGTTTAGCCTTTTTTTTCATATTTGAACTATGAAGCACGGACACCGGAAACACGACACCAACACTGAGAGGTCGTTACCAGTAATAATTTGAAAAAATGAATAAATTAAATGAAATCACAAGTGTCATTGTCACTTTCGACGCTGACAACTTTTTTTAAGAGGTGTCGGTGCTGCTGAGTATTTGAATTATCACTTCACTTTATGCTTATTAAGTTGCTTAATCGTTTGACTTATGAATGTTTTCCTACTAGGAATCCCCATCTTAGTCTAAACCTCGCTCCGTCATTCAAATCTCACCAATTTCACCAGCTTCACTTCAACACACCATAAACACGCATTCAATTCACACATATTGACGTAAACAGATCCTAAAGTAATCAGTGACAGAAGAGAAATTGAGCAGTAACAGATCTTAAAGTAATACAAGTAATTCAAAGTTTCAAACCTTCAAAAACAGATCAACAGAAACAGCACTTAAACCAAATCCACTGATATTGCACAATCTACAGGATAGAGTAGATCTGAGAAGAGTGAATACCTTGAGGAATCGCAGAGACAGATGAAGCGCGTTCACAGCTCAGCGATTCGCGAAGTTCGGAGGTGCGATTAGAGAGGATCGCGACGGCAACGAAGGAAGGAACTGGAATTGAGATGGAAGAGTTGACGAAGATAGAGTGAGTTTTGATTGTTCAAAACTCTGATTAGGGTTGCACTGACGAGAGTGAAGGAAAAAAGAGGTTTACAATTCGGATCAAGTTTGTTTATCCTTAATTTTTTTTTTAAGAAAGAAAAGAAAGAAAAAAAAAAAACAGAATTTCTTTTTTTTAGTAGATTAAATGTTAAGTTAGGCTAATTCATTTAAATTACACTCAATTAGACTATCTTTTGATTGATGAAATGGAATAGTGCGGGCGGAACAGAGCGGAATGAATATCTCATTCTAGTATTTGGATATTTTAGGATGAAATGTAATAAAAGATGTTATTCCGTTCAAATCGGATGGAGCAAAAATGAGAGTAAGTAATGGATTTGGCTGGAATGTATTCAATCATTTTCCGCTCCATTTCATCCACATTTTACCAATCCAAACAATGGAACATAAAATTATTTCATTTCATTCCGCTTCATTCCATTGTATTCCATTAATCCAAACAATAGCCTTAATGTCCTTTGTAATGTGAAGTTTATTCATAGTTTTCACGTGTTTCTAGTGAGAATGCGGACTTTCTCTCTAAATCTAATGTGATCTTTCTCTTCCTATTCACTTTAGGATTTTTGGTGGCGGCTAAAGTCTAGGTTGTTCTAGATCCTCGCCAAACTTTCGTTTAGTTTTCTTTCTCTATTTACAAAGTTAGTTACTCTATCAGTGTGTTTTCAACATGGCGAAATGGAAGGATATCCCGTTATCGAAAGAAGAAGAGGTGAGTGTAACGACGGCCGCGAAAGAAATTAGCGGAGAAGAAGTTTTTCAAAAAAACTCTAGCGAATTGGCTTTGGACAAATAACAATTTCAATGCGAGGGTCTTTATGAGTACCATGGTTGGGGCGTGAAAGCTTAATAACTCAGTCGAAACCCAGAAGTTCAACAAGAGCCTGTTTCTGTTCAGATTCTCAACAAATCGAGACCTTGAATCAATTTTAAGGAATAGTCCTTGGAGTTTTGATAGGAATCTACTGGTTTTGGCCCAGGTCTCATATGAGGAACAACCATCGGGACTGAACATGCATTACGGCGTTTTCTAGGTAAAAGCAAACGACATTCCCTTTATACTTGGATCTGAAATAATGGCGAAGAAGATTGGAAATATTTTGGGGTCTTTTGAGGAGATGGATCTGAAAATGTCCATCGAAACGACAAATTTCTTAAAATCAAAGTTTCTATAGATCTGAAGCAACCACTGAAGAGGGGTACAATGGTGTGATTCAAAGACAAAAATCTTAGAGTCCACTTTAAATATGAGTGACTGCCAAATTTTTGTTTCGTGTGTGGAATATTAGGACATCAAATGAGGGATTGTTAAGCGGTGATTGAGTTAGGGGAAGAAGAGTACGAGGATACGGATGAACATGAGCTTTCGTATGGTCTATAGCTTAGGGATTCACCATTACAAAAAGTCTTTGAAGAACAAAAAAGAAAGGATTCCAGTTCAAGTACATGTAGTAGAACTCTCTTCAATGTTTCATCCAGACATAGTAAATGTGACACAAATGGTAACAAAAGAGGAAAGGATTGGGAAATGGAAGTGAATTAGGAAAAAGAATTCAAGCAAAAATAGACAGTAGGGGACAGTAATAACAATCTTGAAATAGAAAGTGTTGCATAATCCCTGGGATATGTTGTCATTACTTATGCAGGTAATAAGAAGAAACACCCTTAAAATATTGGAATTGCTAAGAAAAATAAGTGGAGGCGACAAGTAGTTGAAAGAAAATCTAAGTCAGACCAAGCAAGACTCTTGGATTTGGAAGGAGGTAAAAGACAGTTTGTTGATGTGTTAATCTCATAGGGCACCCCGGAAGATTATGGCAGTGGGGGGAAGAAAAGGAAGAGCAAAATTGGCCCATCGAATAAAACAACCAAAGAACCAGAGGTGGTGTTGGAAGGTTGATGTCGCATATCCCAATGAAAATTTTAAGTTGGAACTGCAGGGGGTTGGGAAGTCCCCGTGCAATTCGAGCCTTGCAGAGGCTCATTCGAATGGAAAATCCCAACATGGTTTTCATTATGGAAACTATGCTCAAGGAAATAGAAATGCAAGCAATAAGATTGAAATGTGGCTTTGAGTGTTGTCAAGCAGTGGATTATGAAGGCAGCGGCAGAGACATAGCATGAAGATTAACCCTTCTTTGTAATGGCAATGATAGTATATCCATATCATCCTACTCCACCAACCATATAGGGGGTCTGTGACAGAAGAAGATGATGACCAAATGTGGTATTTCTGTGGGACTTATGGGTTTCCAGAAGAAAATAAAAAGAAAAAGATTTGGCTCCTCTTGCAAAGCTTGTTAAAAAATACTAGAGATAGGTGGATCTGTTTTGGCGATTCCAATGACATTATTGCTGAAAATAAGAATAAGGGAGGAAAGTGCAGAAGAACGAGTCAACTAGCTTTGGGGAAACAAACTCTTGAGGTATGCAAACTATTTGATATTGGTTTTTAGAGTTATCCATTCACTTGGACTAATGGGAGGCAGGGAATGGATAACATTCAATGTAGACTAGATGGAGTTTTGGTTACTTATAGTTGTATTATCAAGTTAAATACCATTAAAGTACTTCATCTGCTCAGATATGGCTCGGATCATGCAACTATGGATTAATCTAAAGGTTTCCTTGTAAGAGAAGAAAAATAGGATAACCCATATTTTCAGGTTTGAAGATGAGTAAACAAGGGATGGTAGATGTGAAAGTATGGTTCGCCAAATTTGGAATGTAACCATTATTCAAGGGTTATCACAGATAATGCCCTCATAGTGATGGAGTGCTTTCATTGGATGAAAAAGAAAACTAAATGAAAGAAGGGTGTCATGGCACTTAAACTTGATATATCTAAGGCATATGACACGATCAAGTGGAGTTTTGTCATTAGAGTTCTTGAGGCAATGGGTTTTCCATAGACTACAGTGAATCTCATCAAAAAGTGCATTTCTTCATTTTCATACCAAATTATTACCAATGGTCAACCAAGCAAGGATTTTTTCTTGAGAAGGGGCTTCGTCAAGGAGATCCTCTATCCCCTTACCTGTTTATTTTGTGTGCAGATGTGCTATATAGATTGTTGAAGAAGGAGGTTAATGCAAATCATATTCATGGGATCCATGTTGCGAGGAAGGAACCCCAAATCTCTCACTTGTTATTTTTGCAGACAATAGCTTACTTTTTGCTCAGGAAAGTGCCAAAGAAACGGACATTATTATGGAGACTCTTGCAAAGTACCAAAATTCCTCTGGGAAAGTGGTCAACTTGGATAAATAATAGGTGTATTTTAGTCGAAATGTGCGTGATGAAGTCAAAGATATGATCCAGAATAGGACGAGATTAAAGCTTGTGACTAGCCATTCCAAATACCCAGGGCTTTCAGTGGTGTTTGGTAGATCCAATAAGGAAATTATTTCCTATGTCATTGACCATGTTTGGAAGAAACTTAAAAGATGGAAGATGTGATTCCTATCTCGAGTTGGAAAGGAAGTCTTAATCAAGGTAGTAACACAAGCTATTCCAAGCTACATAGTGAGTTTGTTATAAATTTACAGGGGGTTGTTGCGAGGAATTGAGAACATGTTGACCAAGTTCTGGCAGGTTTCAAAGAAGCGCGGGAGGAAAATTCACTGGATGAGTTAGGAGAGAATGGCAACGGTAAAAGGTAGAGAAGGAATGGGTTTTCGAGGTTTTTGTGACTTAAACAAAAGCTTATTGGGGAAACACTATTGGAGACTCTTGACGGCTGGAAATACTCTTTTGGAGTAAGTTTTCAAAGAGATATATTATCCTAGGAATATTGTTGGTGAAGCAAAGTTATGTTTCTCTCCAAGGTACGCTTGGAGAAGCATTTTGAGTTCAAGAGATGTAGTTTCTAAATGGGCCAGATGAAGAATAGGTAATGGTCAGCATGTGAGAATATGGAAAGACAATTGGCTGCCAGAAATAGCGGGGTTCAAAGTCCATAGCCCAGTTTGTGGCCTTAACAATGAGGTCATGGTCAGTGATCTCATTTAGGAGAGCCTTTACCACTTGGACATGCGACAAATATATAGCATCCCACTATCACTGAGAAGACCTGAAGACAAAATAAATTGGCATAATGAGAAGCATGGCGAATACATTGTTAAATCTGCTTATCACCTACTCAGAGCCAGAAAATATCAACATTGTCCAAGTCCTTCTAGTACCTTGAACCGTCAGTTGTGGAAGAAAATTTGGAATGCTCTAGTTCATAATAGGATAAGGAAATTCATATAGATACTAAGAAAAATATCCTTCCTACCAAGATCAACCTACAAAAGAAAGGAGTCGGGTTAGACAATTTATGTTTGTTGTGTAACTGCTTCCCTAAGTCAGTTTGACACCTTTTTATGCAATGTGTACTTGTAAAACTTGTCTTCTTCTCCCTTCCCATGGGCATTTGTATCCCTAACTGACATGTTTTTAAATGACTGGGTGGTATATATGTTGAAATGGAAAGATCTTTTTGGAGTCCAAATGTTTTGTACTAACCTCTGCAAATTTTAGAGCGCATGAAATCATTGACTGTTCAGGAAAAAAACCTTGTGACGCTCAGACTATAGCAAGTGAAACCCTTGACTCTGTTTTGGAATTCAACAAAAATAACCCAGAGATGAGGTCCAAGAAATGAATGGTGCAGAAGATTGGTTGATATGGAGCCTCACGACCATGGTATGAATCTAATTCAGGTGGATGCATGATGTTTTCATAAGGGATTTATGTCTATGGGGTGTGTTATCAAAAACTAAGATAATAAAGTTATACTTGCCTCTTGTAACAAGAACTTCATTATTATGGAATCGAGTACTACAGAACTTCTTGCCATAAGATGAGGTTTGCAAGTACCACGAGAGCTTAAGTTAGAGAAAATGTTGGTCCAGTCATATATGATGTTTGTTGTAAATTGTGTTAATGAGGTTGAATTTTCAACTGCTTTAGAAAACATTGTGGCACGTTGCAGAGGTTTATTGAACAACTTTAAGGAAGCCTCTATATTATGTTCTTGAATAGGAATTTAAATGAAGATGCTCACAATATAGTTTGTATGGGAAAACTTATAGGTTCTAAAACCTGGGTGGGTTGTATCCCAACTAGTGTCTCTTTTGTTGCATGTAATGTTACTAACCTTTTTGCTTCTTAATGAAATTTCACTTTCCTAAAAAATGTGAAGTTTGATCAATATTAAATCTTGTGTAGTTAGTTTTTTTCTAAGAAGTTGTCTAGTTAGTTGAATCAAAATTAGTTAATAAATTTTAATATGTTCAGTGTAACTTGTAACTGTCTTTTACATATATTTTCAAATAATTTGCATTTATTTTATAAAGGAGATCAAATTATATTAAGTTGGATCCAACATTAGTCATTACAAGAGAAGATAAATAAAGAGAGCATAATCAACCACAGAAATAACAAAAGGAACATCATGCTCATATTGTGTAAGTAAGTGAGTACATTTTTTGTCTCTTTTGAAGAGAAATCGATAGTATTATTTGTTAGATTAATTATTTAATTAATCAAATATGGATTGACATAATTAATTATTGATTAATTATATTATGGTCTATTGTTATTAAACACTAAATAAATGAATTGTTTGATTGAGTTTTGTGCTTGAAATGACCGTGATGGGTTAATCATTCAGTTAAGGCCAATGAGAGGTCTCTGATCTCATTCGTTTAGCTATATAAATGTCTCCCCATTAGACAATTAACATATTTCGAAAATCCTAAACGACAGTGAGGATAGTAATTCTATCATACTCACACTCTCCGGCGACAGTCATATCTATCAATTATTTAAATTCTTCAACTGGTATCAGAGCCAGGTTAGATACATTTTATAGCTATTATTATGAAATTGAATGAGTATGAATATATGGTTTCTCTTCAATTATTCTTAAACATGTAAAGGATTACATGTTATAATTGTCTGTTGTTAAATTATATAAATGTGTTTGTATAAATGTTATCCTTTTGTGCTCTACCTTGTTGCAATTTTAAAAGTATTCTAGTATAAAGTTAAAGGTTGGAACATAACTATAAATAGAAAATGCCAATAAGAACAATTTATGATAAAGTGATAATCACTCTTATTGTTAATTGAGTTAACGAAGAACATGAGGCTAATACTATTTTAGTGTCCCAACTTTTCTAATTAATGGCAATATGTACAAAAATATTTATGGTAGAGTTGTTGCATATGCTGGAAGTCATTTTTTTAAGCTTGTGTTCAGTGTTTTATTTTTTCCGATATCCACTTTTAATGATTTGATATTTCTCAAATTTTGATTTGATGATTCTATAAATTCATATGGGATTTTATTTTATTTATGAGAAATTGTTGTCTCGCATGCCGTATTAACGAGAACGGTAAAGAACGTTCGTTAGTCAATCATGACCTAACGAAAGTTCTTTAATATAATGATAACTTATTGTTGATCTATAAGTTTTTTGAGATGATACTACGATATTCTAAAAATTATCAAAGTTCACATACTCAATTTGCAAGGATGAGTGTGATGCTTTCGAATGTTAGTCATAATTTACTTTCAATCTCTTGTGACTCATTATATAATTTCATATAAGAAAAAAGTTGTTTCTAATATTATCTACTTCTTTAAAAAAAATAGAAAGTGCATTTATATAAAATTATCAATTTTCCAGAATTTTTAGAATTAAAACCCATTATGTATTGTCATAAATCGATTTCGAGTTATATACTCAAACAAATCAATAAAAAACTAGTTTTATGAGTATATTAGACATTTTATTATTTTGAGAGTTTTATTCTGGAAAGTTGAGAAATCACTATTAATTTGTATAACTATAATCTCACATATCGTGGATATAATTATATAACTGATCCTATTTTGAATAAGATATAAACATTTTTAATTCGTATGTAACTTATTTCGTGGGTACAATTATACAAATTTTATTTAATGAAATAATTAAATTTTATTTTAAATATAATAAATATTATATTTATAATAGTTATACTCTATCGATATATTATTATTAATCTAATTTATTTTTTTCAATGTACTTATGATTTATGATTATATAATTTAGGCTTAATTACAATTTTGGTCCCCTATTTTACTTGACTCACGAAATTGGTCCCCCTATTTTAAATTTAAACAGTTTTGGTCTCTCTATTTTAAATTTATACAGTTTTGATTCCCCTCTCATATTTTTGAACTTAAAATTAACGATGTTTTCATTTTTTTAAATGACAATTTACATGTAAAACACAACAAATCATCGTATATAAATCTATTATTGAACTTTGTAGATAAAGATATAAGTTTAAAAAACGAAATTTTCATCGATTTTCTATGAAAAAAATTTAAGAGGGGGACTAAAACAGTTTGAATTTAAAATAGAGGGACCAAAACTCTTGAAATTTAAGATATGGGGACTAATTTCGTGAATCAGACAAAATAGGGGGGCCAAAACTGTAATTTAACCTATAAATTATTGTTTGAGTTAGGGGTGGAAATAGGCTGGGTCGAGCTAGACTTTGTCAAGCCTAAGTCTGGCCTGTCAAAAAAACTAAAGTCTAAGTCTAGCATGTAGCCTGTCATAGGCTTACTTTTAGGCCTGAACCTGACATTTTTTAAGGCCTGATTAGTTAGTTAGCCTATATAAAAGCCTATTATTTTATACATATATAAATAAGCAATTAAAATAATGTTTAAGTAGACTAATAAATTAAAAAAAACATATGAGACTAAAAGTTTTTTTGCATTGACTTATTTTAAGTTACCTATTAGCATATGTTTTGTGAGATTATTTGTTTAAAATAACTTATGAAAGTGTTTTCATCTTATTGTGTAGCCTAGGCTGTAGGCCCCTGTTATCGGCATGGTCTATTTCTAGGTCATCCTCGTTGTATTGTGTTAGGTCATCCTCGTTGTATTGTGTTAGTGATAGATATACCTTATAGGTGGGTGGTGTTGAACTCATTACCTCCATGTCATATGCAAGATACGCTACCACTAGGCCAACTTATCTACTTTGATATATTTTTCTACTGAAATGTATATATATTACATAATTGTATTCATATTTCATATTTCCATTATATTTTTTGTTTAATATATTGTATATTGAATATTTCCATTATTGATTTTATAATTATTAATATTATTGGTTTTACAATTATTAACTAACATTATTGGTTTATAATTATTAATAAAACGTGAATTTTATATATTGTAAACGTTATAATTGAAAACATTAATGTTATATCATTTGAATAATTAATATTATATAATAAAATATATTTATTTTATTTAAATAATGATTAAAGAAAAACTGAGAATAGTAAATGTGTTTTAATATTAATATTATTATGTTTTATTGATTAATAGTAAAAATATATTACTATTTAAATATAGTAAAATATTTTTAGTAAATTATTTAGCATTTAAATACAAAAATATTTACAGTAAATTATTTAGCATTTAAATTCTAAATAATATTTACAATAAATTTTTAAGTTATTAGATTATAAAATTATTAATATAAATAAATAATATTTACAGTAAATTATTAATATAAAATTGAAATTATGTTGCATTTAAATAATAAATTGTTTAGCATTTTAATACTAAAATATTTACAGTAAATTATTTAGCATTTAAATACTAAATAATATTTACAATAAATTATTTAGTTATTAGATTATAAAATTATAAATTATTAAATTGAAACTTTATTAAACTATTTCTACATAATAGTTTTCAGTTTTTTGACTATTTTAAACTATTAAACTGAAATTAAAAATTATTAAACTGAAATTATGAATTACTAAACTGAAATTATTATACAAAAATTATTATTTAATATAAATTATTAAATTATTAGACTGAAATTATTAAATAAAAATTATTAATATAAATTAATAAACTGAAACTATTAATAATATTTATAGAATAATATAAAATTATTAAATATTAAATATACAATAGTTTAAACAAAAAATATAATGAAAATATAAAATATGAATATAATTATGTAATATATATATATATATATATATATATATATATATATATATATATATATATATATATATATATATATATATATATATATATATATATATATATATATATATATATATATATTAAAGCAAATAAGTTAGCCTCTTCATAACGCCCATTGCATGTGACATGAAGGTCATGAGTTTAACACTATCGTTCCTCTTTATTTTAGAGTTTTACATCTTTTAAAGTTTTCAAACTTAAAATAATAATAAATAAAATGCCAACTTGTTATTTAAAATAATTCAAAATCAAAATAATAAAGTCACATCGGTTAATGTGGAATTAAATAATATTAAATAGTATAGCATATGCATGTCATATCATCATTTTTTGCTGACTTGGTTTTATGAAGGACTGAATCGGTGGAATATTTATATGTTAGGGTGGGATTCTAAAATTCTTTTACGGAGTTTTTTCAAAACTCGTCCATATGACAGGGGCAAATTAACTATTAACTCAATTAAAATTAAAGTCTCTTTTATTTTTGCTGCGTGTAACCTAATCATGTCTCAAGTGTTTGTGACTTTAATTGTAACACTTGAGTTTTTAGTGAGTTATTAAAATAATCCATATAATCTCATTTTGCATGTTAAAATACTACGGATTTAATCTCACGACTCATATGATGATAATTTTGTTCTATATAATTATCCTACTATTTTATGTGAAGGTTATTTTATTTATGAAAATTCTTTAAAGATTTTATTTGCCATAAGGAGATTTTTCATTATAAATTGTAAGTGAAAATTAACAATCTCCTTAATTATAAATGCAGAATATGTGGTTAACTATGAAACTCAAATTTTGATAAAAAAAAATCTCCCATCGATAAATATTGAGTTTCATATTGTTATTATGTAACCATTTGTGTTAATAGATCTGATATATTTATGTGCAAAATAAGCGGTTAAGTTTTTAAAATATTTATAAATTGTACAACCATTTTTTTCAACAATTTTGCACTAGCAATTAAGTATCCCACTATTAAATATTATATCATTAAAGTATTTAATACTAGCAGACTCTGATAAATTCTTATCCTACTTATACATGTTAGATTAATGGGAGTGCATGTGTACAAAATCCTATAATCTTAAAATTTTAGATTATCATTCTCTTATTGTCATATATTCTTGCGCGCGTTATAAAATATATCACATTCTAAGAAGACTGTCAAATATATGATAACTCTAAGAAGTCTTATTCTATTATACTGAGGTATATATTATTCTCTAAATCTCAGTAAACATTATAATTTGATGTTTAGGTCGATATTAAAAAGACACAATAATTCTTTAGCATGCAATAATATTGTGTTATTATATGTTCAATAGTCTATATTTGTTAGGTCATAATATGAAAGTACAAGTAAATATCAATACTCCTATCGGGTATGATATTGTGTTATGAAGATACTTCTGCTTAAATGTAATTACTCTCGTAATAGGATATGTCTATATGTAATTACTATTCTTAGATCTATGTGGATATTCTATGACCTTTAATTTGAAAACTCATTAGTAAAATCACTTACCATAGACTTATACATATGGGTAAGTCTTATGATGATATTTTGGGTTGGTGAGAGTTTATCAATAGCATTTTCATATGCTTTGGTCATTCTTTATAACATATTACTCTTAACTTAAATATGTTACTCTAAATTCATCATTATTTATATAAAGTTGTGAGTTTTAAAATGTATGATTTGTCTTCGCTATCGGATACAATTTTTGCAGCGTTGAAATTTACTTATTTTTTATTGATTAAGTTTTTTGACCATTATTGATATTCTAATATTAAAATAATTTTTTTAATAATTAATTATTGTCATCCAAATGAAAGATTGTTAGATTAATTATTTAATTAATCAGATATGGATTGACATAGTTAATTATTAATTGATTAATTATATTATGGTCTATTGTTATTAACACTAAATAGATGAATTGTTTGATTGAGTTTTATGCCTGAATGGACCGTGATAGATTGAACCATTCAGTTAAGCCTAGTGAGAGGTCTCTACCCTCAGCTGTTTAACTATTTCATTGTCTCCCCATTTGACAATTAACATATTTTGAAAATCCTAAATGACAGTGAGGGTAGTAATTCTCTCATACCCACACTCTCTGACAACAGTCTCTTCAATCTTGTAAGGGACACCGTTCTTATTTGGTTGATTATTCTATAATATAGTAATATGTTATAATATTGTATCTATCAATTATTTAAATACTTCATTATTCCAATATTTACCTTGAAGCATAGCTAAAATATCATAGAGGAGTTTAATTAGGGGAGCATAATTTTATATGGCTTTCACTAACTATATTGTAAAGAGAGTGAATTTGTTTCGAAAATAATATTCTAGACATCAATATCACACGCCAAATAAATAATCATTCAATAGTCTCAGGCTTCAACAACTATCTAACTACTTTCATAAAATAATCTTTCACAAAATCACCATTGTGATCCCTAAGGATACGTTTGCATGCTGACGAGCAATTGGAAAAAGAGTTAGTTTCATCAACGTTCATTTGGAGGATACCAATGAGAGCTTTAGTCTAGTCAACACTAGTAGTGATACTATCTTTAATCTTTCCTCAACTTGATTTAAGATTCTAGACCAAAGAGTATGATCCACATCTGATTGCTGCGAGAATATGATAGAGTTGTAATCCTTTTAGAATTAATTAACAACTACTCCAAAAATAAAGTTCCATGGCTAAATAATGTTACTTAAATTGTTGGATGATAAGTTCCATTTCAGCTGCATAAGAGTACCTAAGCTGAAAACTTGCTCCAATAATCAAGTTTTATGATTCTATCACATAAAGGCTTCACATCAACATAATCTTAAACAACGTGCATGATGAATTCTTGTGCAAGATTCCATCTAAGATATACGTTATTAGTAGTCATACCTCTTTGGTATCCTTCCTCATTAGTGAAGAGTTTTATATGCGACATTTTCCATAGTGTAGTACGCATAAAAGCTGAAATTTTCCATTTCCAAACAACTTCAAACAAGGAATCATTATGGATATTGTTAGGATAAGAGTTAAAAACATCATAAGCATATTTAAGACTAAACATACTATAAGAGGCAGGCATTCAAAGTGGAAAGTCTTGCACCCCTGAAGTTAGAGGATGAATATAGCGCCAACAATTTGTAACAGATGCAAGTAATAAATTCTACAATTTTTTCCAATTCTAATTTGTATCTAAGCAGTAGCTAGCTACATTAAAATTATCTTTCCCAATAGGAATCATACTAGTAAAATTGCTCTCCAAGCAACCATAATTTGGTATTCAGTTGTCTTTACAGAATTATGTATCTTGCTCTTCTTTAATACTCCAACGAATGTTATTTTCTACAACATGATACATTTTTTGTATCACTCTGAGCGTGTGAAACAAAGATTTTATTACTCATCTAATGCGTATTTGGTGTGCATAATTTGAACCCCTAAAGTGTGTCTTGATATGCTACTGATTTCCACATCAATTTATACATGGAAGCCTCACTACTATGAATAAGTGATTTTACTTTGGTTTAAAAGGGTTTTTACCTCAATTTAGTGGGTGAGGTAACAAAGGGTGTCATGGAAAATGTTTCACTTTTCCCCTCGATTGAAATGTTGTTGATGACACTCTGTCATTACGTAATATTTGCAAGAAATTTCGAACAAATCGGTGGAATAATGAGTAAAAGCCAAGTTAAAGTAGTGAATATGTGAGTAAAAATTACCAAGAGTAAAAATGTTTGGACTTAGTGAAAATTCGAGGAAAAAGAAATAAAATAAGAGAATTTGCCACTATTTTTCTCGCGACTGCGGTGCTGACATCATGGGCACGATGACGTCACATCACGGTCGCGATGGATTCCAATGCGGGCGTGATGTTGCGCTGTTTTGACACATGCTAGTTACTATAAGAGGTTGCTAACCGCTGGGGGATTCGGTTCTTAATAGGACCGATCGAAGGTCGTAACCCAAAAGGGGTGTTGCCATTGACTGAATAAACAGCACTTGACTAACGAAGAAGGTTATTAAACTAAAAGAGGTCGCTAACCGCTAAAGGATTCGGTTCTTAATAGAACACTGTGATTAACTGAGAAGAATGAGTGATTAACCAAGAGGAGGTGATTAACTCAACAGGGTTTCAGTATTTTAACAGACGGACTGTGGTTAACTGAAGAAAAGGCTGATTAACCAAGAATAGGTGATTAACCCAAGAGGAACTCAGTGTTTTACCAGACGGACTGTGGTTAACTGAGGAGGCGGTGATTAACCAAGAGAAGGTGATTAACCCAAGAGGAACTCAGTGTTAACAGACGGACTGTGGTTAACTGAGAAGGAGTGCAAGCATTGGTGTTTTAACTGACAAACAGTGATTAACCAACATAGGGAGAAGAACCAAAAGAAGGTTGCGAACTCCTCAGGGGATTCAATCGTAACAGGAGTACTGTGTTTAACCGAAGAAGGAGAAAAGAGACTCTTCTGGGGAATTAAGAAGCAATGATTGACCGCAAGAAAAGAAGAGGGTATTGAAACAAAGGGAGCTTGCTAACCCAATAAACAAAGGATCTTAACCAAGAAGGTGATTGGTCAAAAGAGAGATCGAAAGAGATATGAGTGATCAAAGATCGACCCGACTGGGGGAAGAAAGTACACTACTGCCTGGAGATAGAGATGACTAAGCCAAGCACAGGGTCATTCGTCCCCTACCTCAAGTAGTCAGAATGAGAGTAAGAATTCTCCCTTCTCGTCCCTTCTCTAACACACAGGGTGTAATGCAGAAGTTGAACTGGACGACACAATAGCTCCAAGTTGTACAGTGTTTCCGTGTGAAGAAACAGACAGTGTAACATCTTCAATTATACAGTGCTCCGATGCTGGGCGTAGCGCGAAACTCCAACTCTGCGGGGGATCGAGAGAAAAAGCTCTAAAGGAAGCCTAAAGAGAAGGAATGGGAAGATCAACCAATCGAAGCATGGTTTCGATCAATTAATCAAAGGGAAATGTCATGCTAACAATTTTCCAAAGAGGATGAAAAATCATTAAAGCAAAAGGTGTGAATTATTCATTAAGCAAGATTAAGCTCATCCATGAAGAATGAACTTAATGCAATCAAGGAACAAACATGCAAAACAGTACCAAACCCCATTTAGTATGCAATGCAAAACATGTTAACAAGTGATCAAATGGAATGCAAGATGTTCATGAACAAACATTGCCAAAAAAGTATGAACAAATTGAATAATCGAAATCGTGCATCGAAAGTTCATGAACATGCTTCAAACAGAGCTTAAATGATACTTAAAACATCCCTAAAAATCAAGTATATCAATCCATGTGAGTTAGAAGAAGAAAGCATGCCAAACAAGCTTGAAAAAACACAAAATTGGCCATTATGTTCAGTGGTAACCGGTTACTGCATATCTGTTAACTGGTTACTTGCTTGAAAATCAACGTTTTTGGTGAAATTTACACTGAGTAACCGGTTACAGTATATGTGTTAACCGGTTACTTGCTTGAAAACCTGTGTTTTTAGTGAAAAATGCACTTAGTAACCGGTTACCACTGAGACAGTGGCAAAAATAACTGCAAAAACAGCTTTTCAAAAGTGATTTCCAACACACAATCACTTATACCAACCACCACATGCTAGATCATGGATTTGTGCACGAAAATTACACCATATGAGAGAAATGAACACACATCACAAGCAATAATCATGGAGATCAAAGATCAAGCAAATGCACGACAAATTAAACCGAAAACGATCGAGATTACATTGGAAATGTGCGAAAACAATCGAAACAGAGAGTAAGGTAAGATCCACCAACCTACAAGGCTAAGATGTGCCTTGGTAATTGTCGCAAAGTGTTCTTGTTGCAGAAAGTTAAAGAAAACCGGAGGAATCTTCAATTTGGTGACGAAACGTGTCGAAATCGAGCAAAATACGATAAAGCTCCAAAATGCGAATTTGAACCGTTGAAAATTGCAGAAAATACTCAAGATTAATCCACAAGCTGAAATAACTCTAGAAATCCAAGTATAATAGCAAGAAGGATAAAGGTTGAGCTCAAGAAATAATCATTTTTGATGTAAAAGTGATTATCCTTCAAAGTAGAAATGAGCTTTGGTGAGGTTTTGGAAGATAATTGAGATGAAGATGAAGATGTAGCAGAAAAAATCAGAGAGAATGTGAGAGAATTGAGAGTGAATTGTGCAAATGGTTGAAGGTCCTTGAAAAATGAGTGAAGGTGAGTTTATATAGACTTTAGGTTTGGAGTATGAGAGGTTTGGAGCTAGATTTGGACTTAGCTTTGGGTTTGGAACTAGACTAGGAGTTAGTTGGGCTTGACTCACTGAGTCAAGGTGGTTAACTCGGTTAGTTAGAACCAACTCGGTAACAATCCCCATGTGAACTTCATCATCCAAAGGTTGGCATGCTTGTAAAACAAGGAACATGGTGCACTTAAATTGGAGTGAAGCATCAGAGTAAATGCACTTGAATTGAATTGAATAGCCTTGAAATGTCTAGAGAAGTCTAGAATATTCCACATGCTGCTAGAATATTGTATAATCAAGGACCAAAGAGTGTGCAAAGGGGTTGTCCCACAAAATGCAGCAGGAACTGAAATTTTGCACAGAGTAACCGGTTACAGCATATGTGCTAACCGGTTACTTGCTTGAGAACTTGTGCTTTTTGGTGAAGAATACACTGAATAACCAGTTACAGCATATGTGCTAACCGGTTACTTCAGCCAAATTTCCACAAATTTGCAAAAAGATGCTGCTGAAGTCCCGATTTCGATTTTCCACCTTTTGTCTTAATAAATAAACATGGAAACCTTTATTTTGAGCTTGTTTTGATGATGCAATGATCTCGTGAGGATGTGATTAATCGGGCTTGGAAAACCTGAATATTCCTGCAACAAAACCAAAGAGGAAACAAAATGCGAGTGCGTATGCTAACGATGTGAATGCACATGCTTATGCAAAAAGGCAAAAGAGGGAGGTCGAATTCTGGGTTACGACAGCTGCCCCTATTTAATCCTCTTGGACCTGAATGTACGAATTGCGCTAGCTTTTCGATGATTCGAGGTAAAAGGGGATTAAATAAAAGAGTAGCTCGAGAATTTGGCCGACGACGACAAAAGAAGGGTTTGGTTGAATATCTGCTGAGGGATGAATCAGGCCAAAAGAAAGGGAGTATACTCGATGCACATGCCATGTATCCGTTCTACATGATGCTTGATATCATGCAATGCACGGGTGCGGGCTAAGGTAATGCGCGGTGAGTCAGGCAGAGATTGTAGCAAAACGATCTCAACATCCTCGGTCGGGGAGAGAACCCACAGATGAAGACCAAACTTGCTGGGGAAAAGGCCCTCAAAGGGTAATAACTCTTGCTGGGAAGACCCAAGAAAAATGGTGAAGATTCCGCTGGGAAGAACTATCACCAACGATATTGCAGGGGATAAGAGAATCGGGCCAACCGTTTCCATCACGACTTCCTCGGCTCAGGGAAGCGAAATCAGAAAACTCTGATTTAAAAGTTGCCACTGACTCTGTTGCAAGGAATTCACAAGGTTCTGAGAATCTTCTTTGCTTGGAGAAGACGGGGAACTAACTCGTAAAGTTGTGGATGCAGATGATGCGCGACCCGTGCGGGATAAAAGAACAAACCCGTCTCTTCTCAGGGTGCATCATGACAACTTTGCTAGAGACATTATGGATCTGTTGGGGAAATGGAAAGTAATCAACCTTTCTGTAGAACCATAATGGCGATTGTCGGGGAACTGATGACTCTGCGGAGGAACTGTTGAGGAAACAACAACTTTTTCAAAGAACCACCACATTGCTGACCGGGCGTTAGGCTTATCAATGGATATTACTGATTATCCTGCTGGAATTACTAGTAACACATGCAATGCATAATGCTTTCTTGATTGATTTAGCTTTTTATTATTCTCAGTGTTTTATAGTATTATGTGATCACAAATAATTGTTTATTTTGCAAACAAAATACTGGAATGAAAACACTTGAGATAACCAATGATGCATTTTATTGAATGTAAAATTTTGTACATAAGATGTGTACAAGGATGCAAAAATCCTTGATGAGGAAATTTGCAATAAAATTGAAAAACAAGTGTAAATGGCAAAGGGAAATCATGTTTTGCATTGATTACAATATTGGCCCCCATCCACTGTAAGTCCAGGTTCCAACGCCTTACACCAGTTGATGATGACTTGACTGTTCTGTTACCGTCTGAGGTCTAGCTGTGACGAAAAGAGGCTCAAGTGTTCTCAGTCAATGCCTTTATCCCTAATTTTTGCCTGGACATGTTTTCTTTTTTTTTCGTCCACCGGGATACCCATTTTTGCCTAAGTCGCCCTTTCGTGTTTTCAACTTAGCGGGCTATTATTGTTTTTTTATCATTGTCCCCAACTTTTGCATGGACATCTCTTTTTTTGGTCCATCGGGACGTCCCTTTTTGCCTAAATTGTCCTTGCGGATGTCAATCTAGTGGACTCTTATTCTTTTTTTTCAGGCATAATATTTTTTGACTGTATCGGAGTTCACGGGCGATGGCAACTCCTCCCCATTCATGGTGGTGAGGATCAGGGCTCCGCCTGAGAAGGCCTTCTTGACAACAAAGGGTCCTTCGTAGTTGGGAGTCCATTTGCCTCGTGGATCCGAGTGAACAGGCGAATATCTCTTGAGCACGAGTTCGCCTTCACAGAACGTTCGAGGGAGAACTTTCTTGTCAAAAGCTCGCTTGAGGCGTCTCTGATACAATTGACCATGACAAACGGCTGTAAGACGCTTCTCTTCGATGAGATTCAGTTGGTCGTATCTGGATTGAACCCATTCAGCTTCATCAAGACCTGCTTCCATGATGACTCTGAGCGAAGAAATTTCGACTTCAATGGGTAAAACTGCATCCATACCATACACAAGCGAATACGGAGTTGCCCCAGTAGAAGTGCGGACTGAAGTTTTATAGCCATGTAGTGCAAAGGGAAGCATTTCATGCCAATCCTTGTAAGTCTTGACTATTTTCTGGATAATCCTCTTGATGTTTTTGTTTGCTGCTTCAACGGCACCGTTCATCTTGGGCCAATATGGTGAAGAGTTATGGTGCTCGATCTTAAATTCTTGACACAACTCCTTCATCATATTATTGTTTAGGTTGTTACATTGTTCGTGATAATGTTTCTAGGAATGCCATAACGACAGATTATCTCTTTCTTGATAAATCTGGCAACCACTTGTCGTGTAACGTTTGCATAAGAAGCGGCTTCAACCCACTTGGTGAAGTAGTCGATAGCAACCAGAATGAATCGATGACCATTGAAAGCCTTCGGCTCGATCATTCCAATCATATCTATACCCCACATGGAGAATTTCCAAGGTGCAGTCAAAACATTCAATGGAGTTGGAGGCACATGGATCTTGTCTCCGTAGATTTGGCACTTGTGACATCTTTTGGAAAAGTTGTAACAATCTACCTCCATTATCGTCCAGTAATACCCAGCCCGAAGGATCTTCTTGGCCATAGCAGGACCTTTAGCATGTACACCCTCGCAACCCTCATGTATGGACCTTATGATCATGTTTGCTTCGTGTCTATCCACGCATCTGAGTAACACGGAATCATAATTCCTCTTGTACAGTACACCACCACTTAATAAGAACTTGGCGCAAAACCGCCTAAGAGCTTTCTTGTCAGTGATAGTAATACCTTCGGGATATTCCTGTTTTTCCAGATATCTCTTAATGTCGTAGAACCAAGGCTTGTCGTCAGACTCATCCTCGATTGCTAAACAGTGTGCTGGTTCGTTCAAGTGATCAATGCGGATATAAGGAGCTTCATTCTTCCACTTGACCTTGAACATGGATGCCAGAGTGGCAAGTGCATCGGCTAGTTGATTTTTCTCCCTGGGGATATGATGAAAAGAAATCTCATCAAAGGTAGGAATCAACTTCGCAATGTGTTGTTGATATGGAACCAGCTTGGAATCCCGAGTCACAAAATTCCCTCTGACTTGACCGATGACCAAGGCAGAATCTCCATAGACCTCAAGAATCTTGATTCTCATGTTAATAGCCGCTTCAATACTGTAGATACATGCTTCGTATTCAGCCATATTGTTGGTGCATGCAAAGCATAATCTGGCAGTGAAGGGAAGGTGAAAACCTATTTGAGAGATGAGGATAGCACCGATTCCACGACCTCTAGAATTGGAGGCACCGTCGAACACGAGCGTCTATCGCGCCCCTGGTTCGGGTCCTATGTCAGGGTCTGGAGTCTCATAATCTCTGATAAACAGAACATCCTCATCGGGAAAGTTAAACTTCATTTGTTGATAACCCTCTACAGGTTGATGAGCAAGGTAGTCAGACAAGACGCTCCCTTTTATTGCTTTCTGGGTAACATGTTGGATATCATACTCAGTTAACAGCATCTGCCATCGAGCAATCCTTCCAGAGACAGCAGGCTTTTCAAATATGTACTTTATCGGATCCATTTTGGATATCAACAAAGTAGTATGGCAAATCATGTACTGTCATAGGCGTCGAGCAGCCCAGACCAGAGCACAACAAGTTTTCTCCAAGAGTGAGTATCTGGTCTCACAATCAGTGAACTTCTTGCTCAGATAATATATTACATGTTTTTTTCTGCCAGTGTCGTCATGTTGACCCAATACACATCCCATTGGTTCATCGAGAACGGTGAGATACATGATTAAAGGCCTACCAGGAACCGGCGGTACTAAGATCGGTGGTTCTTACAAATATTGTTTTATTTTGTCAAATGCTTCCTGAAAATCATTATTCCATTCAACCGATTGATTTTTTCTTAGTATTTTGAACATTGGTTCATAGGTAGCCGTCAAATGGGAAATGAATCTTGAAATATAATTGAGTCTACCCATAAAGCCACGGACTTCTTTTTCTGTTTTGGGAGGCGACATGTTCTGAATTGCCCGAACCTTATCAGGATCAACTTCAAGGCCTTTCTGACTAACAATAAAGCCCAACAGTTTACCAGACTGAACTCCGAAGGTACACTTTACAGGATTCAACCGCAATCTAAACTTCTGGAGTCTGTCAAATAGTTTCTTTAGATGGACCAGGTGATCATCTTCAGTTTTGGACTTGGCAATCATATCGTCCACGTAAACCTCAATCTCTTTATGGATCATATCGTGAAAGAAGGTTGTCATGGCACGTTGGTATGTTGCCCCTGCATTCTTCAGACCGAACGACATGACCTTGTAACAATATGTACCCCATGGCGTGATGAAAATAGTCTTCTCCATATCAGCTGGGGACATTTTGATCTGATTATATCCTGAGAAACCGTCCATGAAGGAAAAGACTGAGAACTGCGTTATGTTATCTACCAAGACATCAATATGAGGCAAAGGAAAATCATCCTTCGGGCTTGCCTTATTGAGATCTCGATAATGCACACACATTCTGACTTTCCCATCTTTCTTGGGAACTGGGACAATGTTGGCAATCCATTCAGGATATTCAAAAGTGGCTAGGAACCCAGCATCAAGCTGTTTCTTTACCTCTTCTCTGATTTTGAGTGCCATGTCGGGTCTAGTCCTTCTGAGCTTTTGCTTGACAGGAAGACATTCGGGCTTGAGTGGCAAGTGATGCTCAACGATGTTGGTATCCAACCCAGACATATCTTGATAGGACTAGGCGAAGATATCCACATACTCTTTCAATAACTTGACCAACTCGGAGTGTACATGCTTAGCGAGGAACGCGCCAACCTTGACTTCTCTTCTGACCTCATCAGTACCAAGATTGACAACTTCCACTGGCTCTTTGTGTGGCTGAATCTCTCTATGCTCATGCTCAAGGAGCCTTGCTAGTTCAGCCGGTAATTCACAATCTTCCTCACCATCTTCTTCGGCTTGGTTAATTGGAATTCTAGAATTACAATGGATGTTTGCCATGTTGTTATCAATGCTTTTATTAGTTCTGCATGTTTATGAATATGTTCAGAATGAGCTATTTTGAAAAGTTAAAAATAAAAGAAACTTTTGCCATTTGTTTGTGATTAATAAAATAAAGAAAGAAAATAGAGCATGATTTTGAATGCAAAAAACTTTTATTTATTGATCACATAATATTGCAAAAGCGTGAGGCCCTTTACAAGCTATTCACTAGTCTCAGGCGAGGACGAGGGAACGAGAAAGCAAAATGCATTACATGTTATATGGGAAAACCACAGGAATCATGGTAGATGTCCAATTGTTGAGCTTGAAACCCGGCAGACACTTGCCCACAAATCTTGAAGTCTGATTACTGGGACCAGCGTCATCAGTAGATGCCACGATGTCACCCTGCTGGAAACCCGCGCTATTGAACTTGATCAAATTGCACTGCTTCGACCCCAGTGAGTTAGATTGTCGACCAGGACGGTAACCCAATCCAAAACGATTTTGCTTTTCAACCACATCAATCACGTGCCCCCAGCCTGGCAAGGCACCTCTCTCGGTGGTCTCTTTAGCACTCTTAGCAGAAGCTAAGGTCAATCGTGATGATCTACTTTGACTAGTTGAAGCAGAGCTGACATCTTCGAACTCGAGATACTACAATGGCACCTCAGCTATACCTTCCTCGGTCTCGACGTATCGGAAAGATGATAACTTGCTTACAATCAGGTCCTCTTCACCACATACGATGACCAGCTGATCTTCAAACATGAATTTCAACTTCTGATGTAAAGTGGAGGTAACTGCCCCTGCGGCGTGAATCCACAGACGACCCAATAGGCAATTGTATGCCAGATTGATATCCATCACTTGGAAAGTAATGGTAAACAAATGTGGCCCAATTTTGATGGGTAAGTCCACTTCTCCAATGACTTGCCTTCGACAACCATCAAAGGCTCTGATAACTAAAGCGCTTGGTCTAATCTCGTTTCCTTCCACCAGTAATTGACTCAATGTGCCTTTAGGCATCACATTGAGGGAAGAACCGGTATCTACTAGAACACGAGATAACAGGATATTTGTGCATGTTACAGATACTTGTAGCACTTTGTTGTGGGCATTTCCTTCAGGAGGTAATTCTAATTCATTAAAACCCAAATACCGACTTGCGGTTATGTTGGCCACTACATCATCAAACTCGACGACGGATATATCTTGCATGACATGAGCATGAAGGTGCGAAATAGACACAAGAAAGGGGGGTTTGAATTGTGTATTTACTCCTTTAACAACTTTTCTCCTTTTTGTCGTTAAAGCACTTAGGATAACATCAGAGTTCATTGAGAGACTCTAACTAGCGAAGTTACATTCAGACTTGCTATGCGTGAAGTATTAGAACCAATAAGTGTATGAACATAAACTACATTTCTCAGAACTTACAGTGCGGAAGCTTATCAGAGTTAAGCTGCAAGGTTCTGACTTGCTTATGTAGGGTTCTGATACTCAATATAGAAAGATAAACAAAGACATTAAACATAAAAGTAAAGAACACACGATATATCATGGTTCACCACAGAGGCTAATCCAGTCCACCCTCCTCAGGTGATTTCGCCTTGAACACAAGGTCTTAATCCACTATAATCAATCTCGATTACAGATGCACGGGCAACAGCCGGTGACTAACCACTTGCACAGCCGCACTGTAACTAACCTGCAATGAACCATTCAGGGATTCAACTTAATGAATATAATGAACATTGACCTGCAGGTTCCAATCTCGCAAGATCTACTGCTAGGCTTTCACAGCTAGACGGTCAGGGATTCATCGCAATGAATATAACGCTACTGACCCTATTTCAGGCTTTTCCCACAATGACATCTCGCCATTGTCTTCTCGAGTCTCCGGTCACACTGACCACTCAAGGAATCCTAATTCACCAAGAATTATTTTTACAGGAGATTACAAAGATGCTTCTTAACAAGCAGATTACTCCTAAGTTTAAGTACAAAGAACACACAAGTGTTCGAGCAAGATATGAGCAGCAGCTCCTTGCCTATTCTTAGAAACTACAGAGATGTATAATGATTTGACAGTTGTTGACATCTTGTAGATCTTCTTCTTCTTCGTCTTCTTTGGTGAGCAAGCTTTGAACAACAACTCCTTGCTTCAGATCTTCAATGTAGCGCTGACGAGAAGGTGGTTGATGACTTGACTGATTTGTAATGTTGTCTTCTTCATCAACATATTCTATACCAATTCATTGTTGTTGTGTTGAATGATGATCTTTGAGTTTCAACAATAATGGCCATGTGTAAATGGTGATAGCTTTGGATATTCTAAGTGTTACAACGAGAACTCATCGTTGTTGCTATCTTCACACAATGACTTGATCAATTCATCTTTTGTGGGAGTAAATTGATTGGTGGACTTCGTCGTCATTTAGAAGCGAGTACTCTTTCCTTTAAATAGCCCAGTAGAATATAGTCGTTTGAAATATTGTTGGTTGTTAAAAAAGAGACGTTGCGTAATAACTAGCTGTACTGACACATCTCCTTTTTACTGTGGGAGAAGTGACAGGATATATCTTTCTTGGGCGCCGTGTACAGTTACTCACAACGGCAACATGTGACTTCTGAACTTCAGAGGCTTCTGATGGTTAATTGATGAAGCATGAGTAGAGTCTTCTTAATAGGATATCTGATACGTCTAGTCTTCAGTTATTTGAAGAAGTCCATTAGGAATCAGTCTTCAAAACTTCAGCACTTGTCTTTGAGCACGTTATCCTTTACTTCTTCAAGTCTTCCGAAACTTCAGAACTTGTCCATTAGGAATATGTCTTCAGAGTCTTCAATACTTGATCTTCAGAACCTTAATCTTTGAAACACATAAGTCTTAAGAGTCTTTCTGCACTTGGTCTTCAGAGCCTTCCGCCTTCAGAACTTCAAGTCATGAGAGTCTTCAGCACTTCGATTCTCTTATTCAGAAGCTTCGGAATCTTCAGAATCTTGACCACTTTCAGAGAGTATCCACAAGAGCATTGCATCAGCAATATCAATATCTTTGGATCTGACTGATCACGATCAGATATAGAAGCGTTCTTGCTTCTTGCGACTTGTGTCACACATATTAACTTCGCATATTATCAATTACACTCATCTGGCTGGTACTTGTTGGATATGATGTTTTCTATAATTATGATCTGCACACAACACACGTTAGAACACAAAATGGTTCTTTCACAAATACGTATTGTTATCATCAAAACATAGATCGACTTGTAGAGACAATTCTTGCTCTCACAATCTCCCCCTTTTTGATGATGATAAAACCAAGTATTTTGATTGAACATTTTATACAAGGTAATCACCAAATAAAACATATTCAGAGTCTGGAACAACAGCTCCCCCTGAATGTGTTATTCTCAAAGTTTTATCTGTGATCATCTAGAATCTTATATGATCCAAAGACATACAGAGTAACAACTTGAGTTGCCAGAACGAAGAATAGAAAAGGACTACTTCTCTATCTTGTCTTTAAGAGAACAGAGAATCTTTAGTCATCTGGACTAGTTCCTCAGAACTTCCATCTTCAGATCTTCAGAGCTCAGTTCCTTTGTAGTCGTATCAGGGCTTGTAATCTTCTGAGACTTCTGAAGCATTTCTACCTTTCAGTAGATTCATTTAAGCACAAACAGATCAGTTCTTATTTGACAACATGGCCTCGCTACCTATCAGAGACAGACACTGTCTTTTAAGAAATTCCCCCTGAGTTTCAGACTTTGTGAAGATTTGAGATTTTTTAATTTGATCTTCAGGGTAGTCTCCCCCTAATTTCTATAAGTCAGATATTGGGATCTTCAGAACGTAGTTCAGGAATATTAAATTTTAATCACCAATAAAGATCATAACTTTTCAGAGTTTGACATAGGTCTTCATCTCAGAACCTTGTTACTGTCACAACTTAGTAGTTCATCAAGGCTTGATTTTTTATCAGATACCAATTAAAGGTTTAATTATAGTGATCAATCAATGCTTGATTCTGAATCTGGTACTCATGATTTGATTCTAGTCTGATACCACGTGATGTGCTGAGTCTTATACCAGAGTATGTTGAGTTTGATACCAAGTGAAAGACTTCTTCTCATACCACTTGAGAGGTATTTCCTTAGTGTGCTGAAATTAATACCAATGAAGGTATTTTGACAATAATCCACAGCTTTGCTCTGATTGGCGAGTCTGATACCAATCTTTGTGTACTTGATCTGATTACCAATTGTTGATTTAGTCTGATACCAAATCGTTTTCATTTTAATTTGTTCCTGGTAAACATCAGAATTACTTCTTCTTGGATCTTCAATCCATATCTTCAGACATCTCTTGACTTATGATTTGCACAGTTCCTCTGAGTAAGCATCTTGAAATGTATACTTTGTCTTGATTGCTTTCAGAGTTTTCCTACTTCTTCTGTTCTGAAACTCATACTCTCAGACAGCTTACAGCTTCTGAACACATATTTACGAAGTGTACAGCTTTTATCCTTTGACCGATAGTTCATAACAGAGTTCTTCTTTCTTAACCTGTACCTGTTCTTAGAATGCTTAGTGAACTTGTTTAGAGTTCCTCGGATAACATCAAACAACAAACGTTAGTAGTAACGCATTTTATATGAGTGATTACTTGTTTGAGTTGCATTCTTTTCTTTTCTTTTCTTTAAGATTTCTTTCTTTCTTTCCAATCAATATCAATATTCATATATTCATCAATCAAAATCATATTCTTTCTCCCCCTTTTTTACATCATCAAAAAATTATAAAGCATCTGAGCATTTAAGCATATGATAGTGAACATAAATAGACTCAAAAGATATTATCATTTAAGCATTAATCATACGAAGGTTGATATGATAAGAAACAGTTCTAGTGATCACCATCTTCAGAGATTAGTTATAGCATTAACACAGAACCACAAAATGATTTTAAAATATAAGGCATAGGTTAAGCTTAATCCTAAAGGTAATCAAAACATAGACCTAATGACGATGAGTTCCTAAGGATTGGACTAAAATGAGCCTAATGATGATGAGGAAGGTGATAGTAAGCTTTCAGAATCATCAGTTCTTGAGGCATGCAGTTTTTCTTTTGCTTGAGTAATTACCAGCCTCTTGCTCTTCATAATTTCCTCTGAGATTCATTCATGGAACTTAGTCCAGATAGTTCTTATTTCCATGGGGTATATGCTTGAACTGGAAGCATCCACTAGGTTTTGGATTTTTGTGATGATATTATCCTTAAAGGATGTTATCATTAAGCATACGAATATTGAAATGATAAGGAATGGTCAACATCATTAGATAACGTTTTAAATGTTTTTTTAAGCAATGTAAGCATCTCAGAGTATGATAAAAATTTAGGTTATGGATTTAATACTGATTATAGATGATAAAACAGGAAGTAGCATTGATTCATAGATTAAAATGATATAGAACTACACAAAAACAATTTGGGATTTACTAAGGTTTAAAGCTTAATCATCAAAATCCTCTATTTTATCCACTTGTTCACATCTGGTCTCTTCTGGTGAGGATCCAGGTTCAAGCCTGCTTATTAATCCCCAGGCGTTTTCTTTCCAAATTATCTCAGATATTATTCTCCCATATGGAATGTAGGCATGCATCTGATTCCTTGAGGTTCTGATAGAGTGTCTCATGTGGTTAAAGATAGTCTTGGGAAGGTCTATTCTAACGTGATGTGTTAGAAAAAAGACGAAGATTCTGTCGTCATGAGTCATAGTGCTTCTCGCAGACGCGCGTGGATGAAGGTTGGTCAGTGAAAATTTGAACCAAGTTTTTGGAGTAGGAAGGAGTTTCTCAGGATTATTCAGTTCGTATGGAACTGAATCATCAAACAAGATTCTACATCTTTCCACCATGCTTAAGTCAGACTGAAAGTTATCAATCGTGACTCCGTCGGAGACACACCCAATGATTTTCTCTATCGAGACGACAGAGATAGCAATGGGGTGATAATGAACCTCAGACCAGATGGTGTTTCCATCAGTGCTAACCCTAGCATAATTCCATAATTCTTTAACAAGATTAGTAAAGATTGGGCCATTCAGTTGGGAGTAATAGCACTGCCAAAACTGAGCTTGCATGCTTCTTATTATCTCTAAACCATCGTTTCTGAGACGGGAGATGTTGGGTCTTTTCTCTGAGATAACATGTAAATTTTCTTTTCTGCCTAAGAAGGTAGTAGCATTTCTTTGAGAGTTCATAATCTTGTTGAAATGAGATTTTTATCAGAATAAGAGTTTAGATTTTGAGGATGAGTTATGCAAAGGAAAAGTCCAACTATTTATAGGCGAGTTAAAGTGAAGAGAGTGACTGGTTTGGTGCAAAGTATTTGGTTCACTATTTTCTAGGTAAGGAATGATTACTTAGGGTATACCAAAAGATGTAACCGAGTGAAGCAGTTACTAATTTATTTGGGAAGAATTAATGTGTTAACAACTATTTTGCAGCGAGTGGTCAAGGGGCGGCTATAATAATAATGACGGTTTCTTAAGCCACTAAAAGATCTTTCAAATATCTTTCAATAGATAATATCAATTAATGCTTTGTCAGATACTTAATTTTCTTAATTCCAATTAATGGTTAGCCATGAGAGAATCTCATATTCTTAGAATAACAAAGAAGAGATATTTCATTGATTTAGATGATAGGCTTGACACTTCATTTACCCTACATCGTTTAGAAAACATCCTGAAGCAAGTACAACTACCTAGACCAATAATAAAATTCGGACATAGATTAAATAGAGATAAGATAATTTTTCTAGTTGCTAAAGATTTCACATTTAGTCTTCAACAAGCAGTTTTCTGGAAGGTCTTCATCTTCTTTAATTCTTTCTTTGATCATGTCCACAATTCCATCTCTGAAGAAAATTTCAGACAAAACTCATCCATAAGGAATGTAGGACTTTGTGAGATTTCTAGATTCAGAGATGGTTTTCCAGAGACAGTTGAAGATAATGTGTGGTAGATTTATTTGAAATTCATTCATTAGTAAATAAATGAATTCATGGTCATGAAATCTGATTATGTCATGACTTTCTCCTCTGGGAAGAAAATTGGACAACATGAGCTTGTACCAGGCTTTGGGAATGGGTAGGAGATTTTCAGGATTGAAGGGTATGTATCCTAAAGTTAGGTCATGAAGGGATGTAAAAATTTTAGCAGCAAAGAATTTGTTTTTGTCAAAATCAACAGGAATTCCAACGTCCTCACACCCAGTTGCAAGAGTGACTGAGAACAAGTTGATGATGATTGGGACTTCAAAAACAAAGGAGGTGATGCACTTGCTTTCAAGATTAAGATTAGCATGTTTCCAGAAATCCTTGACTAGATTGACCTAGACAGGCTTTTTTAGCATCATGGAGTACCTAGTCCATTGTTGAGTGTAAAACACATCTGCTATACTACAAGCAATGTTACTTGAAAGAGGAGGGGAGTTGATTACAAACTGTTTTTCAGGAATGATCTCAAGAAGATCTTGATTTCCAAGAAAAGTTAGTGGAGGCATGTTAGCAGATGGACAATGAAAATTTTGACAATTAAGGTTCTACGATAGAGGGACTTGAGAATGAATTGTTTTGACAGAGAGAAGTGATTTTTATACTCATATTTAGGTAGGTTAGGTTGTGCCTAGTCTAGTAAAAGCATGTAAGATTTTAATAGGATTTCAAACGTGCTTATGTTGTCAGAGCTATGTAATGATTATCAAGGATTCACAATTATGATTGAGATTATGCTTGAGTGTACGTATTGTCAAAAGATTTTTCTTATAAGACAGGAATATTTCAGATCATATATTTTATATGAAGGAAGTCATACCTTGGATATTCTGAATTCTTTGTTGTCGTACTTTGTATTTAGTTCTGACTCAGAAGTGCTGATCATAATCTATCTGAACCAGTTTGCATCTGAGAGAGCTGCATTTGAGTGCTTTCCATTCCGACTTTGATCATCAATCCTTTCTAGACATCTAAATTCTTTATGTAAGACTTCTTAAGAGCGTATTCAATGCTGAGCTTCTGATCATTAATTTTCATCTCCTGCTTCCTTCTGAGTGTCCTATTTGAACACTTGCTGATTCTCTCAAAGATCAAAGTTTGAAGTCGACGGACATTTGACATTTCTTCCATTCTGATCTTCTAGAATCATATTCCAGATGATTCTGTATTTTTCTGTTCAGAGTTATTCATCTGACATTTGAGAACAACCAATCAGAGATTATGAATCTTCATTGTCAGAACAACAAGCTTCCATCAAGCTTTCTGGTTTTCAGAAGATTAATAGGTTTTTAGCTTAATCATGAACTATTATGAGCTAAGAAAATCGATTGCCATTTCATAGCTTCATTTGACTTTATTTCTCCAGACACACACAGAGTTAGTTCAGAACCAAGTATCATGAAACATGTGGTTAACATGTAGCATAGTTTGCATGATATTTTCTTTATCTCACAATGCTGATATTTCTTGTCACAAAAATAGTCCATCATGAATTAACAACATATCTACTTCTGAACAGAATGTTAACTGATTTCTTCTTTCTGAAGGACATCAGTAACTTAAATTCTTTTTTACTTTAAGTAGAAAACTTAAGTGTCTGGTTGACATCTTCTGATTCCAGTGCAAGAGATATTCTGAACAACTTATCAGATAGTGATCTGATCACTAACATTTGATTCACCTGAGAGATAGTTTCAAGTTATTAGAACTTAGTTATGCTGATTCAAACAAAACTTAAGAGTTCATTCTTGATCAAGTATTTGATGAATCTGTGAGAATCTTCTTCCTGAATATTCTTTCAGTTTCCTGCAGAGCTTCCAAGAAAACAATATCCAGTTCTTTAGTTTTCTGAATTCTGCACACTTCATTCTGAAGTTCGTCATCATAGAACAACAATCTTTCTTTTTTACATGAAGAAGTTCTGAATGAGTTTTTATACGAGAAAGTCAAGGGTGGACCTAATTCGTTTCTTGAAAACATCTCAAAAACTCATAAATAATTAATCTTCAGCAAATAAGACTTCTTGTTTTTTGATGATTCAACTTTGAGCAAATACATGGTTCATCCACACGTATCTTCCAAGATTAGCATTCAACAGATACTACTTCTTATCTGATGAATCTATCCTATCAGCTGATTCTTCAATCTTCAACGAAGCTTTAAGTGAGGAAGGTTTAGTTGTTTGACAACGACATAAACTTCCAAAATCAGTGATTTGCTCAAGTACTCATATTGATTACAATTTTGTACACAGTCATCTTATAAACTGTTACAGAAATTGTAAGTGGATTTCAATCTCACCCAGAGTATTTCTACGCACCTCATCTGGATCTTTTTCTGACACTATTAAGTGTTTGATATCCATCAATAATAAAACCGGAGCTCTGATACCAATTGAAGGTGCGAGAAAGACACAAGAAAAAGGGGTTTGAATTGTGTATTTACTCCTTTAACAACTTTTCTCCTTTTTGTTGTTAAAGCACTTAGGATAACATCAGAGTTCATTGAGAGACTCTGACTAGCGAAGTTACATTCAGACTTGCTATGCGTGAAGTATTAGAACCAATAAGTGTCTGAACATAAACTACATTTCTCAGAACTTGCAGTACGGAAGCTTATCAGAGTTAAGCTGCAAGGTTCTGACTTGCTTATGTAGGGTTCTGATACTCAATATAGAAAGATAAACAAATACATTAAGCATAAGAGTAAAGAACACACGATATATCCTGGTTCACCACAAAGGCTAATCCAGTTCACCCTCCTCAGGTGATTTTGCCTTGAACACAAGGTCTTAATCCACTATAATCAATCTCGATTACAGATGCACGGGCAACAGCCGGTGACTAACCACTTGCACAGCCGCACTGTGACTAACATGCAATGAACCGTTCAGGGATTCAACTTAATGAATATAACGAACATTGACCTGCAGGTTCCAATCTCGCAAGATCTACTGCTAGGCTTTCACAGCTAGACGTTCAGGGATTCATCGCAATGAATATAACGCTACTGGCCCTATTTCAGGCTTTTCCCACAATGACATGTATAATGATTATAACGCTAATGACCCTATTTCAGGCTTTTCCCGCAATGACTATCACGCTATTGACCCTATTTCATCGCAGCAGCTCCTTGCCTATTCTTAGAAACTACAGAGATGTATAATGATTTAACAGTTGTTGACATCTTGTAGATCTTCTTCTTATTCGTCTTCTTTGGTGAGCAAGCTTTGAACAACAACTCCTTGCTTCAAATCTTCAATGTAGCGCTGACGAGAAGGTGGTTGATGACTTGATTGATTTACAATGTTGTCTTCTTCATCAACAACTTCTATACCAATTCATTGTTGTTGTGTTGAATGATGATCTTTGAGCTTCAACAATAATGGCCATGTGTAAATGGTGATAGCTTTGGATATTCTAAGTGTTACAACGAGAACTCATCGTTGTTGCTATCTTCACACAATGACTTGATCAATTCATCTTTTGTGGGAGTAAATTGATTGGTGGACTTCGTCGTCATTTAGAAGCGAGTACTCTTTCCTTTAAATAGCCCAGTAGAAATATAGCCGTTTGAAATATTGTTGGCTGTTGGAAAAGAGACGTTGCGTAATAACTAGTTGTACTGACACATCTCCTTTTTACTGTGGGGGAAGTGACGGGATATATCTTTCTTGGGCGCTGTGTACAGTTACTCACAACGGTAACATGTGACTTCTGAACTTTAGAGGCTTTTGATGGTTAATTGATGAAGCATGAGTAGAGTCTTCTTAACAGGATATCTGATACGTCAAGTCTTCAGTTATTTAAAGAAGTCCATTAGGAATCAGTCTTCAGAACTTCAGCACTTGTCTTTGAGCACGTTATCCTTTACTTCTTCAAGTCTTCCAAAACTTCAGAACTTGTCCATTAGGAATCTGTCTTCAGAGTCTTCAATACTTGATCTTCAGAACCTTAATCTTCGGAACACATAAGTCTTCAGAGTCTTTCTGCACTTGGTCTTCAGAGCCTTCCGCCTTCAGAACTTTAAGTCATGAGAGTCTTCAGCACTTCGGTTCTCTTCTTCAGAAGCTTCGCAATCTTTAGAATCTCGACCACTTTCAGAGAGTATCCACAAGAGCATTGCATCAGCAATATCGGCATCCTTGGATCTGACTGATCACGATCAGATATAGAAGCGTTCTTGCTTCTTGCGACTTGTGTCACACATAGTAACTTCGCATATTATCAATTAAGCTCATCTGGCTGGTGCTTGTTTGATCTGATGTTTTCTATAATTATGATCTGCACACAACACACGTTAGAACATAAAATGGTTCTTTCACAAATACTTATTATTATCATTAAAACATAGATCGACTTGTAGAGACAATTCTTGCTCTCACAGGGCACTGTTCAAGACATTCAATAAAGTTGATCGGTGCGCAGGCGAACTCATGAGTAAGGAAAAGATTGAGATCCTTGAAGGTGTTTGCCCCAGCTGATCTACAATCTTAAAGTCACTCTTCTTGATCAACTTAAGGAACTCTTGATCATCAAGTGTCTCATTGCTCTTTGAACTATCTTAAGACGGAATAGCCAGCACTGGAATGCCAGTAGATGCCTCAGGGATTGCAGATGCAGGCGTTTCCTTGGGAGGAACAATGGTTGGAACCTGAACAGGCTTTGTAGTGACCTTCGGAGAAAACACTCGTCCACTACGAGTCATACCTCCAGTGGCTGTAACATTTACGATCTCAAATTCAGCAAACCTTATCTCTTGACCCCCAGAAAACACAGTAGACCCATACTTCCAAGGTACCTCCTTAGAATTCTGATACAGAAACGGTTTTGGCAGGAAAACGACAATGGGTTGTATTTTCTTCTGTTTAGGGGATTCAAATGGAACCTTCCTATAGACGATAGTGAATGGCTCGATGGCGGCAACTTCCTCAACAGGTTTAGGCCTAGCAAATAGAACTTCACCACGGTTCATCAGAATCTGAACACAGCCCTTCATCCTTCGACACTGATTGGGATTATCGTCACAAATCTGACACTTACCATGCAATCCTTTCAACAGCCCATGTTCATTCAACTTCTTGAAAACCACAACCATCGAGGTCTTTACCTCGTCGACATCTATGATTAATTCAGCCCCTGAATTATCCTCGATCATGTTAAGTGCAGGTCCACCATGATCTGGCAACGGATTATTCTGAATGTTAGGTCATTCCTCAGTGAAAGTCAGAACCTTCTTATCAATGAGTTCCTGAACCTTGGTTTTGAAAACAAAGCAATCCTCTGTTGCATGTCCTATGTATCCAGCATGATAAGCGCAGGACGCATTTGGATTATGCTTCGGGCCAACTGGAGGAATTGCAGGTGCGATATGTTTGGGAACAATTTCCCCTTGGTGAACCAAGTAAGGAAACAATTCAGTGTATGACACCAGAATTCTGTCGAAATTCGGACGCTTATGGTTTCCTTGATTGTTGTTGTTCTGACGGTTCTGATTTTGTTGATTTTTGTTGTTCTGTTGATTCTGTTGCTGATTCTCAGCATTCTGAATTGGTTGTTGCGGATGGTACTGATATGGAGGTTGTTGATACTGTGCAGCAGCAATGTACGGATACGAATAGTATGGCATAGGAGCCATGGGAGCTTGATACTGAGGAGAAACTTGAGCTGTCACATTATTGGCTTCACCTTCTTTCTTCTTTGACTGACTGTTCTGGGATTTTCTGGCCGGCTGCTGGGAATCAGCTCCATGAATCTTTCCAGTCTTCAAACCGTTTTCAATCCGTTCACCAATCGTTACCACATTAGCGAAGTTCGATGAAGAACTACCCACCATTTTTTCATAGTAGGATCCTTGTAATGTACCCATAAAGATGTCAACCAACTCATTGTCAGAGAGAGCATGTCGCACACGAGATGCTATCTCATGCCATCTTTGTGCATACTCCTTGAATGTTTTAGCTGAACGTTGGGACTGATTCTGCAACTGCAATCTAGTTGGCGCCAGATCAAGGTTATATTTGTATTGTTTCACGAATGCTTCAGATAGATCCCTCCAAGTACGGATTTTGCTGCGCTCCAGACCCATGTACCAATCCAATGAAGCACCAGATAAACTATCTTGAAAACAATGAACAAGCAATTCATCATTATCAATATAGGATGCCATCTTCCTGTAGTACATAGTGATGTGACTACGCGGGCAACTTAAACCTTTATACTTTGGCAGCTCAGGTATCTTGAATTTCTGCGGCAACACAACATTTGGAACCAAACACAAGTCCTTGGCCTCCATGCCAAAAGCAGAAAACCCTTCAATAGCTCGGATGCGATCTTCTAACAACTTGTAGTCAGCAGGTCTACTCTGATTAGTGGGTCTGATAAGAATCTGAGGATTTGGCAGCTGAGATGCGGCGGGGGCATTCACTTGCGGAGTAGTAAACTGAGAAGGATATACCAAACCCGGATTAACCATCTGACCAACATTCTGACCCATCGGAACACCAAACGGATAAATCAGAGGAGGTATCCCAGCAACTGAGGAAGATGCCCCAGGATGAACATTCTGAACAACAGTTTGAGCAGCTTGAGATGAAACCGGAAACTGAATAGGAGGACCTCTATACACATGCTCTTCTTCACCAGGAGTTTCAGTGTCAGCCAATCCGGCAGTTTGATGAGTTTGAACCTGAAGATTCTCAGGATCATCATTCACCACTGGAGGCGGGACTAGAGTAGGCATGGCCCATGGATATGCAACAGCATTCCCATTAGGCATGGGCGCAACAAAAGGCTGATATGGTATGAAGGCACTACCATTATTTGCAATCAGAGGAGTGTAATTCGGAGGCATGCCCCAAGGAAAACCAGCGGGCATCTGGTTCAAACCGGATTGAGGATTTGTCGGATGAACAACAGGCTGATTCACAGGCTTAACTGGTACTTCAACAATAGCAGGAGAATAAACAACAACAGCAGGAGGAACAGTCACAACAAGAGTGACAACAGTCGCATTAGTAGGGGTTGCAACAACAGTGGTAGCAACAGTGGCGTCCCTCTGGGCACGAAGGAGTTCCATAATGACATCCATGTTCGTCTGGAACTGATCCATCCGACCTTGGAATTGAGCCAGAGTTTCCTTGTAAGCGGCGTTCTTAGCTTCAAAGTCAACCATGATTCTGGATTTTTTTGAGCGAGTAAAATACCGATGTCGAGTCGTCGTCTTGCTACAAAGAAGGCGGACAAGGATGAGCAACGGTTTCGGATGAAGGGGTGTGCATATGTGTGCAAATGAATGTATGATATGCATGCAAAAATAAAGTTTTAAATTCCAAGAATTATTAAACTTATCTTTGTTTACAATAATCATATAAGTAAAGGTGCGACAGATAAAATTGGCAAGCAACTTCATCCATTCATTCAACAATAAAGGAAAGAAGTACAAGTCGAATACAAGTCAAATATCATCTTTTTGGGCTACAACAAAATCCACATGGATCCTATCAAATACCACCCTGCAAACAGACAAGAAATGGAAAACAACCCAAGGAAGCTGGTACGACAATACATCAGCATATGCATCCCTCAACAACCCAGGTAGGTCCTCTAATGCATGCTCAACAAATCTGGCTAGACGGCCATGCCTCTCACTCCAATACTTCGCATCCTTCATGAGGTTACACAACAAAGAATGGTTAGGTCCCTGAAGCATATCCTGAAGAAATGCCTCTTTCTGATCCAAGAGGTTCTGTAGATGACGGCTTTAATGCTCCCAATGAGTGCTCTCTGTGTTGAGCTGACTAATCTGCTATTGGCTCTGGTGTGCCTGATCTTGTAGCTTCTAAATCTCACCGAAGGCTTTGTCTAGCTAGGTTTGACATTGAGAAAAGTCCTTTGTTAACAGATTAGCACGGTCTTGCTCAATTTGCCACTTTGTCTTGTACTCGGATAACTTCCCTCTAACCTCTTCAAGTTGCTTGTTGTAGCTTAACTTATCCTTGTAGGCTTGATAATGGGCATCGACGAGTTGTCTCTTCTTTGAAGCAAGTCCCTCGTAGGTGCTCTTCAAAGCATCACCCACCTTCCTACGCTTGTTTTGTTCAACCTCCACCTCTTTGAGCATGGGCTCGCGCTTCTGATGGAGCTCAATCTGTAGGCTATCCTTCCCGAAAGCGACTCTATCAAGGTTGAGACGAAGATCAGCATTCTCCTTCTTTAACTTCTCAATAATCAGCTTGAGTTGATCGCCCTCATATGGAGGAGCAATGGCAAGTTCAGGAGACTTGGCATTCATGGAAGGCTCGGGAGCAAATGGCAACAAGATCTCTTTGACACGTTCTTTGGCCCAAAGTGTGTGAGCTTCCTTGGCTACGCAATTCTTCTTACCCAAATCGACCCTTCCTTAGAAGTGAATCTGAGACCACACAACACTAAACCTCTTTAGCAAACCTATGTCATTAACCCCTTCATGAAAGATGAACTCCTCCACTACCTCAGGATTAGGCTTGGCAACCATAGGGTATCCCAACTGTCGGAAGGCCATTCTCGGATTGTAGTTAATTCCACCTTTTGTACTCAAGAGAGGCACATTGGAGAATTTCCCACAATGAAGAATGATTGGAATGTCGTCGAATACTTGAGAATACCAAGAAATATCATCAGCAGTGAGAGACATGATTCGTTGAGACCACTTGAGATTACCCTTATTCTCAACAAAGGGACCCTTCTATGAAAGGTGAGACATGAACCATCAGTACAGCAAAGGAGCACAACAGACAATGGTCCCCTTTTTCTTTTCATTCCTGGAATGAATAGAATGGTAGGTATCAGCAAGAAGTGTCGAAACAGGGTTCTTGGACAAGAAGATACTGATGGCAGCCTGATCTACGAAATCCTCCATGTTCGGAAACAAGACAGTCCCATATATCAATAAAGCAAGAATGGAGTTGAAAGCCTTATGTGTCCATCCTTAGCAAAAGAAGTGGCCTTATCAACCAAGAACTTCGAAGCGAACCCTCGAATACCTTTCCCTTTGGTCTTGAGATTATCCTCCACATCCTTCTTACTAATGCAAAGCGCATCAGCAATAAGGGAAAACTTCGGACAACCACTAGTGTAAACATAAGGAACCTGCCTCTTGATCTCAACCCCCAGAATATAAGCATACTCCTCGAGTGTAGGTGCTAACTGATAATCCTGAAATGTGAAGCACTTATATGGCGGATCATAGAACTGAACCAGAGTATGAATGGCAGTGATGTTCACTTCAGTGTTGAGGATGGTCAACAGATTACCATAAGTATCCCTGAAAATCCCTCTGTTATCTTCAACCACACGGGATTCTAGACCTCTCAGAATACCCAGCTTAGGCTCCACAAACTTGTAGCTGAAAATGCCTCGACAACCAGTACTCATCTCTATGATAATGTTAACAAAGAATAAGTCCTCGAAAACCTGGAAATGCACATGCAAAAATTAATTTACATGATGATATGATATGCAACACAACAACAAGAAGCCAACACTGTCTGAATAATTAAGTCTGAACAATCCGGACATCTGCATATAATTCTGTGTCGGTGCAACATAATCTGATGTGTCAGCGAAGAAATCTGGCGTGTGTGAGAGAACAAAGGTATGAAGTGGCTTGGTTTCCTGCAAAAACCCATCCCCCTCACAAGTGTGATCTAGACACAACAAGGTGGTCCCTAGAAAGGTCGCCCAAACCATAGGACTCAGAATGAAAATCCTCCGACGTAGTGAATTCTCACAGGACGGAAGTATTCTCAAGCGAATCACAATCTGGGATGTGGCTCTCGTAATAACCCAACGCGCAAAACGCAGGCCTCACGACTATCCACGTTCTAGCCTATGTGTATACTAGGCCCGGTGTTAGGACCTTTCTCTCCAATAATATCTACCCATCCTAACAACAGCAGAAAATAGCAGATATCCAGAGTATGCAGCATATGAATATTCAAAGCAGTAAAGAAATGCAGTAAATAAACATAAAGCTAAAGCATAAAGATAAAGCAAGTAAAGCGCAACAGATAAACACCCAAGCAAGCAAGAAAGCAAACAAAACTAGGCGAGACCCCAACTTGCGAGCGCAAGGATTCCCCAGCAGAGTTGCCAGCTGAAGATGGTTGGTTTATACCTGAGTGAATCGCACACTCAAAGATAACACAGAGTCGCCACCGAACTTTATTTAGTCCCGAAGGACAAGGAAAATATCGATAAAACCCAAGGGGAAGAGAAACGGGAACGAGGGTCGGTTATGCGAAAGGAAGGTACTAGCACCTTACGCATCCGTTGTACTTGACAGAAACCATTTCGCTTGCTTCTAGGCTTGGATGGGTTATCTATCTAAAGGCTTCTAGCTAAAATAAAGAGGAGAGAGAGGAGAAAGGGGAAAAAGAAAGAAAAGAAAGAAAGTGCTCGCGGAGGATTGGGGCCCTCGTGCCTACGTACCCTCACAGTGCAATGAGGAAATCAGAGCGTCGTAGTTCATGGAACTAGGGGACAGAAAGGAAAAGAAGAAGGAAAGAAGGGTGAAAGTGTGCTCGCCAAGATCATCACGATCTCGTGCCTACGTATCATACATTCGAATGAATGCAGAATCAAAGCTTCTGTAGTTCGTGAAACTGAATGGAAAACAAAACAAGAAAAGAGAGAAGTGGTGTCAAAAACCAAGAGCAAAAGGGAAAGAAAACTCTACGGGGGGAAAGCTGAACAGTAAGAGCGATTGCACAAGAAACTAGAAAAGGAATAGTGTCAAAACCGAGAATGAAAGAAACTCCGCTGGGGATAACAAAGAGGATCGGTGTTGAAACCAAGAAAGTAAGAGCAAAGTGAATAGAAATGACTCCTTTGGGGAAGAAAAAATAAAGAACTCAGGTGGGGAAAATAGGCTGGTGTCAAAACCAAGAGAAAAAGGAAACTCAGTATATTAATTGGCTGGCAATGGTTAACCGAAGAGAAAGAGTAAGACTCAGGTGGGGAAAAGAGGCTGGTGTCAATAGACGGACTGTGATAAACCAAAAGAGAGAGTGTTGAACCAAGGGAAGGTGTTTGACTCTGAGGGGACATCGGTATGTTAACTAATAAACAATGGTTAACCGAGGAAAGCAAGGATTGCAACTCTGTGGGGATAGAGAAGCATTGGTTTTAACAGAGAAAACTATGATTAACCAGAAGAATGGGTGTAGGACCGATCAAAGGTCGTAACCCAAAAGGGGTGTTGGCATTGACTGAACAAACAACACTTAACCAATTAAGAAGGGTATTGAACCAAAAGAGGTCGCTAACCGCTGGGGGATTCGGTTCTTAACTGAACACTGTGATTAACCGAGAAGAATGAGTGATTAACCAAGAGGAGGTGATTAACTCAACAGGGTTTCAGTATTTTAACAGACGGATTGTGGTTAACTGAAGAAAAGGGTGATTAACCAAGAATATGTGATTAACCCAAGAGGAACTCAGTGTTTTTACAGACGGACTGTGGTTAACTGAGGAGGCGGGTGATTAACCAAGAGAAGGTGATTAACCCAAGAGGAACGCAGTGTTAACAGACGGACTGTGGTTAACTGAGAAGGAGTGCAAACATTGGTGTTTTAACTGACAAACAATGATTAACCAACATAGGGAGAAGAACCAAAAGAAGGTTGCGAACTCCTCAGGGGATTCGATCATAACAGGAGTACTGTGTTTAACCGAAAAAGGAGAAAAGAGACTCTTCTAGGGAATCAAGAAGCAATGATTGGCTGCAAGAAAATAACAGAGTATTGAAACAAAGGGAGCTTGCTAACCCAATAAATAAAGGATCTTAACCAAGAAGGTGATTGATCAAAAGAGAGATCGAAAGAGATAGGAGTGATCAAAGATCGACCCGACTGGGGGAAGAAAGCACACTACCGCCTGGAGATAGAGATGACTAAGCCAAGCACATGGTCATTCATCCTCTACCTAAAGTAGTCAGAATGAGAGTAGGAATTCTCCTTTCTCATCCCTTCTCTACCACACAGGGTGTAATGCTGAAGTTGAACCGGATGGCACAACAGGTCCAAGTTGTACAGTGCTCCCGCGTGAAGAAACGGACAGCGTAACAGCTTCAATTGTACAGTGGTCCGATGCTGGGCGTTGCGCGAAACTCCAACTCTGCGGGGGATCGAGAGAAAAAGTTCTAAAGGAAGCCTAAAGAGAAGGAAGGGGAAGATCAACCAATCGAAACATGGTTTCGATCAATTAATCAAAGGGAAATGTCATGCTAACAATTTTCCAAAGAGGATGAAAAATCATTAAAGCAAAAGGTGTGAATTATTGATTAAGCAAGATTAAGCTCATCCATGAAGAATGAACTTAATGCAATCAAGGAACAAACATGCAAAACAGTACCAACCCCCATTTAGTATGCAATGCAAAACATGTTAACAAGTGATCAAATGGAATGCAAGATGTTCATGAACAAACATTGCCAAAAAAGTATGAACAAATTGAATAGTCAAAATCATGCATCGAACGTTCGTGAATATGCTTCAAACAGAGCTTAAATGATACTTAAAACATCCCTAAAAATCAAGTATATCAATCCATGGGAGTTAGAAGAAGAAAGCATGCCAAACAAGCTTGAAAAAACTCAAAATTGACCATTCTGTTCAGTGGTAACCGGTTACTGCATATCTGCTAACCGGTTACTTGCTTGAAAATCAACGTTTTTGGTGAAATTTACACTGAGTAACCGGTTACAACATATGTGCTAACCGGTTACTTGCTTGAAAACCTGCGTTTTTAGTGAAAAATGCACTGAGTAACCGGTTGGCAGATATGCTGTAACCGGTTACCATTGAGACAGTGGCAAAAATAACTGCAAAAACAGCTTTTCAAAAGTGATTTTCAGCACACAATCACTTATACCAACCACCACATGCTAGATCATGGATTTGTGCACGAAAATTACACCATATGAGAGCAGTGAACACACATCACAAGCAATAATCATGGAGATCAAAGATCAAGCAAATGCACGACAAATTAAACCCAAAACGATCGAGATTACATCGGAAATGTGCGGAAACAGTAGAAACAGAGAGTAAGGTAAGATCCACCAACCTACAAGGCTGAGATGTGCCTTGGTAATTGTCTCAAAGTGTTCTTGATGCCGAAAATTAAAGAAAACCAGAGGAATCTTCAATTTGGTGACGAAACGTGTCGAAATCGAGCAAAATACGATAAAGCTACAAAATGTGAATTCGAACCGTTGAAAATTGCAGAAAATACTCAAGATTAATCCACAAGCTGAAATAACTCCAGAAATCCAAGTATAATAGCAAGAAGGATGAAGGTTGAGCTCAACAAATAATCACTTTTGATGTAAAAGTGATTATCCTTCAAAGTAGAAATGAGCTTTGGTGAGGTTTTGGAAGAGAATTGAGATGAAGATGAAGATGTAGCAGAAAAAATCAGAGAGAATGTGAGAGAATTGAGAGTGAATTATGCAAATGGTTGAAGGTCCTTGAAAAATGAGTGAAGGTGAGTTTATATAGACTTTAGGTTTGGAGTATGAGAGGTTTGGAGCTAGCTTTGAACTTAGCTTTGGGTTTAGAACTATGCTAGGAGTTAGTTGGGCTTGACTCACTGAGTCAAGGTGGTTAACTCGGTTAGTTAGAACCAACTCGGTAACAATCCCCGTGTGAACACCATCATCCAAAGGTTGGCATGCTTGTAAAACAAGGAACATGGTGCACTTAAATTGGAGTGAAGCATCAGAGTAAATGCACTTGGATTGAATTGAATAGCCTTGAAATGTCTAGAGAAGTCTAGAATATTCCACATGCTGCTAGAATATTGTAAAATTAAGGACCAAAGAGTGTGCAAAGGGGTTGTCCCACAAAATACAGCAGGAACTGAAATTTTGCACAGAGTAACCGGTTACAGCATATGTGCTAACCGGTTACTTGCTTGAGAACTTACGCTTTTTGGTGAAGAATACACTGAGTAACATGTTACATCATATGTACTAACCGGTTACTTCAGCCAAATTTCCACAAATTTACAAAAAGATGATGTTGAAGTCCCGATTTCGATTTTCCACATCTTGTCTTGATAAATAAACATGGAAACCTTTATTTTGAGCTTGTTTTGATGATGCAATGATCTCGTGAGGATGTGATTAATCAGGCTTTGAAAACCTGAATATTCCTGCAACAAAACCAAAGAGGAAACAAAATGCGAGTGCGTATGCTAACGATGCGAATGCACATGCTTATGCAAAAAGGCAAAAGAGGGAGGTCGAATTCCGGGTTACGACACCCATATTCTTGGAACTTTCAAACTTTTCCCGCCCAAGTACTTATCCTTGAATTTGGGACTCTTCCTTCGCCTGACTTTCCTCCGACACCATGGCTTGTCGCCTTCTCTCTGACGCACCTACTTGGCCTGTGTCGGATCAACGCTTTGAGAATCCCCTGATGTCGACTTGTTGAATTTCCTCTTATCCTTCTACCCTTGGTCGAAATCTCCTGTTTTTTCTTCGACACAATCACCAACGTTTTGTCTTCTCCTAAGACACGTGTCCAACGCCGTCTGACATGATGATGGCAATCTCATACCACGATTTCCAAGAAAAATGCCATGATGGCTAGTTTCATCTGAGTTATGGGCCTCGAAACCAACTCTCACTTACTCTCAGAAGTTGAAAAGTTTTGGTGATCTTTCGCCTTTTACATGCGTCTTATAAATAGTCTCCCACAAAACCACTCTTACCATTTCTCCATAACTTCTTCTTCAAAACCTGTCATTTGTTCTTGAAATCAAAACTTTGCTCTTTTCTTCCCAAAACGCTCGTTGTCTCAGAACACCTTCTGCATTTCTTTCTGTCTAATGGCTTCGTCAAACATTGCTACCACTTTCATTCCTCAAACCACCGGTAACAATTTAGTTGCGTATGTGCTCTCTAAAGCAGAGACCCTCCGTCCACTTCCTCAACCGTCATCAGCTGACGAGACGGTGGTAGACAACTGGCGCTGCTAGATGGTTATCCCCTTCGCGGTGGAGAACAAACTTCACAGTTTCCATGGCCCTTTTCCGGACAAAAGACCTAATCCACAAGAACTCCAAAAGTTCTTTCCTTGCTTCGACCAAACAATTCCACCAGCTTTCGAGAAAGGCGGCACTTTAGATCTCAAATTTTTGGCGCCTAAATCTTGAGTTTTGAAATCCATGCCTACCATAGGAAACAAAGATTATATTGCCTGGCTCGACAAAGTCGAAGGTCAATGTAAAAAGCAATGGAAAGAATATGGCATTTTAGACGCTATCCAACTCTCCAAAACTGCTCACAGGGTCAACCCTTGTTTGCTACTTGCATTAATGTACTTCTGGGAAGGATCGACCAACACATTCCACCTTCCCTGTGGCATGTTCACACCAACACTTTTCGACGTGGCGGCCATTACTGGCCTTTCGCCACTGGGTGAGACGTTTGACCCAACCCTGGAGACCAATGTAACACCCCCAATCTATACCCCAAGCTATTAAAGCGATAAATAAAAATTCAAAATTTCATCAGAGTATATTTAAAACATTCATGGCATAGACCGAGGGGTCACATCAATTTGAAACCAAATACACATAAACCTGCCCATAAAGATATGCAACAATCAGGTAGCAATTAACAGAGGAACTTAGTTCCTACTACCCACAATTCAGATACAGAATAAAAGCGAAAAATCTGTACTGAAATCTCATATATATATATATCATGAAAAGTTTGTCTGCCAAATACAATCATACATGTACAATCTCAAAAGAACATATACATATACACACAAATCACCAACGGCCTCCCTAACTACCCAGTGTCACATATCAGAGCCGACCGACAAAAGAATAAAGACCTAAGCTTCACAAAAAGACCTCCAACAATCTAATCTGCAATGCCTCATAGAGCATTATAAAACAGCAGAAGGGTGAGAAACACAATCATAATATAATTGCATATAATTATATAATAACACAACATCACACACGTAAAATATTCTCACCACAACGCACAACAGAATCCAAATACAACACAACACAATATATATCTCAACTCATCAATTCCAATCACGATTCCACACGAAATCAATCCATTCATGAATTATGCAAATGCACAGAGACCGACACAACGACTCTATGCAATGCATATGCGGTACCATCCATCCATCAACCTCATCACTAGTTCACTTAGGAACTCTGCTGGAATCATCGCTCGTTACATCACTGTAACTCCCCGTCGGGCATACGATGTTCCCCGTCGCTTACACCCCACACGGGCACATGACATTTATGGATCGCTCACACCCCACATGGGCACACGACCCGATCGCTCACACCCCACACGGGCACACGATCGTCTATAATCATCGCTCACACCCCACACGGGCACACGATCATCTATAATCATCGCTCATACCCCACACGGGCACATGACGTTATACCGGATTCCCTCTGGAACCAAACCGTCGCTCACACTCCACATGGGCACACGACATTACAAGAATGCATATCATGATGCTTGGCATACAATGACTCGTGACATTCTAATGCACACATATACGCAACCATAATCATGCATATATCATCAAATACAACACATTGCATTTACGTGCCCTTAGGCCACAATTCATCATCACAACATGTATTTCATGTATTTTCATCTCACCACAGCACACAAGTCATACAACATTCATAGAGATAGCACATTGCATGATACACATCAATTACACACAATTATAACGACAAAAGTCGAAAAAATGACACTATTCCAAATTCCCGACATAATTAAATCGGCCAACGATTTTAAAACCATCATCATAAGAAAGTTCAGTTCAATAGTTATCTAACGACCAAGAATGTTAAAAACGGATAAACGGAACACAAGTTACGGACTAAACAAGAAAAGATATCGCGAAAAAACCACATTTTGCAATTCTCCTGGCCATACGCGTATTGCCCTGAGCCATACGCGTATTGTCCTGCTCCCTCGCCCATTCCATACGCGTATTGCCCAAGGTCGTACGCGTATGGGCAGAGACCCATTTTTCCCAAAATTTCCCATTAAAAGTCCAATACGCGTAGTGCCTTGCTTCATACGCGTATTGCCCTCAACCTTACGTGTACCATTACGCAAATGGGCAGATGGCCGAGAAAATGAAGCTCCATACGCGTATTGCCCACATTTCTTCAATGCCATACGCGTATTACCTTGACCAATACGCGTATTGCATTGAGTGATACGCGTATGGGCAGTGGAAAACCAGAATTTTCTGCAGAATTTTTTTCTGCGTTTTCAAACAAAAATCACCCAATTTTCACCTATACACCAGAAAAATTACCAATACAATGCCTAACAACATGTATCTATCATGTATCAACAATAAGGAACACTAAAACATGATTTCAGACACAATTTAATCGAATTGTAACAATTTCCACATATTATAGTTTTTCACTCTATATATAATTTCAATTCAATATCAACCAAAAACATACATACATAATCATACACAAGTATATAATAATCAAGTTTCACACCCTTACCCGATTTAATCGTGTTTAGAAAGTCGGTTGTTTCCATTTCTTCTTTTCCAAGTTTTTTCTCTCTTTCTCCTTCCTTTCTCTTTTCTTCTCCTTTTCCTTCTTCTCTTTTTCTTTCTCTCTATTTTTCTCTCTTTCTATTTTCTATTTTCTTAACTTAAGAAAAATAAAGTGAAATGCCCAAAATACCCCTACACTCAAATATCTCGCAAACGTTCCCAAAACGCGATAAAATATCACAACATTGAAAAATAACATATTTCCAAATAAAAGTCGAAAATAAAATAATATAATAATAAAATAATCAAAACGACTCGATTAAATAAAAATACTAAAACTGGGGCGTTACAACCAACAATGCTTTCGACTTCAAACGTGCCAGCTTTCAGAACTATATTGAAGACATCATGACAAGCGCTCCAAAGAAGTCTCTGATGAGGAGCACATTGCCTTCCTGACATTATGGCTGTCGTACTATATGTTTTGCCCTGGCTCCTTACAAATAGCCAAAAGTTTTATCAGTCTGGCCATTCAGATCTATGAAGGTCGACAGATATCTTTGGCCAAACTTCTGCTAGCCTCTCTCTACCATTTTCTTGGCCTGCCGGCTATGAGGCTAAAACTCCTCCACCAGACCACCAAGGCTCTAACTGTCTCAGGGCCTATGTGGTTGTTGCAGCATTGGCTCAATGCCACTTTTGAACACAAGTTGGGATATCCAGCTTCTGCGACAATGGAGCGTCTGAACAGAGAACGCTCTGTCGAAGGAATGCGACTTGCTCTGATGACTACCCAAGAGGCTCCGAAGAAAACCCTCTTTATGAGGTATCTCAGTATGTTTGTCGAGACCACTTCTTTTGTCCCCGACATGGCGCCGTTTGTGGAACTTAAGTTTGGTCCTGAATGGTTTGGAAATCCATTTCCTGGGGTCTCCCCCAAAGCTGATGCGCAGTAGAATTCTATATGGCGGGTGTTTCTTACTCCTACCATGATATCCTTCCGGATCGACCCAGGCAGCAATGGCTATGGTTTTATGAACTATCAGCTAAATTTAGTAGCCCGACAATTTGGCTTGAGCCAAATGTTGCCAAAGTCTCTGGTAAAACATGATGACGATATAGTACGATTTGGCCGACACTTGACCCAGGTGGGTCATAGAGCTTGCATGAGGTTTGTCATAGCCACTCAACATCTTGAATTGCCGGTATTTGTATTCCAGCCTTCGTTTTTCACCACTCAAGAATTCGACGCCTGGTGGTCAGAGTACCAGGCTCAAACCTTAACTCCAAACCTTTTCTTGGAGAATATGGTCGACGCTTTTGCTTCTCTGGCTGGTGGAGTTCCTAAATCATCGACCGTAGCCTCTGTTGCCGACGTCGACACCACAGAAGACCCCTCCACAAAGGTGGATTCTGGACTTTGATTTTGTTTCGCCTGTGGGTTTAAACTAAATCGTTTTAGCTTTGTTTTCAGGGACACAAATGGGAAATGACTGCTGTGTTGACCTCCACTAGGCCTGCTAAAAAACCCAGGACCACCACTTCACAGGTATATTTTATTTTCTTACCCTGCTTCTTTGTTTTTTCTTTGTCTGACGATATTTCTGCACAGGCTTCTGAGAATGTACCTTCTCCCGAAAGAACTGAGTCGAATGAGAGTACTCACTCCTGAGTTTTTACCGCAACAGCTCCAGCATCCCCTCCATCCACACCTTTGGTGAGGAAGAAAAAAGCTTTGACAAGGAGAACACCTTCAAGAACCGGCATTTCGACGGTGGCCCCGGTTGTCCCCAAAAATCTTGAAGACGTATTTGAGCTAATCCCTAATGTCGTCCCTCCCAAGACAACTCCTTCTCATCCTGCGCAGGTACTTCCTTTCTCCACTTTAGTACCTTAGGTGACACTTAGGCGGAAAATCTCACTGCATCTTGCTTTGTAAGAAAATGTGGTCACTTCGACCACTGTCGGCATTGGCGATACTGAACTGGATGCCGACGCCACTACTGCTAGCATCACTATCAAGCCAAGTACTCAGAAGGTCGATGAATTCCAGATACCCTTATCAGAGGAAAACTTGGTGGCGAAGACGCCTCCTTCCCAACCTGACAACCTTGGGACTGAGAATGATGGTGCAACTCTTGGGGAGAATATCAATCCTTCACCTGTCGTCACCACTACTGAAGTCAGAGAGAACTTTCAAGCCCCTAAACATGGCCCAGAGAGAACCTCGCCTACTGTCGACAAAACCCCTACTCCAGAGGAACTCTTGGCAGCCAAGCAAACAGATCCAGCAGCGACCCTAAAGGCGCTACACAAACTTCACAAAGAGACTGAAGAGATTCAACCTGCCAGTTCGACGACCATCCTTACTCCAGAATTGGACGCTCCTTTAATCTCAAACTTTAACAGTTGCGGTCCTATCTTTTTGAAGAACAGTTCCTAGTGGATGTCGCCGAAGAAGCTGCCATTGCCAACGACGTTTTCAAGCTTTTGGATGAACTTTCTGAATTCCAGCTTCCTGCCCCTATGGCCACGTACCTGATTGTAATACCCCAAAATTTTCTCTCTCTTTTGTCATCATAGCACAACATTATCATATATCATATCATATCCATCTCATTAGCCTTGCATTGCATCTTTAACATAGAAAAATGAAGCATATCATCCCTCTTACCATCAAGGCATGTGATCAGGGGAAAGATGGACAATCAAGGAATCATTCGAGGCACAAAAGGTCAAACAAGTTGCCTCAAGGCAAGCCAAGAGGTCTTTCATGTCTCATAATATCTCAATTGATCATCCAAAACCTCAAGAAAGTGAGATTCAATAGGAGATTGAAGCACTACATCCTTCACTATGCAAGAGGTCCAAAAAAAATGAAGGAAAACCCTCAAAAGAGATAGTTCATTGGTTCAAAAACACCCTAAAGTGGCATATCTCATCATCCTTTAAGAGGATACACAACATACTCTGAGGAATTTGAAATTAAAGACTGCACATTTTTCCCCTTAGTAGGTGGGTATCAAAACTAGGGTTTCCAATTAAATTAGGTCATCTCTAATTTTTTGGACAAAACTTGGTGTCATGGTATTCTACATGTCCTTAAGTGTATGTGTGTGGAAAATTGCCTCTCAATTGGTTTTAGAAGTGGTTCAATTGGAAGAAAGGTCAAAAATCAGGAAAATTGGGGCTAAGTCAAATAATCAGAGGAAAAAGTCAACTCTTGACTTTTTGAGGCCAAATTCATGAAATTCATGTTATATGTGACCAATGTACAAAATTTGATCAAGAAACTCCAAAAGGATCATGAAAAATCAAGATTTGAAAAGTTGCCATTTTTGGAAGAAGTAGGGTTTCTAAATAAGGAAAGTTTTGGCCATTTTGCACCAAACTTTGAACCAAGGCCATCCAAAATTGAGACGTCAAATAAAAATTCCACCAGGCCACAACAAAAGATCTTGTTTCAAGCTTCAAATCCACATAAAGAACAGCTCCATTGGATAAAAATTGAGTGAGATATGATTGATCAAAGTTTGAGCAAAGTAGGTCCAAAATCAGGTCATGACCAAGGATTCCTAGGTCCACGCGCCATCATTTCTACAAACATGTGGTGTGCCAAATGTCAAACTTAATTTCTCAATGATAAAAGCTCCAAATGGAAAACTTTTCAACATCAAAGTTGTTCCTTACAATGCCCTCTTCAATGTTGATGTTGGGGAAATTTTGATTTGGTCAAGTTATGAGGGAGAAATATTGGTCTCAAGATTAAGTGATCACATTGAAATTTCATGCACCACATTGCTAGGTCACGACTTGTTGTTGTACGCCCACCAACCAACTTTGCATCCTTGTGTTCACATCCATTTTTAAGTGTGTTCAAAGCCTCAATTCAATCCAAGATCCATACCAATATTGTTCTATGATCCACTCTCTCTCCAATGACCCATATATTTCATGATCTCATACATTATAGTGAGAGAATTTCTTTCTCAAACTTGCTTATTTCCATTGTTTCCAAACTGTCACAAAACCAGAAAAAGAGATAATATTGTGGGTGTTGTTTTGCCAATTTGCACGCATGATCACATCATCATTCTTTGCTATATTTGAACTAACATTTCCTTACAAACATGTGTTACACGTGCCTTGCCATGCTACTTACTACATGAGAATGGAAAGAACAAACTTGTTGGACAAGTTTCTGATACACCAGTCGTGCCATCATCACCATTCACTTTCTCTTCATTCCCACCATAATATCATACGCATACTACACCATATCATTGCTCTCCCTAACTAACTTGACTCAGTTAGTTAGGGATGACTCACCTTAACCATCTTAACTCACTTTAACTCACTCATTTAACTACCTATGGTTCACTTCTAACTCAAATTATAAATAGAATTTCACTCTCACTTTTTTTCACAACAACACTCATTTTCTACACTCACCTCAGAAATTCTCTCTCTTTCTCTCTGAGTTTTCTCATTTTCCTCTCCACGATTTCATCTTCATTGTTCTTCCATTGCTCATTGCTTGGTGTGGTTGAATCAAGAGCAACAAGAACAACTCAGCTTCTACAAGTTCAGCATCACTGCAATCTTCAATCTCCTTCATAAATTCGTGAATCAATAGCATTTATTTTGCTAAGGCTGGAGATCTAGAAGCTCAGAATATCAAGCTCTTCTCTGGTTTTCTCAACGCCTCATATTTCTACACGTTTTCAGGTTTCATCACTCGACTTTTTTTTCATCCAATTCTCATTAATTTTGAGTTGTTTTTGTTGCCTAAAGCTTGCTAGAAGCTCTATTCACTCCGGCTAGTTGATAGGACTCTTAGAGGCGTAGTTTCAAAACTTAGGGCACATCTTCATCTCCTCTGTTCTTGCTATGCGTGCATGATGTGTTGTTTTTATGAGTGAATTCTTAATCTACATAAGCTACTCTTCATTTTGGTATCATATTTGCAAAATTCTGGAAAATGTGGAGTTGCAGACGGTGGTGCGTGACCGGAGAAGGTGACCGGAGGTCCTTCTCCGGCCGGTGGCTATAATTGCTAGGGCTTGTGTTTCTTTTGATCGTGGCCGTTGGATTGAGGAGGTTGAAGGGATGAGATCTTGCCAACACATAAAAATATCACATGCCTTGCACATGTTTTCTATCTTGACCTTAGTAGCATGTGTGTGCGTGAGTCTATGATAATTACCATGGGTGCTTGATCATGAACCATATGTGTGAATTACTTTCTTTGATTGACCTGATCTAACGCACCAAAGAGTGCCAACGCATTACTGAAGCATGTGCATCTCACGTGACATTATTGTGGACTCTGATGATTGTGTGTGTGTGCGTGTAAGAGAGATAGCGCGTGCTTTCATTTATGATTGTTGGATGTGTATACTTTAGTGATTAATTCGTGTTGACTAAGATGTGTGGCCATGATTGGTTGAGCATATTGTTTGTGCATACACTCATCACACACGATCATTTTTTTTTAATTGGACTCTGATTCCTATGCGCATCCCCTACTTTAGGCCTAGTGTAATTCTGAACGTGGAAATTTACTTCCCTGCACCCCCTACTTGTTTTCTTTCATTGTTATTTTTCTTTTATGTACATATTTCATTTTTAATTTTTAAAATTACAAAACAACATCAGAAAATTCTGGAAAAATTCATGAGTATTATCAAGACATTTAGGACATTTTTGATATTTTTATCTCATGATTTTATCACATTTTTATCACTGTTTCATAATTTTCTTTGAATTTCCATTTGTATGCATTCCAAATATGATACATGAATTTGTAGAATTTTGTTCTTGCTCATTACAAACTGTTTTGGCCTGATTCTTTTTGCATTGATTCACTAATACATTAAAGCATGTTAGGTAATTTTTTTTTTATTTTTTAGGTCACTTTATGACACGTTTTGATGCTTGTCTTTGCACCACTTTGCATGTTGTTTCAACTTGACCTAATGCATTGTTTAAAGTCATTTTGCTTTGAATTTTGACATGCCATCTTGATGTATGATTTACTTCTGACTTAGGCATTCAAATACCATGCTTGCATAATTTTCATAAGTCCATTTGATTTTTGTTTGATGCATTACATTTGAAGCCTAATACATGTTATATCATTCTAACTTTAGTGTATGTTTGCATGAATTCTTTTGTGCATATTTGTATGAGCATTTGCATATTTTATGAGCCATTCATATGATATTATAGGTCCTTGGTACACACTATAGATCATCTTTACATGTTCATTTCAACTTGAACTTTGTGCATCCTTAACATGTATTGTTTGCACTTTCCTTTTGAACTTTCACTTCACTTCTTCTATTACTTCTTGAATGTCTTGAATGTTGATTCATGAATACTTTGAGATGTTTATAAACCATTTTTCATTTAGTTTCAATTCTGATTTTTGGATTACATGTTCCATTTATGCATGTTCTTTTCAATTCTTTTCATCTTTCATCTATCCTTTCTTATGATAACATGTTTAAATGCTATGGATGATGATTGTTGCTTATTCATTTGAACTTGTATGATGATGTTCACTTGTTGTCAATATGATTCACATTCTGGTTGTGAGATTAAGATTTGATTCTTCATCTTATTCTTTTGAACTTTATTGTGCATTAATTGTTTTTTTTTTACTTCTTATACATGTTTCCATGTTTACTAACCATGTAGGGGTTTTGGTAAGTTGAAATTGAGTGTGGATAAGGAATCCACATTCAAATTTCTTTCCTTTCATCTTTTACAATTCAACCTTGTGTTTGTAAGTACTTATGTGCTTTCTCTGATTAACTCATTACTTTCCCTTTTGAGTTACAATTCATCTTCTACTTTAGAAGTGAATTGTTTAACTCATTCCTTCTTTAGACTTTAGGTTTTGCAACCTCACAAACCATTAGGATCACTCCCTTAACTAATCAATTAGGATCGGGTCTTAGTTCACATAGATTTTACCTTGCTCGCCCACTTGAGTCTTTCATCTCCTCATCTCAAAGAAAATGCAAAATATGTAATAAAGGTAGGCATTTATTGCATTTTGGCCTTTCATATAAAGAAAAGGTTATAGGGGGTCTTCTCTTGTAATCTTAGAATGTGTAGTATATGGCCCATCTTGGGTCAATGTGTTAAACATTTGATCTTGTATGAGGGACTTAAATGCAATACTTGTTGAAGATACAAATAAAAAAAACACTTCTTCATTTCATAATTAACAAAAACACTTAATAAATACCAGTATGCTAGTGTATTTGAACCTTAATAATTGGAACTAAATGTGAGGGTCTTCTTCACACTTAGTGTACTTTCTTACTCATTCCATCTTGGAATGTGAGGATGTATACACTCCAATGATTAAGATTTAGATACATTATCATACGCGAACAAATAACAAACATTTTTCTTAAAAGACAACAAACAAACAAACAATTCTTTTCTCATCTCTTTCATTCTAGTCTTAAGGACTCGTCACGTCCGTTCTACCGCAAACAGGTAACGCCTAAGTCTCCATACATCGAGCCGCAACACCTAAACTGCTGGGACGCGCACTCTGACGTTTCCACTAAAAAACACAAACAAAGCGACCCTTGTTGAGGGGAACTACGTCGCTTTGATTCTCATGCTCCCGATGAGATACGTAGGCAGTGGGGTAGGGCCCATTCGAGCACTTCTTTTATTTTCCCTACATTTGTTTCTCTTTCTCTCTCCTTTCCTTTTCCATTCCTTTTCCAATTCTTTTTCCAGTATCCTTTCCTTACACCCTTTAATCGAAACAAGCAAGTGTGGATCCCATCGGGTACGATGGACGTGAGGGGGTGCTAATACCTTCCTCTCGCGTAACTGACTCCCGAATCCAGTTCTCTTGGTCGCAAGACCATGCTCTATCCTTTCCTTCAGGTTTACGCAGTGTTTCCTTTCCCTCTCTTGGGATAAATACACATTGCTGGTGACTCTGTTTCGGTGCCACTTTCGCGTTTGTACTTGGATGAAAATCCCGGGAGCGACAGCTGGTGACTCTGCTGGGGATAGGTTGACCTATTGCTAGTCCATCCTAAGCGAGTCGATCCTAGCGCTTGTTTGCTTTTCTTTCATTGGGTGTTTACTGTTATCTTGTATTTGCTGTTTACTGTATTTTATTACTTGTACCATATTTACAGCATGTTAGCATTTACATTTCATATATTATACTATGTTGCACTCTTCTGTCTGTTTGGCGGGATGGGATTTCTGAGAGATGAGCCCATTACCAAGGCTCTAGTGCATACTTAGATTTAGAGTGGAGAGTAGTAGAACCTACGTACCATCTGTGTACGTTGGGTAATCACGAAATTCACAGCTAGACGAGGCTATCTTGGGATCCATCATGGCGTACGCATCTTGCGTATTCCTGGATGTCGATCTAGAGAGCTGTCGACTCTAGTGACCGATCATGAGGACCTTAGTGGAAACATCTCTCTTTAGTGGTGACAGTGGCAGACCACATTCTGTGGCAAACCCACTCGCACCCGAGGGCCCACTTTGGAACTTGCATAGGATGACCTTTATTTTCTAAGGTGAGTTAGTGGACGACCTATTTGATTGGCATAGCATTGTATCCTACGGGCTGAATGTGCTATCGCTTCTCAAACCTCCGAAGCTGGCAAGCCTTGTTTTCTAGGAACCACATGTGAGTATGGGTGGGATGTTTACAGGTTTGCAGGTAACCAATCCTCCTACATACCTTACTTGTGATTTTATGATTGTTACAGAAAGTGTATCCTATGACAGTGGTTTGAGTATCCATCTCAGATATATTGCCAGATTCAGTACAGAGACACAGTGCACACAGTTCAACACAGACACAGACACCTGAATACTTGATCACATGCCTTTTGCATTTGCATACTCATATCATAACAGGTTATGTTTGTCATTTTCAGGTACCTACCATATTGTCTGATTCCAATCATGAGTTTCCAAGAAGTTGAGGTTAAAAGGAAGAATAATGTGTCATATAAATTCCCTGATTCTAATCTGGATTCATTGAACAAGATGATAGACATGGCTGGTTCTGGTGTTCTCAGCACTTTTCAGAAGGAATATGGAGAGCTGATTAAAATGGTATGTGCATTCACAAAGTATGAGAAGGATGGGTTGCACACTTTCTTACAGTTCTATGAACCATCAATGAGATGTTTCCTGTTCCCTGATTACATTTTGATGCCCACTTTGGAGGAATTCTCATTTATTTTGGGAATTCCAGTCACGTCTTCTATACCGTATTTTTCTGAAGATGCTCTTACCCCCAAAGTAATTGCTGATGTTCTACATTTGGACCAGTCTGTTGTGAAAAGTGGCCTGAGCAAACTTAAAGAAGATGAAGGATTTCATTTGGAGTTTCTTTTCCAACAAGCTCAGGAAGCTGCCAAGGCTAAAAACTGGACTACTTACAATGTTGTGTTAGCTCTTTGTATCTATGGTTTGGTGCTTTTCCCCGGTCAACCTGACTTTGTTGATATGCAGGCGATGAAAGTGTTCGTTTCGAAGAATCCGATTCCTACCCTGCTAGGGGATTTTTATTACACAGTACACTACAAAAATGAGAAGGGAAGAGGAAGTCTGGTTAGTTGTTGTACCCAATTGTTATGTCATTAGCTCTTCAAACATTTACCTCGAACTGGTGCTTTCGTAGAAACTATTGAGACAATGAATGGTCTAAGAGATTGATAGGTTTGACTGCCAATAACATCATTTGGTTTGATCCCAAATTACTGACAATAGAGCTTATTGTTAAATGTGGAAGTTTTCCGAATGTGCCTCTACTTGGAAGAAGAGGTGGGATTAATTACAACCCGGTGTTGGCTGTTAGACAATTTGGTTATGCTTCGAGAAATCCTCCTGCCGATGAAGAGATTAGTGTTTCTCTGTTTTTCGTGGGAACCAAGAGTGAAAGAGTGCCAGAAGTAATAAATGCCTGGAAATTTAGGCAAAGAGAGGGAAAGTTAATTTTTGGCAAAGGAGACTGTAGATCATACCCTGACTACGATGCTTGGATTGAGATGAAGGTCAAAGAGTTGTTGCTACCCTTTTCAAGAGAGATTCTCTTATGTCCAAATCAACACTCCATGGTACCGGCTGAAGAGTGCGAGAAATGGAAGAAAATGGTTAGAGAGTTGCAGATAGAGAACTCTGGAATGAGCAGATGTCTTCAGAAAGCTTTGGCTGACAACAAAAATTTGGAGAAGAGAGCATTGGAAGCGGAGAAAATCTTGGCATACAAGGAAGAAGATTTTGATGATAGAGCTCGGTACTTCCGAAAACTTACTTTAGGAGCAGATGATACTAGTCAGGCTCACAAGACTACAAAGCAGGCTTTCGCCCGAAGCAGGGATTCATTAGCTAAACTTCGTCAAGCTTGGGATGAAGTCAGAATTGAAAACTCTGAATTGCTGACCCAGTTAAAAGATAAAGATGAAGAGCTGAAGAAAGCACATGTAGCAAGAAGAAAGTATCGAGAGGATCTTGGCAAAAGTCAAGAACATGTAAGGAATGCTGAAGATAAGCTAAAAATTGCCAACAAAGAGCTTGAAGATGTCACGGCAGATCTGAAGCTGGTTAAAATTCAAGCTGGAATTAAGAGGCGCAAAGGAGCCGATGAAGAGGAAGCCTTGCTGATGCACATGGGCTCATTATCTGATGCATAGGAAAAAAGGGACGTCGTAATCAAATAGCTGATTAAAAAGCCACATCATCAGCGTACCCGCATCCTGTTCGAAGAGATTAAGTATTCCAGCCAGAAGCTGAAGGACGTAGAGATATCAGATTAATGATTTTTGTCATTTCTTTGTAATTTGCAATGGTTACCATCAGAATTGTTGATGGATCCATTTGACTACTTGTTTCTTTTTCTGTTGCTGAAACTATGACAAATGTGCTTGAAAACTTTTGGGAATTCATATGAAATGAGCTATTTCTGTTCACAATTTCTGGTTTTCAGATATATGTGACGTAGTAAGATATCTGCACACTGGCACACTACAAAATCACTATTTTTGGTCATCAGATATTTGTGATTGGCGTATATGAATATCTCTTTAAGGCAAAACTCAATAATCATGATTTCTGGTCGCCAGGAATTCGTGGTTACGATTGGAATCAGGATATGAAAAATATCTTGAAATGATAAACATAACTGTGCATTTGCATTTGCATAGCATATCATTTTTGCATTACAGGTTTTCTTTGTGCAGGCGCCTGCTAACCTTTATTTGGTCTTCAGGCACGATAGCTGATACCCCAGTTCACCGATATTCTACCTGACGCAATCAAGCCAGAGTCATGGAACAAGTTCAGACTGAATTAGCTGATTTGAGGGGGAGGATGGAGCAGTTCATGAACCTTATGCAGGGGATTGCTCAAGGTCAGCAGGAGCTGAGGGCCGGTCAGGAAACCATGAGGGTTGGTCAAGATGCCATGAGAGCCACTATTCAGAGGCTGGAGACTAAAATCCCAAATCGTAATGTGCACACTCCTCCTGTTGGCAACATCCCCACTGGTGGGGTACATCTGGGATTTGATAATAATGGTTTAGAGGATGGTTAAGATGACCATTTTACGGCATTCAACAACGACATGGGTTTCTACAATGAAGACCGGAAGTACGAAGGGTTAGATGAAAGACTCAAGGCTATTGAGAGCCAAAATCCTCTGGGGATTGACGTAGAGGACATGGGTCTCGTGCAAGGTGTGAGAATCCCTCCCAAGTTCAAACTTCCTACATTGGATAAGTACAATGGCAGTACCTGTCCCAAAACACATTTGCAAGCTTACAATCGCAAGATTGCCGCTTATACTGAAGACCAAAAGCTCTGGATGTATTTTTTCCAGGACAGCCTGTCAGGCGCCTCCCTGGAATGGTACATTAAGCTGGACAGGGTTCATATAAAGAGCTAGAAAGATTTGTGCGCTGTGTTTCTGAAGCAGTATCAATATAATTTGGACATGGCGCCCAATCGTACTCAGCTACAGAGTATGACTCAGGATCACAAGGAGGGCTTTAAGCAGTACGCGCAGAGATGGAGAGAATTGGATGCTCGAGTTCAACCACCTTTGGCTGATCGTGAGATGGCTGATATGTTCATGAGCACACTCCAAGGGCAGTATTTGGATAGATTGGCTGCGTACCCTTCAACAGGGTTTGCCGACATTGTTATCGCTGGGGAACGAATAGAGAGTCTGCTGAAGATGGGTAAGATTCAAGACGTCAGTGGGACTGGTGCTTTGAGTTCGAGGAAACCCTTTGCTAATGGACCAAGGAAAAGAGAAGGGGAGTCCAGTGCTGTGCATAGAGGAAAGGGCAGAGGCAGGACTCAATCCTATCATCAGGTGGATGCTGTAACCATTCTGGTTCCAGCAGGACAGCAAGCTCCAGATCAGCAAGGTAGACCCCAATTCCAGACTAATAGACAAAGGGACCGTAAGTTTGATCCCTTGCCTATGACATATGCTGCTTTGTTACCACAATTGCTCAGAGAGAAGTTGGTTAAACTTCGGACTATGAGGCCGCCAGATACTGGAAAATTGCCTCGAAATTATGATGCTAATGTTCGATGTGAATTTCATTCTGGTGCGCCGGGTCACTCAATAGAAAAGTGCTGGGCCTTTCAACATAAGGTTTAGGATCTGATTGACGCAAAAGCTATTAATTTCTCTAAGCCGCCGAATGTTCGTGATAATCCAATGCCTCATCATGGAGATGCAGGCATGCATGCTATTTCTGATGGCGAGAAATTGAATCTGATTACCGATGTTAATTTGGTAAAGACTCCGCTGTTGATTGTAAAAGAGCGTTTGTTAAAAGGAAAGGTATTTCCTGGATGTGGCTCTGATTGTGAGGATTGTTCAAGACAGGTTAATGGCTGCAGTAAGTTGAAAGTTGGACTGCAGGATCTTATGGACGAAGGAAGCCTTCAGTTTGATAAGGTAGAGAAGGAAAAAGATGTTTCTGCCGTTACCATTTATTATAATCCAGTTGAAATACAGGTGCCTGTTGAAGCTCCTGTTGCTATCATCATGCCCGAGAGGCCGAGACCAGTTACGATTATAGTTCCTGAATCTGCTTCTTATGTGTCTAATCGAGCCGTTCCATGGCAATATGGAACTAACACTCATCAAGGAGGAAGTCAACAGAAAGCAGAGGCTGCCGTTGGTACCAGTGTTGAGAATGTCAGTGGACCAAGTGATTTCACCAGGAGTGGTCGACTGTTTGCTCCCCAAGCTCTAAGGAGTGATAAAGAAGCTGAAGCCGCTGCAAGAACAAAAGGAAAACAGGTTGTTGGTGACGAGGTGCCTGTTCAGGAAGAGGACCCTAAAGTCAATTTTGATAGTGATGTTGAGGAATTTATGAGGATTATCAAAAAGAGCGATTATAAGATCATTGATCAGCTCAATCAGACACCCTCTAAAATCTCAATATTATCCCTGTTAATGAGTTCAGATGCACACTGGGCTGCTTTGTTGAAGGTTTTGAATATGACCTATGTCCCCCAAGAGATTACTGTGAATCAGTTGGAGGGAGTAATTTCTAATGTCAATGTGAGCCACGGGTTGGGGTTTACGAATAGGGATTTGACTCCAGATGGACATAATCACAACAAAGTGTTGCACATCACACTTGAATGCAAAGGAGTTGTTTTGTCGCATGTGCTAGTTGACACGGGTTCTTCCTTGAATGTGTTACCCAAAAAGGCCCTGATGAAAATTAAAGTAGATGGGTTGATTCTTAGACCCAGTGATCTGATTGTGAGAGCTTTCGATGGATCCCAAAGATCGGTGTTTGGAGAGGTAGAATTACCAATACAGGTTGGTCCACAGATATTCAAGACAATCTTTCACGTTATGGACATTCAGCCTGCTTACAGCTGTTTGTTAGGCCGACCATGGATTCACGCAGCAGGCGCAGTTACCTCCACACTACATCAGAAGCTCAAATATGTGTTCGAGGGTCAAGTGGTTACCGTTTGCGGTGAAGAAGATATATTTGTGAGTCATCTATCCACTTTCAAATATGTGGAAATGGATGGAGAGATTCATGAAACCCTGTGCCAGTCTTTTAAAGCCCTGAATATCAACAAATTCCCAGAATCTACTTCAACATCAGTGGCATTAAATGTGCTAGTTGGGCCGAGTGCATCATTTGCGTCCTACAAGCAGGCCAGAGAAGTGGTTGAAAGCGGAAATGCCCAAGGTTGGGGTAAAGCTATCGACGTGTTTGTGAAAGAAGATAAGTTCGACATTGGATACCAACCGGGCCAGACGCCAGGTCCCCGATTTCGTGGGCCAATCAATTTCAACAGTGGAGGAATTATCAACCCTAATCAGTCATGCTCAACAATAGAAGATGACGCTGAAAGCTCAGATTATCTGGACAGATGGGTGTATTCACTGGCTCCGGGCGAGGCATTGAAAAACTGGTCTAGTGAAGAAGTCATTCATGTTGTACACCATTCAGAGTAATAATTCTTGTCTTTCATAATGCATAAAATCCCATGCTCTGCCCAAGGTGTATGGATCCATTTGTAGGGCCACCATATTTTCTCATATAATGTTCAAACATTAATAAAAAGGACGTTTTTGTTTACAAATTTGTGTTCCTTTATTCCTTCTTTATTTTTATTTTTATTTTTGCACAAAGAAAATTAAAAATGATAATGCACTTTCTTTTCTTTTGTTTTCAAGCAAAAATAATCTAAAATAAAGCATCAATCCAATCTTGCAAACTTGATTTTGTGAATTCCCCTGAAAATGATTCTGTTATGCCCACGTATGATTTCGACAATCCGATCTATCAAGCTGAGGAGGAAAGTGATGAAGACTATGAACTCCCGGAAGAGTTGGCTAGATTGTTGAAACACGAAGAAAAGACCATTCAGCCTCATCAGGAAGATCTTGAGGTTATTAATATCGGTTCAGAAGAAAGCAAGAAAGAGATCAAGATCGGTGCAAATCTGTGGGCTGAGGTAAAGCAAGAACTGATAGTCATGTTGTGTGAATATGTTGACATCTTTGCTTGGTCATATCAAGATATGCCAGGTTTAAATACAGATATAGTTGTGCATAAACTACCATTGAAAGAGGATTGTACACTGGTCAAGCAGAAGCTGCGCAGAACGAAACCAGAAATGGCTTTGAAGATCAAGGAAGAGGTACAGAAACAGTTGGATGTAGGTTTTCTGGCAGTAACCAACTATCCTCCCTGGGTGGCCAATATAGTACCGGTGCCGAAGAAAGACGGCAAAGTCAGAATGTGTGTGGATTATAGAGATCTCAACAGGGCGAGCCCTAAAGATGACTTTCCACTCCCTCATATTGATGTGCTGGTTGACAATACTGCTCAGTTTTCAGTGTTCTCATTTATGGATGGATTCTCCGGGTACAATCAGATAAAGATGGCGCCTGAAGACATGGAGAAGACGACATTCATTACCCCGTGGGGTACCTTCTGTTACAAAGTAATGCCTTTTGGGTTGAAGAACGCATGGGCAACTTATCAAAGAGAAATGGTGACGTTATTTCACGATCTAATTCATAAAGAGATCGAGTGCTATGTGGATGACATGATTGCTAAATCAAAGACAAAAGAGGAACATCTGATCAACTTGAAGAAGTTGTTTGAGAGGTTGAGGAAATTCAGGTTAAGACTGAATCCTAACAAGTGTACTTTCGGCGTGCGGTCCGGAAAATTGCTGGGTTTCATTGTCAGTGAAAAAGGAATAGAGGTTGATCTTGCTAAAGTGAAAGCTATACAAGATATGCCTGTACCGAGAACTGAGAAAGAAGTTCGCGGCTTTCTAGGGAGATTGAACTACATTTCAAGGTTCATATCTCACCTAACTGCCACCTGCGAACCGATATTCAAAATGCTAAGAAAATATCAAACGGTCAGGTGGAATGATGATTGTCAAAATGCATTCGATAAAATAAAAAGATATTTGCAGAAACCTCCGATTCTGATACCTCCAGTTCAAGGGAGACCACTGATTATGTACTTGACAGTGCTCGAAGGATCCATGGGTTGTGTTCTCGGTCAACACGACGAGACAGGTAGGAAAGAACATGCTATCTACTACCTGAGCAAGAAGTTTACAGATTGTGAATCGCGTTATTCAATGCTTGAGAAGACATGTTGCGCACTCGCATGGGCCACAAACCGATTGAGACAATATATGCTCACACATACAACCCTGTTGATCTCAAAAATGGATCCGGTCAAGTATATTTTTGAGAAACCAGCGCTTACAGGCAGAGTTGCAAGGTGGCAGATGGTATTGACAGAGTACGATATTCAATATACTTCGCAAAAAGCAATCAAAGGAAGTATACTGTCAGATTATCTTGCGCAACAGCCTCTTGATGACTACCAGCCCATGAAGTTTGATTTCCCTGATGAGGACATCATGTTTCTCAAACCGAAAGACTGCGAGGAACCACTTCTGGAGGAGGGGCCTGACCCTGAATCCAAATGGAGTTTGATGTTTGACGGGGCAGTCAATATGAATGGGTGCGGAGTTGGTGCAGTTTTCATTATGCCAGAAGGCGTTCATATGCCCTTCACTGCTCGAGTAACTTTCGGGTGTACCAACGATGAAGCAGAATACGAAGCTTGCATACTAGGGATTGAGGAGGCTATTGATTTATGAATCAAGACCCTCGATATCTTTGGTGATTCAGCACTGGTAATCAATTAAGTAAAGGGAACTTGGCACACACATCAGCAGAATTTGATTCCGTATAGAGATTATACGAGGAGATTGCTGACGTTCTTTACAACTGTCAAGTTATACCATGTTCCTAGAGATGAAAATAAGTTTGCAGACGCCTTGGCCACTATATCTTCGATGATCAAAGTGCATGGTTGGAACTTTGTACCCAGGATTGATGTATCTCGTCTTGATAGACCTGCTTTTGTGTTTGATGTTGATGCAGTGTCTGATGACAAGCCTTGGTACCATGACATTAAATGCTTCTTGGAAAGTCTAGAATACCCGCCTGGGGCATCTTCCAAAGACAAGAAGACATTAAGAAGGCTAGCCGGTAGTTTCTTCTTGAACAAAGATGGAGTGCTGTATAAAAGAAATTTTGACACGGTTCTGCTCAGATGCGTGGATAGACACGAAGCAGACCTGTTGATGATTGAAGTGCACGAAGGCTCTTTCGGTACCCATGTCGGAGGACATGCGATGGCTAAGAAATTGTTGAGATCGGGGTATTATTGGTTGACAATGGAGTCGGATTGCTGCAAGTATGCCCGCAAGTGTCACAAATGCCAGATCTATGCAGACAAAGTACACGTTCCTCCAAATCCGTTGAGTGTCATGTCCCCTCCGTGGCCCTTTGCAATGTGGGGCATTGATATGATCGGGAAAATTGAGCCTATTGCTTCAAACGGCCATCATTTCATCTTGGTCGCCATTGATTACTTCACTAAATGGGTTGAAGCAGCATCTTATGCCAATGTCACTAAGCAAGTGGTAGCTCGTTTCTTGAAACGAGATATCATTTGTCGATATGGAGTTCCCGAAAGAATCATTACTGATAACGGTTCTAATTTGAATAACAAGATGATGGCTGAGCCATGCCGGGACTTCAAAATCGAACATCACAATTCTTCTCCGTACCGCCCAAAGATGAATGGCGCGGTCGAAGCGGCCAACAAAAATATCAAGAAGATTGTGCAGAAGATGGTTGTCACGTACAAAGATTGGCATGAGATGTTACCATTTGCTTTGCATGGGTATCGAACATCAGTCCGCACGTCCACTGGGGCAACACCATACTCACTTGTATATGGTATGGAGGCAGTTCTACCGGTCGAAGTTGAGATTCCCTCTCTCCGAGTATTGATGGACGTTAAACTAGATGAAGCGGAATGGGTACAAGCCAGATTTGATCAGCTGAGCCTTATTGAGGAGAAGCGATTAGCAGCAATATGTCATGGCCAGCTATACCAGCGTAGAATGAAGAGGGCATTCGATCAAAAGGTTCGACCTCAAGTTTACAAGGTCGGAGATGTGGTAATCAAGAGAATACTTCCTCCGAGTACAGATCATAGGGGCAAATGGACTCCTAATTATGAAGGTCCATTCGTGGTTAAAAAGGTTTTCTCAGGTGGAGCCTTATTGCTGACAACCATGGATGGTGAAGACTTTTCATCCCCTGTTAATTCAGATGCAGTTAAAAAATACTTCGTATAAATAGACCCGCTGGATAAAAAAAAAAAATCCAGGCAAAAAAGGGCATCATGGCGAACCAAAAACAGAATAAAGGTTCGGGCAAAAATTAAGGATATAATTAAAAAAATTGTACACCCGGTAAGTTGAAAACCCGAAAGGGCAACTTAGGCAAAAATGGGTATCCCGGTGGATTGAAAACCTGAAAAGGCGATCCACGCAAAAGAGGGATTTAAACGAATGACTGCAGTCTGAATTAATCTGTACGGTCTCTACTCTTCAGCAAACTAGCAAAGTTTCCGAAGGAGGAATTGTTCCGACCACGAGCTTCCGAAGGCAAAGATAATCAAGAGAGTTGGAATACATACTGGCTATAACAGAATCAGAAATTAGCTGGAACCCAATTTCCGTATTATCATTAGGATAGGTTTCTTTTCTCAATTTTATGGCAATCAACTCTTTCAGGAGTTTGCTTTCGATTGTAAATTTGCCGATTTTGGCATTTCCTCAATGAAATTGAATATTCAGTCACAAGCTTTTATTTTCATTTTACTGTTTTGTTTGCAAAAACGTCTGATTTTTTATAATAAAACATTGCTTTGAAAATATCATTGCCTTGCAAAAACATGCACAAAAAGACAATTAAAATTACTTTGCTTGTTGGACAACCTTGGATGGTGGACTCAAAAAACCACGCAATATCCTGGGGCATGTGCATTTTTTTTTCTATTGCAGATAATGAGTACGATCGATCTAAGCAGCACGAAAGTTATCTCTCAGCATAATCAACAGATATTTGCTATGACTTGATATTGTTGTATCTTATTAAGTCGATTATTTCATTCAAGATTTCCCACCGGGTTTTGTGACGACAACGGTTGTCGAAGATTGAATTCTTCTGTGTTGATAACGGTTATTAATGCAGTGAGCACTCCATGTCCATAATGAGTACAAATCTTCTGGTACCTCGCGGACGATGTGAAGAGTAGTGCAAGAGCGAATGTTTGGAAGTTGAAGACAGGGTGTTCGTCTAAGAGTTTGAAAACGCTTGGTTTTCTATAAAATCCTCTTAAGAGACGAAGCTTCTCGCAGTAACATCCCCTGTGGAGTTTATTCTCAGCAGGATTTACCAGCAAGTGGTAGTGTCAACAAGGTATATTTCCCGCAGGTTTCAGCATGTGAAATTTGTCAAAGAATAATTCCCTGCTGAATTGTTTTATCTCCCCACAGAGTTCAACATTTCGACAGTAAATTCCCCAGCAGGGTCTAAATAGATCGATGAATCCTCTTCTTCAGCAAAGTGTCAGCATATGATATTACCCAGCAAGTGGTGTAATTCTCAGCATTGCTCATGTACAACTCAAAGTCCAATTTATTTTGGCATACAGATAGTTGTTCATATTATTCCAACAGGTGGGATAGTATTGCAGATGGTTGTTCCAGCAGGTGGGGTGATCATACAGATAGTTGTTCATATTATTCCAGCAGGTGGGATAGTATTGCAGATGGTTGTTCCAGCAGGTGGGGTGATCATACAGATAATCGTTCATATTATTCCAGCAGGTGGGATAGTATTACAGATGATTTTTCCAGCAGGTGGAATGATCATACAAACAGTAGTTTATATTGTTCCAGCAGGTGGGATGATGATAAACAACTATATGCTCAGCAAAGTCTAACGTTGGTTTGGCAAAGCTTCCAAAGCCGGTTTGGTAAACATCGAAGTCCAATGTTAGTTTGGCAAAGCTGCAAAAGTCCATCTGAGGATGGCAAGTTTGAGATTCCAAAGCCGGTTTGGTAATCATTAAAGTCCAATGATAGATTGGCAGAAATCCAACACGAATTGGTAAAAGTCTATTGTTTAGAATGGCAGAGCAGCTAAAGTCCACCAGTTGAGTGGCAAGCCAGTAGTCGTCTGGCGTCGTTCAAAAAGACATTGTTAAAAGTCCACCAGTTGAGTGGCAAGCCAGTAGTCGTCTAGCGTCGTTCAAAAAGACATTGTTAAAAGTCCATCCATAGTATGGCAAGCCAGTAGTCGCCTGGCGTCGTTCAAAAGACAGATCTCTCTAACAACGTTTCATTGAAGATTCAATCCAGTGGTCTCGTTGGGTTTATATCCCTTTTGTTCTTCGTCATCCAGAGCAAATTTTTGGCTATATTTGGTATTCAATCACTATATACCTTGAAAGTCTGAAAGCAATCGCTTTCAGGCATTCAGGTCTACAGCGTTTGAATAAGGGCAGCTGTAATACTCCAAAATTTGCTCTCTCTTTTGTCATCATAGCACAACATTATCATATATCATATCATATCCATCTCATTAGCCTTGCATTGCATCTTTAACATAGAAAAATGAAGCATAGCATCCCTCTTACCATCAAGGCATGTGATCAGGGGAAAGATGGACAATCAAGGAATCATTCAAGGCAAAAAAGGTCAAACAAGTTGCCTCAAGGCAAGCCAATAGGTCTTTCATGTCTCATAATATATCAATTGATCATCCAAAACCTCAAGAAAGTGAGATTCAATAGGAGATTGAAGCACTACATCCTTCACTATGCAAGAGGTCCAAAAAAAACTGAAGGAAAACCCTCAAAAGAGATAGTTCATTGGTTGAAAAACACCCTAAAGTGGCATATCTCATCATCCTTTAAGAGGATACACAACATACTCTGAGGAATTTGAAATTGAAGACTGCACATTTTTCCCCTTAGTAGGTGGGTATCAAAACTAGGGTTTCCAATTAAATCAGGTCATCTATGATTTTTTGGACAAAACTTGGTGTCATGGTATTCTACATGTCCTTAAGTGTATGTGTGTGGAAAATTGCCTCTCAATTGGTTTTAGAAGTGGTTCAATTGGAAGAAAGGTAAAAAATCAGGAAAATTAGGGCTAAGTCAAATAATCAGAGGAAAAAGTCAACTCTTGACTTTTTGAGGCCAAATTCATGAAATTCATGTTATATGTGACCAATGTACAAAATTTGATCAAGAAACTCCAAAAGGATCATGAAAAATCAAGATTTGAAAAGTTGCCATTTTTGGAAGAAGTAGGGTTTCTAAATAAGGAAAGTTTTGGCCATTTTACACCAAACTTTGAACCAAGGCCATCCAAAATTGAGACGTCAAATAAAAATTCCACCAGGCCACAACAAAAGATCTTGTTTCAAGCTTCAAATCCACATAAAGAACAGCTCCATTGGATAAAAATTGAGTGAGATATGATTGATCAAAGTTTGAGCAAAGTAGGTCCAAAATCAGGTCATGACCAAGGATTCCTAGGTCCACGCGCCATCATTTCTACAAACATGTGGTGTTCCAAATGTCAAGCTTAATTTCTCAATGATAAAATCTCCAAATGGAAAACTTTTCAACATCAAAGTTGTTCCTTACAATGCCCTCTTCAATGTTGATGTTGGGGAAATTTTGATTTGGTCAAGTTATGAGGGAGAAATATTGGTCTCAAGATAGAGTGATCACACTGAAATTTCATGCACCACATTGCTAGGTCACGACTTGTTGTTGCACGCCCACCAACCAGCTTTGCATCCTTGTGTTCACATCCATTTTTAAGTGTGCTCAAAGCCTCAATTCAATCCAAGATCCATACCAATATTGTTCTATGATCCACTCTCTCTCCAATGACCCATATATTTCATGATCTCATACATTATAGTGAGAGAATTTCTTTCTCAAACTTGCTTATTTCCATTGTTTCCAAACTGTCACAAAACCAGAAAAAGAGATAATATTGTGGGTGTTGTTTTGCCAATTTGCACGCATGATCACATCATCATTATTTGCTATATTTGAACTAACATTTCCTTACAAACATGTGTTGCACGTGCCTTGCCATGATACTTACTACATGAGAATGGAAAGAACAAACTTGTTGGACAAGTTTCTGATACACCAGCCGTGCCATCATCACCATTCACTTTCTCTTCATTCCCACCATAATATCATACGCATACTACACCATATCATTGCTCTCCCTAACTAACTTGACTCAGTTAGTTACGGATGACTCACCTTAACCATCTTAACTCACTCTAACTCACTCATTTAACTACCTATGGTTCACTTCTAACTCAAATTATAAATAGAATTTCACTCTCACTTTTTTTCACAACAACACTCATTTTCTACACTCACTTCAGAAATTCTCTCTCTTTCTCTCTGAGTTTTCTCATTTTCCTCTCCACGATTTCATCTTCATTGTTCTTCCATTGCTCATTGCTTGGTGTGGTTGAATCAAGAGCAACAAGAACAACTCAGCTTCTACAAGTTCAGCATCACTGCAATCTTCAATCTCCTTCATAAATTCGTGAATCAATAGCATTTATTTTGCTAAGGCTGGAGATCTAGAAGCTCAGAATATCAAGCTATTCTCTGGTTTTCTCAACACCTCATATTTCTACACGTTTTCAGGTTTCATCACTCAACTTTTTTTTCATTCGATTCTCATTAATTTTGAGTTGTTTTTGTTGCCTAAAGCTTGCTAGAAGCTCTATTCACTCCGGCTAGTTGATAGGCCTCTTAGAGGCGTAGTTTCAAAACTTAGGGCACATCTTCATCTCCTCTGTTCTTGCTATGCGTGCATGATGTGTTGTTTTTATGAGTGAATTCTTAATCTACATAAGCTACTCTTCATTTTGGTATCATATTTGCAAAATTCTGGAAAATGTGGCGTTGCAGACGGTGGTGCGTGACCGGAGGTCCTTCCCCGGCCGGTGGCTGTAATTGCTAGGGCTTGTGTTTCTTTTGATCGTGGTCGTTGGATTGAGGAGGTTGAAGGGATGAGATCTTGCCAACACATAAAAATATCACATGCCTTGCACATGTTTTCTATCTTGACCTGAGTAGCATGTGTGTGCATGAGTCTATGATAATTACCATGGGTGCTTGATCATGAACCATATGTGTGAATTACTTTCTTTGATTGACCTGATCTAACGCACCAAAGAGTGCCAACGCATTACTGAAGCATGTGCATCTCACGTGACATTATTGTGGACTCTGATGATTGTGTGTGTGTGCGTGTAAGAGAGATAGCGTGTGCTTTTATTTATGATTGTTGGATGTGTATACTTTAGTGATTAATTCGTGTTGACTAAGATGTGTGGCCATGATTGGTTGAGCATATTGTTTGTGCATACACTCATCACACACGATCATTTTTATTTAATTGGACTCAGATTCCTATGCGCACCCCCTACTTTAGGCCTAGTGTAATTCTGAACATGGAAATTTACTTCCCTGCACCCCCTACTTGTTTTCTTTCATTGTTATTTTTCTTTTATGTACATATTTCATTTTTAATTTTTAAAATTACAAAACAACATCAGAAAATTCTGGAAAAATTCGTGAATATTATCAATACATTTAGGAAATTTTTAGGCTAAAATACAGTTTTGGTCCCCCGGTTTTTCAAAATTCACAGTTTTGGTCCCCCTGTTTTTTTTTTAACAGTTTTGGTCCCCCACCCCAATTTTGGCCCAAAAAAAGTGATGAACAGTAACTTGTCCGTACATGTCCGTACATGAACAGTACACGTCCGTACATGAACAATGAGGGGTGGGGGACCAAAACTGTTAAAAAAAAAAACAGGGGGACCAAAACTGTGAATTTTGAAAAACAGGGGGACCAAAACTGTATTTTAGCCAAATTTTTAATATTTTTATTTCATGATTTTATCACATTTTTATTACTGTTTCATAATTTTCTTTGAATTTCCATTTGTATGCATTCCAAATATGATACATGAATTTGTAGAATTTTGTTCTTACTCATTACAAACTGTTTTGGCCTGATTCTTTTTGTATTGATTCACTAATACATTGAAGCATGTTAGGTGATTTTTGTTTGATTTTTTAGGTCACTTTATGACACATTTTGATGCTTGTCTTTGCAACACTTTGCATGATGTTTCAACTTGACCTAATGCATTGTTTAAAGTCATTTTGCTTTGAATTTTGACATGCCATCTTGATGTATGATTTACTTCTGACTTAGGCATTCAAATTCCATGCTTGCATAATTTTCATAAGTCCATTTGATTTTTGTTTGATGCATTACATTTGAAGCCTAATACATGTCATATCATTCTAACTTTAGTGTATGTTTGCATGAATTCTTTTGTGCATATTTGTATGAGCATTTGCATATTTTATGAGCCATTCATATGATATTATAGGTCCTTGGTACACACTATAGGTCATCTTTACATGTTCATTTCAACTTGAATTTTGTGCATCCTTAACATGTATTGTTTGCACTTTCCTTTTGAACTTTCACTTCACTTCTTCTATTACTTCTTGAATGTCTTGAATGTTGATTCATGAATACTTTGAGATGTTTATAAACCATTTTTCATTTAGTTTCAATTCTGATTTTTGGATTACATGTTCCATTTATGCATGTTCTTTTCAATTCTTTTCATCTTTCATCTATCCTTTCTTATGATAACATGTTTAAATGCTATGGATGATGATTGTTGCTTATTCATTTGAACTTGTATGATGATGTTCACTTGTTGTCAATATGATTCACATTCTGGTTGTGATATTAAGATTTGATTCTTCATCTTATTCTTTTGAACTTTATTGTGCATTAATTGTTTTTTTTTTTACTTCTTATACATGTTTCCATGTTTACTAACCATGTAGGGGTTTTGGTAAGTTGAAATTGAGTATGGATAAGGAATCTACATTCAAATTTCTTTCCTTTCATCTTTTACAATTCAACCTTGTGTTTGTAAGTACTTATGTGCTTTCTCTGATTAACTCATTACTTTCCCTTTTGAGTTACAATTCATCTTCTACTTTAGAAGTGAATTGTTTAACTCATTCCTTCTTTAGACTTTAGGTTTTGCAACCTCACAAACCATTAGGATCACTCCCTTAACTAATCAATTAGGATCGAGTCTTAGTTCACATAGATTTTACCTTGCTCGCCCACTTGAGTCTTTCATCTCCTCATCTCAAAGAAAATGCAAAATATGTAATAAAGGTAGGCATTTATTGCATTTAGGCCTTTCATATAAAGAAAAGGTTATAGGGGGTCTTCTCTTGTAATCTTAGAATGTGTAGCATATGGCCCATCTTGGGTCAATGTGTTAAACATTTGATCTTGTATGAGGGACTTAAATGCAATACTTGTTGAAGATACAAATAAAAAAAAACACTTCTTCATTTCATAATTAACAAAAACACTTAATAAATACCAGTATGCTAGTGTATTTGAACCTTAATAATTGGAACTAAATGTGAGGGTCTTCTTCTCACTTAGTGTACTTCCTTACTCATTCCATCTTGGAATGTGAGGATGTATACACTCCAATGATTAAGATTTAGATACATTATCATACGCGAACAAATAACAAACATTTTTCTTAAAAGACAACAAACAAACAAACAATTATTTTCTCATCTCTTTCATTCCAGTCTTAAGGACTCGTCACGTCCGTTCTACCGAAACAGATAATGCCTAAGTCTCCATACAGCGAGCCGCAACACCTAAACTGCTGGGATGCGCACTCTGACGTTTCCACTAAAAAACACAAACAAAGCAACCTTCGTTGAGGGGAACTACGTCGCTCTGATTCTCATGCTCCCGATGAGATACGTAGGCAGTGGGGTAGGGCCCATTCGAGCACTTCTTTTATTTTCCCTACATTTGTTTCTCTTTCTCTCTCCTATCCTTTTCCATTCCTTTTCCAGTTCTTTTTCCAGTATCCTTTCCTTACACCCTTTGATCGAAACAAGCAAGTGTGGATCCCAGCTGGTACGATGGACGTGAGGGGGTGCTAATACCTTTCTCTCGCGTAACCGACTCCCGAATCCAGTTCTCTTGGTCGCAAGACCATGCTCTATCCTTTCCTTCAGGTTTACGCAGTGTTTCCTTTCCCTCTCTTGGGATAAATACACATTGCTGGCGACTCTGTTTCGGTGCCACTTTCGCGTTTGTACTTGGATGAAAATCCCGGGAGCGACACTGATCGAGTTCAAAGCCTTCATCACTCAGTTGGCTAAAGATCTTTCTATGAGTCATCAGGCTGGCGCTCAGATTCGGTTTCGACATAATGATATGAAATGTGAGTGGTACCTTAGCTCAGTTTGTGAATAGAAGCTTGGAGATTTTGAAACCAAAAAATAGGAGCGCTCCGACAAGCATCAAGCCTTCGACCAACAGATATCTGAATATCAAGCTCAGATAACAGAGCTGACAAAAAAGATTGTTGAGGTCGAACAACAGAAAGCCTCCTTAGACTCAACTGAGCTTCTGCCCTCTCAAGAAGCCATCGACCACGAGGTAGCCCGAGGAATTGCTCACGTCGAAGCGGCTATGAAGATCAAGGATGCTATTAGCCATATGCAGAGAAGAAAGGTGCTCCTCGAGAGCAAGATTGTCCACGAGAAGACCCTCTTTGAAGACTTTAAGTCTAGATTCCCTGAGTTTCCTTAGCTTGTATGTCGAATTGATGTAACAACATTTTGTAAGCCATTTTTGGCCCCTTAGCCTATTTTGGCCTTTAATCAATGAGAAAACTATATTTCAATGTGAATCTCTTGTAGCATAGGTCTATATTTCTTTAAATATTTCCCATTTACTCTTAAGATTCGTTGGTCCATTCCCAACTCTTGCACTTCATACGCGTTATTACTAAACACTCGAGTCACCTTAAATAGTCCCTCCGAGTTAGGTGACCATTTTCCCATCGTCCGATCCCGTCGATCCATGGGCAACACCGCTTTCCAAACATAGTCATCTACAACGAAGGTTTTCTCTTGGACCCTCTTGTTGTACGCCTTGGCAACTCGTGCCTTCTGGCGCAATAATACATTTAAAGCTACCATCCTTTCCTCGTCTAAGTCCATGAGTTCGTCTAGCATCATTTCCCAATATTGTTCCGACGAAATCTCATATTGTCGTTGTACTCTAACTGATTGCAGGCATACTTCTGCTGGTAGCACGACGTCATGCCCGAAGGTTAAAAGGAATAGAGTCGAATTGGTCGACTCCTTGGGTGACGTCCGACAAGCCCACAAAACTTGACTTAATGTCTTATGCCAGTTTTTTTGGCTTTTTCGCAATGTGCTTCTTGATCAACCCAATTATCACCTTATTAGCTGCTTCGACCTGACCATTCACCTGAGCATAGTATGGTGTCGAAGTAACCAACTTGAAACCTGTTTCTGCTGCAAATTCTTGCATTTTCTGCCCCACAAACACAGAGCCTTGATCTGTCGTGATTGTCTCAGGTATCCCGAATCTATACAAGATATGATTCTGGATGAATTCTATCACGGTCTCTTGATCCACCTTCACTAGAGGCACAACCTTTATCCACTTTGTGAAATAGTCTATTCCCACGAGGATGAATCTCTGCTGCTTCGACGAAGCTGGCCGAATCTCGCATATTACATCCAAAGCCCAACCTAGAAATGGCCATGGTTTGACTATAATGTGCAACTCACTGGCTGGTACGTGCTGAATATTTGCATGTCTCTGGCAATCTTGGCACCCCTTCTCGAAATCTATGCAATCCTTGAGCATGCTGGGCCAATAGACACCTTGTCGAAACAAAATCCATTTCTACTATGAACCTCAGAAGTTGCCAGATAGGCATCCGTATCTCCTAAGCATTTGAGCAATACTCCCTCTGGAGTTTTCTTCAATAACTCATTTCCCATAAGGACATAACTCATTGCTCTATACTTAGTCTTCCTATCAGTACTGCCTGATGGATTCTCCAAATACTCCATGATTGGTCTTCGCCAATCTGTTGGTGACATATTGTTAACAAAAATCTCATAACTTCCTAAATCTTCGACCAAACTCCTCGAGTCCTTGGATATTGACCAACTTGATGGTGAATGCATGTTCGACACCATCTTTTCTCTAGTTTCGATGAAATCTTTCAGCCTACCTTCTGACACTTTATAACCGGAGGCAATTTGTGCTAATTCATTGGCTTTATGGTTTTCCACCCTAGGCACGTGCGAAATGCTGACCATTTCAAAATGCTCTAACAAACGTCTCGCCAATGAGAAGTAACTCAAAAGATGCTCTTTCACACACTTGTATTCCCTTGTGATTTATTTAATCACCAATTCTGAGTCTCCTCTTATCTCGACCTCTTTGGCTCCCAAATCCTTAAGTATTTTGAGACCAATGATTAAGGCTTCATACTCCGCCTCATTATTTGAGAATTTGCCATCAACTTTGCATTTAAATGTAGTTGGAATACCTTGTGGGGATATTATTAAGATTCCAATACCTGCCCCGTTTTTATGGCTTGATCCGTCGAAGTACAACTTCCACTGAGCGATGTCGATACTGCGTATCGACGCTTCGACTACCGCGTGGTCGACAATAAAGTCTACCACTATTTGATCTTTCATCGCTCTTAAAGGGACGTATGTCAGGGAAAACTCAGTTAATACTAGTGCCCATTTCCCAATTCGACTATGCAAAATAGGTTTGGACAACATATGCTTAATAACATCAAAATGCGACAAAACATAAACATCAACTGGTTTAATATATTGCTTTAGTTTCATACATGAGAAGTGCAAGCATAGGCACAACTTTTCAATCAGAGTGTACCTAGTTTCAGCATCTATTAACATCCTACCAAGGTAATAAGTGGGTCTTTCGATGCCACTACTATCCTCTTGTGCTAACATACTGGCTATGGTCGTATCCGACGCTGTAATGTACAACTTCATGTTTTTATTTATACTAGGTGGTAATAGGATCAGAGGCTTTGTGAGGTACTCCTTAATTGCGTCGAAAGCCTCATGCTGCTCATGTCCCCAACGGAACTCACTCTCTTTCTTGGTCTTGAGCAGTGGTGAAAACACTTTCGTCTTGCCACTTAGGTTCGAGATGAACCTCCTCAAGAAGTTTATCTTCCCCAACAAAGACTGGAGCTGTTTCTTTGTCGTCGGAGGCTTGAGATCCAAGATTGCCTTCGTCTTGTTCTGGTTGATCTCGATGCCTCTCTTGTGGACCATAAATCCCAGAAAGTCCCCTCCATGAACACCAAAGGCACATTTTAGTGGATTCATTTTTAATCCATATTTTCTCATTCTCTCAAATGAGCGTCGAAGGTGGTCGAGGTGACCATCTTATGATGAGGATTTTATGACTATGTCATCAATGTATACCTACATAAAATTCTCAATAAAGTCACGGAATATAGCATTCATAGCCCTTTGATAGGTCACCCCAGCATTTTTCAACCCAAAAGGCATCGCAACCCATTCATATGTCCCCAAAGCTCTAGGGCATCGAAACGCGATTTTGGGGACATCCTCTTCGGCTATGAGAATTTGATTGTAGCCGGAGTAGTCGTCTAGTATGCTCAAATATTCGAATCCTATGGCTGAGTCGACCAGCATCTCTGCCACAGGCATCAAATATTCGTCTTTAGGGGTAGTGTTGTTCAAATCCCTAAAGTCGATGCAAACTCGAAGGGTTCCATTTTTCTTAATAACGGGTACTATGTTTGCTATCCATTCTACATACCTTGCAGTTCTGATGAACCAGCTTTTGAGCAATCTTTCAATTTCTTGCTTGATCTTCGACGTGACTTCTGGGGCGAAGCGTCGAGTTTGTTGCTTTACTGGCCTCTTACCTGGTTGAATTAGGAGTCGATACTCCACTACGCTCCGACTTAAACCAGGCATTTTGCCATAATCCCAGGCAAAGCAATCCTTGTACTCTTTTAATACTTTAATCATCTTGGCCTTCATTTCTAGCCCGACTTTGGTGCTCACATAGGTGGGTTTTTTGGTTGTCCCGTCCCTTAAGTCAACTTCTTCAAGTGGGTCATACGCCTGCATTCTCTGCAACTCATGATTTGGGTCTTTCTCAAACCCCAAAGGCTCATCGTCATAAATACAATCAAGTCTCCGGCTTTCTAAAGCTGCTTCTTGGCCTTGTAGGCCTCTTATTTGTGTGTCACAGTCGGCTCCCTCAATTACTTGTGGTGGTTTGTCTTTTTCAAGTGCTGATATTCTTCTGTTTTCAACCAAATCGGCCAAAATTCGAGTCATGCTTTCTGACTCAGCAGTCATTTTCATCGACTGTGGGCCACCCCGTTGGTGGCATCTCCATAGGCTCCATGGCTTCGTCGGCAGCATCCCAGATGAACCCATAGTCGGGGTCTAAGTTCAGGATGCGACCCGTAGCGATGGAGATGTAGGAACCTGACTCGTCATCACAAGGAGCCACATTTGTTAAGTGTTAGTCAAAAGATTTCTTGCTACCCTTGGCTTCGTCAACTTTGTAGTAACTTTGATCTGCCTCAATATTTTTTACGATGCCATCTTTTCTCCAAATGGTCAATCTCTGGTGCATTGTCGACGATACTGCCCCAATTCCATGGATCCACTCCCGTCCCAGCAGCAGATTGAAATTTGCCTTTGAATTGATGACCATGAATAGTGTTAGCCTGTTGGTTGTACCCACTGCCAAATTCACTTGAACAACCCCCAAGATATTATTGGTCTTGCCTTCATAGTTGGAAAGAACCATGTTGTGCTGTCGGAGGTCAGCCTCCGTTTTTCAATTTTCTTGAATAAATTGTGGGGCATCAGATTTACAGTTACCCCACCATCCACGAACACCTTGTTAACTGCCACTCCATCAACTTTCGCCTTTATGAACAATGGCTTCAAGTGGTACATCATCCCAGGACTAGGACGTTCAAACATAGCCGTTTGCTCTTCGACCACACCACTATTCATCACATAATAACATAGCGGCTTGTCATTCGCATTTTCGTCAGGGACAAAATCTTCTCCTGCCTCAGAGATTTCAGACACCACATCATACTCAGCTGGTAGGATCGACACGATACCACAATTCAGCACGAAATCTTCACCATAGGTGTCGTCATTGGTGTCGTCGTACATGTCTTCATCAAAATCTCCCTCAGGTGACAGGTCATATTCATCGTTCGACTGAGGAGAGTATTTTGGCTCCTCCTCATCTGACTGAGGGGTATATTCTGGCTCATTTTTGCTTTCAACCAGCGAAGTACATTTTGAGCTTTGAGTCGACACCACCCCTTTCTCACCTGATGTGTCCACGGTTACTGCCATGGTCTAGTTTGTCACCACTCTGTCTTTTTCTACCAATTTTCCTCTTTGGTGTTGACGCTTTTGTCCAGACGTTCCGACAGGCTTCAACTGTGAAGTTGTAGCCTCTCTCTTAGCCTTCTTATTATGCTGATGGTGCCTCCACTGAGTCCTAGTCATGGGGTTTTTCCCCTTGTAGTTGGAGGACACCACATAACCCCTTTCCTCGACTCTCTTGTCGGAGACATTCGCTTCCTTTTCCAAATATAGAACCTTCCATTTTGATCTTTTACTTCTTTTCTGGCTGACTGGTGCCATCCATCTTTCCTGTGGGGTGTCTGACGGAGGCACAAAATTTTTGGGTCGTGACTTTTGGAACAACTTTCTGTACTCCTCATTTCGTCGAGGGGCACCACTCTTGTCAAACACAAACCTTGGGACAGGTGGTTTGCTTTCTGGAAGCACTTCTCTCTTGCTTGCCTCATACTTTTCAGCAGCTTTCTCATCGAACACAGTGTTGCACCTAGGGCATAATGCGACCTTCGACCCGCTTATCCTGCACTTTTCCTGAAAATCTTCCAAACTTTCGCCAGCCTGGGGATACACTGCTTCGATTATGTCCTCAGTTTTCTTGTCGGAACCTTCAGTAGTTTCGACCATCATGCACTCGTACACCTCTGAGTACAAAGCCTCTTCAACCTTCAGTGGGTCGGTATCAACCTACATCTTTGGCTTTTCGCCAAATTGGAGTCGGCCTTCCTTCAAAGCTTTCTACACCAAATCCCTGAAAAGAACACATTGAGCTGTTTTATGACCAAGGAAATTATGAAATTTACAAAATCCCCTCTTTTCTTTTGTTCTAGAGGGGGGTCTTTTAAACCAGGAGGAATAATTATTTGACCATATTTAACCAGTAAATCAAATATTTCATCACATTTGGAAACATCAAAAGTATAAGTTTTAGCAACGTATTTATCCGTTTTTCCGGTTTCGGCGGGATTTTTCCCGTTTGATGGTTTCAACAACTTGCACGTGTAGGGAGGTCCTGGCTTCAGTTCAGCCACATGGATCTCACTTTCATCAACGAATTCTTCACCGTCGGACAAATACTCGTCGGCAGCCACATATGATACTTTTTCTTTTTTACGATATCTGTTAGACTGGGTTTTCTCGGCTTTTAATCGTTCGACCTGGCGAACTCGGTCAGCGAGCTGCGCCATATCTCTAAGATATTGTGTGTCTAGCTTCTTTCTGATCGAATAATCCAAACCACCAGCTGCCATTTCGACTAATTCGTGCTCAGGGACTTGAGTAAAACACCGCGCTTTCAAAAGTGTAAACCTGTTCAAGTACTGGTCTACTGCGTTTGACGCTTGCTAACTCTTTCAGACTTATTTTTGACTGCCCCATGTAAAATTGTTCATGAAACAGTCTCTCCAATTGTGCCCACGTGTGGATAGATTGAGGGGGCAACGTGGTAAACCACATAAATGCATTTTTCGTGAGGGAACTTGGGAAATATTTAATTTTCAAGTCCTCATTGTTTGCTATGTCGCATGCTTCAGTTTGATACCTAGCGACGTGTTCGACGGTGAACTCCTCAGTCTCGCCAGCGAATTTGGTGAACTTTGGCACCTTCCAACCCCTGGGTAACTCTGTTTGTAATACAAAATCTGGTAATGGGGATGTGTATGTCGGCCGTCGAAGGCCTGGGTTTGCCCCATTACGAACCATGATACGTTCGACCACAGCCTCCAGGTTGTGTTCCCCAGCCAAGGCGTCCTGTCGAACTTGTCGGACGACAAAATCCGGATCTTGGTTCCTATGGACTAACACAAGAGGCATCTGGGCCATCCTAGGGATCTCTTCAAATTCACGGGGTTGTTCAATTGTTTCGTCGAAGACCTCATCCTGACGAATGGGCGTCTCCGATCGAGGCGGAGGGGTTTGTCGACCCTGAGCCCTAGGGGCGCCTAGAAAGTCACCTATACGTGTCATTTGAGTCGCCAGTTGTTGGTAACTCTGTGTTGACTCTTGTATCAGTGGTCTCAATATTGCACCCATCTGTTGAGTCAACATGTGAACCATCTCATGATTACTCTCATCCATCTGTTGCCTCATGACCAAGACAAAACTAGAGGTAAATGTCAGTATAAATTGAGAAAAAAGATTAAAACCTGGGGGTCGAACCATCTGGTTTAACAGATGCCCTGCCCCCTGATAAGGTGAAAACACTGGGGACGAACTTTCCCCAAACAGAGGGCCAGTAGAGTGCAAACTCGACATGAACTCTGTCGGCATCCCATACGATCGAGGAATAGGCATGGTGATACTAGGCATATACTGCCCTGTAGTCCCTACCATTGTTGATTTTGGGTCATGTCGACGTGGCGTCGCAGTTGGCCCACTAGGGGTAATTGAAACCGCTGACACGGTACTAGAACCAACATCATTTGTTTGTGTCATAACCGTACTTTCCGTCGAAGACGGTTTGTCGTTCGGACGTGGTATTACCATCTTACCACTACGCAACAACATACACTCAATTCACACGGGTCCTACTGGGCATGCAAATTTGTTCGCCGACGCGAACAACCGCTGGCCTTCCGTCGCAGGTTTACTCGTGGGATCGGCCACATAAATCCCAGAACAAGGAATTGGAAATGTATGCTTATGTGATATGACAGTGTCTTGTCTTTTAGAAATGTTGTAAGGTTTAAATGATCAACCAAGTTTGGAACCAAGCGAAAAAGATAAAGGAAAATGAAGACAAACAAACAGCAAAAGAAACAATAACTTAAACTCTGAAAATCAATTGCATTAAGTAAAGGTGGACGCAATTATACACTTTCGCGGGATTGAACTAGTTTCTCTCTAAGCTTGTTACTTTGAGTATTTTCCCTTTACAATGTTACAAAATGCGACCTCTAAAAATGGAAAATACAATGCCTTATATAGGCCTAAAGAATAACTGTTCGTGTGCCCAGATTTCCTTTGGTGCTGACACGTGTCACCCCACTTTCTTTTCAACTTCCCATATTCTTGGAACTTTCAAACTTTTCCCGCCCAAGTACTTATCTTTGAATTTGGGACTTGTCCTTCGCCTGGCTTTCCTCCGACATCATTGCTTGTCGCCTTCTCTCTGACGCACCTACTTGGCCTGTGTCGGATCAACGCTTTGAGAATCCCCTGATGTTGACTTGTTGGATTTCCTCTTATCCTTATACCCTTGGTCGAAATCTCCTGTCAGCATACTGATAAATCTACAAATCGAAAAGACAACATGCATAATTCGTCAAGCAAAACTAGAAGCATTGCAAGTCATGGAAGAATTAAAAGAAGAAAGATAAGAGATGGCAACTCCAATGAGACAAACATTAGGAGATTATTAAAGGAGAACTGATGTTGGACAAATATCATTAGGATTTCAACTGGCTAAGCTTGTAACTTTTGATATTAAAAATGATGTCCTTCGATTATTCTATCATTGTTCTCCCCATATTTGCTTACCAAAACTTTGTATCATATATTATTTTTGCATAAAAGTATTCTCCACTTCCATTAACCTAATAATTCTAGATTAAATACTTTGAAGTTCTTAATACCCAATCCCCCGTCACTTTTGTCTAGACATACATTACCCCATTGCACACTATTAATTTTCCTAGTGTCATCCCTCCCACCCCACATGAAATTTTTGAAGAGAGATTCTAATTTGAGAGTGATACCTGACAATGCCTTAAAGAAAGAAAATAAGTATATTAGTCATGCATACAAACTTGATTTCATCAAAACTATTAATCCTCTAATGGATAAGTGTTTACTATTTCATTTAAAAAGTCTTCGCCAAACCGTATCCACTTCAGATTTTCACATTCCCACTTTTCGAGGATTACTCTCGATCTGTATGCCTAAATAATTAAAAGGAAGCCCCCCAACTTTACAATTGAGGACTGACGCGACCTCTTCTAGCCAAGCCTGACGCACATTAATTCCAATTAGTTGGCTTTTACGGAAATTTACCTTTAGTCCTAAGGCCAATTCAAATGATTGTAATACTGCCTTGGTTACCCACACACTTTTCCATTTGTTTTGGCCCATTATTAGGGCATCGTCGCCGTATTTTAGATGTGATATCGACACTCCATCTCCACCAACCTGAAATTCTTCAAAGTAGTTTAGTTGAACCGATTTACTCATCATTAAGTTCAGCCTCTCCACTGCTATTAAGAAAATAAACGATGATAAAAGGTCTCCTTGTCTTAGACCCCTTCTGACACTAAACACCCTAGTAGAACTACCATTTATGAGGAATGAAATATGAGTCGAACGTAAACATTATGATATCCATTTGTGCCATTTCACATGGAGTCCCATCTTCTTCATAATGAAGTCAAGATATTTCTAATCCACTGAGTCATAAGCTTTTTCAAAGTCAACTTTAAACATTAAAGCTTTTATTTTCTTCCTTTTAGTACCTTCTTCTAACTCATTTGTCATTAGAATACTATTAGTTATTTGTCTTCCTTCCAAGAATGCAAATTGAGAAGTCGATATCACCTTTTGCACCATTTATCTCAATCTCTTTGCTAGAACTTTGGGCATTATCTTGTATATACAACAAATTAAAGAGATTGGTATGAATTTGGACATTCGCACCAAATTATCAATTTCTGAGATTAATGTTAAAAATACATTGTTTGCTCCTTGAACCAGTTTTCCATTAGTATGGAATTTTGTTATAAATATAAGAAAGTCACCCTTTATAACTTCCCAAAATACCCTGATGAAGTCGAAACTAACACCATTCGAGCCTAAACTCTTTGAACTCTCGCAATCCCAAACTGTTATCTTAATTTCCTCTTCTAAAAATCTTGTTATTAGACTAGGGGTGTGCAAAATATGGTTAACCATACTATAATACTAAACTGAATTGCATTGCACCATAAAAAAACTGAACCACTTAAATAGTTAATGAATTGAACCATTTAATTCAAACAATTCTAATTCAGTTTAAAACCGATTTTCTTTTATAAACTTCTTTAATTATATAAATATGTTTTGAAGAAGAAGAAGAAAAACGATTGAGAGTAAAAACAAATGGAAATTAAAAAATATTTGTAATTATTGAAAATAATTTTTTTATTCTAAAATTTTTAATTTTTAGAAAAAAATTTATTCTATTTTTAAAAATCTATTTAGATATAAATTGTTAGCGATAATATAGAACCGTTTGTTTGTTGCATGCTAAAACAAAGTGATATCATTAAATTAAAAATGATATAGAGATTTTTTTTAGAAATATTTAAAAAGAAAATATTTTATATTTATCTATATTTATTAATCCAATTTTTTTAAAAATATTTTTTATCAGCAACAAATACAAGTTATTCAAGGTAATCAATCCAGTTTTGCATTTAAATCTCTCTTTTTTTAATTAATGAATTTTCTCTAATCTTGAAACCTAAATTCACTGTTTTTTATTTTATTTTATTTATTTAAAAAAAAAGATATTTTCTGCAAAAGAACGAGTAAGAAACGAATGTGTCTCTGTGAGAGAGATGAAAATCAAATTCATTTTCTATGAAGCTTACTCAAAATGAATAAGTCTTTTAGCTGAAACTATTGTTAAATTTGAATTTGAATGGGGAATTAAAAGCTGGAAATTAAAAAATATTTGTAATTAAGGAAAATAATTTTTTATTTTGAATATTTTTTTCAAAAATTAAAATTATTTTGAATTTTATTTCTTTTATTTTTCAGAAAAATAAAAAAATTCAATTTTTTTCCAAAAATAAAAAAAATTATTAATTTTTCAAATATTATAATTTTTTTTATCAAATTAAAAAAAATTGGTTTATAATTGCAAACTGAACACATACTGGCTAAACTAGTTTTAAACTGAATTAAAATCATTTTCACAATTAACTGCATTTTTATTGAAATTGTTATTATTTACTGAACTGAACCATAAATGTGGTTTGGTTCAGTGCAGTTCATGAACCATGAACACCCTTATATTAGACCCATGTTATCTTTGACTCCAAGTTTATTAAAATTAAAGGCCTGTAGTTGGATACGTTGCCCATTCCCATTTTCAAACTCTCCTTTGAAATGATTAAAGAATTCATGTTTGATCTCTTCCCCTCCTTCCAATTTTGCACCATTAGTCTCGATGAACACTATTTCAATACTTCTTCTTCTACTATTAGAAGCGCATATATGAAAGAATTTTGAATTAGCGACTTTTTCTTTGAGCCATCTCATCCACGATTTTTGTCGTATAATACAACAATTTAATTTAGATAACTTCATTAGTCGTACAATTGACTCTCTATTGGTGATGATTTCCTCTGTTGACAATGTTGAACTTTCCTATTTTTGCTTCAGTCAATTAACTTCTTCTTTCAACTTCACAAATTTTCATGGTAAATTTGCACAGTAAGCCTTATGCCATTACACTAGGTGACCTTTCATCAATTTTAATGTCTCTTTGAGCACGCACGCACCCTAACCTTCAATCTCAAAGCTTCTCCATTTTTCTTCCACAAATGCACGATAACCCTCTAAACTTTTCTAGTAGTTAAGAATTCTAAATGATTTCGGCCGCCATTTAAAATATTTCTTCCCAGGTACTATTGGGCAATGATCAAACACCCCTTATCCAAACACCATTTAGTACACTCTGGCCATTGCACTAACCATTATTTAGACATCATATAACAGTTGATTCGACTCTTCGATTAACCATCGAGCTTTGACCATGTGAATCTCCTCCATTAAAAGGCAATTCAATTAATTCAAGATCTGAAATAAACATGTTAAATGCAACCATGTCTTCCATTATGTTGAAATCACTTAACCCTCTCCTTTCATCTTCCGATATTATTTAGTTGAAATCACCTAAAATACATCATTTTGCTCTCGATCTTGACTCATCTACCTTATATAGGTTACCCCGTAAACATCTTTTTCCATTCCCTTTACATGTAGCATAAACATTAACCATGTTTACTGAAATTTCAGGTGGTCTCCACCTTCCTTCTATACATATGTAATGATCTTCCACCTTCTTTGATTACTTTTTGAATTTCTTTGAGTCCTAACACATAAATAAATCTTCCGATCTCTCTTCAGATGTTTTAAAAACAAAATCAATTTCACTTGATCCCCACATATTTTCACAAGAATTTCTATCCACTTCATACAATTTTGTTTCTTAAAGACATATCATTGAAATGCTATGTTTTCTGATAAACTATTAGATCACTTTCTTTTTTGCCAATCCCTATAAACCTCTAATATTATCACTTACAATCTTCATATATGCAAAAATCCTCCTAATTATCCCCTATGTAATGTAGCTTTATCATTGTTGTCTGCCAATTTCCTTCAATTTGGATGTAGCTAACTTATCTCTTTGTTCATTCAGGACCAGTTTCTGCACCACCTCACATTCCTCCCCAATATTCACTACACTAATAACTTTCCCAAAATTCCTAACACCTTGTGCCACTTCTCTTGCTTCGCTGTGTAAAGTATTTTAGCAATTCCACTCAGAGCTATCAATAATTAAGTTATGATTCGAATAATATGGTATACGTACTTCAATAACTGACCACTCTGATTTTGAAGGCTTTTTCGCAGGCCTTTTTATTTCTCCTTTATCGTTCCTCTTTTCACCAAGGATAGATTGTCTTATTTTCCTTCTTTATTTGTGTTTGGAATGAAACTCTTCATTTACTACTCCTGAAAATCATTTATTTGTCTTTGCTACATCGTTGATTACAATAGCCCCTTCGCTTGTTCTTTTATCGATTGGTTTTGGAGATCATCTCTAAAAGGGTTGGCTTCGATATTGGGGGTCATCTACAAAAGGAGTGTCTTACTGTTGTTCGATTTATGTTTTCAAATTTGGACTTTGGACTAACCTCTTCAGTTTTTATTAAGATGATATGGGCCTAATGTTTCATTTACTCCATTGCCTTAATGCTCCATTGTCACTGTAATTGCACCTTTATTAACATAATTAATTAAATTTAGGCCCAATCTTTCACTCTGTCCATCACCTCTAATTCCATTTATATCATGTTCAACCCTTGTCAAATCTACTTGGGCCAATAGTTGTAACTGAGGTCCAATTGTACCTCTAATTTCTAAGGGTTGATGATTATTTTTTTCAAAGGTTCAACAACTCATTCTCCTTCTTTATTTACACTCTTTAACACTTTTTTTGCATTCCCCAGATAATCTGTGTAACTGTGATGATTGTTTGGTGTCTCAAAGATTTCACGATGTTTACTCATTAATGATATAAGATTTTCTTCTAACTGTCAGTGTTCCACGTCGTCTTCCTCTTCCCACTTTCGTGACGACAACAATGCAAAGTACCTTTCTGATTCAATGACCGTTTCATCATCTTTTTTACATGCTTTTTCCACCTTTTTAAGCCCCTTAAGAAGGCAAGGGAATAATTCTTTTACCACTTTAATGGAAAATAATTTCTCATTGATTTTCACCTTACCAACATTGTCGATATACTCCAGTGAGGTTATCTAAGTAGACATTTAGCTACGCCTAATTGTTCTCTTTTCTCTGTAATTTTATCCAGCATTACAAGCTCCTTATTGTAATGCATACTTTTTTTTTTAAAAAAGCTGCTTATTCCATGTATGCACGGGCACCCATGTAAGACGAATCCATATGAACCGCTATGTTGTTGAACTTTCTAGAATCTATCCTCTCACCTCTTTAAAGTATCGTTGAAAAAACTTCTCTTCATCTTTAAGCAAAGAGTGAAGTCTTCCTCCTCATTGACAATAATGAATATCTTATCTCCCCTATTGAAATTGCACGCAAAGTTAAGATCCCCGTATCAATGAATTTTTGTCGTATTGTTGCCACTTCTTCAAAGTTATGAACTCTTCCCACAAATCCTTTCATAGCCCATGATAGATCTTCTTCCTTAGTCATATAATGCATACCTTTAGATTCCTCCTATTCTTAATTTCCTGATCGCTTGTCATTAAGCTTTTCTATCACACTTTTGTCTCCTTATTTTAAGTTACTTTTGTGAGCCTGTGCATAACTACCAGCTCCACTGAAACCTTGTGGCATGATTTTTCTTTTACTGCTTATGTGATTGTCTTGGTAATCACGTCTCTCTACTCTTTTGTGGTAATATTTTTCAGTTATCCTCTCATCCTTTTAATTTCTTTCATATTTGTTATTCTTGTAGAATCTTGATACATTGGCCCAAACTTTATATGATTTGAACCATGTATTTTTTAGTCTGTCCTTAAGTCTCTGAGAATCAGAAACCTCTGTGAATCTTACAAATTCGAATAATTTACCTTATTTGTTATATTTTTTAGGTGTGAATAAGTCTACTAATCTTCCATATCTTGAGAATGCTTCATTTAACTAACGTGTTTAAATGCCCTTAGGCACATTAGTGAAGTAGCAAGTAGTTATTTCCTCTATCCTCCCAGTTCTGTTACCAGTCAATCTACGTCCTTTCTTCCTTCTATAGCTCACGTAGGTCCAATCTTTGTCGCACTCCTGCCCTCATCCTCATTCTCTCTCAGTGTTTCTCTCTCATATATTATGTCTCCCCCTCATTCTCATGCTCTCACAGTTTTTTCGCTCTTAGTGTCTCTCTCCATCGTTCTTTCTTTCCCTTAATTAATTATGTATTTGTAAACAATTTTTAAAACTTTATCGTCGAATTCGTTTGGATACAAACCAATAACAGGTGGTCTCCACCTTCCTTCTATACATATAGGTTACCCTATAAACATCTTTTTCCACTCCCTTTACATGTAGCATAAACATTAACTATGTATACTAAAATATCAGGTGGTCTCCACCTTCCTTATATACATATGTAATGATCTCCCACCTTCTTTGATTGCTTTTTGAATTTCTTTAAGTCCTAACACATCAATAGATCTTCCGATCTCTCTTCATATGTTTTAAAAACAAAATCAATTTCACTTGATCCCCACAAATTTTCACAACAATTTCTATCCACTTCATACAATTTTGTTTCTTGAAGACATATCATTGAAATGCTATGTTTTCTGATAAACTATGAGATTTCTTTCTTTTTCGCCAATCCCTATAAACATCTAATATTATAACTGACAATCTTCATATATGCAAAAGTCCTTCTGATTATCCCTCGTGTAGTGTAGCTTTATCATTGTTGTATGTCCCTTTCCTTCAATTTGGATGTAGCTAACTTATCTCTTTGTTCATTCAGGACCAGTTGTTACACCACTTCACATTCCTCCCCAATATTCACTACACTAATATATTTCCCAAAATCCCAAACACCTTGTGCAACTTCTCTTGCTTCACTATGTAAAATCTTCTAGCAATTCCACTCAGAGCTATCAATAATTGAGTTGTGATTCGAATTATATGGTATATGTACTTCGATAGCTGACCTCTCTAATTTTGAAGGCCTTTTTGCTTGCCTTTTTCTTTCTCCTTTAGTTTTCTTCTTTTCATCAAGGATGGATCGTCTTCTTTTCCTTCTTTCTTTGTGTTTGGAATGTAACTCTTCATTTGCTACTCCTGAAAATCATGTATTCGTCTTTGCTACATCGTTGATTATAATAGCCCCTCCGCTTGTTCTTTTATTGATTGGTTTTGGAGATCATCTCTGAAAGGGTTGGCTTCGATATTAAGGGTTATCTACAAAAGAAGTGTCTTTACTGTTGTTCGATTTATGTTTTTCAAATTTGGCCTCTGGGTTAACCTCTTCATTTTTTATTAAGATGATATGGGCCTAATGTTTCATTTACTCCATTGCCATGATGATTCATTGTCAATGTAATTGTACCTTTATAAACATAATTAATTAAATTTGAGCTCAATCTTTCACTTTGTCCATCACCTCTAATTCCACTTATATCCTGTTCAATTCTTGTCAAATCTACTTGAGCCAATAGTTGTAACTGAGGTCCAATTTTACCTCTAATGTTTAAGAGTTGATGATTTTTTTCCAAAGGTTCAGCCGCCCATTCTTCTTCTTCACTTACACTCTTCAACACTTTTTTTTGTATTCCCTAGAAAATTTGTGTAACTGTGATGATTGTTTGGTGTCCCAAAGATTTCACGACCGTCACTGATTAATGATATAAAATTTTCTTCTAACTGTCAGCGTTCCATGTCGTCTTCCTCTTCCCACTTTCATGACGACAACAATGCAAAGTACCTTTCTGATTCAATGACCGCTTAATCGTCTTTTTTACATGCTTTTTCCACCCTTTTAAGCCCCTCAAGAGGGCAAGGGAATAGTTCTTTTACCACTTTAATGGAAAATATTTTCTCATTGATCTTCACCTTAACAACCTTGTCGGTATACTCCAGTGAGGTTGTTATAAGTAGACATTTAGTTATGTCTAGCTGTTTTCTTTTCTCTGTAAGCTTATTCATCATTACAAGCTCCTTATTGTAATGCATATTTTTTTTAAAAGCTGTTTATTCCATGTATGCGCAGGCACCCATGTAAGTCGAATCCATATGAACTGCTATGTTGTTGACCTTTCTGGAATCTATCCTCTCACCTCTTTAAAGTATCGTTGAAAAACTTCTCTCCATCTTTAAGCAAAGAGTGAAGTCTTCCTCCTCATTGACTATAATGAATACCTTATCGCACCTATTGGAATTACAAGTAAGGTTAAGATCCCTGTATCAATGAATTTTTGTCGTATTGTTGCCACTTCTTCAAAGTTATGAACTCTTCCCATAAATCCTTTCATAGCCCATGACAGATCTTCTTCCTTAGTCATATAATGCATACCTTTAGATTCCTCCCCTTCTTGATTTCTTGATCGCCTGTCATTAGGTTTTTCTATCACACTTTTGTCTTCTTATTTTAAGTTACTTTTGAGAGTTTGTGCATAACTACCAGCTTTCCTGAAAACCTTGTGGCATGATTTTTCTTTTACTGCTTATGTGATTGTCTTGGTAATCACGTTTATCCACTCTTTTGTGGTAATATTTTTCGGTTATCCTCCCATCCTTCTAATTTCTTTCATATTTGTTATTCTTGTTGAATCTTGATACGCTGGCCCAAACTTTATATGATTTGAACCATGTACGTTTTAGTCTGTCCTTAAGTCTCCTAGAATCGAAAACCTTTGTAAATCTTACAAATCCGAACAATTTACCTTATTTTTCATGTTTTTTTAAGTATGAATAAGTCTACTAATCTTTCATATCTTGAGAATGCTTCATTTAACTGACATGTTTAAATGCCCTTAGACACATTGGTGAAGTAGCAAATAGTTATTTCCTCTATCTCCTCGTCCTATGACTAGTCAATCTACGTCATTTCTCCCTTCTATAGCTCACATAGGTCCAATCTTTGTCACACTCCTTCCCTTATCCTCATTCTCTCCCAGTGTTTCTCTCTCATATATTATGTCTCCTCATTCTTGCTCTCGGTGTCTCTCTCCATCGTTCTTTCTTTCCCTTAATTAATTATGTATTTGTAAACCGTTTTTAAAACTTTCTCGTCGAATTCGTTTAGATACAAACCAATAACACCGTTGATGCTATAGAAAAATGATCTCATCATTAACGCATTATTATATTTTTATGATTTTTTCTTCAAAAAAGAGATTCTCTCCCGTAAAATTTTCACTGGACAGAATCCAGTCATAATCTATAACATTCAATTCTTTTAAAATTAACTTTGATTTTTTTGAAAAAAAATAAGTGGGTGAGATCTCATTCCAAAAAAGAATCTCTTCCCATTTCAACATGTATTCAAACTATTACTTTAAATGAAGTGCATTGAGTTTTTTATAGTCAAAAAGAAAAATTATTAGTATAACAAATATGTAAACGCATCTACCTTTTCATCGTGAAATTCTAATAATAAAAGAAAAAGAAAAAGAAAAAGAAAAAAAGAAAATACACGAGGGTATCTGCTGACTCGTAATTTTATATGATCCACACCAGATTCCACACATCTGATTAGGTGAATCATTCTCTCTCTCTTTCTCTTCTTCATACATTCAACACCCAAAGACTTCTCTCTCTCTCTCTCTCTCTCTCTCATCGCCTATAACTCCTCCTGCTATCATTCACAAACACGATACCTTGTGAAGATGGTAGGAGCTATTAAGGCTGCACTCGGAGACGCGGTATTGACTTTCATGTGGGTTTTTTCTTCTTCCATGTTGGGTATAGTTTCAAAGGCAATAACACAAGCACTTGGTCTTCAAGATGTTTCGTACAATGGTTTCCCTTACCCCTCTTTCATTATCACCACTACCGTTGTGTTTCTTCTCGTTTTTCTGTTCACCCTAATTGGTGCTGCAATGGGTGGTGCTAGCTTTAACCCTACTGGGACTGCTGCTTTTTATTCCGTTGGTATTGGTTCTGATACGCTTTTTTCCATGGCTCTTCGTTTCCCTGCTCAGGTATTCAACACTCTTCTCTTAGGGTTCTTATTTATTTATTTTTTTAGAATTTTATGTTTGAGCTTTTTCTTGATTTTACAATTAATTTTGAAATGTGATTATAGTGAAAATAGTGTTTAGCTTTCAAACCCTAGTTTGTGAAGTGATAAAAATGTGTCTTTGAAGATATTGGTTTTTTTTGGCTATAGAAGATATTGGTCACTTAGGTCAACTGAAATTAATGAAATTGATCTATAAAATTGAAAATTCTCTTTTGTAAGTCCTTTTGAATCAGTTAATTTAGATTTGAAATTGCTTCAAATGATAATGATGTCATAGGGAATTTTCAATTTCGGATCATTTTAGAATTTGAATTTATGAAAGTAAATTAATCATTTAATCTTAGCTCAATTTTGGCATTACTTTCTTTGAGCTCAATTGGATTGCAATCAATTTTTCAAAACAAATCATGTATATCGAATACTTACTCAAAAACATTCATAATTGTTGTGTAGGCTCTTGGTGCTGCGGGTGGTGCAATGGCAATTGCGGAGTTGATTCATCCGAAATATAGACATATGATTGGGGGTCCTTCTTTGAAAGTGGACTTGCATACTGGGGCTGTTGCTGAGTTGGTTTTGACATTTGTGATTACTTTTGCGGTCCTCTGCATTTTCATCAAGGGGCCTCGTAATGATTTATTGAAGATTTGGTTGCTGGCCATGTCAACCGTCACTTTGGTCATGGTTGGCTCTACTTACACTGGTCCATCCATGAACCCTGCCAATGTGAGTCAATACTTTTTTTTGCGTTTATTTATATATTGTTGTTTTCATGTGTGCTACTGGAATTAGTGTTTGGTTAAATATCTGTGAATTTGATTTTCAAATGATTTTGATTTTGTAAAAAATCATTTATTTTTGCATGCATCTTTGACGTGAATCAGTGTTTGGTTGATGTTATGTGAATTTGATTTCAAAACGGTCGATTTTTTCCATGCTGGCTTCTCCATCCCTTTTTGACTTGGTTATAATCGGTTGGTCAACATCGACATTTTGCATAAGTAAAAGCACATATCATTCCATTTGAACATCATCATTGTGTTTGAAGAGAAATTCTGAGGTGAAGGCACACGACACGTAACGTGACTTTTAAAAGCAACCAATCAAAAATTTACAAATAATTAAATGATTGTAAAAAACAAAACTTGAAATACATGTGTTCTTCTTAGCCTCCACCGTTCCTTCCTCGTTGTTTCCAGGTTTTTCTCCATCCATCATTATTTCTCCACTGTGTTCCCTCACGGACTTTGGTACTGATGTATCAACTTGATTTAACAGCGTGGACAGTGCACGGTGAAATTTGGCAAATAGAAACTTTTTGACAGAGTGTGTTAGGACAACAGTGTGGGTTTTGAATCAAAGGGCGCTGAGATTGAGCCGTCACCGCCCCTGGTTGCCTTTATTGAAACAAAGTATCTGATCTTACCGGATCAGAAAAGGATCAGCAGCCAGCACATGCGTGAGCTCCTTAGTTCGCCGTGTGTAGAGAATAGAATACCTGACCCTCTAGTGATAGAGGGTATTTATAGTGAGCCCCCAGTGCTGGGCCAACGGTTTCTTTGCATTGGGTTGGATCACCAGGCCCAGTACGAGTAACTGACAGGGTCTACGTGGCGTAGGAAAGATTAGCACGTGGTCTTTGCCCTGGGTTAACTGCCCCGCGATCTTCGGGTGGTGGGTTAACCTATTCTTCAGGACACGGGTAGTTACCTGATGACATGTCCCCGCGTGAGGGGCATGTGGAGACCGTGGGGGAGACGCGTGAGCGCTCCCCATGTGGCTTGATGGATTGGGCCTTCATTGGGCCCTCCCCGACAGGGGAGATGGTATGGGTTGGGCCGTGCCCGACAGTGGGACAACCTCTGGCCTAGTCCAAAACAGTTGCACATTCAAAGGAAGTAGGCTGAATATCTTAATTATGGAATACATTGATTTTGAATGCGATCCTTTGTTTTAACAAAGACAACCAGGATTGGAAGACATAATGAAGATATTCAACCTCTCCTTCCTTTGAATGTGATACTTTGTTTCAATAAAGGCAACTAGGGGGCTATGACGGCTCAATCATTAATTTTGGATTGGAGGATTATGGTTTTGAGGGAATTAGGGATTTGGAAGGTTATATTCTTTTAACTGAAATAAGTGGGCAACAAAACATTTTGAGGAAGATACAGAATAAAATTATATTGGTGGCGCTGTTATTTTCACGATCTGCATTTCCTCGGCATCAACTTTTATGCATAATTTAAACCTGTATAGAGTGGAAGAAGGGAGTGGTGTGAATAACCATTGGGAGTCGAGTGAACGAAACAACTGCTTTTCTTTTTCTGCATATTTGTGTGATTCCTTTTATATTTAAATTTAAGTAATGAATTGATTACTTGTAAATTTTTAATATGGTACTGTTTATACTTTATACTTTCAATGAAAGTAGTTCTCTGAATGTTTTCTACATCTGTATTGTATTGTATTTTATTGGTTGAGACCAGTTAATTGTTTGATTTTTCTCATATATTTAACGCTGGTCATTCTTCAATAAGACAGTAATCAAGTTATGCAGAGATATTTAGGCGAATTAGTCGGCTCATGGTCTTTTCAAGGACCATTTGGAAATTGCAATTTTCGAGTCAACATAATGGAAGGACTCCTAAATAAACTAGAATCTTGATTATGTACCATTTTACACAATTTCATCCATTCTTATTTGGAATATATAGAAATATACTAATAACACACTCTTTGACACTCCGTTTTCTACATTATTCTCCGTTAAATGTCCTTGATAGTGTTTTTTATCCCTTTGATTATACTGCTGATAAGTAACATTATGGTTGTTGGCTATGCTACAGGCATTTGGTTGGGCATACTTAAACAACTGGCACAACACATGGGACCAATTCTATGTCTACTGGATTTGTCCCTTCACTGGCGCAATATTGGCTGCTTGGCTGTTCCGGGCTATCTTCCCTCCACCAGAAGTAAAACAGAAGAAAGCATGATAGTTTTGTTTCTCATGTCAGTTTGTTAAATATCAAGCATCATGTTTCAGCTCATAGTGGAACATGTTTCATTAAGTATGATATCAAATTTGAAATTATTAGTGTTAAATTATTGGAGTTATTGATAAAATGGATAACTCATATATTCAGTTTCTAATTGGAAAAGTTCAATAAAGATTTAAGCAGTATCTAGGCTGGGTAGATTCACAATGCTGGTTCTTTTCTGGCAAAACCCCAATTCTGTTTGCATGAAAACCACTTTTTAAAACTAAAACAAAGGGTCCTACAACTTATTTCACAAAAGGTCATAGCAAATGCAAAAGACTTGTTGTAAAGGTGTTTCTGGGTCATTTGGTGGTGCACTTCAGGATGCAACCATCGCTAAACCTAAAATTTGTATATAGTAAACAAAGCCAAGCACAATAATCATCAAGAAGTCCGTCCATCAATAATGGCTTCCAACTAATCAGAATAGGAAATATGAACACCTATTAAGGGAAAAACATCGCCGATGACTTAGATTCTTACAATATATTTAGCAATGGATCAATCTTTTGTAATTAATTTCAACTCAACTCAGTTAACACAACTTAGTGTAACACGACTTAACATTGATTTGTGTACAAAAGAGATTGTGAATCTCATTCTAAACCTCGTGCAATTGAACACGGCATACATGGTATTAGGAAGAACACAACTAAATAAAATAGTAAGTAGCAACTTAAAAAGAATGAATTTTTTTAATCAATAAAATAAACATATTGATAAGCTTGAACACAAATCACATTGCGCCTTGGATGAGATAATTTTATTGGGCATAGAAAGGATGGTCCATGATAAAGCAACTTGAACTAAGTGCAGTAATGTTGCGAGGGATGGTCCATGATAAAGCAGCTTGAACTAAGTGCAGTAATGTTGTGAGGGCTCGAAGCAGGGTTAGTCGCTTGAGTTTGGGTTATCATGCTTGAATTAAAATTTATGATCTGTCTCATTTAACACGTGACATATGAGATGTCCAATGAATAATAGTATGAAAATATCTGTCAAAGGAAAAATTGTCTCCTCCACGCTTTGAGGAAGAATCTATCTTTCTCTACTCCCACGTTTTTTATTAGAAAATTAGAAAACTGTTTTTCTTGAGATTCAACCTAGGGATCTTATATAAATATTCCAACCATAGAATTGGGAAGGGATAATTCTCTAGTTCAAAAAAAAAACACAGAATCTTTCGCAATCCCTACATGAGCAGACTCTCTCACAACTATTATACTTTTAAAAAGTACAATTGACGCTCATCGTAGGACCTTGGTAAAATTGACATATACCACACCTATATTCTCATTACATACCACCTCAGTCATTGCCTTCAAGATGGTAGCAACATGATTTGTCACGTTAACTGGTATCAATTTTGGCAATGATCACCAAACCATTGTTGAGATGCGAGCTACTATGGAAGAACTGCGCTGCCACAATCAAACTTTGGAAGACAACATCGTCAATTTTCAACAGTGACATCAATAGGTGTACTCCTTGAAGAAATCTAGGTCCTGGACCCCAACTTTTTTTGGATGAAATTTGGGGATCCTCGTGCCAAAAATTTTCAAACCCCTTCACTGACGAAGTTTGACAGAAGGCGCGATCCTTAGGAGGACATCCCCTCCATCAATGACCAAATGAGATGAGTAATGACAAAAGCAAAATCTTTGTCAATTTTCCTACAAACAGGATAAGAAATGACGAAACAAGCATTAAAATTAGAAAAAATCAGAATTGTTAAGCTAGAAAATAGACGTAATCTTCAAAGAAGTCAAAGAATAATTCAAAATCTTACAATGCCCATAACATCATAAAATTTACAAGAAGAAATTTTCTAAACAACCAAGATCATTCTCGCCTCACCTAATCTCCTTCGATCACCATTTTTCCGAGTCGGTTTAATCACGAGGGATTTGGACACCCGAGCAAAACACCTCTATTTGGTATACAACATTCATAAAGGTAACACCCCTGACGCCCTCATCGACGATTTCATCAAGCTTTTCATCCAATAGGGCTACCATATCGTGATAGGTTTGTATTTCCTCTGAATGAGCATTCTTATCTTCCTTCATGGCCACCTCGACCTTCATAGCACGATAATACAAATCCTCATAGGAAGAATGCACCTCATCAAAAGTATTCCTTTTCTCATCAATAAAAGTCGTCAAGTTAGTCGTCGCGAGAACCAACTCGGAAGGGGAGCCATGAATGTCCACTTCTTCGTTAAGATTGGACTATGGTGCACCTCTTTCTGAAGGTTAGAAAACTCATTCTAAAGTAAAAGTTTATCACAAATGGCGAGGTCATACTTATTTCTCCAAGAATCCATATTGCGAGAAAAGTTACATGGCACCAAGATTTCTCCTCGACCTGCTACAGCCATAGACATTAGCGAGCACCGCATAGCAAGTGGTAAGTCGACCCCGCAAATAATCCCTACTTACGCATATCATTGAGATTCCACACATGGGCATAATCTTCCTTAAATAAACAAAACTTCACTTCTGAGGGAGTACATGGCATCCGAGACCGTTAGATAGTGGGCATTTTACAAGAAGAAGAAGTTTTGTCGCTAGACTGAACAATGGAAGCAAAAGTCGACCCCTGAAGCTTTGAGTATCTTATATGGACATTCCTCCTGGATGAACCACTTATCTTAGTTCCTTTTATTGTTCCCATCTGAGGCAACAAACCGATAATTATTCTTCTTACTCCGCCTTTCAAAGGAAGGTTGAGCTGTCTCCGACTGTGGCATCCCGACTTTGATGGGTTGTGGCAAATAGTAGAAAAAGCCACAATCCCTTTAGTAGCTGGTCAGAGACCACCATCACTAAATTATGAGAATAAGGTTGGGATTCCATAACCTCCCGGTTCTTCTTACTCTTAAAGAGCATCCTCACAATAACCTACATGTTATTTGAAAATCAAGACAAAATGTGTTAATAAAATGGTAAAGAGACAACAAAAGCAGCTACTTAAAAACTTGTGAACTTTCCTCCTTACGAAAGCGTTGTTTCTTATCCTGAGGAGGCTACATCCACAACCTCTCGGTGCTAATAAACCACATCCTTTATGTAGGAAGAGGTGCCTCAGTGAGATTGGACCCCTCTTCGAGGCTCACATGATCCAGGTAAGCCAATAAATCGATCTCCACTGCTTGTTCGGCAGTCGAGAAGGATCCGTAGGAAACATAGTATGTGTTAGAGTCTTAATCAAAGTGGTATTAGGACCAGCATCTCTAGATTCTGTCTATGCATACGGCAGACTCTAAACTAACGGGCGAGAGAGTGTAGAGTCGTGGTTTGAGACCTAACATAACTCTGAGTGAAAGGCAATGTAAGGGGAGTTACCAAGAGTTAACAATATCCTTGAACCTAAACCATGCTCATAATTGTCGTTGAGCATAATTTGGTTATGGTGAGTTGGTTAACTTCTAGAAGGTCAACATTTGGAATTTTCGGGTTCTTAACCTAGTTGATGATGAAGATTCACCACCATTAGGGCCGTTTGCTACATTTCACAAGTACATCCCCTAAGTTGGCCATTACAAAAGAGTGAGAATGATGAAATGTGAGTAAAAGGTTTAGAAAGGTACCTGGAAGAAAGAATAATGGGTTGCGAGAACAGGAATAACGAGAAAGATCGAAGAAAATGGTGGCACAAGACACATAAGCCTAAGTCAAGTGAGATAACAAGGAGGTCAAAGGTCTCTGGAGTTTGGAAGATAAATACGAGTTTGAAAAACGACGATGAACTCTAGGGGGCAATGGAAACTAAAAGTTCATTTAAAAGCCATGCCATCTTTATATAGTGAAACAGACAAAGTTAGTCAATATAGTGAAACAGACAAAGTTAGTCAATGATCTAATTTAAAGGAAAATAGATAAACGAAAAGTAACTGTCAAATCTTACCTTGATAACATAACGACATTTAAATGCATTCGAGTATCCTAGAAAAAAAGCGTCACACTCTAATATATGAGCCTTTCCACACTCCACTATATCAATTTTTGATTTAATTACCGACTTATGTATTGAAGTGTTAACCTTACAAATCCACTCCTGTGTAACCGCTCCAAAAACTTGCAATACCACTTCAAGAGTCCATCACTTCAACTTATTTGTAATTATATTCCATGATAGAACGGGTTAATTTAAAATTACATAAGGTGTGATTAAAAAACAAAGGAATTATAAATAAACATATAAAAATAACATCAAATAATATAACATTATAATACAATATCTCATTGATTCATTTGGGTTGATAAAATATCTAATTTTTTTTTTAATAAGATTATAATATATAAATAAAAGATGGAGTACAAAAAATAGAGGGGGACTAGACCAAAACCCTCTTAAGGTAAAAAAAGGCAAACTAAACATGTTCTTTACAAAATCATCCCTAATATGTGACCCCCCAATCTATACCCCCAAATAATCAAAGCGATAAATAAAATTCAAAATTTCATCAGAGTATATTTAGATATTCACAGTATAGACCGAGGGGTCACATCAATTTGAAACAAACACAATAAACCTGCCCATAAAGATATGCAACACTCGCAGGTAGCAAATAAACAGAGGAACTTAGTTCCTACTACCCACAATTCAAATACATAATAAATTGGAAAATCTGTACTGAAATCTCATATATATATATATATATATATATATATATATATATATATATATATCACATAAAAAGTTTGTCATACTTCAGTCAAACATGCACAAGCCAAAAGATATATATACATATACACATCAAACTACAAAACGATCCCCCTGACTACCCGGTGCCACATATCAGAGCCGACCGACAAAAGGATGAAGACCTAAGCTTCACAAAAAGACCTCCAGCAACTCTAATCTGCAATGCCTCATAGAGCATTATAAAACAGCAGAAGGGTGAGAAAAACAATCATATTACAGTTGCATATAATTATATATTAACACAGAAATACACAGGTAAAACATTCTCACCACAAATGCACCACAATCAAATACAACACAACACAGTACAATTCTCAAGTATCAAATACCACTACACATCAATCATACACAATACACTCATCATCAATACAATTACAAATATTCCATCTCATCAATCACATTCACAATTCCATGCACAATTAATCCATGATTTATGCAAATGCACAGAGACCGATACAACGACTCTATGCAATGCACATGCGGTACCGTCTTCCAATGTTTCTCATCACTAGTTCACTCAGGAACTCTGCTGGACCCATCGTTTGTTACATCACTGTAACTCCCCGTCGGGCATACGATGTTCCCCGTCGCTCACACTCCACACGGGCACACGGCGTTTATGGATCGCTCACACCCCACACAGGCACACGGCCCGATCGCTCACACCCCACATGGGCACACGATCGTCTATAACCATCGCTTTCAGTCCTCTTATTTTTAAGGCGATTCATACCTCTTATTTTTAAGGCTCACGATGTTATAGCAGATTCCCTCTGGAATCAATCCGTCACTCAGGACGTCACAAGAATGCATATCATGATGCTTGACTTACAATGACTCATGACATTTAAAATGCACACATATACACATCCATAATCATGCATATATCATCAATTACCACGCATTACATTTTCTTGCCCTTAGGCCACAAATCATCATCACAACATTTCATCATGTATATTCACATCATATAACAGCACACAAGCTACATGTTACATAACAAAAGGATATAGCATGATAACACATAAATCGCACACAGTTAACGCGATAAAAACCCGACAATCCGACTATTTTTCAAAAAACACGAATTAATTAAATCATCTTTTACCCTCCAAACCATTTTTAATAGAAAGAATATTTTATAAGCTTTCCAACGCTTCGAACGGGGGTCAAAACGGACTTACGGATCAAAAGTTACGATTGAAACAATTTTGAAAGAAAAACCTACAGCAGGGCTGACACGGCCGCCCGTGTTGTGTGACACGGCCGTGTCACCCAAAAATTCCAAATGGCGGAAAATTGACACGTCTGACACGGCCGCCCGTGTTGTGTGACACGGCCCGTGTCAGAACCCAGAAAAATGCATTTTTTTACCGTCGGAAGCCTTCCGGACCTCCGATTTCGATTCCGTAAAAAGTCCCGGTCTCAGAATTCAGCGTACTACAATATTCTCACCATTAAAAGACCATCCAACACATTTTCCATTTTAGAAATATTTTGAAACCTAATTTTATCAATTTCACCCGATTCCAAACTCGATCAAAATCACTCGAAAACACACCAACAACCATTCACCGATTAAATATCAACCTATACCAATATTACCAGACATATCCAAACACTTTTACTCAATCACAACATCAATTTACACAAAAACATCAAAAACTCAAAAGTTACAAATTCAACTCGATTCAATCAAACGATCACGCTAAATCACGACCCAACATCACACGACTCTACTACGCGATTTATTCCGACTTTCGTCCGTAAAAACATCGATTTCTACTCGTTTATCTCATTTCGACCTATATTTGAAAAACCAACAAAATTTCCACACAAACATACATAATCATACACAAACATAGTATAATCGAGTTTCGCACCCTTACCCGATTAATTCGCGTTTGAAAAGTCGGTTGAATCGGTTCCTAAATCCACAAGTTTTTCCTCTTTTTCTTCTTTTTCCTCTTCTCTTTCTCTTCTCCTTTTTTTTTTCTTCTCTTTTCTCTCTATTTTCTTTTATTTCTACTTTTCTCTCTTTTCTTACTACTTTTCTATTTTTATAAAAAATCAAAATATCTAACCACCCAAAAAGACCAAAATACCCCTACACTCAAATTTCTTGCAAACGTTCCCAAAACGCGATAAAACATCACAACATTGAAAAATAACATATTTCCAAATAAAAGTCAGAAATAAAATAATATAATAATAAAATAATCAAAACGACTCGATTAAATAAAAACTGACAAAACTAACAAAACTGGGGCGTTACATAATACATTGAGGTATAGACGAAAAGAAAGTAGTATCGGACAAGGTGAGACCTAAGTTAGCAAGGGCATCTGCACAACTATTCTCTTCTCTATAAATATGCGAAACAACAAAATTCCAATCAGAAACTAAATTTATACAATTTAGCCATTTATTCCTAATCACCCAAGGCACACAAAAAGGGGGACTGAAAGCTCTAACCACCGTTGTCGAGTCCAATTCCAACCAAATATTACTCCAATTCTTCTCATTAGCGAACTTAATTGCTAACATAACACCTGAGAGTTCGAAGATGATAGAATCTGCAACACCTAAGTGGGACGTAAAAGCACCAAAAAACGAGCCATCGTTATCTCTAGCAATGCCACCACAGGCAGAAATACCCGTCGAAGTTATGGACGCACCGTTACAATTCAACTTAGCTTAATTCCGAAAAGGGGTTTCCATAAAACCTCCAAAATGTTTGGAGCACGGGGCGGTCGAATGGTAACCTTAAATATTTTAAGAATCTCAAAGTCGTGCATAGAAAGGTAAGGATCAACAACAGTAACATTGGCCGCAATAGAAACGCCAGCTGTAATAAAAGAGAAAATAGAATAAAAAGAAGTAGCAGTATCATTAAATCTCACCAAGTTACGGGCCCTCCAAATCGAGTTAAAAGCAAAGATGATGGCAACTGTGCAAACCATCCTTCCATGTACAACGTTAAATAATACGTTAAATATCTGACCAACCATGTACAACGTAAGTGATATTTAACATTTAAATAATCCAAACCCAAATATTGGAGGCAAAGGAACATTCAAAAAACATATGAGTTTCTGATTCCTCGTCCGAACAGCAAAGGTCACATCGAGACGGAAGGGCGAAGGAACGTCTTTTCAATTGGGCATCCGTAGGCAACCGATTATGAAGAAGCCTCCACACCGTGAAAGACTTAGACGATGGAATAGATTTGCTCCAAATCAATTTCCAGCAATCTTTTGAAATACCTCTATTTCTCTTGAACTCGTAAGCCAGCTAGAAGGAAAATTCACCATGAGAAGAGCGGTTCCAATATCTCATATCTGGTTTATTGTCAAAGGGGAGATGAGAATTAGTAATGCACCTTTGAATATACGTCAGAATGTTGATGGAAGACAGAGAACACTCCCACTGCCCATTAACAATGATTTCATCAACCTTTTGGTCATCTAACAAAACCGGAGCAGCCTCGTCCAAAAAAGTGGTGAACCGCACCAAGAATCGTACTATAAACTAATAGACTTGCCATTGCCAATACACCAAGAAGAGTTCTCCAAAACAGTAGCCAATTATTGTTTTGCACTAGACCAAATTAAAGAGAACACATGGTGGTTAATAAAATTGTTCTTACGCATGACCCGACTTCGAAGAAGACAAGCCCAACTGGCCATTGAGTGAAGCAAGTCCCAAGCAAGTTTCAAATTGAAAGCTTCGTTCAGCTTGTATAAAGATCGAATTCCAAGCCCACCTTCAGAACTCGGTTGACAGGTGTTGAACCAAGCCACTGCAACAAGATTATTATTCACAGTGTCGTCGCACCATATAAATCTTCGAACCGCCTTCTCAAGATCTCGAAGCAGTGACAAAGGCCAATTATAGATGGACATACTATGATTGGACACATCATCTGTGTACAAATATATGCGAAGGGAGCTTGATGTGATTCGAACCAGAAATCAGGTCGAGCTAGTTGGAGGAAACTAACTGCAACAGTTTCCTACTGAGGACATCCTCTACGAGGCAGAAAAGAAGCGGCGAAAGCGAATCACCCTGTCGAACACCGTGAGAATAAGAGAAGTAGCCTTGCAGAACCCCGTTAATGTTAACATACATGAAAGTAGAGTGGAGAATCGAGCTAATCCACGAGCAGAATTTATCATTAAAACCAAAGTTTCTAAGAACTTTCATCAAGAAATTCCAATTAAAAGTGTCAAAAGCTTTCTTAATATCGACCTTAAGAGCAACATTTCCACACCAAGCTTTAGAATCCAACAGATTAATCGCCTCCGAAGCAAGAGCGATACAGTCATGAATATGCCTACCCTGTATGAAACCGCGCTGCTCCTGCGAAACTAGGAAAGACATTAAAGTCGCCAGCAGGTCTGCAATAATTTTAGTTATCAGCTTGAACTTGAAATTCGATAAGGCGATGGGACGAAACGAATCTAACGCATCAACACCCTTGACCTTAGGAATTAACACAATAGATTAAGAATTGTAACCAGGCAGAATCCATCCATTGATAAAGAAATTGGTGACAACATTTGAGACGTCCACTATAACGATATCTCAATATAACTAAAAAAAAGTAGCTCCAAAACCATCGGGACCCGGAGCACCGTCTTTATTAAGCGCAAAAACAGCCGCAATAATCTCTTCCAAAGACGGTAATTGCGTGAGAACAACATTCATATTGTCGTCAACCAGCCGGGAAATAGTATCATCGACCATACTCATATTAGATATATGTTCAAATTTGTGATATCTTATTTATTAATTTTAAAAGATAAAATTTTAACATATTAAATTAATAGAAAAAGGAATGATATACTATCACTCAGATACCTTTATGTACTTTAGACATAAAATGTGGTTGAAGATACCATATACAGTAATACATATAAAATAAAGTATAAAGTCTTTAGATTGAGGAGAAAAAAAAGCCCAACATTTCAGTATTCTTTTTGAAGTTTAGTTGGATAGTAATCTATTATCCAATCAATCAATATTATTTAATTTACATAATTTTTTATATTTTAAAATAAATTAACTTTTATATATAACTAAAACTCATGAGTAATAAAAAATTTATAAAAAAATATTATTGAAATATTGAAAAAGTGTGGCAACCGTGTGGTGATCCGTCCATTTCCGTCTCTTAAAGTGAAAATCCATTCTTTGTATTTAAGATCGTATATGTTACGTAACTTTTTTTGTTTTGACAATTACTACGATACGTAACATATTCACTTGCAAAATAAATCACGTACACATAATTTAATACGGAACCCACGACGCGGAAAGATTCAGAAACAACAGTACCAACTCAGTATTCTTCATTTCCTTCCATTTCAATTTTACATTATACAGTTACATTACATCATTTAACCATTTTCCCGCACACTTCTCTTCTTCTGTCACTAAGATTAAGATAGAGAGTGAAACACAACCAAACCACACTCTCAAAGAGCCTTATACTATACCCATCGCAACGCAACCCAACGACGTCGTTTTACAGATCCAACGACGTCGTTTTACAGATCCAACATCGTCGTCTTCGATAACAAGTTAGTTGAGAAAATCCCCAAAACAGAGAGCTGGAGTCTCTACAAGATCCCAAGCAATTGAAGGCTCCACCTGCCACCGCATCCAACGGTCAGATCCGTTACCGATCGCCGTCGTGCACCGAGCTTTACGACGGTCAGTCCAGCAATAACTCCCCACCGTCAAACGTCGCCGATCAGCATCCCTCGGAGTTCGAATCCAGCAAAATGCTGAAGCGTCCCAGCCGTCAGGAGTCACTCTCCGATAAGATCTACAGATTCAGAGGGACTCTGCTTGTTGTCTCGATCCCGCTCCTTCTCATCACGTTTGTTCTTTACATGATGCCTTCGAGCTCGAATTACGAGCCTGCCGGAGAATACGCTCTTGTTAGTCGGAAAATTTCACCTGATAAAAAATCCGGTGGCTCATATGCCGTCATTTTCGACGCCGGTAGCTCTGGCAGCCGCGTTCACGTTTTTCATTTCAATCATAATCTAGATCTCGTTCATATTGGCAAAGATCTCGAGCTTTTCGAGCAGGTCAACACAATTTTTTCCTTTTTATACATAGAAAGTAGTATAATATAATAAATACATTCATATGCATCTTACATAGTGTTGGTTTGTGTTTTGCAGCTTAAACCAGGTTTGAGTGCGTATGCTAAGAATCCGAAGCAAGCAGCGGAATCTCTGATTTCGCTCTTAGACAAAGCTGAGAGTGTTGTTCCTCGGGAATTGAGATCGAAGACACCAGTTCGAGTTGGGGTATGTGTGTGTTTTTGTGTGGCATTGCATTTGTGATTTGTTTGTGTGTGTTAATGTCGCTGAATTGAATTTGTATGGTGATGCAGGCAACTGCGGGTTTGAGATCTTTGGAAGGGGATGCATCTGATAAGATATTGCAAGCGGTAACTATTTCTTTGTCTTTTTCAATTTCAATGGCTTAAGAAGCTGTGCAACTATTGCTTATTTAAGAAGCTGTGCATATTTAGTTTTATTTTAACTTTTTGTTGCTTTGCATTTTGTTGATTTAAGGTAAGGGATTTGCTTAAGCAGAGAAGCACGTTGAAATCTGATGCTGATGCGGTTACAGTGCTGGATGGAAACCAAGAAGGTGCTTTTCAATGGGTATGATTTATGAACATAATGCTATCAGTGATTTACTTAAGTTTTTTAATGGTGTGCCTATGGATTTATGCTGCCAATTACTAGTAATATATGAATGCATCAAGACTAGAATGTAACTTGACTAGAGGAGAATTGACAAGCTTTTATTTACACAGATTGTATTGTTAACTGTGTAGAGTAGACTATAGGAGGGAAGGGAATACATGTTTGAAACTAGGGAATACATATTTGAAACTGTCACAGATCCTTCATAGTTTGCTTGATGGTTTATGGGGATTGTGGGATTTTGTTTTGCGGTGTTATGTTTTTCTCCTTTTCTAGGATGAGGTGGCGGGGTGGTATTTGAAAGATAAGGGCCGATCAAACTTTCTTCTATTAATGTTTTATGTTGATGAATGAAAGTTTTAGGCATACTTGTTCTTATCGTTTGACCGTTCCCCTTGTTCTATCCATAATTGAGTCTTACTGCACCACTTTACTCAATATTGATAGGCATGCTGTTTATTAGATTTGGATCCTCTCGTGTTGAAATTTAATATGTGAGAGTTATTTTCTTGAATATTAACTTTAAAATCTAATTTGCTACTATTTTAAACTTTTTAGTCCTGTTTTGATTTTGATTTCTAAACTTTCAAGGTGCTATCATGTCCCTCTATTTCCTAGAATACAGAACAAAAAATTGATTTGACAAGTTTGTTCAACACAATACCTAGTTGGAGGTCTGGTAAAAAAATAAAGTACAAGAAAAGAGCCTTAGGAGTGCTCATAGACAAGCCCAAAAATAAGAAGGCAGCACAGTTGTAAAAAATGAATTTGCGCTAAGTAGACCCAATTTCTTGAAAGTAAACTCTACCACAAAAGATAAGAGGGATACAATTCTAAACACATAATTAACTCATCATCATTTAGGTCCTGGTTTCCATAAGGAATGAATCGTACCAAAATTTTTACATCATTTTTATTACTCGATAGGCAATGGGATATATTTGGTTAAATGGCAATGTAAAACTTTTTTTTACTGTACAGTAAGAATATCTTCTTGGCTCTAGCCAGCTTAATGGTTCTATTTTATTTTGAGGAAAGCTGTTAGTAAATATGTTGCATAAGCTGATTTCATAGGAGTGTGAGGTGACAACTGTTGGACACCGCACTAAAACATTAGATGAACAATGCCAATTAATTAAGGTATAGTTCAGTCATTACTGAACTTTTATTCTAACAATGTCTAAAAAATTTCATTAACAGAGCTTGCAAAAATAAAGATATGCTGTATTTCTGAAACTGTATTTCAGAGAACAGACATGCCAACCAACTTGTGGATGATTTGAACTCTGAAGAGCGGCATAAGGCATGTTGGCTAGATTCTCGTTCCTGATTGTTAGATTCCAAAAATTTGCTTATATATACCATAATGTGGAAAACAAGATGTTTATAAATAAGGTTCATTCTGACAAATGTAAAACATACATTTAAAGCATTTGTTCCGCTGGATGATTTTAGGAATCAACTTAACACTGAAAAGTGTGGGACTGTGGATTCCTCGGAAGAACCACATTATGAGTTTTATGGACGGGCATTGTCAGTGTTCTAAAACATGGATGATCTGAACTCTGAAGCACATAAGGCGTCGGCTTGTTTCTTGTTCCTTATTGTTAGATTCCAAAGATTTGATTATAATCGGACCATAATGCAAAATAGCCAAGATATTTGAATATATAATGATTCATTTTGACAATTGCAATTTGTTCATCTGGATAAAATTTTGTCTTATTCTGTTCAACAATGAAAAGCTTGAGGTTCCCTTGCATATACAAAATTCCTTCACCTACAGTTTTCTTTAGCATAATTGAATTTTGTTTTTTCTATTTGATGAGGAGGAGGGTATGAGCAATGCTTAGATATATCATAAAAATACAATTTACTAAAAGATCTAAATAGTGGTCTTCAGAACACTAGAAAGTTAGAAATCCTATATTTTCTTTGAAGTTATATACTGAATATATTCTCCAATAGCTTTTCCTAGCCACTAATTCACCCTGGTAGAAAGCATTTGTTTTGGTCCATAGTTTAATAGTTAAAAGCATCCACATGAACTACTAATTGTTAGTAACTGTATAAAAATAATGTTTTCTCTCCTCAAAAGAGCTGATGCAGTATGTTTTTGTTACCTTGTCTTGTTTTATAATAGGTTACGATTAACTATCTATTGGGAAACTTGGGAAAAGATTATTCCAAGACTGTTGGTGTAGTTGATCTTGGAGGTGGATCTGTTCAAATGGCATATGCCATCTCTGAGTCTGATGCTGCCACGGCTCCAAAAGTAAAGGATGGAGATGATCCATATGTCAAGGAGATGTTCCTGAGGGGAAGAAAATATTACCTCTATGTTCACAGGTTTTTCTACTTACTTGAACTACTAATAAATGTCTTTTTTTCTCTTTGTTTACGGTCTTAAGCCTTTAGTAGCATTAACTCATGAAACTAGTAGATACTTACACTTTGCAGTATTTTTCATGACAGTATTTTGGGTTCCCATCAATAGATCTTTTTTAGCTGACTGATAGATTTTTTTACTTACTTTCAGTTACTTGCGCTATGGTTTACTAGCTGCTCGTGCAGAGATTTTAAAGTTTTCCGGTGATGCTGAAAATCCGTGTATCTTATCTGGCTATGATGGTAATTACAACTTCTCCTCTGTATGCTCGGTTCTACTTTGATTGAGTTACCCTTTCTGTATGCTTGGTACTATTTTGACTGAGTTGCATTTCAGCTCTTTTGATTGAGTTGATACATAAAAAGAGCTCTGAGCAATTAGATTTTTTATGTGCTTTTTCTTCCTGTCTTAAAGTTCTGACGACAAGCGGATCTTTTAAACTCCTTAGGATCTTACAACTATGGAGGAAAGAAATTTAAGGCATCATCCTCTGGAGCAAGCTTAAATGAATGCAAAAGCGTAGCTCTCAAGGCTCTCAAAGTCAATGAATCAACATGTACACATATGAAGTGCACTTTTGGTGGGATATGGAATGGTGGAGGTGGAGATGGACAGAAAAACCTCTTTGTTGCCTCATTTTTCTTTGACCGGGCCGCTGAGGTAATTACTTTTTCATGTAATGGTTCTTGGAAAAATTGACTGCATTTCTTCTAACTCTGCTGCATTGCCCGTCTTATCACTTATTCACAGGCTGGTTTTGCTGATCCAAACAAACCAGTTGCAATAGTTCATCCTATGGATTTTGAAGAAGCTGCCAAGCAGGCTTGTCAAACGAAATTCAAGAATGCCAAATCCACTTATCCACGAGTTGAAGAGGGGAACCTTCCATATCTTTGCATGGATCTTGTTTATCAGTATACCTTGCTTGTTGATGGGTTTGGTAGGTTTTATTCTAAAGTTTGGATAGTTATACATGATAATGTTCTACAAAGTCTTTGTAACCATCTTCCTGCACTTATTTCTTTCACTTGTTTGCAGGCATATACCCCTGGCAAGAGATTACATTGGTAAAGAAAATTAAATACGAAGATGCCCTTGTTGAGTCAGCTTGGCCGCTAGGAAGCGCCATTGAAGCTGTATCGGCTACATAACAGCACCAGAATAATGAGTTTGATTACTCATCCGAAACCTAGCGGCATGGATTTTGTGGTGAAACACTGCCTGTCATTCATGCGATCAGAGATTATTTCAGGCAAAATTGGAATTGGATATAGGTCTACTTTTCAGGAATAATGGGAGATTGCAGCTTCATTATTTTTCATACGTAATTAATTCACAATATATCTGATTTACAGCTCCGGCAAGATTCATTCGATTTATTAAGCACATTTATGTATTGTCTTGAGAGATGAACAAAATGGCGATGCTTACACCATTTCATTTTTGTTTAAATGGTTTCATTCCTGATTTTAGCTAGTCCTTTATTTCTTCTCTTCTTGTTAGCAACACTTGGCATGCGTGGGACTAATGGTTTTAGTTACCTCTTCCTTGTGAATCTGTGATCCTATAATTCTCGTTTTTTTGTCAATTAATTCGCTGGCTATACTTAGACAGAATGTTTTGATGCATATCAAAAATGTGCACGGGGCCATGCTAATCCCACAAATTCTTGAGATTTTTTTGCATAGTAATCCAAGGGTAAAATTTACTAATGGTTTAATCAAAATCTCAAAATTGTCTTAGTAAAGCATATGCATGCCTGTTGTACTATAGGGACTTTAAATGATAAACAAAATGAATCTTTAATGATTGTTTATAAGACGGCAATTTGAATGATTGTTTGGAAGATACGATGATGTGTGCATAACATAATTTATAACCTAAAAATGTGTGATTGATGAGACAACTTATGCTAATCTGATGGTTCAGTATATTTTCTTTTTGAGGAGCTGATGGTTAGTACATTTTAATCGGTGTTATACATATACCTAGAACTGTATCAAATAAAAGTATTTTTCTTAATTGTATTTTACCTTTCATTAAAATTAGGGTTATTTATATGAAACCCCCCTGCCATATGAGCGTGTTTCGGTTTACCCCCACCGTTGCCAAAGGCAGGTTTTGGCAACGGTTTTTTTGAAAAAACCGTTGCCAAAAGGCAAGGAGGGGGGAAAAGCAAAATTCGCTAACATTACAGGGGTGAAATTCACTATTAACCCTTAAAATTAAAATGTTGACATAGCAAGGTTGACTTCGCCTGTTGGCTTGGTGAGCAAAATATAAAAATATTTGCGATAGGGATTAACTCCGAAATAAGCAAATGAAGGACTAAAGTTGAATACAAAATATTTTGTAGAGACTAAAATATACAAAATATTTTGTAGAGACTAAAATATAGTTTGTTATTTTTAAAATATATTATTCTGGGACTAAATCCTCACTTGTTTATAAATAATTTTTATGTCCTAAATAAGGAAAATGTTATTTAAAACTTTTATACATTAAACAATTACTTATCCATCAACATGTTTTAATAATCTTCGTAGTTATAACTGTATATTTTTTCTATAACTCTGTATGCATAGTCGGATAAAATGAGAGTTGTGTTAAGTAATCGTCAGTTAATGTAGAATTTTGTCGAATCTCTATGACATAAATCAACCATAAAATAATATGAATGTTAGGTTGTTGTTCATAAGCAACACACTAAGTACAATGTCAAAAGAGCAAGGGTCACTCCATCGCCACATATATGCAGTGCAAAAATAAGTAAGAGTTCTCACATTTCTGTGAACATGTGTGAGTAAAGAAGTTAGTTCAATAAACTATGATTCATTTTAGATAATGGAATATATGCACTTACTGAAAAATCAATAAGAATAGTGGACAATATGGTTAGAAGGAAGATCAAATTTATGTGCCTACAAGAAATTAAATGGACAGATAAAAAATCAAAAGAAATAGCCAACTCTCAGGATTTAAGCTTTGGTACATTAGAAAAGTTAGATCGAAAAATGAGGTGGGGTTATTGTGGACAAAGAATGGAAAAAAGATATTATTGATGTGAATAAAAGGAGATCGGATCATGGCTTTGACATTTATAGTGGAACAAGACAACTTTAATGTTATTAGTGCTTACACATCTCAGATTGGGTTAGGAGAACACCTTAAGAAAAAAAATTAGGAGGATTTAGAAGACTTACTTTAGAATACACCCTAAGTAAATTTTTTTCTAAGAGAGTATCTAAATGGACATGTAGGGAGTGTAGCAAGAGATTTTGAGAGCGTCATAGGGGTATGGTCTAGAGGAGGTGAACGTGGAGGGTAAATCCATCTTGAAGTTTTCGTTGGATTTAGATCTTATTATAGAAAATATCTGATTTAGAAAACGAGATGAGCATCTAATCACATTTAAAAAGTGAGGTGACATGTTCTCAAATATATTTCTTTTTTATTAGGAAGTCAGATAGGAAGATTTAATTGGACTGTAAAGTTATTTTGAGAGAAAGTTTGACTACCCAACATATAATATTGGTTATGGATGTAAGAATCAAGGAGAGAGTAAAGAGAAGAAGTCACATGGAAGCATCACATATCAAGTGGTGACATTTGAAGGGTGAAAACAAGAAAGTTTTCAACATAAGATCTTGAAGCTAGGGTTTGGACAACCACAAGAGAATGTAAATGACATGTGGAATAAAATGGCCCAAGAGATTAATAAAGTGGCTAAAGAGGCATCGGAAGAATCAAGAGATTTTGGATCTAGGGATAAAGAATCGTGATGGTGGAATGAAAGTGTTCTGAAAGTTAGAGTAAAAGGATTATTTTAAAGAATGATCTAGGTGTAAAAATGCCAAAACTTGGGAAGAGTTAAGAAAGCTAGAATGAGACCAAGATGGTGATGAGTTAAGCATGAACCAAAGTTTTTGACGGATTATACCAATCTTTAGGAACCAATGAGGGGTGCAAATCTATATACAGGCTTGCCAAGGGAAGATAAATAAATACAAGAGATTTGGATCAAGTGAAGTGTGTTAAAATGAAGAAGACGAAATCTTGGTTATAGGAAAAAAAATATAAAGGATAAGTGGAAAACATATTTATATGATTTATTTAATGAATGATATGATATCTCATCGGACTCTAGCGTACTCGACATTAGAGAAGATGATCGTATAATTATTATCGTCATATTCAGAAACAAGTGGCAAAAGAAGCGTTGAAAAACGATTGGGCCAAACAACATACCTATTAAAGTGTCGAAAATTCTTAGAGATAAAGGTATTGAGTGACTCACCAAACTCTTTAATGAAAGTATGAGGTCAAAGCAAATGGCATATGAATAAAAAAGAAGCACTTTAATTCAAATCTATAAGAACAAGGAGGATATACAAAATTATGCAAATTATAAGGGGATTAAACTTAAGAAAATAGACTTAATTCACTGAAATTCAATTTGGTTTTGTGTCTGGAAGATCAACCATATAAGCGATATATCTACTACAACATTTGATGGAGAAGTATCAGATGAACCAATAAGATTTACACTTAATTTTTATTAACTTGGAGAAGGCCCTACTACAAAACGCGTAAACAGCAACGCCATGATCACCACGCTTATTCCCTACACCGTTGTGACATCTCTGAACTAAGGCGCTATCATAATATTATTTTTTTTTATTAAAAATTATTTGCATATAACAACGGTTAAGGAGCCAACCGTTGTGATAACCTCAAGCTTTCATGGGTTCGAACCTTAGGGCTCTCATATGTTATTCCTTTAATGTTAAGTGGCGTCTTTTCTTTTTTAATTATTTTTAAATAAAAAATTTAAAAGTTTATGACGACGGTTCAAGAGTTCCACCGTTGTTAAGTTGCGCCTTTTTATTTATTTATTTTTAAATAAAAAACTTTAAAGTTTATGACTACGGTTGATGTTTACAACCGTTGTGAGATATTTTGTTTTTTATTTAAAAATTTTAATTGGTAATACTCTGGCGCTTTTTTATGAAATTTCACCATGAGAGTAAAATATCACTACAATTGCAAGTATTGGCCGTTGTGGTAGCGTGATAATATTATACACACCTAGTTAGCTTGTCTGTTCAGTATCCTTTTTTCCATTGCAAATAGAAACTAGAAGAAACAATACACGATTTCAACCCAAACCCTAACGTTCATTTCTGTGAAACATTACACGATTTCATCCAAAACACCATCGTTCCTACTTCACTGTGTATTTGCCATTATCGTCATCATCGTCAACCAAGTTGACAAGACCATCACGATCAACCAAGTTGTTACCGTCTAGAAGGAAAACAACAACAACACCGTCGTCACCACAAGGGAGGAAGACAAAACCATCACCAACACCAACATCATTTACTTAGTCATCACGTTTAGGATACGTAAAATATTTTCCCCCATGCATTTACAATAAACTTCATTTGCCATTGTTGTGCTTGTTGTTGTTTTATTTTGTGGTTGATGTTTATATTCTTGTTGTTTATGTTGTTGTTGTTGTTTTTGAACTTAGATGTCGACCTTGTTGAGTTCTTCATCAGAAACCAGCGAAGAAACTCAAACAAATGAGATGTTAGACAATGATACTCAAACAGCTGAAAGTCAAACGAAAAGATCACAAAGAGGCGTCACAATGATGCTTCAATTCACATCTGTTCGGAACTCATCAGGTGAAAAAATTCCTATCCAATTTGATTCGTTGTACAGAGTAATGGATTGTCAACACTACTATACTTTTAAGAGTTATGTTTCGTTCCTTGCAACTAGCAAGGTCAGTATATTGATTGATGATTGGAAACAAGTTGATAATAAGGTCAAAGAAAGCATATGGACTGATGTTAAGGTATTACATACTATAACATACTTATATATTGATATCTATATCTATAATTTCTAATACATACATATATATTGATTTAGATGTAGTTGAATTTTGAGTTTACCGATGACTCAAATTTGAAAAACAAGTGGATATCATATGCTGGTACTCGTTGGAGGGGATTTAAGGCACAACTCACGACTGACTACATTATGAGGCCTAAGAGCGGTCTTGCTCATCCATGGATTCGAGAGAGTTTTATATCGAAGAAGCAATGGAAAAGGTTTGCAAAGATACGTTGTTCTGAGGAATTTAAGGTTAGTACTATTCTCATGTAACCGATAATGTTATGCTAATGAGTTATAGATACTAATCATATATTTTTTTCAATATGTTCATAACAGGTTAAAAGCGAAGTCAGAATACTCAATAAGGCCAAGAACATGTACCCTGATAGATTGTCTTGTGGGGGTTATAGGAATCTTGAGAAAAAAATCATGCTTGAAAGACAATCAGAAACAGGAGATGATTGCATCCCATCTCCACCTTCAAGACATGAGAAATGGAAGAGGGCTCGATTAAGACCAGATGGAGAGTACACCTCTGAGGCTTCAAGATTAGTTGCCGAAAAAATTGTAAGTATGATTTGTGGTGCTTATGTTATTTTTTATTTAAATGTGTTGGTAAAAATATATGTAAGTTTCTCATGTTATGTAGGATAAGTTGGTTGAGGCAACCCCGTGAAGGCACATTTATTCCACAAGCACGACATGACATATTAGAAGAAGCTATCGGAACAGATGAGCATGGTGGGCGTGTCCATGCTGTTGGAGAAGGTGTCGGCTTGAGGTCATTCTTTGGGTCTCAAAGAAAAAGTACCGAAAGCTCGAAAATTTTTGCACAAAGACAAAAGATTGAAAATTTTGAGAAGCAATTAGAAGAACAACGGAGAATGTTAGAAGAGGGGAAGGAAAAAAGGGAGAAAGATATGGAAAGGTTCTAAGAGTTGTATTCGGTATGTACTTTACTTGAGATGTTAGTGTTTTATCGGAAATGTATGATATATATTGTGCTTGTTTTTGTTTTATGTTTTAATTGAATGTTATGATGTAGAGATTAAGTGAAAACTTGGAACAACAGACAAATGAAGATCACTGTAATGTTGATGATCGAACTCCTAGTAGAAGTGTTGTACGTCATGCTTCTACAAAAGGAAGTAATTGTTCAGCCCATCGCCCCCCCCCCCCCCCCCCCCCCCCCCCGCGGCGGGTAACGACAATGATATAATGGACCCTAATCCAAATGAAATCACAATGTTATACTTGAAAGTTGTGGTGATAAATGAAGCACAATCTCTCCCGCTAGAACATTGTCTAAGTTTGGGTTTATTCTATTATAATCCTGATGATGTAAGGGATTTTCTCGGTGCGTATAAGTGGCTGGACATCGGGATATTGCAAGTTTGGTGCACGTAAGTATATATAGTTGAATATACATGTCATTATAGAACATTATCCTTTATAGAACATCACCCTTAATTTATTCATTTTCTTTAACCATTTAGGTACATTCACCGTCTTTGTATAGAGTTTAATAAATCGAGTACTTACGGAATCTTGGATCCACTTTTTATTCGTTGGACTTTTAATGAACCAAAAGATACCCGAGAGTACTTGATAACACAGTTAAATGAGGGAGGAAAAGAATGTTACTTAGCACCATTCCTCTGCACGTAAGTATTTTTGGAATTGATGTTTTATGTATTCTATATTTATTTTTGTTTTAGAAAATACCATTAACCTATATATGCTCTTGTTTATTCAGTGGTCATTGGCAATTGATCATCATATCATTTAGGACGAATACGATAACTTTTCTATGTTCCTTGCATGATCCACTGCAAAACAAAATGAACGATATGATTAATTCGTAAGTGTATGCTTAATTCATTTTCTTTGACATTGTAATTAGTTTATCATGTAATATGTTTAATTCAAATTCAATGTACAGTGTTGTGGAGCAAGTGAATATGATGAACAATGTTAGAAAAAAGCCCAGATGGATCTGTCCTAAAGTAAGTGGCACGATTATGTTTCTTTCATTTACATTCATGTGTGGTTGTATTCATGTGATTTTTGCTTAAATTTGTAGACAAGGAAACAATCCGGGAATTACGAATGTGGTTATTATGTCATGAAACACATGCTAAGCATTGTCCTTGCCGGCATTGTTGATTCATGGGATAAGGTATACATGTCATAAAATGTTTAGATATATTAATATATAAGTTGACTATTGAATTATTATTATACATGTTATTGCCTCTTTCTTATGTATATGTTTAACGAAGAAACCCCATTCTCCGTTGAGGACTTCGTAGATCTTCGTAAACGTTGGGCATATATCCACAATGTTCTTAAGGGTCCTGCTGATTGATGATGTCAATGACAATTTTCTGTAGAGATGATGTGAATAACACTTTTCTGTATTGATGACATGAATATAGTGTTTGGTGTAAATATGGTTATAATAGTTACAATACTTAATTACATAATGTATACCTTATCTGTTAGCTGTATTTTATGGTTATAATAGTTATAATAGTTACAAGACTTACAAATGAACAATGTTAGCTTATCTGTTATGATTAAAATGGTTACAGGTTAAAAAATGGGATGAATTTGAATTGCTGAGAAATATATATTTAAAACATAGGAAGTATTTCATGCTCTTTATATGCATGTATACCTTATATGTTATGGTTAAAATGGTTACAGGTTCAATAATGGGATGAATTTGAATTGCTGAGAAATGCATATTTAAAACATAGGAAGTTTTGACCGCGGTTATAAAACCTAGCCGTGGTTGTATATTTGTGTCTGTAGAATATATAACGACGAGTATAAAATATAACCGTCATAATATCTCGCGCGCTGCACAGAAAAAATGACGTAGCTGGGAATCAAACCTACGAGCATTATATCTATCACAACGGTTCGTTTTAATAACCGTTGTGATAGGGCACACTGTTTCCAGGTAATTACAACGGTTAATGGCCCGTGATTATAAGTATCCATTTACAACGACACTCTACATAACAATGCATGCGCCAACGTCATTATATACCTTTCCCAACCGTTATTAATTGGTATTTACATAGTAGTGAGGTGTATGATACAATCTCTAAAGATATTTTTTGAAAAACCCTAGATAATAAATGAGTTATGATTGCCTATATTTGAATTATTCAAGATATGTATGAAGGGATATCAATTAGTGTGCTGACACAGGATGAAGAGGCAACCAATTTTTCCATTATAATAGGATTGCACCGAGGTCCAACCCCATGCCCTTATCTTTTTAATTTAATTTTGGATATACTCACGGAGCACATCCAAGAGTTAACATCGAAATACACATTTTTTTACAGATGATATAGTCCAACTTAAAAAGTCGGAGGATTTAAATGAGAGGTTGGATACTTAGAGATAAGCTTTAGAAACACATAGTTTTCACGTAAGCAGAAGCAAGGCGGAGTATATGACATATAAGTTCAACAAAAGAAGAATTGTTTCTAACCTAAAGGTGAAAGTTAGAGACCATATCATTCCTCAAGTTAAATAATCTAAATAAATATCTTGGATTTGTAATACGAAATGATGAAGAAATAGAAGGGGATGTGTTATGGACTAGGCCTAAGGCTGGCCCACCGTCGGGTACGGCCCAACCTAAGTCTTCGTCGAGGAGGGTCCAAATAGTGTCCAACCCATTGGCACACCCGGGTGTTCTGGACTAGGCCTAAGGCTCGCCCATCGTCGGGCACGACCCAACCTAAGTCTTCGTCGAGGAGGGTCCAAATAACGTTCAGCCCATTAGCACGCCCGAGGAGATCTCCCACATCTCCCCCATGGACTCCACGTGGTCCCCACGCGGGGACACGTCATCAGGCAACTATCCACTTCCGAAAGAACTGGTCAACCCACATTCCGAAAAACACGGGACAGTTGATCCAGGGCGAAGACCACGTGCTGGTCTTCCCTATGCCACGTAAGCCCTGGCAGTTACTCGTATTGGATCTTGTGGTCCAACCCAATGCAAAGTAACTGTTGGCCCTGCACTGGAGGCATATTATAAATACCCTCTTTCACTAGAGGGTCAGATATTATATTCTTCACACCTTTTTTCTGTACTTGCGCTGGTTACTCCGTCTCTGACTTTAGCATCGGAGTACCTTACAGGTACACCCCCACCTCTTCACCACCACCGGCGAATAATGAAGCTCACGACGTGTTGCTGGCTGCTGATTCATTTTTTATCAGGTACGATCAGTGGCGCCATCTGTGAGAACTCATGCTTCCCCATTCTTTCTCCCGTAAAAACTCAAGAACCAAAGCAACCTTCAATCTCCGACGATCATGGCCAGCCCACGAACTGACGACAACTCTACAAAATCTGCCTTCAATTTGTTCACCAACGGTGACGACCACGAACCCAACGTGACCATTCACGTTGAAGAGGGCGACCCCAGGGACGGACACACCGCCTCTTCCTCCTCAGACGACGCGACCATCAATGCCGCCCGACACTTTGGTAGCCCGACTGTCTACCAGCCAATCCCTGTGCCACCTAATGCTGATCCGACCATAATGGCTCTCTTCACGGCGACCAATCAGACAAATCTGATGATCTTCCAACAGAATGAGCGGATATGGGTGCTCGAGAGGGAGCGACAATCACGCTCTCCCCTACAGAGACATCGTCGCCCCGCTTCTCGCAGTCCCTTTCCTCCCCCGCGGAGGACACGACACGATGACTCTCGTATCCCTTCTCCCTGAAAGCCTGGGCGTCGCCCGCGCTTGGAACGACCTCAGCCCGTGGTTACCCAGAAGCGCGACCAGTCCCCTCTTTGAAAAGAGCGACGTTCCCCCACTCATAAGAAGTATAAAGCTGACAGATACGTCGAGAAGCCAAAGAGCCGACCCAGGAGCCCTCCCCGACGGAGCAAGAGCGGCTGGGGTGACCTATCCCCGTCACGATCGCCTGTTAGGAGCGACGAGGATAACCAGCGTACACCGCTGTCCAGAGACATCATGGAGGCCCCCTTGCCCGTCGGGATGGAGAAACACCCGCCCTTGGCGACATATGATAGTACGACCGACCCGAACGACCACATTGAGAGCATCAATGCGATGCTCGACTACCAGAACGTCCGGGTAGCCATCAAGTGCAGGCTCTTTCCCACTACCCTGAGGAAGGGTGCTATGGCGTGGTATAAGAGCCTCGCGCCCGAGTCTATCACATCCTAGAAAGAACTTAAGAGGCAGTTCTCCAGACACTTCACTACTTCCTGGCACCACCCGAAGACGGAAGCATCCCTGGAAGCCATCATCCAGGGAAAAGACGAATCTCTCCGGGATTACATAGAGAGGTTCAACCGAGAAGCTGTCCAGGTATCCACCTCGAACTACATGAAGAGGTTTTTGATCGAGCGAGGACTACGACCTCGCACCAAGTTCACCAAGGCAGTTGGCATTGAAAGGGCCATCACCTTGGACGCGCTCCTCCACAAGGCCCAAGTATACAACTAGTATGAGGAGATAGAGTCCGCACACTCTTTCCGTGACTCGCGGAATCAAGAGGGAGCTAAGAGCTCCAGACACGAGGATTCCACCACTCCCCGACAAAGCGGGGAAAGAAGAAGAGAAGACCGGCCCCGAGACTCCCGAGAACAAAGGAGGCCCGCGGGCGGTTTCATTGAGTACACGCTACTCACAGCTCTCCGCGAGCGCATCCTGGCCGAGTGCATCAACTCGGAATTCCAGAGAGTACTGCAGGTTCCCCTAAACCAAACGTTGACAAGTCCAAGTACTGCATGTTCCACAGGAGCCACAGGCATGTCACGGAGGATTGCATCCACCTCAAGGATGCCATCGAAATCTTGATCAAAGAGGGGCACCTCAAGCAGTACACGAAGAGGAGCGAGGCCCCCCGACAAGAGATCTGGGAGACAAAAAGGGACGAGGAGGCGACCCCATCCCCTAGCGAGAACAGACTATAAGTTGCCCTGTGTGTCACCCGACCAGAGGACTTCTACTTCCCCTGCGAGCCCGACACGCCTATGACCGTTTGCAGCCCATGGGAAAGCTTCCCCATCGCCAAGGTCATATCCGGCGGAGGCTTCAATAAGGTCTTGGTGGGGTCGATCAAGCGGAAGTTCGACGAGTTGATAGAGGCGAGCTCGGCATAGAACGCCACCTTTGAGAAGGTCTAGGGAAGGTCGAACCCCATCACCTTCTACCTCGAAGAATTGCCGGGCAGCACCCCTAACTCCAACATCCCCCTCCTGATCAGGGTACAGATGGCGAACTTTGATGTCCGCTGCATCTTGGTCGACCAAGGGAGCTCGGTGGACATAATGTATGCCCACCTATTCACTACCATCAAGCTCAACGAGACACATCTAACCCCTTACGTGGGCTCAGACCTGCAGGGTTTCAACGACATCACCACCAGACCATGGGGCTATGTCGAGCTTATGGTCATGTTCGGGAACGACGACAGTGCCCGAAAAGTTAAGGTCCGCTTCCTGGTAGTGGAGTGCCCCTCTCTGTACCAGTACATCCTGGGAAGGCCGACTCTGGCCAAGCTCGCAGCTGTGCCATCTACAGTCCATCTAAAGATGAAGTTCTACACGGCCAGAGGCCGTGTCTTCACCCTCCACAGGGATATTGAGGCTTCTAGGAGATGTTTCGAGGCTGCGACCAAGGGTTTGAACTCAATCAACATCAAGTCCAAGACGGCAGGTAAGTCAGCCCTGGATGAAGAGCAGAAGCCACTCCTGCGCGTTAACGCAGTCGACCTCGACAATCGCTTCCCCAACAAGAAGGAGCAAGGAGAGGCAGCAAATCACGCCCCTCCGGCTGAAGGCAACAGACAACCTCTTCACCCCATGCGCGCTATTCCAGATGGAGATTCGAGCTCATCACACTCGGGGATGACCCAGACAGGAACATGAAGATTGACACGGGCCTCCCCGACCTAGCGAGGAAACATCTGAAGGCCTACCTCCAGGAGAATGCTGACCTGTTCGCGTGGAGCATTACAGAGATGCCCGACCTCGACCCAGATATGGCCTGCCACCAACTCACGATAGACCCGGCCGCTAGGGCTGTAGTACAACGTAGGCGTAGGCAGTCTCCCGAGAAAGCGGAGGCTGTTGAAAAAGATGTAAAAGACCTCTTAGAGGAGAAATTTATTTTGAAAGCCCAATACACAACCTGGCTATCCAATGTTGTACTTGTCAAAAAGAATAATGGAAAATGGAGAATGTGCGTTGATTACAGTGATCTTAACCAGGCATGTTCGAAAGATGCATACCCATTGCCTAACATCGACAAACTGGTCGACAATTCTGCAGGTTTTAAATTGTTGTCATTCATGGACGCGTACTCGGGATACAATCAAATCCCCATGGTGAAAGCCGACAAGCAGTACACAACCTTCATGACCAAGTCGGACAACTATTACTACAACGTAATGCCCTTCGGTCTGAAGAACACCGACTCGACCTACCAGCGGATGATGAAAAAATCTTCCGCGGTGAGATCAGAGACATGCTCGAGGTCTACATGGATGATATGATCGTAAAATCACAAGAAGAAGTCGACCACACTGCCCATCTCAAAAGGGTATTCGACACGACGAGGAGATGCAAGATGAGGTTCAACCCGGAGAAATGCACCTTGGGTGTCCGAGCAGGCAAGTTCCTTGGTTTCTACCTCACAGAATGAGGAATCGAGGCAAACCCCGACAAATGCAGGGCGTTCTCTGAGTTCCCAACGCCGAACTCGAAGAAATCGATACAATCGCTAAACGGGATACTCACCTAGTTATCCCGCTTTGTGGCCAAATCAACGCAACACACACTTCCATTTTTCAAACTCCTACGCAAAAAGGCCACATTCGAGTGGACCGAGGAGTGCGAACAGGCGCTCTTCCACCTCAAAAAAGTCCTCTCACAGCCCCCGGTACTCTCGTAACCAGAAGATGGGGAGACGTTGTACCTGTACCTCGTCGTCACGACCGAGGCGGTCAGCGCGACTCTAATCAGAGAAACCCTTGAAGGGCAGAAGCTGATATACTTCACCAATAAAGCCCTCCGAGGCCCCGAGCTTAGGTACCAGCAGATCGAAAAGGTAGCTCTGGCCCTCATCACCGCGGCCAGAAGACTTCAGCACTACTTCTTGGCCTACACGATCATGGTAAGGACGAACCAACCCATGAGACAGCTCCTCGGCCGACCCAACATGGCGGACAGGATGCTCAAATGGTCACTCGAGCTCTCCGAGTTTAACATCCAATACGAGGGTAGGAAGGCCCTGAAGGCTCAAGCACTAGCCGACTTCGTCGCGGAGATGACCATCCCGGAACCTTCAACCGATGGATCCCAAAAATGGACGATTTACATTGACGGGGCATCACATATCAAGTGGTGACATTTAAAGGGTGAAAACAAGAAAGTTTTCAACACAAGATCTTGGAGCTAGGGTTTGGACAACGACAAGAGAATGCAAATGATATGTGGAATAAAATGGCCCAAGAGATTAATAAAGTGGCTAAAGAGGCATTGGAAGAATCAAGAGATTTTGGATCTAGGGATAAAGAATTGTGATGGTGAAATGAAAGTGTTCAGAAAGTTAGAGTAAAAGGATTATTTTAAAGAATGATCTAGGTGTAAAAATGCCAAAACTTGGGAAGAGTTAAGAAAACTAGAATGAGACCAAGATGGTGATGAGTTAAGCATGAACCAAAGTTTTTGATGGATTATATTATACCAATCTTTAGGAACCAATGAGGGGTGTAAATCTATATACAGGCTTGCCAAGGGAAGATAAATAAATACAAGAGATTTGGATCAAGTGAAGTGTGTTAAAGATGAAGAAGGCAAAATCTTGGTTACAGGAAAAAATATAAAAGATAAGTGGAAGACATATTTCTATGATTTATTTAATGAATGATATGATATCTCATCGGACTCTAGCGTACTCGACATTAGAGAAGATGATCATATAATTATTATCGTCATATTCAGAAACAAGAGGCAAAAGAAGAGTTGAAAAACGATTGGGCCAAACAACATACCTATTAAAGTGTCAAAATTTTTTAAAGATAAAGGTATTGGGTGGCTCACCAAACTCTTTAATGAAAGTATGAGGTCAAAGCAAATGGCATATGAATGAAAAATAAGCACTTTAATTAAAATCTATAAGAACAAGGAGGATATACAAAATTATGCAAATTATAAAGGGATTAAACTTAAGAGTCATACTATTAAATTAAGTAATGTGAAAGAGTGATTGAATGACGACTAAGAAAAGAGACTCAATTCACTGAAGTTCAATTTGGTTTTGTGTTTGGAAGATCGACCATATAAGCGATATATCTACTACAACATTTTATGAAGAAGTATCGGATGGACCAACAAGACTTACACTTAATTTTTATTATTTCGGAGAAGGTGTATGATACAGTCTATAAAGATAATTTTTTGAAAAAACCCTAGATAATAAAAGACTTATGGTTGCCTATATTTGAGTTATCCAAGATATGTATGAAGGGATTTCAATTAGTGTGCTGACACAGGATGGAGAGACAAACAATTTTTTCATTATAATAGGATTGCACCGAGGTCCAACCCCATGCTCCTATCTTTTTAATTTAATTTTAGATATACTCATGGAGCACATCCAAGTGTTAACATCGAGATACACTTTTTTTTTGCAGATGATATAGTCCAACTTGAAGAGTCGAAGGAGGATTTAAATGAGAGGTTGGATACTTAGAGACAAGCTTTAGAAACACATAGTTTTCACGTAAGCAGAAGCAAGACGGAGTATATGTCATGTAAGTTCAACAAAAGAAGAATTGTTTCTAACCTAGAGGTGAAACCTGGAGACCATATCATTCCTCAAGTTACACAGTCTAAATAAATATCTTGGATTTGTAATACAAAATGATGAAGAAATAGAAGCGGATGTAAACCATCGAATTCAAGATAGATGTCTGAAATGGAGAAGAGTTTCAGGGGTTTTATGTGACGCAAAAGTATCGCTCAAACTGAAAGGAAAATTTTATTGGATTGCAATAAGCATAAAGTTAGACATTAAGAATCAACACGAGAATAAAGTAAGTGTAGCTGAGATGAGAATGTTGTCTTGGATGTGTGGTAAGACTAAACATGATAAGATTATAAATGAAAATATTAGAGAGAGTGTTGGGGTAGCACCTATAATAGAGAAGATGGTGAAAAAATAGACTTAGGTGGTTTGAGCATGTAGAAAGAAGTTCGATATATTATGTGGTAAGAATAATAGATGAAGAAAAGTCAAACAACTAGAGGAAGAGAAAAACCTAAAATAATAAGAGAAGTTATTAAGAAAGATATCGATATTAACGATTTTGATAGAAGCATGATCCTGAAAAATATATTATGACGAAAGTTGATTCATGTAACCGACTCATGCGATAAAACTTTGTTATTGTTAGTCATTATTAAATGAAACATCTTTCATGTAATAAGAGAGAAGTTAAAATACATACTCTTTGTGTTCTAAATTATAATTCATTTTGTAAAAAAAAATTGTTCCAAATTATAAGATATTTTACAAATCTAATTCAACATTAATATACCCTCTATCATTTATCGCTATTTTTTTAATAATTTTTTTAACTATCTTTCATATGTGATAAATGAAAATAATATTGTAAAGTTATATATAATTTATTTTTCATATAAAATTAATTATATCTTTTAATTCGTGTGAAATAATCACCATGTTTTTCACACATCCAAATGTGTAAGTTAAATGCAATTTATACATTCAAATAGTAAAATCCAAACATCCTAAAAATCATGTTTTTTTTTTTTAAATATACTAGTGGGATACCCGTGCATTTACGCACATTTTTTTTTAAATATGATAAAAATAGTATAAAAAAATTTATTTTTTCAACCAAAAAAGTTATTATTTTTAAAAGATATAATAAATTAGTACCCATAATTTATCCGATATATAAAATATTTGAATCAAGAAAATATTATTTTTTATATGAATATTATTTGTGTTTTGACATTAATTAAAAAAAAATATTTGAACCAATAATAAACCTTTTTTCCATTATTATTCAATATTTTGATTAATAACTTCATGTTTCCGTTATAACAATGATATTTTCCCGTATGTATTAATAAAATAATCAACAACGAATTTGATCACGTATATAAATATTAAGTTTGTTTTATATAGTTGAATCTATATAAAAATACTTGAATCGATAATGTATTTTTTCCCGTAAATAAATATTATTTTGTTCAATGATATACACTTTTATTTATATTTTATAATTTATTTTAAATAAAATTTTATAATTTCTTTAAACTAAAAATATTAGACGTTCCATTTTTTTATTTATCCGTATATTATGTCGGATTTATAATGACCAAATCAGAGTTTAATATGTTTTGCATAAAACGTTAAACATAAAAATAAATGAATAAAATATTTAAATAAAATTATCTCTTAAAAATTAAATCAGTATAATTATTAAATATAAGATATTTAAATGAAATATACAAAATTACCCGCATGGACCGACAAATACTGATTTTTTACACAAATTTGTGGAGTAAGAAGTATATTAAAACATATAGTATTAGTGTGCCTATAATATATTGATCCATAGTATCTCAACTCAATGCCATCTATAATAGAGGGAAAACTCCAAACCCTATTCATAAACACGAAATTTTTTTAACGCATGCATAAAAAAAACTCCTTTTTTTTTTTAAAGCAACTTGATATTAATTGAACACAAGGGGTATTCAACCCAATTACAACACAGTTAAGAGAAAATCCCTACCAACCTGCTTCTACCTAGAGGCTCCTCAAATAGGTTTGACATTAAAATCGTAAAAGCTACGTTTGGAAAAGGAATTATCGCCTATGCTACACCATTTCCAAACAGAAATTTTGATAGACCAGCAGATATCATTTACATTTATGCTACCATTCTTAAAAACTATATCGTTTCTAACCATCTAAAGGGTCCAAACAACCGCCAGCCAAACAGACAATTTGAAAATTGAACCTGCAGAAAAATTCCCAGAACAACACCATTCCAAAAAATGAGAACAAACATCACCCTGGTAGTTACCCTTAGCCCCACACCAATTTGAAATAGAAAGCCAAACGTTAACAGCATAAGGGCAATGAAAAAATAAGTGAGAAATATTCTCCACATCAGACCCACAAAAAGAACAACATAAATCCATCGGAATTCCTCTTTGATAAAGAGATTCCTTCGTCGCCAACTGATTCCACAATAATCTCCAACCAAAAAGGCGAATTCTAGCCGGCACTTGAGACCTCCAAAGCCATTTGAAAGCAGTAGATTGAATAAAATCTATCTGCTCCTCCCTATAACCTTCTAGCAGTAAGTAAAACTCCTTAACAGTAAAATATAACTCCTTGACTTCAAGATTCACAGGCTGTGAAGCATGGGTACTCCATTTTAGATAAAGTATCGGTACCGGGTACTTACCGGGTACCGGTACGCGTACGGTACTCGTATGGTACGTACCGACACCGTACTTATTTTTTATTTATTGTTTTTTAAGTTGATACTCTAACGGGTACATATTGGGTACATATTAGGTACGCGAACTCAATTTTTTTCTTCTAATGGTATAGTTTTATACTTTTTTTAATGGGCTTTTTAAGTGCTGATGTAGAGTTTGACCAATGTGATTCGTTGCAAGATTGGTGAATCTTGAAACCAAAGGAATGGTTGATAACTTATGGATCTTCAATCGCTAAACTTCAATCCATTGCATTGAAACTCCTCCCACAACCAAATTCTTCATCTTCTGTTGAGAAAAATTGGAATACATATGAATTTATACTCGCGTACCCGTACCTTGGTTTTTTTAAAAATGACGTATTCCGTACCAGTACCCGTACCGGGTACTGGGTACGTACCCGTACCTTTGCAACACAGTTCACAGGCATATGGTATGCCCATGTTAATTAGTGTGAGAGTTATCAAAATTTTGTTAAAGTTATAGTATTAATAAAGACACACATTCGATTAAATAATGTTCATAGCACAAGTTGTTCCCATTTATAACAATAATATTTTTTCTCTATATATAAATAATTTAATAAAAAATATATTTTTTTCCCATATATAAATATTATTTTTGTTTTAACATTAATTATATATTTGAATATATATACAAATATTTGAATCAAAAATGTATTTTTGCCCGTAAGTAAATTTTATTTTGTTCAATAACAAACACTTTTACTTATATTTTATAATTTAATTTAATTAAAAATTTATGATTTCTTTAAACTAAAAATTTATTTGGTGGACGTTCCATTTTTTGATTTACCCGTAATAACTGTGTTTTATATTTATTTTTAAAAAATAAATATTTTTAGTATTTTTTAATATTTATGAATGACAAAAAAATTTATAAAGTAGTACTAAAATTTATAATATTATAATGACTTTATGGTATAAACAATACCACATAATAGTAACATAATGGAACATTATATTTTCATTTTAAAAAGTATTAAAATTTATACATTAACTAATGGTAACATTTTATTTCCATTTAATGTGTCTTAAAAGCAAATTAACCATCATTTATAATGGAACATTATATAAACAAAAATGAATGAATGCAATTATTTTATATTATTTTTTACAAATTATTTTTTGGTAGACAAAAGATTTACTACTTTAAGTTTATTATATTGTTGCCTCTTTCATCTGATATGCTTTTATTATTAGTTATTTTGATGTAGTGAAAATTCTTTGTGTGTACTACATTATATTATTAACAAAAATAATAAAAAAACACATATATTATTTTATAAATAACATTTTTAATTATTTTGTCAAAGATAAAATAATTGTAATTAGATTATAAATATTAAACGGTAATAAAAGAAAAAATAACTATAATTTTTAATATTATAATAATAACTTTATAGTATGAAAACACAAAATAATAGTAATAAAAAATTTAAAATTTAATAAAACTTATTAATTTTTAATAAGTAATAGTATTTAAAATGGTAGTTAGTATAATAAATATTTTAAAAATCTTTTTGTCTAAATCGCGATGTAAATAATATTGTGATTAATATTTTATTTTGAATATATTGTTAATTATGTTTTAAGTTTTAGATTTTCAATAGTGTTAGGCAAAATAAATATAGATAATAGTATGAATTAAAAAATATTTTTTTTCATTGCAATAAAAACATTAATTAAAAGTTATGATGTTTTTAGATTTGTGTGTTGTTATTTTTGAAAAATATCTTAATAATTTTTTAAAAAAATATTTCAACTTCACAAATATATATATATATATATACTAACACATAATCTCCACCATTTATTTTAAAATCTAATGATTTAGGTTCATTCTCATGTTCTCACATAAAAATGACATTCTCATATGATACGTTCCTTATATATATATATATATATATATATATATATATATATATATATATATATATATATATATATATATATATATATATATATATATATATATATATATATATATATAACATGATATTTTATTTAAATTTAATATGTGATCGGGAAGGCTGATCAGTTCTTGAAATGGGCCAAGAAGAACGTCTGTGATGTTGGATGTGTGAGATGAGGAGGGGGTGTACCTGCAAGGCACTCCGATGCTAAAGTAAGAATCGGGGGAGAGAAAGGCAAGTACAAAAGTATGAGTTTCTTAGTATGATTTTTGATACCTGACCCTCTCAAATGAGAGGGTTTTTATAATGCCCCCAGCGCATGGCCAACGATCCCTATTTTTGGGGCAGACTAACCGTTTCCTGAAGAATAGGTAACTGCCAAAAACTAGCCATTATGACGGGCAGAGATGCCCAAAACTAGCTGTTGCCACAGGCAAAAGCGTAGTTCCGGGCATAGGCGTCATGACTGTTCTTGGATGACGGAGCCTGCGTAACGGGCAGGAATGTCGGGGAGGAGCAAATGATCTTGAGAATCATTTGTCCATTTGTGCCCGGTCTAGCGAGCGATTTTGGACGCGGTTCTTAAGCGCGGTCGCTCTCTGCGGTTGAGCTTACTACAGGTCGATTCATTTTTTATCCTATTAAAGCTGATGAAGGAAGGGAAATAGATGTCTACAATTAACCCTGCTTTGCATACTGAGTTTAAACAGCGGTCTGTTAGGTTACAGATGCGATCAATGTGGGGGGACCTTTGTATTGGTTATTTGTATTTTCGCCAATACTGGTTTCTCTCTGGGATTTTGTTAGGATACTGCTTCAGATTATGATATACGGGAGTATGGGACTTTGGGTTTTTTGGTTTAGTGTGCTCGCTAAGATTTTTCTTTCAATCTTATGCCTACGTATTCCCGTTTACCGAAACAGGGAAATCAGAGCGTTCGTAGTTCCTCCTATTCTATGGGAGGAAATGGGTGTTTTTGGTGTCTTGTTCAAAGCCCAAGACGTGAAGCGAAAGGTGGTTTGCATCTTGATCAAAGCCCAAGATGTGAAGCTGAAGGGTTTGACTTTAGAGAGAATTTGTCATCTCTAAAGGGGGTCTGTTTGTCACAACTGTTGGGTGACTGACTGTATAGGAGGATTACTTTAACCGGGATACGCGGATCCTAATAATGCCATAATTTCCTATATAGGGGGTTTTAACCTAAAGGAGAAGACTTTAACTCAGTGTAGAGCAATGCTATCTTTCCTTAGGAATTTCTCATGCTAAAAGAGGGACAGTGGCATAGATGTAGATGATCCAGAGGCTTGCCGCTTACAGCAATTAGATGAAGGGGAAGGAGTTGTTGATGTTTGTGTACTGTGAACGAGGCACAACTTTGATGCTAAAAGGTTAATTGGATCAACCAGTGGTTTTCTTATACAAAGCCTAAGAGGAGGCTAATATGTGTCTCGTACAAAGCCCGAGAGAGAGGCTAAAAGGTTTTGACTCAACGAGGGAATCTTTTGGTATCTCGTATAAAGCCCGAGATGAAGGTTATTTGACTCAACAAGAGAGTTTTTATATCTCGTACAAAGCCCAAGGTGGAGGCGAAAATTTGTTTGGCTCAATAAGAACCTTTTTGTATCTCGTATAAAGCCCGAGATGGAGGCGAAAGGGTGATCGACTCAACGAGAGAGTCTCTTATGTGTCTCGTACAAAGCCCGAGAGAGAGGCTAAACGTTGTTTGACTCAACGAGGGAGTCTTTTGTATCTCGTACGAAGCCCGAGATGGAGGGTAAAATTGTTAGCTCCGCTGGGGAGAATTATTGTACAAAGCCCAAAAGAGAGGCTAACTTCACTGGAGAAGGATCATTATACAAAGCCTAAGAGGAGGCTATGGTAACTGTTTCAGTTAAGTGACAGGTCCAGTATACTGATTTTAAAGAGAAAATCAGTTCTTATATGAGCAACACTGTACTCAAGGATTTGATTCGAGGATCCGGGTTATTCCTGTTCTTTCAGGAAGTGGGAAATCCGAAGGGTATTGAGACTGTCCGAGTCTACGGGTTTTCTTCCTTTTTAACAAAGGGTGCTTGCGAATGTCTTTGAGACTCAAGGAAATTAGACTGTCCAAGTCTAGAGTTTCATCTTTTGTACTATGCTTTGAGAAACAGTAGTAGACTCTTTGAAAGGACTGTTCTATGCAGATGATTAAGTTCTGTTCCTATACCTCTAGGAGGTCGTTGGGACAATTTGTACGAAGCCCAAGAGGAGGCTGGAAACTTTTCAGAAGCCGACGGGTCCTTGTATTAAGCCCAAGAGGAGGCTATCATTCCCGGAGGAAAAAATCATTATACGAAGCCTAAGAGGAGGCTGTGAATACTTCTAAGAAGCCGACGGGTCCTTGTACTAAGCCCAAGAGGAGGCGGGGATGCTTTTAGGAAGCCTGTGGGTCCTTGTACGATGCCCAAGAGGAAGCTGATGCTTTTAAGAAGCCGATGGGTCCCCAAACCCCGAGAAATTCAAGACAGGCTATTCACGAGGAATAGATCAAGCCAGGAAAGTTCGACAATTTGGAAGAAACTCAAGAGATTCCATTCACGGAGAAAAGATCATATCTGGGGAGTAGAGTTTCTTGACAAGTGCTTTTAAGAAGCCTGTGGGTCCCCAAACCCCGAGAAATTCAAGACAGGCCATTCACGAGGAATAGATTAAGCCAGGAAATTCCGAGAATTTGGAAGAAACTCAAGAGATGCAATTCACGGAGAAGAAATCATCTCCGGGGAGTAGAGTTTCTTTGACAACTTCTACGAGTGACAGTCTATGAAAGGGTTCACTGAGAATGCTGCCTTTCATATCTCCATATTGTTTAACCCCAAGAGGAGGGAAGACTGTGTCTGGTAATCCTATGGGGATCTAGTTTTGACTATTTCTACGAATAAACGAGACGACTTTACCTAGTTCTAGACGTAGTTGCAGGGGAAACTCTAAATATCTATACTATTATTACACAGTTGATATGAGTTTATGAAAGAAGACTTACAACGAGACAGCCCCACAATACAGTTATATGTATATGAAAGCGGTAAATGAAAGCAATAACCACTTTCTCGGTTGTAGAGCTTCCATGCTGTTTGGTTAGTTGTTCAACAAAGAAAGATTGAAAACAACAGTATATTCAAAATCAAAGGTGAAGGTGCTTTGAAAAAGAAAGATTTGGGGCTTACAACTCAAGGAGAGACCCAGGGTTTTATCAGTGAGCGCACTGTTTGATTTTGTACAGAGGGACTTATACAAGTGACTGTGGCCCAAAAAGGTTTTCTGTACAAAGGGATGGGTCTTACACTCTCTCAAGAGGCCCAAAAGGTTTAAAGAAAAAGAGTGGGGCTTATAACACGAGGGTAGGCCCAATTGATTTTTCGTTTAAAATGGCGATCGCGCAGAGGTTTTATTTTAACGCAGAGGGACTTATACAATAAGTGAGGCCCAGAAGGTTTTGGTTAAAAGGGGGTTGGGTCTTACACTTTAATAGAGGCCCAAAATGTTTTGAGTGGGTCTTATAGCTCAAGGAGAGACCCAAATGTTTAATTTTAAACTGGCGACGATTGCGTCGTTTATTTGAAAATGTACAGAGGGACTTATACAAGGAATGAGGCCCAAAAAGTTTTCTGTATACAGGGGGTTGGGTCTTACACTCTAATAGAGGCCCAAAAGTTTTTGACAATGATTTGTTTAGGTGAAAATCAAAGAAACCCTAATTTTATTCTTTAAAAGTAAATATTTAAAGAAAATCAATGAAAAATACCAAATAGGTTTGAATAAACCACTTGTGATTTTTGTTTAAGGTTTGAAAAATGAGGTATAAATCACAAGAGATATTAAAACTCATTTGGTCTTGATTTTTCAAGATGAATATTCATTTTAAAATGTTTAAAAACAAATAAAAATGAATTTATTCACAAAAATACTAATTATATTAAATAAATAATATAAATCTAATTTTTTTGTGGAATAAAATATTTCAACATTTTTATGATTTTTTGCAAAAAGAATCAGTAAAAAATAATTAAAATTGAGTGAATTATTAATTTTTCAAATCATTAACAAAATAATATGAAAAATAGGAAAAAGTGATAAAAAAAAAGGTCTGGGGTGAGGGGGATTCGAACCCCAGACCTTTCGCTCGCTAGTACACACAAACCAGTTGATCAACCACTGGGGCGCAATGCCAATTCATTAATAACATGGCAAGTGAAAAATATATATCAAACTAGTTGGATTTTCTGAAAATGGCGCCATGGCCATCTTCTTCCTCAAGCTCTGATGCGTGAAGCCCTCTATCTCACTCATCTCTCAACCATTTGACATGATTCAAACACCAAACTCATGCGTTTTTTTCACAAGGAAGAAGATGGCAATACCCAATTTCATTCATTTTCAGTGTATAACAAATTATATCATTGTGGCCGTATGAACCCTAATTTTGCAAAAGCAATCATGCAGACATGATTATGAGTCCTATGATCAAGTTTTCTGAGGGAAAACAATCAACATATGATGGCAAGCAATTGGCAAAAACATCATGCGAGGAAATATGCATGGATCATGGAGTTGGAGTTTTGAGGCTTACCTTGATGCAAGCTGAATTGGAACTCTGCACAAACCTTGTTCCAGTTGTGAATTAATGATCCCTACTGATTCAATGGATGTTATGGAGTGTGTTGCAAGCTTTGGAACACTTTGAAACTCTTTGGATCAAGCTGGAGACCTCCACCTGCATAATTGAGGCATAATGGCTTGGTTGAAGGGTGATTTTGAGCCTGAGGTGTTACAGTCAGTGTTTAAGTGTTTGGACACCTCAAATACATCATATGTGATGTGTTTGAGCAATTGGAATTGATTGCTTAAGGCTGCAACTCAAAACCCGATAGTGGTTACTCAAAAACCAAGAAACTTGAGGTTTAAGGAAGAATGAGAGAAAGCAGTGCTGTAACTGGCTTTGGTGTGAGTTGAATGATCCATTGGACCTCTATTTATAGGTGATCAACTTTTGTCTTGGAGGAATAGTGAATGGCTGCTGGATCAGATCACATTTGCATGGATTGGCTTGGAGGATTTCTTCTCAAGCAAGGCAAACTAGCCATTCCCAAGAGCAGGGCTATGCCTTGACCAAAATCACATTCTTCAGATGTTTTTATTGTTGTTTAATCAGAGAACTTGACTGAGTAGAGCGACTTTGTTGAAAATGCACTATTCCACATTAATGCCCTTTGAATTCAAGGCAAAATGTGCCAAAGTGGATGAATTTCAAGTTGGAAGATTCCTTGGATTTTTGACTCAGCCCTATCAGTTGGATCAGTTGGTTCATGGTCAGATTGAAGGCATGTGGCATAGTGATCACTCCTTTTGACTCAGAAATCGTGGATGGCACAAAACTCCCAAACTGATTTTTCATGGCAGCCTTGACATGGTTGTTGTCGCAGCCATGATTCTTGGCACAAGTGGATTGGTTTCATGCTATTGAGTTGCTTGGATTCTTGGCAACATTTGCAACAACATCGATGTTTATCTTTGGAACTAATTCAACTTGTAACTGTGTGGAAAAAGCTCACAAGTTTTGTGTTTCCAACAAAATCTGTCTTTGGACAAAATTTTTCTAAGTGTTGGAAAAGTGGTACTTTCATGTTTTCAGCCATTTTGGCTCACCCATAGCTCAAAATCCACAATGAATTGGAGTTAGGTCTAGTTGAAGTTTTTGTAGAGGGAAATGAGATCTACAAATCAAGCCTTAGATGGGGAAAAATGGCTTTGTGGTTTAGGAGTTATGAACCTCCAAAGTTGGTACCCTAGCCACTTTATTTTTAACTTAAAAAATTTTCTAAGTTTTTATGGTTACCCCTTTTACAAGTTATCCAACTTTTCTTGATTTTTCTTGATGAATGATGATTTAAATCATACATTAACATCATTTTAGGGTTAAAAATCCATTTTGGTGAAAAATCTCAAAAAGTCAAAGTTGACTTTTGTGCACAGTTGACTTTTTATCAGATGAATTCCAAACAGTGCAATTCTTCAGGAAATCATGTCCTTGACCTAAATCAAACTTGATGGACATGTTCCATGGGTGTCATAGGGTTTATTTATTCATGTCCTAGGGCTTGGGAACATGTCCTGGTCAAAAGTCAAAATTACAGTTGACTTTTTTCTTAAAACCCTAATTATGGTGCAGATGAAATTGAGACTTGTTGCTCAAGCTTCTTGGATTAATCCATTGTTCCAAATGGATCTATATAGTTCATTAGAGACCCTCAAACCCTCTCTTGAGGTCTTGGCTCATGATTTGCCCCAAAAGTCAACTTAGGGGTGAATTAGGTCAAGAAACCCTAATTCTTGATTTTTGATGTATGCATCCCCTGAGGCAAAATTGACTTGATGGTTGGGTCCATGGGGTTCCATGGAATATATTAGGTTGTGTTTTGGATCCTTGGCTCATGACCAGAGGAAAATTTCCCTTTGGAGGCCCTGATCGACCAAAACTCTAATTTGGTGATACTGGCGATCTTGAGGCTTGATCCACCTAGAAGGGAGCAACTTTGTGCTTAATCCTTGGAATGGGAGTCCTTTTGATCCTTTGTAGTTACTTGAGAGGTTAGACAAGTTGAAGATCAAGTCATTCCTTGATTGACCATTTGTCTAAAGCTCTGAGAGGGCTCGAAACCCTAATTTTGATTGTAGTGGATGCTCACCCATCTTTGGGGAGACTGATGAAGTATGATGGTTCCCCCATATTGTGATGATGATTTTCACAATGATGGGAAATCTTAGTGGTCAAAATTTGGGGTATGACAGATGCCCCTATTTAATCTTCTTGGGCCCGAAGGTGTGAATGACGAAGGTATTCGGGCATTCGGGGTGCAAGAGGATTAAATATCGGAATACCCGAAATTTTGATGGCTATGAATGGCAGCTTGCGCATTCATCTTCTTTTGCTAAGCAATGATGCTTAGAAAAGGTAAAACTTCCCCTCGATCCTGGTTTCCTACCAAGGAACTGGTCTCAGTTGCTGAAATAAACTTCCCCTCGATCCTGGTTTCCTACCAAGGAACTGGTCTTAGTTTCTGATTTAAACTTCCCCTCGATCCCGGTTTCCTACCAAGGAACTGATTTTAGTTTCTGATTTAAACTTCCCCTCGATCCTGGTTTCCTACCAAGGAATTGGTCTAAGTTTCTTTTGTCAATAAACTTTATTGACAAGGGACACTATTCGTAGCGGTTTTCCTCAAACTTCTCGCCGAATTTTCCTGGGGAGATGCCATTTGAGTGGAAAAAATTTGATGTCAGAGTTGCTGGGGAACCCGGTCGTCTGAGTTGTAGAGTTGCACAAACTTCTCTGTTGGAGACGCCATTTTCCGACTCTATCTGGAGAAAGCGAGTCTCTTGAGAGGCTGCTTCTGCATGGGATCTTACATCATACTTTTCTCGGGATCTTCCCGGAGAAATGCCATATGATGGGGTCCAATTTTGAGGTGCCGATAACCTTTTCATCAGCGATCTGTACTGCCAAATCTCTGCTTAGGAGGCTTTCTCTGGGGATTTTCTTTAATCCGGGAAAGCGAAAATATCATCTTCAATGGTGAAGAGTGACATTTGTCGAAAGCTTCTCTGGCTTTTCAGAGGTTCAAGTTATCAAAGTGGTCGAGTGCAAACTCTAATCCAGAAATACACTGGCGGCGAGATTGTTCGAACGCAGCGTTTCCTGATGAGGCAAGGACTGACAACTCGATTGAGAGGACTTTTATCACTAGGGGATAAGACCGACTAGAGTGATAGCGATGCAATATGAATGCGAATGCAAATAAAATGCATGATGTATGTATGTTTATGCTGACAAAATTGACACGACATACAGACTGACGAGTGAACACGACTGGATACTCGGCCATCGCGGGGCGAAGAAGTACTGTTGGTCAAAAAAGTAGCAATTCTACCTTGCTTAGGAGAGATAGTCCCTGCGGGGAATACCGTTGGTCGGGCTTAGGAGGTAAGAACTCTGCCGTGGCGTATCAGACGAAACAAAGTCTCAGACACAGTTGATCCTTCATTCAGGCGTACTAGGTTAGAAGGAGTACTTTGATTCTGCACTTTGAAGTTCGTTTACTTCTGGAGAAGCGGTTGACGTTCCTTTGATGTTCAACAGTCAAAAGAAATTGGCGTCTTTATTTTAAAGCAGAAAAAGTTTTACAAGTAAAATTCATTTTTCTTTTATTTCAAGAATCGTTGATCATATTAAAATGTCGTTTTGTAAAGCTAAAACAAATAAGAATTACAAACAAAAGCACACAGGCTCAAATTTTATTGATAAGATGGAGATCAGCCAAGCGCGTGATTCCAAAGAGTAATTACAAAGCTAGAAAATGGTAATTTACAGGGAAAAGGGCTACGTTGAAACATAACGACCGCTATCCTTCTACCAACTTTGAATTCGGGACATCCTGAGCTTCTGTCGAAGATGACCTTGACTGGAGTTTTCCTCTGATGGATGATGTAACTGCTGCTGAGGGACTTGCCTCTGTTGAACATAGTTACTTGCCATTATCCCTAAATTTTGCCTGGATTGTACTATGATGTTTCCAATCCATCGGGATGATGTTTTTTTTTTATTTTGTCTCTAACTTTTGCCTGGACCGCCCTTTCGGGTTTTCAATCCACCGAGACGTTTTTCTCTTTTTTTTTAAAGTTTAGGCGAAGTATTTCTTGACTACATCAACATTCTTGGGGTAGGCAAATTCCTCTCCGTCCATGGTTGCAAGTCTCAAGGCGCCGCCTGAGAAAGCTTTCGTGACCACATAGGGGCCATCATAATTCGGAGTCCACTTGCCCCGGGAATCAGTGAGAAATGATTGTATCTTCTTGAGCACGAGGTCTCCTTTTCTGAAGACACGAGGTCGGACCTTTTTGTCGAACGCCTTCTTTATTCTCTGTTGATACAGCTGACCGTGGCATAGTTCCGTGATTCGTTTCTCTTCAATCAGATTCAATTCGTCATGTCGACTTTGACACCATTCAGCTTCTGTAAGCTTAGCTTCGATCAATACCCGGATTGATGGGATCTATACTTCTATGGGGAGAACTGCCTCCATTCCATATACTAGAGAGAAAGGGGTTGCCCCTGTTGAAGTGCGGACAGATGTTTGATAACCATGAAGAGCAAAGGGTAGCATTTCGTGCCAATCTTTATAGGTTACAACCATCTTTTGAACGATCCTCTTGATGTTCTTGTTAGCCACTTCTACCGCTCCGTTCATCTTGGGTCGGTAGGGAGATGAGTTATGGTGTTCGATCTTGAACTCAACGCACAACTCTTTCATAATCTTGTTGTTTAAGTTAGATTCATTATCTGTAATGATCTGGCTCGGAACACCATAACGGCAGATGATATTGTTTTTGATAAATCGGACCACCACTTGTCGGGTTACATTAGCGTATGATGCTGCTTCGACCCACTTGGTGAAATAGTCAATGGCTACCAGGATGAACCGATGTCCGTTTGAAGCTTTGGGCTCAATCAATCCAATCATGTCGATTCCCCATATGGAAAAAGGCCACGGGGAAGAAAGAACTTTTAGATGTGATGGCGGTACATGAATTTTGTCGGAGTATATCTGACACTTGTGACACCTCCTCATGTACTTGTAGCAGTCGGATTCCATGGTCAACCAGTAATACCCTGCTCTCAGAATTTTTCTTGCCATTGTGTGTCCGTTGGCATGAGTGCCAAAGGATCCTTCATGAATTTCTTTCATAAGCATGTCTGCTTCTGGTCTGTCTATGCATCGGAGCAAGACCAAGTCAAAATTCCTCTTATAAAGAGTGTCACCGCTCAGGAAGAAGCTTCCAGCCAATCTTCTGAGGGTTTTCCTGTCTTTTCTGAGTGCCCCAGATGGATACTCTTGTTTCTGAAGGAAGCATTTGATATCATGATACCAAGGTTTGTTGTCTATGACTGCTTCAATCGTGAAGACGTAGGCGGGCCGTTCAACGCGCATTATGTCGATCTTAGGTAAGTCGTTCCATTGACCTACACTAATCATGGAAGAGAGAGTGGCTAAGGCACCAGCCATGTGATTCTCTCTACGAGGGACGTGATGAAACTCGACTCTGTTAAAGAAGGGTAACAACCTTCTTGCATAGTCTTTGTAAGGAATCAGTCCGGATTGGTATGTGTTCCAATCTCCTTTTATCTGATTGATAACCAAGGCTGAATCGCCGTATACGTCCAAGTTTTTGATCCTTAAATCAATCGCTTCTTCGAGACCCATAATACAAGCTTCGTATTCGTCCTCGTTGTTCGTACATTTGAACGTAAGTCTGGCAGTGAAAGGAATGTGGGTACCCTGAGGGGTAACAATGATTGCCCCAATTCCGTTTCCATAATGATTAACTGCTCTGTCAAAGATAAGTCCCCATTGGGAACCTGGTTCTGGCCCTTCACTGGGTAACGGTTCATCGTAATCTTTCATTTTTAGATACATGACATCTTCGTCTGGGAAGTCAAACCCGGTTGATTCTTGATCGTCAATCGGTTGATGAGCCAAATGATCGACTAAAATACTTCCTTTAACGGCTTTTTGAGCGTGGTACTCTATGTCATATTCTGATAATAACATCTGCCAACGGGTAATTCTTCCCGTGAGAGCAGGCTTTTCAAATACATACTTGATTGGATCCATTTCAGAGATTAACCAAGTAGTGTGATGAATCATGTACTGGCGTAGACGTTTGGCTACCCAAGCCAAAGCGCAACAAGTTTTCTCAAGCATCGTGTACCGAGTCTCGCAGTCGGTGAATTTCTTGCTCAGATAGTAGATGGCAGACTCTTTCCGTTTGGTTTCGTCTTGTTGGCCAAGTACACATCCCATTGAGTCTTCTAGGACTGTGAGGTAAATGATCAGTGGTCTTCCTTCCACTGGAGGTGATAGAATCGGCAGATTCAACAGGTATTCCTTAATACTGTCGAAGGCGGTTTGGCAATCTTCTGACCAAACGCAATCCTGGTTCTTTTTGAGTAATTTGAAAATCGGCGCACACGTGGCAGTCATAAGGAATATGAATCTGGAGATGTAGTTCAAACGTCCCAAGAATCCTCTGACTTGTTTTTCAGTTTTCGGAGAAGGCATTTCTCGAATGGCCTTGACCTTGTCAGGATTGACCTCAATCCATTTCTGGCTGACGATGAACCCTAAGAGTTTCCCCGAACGGACACCGAAGGTGCACTTGTTGGGATTCAAGCGGAGTTTGTACTTCCTCAAGCGCTCGAATAGTTTTGACAGGTGGGTCACATGCTCCTCTTCGGTCTTAGATTTTGCAATCATGTCATCGACATATACCTCTATCTCTTTGTGTATCATGTCATGAAACAGAGTAGTCATGGCCCTTTGATAGGTTGCCCCGGCGTTCTTCAAGTCGAACAACATCACCTTGTAACAAAAGGTACCCCATGGGGTAATGAACGAAGTTTTCTCCATGTCTTTCGGCACCATTTTGATCTGGTTATATCCCGAGAATCCATCCATGAAGGAGAAAATTTTGAACTTTGCTGTGCTGTCTACCAGCATGTCAATGTGTGGTAAAGGAAAGTCGTCCTTTGGACTTGCCTTGTTCAGATCCCTATAATCAACACACATTATGACCTTTTCGTCCTTTTTGGGAACGGGTACGATGTTGGCTAACCATTGAGGATATTCAGATGTAGCGAGGAAACCTGCGTCGATCTGTTTCTGTACCTCCTCTTTGATTTTGATGGCCATGTCCGGGTGAGTGCGTCTCAATTTCTGCTTTACTGGTGGACATTCCGATCTTAATGGTAAACGATGTTCCACGATGCTGGTATCCAACCCTGGCATATCCTGATAGGACCAAGCAAACACATTAGGAAATTCTCTAAGAAGCTTTATCAAACCCTCTCTGGCAGTTGGACTGAGCAGTGCCCCAATCCTGATTTCTTTTCTCTCTTTTTCCGAACCCACATTGATTGTTTCCAATGACTCTTTGTGAGGTTCGATGGACCTTTCCTCCTGTCTGAGTAGTCGAGAGATCTCTTCTGGAATTTCGTTGTCAACTTCTTCTTCAGCCCCAAATATCGGGAACTCAAAGTTGGGAGAAGGCATCGGATCGTATGTTTCAACTGGGTTTAAAACAAGCAATCTGCATGACGTGATGATTCGTGTTTAGAAGAGATTGAGTAAATGCAAAAGTGTGCAGTGTATTTTTTTTATTACTGCTTATTTTTATTTGAATTGTTTTTTAGGATTACCATTTTCTGAGAAAAGCAAAAAGAGAAAACAACAATTAATGCAGAAATTACAGAACGACGTTATTTTATTTATGAACAAGTTGATTCTTGAAACTACATCCCTATAAAACAAAACTCTGTCGCTTTGGGCGGAGCGAAGAGGGAAATTTTACAGAAAGCGAGCCCTATCAAAACATCCATTTCACCTGGGCAGGGTGAAAGGTTAAAGATGACAATTACTTTGACTGACGAACGACCTTCGGAACCTCGACGGCAACCCATTGGCGGCGAACTCCTCGGTGAATCACAAAGTCTGGCACCTTCCTTGATTTGTCTTCAGAAATAACGCTGATTTCTGGTGGAGCAGGATCATTGGAATCTGTCTCCCAGGCAGAATTATCGTAGGAGGATTCCTCTGTTGCATTTTGCAGAGTATTTGTGCTCTCAGCTGTATCTCTCCATCCAGTTGGCTGGATATCTTCGAGCCTGATACGAGAGCTTTCAGGAGCGGTGTACTTGACCACAAAGTCGAATTTTCCACTTGGTTGTCCCAGGGTGTCCCATATTTCTTTGGAACTGGAGGGGTCATCCCTCTCGATGACGTTGACCTCGGGAAAAGCATAGTTGATGAATTCAAGTCCTGCAAACGTTGCAAATTCATCGTCATGTTGAGTAGTTTCTGAATGACCTGAGTGTTGATCCCATGACATGGTGGGGACACAGGTATTCTATTTAATGGCGGTCAGCTGATTTTCATTGTTCGGCTGACTCTCTTGCCCCAGGTCTCCTGGATAAGGCTGCCACATAGGCAGGCCATCCATTGGGCCATAGTAGTTTTAGTCAAAGTTGTCTTTCATCAGAGTGCCCTCCTCTAATGAATTTGGCGGAGCACGACATCCTTCCAGATCACAATCTCCATATATCATTTCGACATCTGACCGTGGTATAAATCTCGGACTCTGTGCGGGATAGCAAAATGGTATAGGCACCTCTTCCTGAGACATATAACCGTCCTCGTTAAGGTAGGACTTCCATTCTTCATCTGTGTTAGAGGGATCTTCCTCATTGATAGCATGTACTGCTTGAGACACTGGGTGAAGGAAACCTCCACTGTGGAAGAAGTTTTGAAGGGGATGAAGACTTTCGTCGTTGGTAGCTGTCTGGGTACAGGTTTCAAAAAAACCAAGACCCTTCTTCGTTTTATTGTCAATAGGAATGACAAGCTGTCCCCATCCGGTGGTATTGGTACTCTCGACCGCTTTGATAGCATCATTGTATAAAGAAATGGAAGTTCCTTCTTGGGATTGATTGTCCTTGCTCACTGTCAGTGCTTGGAACTGCGTTCCAATAACCTCTTCGGGTTCTATACCAGTAGACGATGACAAGTTGCTTACAAGCAAGGCTTGTTCCCCACAAACCGTGACAAGTTGATCGTTCTTGACGAACTTTAGCTTTTGGTGGAGGGTTGAAGTAACTGCTCCAGCCTGGTGTATCCAAGGTCTTCCTAATAAACAACTGTACATTTCCCGGATGTCCATGACCTGGAAAGTGACTTGGAAAGTGTGAGGACCGATAGTTATGGGAAGATCAACTTCGCCGATAACCGTTTTTCTGGATCCGTCGAATGCTTTGACGACGACCTCGCTGATTCTCATCGGAGGGCCTTTGAATGATAATTGCATCAAAGTGGACTTCGGCATAACATTCAGGGATGACCCTGTGTCTACCAGTACGCTGGCTAAAGCATCGTCCTGGCAGTTAACTGTGATATTGAGCGCCATGTTATGACGACGACCCTCTTCGGGTAATTCCTCATCACTAAATCCCAAATTGTTGCAGGAAGTGATGATAGAGACAATGCTATCGAAATGTCTGATTGTTACATCCTGTTCCACAAAGGCTTGCTCCAAGACTTTCTGTAGAGCCTCCCTGTGGGCTTCTGAACTGAGTAACAATGATAATACCGAGATCTTTGAAGGAGTCTGTAACAGCTGATCAACAATGTTATATTCACTCCTTTGGATGAGCTTCAGCATCTCATCATTATTTTTCCAAAGGTCGGGATTACTGGATTGACCGACTGATGGATTGGGAGCTTCTGTCTGAAGTTCCTTTTCCTTGTTAGGTTCTCCAACTCCTCGGTTAAAGATTCGACCGCTCCGTGTTACACGACTGATGTCTGCAATATTCACGACGGAGGGTAATGAAATTTCCTTTCCATTCTCAACTGTCGTTGCACCGTATTTGTAAGGGATAGCCTTAGTTTATTCATACGGTAGTGGTCCCGGTACATAAATGACTATGGGAACCTTCTTATTTTTCTGACCATCATAAGTAATCTCGATCCGTCCCCGATTGGAAATTCTAGATTCGTTAAGTAGAGGGATGATGGCAAAAACATCCCTGGTCCTATGATGACCAGAGATTGGGACAACATCCTCAACTTGATCGGCAAGGTAGTTCGGCGTCCAGTTGATGGGTCCAGAACCCGGATATGGACGAATCTCTCCATGATCCACCTGACCCTGAAGAGCTGCTCTCACAAGGTAACACCCTTGGTTACTTTCCGAACAGACACTACAACGGTCATAATTGTGTGGTGGCACCTGGCCACGCCCACTTTGAATACAATGTAACCTCACTAGGTTAGCTTCCATTGATCGGACATCCTGACTCTGACACCGAGTAGGATTCCTATTATTGATACTAATCTGCTGAGTATCTTCATCCATATAGATTGGCATCCACCAGTGATTTAACAAGTGCTGAAGTGCCTCCTGGACAAGGGTACAACCTCGATCATTTCAGCAACCTGCTTTACAACTTTGATAGTCATGTGATATTAAGAATCCGAGCCGGACCTGCTCAGCATGTAACTCTACCAGGTTGGTATTCATCACGCGAATATCAAAGATCTGAACCATGTTGATCTGATAAGGGTTCTTATCATGGTAGTCCTGGATCCATCCAAGATCCATCTGACGCTGGAGGGCCTCTTGTATGAAAGAGCATCCCTGTTTGTTTACCGAGCAAGTCAGACAGGAACTGTAATCGTGCCGCGGCAGATTATGATACTGGCTTTGCCTTGAATGCATTGCCACTAGGTTGACATTCATTGCACAGATGTCGTGGTTCTGAATGACGTTGGAGTTCGTGTAGACCATGTTAACTCCACGAACTCGGTGCTCTTGGATCCATCCGAGATCCATCTGTTCCTATAGAGCTGCTTGCACCACAGAACATCCCTGGTTGTCTTTAGAGCAGATATCACACTGGTGATAGTTATGAGGTGGCACATGGCCATATCCACTCTGTCTACAATGCATCTTGACCAGATTGGTCTTCAATAAGAGTACATCGTGAATTTTATAGACATTGTTAGTCTCTTTCTCAATTAGGTTGACTGCAGCCTTCTCGTGTTGAGGCAGCGGGTTCGTAAGAACATTATGATTTGTATCCTAGAAGGATAAGACCCCGCTCCTAACAAGTTTTTGCACGTCGGACTTGAAATTAAGGCAAGTCTCTATGTTATGCCCTGGACCTCCTTGATGATAAGGGCATGTTTGATCCACCTTAAACCAAAAAGGCGGATTTTCCGGTACTGTAAGAGGGGACTTAGTCTGGATGTGCCCCTTAGCCAGTAGTAACGGAAATAGTTCTGCGTACAACATGGGTATAGGATCAAACCCTGATGGTCGTGTTGTACGATTGTTGTTATATGGAGGACGAGCCTGCTGAAAAGGCTGTTGTGTCCTTTGCTGATCAGGTTGGCTCTGTGTAACCTAAGGTTGATACGTAGGAATAGGCGCAGGGCTGATAGCAGGAGTTACAGCTGCTACTGGTTGATAACATCGCCTTTGCTTTCCGAGAGAGATATTCCCAATATCCTGCTCTTTTTTCTTAGGGACAGCACTACCGTATTTTTTAGTACCGCTTGTCGATCCAGTGTCTTTTACCAAACGTCCTTCTCGGACGGCTTCCTCAAGACCTACGCCCATGCCGACCATTTCGGTGAAGTCACTGGGCGCACTGGCAACCATTCGGTCATAGTAAAATGAGCTTAAGGTTTTTAAGAAGATCTTTGTCATCTCTTTTTCCTCCAGAGGTGGACAAATTTGAGCGGCAATTTCACGCCATCTCTGGGTGTACTCCTTAAAGGTTTCCTTGTCCTTTTGCGACATTGATCTGAGTTGATCTCTGTCGGGTGCCATGTCCAAATTGTATTTGTATTGTTGGACGAAGGCAGTACCAAGATCTCTGAATGTACTGAGCATAGTACGGTTTAAACCCATGTACCATTTTAAGGCGGCACCGGTTAAACTATCCTGGAAGTAGTGAATCAGTAGGTCCTGATTCTCCGTCTGAGCTGACATCCGCCGAGCATACATCACCAGATGGCTCTGAGGGCAAGAGTTACCCTTGTATTTTTCAAAGTCGGGCACTTGAAATTTGTGCGGAACTTTCACATTGGGGACCAAGCAGAGGTCTGCGGCGTCCTTTCCAAATAAATCCTGACCGCGAATGGCTTCCAGCTCCTTCTGCATTTCCAGGAACTGCTCCTGGAATTCATCAATTCCATCGAACATAGTTTCCTTTTTACCAGAAGGTATCGGTGGAATCTGTCCTTCTGGGACAGTGTGCACCACAGGGGGTGGTACTGTGACTATAGCAGTGAATCTTGGCGTTTCCCGAAGTTTGTAACCTTCAGGAGTCTTCAGTATGCCCCTGGCACCTTCGCTTTCCCGAAGTTTGTAACCTTCAGGCCCAATGGCTTCTGTTGAGATTCCCTGATCTTCAGTGATCGGCGGAACATATCCTTCCGGGATATAGTTAACAGGCATGCCCCAAGGACGATCTTTCGGCATTTGATACCTAGGATCATACTTCTCCATGATGGGCGTTGAGGTGATCTCTGAGATCACAGTTCTTTGTGACTGAGCTTCTGCCATGGCTTGCATGTCGTTACGAAGCTTTCTCATATCCTCTCTCAGAGTGTCGATCTCTTCTTTCAACTCTCTATTTTCTTCCTCAAGATCATCCATCTTTTTCTGACGATTGGCCCGAGTATTATACGAATGAGACAGTTTGACTCTAGAATCGAGACACAAACGTGAGATTCGTAGGAAAGAAGAATACGCGATGTGAGAATGATGAATGCAATGATTATATTAATTGTTTTTTTGGTTTAATCAAAATAAACTTCGACAATTAGATTGCAAATATCAAACAGTGGGGAAACCCCTTTTTATTGAATTTCAAAGGATTGCAAAAATGGAAATACAGTAGATGACAAGGTGTAGAAACAGAAACCTACGCTAATGGGTCCAGAGTCCTCTCTGAAGAGAAATCGGGTGCTGATTCTGGTACTTTCCTTTTCTTTGACCGGGGCTCTGGAGCTGTTGTCAGGTTGTCATTCCTTTGCCAAGTGAAAGGAGCGAGCAAATTCCTCTGGTCATCTTGATTCTCTACAGCATGTTGCTCTAAAATCTCGATCAGAGCATCCTTATCTTTCAGCAGTTGCTGTATTTCGATGCACTCTACGTCGAGGGTGCGGTACTTGTTCTTCCAAGACCTTCTCTCCCGTTGAACTTTGTTGAGAGTAACTTTAAGCTTTTCAGTTTCCGTCATGAAGTACATGACAGATTCCCTCGGTGGAAGAATTCCGTAATGAGGATAAGGCATTTTTAGCTTGAGAGCTCTAGTTTGTACCCAGTGGAGATAAGGCTCCACCGAGACACAGTCCGGTTTTCCTAGAGACTCTCGTCCTTTCTTATGAACGTGCTTCCAAGCGTGCACTATTTCCGTCTTTAGTGCTCTGTCACTTTCTCCTTCCTTGAAGAAAAGACCTTCCAGATGAACACCCCGTGGGATGTGTCTCATCGGATATCCAAATTGACGAAGAACCAATACCGGATGGTAGTTGATTCCTCCCTTAGTTCCTATGAGGGGTACGTTGGGGAAGTTTCCACAACGGTCAATGATCCTGATTCCATCATAAATCCTATTACACCAATCTATATCAGAGTTGGTAAGAGACATGATCTTCTACGACCAACATAAGGCACTCTTGCAATCCCAAAAAGCAGCAGACTTTGGCAAGTGGGAGATGAACCATTTGTAAAGCAAAGGTACACAACATGTGATCTCCCCTCCGCTGTACAAATTCCCCAAGTGTACAGAATGATACGCATCTGCGAGCAAGTCGGCACAGGGTTTCCAATGAGAAAAACATTAATGGAGTTGATATCGACGAAGTTATTGATGTTGGGAAACAAAAATAACCCGTAGGTGAGCAAGACAAAGACGCTTTCAAAAGCAGTAACGTTTCCTATACTGGCAAAATACAGGGCTTTCTTTGTCAAGAACTGGGCTGGCAAACCTTGTATGCCATCCTTAGTAGTCATGTGAGTCCTGACCTCAGACTCGTCCAAAGGAATTGCTCTTGCAATGGTCTGATTCTTTGGAATTTCTTCCAGTCCAGAAAATGGAGCTCGATCTGTAATGTGTAGATCGATCAGATGAGAATACTCCTCCAGCGTTGGTGCGAGCTGGTAATCCGGGAATGTGAAACAGTGATAAATCGGATTGTAGAATTGAACGAGTGCGTCCATGATTCCCTCAATCACATGGACTCTTAACAGTGGTAGCAAACCTCCGTGCTTGGCTCTGAAAGCCTCCTGGTTTGTGATCATCCTCGCCAAACCTCTTAAATCCTCTAGTTTTGGAATCCTGAAGGTGTACTTATGAGTCCTCCTTCTACCAAAATCCATTAGTGCAATCCTTTTCTCTGATATTTGCAATCACAGTCTTAGTTTATTTTGAAAAACAGAGAGATTAGAAGAGAAAAATTGTAATGTTTTAATGTTTTTTTTAAATGAATGCATGAATGCAGCACACAAAAACATAGAAAAAACATGGGGTCAAAGGGTCGTTGTCATGAAGTCCAAGCTCTTCCCATCCCCAAAGGTTTATACTAAGGTGATTTTTGTACCTATACTCATTATCATCAGCTCCTCCCAGGAACGCAAAACAACAAGCGGATCGCCAGGGAGTTGTAGAGCAATCTTAGAGTAAGTGCCATTCACCGAGAATAGATCACCAGCCTCAAATGAGGGTAGTATCGCGTAACAACTATTCCCGATAGTTTCCGCACTACAAAAGGGTTTGGCTCCTCAGCTTCTCAGACATCACAATCGGCCCATTGTCTAGGTGAGAGAATGGGTTGCATTTGTCAGCCTCCACTGAGGTTGATGGTCGACCTCGTCGCCATCACTTATCTTAAGTGTATACTCAATCTTTCCACATGCGGCATCACACGCATTCCCATTAGCAGAAAAATAAACACGTATAGCAATTAGGAAAAGCAGTATATATATGTGTCCTAAACATCCTAGACCTTTAAAGCTATGAATCCTAAGTTCCTGACAGAAAATGGGTTCTCCGATGGAAGCCCCAATCTGTGGTTTTCACATAAGAGAAAAGAAAAAGGTTAGAAAGGCCCCACGGTGGGCGCCATTTTTCTGTAGCGAGCGATTTTGGACGCGGTTCTTAAGCACGGTCGCTATCTGCGGTTGAGCTTACTACAGGTCGATTCATTTTTTATCCTATTAAAGCTGATGAAGGAAGGGAAATAGATGTCTCCAATTAACCCTGCTTTGCATACTGAGTTTAAACAGCGGTCTGTTAGGTTACGGATGCGATCAATATGGGGGGGCCTTTGTATTGGTTATTTGTATTTTCGCCAATACTGGTTTCTCTCTGGGATTTTGTTAGGATACTGCTTCAGATTATGATATACGGGAGTATGGGACTTTGGGTTTTTTGGTTTAGTGTGCTCGCTAAGATTTTTCTTTCAATCTTATGCCTACGTATTCCCGTTTACTGAAACAGGGAAATCAGAGCGTTCGTAGTTCCTACTATTCTATGGGAGGAAATGGGTGTTTTTGGTGTCTTGTTCAAAGCCCAAGACGTGAAGCGAAAGGTGGTTTGTATCTTGATCAAAGCCCAAGATGTGAAGCTGAAGGGTTTGACTTTAGAGAGAATTTGTCATCTCTAAAGGGGGTCTGTTTGTCACAACTGTTGGGTGACTGACTGTATAGGATGATTACTTTAACCGGGATACGCGGATCCTAGTAATGCCATAATTTCCTATACGGGGGGTTTTAACCTGAAGGAGAAGACTTTAACTCAGTGTAGAGCAATGCTATCTTTCCTTAGGAATTTCTCATGCTAAAAGAGGGACAGTGGCATAGATGTAGATGATCCAGAGGCTTGCCGCTTACAGCAATTAGATGAAGGGGAAGGAGTTGTTGATGTTTGTGTACTGTGAACGAGGCACAACTTTGATGCTAAAAGGTTAATTGGATTAACCAGTGGTTTTCTTATACAAAGCCTAAGAGGAGGCTAATATGTGTCTCGTACAAAGCCCGAGAGAGAGGCTAAAAGGTTTTGACTCAACGAGGGAATCTTTTGGTATCTCGTATAAAGCCCGAGATGAAGGCTATTTGACTCAACAAGAGAGTTTTTATATCTCATACAAAGCCCGAGGTGTAGGCGAAAATTTGTTTGGCTCAATTGTATCTCGTATAAAGCCCGATATGGAGGCGAAAGGGTGATCGACTCAATGAGGGAGTCTCTTATGTGTCTCGTACAAAGCCCGAGAGAGAGGCTAAACGTTGTTTGACTCAACGAGGGAGTCTTTTATATCTCGTACGAAGCCCGAGATGGAGGCTAAAATTGTTAGCTCCGCTGGGGAGAATCATTGTACAAAGCCCAAGAGAGAGGCTAACTTCACTGGAGAAGGATCATTATACAAAGCCTAAGAGGAGGCTATGGTAACTGTTTCAGTTAAGTGACAGGTCCAGTATACCGATTTTAAAGAGAAAATCAGTTCTTATATGAGCAACATTGTACTCAAGGATTTGATTCGAGGATCCGAGTTATTCCTGTTCTTTCAGGAAGTGGGAAATCCGAAGGGTATTGAGACTGTCCTAGTCTACGGGTTTTCTTCCTTTTTAACGAAGGGTGCTTGAGAATGTCTTTGAGACTCAAGGAAATTAGACTGTCCATGTCTAGAGTTTCATCTTTTGTACTATGCTTTGAGAAACAGTAGTAGACTCTTTGAAAGGACTGTTCTATGCAGATGATTAAGTTCTATTCCTATACCTCTAGGAGGTCGTCGGGACAATTTGTACGAAGCCCAAGAGGAGGCTGGAAACTTTTAAGAAGCCGACGGGTCCTTGTATTAAGCCCAAGAGGAGGCTATCATTCCCGGAGGAAGAAATCATTATACGAAGCCTAAGAGGAGGCTGTGAATACTTCTAATAAGCCGGCAGGTCCTTGTACTAAGCCCAAGAGGAGGCGGGGATGCTTTTAGGAAGCCTGTGGGTCCTTGTACGATACCCAAGAGGAGACCGATGCTTTTAAGAAGCCGATGGATCCCCAAACCCCAAGAAATTCAAGACAGGCTATTCACGAGGAATAGATCAAGCCAGGAAAGTTCGAGAATTTGGAAGAAACTCAAGAGATGCCATTCACGGAGAAAAGATCATCTCTGGGGAGTAGAGTTTCTTGACAAGTGCTTTTAAGAAGCCTGTGGGTCCCCAAACCCCGAGAAATTCAAGACAGGCCATTCACGAGGAATAGATCAAGCCAGGAAAGTCCGAGAATTTGGAAGAAACTCAAGAGATGAAATTCACGGAGAAGAGATCGTCTCTGGGGAGTAGAGTTTCTTTGACAACTTCTACGAGTGACAGTCTATGAAAGGGTTCACTGAGAATGCTGCCTTTCATATCTCCATATTGTTTAACCCCAAGAGGAGGGAAGACTGTGTCTGGTAATCCTATGGGGATCTAGTTTTGACTATTTCTACGAATAAACGAGACGACTTTACCTAGTTCTAGACGTAGTTGTCGGGGAAACTCTAAATATCTATACTATTATTACACAGTTGATATGAGTTTATGAAAGAAGACTTATAGCGAGACAGCCCCACAATACATTTATATGTATATGAAAGCGGTAAATGAAAGCAATAACCACTTACTCGGTTGTAGAGCTTCCATGCTGTTTGGTTAGTTGTTCAACAAAGAAAGATTGAAAACAACAGTATATTCAAAATCAAAGGAGAAAGTGCTTTGAAAAAGAAAGATTTGGGGCTTACAGCTCAAGGAGACCCATGGTTTTATCAGTGAGCGCACTGTTTGATTTTGTACAGAGGGACTTATACAAGTGACTGTGGCCCAAAAAGGTTTTCTGTACAAAGGGATGGGTCTTACACTCTCTCAAGAGGCCCAAAAGGTTTAAAGAAAAAGAGTGGGGCTTATAACATGAGGGTAGGCCCAATTGATTTTTCGTTTTAAATGGCGATCGCGTCGAGGTTTTATTTTAACGCAGAGGGACTTATACAATAAGTGAGACCCATAAGTTTTTGGTTAAAGGGGGTTGGGTCTTACACTCTAATAGAGGCCCAAAATGTTTTGAGTGGGTCTTATAGCTCAAGGAGAGGCCCAAATGTTTAATTTTAAACTGGCGACGATTGCGTCGTTTATTTGAAAATGTACAGAGGGACTTATACAAGGAATGAGGCCCAAAAAGTTTTCTGTACACAGGGGGTTGGGTCTTACACTCTAATAGAGGCCCAAAAGTTTTTGACAATGATTTGTTTGGGTGAAAATCAAAGAAACCCTAATTTTATTCTTTAAAAGTAAATATTTAAAGAAAATCAATGAAAAATACCAAATAGGTTTGAATAAACCACTTGTGATTTTTGTTTAAGGTTTGAAAAATGAGGTATAAATCACAAGAGATATTAAAACTCATTTGGTCTTGATTTTTCAAGATGAATATTCATTTTAAAATGTTTAAAAACAAATAAAAATGAATTTATTCACAAAAATACTAATTATATTAAATAAATAATATAAATCTAATTTTTTTGTGGAATAAAATATTTCAACATTTTTATGATTTTTTGCAAAAAGAATCAGTAAAAAATAATTAAAATTGAGTGAATTATTAATTTTTCAAATCATTAACAAAATAATATGAAAAATAGGAAAAAGTGATAAAAAAAAAAAGGTCTGGGGCGAGGGGGATTAGAACCCCAGACCTTTCGCTCGCTAGTACACACAAACCAGTTGATCAACCACTGGGGCGCAATGCCAATTCATTAATAACATGGCAAGTGAAAAATATATATCAAACTAGTTGGATTTTCTGAAAATGGCGCCATGGCCATCTTCTTCCTCAAGCTCTGATGCGTGAAGCCCTCTATCTCACTCATCTCTCAACCATTTGACATGATTCAAACACCAAACTCATGCATTTTTTCAAAAGGAAGAAGATGGCAATACCCAATTTCATTCATTTTCAGTGTATAACAAATTATATCATTGTGGCCGTATGAACCCTAATTTTGCAAAAGCAATCGTGCAGACATGATTATGAGTCCTATGATCAAATTTTCTGAGGGAAAACAATCAACATATGATGGCAAGCAATTGGCAAAAACATCATGCGAGGAAATATGCATGGATCATGGAGTTGGAGTTTTTAGGCTTACCTTGATGCAAGCTGAAATGGAACTCTGCACAAACCTTGTTCTATTTGTATATTAATGATCCCTACAGCTTCAATGGATGTTATGGAGTGTGTTGCATGCTTTGGAACACTTTGAAACTCTTTGGATCAAGCTGGAGACCTCCACCTGCATAATTGAGGCATAATGGCTTGGTTGAAGGGTGATTTTGAGCCTGAGGTGTTACAGCCAGTGTTTAAGTGTTTGGACACCTCAAATACATCATATGTGATGTGTTTGAGCAATTGGAATTGATTGCTTAAGGCTGCAACTCAAAACTCGATAGTGGTTACTCAAAAACCAAGAAACTTGAGGTTTAAGGAAGAATGAGAGAAAGCAGTGCTGTAACTGGCTTTGGTGTGAGTTGAATGATCCATTGGACCTCTATTTATAGGTGATCAACTTTTTTCTTGGAGGAATAGCGAATGGCTGCTGGATCAGATCACATTTACATGGATTGGCTTGGAGGATTTCTTCTCAAGCAAGGCAAACTAGCCATTCCCAAGAGCAGGGCTATGCCTTGACCAAAATCACATTCTTCAGATGTTTTTATTGTTGTTTAATCAGAGAACTTGACTGAGTAGAGTGACTTTGTTGAAAATGCACTATTCCACATTAATGCCCTTTGAATTCAAGGCAAAATGTGCCAAAGTGGATGAATTTCAAGTTGGAAGATTCCATGGCTTTTTGACTCAGCCCTATCAGTTGGATCAGTTGGTTCATGGTCAGATTGAAGGCATGTGGCATAGTGATCACTCCATTTGACTCAAAAATCGTGGATGGCACAAAACTCCCAAACTGATTTTTCATGGCAGCCTTGACATGGTGTGTTGTGGCAGCCATGATTCTTGGCACAAGTGGATTGGTTTCATGCTATTGAGTTGCTTGGATTCTTGGCAACATTTACAACAACATTGATGTTTATATTTGGAACTGATTCAACTTGTAACTGTGTGGAAAAACCTCACAAGTTTTGGTGTTTCCAACAAAATCTGTCTTTGGATAGAATTTTTCTAAGTGTTGGAAAAGTGGTACTTTCATGTTTTCAGCCATTTTGGCTCACCCATAGCTCAAAATCCACAATGAATTGGAGTTAGGTCTAGTTGAAGTTTTTGTAGAGGGCAATGAGATCTACAAATCAAGCCTTGGATGGGGAAAATGGCTTTGTGGTTTAGGAGTTATGAACCTCCAAAGTTGGTACCCTAGCCACTTTATTTTTAACTTAGAAAATTTTCTAAGTTTTTATGGTTACCCCTTTTACAAGTTATCCAACTTTTCTTGATTTTTCTTGATGAATGATGATTTAAATAATACATTAACATCATTTTAGGGTTAAAAATCCATTTTGGTGAAAAATCTCAAAAAGTCAAAGTTGACTTTTGTCCACAGTTGACTTTTTATCAGATGAATTCCAAACTGTGCAATTCTTCAGGAAATCATGTCCTTGACCTAAATCAAACTTAATGGACATGTTCTATGGGTGTAATAGGGTATATTGATTCATGTCCTAGGGCTTGGGAACATGTCTTGGTCAAAAGTCAAAGTTACAGTTGACTTTTTCCTTAAAACCCTAATTGTGGTGCAGATGAAATTGAGACTTGTTGCTCAAGCTTCTTGGATTAATCCATTGTTCCAAATGGATCAATATAGTTCATTAGAGATCTTCAAACCCTCTCTTGAGGTCTTGGCTCATGATTTGCCCCAAAAGTCAACTTAGGGGTGAATTAGGTCAAGAAACCCTAATTCCTGATTTTTGATGTATGCATCCCCTGAGGCAAAATTGACTTGATGGTTGGGTCCATGGGGTTCCATGGAGTATATTAGGTTGTGTTTTGGATCCTTGGCTCATGACAAGAGGAAAATTTCGCTTTGGAGGCCCTGATCGACCAAAACTCTAATTTGGTGATACTGGCAATCTTGAGGCTTGATCCACCTAGAAGGGAGCAGCTTTGTGCTTAATCCTTGGAATGGGAGTCCTTTTGATCCTTTGTAGTTACTTAAGAGGTTAGATAAGTTGAAGATCATGTCATTCCTTGATTGATCATTTGTCTAAAGCTTTGAGAGGGCTCGAAACCCTAATTTTGATTGTAGTGGATGCTCACCCATCTTTGGGGAGACTGGTGAAGTATGATGGTTCCCCCATATTGTGATGATGATTTTCACAATGATGGGAAAACTTAGTGGTCAAAATTTGGGGTATGACACCCGGTAGAGGGGTAGAAAGGTAAATGCTGCCCCACCTCAGCTGGACTTAGGCAATTGGGTCGTTCAGGGAGCAGAAGTGGATTGGCCCATGCCTAGCCATTAGTCCAGTCCGGAACAGGAGCCCCCCAAGTCGTTGCTCCCGAGCATGGGAGTGATGACTTAAGGATAGCTCGCATTCTCAGGGAACTCTGAAGGGCCGTCGTCTGTCGACGAGACGGAATTGTCCTTGGATGCCTGGGGGTTCTAGTGCCCCCGGGATACGGAATGTTGTTCGGGCTGCTCGGCTTTTGAACGAGGAGACCCAGCCGCCGCAGCCTAACCCTGAGCAGCCCGAGCAGATGGATGAGTGAAACTTTTTTCCTTTTGTTGCAATGTATCTGGCCTACGTGCCATATTTGATGTAATTTATTGTTGTTTGATATGAAGCATGGCCCCTTTGTCTTGTAATATGCACAATTGTTGTCCTTGTGGCCACTTAATTATTTTGATATGTATGTATCCGGCCACCGTGGCCGGTTTTGTATGTTGTATATTCGCACATGGCTTTCTTTGATGATTGTTTTTGCTAAGTGTTATATCTTTGCTAGATACATGTGTGTGCCCGTAATAGGGATCACTTTGATTCATTTTTTTCTTTAGGGAATTGCTTGACTTAGACGTGTTCGGCAGTGAGGGGAACTAGTCGAACGGCCTAGGGAATTTCCAGGCATGACAGCGGAGCTCAGGTCAGTTTGAGGCCTGAGTTCGTGGCGTGAACCTCCCATCGGGAGCTGGGTGTTCTGCCTATCATGGTACTTTGACGACGGCGGGCTCGGTTGAGGAATCGCCGTCGGGAAAAGACCCAGCTCGATCCTGAGCGGGATCTTGCCTTGGCTGGTATGCGATGCTTGTACCTGGGCGCACATTGTAGTCGAGATGTTATGTTTGCTGTTTCGACAAAGCGAATCGACAATTAGGGCCTTAGCTATAGTATTGTTTTACCTTTTCGGTGTTCCATGGTCGAGCAAGCTCTTCCCCGTTGAGGTGTTCTAGGTAGTAGGCTCCATTATCCGTCTTTGCTCGGACGCGATAGGGTCCCTCTCAGTTAGCGGCGAGTTTGCCTTCCCGAGAGTCCTTGTGGTTCCTTCTCAAGAAAAGGCTGCCCACTTGAAATTATCTCCGTATCACTTTGGCGTTATGCCTGATTGTAATTTTTTGCTTTAATGAGGCCTTGCGAAGAGCCGCTCCTGACTGGACTTCTTCGACGAGGTCAAGCTCCTCCCTCAGTGCCTCGTCGTTCATTTCCTCGTCCAGGGGTGATTCAGTCCGCCTGGATGGTACGTGTATCTTGATGGGGATTACTGCCTCAGTCTCGTAGGCCAGGCGGAAAGGAGTTTCCCCAGTTAAAGAGTGGGGAGTTGTGCGGTATGCCCACAGGACGCTGTGTAGCTCCTCGACCCAAGCTTTCTTCGTTTTATCTAGTCTTTGCTTGAGGCCTCGTAGGATTACCCGATTTGCTACTTCGGCTTTCCCGTTAGCCTGGGGGTGTTCGCCAGATGCAAAGTGTTGTTTCGTGCCCAGTTGAGCGACGAAATCCTGGAACTTCCTGTTTGTGAACTGTGTCTCATTGTCTGTGACTATCGCTTGGGGAATGCCAAAACGTGTGAGGATATTTCGCTTGTAGAAACAAAGTATGTTAAGGGCTGTTATTTTGGCCACAGCCTCCGATTCTATCCACTTTGTATAGTAATTAACGCCTACTATTAAGTACTTATTCTGGTTTGATCCTACTACGAATGGACCTATGATGTCTAGGCTCCACCAGGCGAATGGCCACGGGGAGAACATTGCTTGGAGCTAGGTGCATGTCCCCGTGCCGTTGGCATTTGTCGCATTTTTCCATGTGCTTTTTTGCATCCTGATGCATGGTTGGCCAGTAGTACCCTGCTCGAAGGGCTTTCCGGGCGAGGGATCTTCCCCCTGAGATGTTGGGCGTTGATTCCTTCGTGGATCTCGCGCAGGACGTGGGAGACCATTTCTTCCTCGACGCATTTGAGTAAAGGGATAGAGAATCCTCGCCTATAGAGTTTATCTTCGACCAGGACGTAGGAGCAGGCCCTGCGCCTGACTGTGCTGGCTTCTTTGGGATCAAACAGAAGTTCGTCCTTAGCGAGGTAGTGGTAAATGGGGGTCATCCAGCAGTTGCTGTCGCCGATGACCTGCACATCAAGGGTCGGAGATGTCTTCTCGATACTGGGTTAAGGAAACACTTCCTGGGTGATGGACTTGTTTCCGTCCTTTTTCTTTGTGCTCGCCAGTTTAGACAACATGTCTGCTCTGTCGTTGTGTTCGCGGGGAACATGCTTTACTTCTACTGTGGCGAAATTCATCATTTTTTTTACCAGGGCTAAGTATTCAGATAGGTTGTCATTTTTAGCCTGGTATTCTCCTCGAACTTGAAGGGCCACGAGTTGTGAGTCTGTGCAGATGACGACTTCTTCTGCCCCTAGGTCTTCGGCCAGGCGCAAACTAGCGAGAAAAGCCTCGTACTCAGCTTGGTTATTAGATGTGGGGAAGGATAAAGTGAGTGATACCTCGACGATGATTCCCTTGTCGTTCTCCAAGATGATACATGCCCCGCTCCCTGCCGAGCTGGATGCTCCGGCAAAGAAGATGGTCCACTTGCGTGCCCCGCAGGTGGGGGAATCTGCGAATGCCATCTCTGCGACGAAATTAGCCAAAGCATGGGCTTTGTGGGCTTTTCTGATTTCATACTGGATATTAAACTCGGACAACTCTAATGACCATTTGAGCATTCTGTCGGCCATATCTGGTCGCCCCAGCAGTTGTTTCACGGGTTGGTCCGTCCGGACCACGATTGTGTGGGCCAGGAAGTAGTGCCTCAGTCTTCGCGTAGTGTTAATGATAGTCAGCGCTACCTTCTCTATCTGCTGGTATCTCAGCTCTGGTCCCTACAACGCTTTACTTGTGAAGTATATAGATTTTTGCCCGTCGGGCGTTTCACGGATAAGGGCGGCGCTAACGGCCTCGGTTGCCACGGTGAGATAGAGGTACAGAGTCGCCGTTATCTGACCGAGAGAGGACTGGTGGTTCCGACAGTGCCTGTTTCAGATGGAGGAGAGCCTGGTCGTATTCCTCTGTCCATTCAAACGCTGCTTCCTTGCGGAGGAGTTTGAAGAAGGGCAGGGCATGCTGGGCAGACTTGGCCACGAAGTGAGACAGAAAAGCGAGCACCCCGTTGAGGGATTGGATGGATTTCTTTGAGTTAGGTGTTGGAAATTCAGATAATTCCCTGCACTTGTCGGGGTTGGCCTCGATTCCTCGTTCTTTCAGATAGAAGCTGAGGAACTTGCCCGCCCGTACTCCGAACATGCATTTTTCGGGGTTGAAACGCATCCGGTAATTCCTGGCCTGTTCGAAGACATTCCTCAAATGAGCCGTGAAATCGGTCTCCCCGTGGGATTTCACGATCATATCGTCCATATAGACTTCGAGCATGTTGCCTATCTCTCCCCGGAAGACCTTGTTCATCATCCTTTGGTAGGTCGTACCGGCGTTCTTTAGGCCGAAGGGCATTATGTTGTAGTAATAATTGCCCGATTCGGTTATGAAGGCCGTGTATTTTTTATCACTTTTCGCCATTAGTATTTTATTGTAGCCCGAATAGGCATCCATGAATGATAATAGTTTAAAACCGACAGAGTTATCAACAAGTTTATCAATATTGGGCAGGGGTTAGGCATCCTTAGGGCATGCCTTATTGAGATCAATATAATCAACACACATGCGCCATTTTCTATTAGATTTTTTCAGGAGTACAACGTTGGACAGCCAAGTGGTGTACTTGGCTTCCGAGATAAAGTTTACCTCGATGAGGTCTTTTACAGCTTGTTCTGCAGCCTCTGTTTTTTCTGGAGACTACTTTCTCCTATGTTGTGCTACTGCTTTGACGACGGGGTCAATCGTGAGCTGATGGAAGGCGACTGCGAGATCTAAGCCGGGAACTTCCGCGGCACTCCAGGCGAACAAGTCTGCGTTCTCTCGAAGGCAAGCTTTGAGTTGTTTCCTCACGATGTCGGGGAGGCTGGTCCTTATCTTTACTCCTCACTGAGGATCGTTGCCGAGCAGGATAAGCTCGAAGTCGCCATCCGGGATCAGGCTCGTCAGATGTGGAGCTGTTGCTGGTACTGGTTGAGGTGGATGAGCTGCTCGGGCAAGCCTAGTCCTCCTTCTGGTCATCCTCGGAGAAGCGACTGTCGAGGTCGATGAAGTCGACGAGGGGCAGTGGCTTGGTTTCCTCTGAGCTGCTAGGCAAGGCTGGCTTGCTGGACGTCTTTGGCTTGGCAGCAATGGTGTTGAGTCCCTTGGTGGCCACTTCGAAGCACTGCCGCATAGCTTCAATGTCCCCGTGTAATGTAGCGACCATACCTTTCGAAGTGTAGTACTTCATTTTGAGATGGACGGTTGATGGCACGACCACCAGCTCGGCCAAAGTTGGCCGCCCGAATATGCATTGGTAGAGAGACGGGCAGTCAATCACCAGGAACTGAACCTTAATAGATCTGGCTGTCTCTACAGATTCAAAGGTCACGATCAACTCAACGTACCCCTAGGGTTTCGTGACAGACCCATTAAAATCCTGTAGGTCGGAACCCACGTAGGGAGTGAGGTGCGATTCATCCAGCTGGAGAATTGAGAACAGCTGCGAGTATATAATGTCGACCGAGCTACCTTGGTCGACTAAGATCCTGCGAACTTCAAAATTTTCCATCTGGGCTCTAACGAGCAGTGGAATACTTGAGTTCGAGGCCCCTCCGAGGAGTTCTTCCCTGTAGAAGGAGACGGGGACTGATCCCTTCTGGGCTTTGTCGAGCGTCGTCACCTTGCTGGAGCTCGTGCTGATCAGGTGTTTGAACTTTCTCTTCACAGAGCACACGATGACTTTTTTGAAGCCCCCTCCGAAGGGGAAAGTTTCCCATTGGCTGTGGGCTAAGAAATACGCGGAAGCGCTGAGCTCATCTGGAATGTAGAAATCCTCCGGTCGTGATATACTCATGGCGACTTGGAGGTTGGTTTCTTTCAAGTAAGGCACCTCTTCCTCTACTTTCTTTGACTCCTGGGTGTCTTGCCGAGGAGCATCCTTCTTCTTCATAAACTGCTTCAGGTGGGCGTCCCTGATCAATATTTCTATGGCATCCTTTAAGTGGATGCAATCTTTAGTGGTGTGGCCGTGACTCTTGTGGAAACAGCAGTATTTTGATTTATCGGTGTTGGGATTGGCCGGTACCTGCTTGGGGAATCGAACTCCCGCTTGCTTAAACTTCGAGTTAGCACATTTAGAGAGAATCTTTTCCCTAGATACAGTCAGGGGAATGTAATCGTGGAACCAGCCGGAGGGCCCCTTGTCATCCCGGGATTCCCGGGGACGATCTTCGCGCCTTTTCTCCCCTCGACGGGATGTCGAGGGTTCATCGCCTTTGGAGGCCCGGGAATTTTCCTGATGGCGTGAGGCCTGGGCGGAGCTGGCTGCTTCCTTTTCCTCGTACTGAATATATGCATGCGCCTTGAGGAGGAAGGCGTTTAGGCTCCTTGGGGGTGCAAGGCCAACAACTTTAGAAAATTCTAAATGAGGGCGAAGTCCTCGTTCGAGCAGGAATTTCTTCATGTTGTTGGTGGTGGAGACTTGCACAGCTTCTTTATTAAACCTCTCAATATATGCCCGGAGAGGCTCATCCTTTCCTTGAATTATGGCCTCAAGGGAGGCTTCGGTCTTCGGATGACGGCGTGATGCCGTAAAGTGTCTGGAAAATATCCTGCCCAGCTGCTTCCACGGTGTGATGGACTCTTCGGGCAGTTGTTTGTACCAGGTCGTTGCCCATTTCTGAAGCGTGGTCGGGAATAGACGACATTTGATGGCGCCCCGGATGCCACGATAGTCTAGCAGCGCATCGATATTCTCGATGTGCTTATCTGGGTCAACTGTTCCGTCGTAAGTGCCAAAAGATGGTGGTTTCTCCAAGCCTTTGGGGAGGCGTGTAGCCAGGATCTCCTGAGATAATGGGTCGTGGGGCTCATCGTCACTGTTGGAACTGGTCCAGGAAGGGGAGCGAATGTTTTGCTCGGGGACATGACGATGACTTCTACAGGGTGATGGTGTTCGTGTCCGGCCCTTTGATATGACCGGGGGTGAACGTTGGTCCCTCCGGAATCTCTTGTTGCCCGGGGAATATTGGTTTCGCGGGGAAATGTGATCACGCTTCCAAACGGCATGGGACTCTGGTTCTTGGCGCACCCAACGATCAGCTTCCCGCCGGAGATATGGACTTTTGGATCGTCGTCGGTCCTTCCTCGGCTGAGGGGATCTTGGACGGGAAGACTCTTCCAACGCCCCAATCATCTCATTTTGTTGGAGGATCAAGAGGTTGGTCTTGTTGATTGCTTCAAGGAGGGCCACCAAGGCCGGATCGGCGTTGGGTGGAGCTGGAATGGGCTGGTGGGCCACCAAAGGCTGGTCGTCAACATGGTCAATACGAGTGGGGGAGGGAGACGCAGTAGCTCTGTCTCTCAAACGACGGGCGTCTCCTCCGAGGAATGATATAGATCCGTCAACATCAGCTTAGTTGACGGGGAGAAAAGAAAGATTGCGAGCATCTTGGACGTGATCTTGGGAATCCATGATCGTAATCTTGGACAGAAAATTTGTTTTGTCTTTGAATCTGAGGTGGATATTAAGACGGGGATAACAAGTTCCCACAGACGGTGCCACTGATCGTGAAGGCTGATTAGATCTTGAAATGGGCCAAGAAGAACGTCTGTGATGCTGGATGTGCGAGATGAGGAGGGGGTGTACCTGCAAGGCACTCCGATGTTAAAGTAAGAATCGGGAGAGAGAAAGGCAAGTACAATAGTATGAGTTTCTTAGTATAATTTTTTATACCTGACCCTCTCAAATGAGAGTGTTTTTATAATGCCCCCAGCGCGTGGCTAACGGTCCCTATTTTCGGGGCGGAATAACCTTTTCTTGAAGAATATGTAACTGCCAAAAACTAGCCGTTATGACGGGCAGAGATGCCCAAAACTAGCCGTTACCACAGGCAAAAACGTAGTTCCGGGCACATGCGTCATAACTCTTGTAACACCCCTATTCCCATCGCTTACAAATAATACATAAATAAATCAGAGTAACTAAAAATTTATTTTTCCGACAGAAACAAGGATGTCACATTTAAATAAACAAAACATCATCCCTGCTCATAAACTTGATACATAACATAAAATAGAATACACTCAAAGGGGAAACTTTTTCCATATAAAGGGAAAGGTCAATTATGGAATAAAGCGGAAAGATCCATAACCGACTTGTTTTACAAAGTAAATCATTTTAGAACATCACCTATATACGCAAAAGTACTACAAAATACATTCAACTAATGTATATATATATATATATATATATATATATATATATATATATATATATATATATATATATAATAGTTCCCCGACTCCCGTGCTACGTATCAGAGCAGACACCAAGACCGACAACAGAACGGAGGGCTAATCTTCACAAAAAGACCTCCAGTAACTCTAATCTGCAATGCCTCATAGAGCATTATAAAACAGCAGAAGGGTGAGAAATAACAACTAAACCAAGATTGCATAATAATATGCAAATCCATAAAAATTCACATGCATAGTTATTCTCACCACATTTATCACACACCAATACCTATAGCATGTCGTAAATACATAACCTATATCAATTATCCAACATAATCACGTATGTGCACATAAGGCATACCAAGTCATCACATATAGAAACACATCACACATCACATAGCATATGTCTATGCATAAAACATATTATCCACAACCAATGCATTTATCACATATGCACATCAAATTACCAATGCTATCCCAATCTCAACACATAACAATTCGATGCACAATTTCCACACATAATCAGTCAAGTCATGATTTTCCACACATAATGCATCCATTCACAATTCTCACACATAATCAATCAAATCATGATTTTTCACACATAATGCATCCATGATTTATGCAAATGCACAGAGTCCGACACAACGACTCTATGCAAATGCCATGCGCTACCGACTTCCAACATTTCTCATCACTAGTTCACTCAGAAACTCTGCTGGAACCATCGCTCGTTACTTAGTGTAACTCCCCGTCGGGCATACGATGTTCCCCGTCGCTTTCGGTCCTCTTTGTATAAGGCTCACGACGTTTATGGATCGCTTTCGGTCCTCTTTGTATAAGGCTCACGATCCGATTGCTCACACCCCACATGGGCACACGATCGTCTATAACCATCGCTTTCGGTCCTCTTATTTTTAAGGCTCACGATCCAATCAGATCGCTTTCGGTCCTCTTATTTTTAAGGCTCACGATGTTATAGCAGATTCCCTCAGGAATCAATCCGTCCCTCAGGACATCACAAGAATGCATATCATGATGCTTGGTATACAATGACTCATGACATCACATGCATCTTCACACATATATGCAACCACAATCATGCATATATTTCAACTCATCAATTCCATACATTCATAATTCAACCATATGAATTAATCAACCTCATCACATTCATGCATTGCAAATCAATTCAGACAATGCATTTCAAACCATAAAGGCCACCACACAACATACATTGAATTTCACACAAACAATGCATTTCACCACAAACCACAGACCACAACAATCATGCCATCACAATTACTTCCACAAGGGATTCACACCACAAAGGCTACCCACAACACATCATAACAATATACATTTATATTCAATCAAACAATGTATTTTACCACACAACAACATCATTAATCCCGCATCGAAGTCTAATTCAAAACAATGCACATATTTGCCATAAAGCGACAAACCATCATCACAACATTCCATCATGTATATTCACATCATATAACGGCACACAAGCTACACGTTACATATTAAAAGCATATAGCATGATAACACATCAATCACACACATTGTACGCGATAAAAACCCGACAACCCGACTATTTTCCAAAAACACGAATTAATTAAATCATCTTTTATCCTCCAAACCATCTTTAATAGAAAGAACTTTTCATTAGCTTTCCAAAGCTTCAAACGGGGGTCAAAACGGACTTACGGTTCAAAAGTTATGAAGAAAACAAAATCGGACATTTTGGAAAATCTGTGATCATGCGCCGACGTATGAGGCTTGGGGATCAGCACATGAACCTGGGAATTTTGCCCGGGTCAGCGCATGAAATCATGAGTCGGCGCACAGTTGCAGGGGGTTAGCGCACGATGTGCAGATTTTGCTGAAAAACCAGTTTTCGATCGTTAAATGACTTCCGAACCTCCGATTTCGATTCCGTAAAAAGCTGCGATCTCAGAATTTGAAATACTACAATATTTTCACCATTAAAAAGACATCCAACACATTTTCCATTTTTAATATTTTGAAACATACTTTTATCCGTTTATCCCAACTCCCAACTCGCTCAAAACCACTCGAAAACATACAAATAACCATTCCCGATTAATTCCTATCCTTACCCGATTAAATATCAACCTATACCAATGTTACCAGACATATCCAAACACTTTTACTCGATCACAACATCAATTTGCACAAAAACATCGATATATATCAAAAACTCAACAGTTACAAATTCAACTCGATTCAATCAAACGACCACGCTAAATCACGACCCAACATCACTCGAGTCTACTGCGCGATTTATTTCGACTTTCGTCCGTGAAAACATCGATTTCTAATCATTTTTCTCATTTCAACCTAGAATTGAAAATATAAGAAAATATCCAAAACAATCCAAGAAAACATACACATATACATACACAAGCAAGATATAATTGAAACTTCTCACACTTACCCGATTAATCGAAGAGGAGTTTGAAGAAGATGATGAATCCATGTTTTCTTCTTCTCTTCTCTTTTCCCACGTTTCCTTCCTCTTTCTCATTCTCTACTATCTTTTCTCTCTTTTTCTCTCCACTTACTATTTATTCAAAATATCTAACCCCAAAAAGACCAAAATACCCCTCAGCTCAAATATCTCCCAATCGCTCTAAAAATGCGATAAAACATAAACATACCGATGAAATATATTTCGGGAAATAAAAGTTGAAAAGAAATTATAATTTATTGCAAATATTTACCTATCAGAGAAATTAACCAATTAACTCAATTAGCAGGTAAATTACAATAAATTCACACATTTCACAAAATTCACATAAATGAAATAAATAAATGCAATTAAACAAATCGGGGCGTTACAACTCTCCCCCACTTAGAAATTTTCGTCCTCGAAAATCTAACTGAGACGAACGACTCCGGATACGACTCTCGCATCCGACTAACCAACTAACACGCCGACACTAGGCACACCACGAATAACAAAAACAGACAACCCACCTTGCTAACAACAGCTACAACAACGACACGACAACGACGACAACTACCACGACAAGATGCAAAGCCCATACAATGCACTTGACGACTAACTCACGACTCAAAGAATACACAAGTTACGAACACACAGGTTCACTCTAGAACCAAAACACAACAAGATCGTTACCCTCACCACCGGTAACACTCCCCTAATTCCCCACACAGGAATTAGCTACTCGTACTCGAACCAACACGATGGAAACGAGGCAACAACACAAACAAGAACACAAGTTCCACGACACAACATCGATTAAACAACCTCCATACAACCTTAATACCAGCATCCTTGTCACACAACATTATTACAACCATGCTACGATTCCCAAATCGACCATATAACCAAAACATCCATCTACACAGTAGCCCATGAATAATAGTTAAACCTTTCACATATCACTTCCATCCTGAAACGTCCAATGGTCTCAACACTCCTACACATTTCCAATGTTCAACCTATGAACTCTTACCAGTCCTACACGCAAATAAGAATCATGTCACCTAACGCTTCCGTTGCACACTCTGATTACTCATAACCATCAAAACTACCAATTTCACGTCCAAAGTCTAACTCTTTCTCATATTCACCAACAATCATCGTTCACTTTTAATATATCCAACTTCACACTCTACTGTGTTATCTCACACACCAGACACAAGTCTCTGAACTGCTTAAGTAATTCTAACTCCTTGACCATCAAAACTGACATGTATAAAAACTTTCGACTTAACTTATCACGTACGACACTAACTTCTCCCAAAGATAATCCAATCCAAATTCATAACCCATCACAAATCCTAACCATCCTTATTGTCTCATACTCTAATCCTTTAAACCAACCAAGTACTTAAAACTCTTGCGATTACCCAACACTTCGAGCCGAGAACCATAACAATAATACCTCCAAATTTTCCAACACAATACAATCGCGACTAATTCCAAATCCAGAATAGCATAGATCCCTTTATGAATCCTCAATTATCGTAAAGCATAAGCCACGACTTTACCCTCTTGCATTAACACACTGACTAGACTCATCAAAGACGCATCTCAATACCCCACAAACGGTTCATCAGGGTCGCACAGAATCAAAACTGGAGCCGTAGACAAATTCTACTTCAGCTCACCAAAACTTACTCATAACGAACATCCAAAACAAACGACTCACCCTTTGCAAGTCCACCGAAGTAACGAAAATGCCAACTTGGAAAACCCTTCCATAACCTCCGGTAATAACCAACTAAAGTCCAAAAAGTTTCTAATCACCTTAGCCGACTTCAGAGCTTCTCATGTAGAACTACATCTACTTCCGATGAATCCACAACAAATACCATCCTCAGAAATAACATATCCAAGAAAACTAACCTTTTCAACCAAAATTATCACTTGAATAACTTCGCATAACACTTTTTCTCTTTTCAACACTTGCAAGTCAATTCTCAAACACTCTACTTGTTCTTCTTCCGAGTTTATAACAGATCCAAATATCCTCAATCAAAACCACTACAAACATATCCAAATTCATGACACAATCAAATCGGCCACTAAATCTCAACACCATCTTCATCTCAAATCAGTTCCAACCAGCATAACAAGTATCAATAACCCACCAAAAGGAACTCTTAATATCAATATTACATCCGCACATAAGGGTTTTCTCAAGATTTCCATTAATGCTCTAAAACTCCAAAGACTCCAAACCTCCCCAGAACTCTAAGTTTTGCTTTCCATAGTCTCAATACCGTCATACACATCATGCTTGTTATTCCATTCCATCATCATTCCTTTTTTGTTTCTAACAAAGCTGGAGCTCTCTAAGACAACACCTTAATGTTCCATCCAAAAACACCTCTGAAACCAAGCACAACGGACGGCCCAACACTGTGACTTCCTGCCAATTTCCCAGAACACTACCATCGCAGACAAAACAAACATCTTATTCCCATCTACTAAGAGTTTCCTACTTACTTAGCATATATAAGCCTCGACTATTCACCTTCCTCCAATTAAGTTCAATCTCCACTCTCTGAGAACAACCATTAACGATACCCAATCGTTCTCTCTCAAAGACATTCCAATTTAACCAACATACAAAAATCTCTAATTCGGCTCATCTTCCGATATAAGAATCTTCTTCGACTCAACAAAATAATCCATAATCGTTTCCTTAAATTCCAAACAACTCATTCACACGCTATCAAAGCCGGAAAGACACGTCTATTCCATCCAACATAATTCCCATCTGCCATCAACAAGAGATTAAGGGTGATCAGTTCCTCAATTTGTCGATGGACAGCCGACAATCATGATGGGGCATAAACCGTCTTCACCAAACTATAATAGTGTTTCTTGCATCCTGCGCACAAAACTACCTAAGGAAAAAATCCTTAGTTGACATAAACCTTACCTCCGCATTCCCTCCAGAATCGGGAACAATACTGTCAAAACAACACTTATAATCTTGCAATTCGCAACACACTGAGCCAACGCTCCACACCTGAAGCAACATGGAGAAGTACAAGCTTCTCCCCCACTTATCTCATTCTCAATCCTGAAGACAAAGGATTAGAAAAACCAGAAAGCACTGACAGTGTTCCACACACATATCACATACTAAGGGACAACCAACATCGACAGTATTCAACTGTCACACCAACTGACTCAACAACTTGGCCGGACAGACCGACTTGCTCTGATACCACTAATATAACACCCCTATTCCCATCGCTTACAAATAATACATAAATAAATAAGAGTAACTAAAAATTTATTTTTCCGACAGAAACAAGGATGTCACATTTAAATAAACAAAACATCATCCCTGCTCATAAACTTGATACATAGCATAAAATAGAATACCCTCAAAGGGGAAACTTTTTCCATATAAAGGGAAATGTCAATTATGGAATAAAGCGGAAAGATCCATAACCGACTTGTTTTACAAAGTAAATCATTATAGAACATCACCTATATACGCAAAAGTACTACAAAATACATTCAACTAATGTATACATATACATATATATATATATATATATATATATATATATATATAATCGTTCCCCGACTCCCGTGCTACGTATCAGAGCAGACACCAAGACCGACAACAGAACGGAGGGATAATCTTCACAAAAAGACCTCCAGCAACTCTAATCTGCAATGCCTCATAGAGCATTATAAAACAGCAGAAGGGTGAGAAATAACAACTAAACCAAGATTGCATAATAATATGCAAATCCATAAAAATTCACATGCATAGTTATTCTCACCACATTTATCACACACCAATACCTATAGCATGTCGTAAATACATAACCTATATCAATTATCCAACATAATCACGTATGTGCACATAAGGCATACCAAGTCATCACATATAGAAACACATCACACATCACATAGCATATGTCTATGCATAAAATATATTATCCACAACCAATGCATTTATCACATATGCACATCAAATTACCAATGTTATCCCAATCTCAACACATAACAATTCGATGCACAATTTCCACACATAATCAGTCAAATCATGATTTTCCACATATAATGCATCCATTCACAATTCTCACACATAATCAATCAAATCATGATTTTTCACACATAATGCATCCATGATTTATGCAAATGTACAGAGACCGACACAACGACTCTATGCAAATGCCATGCGGTACCAACTTCCAACATTTCTCATCACTAGTTCACTCAGGAACTCTGCTGGAACCACCGCTCGTTACTTAGTGTAACTCCCCGTCGGGCATACGATGTTCCCCGTCGCTTTCGGTCCTCTTTGTATAAGGCTCACGATGTTTATGGATCGCTTTCGGTCCTCTTTGTATAAGGCTCACGATCCGATCGCTCACACCCCACATGGGCACACGATCGTCTATAACCATTGCTTTCGGTCCTCTTATTTTTAAGGCTCACGATCCAATCAGATCGCTTTCGGTCCTCTTATTTTTAAGGCTCACGATGTTATAGCAGATTCCCTCAGGAATCAATCCGTCCCTCAGGACATCACAAGAATGCATATCATGATGCTTGGCATACAATGACTCATGACATCACATGCATCTTCACACATATATGCAACCACAATCATGCATATATTTCAACTCATCAATTCCATACATTCACAATTCAACCATATGAATTAATCAACCTCATCACATTCATGCATTGCAAATCAATTTAAACAATGCATTTCAAACCATAAAGGCCACCACACAACATACATTGAATTTCACATAAACAAAGCATTTCACGACAAACCACATACCACAACAATCATGCCATCACAATTACTTCCACAAGGTATTCACACCACAAAGGCTACCCACAACACATCATAACAACATACATTTATATTCAATCAAACAATGTATTTTACCACACAACAACATCATTAATCCCGCATCGAAGTCTAATTAAAAACAATGCACATATTTGCCATAAATCCACAAACCATCATCACAACATTCCATCATGTATATTCACATCATATAACGGCACACAAGCTACACGTTACATATTAAAAGCATATAGCATGATAACACATCAATCGCTCACATTGTACGCGATAAAAACCCGACAACCCGACTATTTTCCAAAAACACGAATTAATTAAATCATCTTTTACCCTCCAAACCATCTTTAATAGAAATAACTTTTCATTAGCTTTCCAACGCTTCAAACGGGGGTCAAAACGGACTTACGGTTCAAAAGTTATGAAGAAAACAAAATCAGACATTTTGGAAAATCTGTGAGCATGCGCCGACGCATGAGGCTTGGGGGTCAGCGCATGAACCTGGGAATTTCGCCCGGGTCAGCGCATGAAATCATGAGTCGACGCACAGTTGCAGGGGGTTAGCGCACGATGTGCAGATTTTGCTGAAAAACCAGTTTTCGATCGTTAAATGACTTCCGAACCTCCGATTTCGATTCCGTAAAAAGCTGCGATCTCAGAATTTGAAATACTACAATATTTTCACCAATAAAAAGCCATCCAACACATTTTCTATTTTTGAAATATTTTGAAACATAATTTTATCCGTTTATCCCAACTCCCAACTCGCTCAAAACCACTTGAAAACATACAAATAACCATTCCCGATTAATTCTTATCCTTACCCGATTAAATATCAACCTATACCAATGTTACCAGACATATCCAAACACTTTTACTCGATCACAACATCAATTTGCACAAAAACATCGATATATATCAAAAACTCAACAGTTACAAATTCAACTCGATTCAATCAAACGATCACGCTAAATCACGACCCAACATCACTCGACTCTACTGCGCGATTTATTTCGACTTTCGTCCATGAAAACATCGATTTCTAATCGTTTTTCTCATTTTAACCTAGAATTGAAACTATAAGAAAATATCCAAAACAATCCAAGAAAACATACACATATACATACACAAGCAAGATATAATTGAAACTTCTCACCCTTACCCGATTAATCGAAGAGGAGTTTGAAGAAGATGATGAATCCATGTTTTCTTCTTCTCTTCTCTTTTCCCACGTTTCCTTCCTCTTTCTCATTCTCTACTATCTTTTCTCTCTTTTTCTCTCCACTTACTATTTATTCAAAATATCTAACCCCAAAAAGACCAAAATACCCCTCAGCTCAAATATCTCCCAAACACTCTCAAAATGCGATAAAACATAAATATACCGATGAAATATATTTCGGAAAATAAAAGTTGAAAAGAAATTATAATTTATTGTAAATATTTACCTATCAGAGAAATTAACCAATTAACTAAATTAGCAGGTAAATTACAATAAATTCACACATTTCACAAAATTCACATAAATGAAATAAATAAATGCAATTAAACAAATCGGGGCGTTACAACTCTTCTTGGACGATGAAGCCGTGCGTAACGGGCAGGAATGTCGGGGAGGAGCAAATGACCTTGAGATTCATCTGTCCATTTGTGCTCGATAGAGGGGCAGAAAGGTAAATGCTGCCCCACCTCAGGTGGACTTAGGCAATTGGACCGTTCAAGGAGCAAAAGTGGATTGGGCCATGCCTAGCCATTGGTCCAGTCCGGAACAATAAGGTATTGAAAACCGGAGTTAATAATTGCAGATGCAAGCCGTTTTGTAGATCAAATTGGTTTTACAGCAGTAGCACAAATTGAGTTAATAATTACAGTAGGATCTTAGTGGTTGAGCTAATTGTAAGATGGTTGGGAGTGAAAGAATAACAACAGTAGTAGTGAGTGACTGGAGCATCTTAAAAGTTACTTATTTATCTACCATATACCTAGCTCTGTCAAATAGAGTACTGGTAAGAAAAAGACAAGATAATAGAAAGAACTCCATTACCATAAATGTATACTTTTATTGTTGTGAGAGAAATAAATAAATAATTTCCAACTTCTCTTTATATATATATATATATATATATATATATATATATATATATATATATATATATATATATATTCTTTTAACATTGATATTGATTTAACCTGAAAAAAGAAAGAAAAAAAAAGATAAGTTAATATATCATTATGACACCATATTCTTGACATTTATTTCTAATAAAACTTATTTATATTTTTTTATAAATTAATAAATTTGTAGAAAAAAATATATATAAAGAGATCTGGAGTGAGTAAAAAATAGAAGTTTTTGATTCGATCATATCGTTTTGAATCAGTTATCACCGATTCTCTTTTTACATCAATTTTGTTAAATTTTTTCGATTCAACTGTTTAATTTTTAGGTTTTTAAGATCAACTGCTCGTACTATATACATGCAACAAAAGAAAATCTGACTAAATATCTACAAAAAATTAAAATACAGTTAGATTTGTTCATTTTTTTTATTTATATTTGTTTATCTATTTTTCTCATGTATTTTCTATCTATTTCTAAATAAATAAAATATCTTAAATATTTTCAAGATCTGGTTGGTTTAACTGTAAAAAAAACACTTAAATTTATCTTAATCTTTAAGATTTGAAGAATTAGGTTTAATTTGTATTTATTTATAGATTTGTTAGTTTGGTCAAGGGAAGCACAACAACTACACATCACTTGTTTTTATCCTTAAGATTTATGCCATCTACTTCCAGTTAAATTTTTTGAAAATAAAAACCATCAAAAATTATAACAGGTCTGTTTTTAACTTATGTATTATATTTATTTTTATTTTTATAGATCTTAAGAAAACATAACACATTTTTGAAATAAATATTATATTTTAATTTTATTTTCTTCTTTATCTTTCTCTTTAGGTTAATATTAAGAATAAAAATATAATTTTTATTAATAATTATTTTTTACAGATTTGTAATTTTTATCGTTGTACTTTAATTTCAAACTATCTTTTTTTTCTTCTTCTTTTTATGGTATCTATATATTTTTTCATTTGTTTTTAAGATATTATTTATACTTCTTTAACAATCTATATATGTGATTATTTTTTTTGTTAGTATATTTTTTAGTTTTAAAAAACTAAATAAAAATATTTTTGTAAAGCCAAAAGTATTACTTTAAAAAAAATCTGAACTTAAAATAGAAAGAAAAAATTAAAAGAATCAAGAATATATAGAAATACTTTTGTTTACTTACATGTGTTATTGTTGTTCTTGTTCTTTTAGATACCTGCAAAAGAAATTCAATGTTATATTAGAGATCTTAGAGTTGAATGTGATATGAAAAGAGAAATCATAAAAAAAAAGGAAAAGAGAAGTTAATATTATCAAAACCTTATAGCAGAGTAAAAGATACATATCAGTGAGAACACACAATGAGAAAAATGCTTATGAGAATAGAGTTTGCAGTTATAGAAATGATATCATGGATCTTCTCACTGGAGAAAAGAACTTGAGTAACTGAAAAAGAAAGAACTTACTTAGACAATCTAACCCAAAAAACACACCACCATCTAATATCTACCATGGTGGCTAAAACAAACCACTCATGAACACCACAACGCTGTTCATGAACCTCCACCCATAATTATCACAAAACAACCAAAAACCAAAATTTAAACACCAATCAAACTTAAACACACTTTTGAGTACGAATCCACCCCTAAAAACATCAAAACACCACACAAATTTCCAGATCTAAAATATTCCAAAAAAACCTAAATCTAAAAAACAATCTCAAATGAACATTAGTTCTAGAAATTAAGGCAAAGTGTGATCATCACTTTCTATAACAATGAGGTGTAAACCAACCATAATAATCAACTATTCGACTTTCATACCCATTAATCAATAAGAGTGAGAAAGAGAAAAATCACATTGTTAGAGAAAATTACCCATTACAAGTTACAACCACTTCCCGAAGACCTTCATCACCTATTGAATCAAAGATTTGCACAAAAGCAACCTTGGATACATCAAACACAGAATAACAGAACCCATAAAATCATAAATCAAAAAGGCTAAAATTGTAGTTAGATTGGGAAAACAAAAATAGTGAAGAGAAAGAGAAACAGATGATGGAGAAAGAGAGAGAAAGAGAGTCGGATTGGAAAATACATTTTGGATCAAAATATTTGAAGCCTTGGACTGATGTTGATTTCTCGTCGACGATGAGATTTGGGTTCCGAAGGTTGTTTGGAGGGCGAAATTTTGTTACTGTGATGTTTCAAATTTTTTGTGATATGCAAAAAAAATTGGTTGTGAGAGGGTGATATGAATATCATTAATATTTGGTGGTGTTGGAAACTATAACTGTGTTGGATGTCAAGTCTTATGCTCTGCAACATTGGAAATTGTTCACCAAAAGCAAACTTAGTCATGTTTTGGTTCGGTGGTATCATTTTCCAGTTACATATCAGACACAAAGTGGTATAACTAAATACATTGGCATGGTTTTGTTTCAATTAACCCACCATTTAGTTGGAATTAGTTACAAATAGACACAATTTGCCCTTAATTATGTATGTTGTCACCAAATAATCAAAGGTTAAGTTAATATTAACCACAACAAATGATCTTCTTATATTATTAGATGTACAATGCCTTTGAATGGTACAATATGGATAAAACTACATGGGTAAAATGCATAGGAGGATTTTTTTTTACACAGAGGAGGATAAACTCATTAAAGTGGGGCACATAAAATTTTATTCCATACCCTATCATTTAATCCCCTACCCCTACATTATATTTTTTTTTACCAAAATATCCTCATATAAATAAGTATAATTTTTTTTTGATTTAATTATTTGATCCAGAATTTAATGAATAAATTTATCTTTAAAAACTATTTTATTAATATTCTCAGTAAATATGGAAAATATTATCTATCAATCTATTATATAATCTTATAATGTTTCCATCAAAGATTTCCCGTTAAAACTTTTTCCTTTAATTAATTAATTAAATATAAATATATTTATTATTAACTCCATCATTTTAAACTTTCAACTAAGTCACATTCTTATATTTTAAATAGTTATTAATTAATAAATGCAATAAATCGCGTCATAATTTTTTTTTTAAATGCAGCCACCTACCAATAACATTTCAACATAGTAACAACTCGGCAAAATATCCTTTTTGATCCCTTAAGTGTACCTCGGGGTCCATTTTGGTCCCTTATTTTTAAAAAAGTTCCAAAGTGGTCCTTTAATTGTTTAAAAAGGTCCACGTTGTAACACCCCCAATCTATACCCCCAAATAATCAAATAGATAATTAAAATTCGAAATTTCATCAGAGTATAATTAAAACACGGCATAGACTGGAGACATCACATCAATTTGAAACAAAACATACAACACTTGCTCATAAAGATATGCAACAATGGGGTAGCAATCAACAGAGAAACTCAGTTCCTTACACCCACATTTCAGTTTTTAGAATAAAAGCGGAAAATCTAAAACTGAACATCATATATATATATATATATATATATATATATATATATATATATCGCTTGAAAAGTTTGTCATACATCAAGTCATACAGGTACAAGCCAAAAGATCTATATACATATTACACAATAATCACAAACGGCCTCCCTAACTACCCGGTGTCACATATCAGAGCCGACCGACAAAAGAATGAAGTTCTAAGCTTCACAAAAGACCTCCAGCATCTAATCTGCAATGCCTCATAGAGCATTATAAAACAGCAGAAGAGTGAGAAACACAATCATAATATAAATGCATATAATTATATATATATCAACATAAAAATACACATATCAAGTATTCTCACCACAATTATCATATGCCAACACATAGTTGCACATATAGATTATATTCACATAATCACATATTCACACATAATGCATATGTTTATACACAAAACATATCATTCATAATTCAATGCATTTAACACGATTGCACATCGATTCACTAATGCTATCATAAGCTCAATCACATAATTACTCCATTCCCAATTGCATATTAATCATGCACAATACATTTATCACAAATGCATATCACAATGTCTCACACATAATCAATTAAATCATGATTTTCCACATATAACCAATGCAATCATAACTCATGCCGATGCAAAGAGACCGACACAACGACTCTATGCAAATGCATATGCGGTACCGACTCCATCAAATCTCATCACTAGTTCACTCAGGAACTCTGCTGGAACCATCGCTCGTTACATTACTGTAACTCCCCGTCGGGCCTATGATGTTCACCCGTCGCTTTCGGTCCTCTTATTTTTAAGGCTCACGATCCAAACAGATTGCTTTCAGTCCTCTTATTTTTAAGGCGCACGACGTTTATGAATCGCTTGCAGTCCTCTTTGTATAAGGCTCACGATCCGATCGCTTGCAGTCCTCTTTGTATAAGGCTCACGATCGTCTATAATCATCGTTTTCAGTCCTCTTATTTTAAGGTTATTCATACCTCTTATTTTTAAGGCTCCCGATGTTATAGCAGATTCTCTCAGGAATCAATCTGTCGCTTGCAGTCCTCTTTGTATAAGGCTCACGACTTCACAAGATGAATATCATGATACTTGACACACAAGAACTCATGACAACCAATGCATCTTCACAACATATATGCAACCATAAATATGCATATATAACCAAATACAACACATTGCATTTATTTGCCTTTCGGCCACAATTCATCACCACAACATGTCATCATATGCATTCACATCGTATAACATCACACCAGTCATACGATATCCATATTAAAAGCACATTACATGATACACATCAATTACACTTAATTAATACGGTAAACGTCGACAAAATGACACTATTCCAAATACCGACACAATTTAATCGGCTAACCACTTCCAAATCATCATAATCATATAGTACAGCTCAATAGTTTTCCAACGATACCAACAATGTAAAAATCGGATAAACGGAACCCAAATTACGAAAGAAAACGAAAAACGATATTTTGAAAAGTCCCATTTTACCATTCTCCTGGCCATACGCGTATTGCCCTGAGCCATACGCGTATTGCCCAAATTCCTCGCCATACCATACGCGTATTGCCCAAGGCCATACGCGTATGGGCAGAGTCTCATTTTTCCTAAAGCCCACGTTAAAATTTCAATATGCGTAGTGCCAAGACCGTACGCGTATTGCCCCAAAATGTTACGCGTATCATACGCAAATGGGCAGATGGCCGAGAAAATTGAAGATCCATACGCGTAATGGCCCATGCCTCGCCCATGTTACGCGTAATGCCAAGGCCCATACGCGTATGAACATGCCCATACGCGTATGACCTGGAAAAACCAGAAAAATCTGCAGAACTTGTTGTTACGGGTTTCACACCCAAAACCCTCCAAATCATCATCCAAACTCAGAAAAACACCAATTTGAGGTATAACAATACATATCCAACATGTATAAACAACAAGGAACACAACTACATGAGTGTAAACACATTTGAAATCAATTTCTACCAATTTCTAAACATTATGATTTTTGCTCTAAATTTTCATACACTCCAAAATCAACAACACAAACACATACATAATCATACACATGTACAGAATAATCGAGTTTCACACCCTTACCTGATTAAATCGATTCTAGGAGTTGATTTGATCCAATCCTAGCTTTTCCTCTTTTTCTCTCTTTTTCTCTTCTCTTCTTTTCCTTCTTCTCTTTTTCCTCTTCCTATTTCTTTCTCTCTATTTTTCTCTCCTTTCTATTTCTATCTATTTTCTTTCTTAGTAAAAAAATATAATAGGAAATGACTAAAATGCCCCTACTCTCAAATATCTCGCAAACGTTCCCAAAACCCGATAAAATGTCACAACATTGAAAAATAACACATTTTCAGATAAAAGTCAGAGATAAAATAATATAATAATAAAATAATAAAAAACGACTCTATTAAATAAAACTGACAAAAACTGGGGCGTTACACACGTCAGCCCTTTCTGTCCATTTTTTTCAAACGGCGTCAACTTTTGCTTGGGTGGCACTTGGTTATACGCGTGGCACGTGACTTGGCATACATTCATCTTCAAGGTCATTAAATTTCCAAAAAAAATCTAAAAACTTTTGTTGAACCTAAGATTCGAACATAGGTTCACTTGGTTGCTACAAAGCATATCAAACCATTATTATTATTATTATTATTATTATTATTATTACACCTTCCGGTCACTATTAGAAGCAACAAAAACATTTTTAGATTCATTGAATAAATGATGTATCTGGACATTATTATATATCAGATACATCAATTATCCAATGAACCTAAAAAGTTTTTTGTTGTTTATAATAGTGACCAGAGGGTGTATTTGATATGCTTTGTAGCAACCAAGTGAACCTGTGTTCGAATCCTAGGTCCAATAAAAGTTTTTAGAATTTTTCTGAGAATTTAATGACCTTAAAGAAGAATGTATGCCAAGTCACGTGCCACGCGTATAACCAAGTGCCACGTCAAATGCCACTCAAGCAAAAGTTAACGCCCTTTGAAAAAAATGGACGGAAAGGACTAACGTGGAACTTTTTAAACAATTAAAGGACCACTTTGGAACTTTTTAAAGATAAGGGACCAAAATGGACCCCGAGGTAAACTTAAGGGACCAAAAAATGTATTTTGCCTAACAACTCAGTATAACTTTTCTCTTCATTCTATTAATTAATATTTTATTATTAATAATTAAATATTATTATTATTAATTAAATAATAATTAAATTAAAATATTTAACATGTTTATTTCTCAAATTTCTCTCCACTCAACCCTCTCTATTTATATCATTCAAATAATTAACCTCTCTTCACTCATAACATCTCTCTAACCCCACATTAATAGAACATACAATAATATTAAATTAAAAATAAAAAAAGTAAATAAATAAGACATATAATGTAAAGCTTAAAATTACTTAATTCAAAAATAAATTAATAAATATAATTCATAAAACAGTTAAAGTAATGAAATTAGCGGGGGCTATAAAAAACTTTAATCATTTTATGAATTATATTTATTAATTTATTTTTGTATTAAGTAATTTTAAGGTTTGCATTATATATCTTATTTATTTTTTAATTTAATATTTCTATGTGTCCTATTAATGTGGGGTTAGAGAGATGTTATGAGTGAAGAGAGAATAATTGTTTGTATGATATAAATAGAGAGGGTTGAGTGGAGAGAAATTTGAGAAATAAACATGTTAAATATTTTAATTTAATTATTATTTAATTAATAATAATATTTAATTATTAATAATAAAAGATTAATTAATAGAATGAAGAGAAAAGTTATGCTGAGTAGTTACTATGTTAATATATTATTTTTTTTAAAAGCAATGGAATAAATCAACTTGCACAAGGGGTGCAAGAACCCAAGTACAACAAAAGCTAACCAGCTAAAACAAACAACTACCCCTTAACACTACCAAGAAGAGCAGTGTACCAGTCATAAAAAAGGATTTTTCTAATAGAGCAAACTTCAAAAATCCACTTTCAACTGAAATACTTAATAACATTCAATATATCTAACACTGGAAATCTTTTGGATTCAAAGACACATTGGTTCCTACTATACCATAAGTACCACACCACTGCGCACCAGATGATAAATCCATCATGCCTGCAAGACACTACAGAAACAGCAGCTTCAAATTCAAGTATGGATTCAACACAATTATTACTCCTCAGACAAGAAACTCCCAGCCATTTTTTAATACCTCTCCACACCTCATCAGCTACACCATACTTTAAGAAAACGTGACTGATGTCTTCCTCCTCTAATCCGCACTGATCGAGCACACTTCAAATCACCACCATCAACTGAAATTCTCCTACTATCTAACTGAGTCTTAGTTGCAACCTTATCCCTAACCAGCCACCACAAAAAGACTTTTATTTTAGACGGCATGTAGACCTTCCATAACTTCCTCAGAACTAATAAATATTTCTCTCCACATCTAATGTCTTCCTTCTCCATACATAAAAACTCATAACAAGATCTAACAGAAAATTCATCATAAGTTAAAGCTTCACTTAGCTTAGTCGGATCCCACTTAAAGGCATCCTCCATGTCTCTCACTGGTTTAATAGTCTGAAGTAAAACCATCAAGTCTTCCCTCTCCCTTTCCATCACAGACCCATTAGGAATGTCAGCAAACTTCACCTTCCAACACCAGTCTTCCCCTTCCCAACACCCCAGACCCTGCTACTAAAACTTTAAGGTTGACAACATAATGAAAAAGATTAGGGAAGAGCTCCTTCAAAGAAGTATCAGTAGCCCATCTATTATGCCAGAAGGAAATGACCTTACCACATCCCAAAAAACACTTAATGTTCTCAACAAACAAATCTATGTTATTGTCATTGTCATAACTAATGAGTCTCATATCTCTCCACCATATAGAATCAGAGGACATTATGTCAGCTTCTCCTCCATTATTGCTAACAGACAGAGCAAACCTCTCGCCATATTTATTCTCCATAAGGCTCTTCCACACACTATCAACTGATTTCATCAATCTCCATTTCCATTTCATAAGCAAAGCTTTGTTGAAGCAATCCAGATCCTTTATGCCTAACCCACCTTTTTCCAATGGCAAACACATAACTTTCCAATCCACCCAATGTATCTTCTTATTACTCTCACGACCACCCCAGAAAAACCTGCTTTGAATACCCTGAAGAACCTTCAAGACACCAGAAGGAACTTTATAGAAAGAGAAAGCATACAGAGGAAGGGCATTTATAATAGATTTAATCAGGACCAATCTACCACCAACAGATAGTTGCTTCCCCTTCCAGTCAGCCAACCTATTTTTGACTTTCTCAATAGTGTTTCTCCACAAGTAGCACTTCCTAGGGCTATCTCCTATAAACACCCCTAGAAAGACACAAGGCAATTTCAGAATCCCACAGTTGAGAAAGGAAGAAGCAGCACTAAGGAACTCAGAACTTACATTAACCCGTCCTATGCTACTCTTATAGAAATTAACTCTCAAACCTGTCACCATCTTAAAACCTCTCAAAACAGCCTTTATGCTCCATAAGTTAGACCGATTAACTTCTCCTAACAAAAGAGTGTCATCAGCAAATTGCGTAATACTATACTGTTCAGAAGACCTAACTCTAAAACCTTTATATAAACCTGTACTCTTAGCTTTATTCACCAAATTAGTTAAAACTTCCATAACAAGGATGAAAGGAAAAGGGATAAAGGATCCCCCTGCCTCAAACCTTTTCCAACCTTGAAGTCTCTTGTAACACTTCCATTCACCATAACCGACATTGGTCCATTACACACCAAATAACCAATCCAAGCAAGCCACTTCTCACCAAAATTTAACTTTACAAGAAGAGATTTGAGAAAGTTCTATGATACACAATCACACGCTCTTTCAAAGTCTAGTTTCAATACCAAGCAACTCTTCCTATTACGCTTAGCATAATCTAGCACCTCATTGGCAACCAAAACACCATCAAAAATACATCTGTTTTGAACAAATGCAGTCTGTTCAGGAGACACCAACTTACTAACCACTCTCTTCAACCTTAAAGCAAGTAATTTTGACAAAATCTTCTGCATACAGTTCACTAAAAAAATGGGCCTATAATTTACTAGAGGTTGAGGATTTTTATCCTTAGCAACTAAGGTTAAAAATGATGTTGTTCCAGCCTTAGTCATAACAGAATTATTATAGAAGTCATAAACAAACCTGAAGACATCCTTTTTGACAATATCCCAACACTCTTGGAAGAAAGAGAAAGTAAATCCGTCTGGCCCTAGGCTCTTACCTCCATTACAACTCCAAACAGCTTCCTTGATTTCTTCTTCATTGAATTCTGAATCCAGCCATCTCTTATCCTCCTCAGACAGTCTCTTCATGTTCAGATCTTCTATGAACGGTCTTGTGTTGTAAGCTTCTTTAAAATTATCAGCATAGAAATTTCTAACCTCGTTCTTTATCCCTTCCACATCTTTAACTACTCCATTATCAGTCTGAACAAACCAAATACCATTCCTTCTTCTCCTTCTCCTAACAACATTATGAAAGTACCTTGAGTTACTATCTTCTTCCTTTAGCCATAATTCCCTAGCTTTAAGTCTTAACAGTTCCTCCTTCGAGTTAATATTCTTCCACACCTCTTCACCAGCCTTGGTTCTCTTCTTTACCATATCCTCAAAGTTATTGAATCCTAATCTACTCACTTCCTCATCCAAATCATTAAGGTCCTTTATAGCTTCCTCAATCTTCACATCTATCCAACCAAAAACCTCTAAACTCCAAGTTCTCAATCTCTCTTTAAGTCTATTAAGTTTCATCTTAAGAATATAGTCCCCTCTCCCCTTAATCTCAACATAATTCCAAACTGACAATACAAAATCTTTGAACCCAGGGTGTTTCAGCCAACTATTCACAAACCTAAAAGGTTTTGGCCCCCAATTGACTGAGCTGGTGTCGCTCCCGGGATTTTCATCCAGGTACAAACGCGAAAGTGGCACGGAAACAGAGTCGCCAGCAATGTGTATTTATCCCAAGAGAGGGAAAGGAAACACTGCATAAACCTGAGGGGAAAGGAAAAGCATGGTCTTGCGACCAAGAGAACTGGGTTCGAGAGTCGATTACGCGAAGGGAAGGTATTAGTACCCCCACGTGTCCATCGTACCCGATGGGATCCAAGCTTGCTGCTTCGATCAAAGGGTGATAGAAAAGATGCTGGAAAAGGAATGGAAAGAGAACGAGAAACAAATGTAGGGAAAATAAAAGAAGTGCTCGAATGGGCCCTACCCCACTGCCTACGTATCTCATAAGGAATATGAGAATCAGAGCGACGTAGTTCCCCTCAGCCAGGGTTGCTTTGTTTTTGTTTTTTAGTGAAAACGTCAGAGTGCGTGTCCCAGCAGTTAGGTGTTGCAGCTCGCTGTATGGAGACTTAGGCGTTACCTGTTTGCGGTAGAACGGCATGACGAGTCCTTAAGGAATAGAATGAAGGAGATGAGAAGAGGATTTGTTTGTTTGTTTTTGTATTTTAAGAAAGAAGTGTTTTGATTATCTTTGTGTTAGTAACACGTATTGCATTCAAGTCTATGATATACGATCGAATGCGTCGCATGGTCGTCCTAACAGGACGTATGCTAAACACTCTAGAAAGGCGGAGGGAAACCCTCCTCCTTCCATTTCCCCCATGCAAGGCTCACAGGAAATATGCGTTAATCCTTTATTACATGTTTTTTGCTTTTTTGCTTTGAGATGAGAAGAAGAAAGACTCAAAGGTTAAGAAAGGTAAAATCTAATGAGGGAGACTAAGACTCAAACCCTAAAGTTATCATACATGGATGTTCCTAATGGTTAAGTGTGGTTTAGAAACCTAAGTCTAAAAGAAAATAGAAAAAAGAATGAGTTCTAACTTACTTCCAAGATGGAAGTTAAGTTAAGAACTTAAAGGGAATGGAAGAGATTGAACAAGAAAAGCATTGATGCTTTGTACAAACACAAATTGAAAGCTTAAAAGAGATAAAGGAAGAGGTTGTATGTGGAAGCATATCCACACACTTGACTTACCATTAGCCCCTGAAAATGTTAGCAAAACCATTTACAAGTAAAGAAATAAGGAAAGACTAACAAATAAAGACCACACAAGTTAAGAACTAAAGAATAAAGGTCCTAAAGGTTGAAAAGCACTCAAGGTCAGAACCTAACCCATAAGAATGTTCTCTAAAGTTAAAAAATCAAACACCAACAAACTTTGCACAAATAATGTTTTAACCATCTAAGAATTGCACTATGAAATTAGTTGATGAAAGATGAATAAAAGTGCAAGATGAACATGTATTTATGCTTAAAGAAATGTCAAGGTCAGAAGCATACATCATTTATGAATGTCTTATAATGCATATGAACCATCATACAAGTCATAGATGAAATGATTCAAGTAATAGAGAATAGATGAAGAAGAAATGAAAAGGAGAGAAACATGTTTCGATTATATGCACAAACTTTCATATTAAAGATGTATAACATATAAAATGGGTATGAATGCATATGGACCAGTGACATACAATTGATGATATGCAAATGACATAAAGGAAATGGCATACACAATGCAAACACAAATCATGTAAAGCACACGAAGAAATTAGGTGAGGAATTAGGTAAAAATGCAAGTAAAAGTGCATAAACACACATCAAAGGCAAACCTAAATCAAAATGACCTATAATCATGATATAAGATGACTTATAACATTCTAAACAAAACCTATAATCTCACACAAAGCACACAAGACAAGGTGGCACAAGTGCCTCATCCAAATCATGTTAGATGGAAGTAGAATAATATGTACAATTGTTGCTTCAAATACAAGGTATCAAACAATTACCAAATCACATGAGAAAAATAATGAACATAAGTCTCAACTAACCTAAGTCAGGGGCTAAGCATGTATCAAAACTCATGGCAAAACTCAAAAGGAAACATGATCAAAAGGTACTACAAAGTCTCATTGAAACACATCCAAAGAAAGATCAAATATGCACATCAAAACATAAGATAAAATGACTTTAAAAATAAAATGAAAATGTTTTTATATGCTTTTAGATGTTATCTAAATAATAAAAAAAGAATGAGTGCAAAAGAGTATGTGAGTTAAGAGAAATAAAATGGGGAAAGTCAAGTATCAATGAAGAGAAACATTTAAAAAGAAATTAAGAAGAAATTCTGAAAATAAGAGGAAAAATTAGTAAACTCAGAATTAAAAAAAATGGAACATTATTTTAATGAACTATGATGCTATATGAATTTATTTAGAATTTTTTAGTGCATTTTGGTATTTTTAAAAGAAGAAAATGAAAACAATATAAAAAAGAAACTTAAAATAAGAATGAAAATATGCAGGGTTGCAAGCGAAGTAAAATTCACGTTTAAAAATGAAATGGGCTTAAAAGTGGGTGTGTGAACAGCATTTAGTGGCCCAGTCCATTACAAGTGTGTGTGTGTGTGGTCAGGGTATACAATCACTCAAATGTTTGACTCACTCTGAGCCATAGGATCAATCAGCAACAATCAATCATCAAAGGAAGATGCATCCAACGGATCACCACTCACGGACACCACAATTACTATGCACACATGCACATGCAAGCAATATGATTTAAACAAAATAGCACGTGAGAGGCCACACGTTCATTAATGTGCTGGCAGCTTATTAGGCGTTGGATCAAGTACATCGGACGATCACGTTTTAAAATCTCGAAAACCCTAACTGAACTCCTCACCGGCCGGAGAAGGACCTCCGGTCGTCTTCTTCGGCCACCTGAAAATCTCACATGTCCCTGAAATTCACAAAAAACATACCAAAATGAAGAGGAAGTTACGTAGAATGAAAATCCACAGTCCAAATTCACAAACAACGCATGATCAGAGAGAAACGAACAAGAATAGTTTGCCCTAAAAAAAGATTCTAAGCACCTAGAGTGCCTATCACTAGCCGGAGAAGCAAATAGTTCCTAATGAACTTCAGACAAGCAAAAATGAACTCAAAATAGTTTGAATTAGAGAGAAAAAGTTAAGATGATGAAACCTGAACTTGATGAGATGAATGTTGTAAGAATACCAGAGGTTTCTTCTTGAATTCTTGAGCTCAATATTTGGCCAAATAAAGGCTATGGAATTCGAAAATTCAGTGAGAGAGAAAGTAAATATTGATCTGCAGTGGTGGTGTTGAGCTTGATTTCAATCCATCAATGGTGTTGGATGATGACTGATGATGATGAGCTTGAAAAAACTGATGAAGTTTGTGGAGAATTCGTGTGCAAAGAGGGAGAGGTTTCAGAGAGAAAACTTGAGCTGTGGTTTGTGAAATGTAGAAAATGAGAACCTCCTTTCAAATTGTGTTGAGTTCAGCTTATATAGTTGGGGTTAGGATGTTAACTCATGTGGTTGATGGTTGGAACTCAAGTTAACTTAGTTTGAGTTAACTAACTGAGCTAAGTTAGTTAAGGACGAGTTGCTGAGTGAAGTTAGAGTGTGGAGATATTTATGGCAGCGATGGTAAGGATCATGAAATGAGATGGTGATGAGGTTATGTGATCAGAATGAATGGTAGTGATGTTAGTGTGTAGCAGCAAGCTTGTAGAGCAGGTTTCTTTTTTATTTCCTCTTGTATGTATAATAGCATGGCATGTTATGGTGTGTAAGAGCATGTGTTTGTCCAAATGAGGCAAAAAGTGGGTGGTATGAAGTGTACGCGTGTAAACTGATGTGAATCAACAACAATGTCAAACACTTCATCTTGGCCAGCATGGTTTCCATGAAAACAAGAAAGTTTGTGGAAGGAATTCTCTATGTACATGGCATGAAATCATGAGATTTAGATGACTATGGATTAAGGACACATCATAGAACAATGTTGATGTTTGATTCTAATTAAAACAATGCCTCTAAAGGTGTGAAAAATTACTTAGAACATCAAGGCATAAAACTGCATTATGGACGTGGCAAGTGGTTGGCATGCCTGGTCATGACCCATGAAAAATTCAGTGTGGAGCTTCCATGTTTGGACCACCATAACGCCTTCATCCTTTGTTCAAATGAAAAAATGTCCAACATCAAAGTTGAAGAGGACATGGAGAGGAACAACTTTGATGTTCAACATTTTTTCATTTGAAGCTTTATTCAATGAGAAAAATGGCTTGACATTTGGAACACCAGGTGTTTGATGAAATTATGGCCTGGAGGCCTGAACTTGCCTTGCCATGACCTGGATTTTGCCTTGATTTTGCTCCACTTTGATTGATCATAACTCTCTCAATTTTGATCCAATGGAAGAGTTATTTATATGTATTTGAAGCTTAAGATGTGATCTTTAATTGGCTTCACTTGGGCCTGAAGTTTGAAGCTTTTATCATGAAGAAAGGAAGCCTTAAAGCGTAGTGCAAATTGGTCCAAACTTGCCATTTTTGGAAACCCTAAGTTTCTAAAAATGGCAACTTTGTACATTTCTTGATTTTTCATGATTCCTCCACCATTTCTTGATCAAATCTTGTCCAATGAACATATGTAACTTGAATTTCATGAATTTGACCCAAAAAATTTAGGAGTTGACTTTTTCACTGCACAGTTGACTTTTTCCCCAATTTCTTGATTCTCAAGCAACTAACCAATTGAATCTCTTCTGAAATGAACCAATGAGCAATCTTCCATCCTTAGATACTTGATATCATGTAGAAAACATTGAGATCAATTTTGAACCAAAATTTCCTCAGGACAGGGCTTGAATCCAAAACCCTAATTTTGACTGCTTTTGGTTAGGAGATGATGAATTGTCCAACTTTCTTGATGAATTCCCATCTCCCAATGACTTGTGGGATCAAATGAGATCATATGAGATGTAAGAGACTCTTGAAGCTTGCTTGAAGACCTTTGGATCTTGTTCTCTTGCTTTGGATGATCAACACTCTGAATACCACTGATAACATGCCCTATGCTGAATGCAATGCAATGCTTTATTTTTCTATGCTTGAATGCACATGCTAAATGATATAAAAAAAGAGAGGGCAAATTTTGGGGTATTACAACTGCCCCTATTCAATCACTGTAGACCTGAATAGATGATAACGGTTGCTTTCAGACTTTTAAGGTATGGAGAGATTGAATACCAAAAAAATAACCAGAAAATTTGCACTCTGTGGAGAAGAAGAAAAGGGATATAAACCCAACCAAATGAACTTTGTTTGAATAGAACTATGATGATAACCATACTACTGGAGAGTTGTATTTTGGGACGATGCCAGACGACTACTGGCTTGCCACGCTGCCGGTGGGCTTTAACAATGTCTTTTGGGACGACACCAGACGACTACTGGCTTGCCACGCTGCCGGTGGGCTTTAACAATGTCTTTTGGGACGACACCAGACGACTACTGGCTTGCCACACTGTCGGTGGGCTTTAAGAATGTCTTTTGGGACGACGCCAGACGACTACTGGCTTGCCACGCTGCCGGTGGGCTTTAAGAATGTCTTTTGGGATGACACCAGATGACTACTGGTTTGCCACGCTGCTGGTGGGCTTTAACAATGTCTTTTAGGACGACGCTAGACGACTACTGGCTTGCCACGCTGCCGATGGGCTTTAAGAATGTCTTTTGGGACGACGCCAGACGACTACTGGCTTGCCACGCTGCCGGTGGGCTTTAACAATGCCTTTTGGGATGACGCCAGACGACTACTAGCTTGCCACACTGCCGGTGGGCTTTAAGAATGTCTTTTGGGACGACGCCAGACGACTACTGGCTTGCCACGCTGCCGATGGGCTTGTGCAATATTCAGTACTGGATTACGCTCTGCATACATATCAGATATCCGTGTTGACTCTGTTAGGGAATAATGATCAATGATTTGACCTCAGATACTCCCGAAAGGATGATATCTCTGCTGGAGAATGAATGAACCTTCCGTTTGCTTCGAACTGACATGCTTGCCAAAAATAAATTAGACATTGAGATATGGGGAGTGATGACTCTGCCAGGAATTACTTCATCTGCCCGGGGATGAATTCTGATCATAGCAACTCCGCTGGGGATGAGAGTTTTTGAATGACGTTCTGCTGAGGAAGAAAAGTCATTAAAACTCTGCTTGGGGATCTATCAAACCCGAGATCCTTTGCGGGGATAATCAACCTTCTGACTCGACAGGGGAAAGAATATACTAACACTCTGCTGAGGAAGAGATTCTGTTGATCTGCTAAACCTCTACGGGGAGAAAGAACAACTCAGCTGAGGAGTATTACTGACAAGATTCAATGATGAACTCTGTAGGGATACAACTGCCATAGATACAATCTTGCTAGGACCGGAACTGCTCCTTCGGGGATAAGCGAATCCTGGTTGGAAGACATTCCGTTGCAACATGCTGAATAAGAGTCCCTAGAGATCTGCTGGGAAAGCACAAAGCAAATCCATAGTAATCTGTTGAGGAACAAAGCTGTCGAGTGTAGAATAAGATCCACAATGCCCCATGTTAAGCGAACTTTCCGTCTGACGACTCCACTGGGGATAATGAGCTTATAACAAACTCTGTTAGGGAGAATCGCTTCAACGCGCCTCGTGCTGGGGAATGTTTCTTAAGAGAATTTTATAGAAGACCAAGCATCTTCAAACTCTTAGACAAATACTGAGATTTGAGCTAGAATGCAATAATTGAGATGTCAATTTACTGGGGATAATAGATATGGACCACATCTTGTCGGAAGGATTTCAAGATGCCCCATGCTTGGGAGGGTCACAAACTCGCTTTTGCCCCAGATTACCCGACTGATCTGAAGAAATCGTCCTAAGAGGATTTTATAGAAGATTTGGCATCTTCCAACTCCTAGACACTCACTGAGTCTTGAACATTAGTTGCAAAGTCTGCGAAACGAATCTACTGGGGAATTTACAACCATTATCGACACAGAAAAGCTTGTAGCTGTTGGAAGTACTGAATGAGAGAATCGACTTAATAAGATACAATGATGCCCAGTTGAAATTAATTCCCCGATATCGAATCGTCGCGAATGACCGTCGACTAAAAGACGAACTCAATCAGTAAAAGTTGTGACGAAAGGGTGACATGTGATCCCTTCCTGAACATGATTGCCCCAGTAATTAAAATGATACGGACGTGCCCCGTGCTGGATATGATTTCTGCAACTGAGAAAATCCAACTCTAAACCACCACTTGTTGGGGGGAGCAATCAACAATGCTTTGTGCTGAAAATGACTTCATGTTAGGCTTTTGAATGTAAACCTGCAACAAAAGAAATGCACACATATGTCCAGGGGATTGCATGGTTTGAATCCACCGTTCGGAGTTAATCAACATTCAAAGCAATTTTAAATGTTTTCCCTGTGCATGTTATTGTAAAGCCTCAATGTTTTCAACGATGTAATGTTTTTTATCAAAAATTCGGACGTTTTTGCAAACAAAACAGCAAAATGAAAACAAATAAGAAGCTTTTTGACTGAATAATCCACTTTATTGATTGAAAGGCCCAGAATAGGCAAGTACATCAGGAAGAAATCCCTGGAAAGAGGTGATCGCTAAAAATTGAGAAAAGAAACTATCCTAATGGCAATGTGAAAACGGCGTTTCACTAAGTTTCAATTCTGCTATGACCAGTATGTCTTCAAGACTTTCCGATTATCTTCACTTTCTGAGGAGAATGATTGGACTGATTCCTACCCTTTGGAGATTGCCAGTTTGAGTGAAACGATGAGGCAGTACAGATGACTCAGATCGCAGTCTTTTCTTAATCCCTCTTTTGCGTGGACCGCCCTTTTCGGGTTTTCAATCCACCGGGATACCCTTTCTTGCCTGAGTTGTCCTTGGGGATTTTCAACTCACCGGGTGTATAGATTTTTTTATTTTATATCCCTAATTTTTTCCCGAACCTTTTTATTCTATTTTTATGGTTCGCCAGGATGCCCTTTTTTGCCTGGAATTTTCTTTTTCTGTCCAGCGGGTCTCTTTATGCGAAGTATTTTTTGACTGTGTCTGAGTTGACAGGGGATGGAAAATCTTCACCATCCATGGTTGCAAGCATTAAGGCTCCGCCAGAGAAAACCTTTTTAACCACGAATGAACCTTCATAGTTTGGTGTCCATTTTCCCCTGTGATCTGTGTTTGGAGGATGGATCCTTTTAAGTACCAATTCACCAACTTGATACTCCCGAGGTCGCACTTTCTGATCAAATGCTCGCTTCATTCTTCTCTGGTATAATTGACCATGGAAAATAGCTGCTAGTCTTTTTTCCTCAACTAAGCTCAGCTTATTGAATCGGGTGCAAACCCATTCTGCCTCATCCAGTTTGACATCCATCATAAGTCTCAGCGAGGGAATCTCAACTTCAACTGGTAGGACTGCTTCCATACCATACACGAGTGAGAACGGTGTTGCCCCAGTAGATGTCTTTACTGATGTCCGGTACCCATGCAAGGCAAATGGTAACATCTCATGCCAATCTTTGTATATCACCACCATCTTTTGCACAATCTTCTTAATATTCTTGTTGGCCGCTTCAACAGCGCCATTCATCCTTGAACGGTACGACGAAGAATTATGATGCTCAATTTTGAAGTCCCGACATAACTCCGCCATCATTTTATTGTTGAGATTAGAACCATTATCATTAATGATTCTTTCGGGCACTCCATAGCGACATATGATATCTCTTTTCAGAAATCTGGCTACCACCTGCTTGGTGACATTAGCATAAGACGCTGCTTCCACCCATTTGGTAAAGTAATCAATAGCGACCAAAATGAAGCGATGGCCATTGGAGGCAGTTGGCTCAATCTTTCCGATCATATCAATGCCCCACATTGCAAAGGGCCAAGGAGACGACATGACATTCAACGGATTCGGAGGTACATGCACTTTATCCGCATAAATCTGACATTTGTGGCATTTGCGGGCGTATGAACAACAGTCTTCATCCATAGTCATCCAATAATACCCTGATCTCAACAATTTCTTTGCCATTGCATATCCTCCGGCATGGGTACCGAAAGAGCCTTCGTGCACTTCTTGCATCAACATGTTTGCTTCGTGTCTATCCACGCATCTGAGCAAAACCATGTCGAAGTTTTGTTTGTACATCACATCCTCATTTAGGAATAAACTACCAGCCAACCTCCTCAGAGTCTTTTTATCATTGGTAGATGCCCCAGGCGGGTACTCTTGACTCTTCAAGAAGCACTTGATATCATGAAACCATGGCTTGTCATCAGACACTGCGTCAACGGCAAATACATGTGCAGGGGCCTGTCAAGACGAGACACCTCAATCTTGGGTACATGATTCCACCTCTGCACTTTGATCATAGAAGACAATGTGACCAAGGCATCAGCAAACGTATTCTCGTCTCGAGGAATATGGTACAACTTCACTGTTGTAAAGAAAATCAACATCCTCCTCGCATAGTCTCTGTAAGGAATCAAGTTTGATTGATGAGTGTGCCAATCTCCATTAATCTGATTGATCACCAAAGCTGAATCACCGAAGATATCGAGGGTTTTAATTCGCAAATTAATCGCCTCCTCTATCCCCATTATACAAGCTTCATATTCTGCTTCATTGTTGGTGCATCTGAAAGTTACTCGGGCAGTGAAAGGCATATGAACACCTTCTGGCGTGATAAGAACTGCTCCAACTCTGCATCCATTCATGTTGGCGGCCCCATCAAACATCAAACTCCATTTGGATTTGGGGTCCGGCCCCTCCTCCGGGAATGGTTCCTCGCAGTCTTTAATTTTGAGAAACATGATGTCCTCATCAGGGAAATGAAATTTCATGGGATGGTAATCATCAATAGGCTGCTGCGCAAGATAGTCTGACAGGATACTTCCTTTGATGGCTTTCTGAGAAGTATACTGGATATCATATTCAGTCAGCACCATCTGCCAACGTGCAACCCGTCCGGTCAATGCTGGTTTCTCAAATATGTACTTGACAGGGTCCATCTTTGAAATTAACAAGGTTGTATGAGTGAGTATATATTGTCTCAATCGCTTAGCAGCCCATGCAAGTGCATAACATGTCCTTTCAAGCATTGAGTATCATGATTCGCAATCATTGAATTTCTTGCTCAAGTAATAGATGACGTGCTCCTTCTTACCCGTCTCGTCGTGTTGACCGAGAACACAACCCATGGATCCTTCAAGCACTGTCAAATACATGATCAATGGTCTCCCTGGAACTGGAGGTATGAGAATTGGAGGTTCCTGCAAATATTCTTTTATTTTCTCGAAAGCCCTTTGGAAATCGTCATTCCACCTGACCGCTTGTTCTTTTCTTAACAGCTTAAATATTGGTTCACAAGTGGCTGTGAGGTGAGATATGAACCGTGCAATGTAGTTCAATCTACCCAGGAAACCACGTACGTCTTTCTCTGTTCTTGGTACAGGCATTTCTTGTATCACTTTTATTTTGGCAGGATCAACCTCAATTCCTTTTTCGCTTACGACGAAACCCAACAATTTACCGGACCGTACTCCGAAAGTGCACTTGTTCGGATTCAGCCTTAGTCGAAACATTCTCAACCTCTCAAACAGTTTCTGCAGATTGACTAGATGCTCCTCTTCTGTTCGAGACTTGGCAATCATATCATCTACATAACACTCAATCTCCTTATGAATCAAGTCATGGAATAGTGTTACCATAGCTCGCTGATACGTTGCCCTGGCATTCTTCAACCCAAAAGGCATCACCTTGTAACAAAAGGTACCCCACGGGGTAATGAACATTGTCTTTTCCATGTATTCTGGTGCCATCTTGATTTGGTTGTATCCGGAGAAGCCATCCATGAAAGAGAATACCGAGAACTGAGCTGTGTTATCAACCAGTACATCAATATGAGGTAAAGGAAAGTCGTCTTTCAAACTTACTCTATTTAGATCCCGGTAATCAACGCACATTCTGACCTTACCGTCTTTCTTCGGCACAGGAACGATATTTGCAACCCATGGTGGGTAATTGGTAACGGCCAGGAATCTCACATCTAACTGTTTTTGTACCTCCTCTTTAATTTTGAGAGCCATTTCTGGTTTAGTTCTCCGAAACTTTTGTTTGACAGGAGGACAACCCTCTTTCAACGGCAACCTGTGCATAACAATGTCTGTATCTAACCCAGGCATATCTTGATACGACCAGGCAAAGATGTCAACATATTCCCGCAGCATACTAATTAGCTCTTTCTTCACCTCGGCCTGCAGGTTGGCTCCAATCTTAATCTCTTTCTCGGCGTCCTCAAAACCAATGTTGATGACCTCAATTGCCTCTTGGTGAGGTTGAATGACCCTCTCCTCCTGCTTCACCAATCTGGCCAATTCCTCGGGAACTTCACAGTCTTCTTCATCCCCCTCTTCGGCTTGATAGATTGGATTATCAAAGTCATACTTGGCCATAGCAGAATCGTTATCAATGAAATACGGGTGATTAAGTCTGCATGATTGGGGATCATGCTTTATTTTAGAATGAGACTTTTTGAAAAAAGAAACAACAAAAATAAAACATTGCCATTTTATTGTTTTTCTGCAAAAATAAAAATGAAAGACAAGGAACACGAAATTTGAATGCAAAACGTCCTTTATTAATGATAAAAAAACCTTGCAAATGCAATTATGAGGCCCTACAAATGAATCTACACGCCTTGGGCAGAGCGCGAGATTTTAACATGCAATAGAGAAAAACAAAGAAAATTACTCTGTTTGAAGAGTAACTTGAACAATTTCTTCAACAGACCAATTGCAAAGCTCTTGACCCGATACACACGGGCGCATCCAATTGTCGAGATCACAATCACTGTCGACGTCAGCTTCACTTGCAGCACACATCTGGTTTGGATTAATGATTCCTCCGTTGTAGAAAGTAATCGGCCCCTGGCGCTCTGTTGCAACAAATTGATATGGATTATAGCCTATACCGAACTTATCTTCCTTTGCAGAGACTTCAATCAATTTTCCCCAGCCTTGGGCATTGCCGACTTTGACCACTTCCACTGCCTGTCTGTAAGAAGCAATAGAGGTGCCCACTTGTCCTTCGCTCTGAGAAGATACTGCCTGTGAAGACGAATTGCCAATATTGACTACCTCAAATGCCTGACTCAGCATCTCATGGATCTCTCCATCCATTTCCACGTACTTAAAGGTAGACAGCTGACTGACGAAGATGTCTTCTTCTCCACACACAGTCACCACTTGACCGTCAACCACATATTTCAACTTTTGATGCAACGTAGATGTCACTGCCCCAACGGCATGAATCCACGGTCTGCCTAACAAGTAGCTATATGCAGGTTGAATGTCCATCACGTAGAACACGCACTTGAACACCTGAGGACTAATCTTTACTGGGAGCTCTACCTCTCCGAATACAGAACATTTCGAACCATCGAAAGCCCTCACTACCAAATCACTTGGTCTTAGAATAATTCCTTCAGCGTCTAACTTCATTAAGGCCTTCTTTGGTAACACGTTCAGGGAAGACCCCGTGTCCATCAACACATGAAATAACACTGTGCCTTTACACTCTAGGGTGATGTGTAATGCCCTGTTGTGATTGCGACCCTCAGTGGTCAAATCAAAGTTTGTAAAACCTAGCCCATGTCTAGCGTTGACATTAGAAACAATTGACTCCAATTGATTCACATTAATCTCTTGAGGTACATAGGCCATATTCAAAACCTTCAGAAGTGCCTCTCGATGAGTTGCGAACACATAAGCAATGACAAGATAGAAATTTTTGATGGCGTTTGATTCAACTGATAAACCACCTTATAATCACTCTTTTTGATAAGTCTCATGAACTCCTTAACCTCTTTCTCAAAAGTACCTTTCTGCACAGATTCAGGAACAACAACGTCCTCTGTAGCCACCTGTTTACCCTTGGCTTTGGCTGCTACCTCAGCTTCAGCATTAGTTCTCAAAGTCTGTGGAGTGAATAAATGTCCACTTCTGGTAAAGCCACCAAGACCTCCAATATTGTCAATACTGGAGCTACCCCCAGATGGAGCTTCCACTTCTTGCTTTTCTCCTTGGTAGTAAACATCTGCACCATAGTGCCATGGAATAGCCCGCTCACTAGTATAAGGAACTGGTCCTGGTACGTAATAGTAACAGAACTCACCCTATCAGGCACAATAATGGCTGCAGGCGATGGCACCTGAATTTCAGCTGGCATAAAATAAATGGTAACAGTTGACACATCATCGTCCTTTCTGTCCCCCTGATCAAACTGTAGACATCCTTCGTCAATCAAATTTTGAATACCGACTTTCAGTTTATCGCAACCATTACTCTGATTCTTACAATCAACACAACCTTCTTCACAGCCAGAGAACACTTGCCCCTTCAACAAATGAGCCTTCACAATACTCAGCGGAGTCCTCACCCTGTTCACATCAGTTACCAAATTCAAAACCTTCCCATCTTCAACGGCATTGACCTTTGGCACATTATGATCCGGCATAGGATTCTGAATCACATTTGGTGGAGGCGAGAAATTAATTGCCTTGGCATCGATCAAATCCTGTACTTTATGCTGAAATGTACGACACTGTTCAATATTATGGCATGGAGCCCCAGAATGATACTCACAGCGGGCATTAACATCGTAACCCTTTGGTAATACTGCAGGAGCCGGGCCCATCGTACGAAGCTCCACCAGATTAAGCTTTAACAATTGGGGTAACAAAGCTGCGTAAGTCAAAGGCAGAGGGTCCATACGCCTGTCAGCTTGTCTCTGCTGATATGATCTCCGTGGCTGTTGATTATTATGTACCTGAACATTCTGTTGCTACGGCTGTGATTGTACTTGTGGACTAGGAATGGTCACAGCAGTAACCTGATTATAGGAATCTTGATAGCCTCTTCCTCTTCCTCTGTTCTTATAAACATCACTGGCCTCCCCATCTCTCTTTCTGGTAGCTGCAGCAAATGGCTTCCTCACCCCTGAAGAACTAGCACCATTGACATCTTGTATTTTTTCGAGCTTCAACAAACTTTCAATCCTTTTCCCAGCAATTACAATGTCTGCAAACCCAGTTGAAGGGCAGGCGACCAACCTATCAAGATAAGTTCCCAGAAGAGTACCCATAAACATGTAAGCCATTTCTCGGTCCTGTAGCGGAGGTTGAACCATGGCAGCCAACTGGCGCCACCTTTGAGCATATTCCTTAAAATGTTCCTTCGCATTCTGAGCCATACTCTGCAAAGAGTACGGTTTAGAGCCATATCCATATTGTATTGATACAGCTTGACGAAAGCATGAGCTAATTCCTTCCAGTTCCTTACAGAAGTCTTACTCAACTTCATATACCATTCTTGAGATGCCCCGGTAAGGCTGTCTTGGAAATAATACATCCGCAATTTCTCATCATCAGTATGAGTAGTTATCCTCCCCACATAAGATTGGAGATGAGTTTTAGGACAAGTAGTGCCATTGTACTTGTCAAATGTTGGTGGCTTGAACTTGTGTGGAATTCTTACTCCAGGTACCAATCCCAAGTCAGAAACGTCAAAACCAAAAGTGTTGTGGGATTCAATGGACTTGATTTTTTCAGCGAGCTCGTCAAACCTGCGAGTGTTCTCATCTTCAGCATCCAACAGAGTGAACTGATCATCTTGGTTGTCTTCCACAGCATGACGAACCCCGTTATTTCTAGGAGGATCACCTCCTGCATTGACGCCAGTCTGATTACCATTCTCTCTATTATTACCGTTAGCATTCTGCACCTCTACTTGTGGCTGCTCGACCATTGCCCTGAGTCTTTCCTGATTTTGAGCCATACCAGTCATTAAGGTCATGAACTGGTCCATCCTGTTCCTCAGCTCAGCCAATTCAGTTTGCATCTGATCCATAATCTTAGCTTGGTTTCTGCGAGTTGCGTACCGATGGACGTGGTTATCAGCTATAGTGCCAGAAACCAAATAAGGGTTAGAGGACCTGCAACGAGTACCTGTCATGCAAAAAAATGATATGCGAAATGATATGCAATGCAATGCAAATGCCATGTTTATCATTTCCGAGGTGCTTTACACCCTGATTCCAATCTTAACCACAGCAATCTGAAGATCAGAAATCGTGATATGAAGGGACGTGCCGTGACAATGTGCTTGTGTACAGATAACAACCAAAGGAACATTCCCGAATAAACTGCTCATTTCAATTAAAAAGAAAATAGACATACGCATAGCGTTCAACAATGAGTTCAAACATCATACATAAAAAAAAATGGATTCAACAACAAGCCTGATGATATCCATCAACAAAATTACATTAAGAGAAAGAGAAAAAACTATCAATCTGATAGCTCAAAATCCTTCAACTTTTCACTTGAATACTTGACTTCCTCAAAGAGTATGTGAGTACGCTGGTGATTTGGTCTTTCAATTAACTCCTTAATCAGAACATCTCTTTTTGCTAGGGCTTTAGTCAGCGAATCCATATGCATCAGGAGAGCTTCATCATCACAGACTCCTTTATGCCTTTTCACGCAGGCTTGCATCTTGAGTTTCCCCATATCTGTCATAGCCTCTTCAAGCTCCTTCTTGGAAATCTTTAGCTCCTCTCTGGCGCTTTCCCATTGCTCTTGACTTTTGCAAAGGTTCTCCCAATACTTCCTCCGTTGTTCGTGTGCCTTTTTGAGCTCGTCATCCTTGATCTTCAGCTGTTCCTGCAACTCTGAGTTTTCCAGTCTAACCTCATCCCAAGCTTGCTGAAACTTGGCTAACATGTCTTTAGTATGGGCTAAGGCCTGTTTGGTCTTCTTATGAGCTTGAGTGGCAGCATCGGCACCCTTACTAATTTTTTGGAAATGTTGAGCTCTTTTAGAAAAATCCCTTTCTCTTGCTGCTAAGATTTGTTTGGGGTCTTGGGCTTTCTGTTCCAACCTTTTGTTGGTATGCAATGCCTCTTGAAGCCGGCTGCTCAGCTCAGAATTCTCTCCTTGAAGCTTTTTCACCGAGGCTTACAATTTGTCGATGTCTTCCATAGTGGCAGTATTTCTTTCTTTCTCATCTTCAGGATACAACAGGGGTGCCCTATCAAAAGGCAAGTGAAAATCTTCAACTCTTTTCTTCACCCACTCTTCATATGCTGGATAAGCCCGATTGTTGGGTTTGCCTAAAGCCACTTTCCCTTTCTTCAGCACGCTAACCCAGCTTTCAGAGACTTTTTGTGTTGTTTCCAAACCATCTGATGTGTGGAAATACAGTGACTCTTCCACATCCCTCTTAATGGGCGGACCCGTCAGAGCGTACCCAAATTTCCAGATAGCCAAAGAAGGATTGTAGTTGATTCCCCCCTTTCTTCCTATTAGTGGAACATTAGGGAACTCCCCACAGCTATGGATAATATTCTTGCCGATTAGCCCATGATCTATCCATATGATGTCTTTGGCAACTAGCCCCTTTAAACGCTGACTCCATTCTAGAGAACCTTTAGAATCCACAAAAGCCCCTGATTGCGGTAAGCGACTTGCAAACCACTTATAGAACAAAGGTGCACAGCAACGAACTACCCCTCCTCTTTTCTTTTCATTTCTATTATATAAGGCGTAGTGAAGATCTCCCAACAGTGTTGGTACCGGATTTTTCATCATGAATATCCTAATGGCGTCCGTATCAACAAAGTCAGGTTTGTTGGGGAACAACACAATACCATATACACAAAGGGCTAGCAATGCATTAAAAACAACCCATTTCTCGTCTTTCGCTGCCTCTTGAGCCTTCTTTATCAAATACCCCAACTTGTAACCACAAAGCTTTCCTTTATTAGAAATATTGGCTTCTAGTTCTGACTTGCTCAAATAAAGAGCACCAGCCACTTTTCCATAATCCAGATCACCTGTAGACCCAAAGAAAGGAGGCTCCTCCTTGATAGCAATCCCTAGCATGTTGGAATACTCCTCTAAAGTAGGTACCAACAAATAATCTGGAAATACAAAACACCTCAGAGGAGGGTCGTAGAACTGCATTAAAGTATGGAGACCCCTGTATTCGTAATCACTGACATTGTAGACAAAAGATAAAATCCACCCATATTTTTCTTTGAAAGCTTCTAGCACTTCAGGGCTCGCCATTCCTTTCAGGACAGTAATAGGGCCTAGAGTAGGCGTGAGGAACTTGTAACTGGTGATATTCTTCTTCTCTTTAGCATTCATCCTTATGAGAACCTGGTGATTGGGATCGAGGGTAAAATATGCACCTGGAAATGAATAAACATGTATGTTAGGATATGTAAATGCAATGCAAAGGGCATGGTATCAAGGTGCCAAGTGTCTGTGTTGCTGGACTTTGAACGGTGTCAGTGTAGCTCTGAGAACAATATAAAACCATAGATAGGAACCATCTGAATACAATAGGATGAATTATCCTTTTGTGTAACGTCAACAGAAAATCGGGTATGTAGGAGGTCATGGTTACCTGCAAACCTGTAAACAAACCCGCCCTTCTCACGCGTGGGTACTAAGATCCTCAGTATCTCGGGCTCTCAGGTCAAGAAATGATGATACGTTCACCATTTCTGGTTTGGCATCATCATCAATCGAGGAGGCCTCAACTGATTCTCCAAAACAAAAGGTCCTCAGCTTCTGGCACTGAGGTCGAGAAGCAATAGTACATTCATCCCTCGGGGTACAGTACTATCGCCAATCGAGGAGTGCCTCCGCTGATTTACTTTCAAAAAGGATATCCTATAGCAAGTTCCCAGCATTGGGTCCTCGGATCAAGAGTATGTAACGGGTTTACCATTTCTGGTCTGCCATTATCACATCTCGGGAGGAGTGCTGCAACTGAGTCCTCGGGAATGGTCACCAGAGTCGACGGTTCCTCAAGAGAATAACTACTGGCCTGCATAACATACAGTAGCAGAAAGCTCCTGATAGAACCTCGTCTGGTTGTGGGTCTCATGAACAACAATACGTGGTCACCACCACGCAAGCGTCATGACTATCCACTCTAATACCCATGTGTATGCTCAAGCCTGGGTAGTGGGCTTATCTCTCAGAACACCATGCCCGCCAAACAGAAAACAACAGCACAGTCCAGCATAATAATGATATGTAATGCAGTGAATGCGATAAATACAGTAAAGTACAGTAAAGCGGTAATACTATAAATAGCAAAACAGTAAATACAACAAAATACAGCACCACAGTAAACACCCAATGAAAGAAAAAACAGACAAGCGCTAGGATTGACTCGCTTAGGGAACCAGAGATTCTGGATAGATCCCCAGCAGAGTTGCCAGCTGTCGCTCCCAGGATTTTCATCCAGGTACAAACGCGAAAGTGGCATGGAAACAGAGTCGCCATCAATGTGTATTTATCCCAAGAGAGGGAAAGGAAACACTGCATAAACCTGAGGGGAAAGGAAAAGCATGGTCTTGCGACCAAGAGAACTGGGTTCGGGAGTCGGTTACGTGAAGGGAAGGTATTAGCACCCCCACGCGTCCATCGTACCCGATGGAATCCACGCTTGCTGCTTCGATCAAAGGGTGATAGAAAAGATGCTGGAAAAGGAATGGAAAGAGAACGAGAAACAAATGTAGGGAAAATAAAAGAAGTGCTCGAATGGGCCCTACCCCACTGCCTACGTATCTCATCAGAAACATGAGAATCAGAGCGACGTAGTTCCCCTCAGCCAGGGTTGCTTTGTTTATGTTTTTTAGTGGAAACGTCAGAGTGCGCGTCCCAGCAGTTAGGTGTTGCAGCTCGCTGTATGGAGACTTAGGCGTTACCTGTTTGCGGTAGAACGGCATGACGAGTCCTTAAGGAATAGAATGAAGGAGATGAGAAGAGGATTTGTTTGTTTGTTTTTGTATTTTAAGAAAGAAGTGTTTTGATTATCTTTGTGTTAGTAACACGTATTACATTTAAGTCTATGATATAGGATCGAATGCGTCGCATGGTCGTCCTAACGGGACTGTAGCACCCCAAAATTTGCTCACCTACCTTTAGTACTATCTGGCTTATGTTTCATCTCATTTTGCATTATCATGTGTGCATATCATTGGTTCTTAGCATGGGGTCAAGGTGCTTGAGGCAGCTCAAGAGGAGAAGATGTTCTTCAAAGGGTCAAGCAAGAGTCCTTGTATTGTGGATCACTCTCTCCTAACCAGTGCAGAAATTAGGGTTTTGAGATTCTTGGGTTTATTGCTCCAATGGGCAAGCTTCTTGGGTTTTTATCATCACCAAATGACATATCTTATCTTTGTTGGAGAGGGCACACATCATATTCAGAGGAATTTGGGTTTGGAGACTGTGTTATTTCCTCCTAGACTGAGGGTACCAAAATTAGGGTTTGTTATAAAGTCAGTTTATTTCTGATTTTTTGGGCAAGACTTGATTCCATGGTATTCCTTGGGTCCCTAAGCATCTAGGAATGGAAGATGGTCCATCAGTTTGGTTCAGGAGAGATTCAATTGGCAATGGATTGGGAATCAGGAGAATTAGGGGAAAAGTCAACAGTGAGAGGGGAAGTCAACTGTGAAATTTTGAGCTTCTCTTCAAGGTTTTCAAGGTATCACATCCTCATATGGTCTTCAAGGGTCAAGTTTCATACCATTCATCAAGAATCAAGGGTTGGTACAAAAGTTACTAAATATGGAAATGACCTATAATTTGAAAGTTTCCTTTTTGGGCAAGTTCTTACACTACATTCAACTTGACTTTTCATCATCAAAGAAGCTTCAAGTGAATTTTCCTCAAACATGAAATTTGAAGATCTTTTTCTCCCCTTTCCAACAAGTACTAGATGGTCTCCATATCATTTGTGAAACTCAATTTATGATCAAAAGAAGGCAAGGTGGTTTTTAGGGTTTCCTTATGGTTCCATTTTCACAACTTTTGCATTTTGGGACGTAGTGGCCTATATTTGGTTCCATTGCTTCATGTCACATTCTAACATCAAAGAACAATCCATAAGGATCATTTTTGGCCTTTGAATCAAGTGGATCCATGGTTTATTCATCAATTATTTTCCATTATGCAAAATTGCAAGGTCATTGAAAACTCATGAACCAAGACATCTCAAGGCCCAAATCCAATTCAGGTGTGATTAGCAATTGTTAAATAAGTGATCAATCATCAAGGGTTGGGATATACATGCATGGAGGAGGGTGTATTTCACATTATGCAAATTTCTAAAATCACCCAAAACTCTTTAAGTGAGGAATTAACAAGGCCCAAGTGATTATCAGTGGATTAACCCTAAGTATTTAAGTTAACTCATGCACTGGTTGGAAAAAAACACACGTGATTTTGAGGAGAACAAAGTTTGCAACCCTAATTCTTCATTCCTTCGAATCTCTCAATCCACAAGAGATTTTCCAAAACTTCTTTCACAATCTGAACCCTTGGGATCCATAGAGCACGAAGCAACCCTCCTTTGAAGCTAACAACAAGGGTATAGATTGCCTAATCTCAGGTTAGTGATGTTTTTCATGATCTTAAAACTCCTTTTTTAAACGTGCATAATGATATTTGATACCCACTGATAATTCTGGTGTGTTTTGTTTGGAGTTTGGATGTATAGATTAATTGTTTCGTGAGTTTTAAGTTTTGAATGCAAACATTATTTCATTCGTTTTTCATTGTACGTTGATTATTTGTGATTTTTGATGGGATATTATTGATCCTCACATTTTTCTGATCAGCTTAGTGTACTCATGTTCAATTTCTGGGTTTTTTTTGGGTGGTGGTTAACGGAGAAGACGACCAGAACCCTAGTTTCGGCGTCTGGTTCAGTCTCCGGCGAGGCTAGGGTTGCAGAGGTAAGAGAGAAATCCCCACCATCCGTTTGTTTGATCCCACGGTCCACAGCTTGCCACGTCTTTTATTTTTTGTTTTATTTTAATGTTTGCATGTGGGTTGGACAATGGTTGTTATCGTGTTCATCATGTCTTGGCCTTTGATCTGAATTAATTTTTGAATTGTCGATCTAATCTTGTGCGTTGGTATGATCTGGTGGCTAGGATTTGGACAGCGCATTAAAAAGTCATGTGAGGCTCACGTGCTTCTTTTTTAATTTCTGATTAATTCTGCGCGTGCGTGTGTATGATAATAGTGGTGGGCGTGTGAATCATGGTCATTGATCTTATTTACTTTGTTTTGTGTTGACTTGATAAGAAGTGCATGATCAATCTGATGGTGAGTGTTGGGTCAACCCATTGACTGGGTCTCACGTGAACTCTTTTTTTTTTTTTTTTTCGCTGATGGATTTTAGTGTTTGGGCTTACTATTTGCACCCTCTCCCTTTGGGCCTTTTCCATTTTCAACGTGAACCATCTACTGAACACACCCCCATGCATATTTCAATTCCTCTTATTTTTTTTATTGCATTATTTTCTTTTTTAGTTATTAAAAATAGTTTTGTGCATTAAAAATTTACAAGAAAATTCATGACTCCCATTTAGAATTTTATAAAATTTTCTCAAATTTTATTTTATCATTTTTATTTTATTTTTATCATCTAAATTAATTATTTGTTTATTTTCTTTTTGAATTTGCTTCATTTTGCACACTTAAACTTGTAGAATTTTGTTCTCATAGCATACATAACATTTAGAGCTCATTCTTTCTGTATTGTTTCACCAACATATTGAAGTTCATTAAAACATTTTTCTATAATTTTTAAAACTTTTTAATATTGCATTTTAGTCCTCCTCCTTTGCATATTGAGTCATGTTTCTTGTCTGAACTTTGCATAATTGTTTGGGTGACCTATCTTGTGAATTTTGGCATGAGCTTTTGACAGGTTATTTGCCACTGGTTGGGGTGTGTTGAGTCTTAATTTAGTAAATTTAGAAGATGCATTTCTAATTATGTGATTGCTCTTTGTTTGAGATCTTCTTGTATGCACATCCTTGATCATGTCTGATTACTTGTTTGAGAAGGCACTTGTGCCATCATTTGGGATTGCTTCTTTGACTTCATGAACCATGTTTGAATTGTTATAGGTCACTTGATTGCCATTATATGTCATTGGTGTGAGGTTGTTGCATGCTTTGTGCCTATGTTCAATGCTTGGTTTACATGCCTTTCTTTGACTTATCTTCTCACTTCTTCTCATCTGTGTCTCTTCATGATTTATGTTTGGTTAATGTATGCCATGCCATATCATTAATTTGCATTTCATTTGATGTATGTTTATGACTTTGGAGCTTTGCATTCATTTCATATGTCATTCATGCTTTATCTTACATGCTTGAACATGTTTCCCTTATATGATTCCTTCTTCTTCTATTGATGTTTGATACTTGGATATCTGTTTGCATGCCTCATGTGACATTTGCATAACATGTTTAGGCACATGTTTAGGTCATCTACATTATGACTTGGATACTATTTTAAGCATTCTTGCATGATCACCTTGCATGTCCACTATTCCTTCTTCTACTCCTTCTTTGATAACTCCCTTGTTTGTTTTGCCACTGGTTTGCATTCTATTTGCTTGATTTTGTTTGGTAAACATTGGGGGTCACCTCTAAGGTGTATATTCTGGCTTAGGTGAGTCTCATTGGCTTGTAACCATTTCTCTTTGGTTTACGACTTGCTTGGGGTTTCATTTGTCTTATTTTTACTTATGTCCGTTTTGTACTAACCTTTTATGCAGAGGCTGAGGTAAGTTATTTGAGGGTGTGGATAGTTATCCATGTTCACCCTTATTCTTTCTTTCTCTTATCTTTTCTTTTCTTTAGGCTTAGGTTGTCGTCAATCCTCCCCTTAGGGCCATCTTTGCATGATAACATTAGGATAGATTTTCCCCGTAGTGTTCTTCTTTTCTTTTGAGTCCCTCTTCTCATCTCATAACTTCTCTAAGATACTTAATAAGGTCAACTTGCCTTGCACACGAGCCTTAAACATAGGAAATAAAGATTGAGGGGTCCCCCTTCTCTCTTCTAGAGTGTTGAGCATACGTTCCATTGGGGGCGACCATGCGACGCATTCGCTCCCGTGTCATAGACTTTGGTTCAAGTTGAGTTATGAACTAACTCAAGTCACTTCTGTCCTAAAAAATACAAACAAACTTCAAACCTTTTTGTCCTTCGGGATCGTCAAACTAAAGGCTATTTTCAAAAAGGGCACGTTACTTTCCGTCTGAGTTGCAAACAGGCATCGACCCTAACTGCCGGACGCGAACTTAACGTCGCTCATAAAAAACACAAAAAGAACTTGGTCCGAACTACGTTGACTCTGAATTCCCCATTGCACAAAGGGGGTACGTAGTCCTAGGACGTCGACGTCCTTCCGAGTCTGTCTTAGTTTTCCCCTTCCCCCGTCTTAGTACAACCCTAGATGTTAGGATAACTCACCCTTAGAATAGACAACAAGCGTGGATCCCATCGAGTACGATGGACGCGTGGGGTGCTAGCACCTTCCCCTTGCGTAACCGACTCCCGAAGCCAGGTTATGGTTGCGATGACCATTCCTTTCCCTCTTCCTCAGGTTTATGCGGTGTTCCCTTTCCCTCTCTTAGGATAAATTTACACGGCTGGCGACTCTGTTTTCCGCGCCACTCTCGCATTTGTACCTGGATGAAAATCCTGGGAGCGACAAGGACGTATGCTAAACACTCTATAAAGGCGGAGGGAAACCCTCCTCCTTCCACTTCCCCCATGCAAGGCTCACAGGTAATATGCGTTAATCCTTTATTACGTGTTTTTTGCTTTTTTGCTTTGAGATGAGAAGAAGAAAGACTCAAAGGTTAAGAAAGGTAAAATCTAATGAGGGAGACTAAGACTCAAACCCTAAAGTTATCATACATGGATGTTCCTAATGGTTAAGTGTGGTTTAGAAACCTAAGTCTAAAAGAAAAGAGAAAAAAGAATGAGTTCTAGCTTACTTCCAAGATGGAAGTTAAGTTAAGAACTCAAAGGGAATGGAAGAGATTGAACAAGAAAAGCATTGATGCTTTGCACAAACACAAATTGAAAGCTTAAAAGAGATAAAGGAAGAGGTTGTATGTGGAAGCATATCCACACACTTGACTTACCATTAGCCCCTGAAAAAGTTAGCAAAACCATTTACAAGTAAAGAAATAAGGAAAGACTAACAAATAAAGACCACACAAGTTAAGAACTAAAGAATAAAGGTCCTAAAGGTTGAAAAGCACTCAAGGTGAGAACCTAACCCATAAGAATGTTCTCTAAAGTTAAGAAATCAAACACCAACAAACTTTGCACAAACAATGTTTTAACCATCTAAGAAATTGCACTATGAAATTAGTTGATGAAAGATGAATAAAAGTGCAAGATGAACATGTATTTATGCTTAAAAAAATGTCAAGGTCAGAAGCATACATCATTTATGAATGTCTTATAATGCATATGAACCATCATACAAGTCATATATGAAATGATTCAAGTAATAGAGAATAGATGAAGAAGAAATGAAAAGGAGAGAAACATGTTTCAATTGTATGCACAAACTTTCATATTAAAGATGTATAACATATAAAATAGGTATGAATGCATATGGACCAGTGGCATACAATTGATGATATGCAAATTACATAAAGTAAATGGCATACACAATGCAAACACAAATCATGTAAAGCACAAGAAGAAATTAGGTGAGGAATTAGGTCAAAAATGCAAGTAAAAGTGCATAAACACACATCAAAGGCAAACCTAAATCAAAATGACCTATAATCATGATATAAGATGACTTATAACATTCTAAACAAAACATATAATCTCACACAAAACACACAAGACAAGGTGGCACAAGTGCCTAATCCAAATCATGTTAGATGGAAGTAGAATAATATGTACAATTGTTGCTTCAAATACAAGGTATCAAACAATTACCAAATCACATGAGAAAAATAATGAACACAATTCTCAACTAACCTAAGTCAGGGGCTAAGCATGTATCAAAACTCATGGCAAAACTCAAAAGGAAACATGATCAAAAGGTACCACAAAGTCTCATTGAAACACATCCAAAGAAAGCTCAAATATGCACATCAAAACATAAGATAAAATGACTTTAAAAATAAAATGAAAATGTTTTTAGATGCTTTTAGATGTTATCTAAATATGACAAAAATAATGAGTGCAAAAGAGTATGTGAGTTAAGAGAAATAAAATGGGGAAGGTCAAATATCAATGAAGAGAAACATTTAAAAAGAAATTAAGAAGAAATTCTGAAAATAAGAGGAAAAATTTGTAAACTCAGAATTAAAAAAAATGGAAAATTATTTTAATGAACTATGATGCTATATGAATTTATTTAGAATTTTTTAATACATTTTGGTATTTTTAAAAGAAGAAAATGAAATAATATAAAAAAGAAACTTAAAGTAAGAATGAAAATATGCAGGGGTGCAAGCGAAGTAAAATTCACGTTTAAAAATGAAATGGCTTAAAAGTGGGTGTGTGAATATCATTTAGTGGCCCAATCCATTACAAGCGTATGTGTGTGTGGTCAGGGTATACAATCAGTCAAATGTTTGACTCACTCTGAGCCATAGGATCAATCAGCAACAATCAATCATCAAAGGAAGATGCATCCAACGAATCACCACTCACGCACACCACAATTACTACGCACACACGCACATGCAAGCAATCTGATTTAAACAAAATAGCACGTGAGAGGCCACACGTTTATTAATGTGTTGTAAGCTTATTAGGCGTTGGATCAAGTACATCGGACGGTTACGTTTTAAAATCCCCAAAACCCTAACTGAACTCCTCACCGGCCGGAGAAGGACCTCCGGTCGTCTTCTCCGGCCACCTTCGGTCACCTGCAAATCTCACATGTCCTAGAAATTCACAAAAAGCATACCAAAATGAAGAGGAAGTTACGTAGAATGCAAATCCACAGTCCAAATTCATAAACAACGCATGATCAGAGAGAAACGATTAAGAACAGTTTGCCCTAAAAAAAGATTCTAAGCACCTAGAGTGCCTATCACTAGCCGGAGAAGCAAATAGTTCCTAATGAACTTCAGACAAGCAAAAATGAACTCAAAATAGTTTGAATTAGAGAGAAAAAGTTAAGATGATGAAACCTGAACTTGATGAGATGAATGTTGTAAGAATACCAGAGGTTTCTTCTTGAATTCTTGAGCTCAATATTTGGCCAAATAAAGGCTATGGAATTCGAAAATTCAGTGAGAGAGAAAGTAAATCTTGATCTGCAGTGGTGGTGTAGAGCTTGATTTCAATCCATCATTGATGTTGGATAATGACTGATGATGATGAGCTTGAAAAAACTAATGAAGTTTATGGAGAATTCGTGTGTAAAGAGGGAGAGATTTCAGAGAGAAAACTTGAGCTGTGGTTTGTGAAATGTAGAAAATGAGAACCTCCTTTAAAATTGTGTTGAGTTCAGCTTATATAGTTGGGATTAGGATGTTAACTCATGTGGTTGATGGTTGGAACTCAAGTTAACTGAGTTAGTTAACTGAGTTTGAGTTAACTAACTGAGCTAAGTTAGTTAAGGACGAGTTGGTGAGTGAAGTTAGAGTGTGGAGATGTTTATGGCAGCTATGGTAAGGATCATGAAATGAGATGGTGATGAGGTTATGTGATCAGAATGAATGGTAGTGATGTTAGTGTGTAGCAACAAGCTTGTAGAGCAAGTTTCTTTTTTATTTCCTCTTGTATGTATAATAGCATGTCATGTTATGGTGTGTAAGAGCATGTGTTTGTCCAAATGAGGCAAAAGGTGGGTGGTATGAAGTGTACGCGTGTAAACTGATGTGAATCAACAACAATGTCAAACACTTCATCTTGGCCAGCATGGTTTCCATGAAAACAAGAAAGTTTGTGGAAGGAATTCTCTATGTACATGGCATGAAATCATGAGTTTTATATGGCTATGGATTAAGGACACATCATAGAACAATGTTGATGTTTGATTCCAATTAAAATAATGCCTCTAAAGTGGTGAAAAATTGCTTAGAACATCAAGGCATAAAACTGCATTATGGGCGTGGCAAGTGGTTGGCATGCCTGGTCATGACCCATGAAAAATTCAGTTTGGAGCTTCCATGTCTGGACCACCATAACTCCTTCACCCTTTGTTCAAATGAAACAATGTCCAACATCAAAGTTGAAGAGGACATAGAGAGGAACAACTTTGATGTTCAACTTTTTTTCATTTGAAGCTTTCTTCAATGAGAAAAATGGCTTGACATTTGGCATACTAGGTGTTTGATGAAATTATGGCCTGGAGGCCTGAACTTGCCTTGCCATGACCTGGATTTTGCCTTGATTTTGCTCCACTTTGATTGATCATAACTCTCTCAATTTTGATCCAATGGAAGAGTTCTTTATATGGATTTGAAGCTTAAGATGTGATCTTTGATTGGCTCCACTTGGACCTGAAGTTTGAAGCTTTTATCATGAAGAAAGGAAGCCTTAAAGTGTAGTGCAAATTGGTCCAAACTTGCCATTTTTGGAAACCCTAAGTTTCTAAAAATGGCAACTTTGTACATTTCTTGATTTTTCATGATTCCTCCACCATTTCTTGATCAAATCTTGTCCAATGAACAAATGTAACTTGAATTTCATGAATTTGACCCAAAAAAGTCAGGATTTGACTTTTTCACTGCATAGTTGACTTTTTCCCCAATTTCTTGATTCTCAAGCAACGGACCAATTGAACCTCTTCTGAAATGAACCAATGAGCAATATTCCATCCTTAGATACTTGATATCATGTAGAAAACATTGAGATCAATTTTGAACCAAATTTCCTCAGGAGAGGGCGTGAATCCAAAACCCTAATTTTGACTGCTTTTGGTTAGGAGATGATGAACTGTCCAACTTTCTTGATGAATTCCCATCTCCCAATGACTTGTGGGATCAAATGAGATCATATGAGATGTAAGAGACTCTTTAAGCTTGCTTGAAGACCCTTGGCTCTTGCTCTCTTGCTTTGGATGATCAACACTCTGAATACCACTGATAACATGCCTTATACTGAATGCAACGCAATGCTTTATTTTTCTATGCTTGAATGCACATGCTAAATGATATAAAAAACAGAGGGTAAATTTTGGGGTATTACAGTTGGTTTTCAACCAAATAGGGCAGTGATCTGACAACTCCCTCTTACCAATTTGTTTCCCTGAAATCTTCCACTCCTCTATCAGCTTCTCTGAAAGTAGAAAGCTGTCTATTCTACTCATTGAATTTCCAGTCCTGTTGAACCATGTGAACCTCCCACCCTTGAAAGGAATGTCAACACAATCAAGAGCATAAATGAAACTCCTAAATTCCTCCATCTCATTGCCCCTAAAACTCTCCATCATACCCTCTATTTCTTCTTTGTAAGCAACAACATTGAAATCCCCACCCATAATCCATTCTCCCCTTCCAAACCTCCTCTTCATTCGAACAAGCTTTGGCCAAAATCTCCTCTTAGAGCCCATGTTACAAGATGAGTACACATTTATAAAAAACAACTCCCATCCTTTCCACACCACATTTATTCCAACAAAGCCCCCCCCCCCCCTGAAGCTGCAGACCAGGTCCAAGTGCTATTTCTTCCACATTATTACCATACCACCAACACTACCAATAGCATCTGAGGCAGTCCACTCCACTTCAGAACTTCCCCAAAGAGAGTAAACTAAATTACTATCTAAACCTGACTTTTTAGTTTCTTGAAGAAAACAAACATCTACACCTTCAGCCTGTATCATCTTAGCAACTCTTTTCCTCTTGACCAGACTACCACACCCTCTCAAATTAAGAGAAACTATATTCATAAGGATCCTTTGATTTTAGCCTCCCTCATTCTCTTCCTCTCTTCATCTCTTTTCTCTAAAACTGAAATCTTCTTCTCCATACCCTGAACATCTTCTCCTCCTCCTACTCCCAATGATACCACAATCTCTCTAACTCTCCTAGAAACCTTGCTTTCCAGAACATCCCAAAATCTCTTCTTTCCAATCATAACTTCTGAATCTGTGACAGAATGGAAACGGTGGTCTAAGTCATCTTTCTCTTTCCACCCTCCTACACTCTTTCCTGCTTAGAGGCACAATTAAATATAGAGTCCCCTGAAGCTTCAATAGGGTCTTCTGAAATTTTCTCTGAACTGAGAACTGAGGGTTTCTTTTCCTTCCTTTTAATGCACTTAGTCATGTTTACATATTCTAAACCGCAAGCTATACCCAAGCCTTTATCTCTAAATGCTGACTCAAAAAATGAAGTTTTGTTAACTACCTTACAGGCCTTATCCACTACACCCAAGTCCACCCCACCTAGACCCAACTTTACAACTTGGGCCTTAACCCCCGTTTGGGCCACAACCAAGTCATCAAAACACACCTCATTTCTCTTAGACTGAACAGGATCAGTCTGATTGCAACACTCTAAAAACTCTCTTTCCATTCCTTCAATAAAGTCTCCTACCCTCTCTGACACATCCTCCCCCAAGGTCTCCTCTGATAACTTATTCTAAGGCCCATTGCCTGCTACACCGAGCCCCTCGCCAATCCCACAACCTATACTTTTTGACACCCTGATTTTCAACGCAGAAGAAACAAAAGAACCTTTTGGGTAACATACTTCTATACTAGGCTTGCTCCTCTGAGATCTTCCATAGGTATTGTTGACGTCTTCTCCTTCCCCATCCTTCTCGTCGCCCGAGCTCCACCACCATGAACTGTCTTTCAAAAATGATTCCTCAGAATCCGATACTTCTTCGTCTGATAAACTCTTAACTACCGTTTTACATACCGAACCAAGCGTTTCTTCAACCATCCTAATCCTGTAAACCATACCATTAATGGAGACTCTAAACACCTCATTAATGGTCATCCCACAAGAAGATCTTATCATGATGTTAGCAACATCCATCTTGGTATAGCTTGATGATACCTCTTCACAACTCACATATTTCCCCACTTTCGATACTAGAAACTCAAAAAACGTAACCGTCCACGCGTATAAATTCTCACCCACGTTACTCTTTCTGGGTCAATATCACCTGGATCCCATCTCCTCACTTCCACAAACCATTGATCTAACTAACTCTTTGTAGTCTTTATGAGATCCTCTATCTCCCCTGACTCACTCTTCTCAAGCAGACAAAGATTCGCCCCCAATGGGGTTACCTTTACACCAAAGTAGCCTTCTGAGTGGAAGCACCGTTGAATATTAAAAGTCATCCATGGAAAAGGGACCCTTCCAACGTAAGCTTTGTTGAACCTATTGATTTCTTCACTACCAACATCGAATGCCAAATCCCAACTTTTCTCCTTTTTACCACCTTTAACCGCCTCAGCAAAAGATTGGTTATCTGGGTTGAAGTGTTTAACAGACTTTACTCCGGAGCGATTCAAACCAGTTTGTTGTTGACGAAAGGACGTCCAATCTCTGCCTTCTCTCTGGGTATGTTCCTCATACTTCTTAGAACTCTTGAACTTACCCTGTTGAGCGAACTCATTTTGATGCTTGTCGAATCTTTGGACATTTGCGAACAATTTCCTCCCTTCTATGAAGATATTATCAAGCTTCATGCTCATACTTCACTCCAAAAAACCTTACAAATCCATACTTCCTTCCCCTTTTATCGCGTTTCAGAGGGATGAACACTTCGTCCATCTCTCCATAGTCCGAGAAAACTTTGTAAAGATCCTTAGCTCTCATATGATCTGGGAACTCTGTAATGAAAAAAGAAGTTGAGTCATGGTTGATTTTACCTTTGCCCCTCCATGCGTCGTCCCACTTTCTTCCTCCACTCCTTCTATCTTGCACATTGGTCCACTCTCCCATTATCTTTTACTTATTTATGTTAATATATTATTGATAGGTTGCTGCATTTTAAAAAAATTTCAAGACGTGTCTTATTGCATTTGTTAATTAATAATTATTTAAAATATAAGAATGTGACTTAGTCTGAAGTTTTAAATGATGGAGTTAATAATCAATATATTTATATTTAATTAATTAATTAAAGAAAAAAGTTTTAGTGAGAAATCTTTGAGGGAGCCATTGTAAGATTATATAATAGATAGATAATACTTGCCATGTTTGCGGAGAATATTAATAAAGTAGCTTTTAAAGATATATTTATTGATTAACTTTTAGATCAAATAATAAAATTAGAAAAATTTTACACATATTTATATGAGAATACTTTGGTAAAAATATATATAATGTAGGGGTAGGAGAATAAATAATGATGTATTTATTTTAGTTATTTTTGAAAAACCCATGGCCCAACTTTGATCAGTAGACTAGCACGGCGAGGGTTCGCTTTGTTGTCCTTCACGTCGACTTAGATTCGGTATGTCAATCTCTGTCTCACGGTTCCCGCGAAATAGATCTTTCTTTCTCAAAATAATTCCATTCATTACAAAACCTCTGATTATCGGATACGCTATTGTACACCATTTTCTGTGTGCAACCCAACTATTGCATTAGTCAACTACTTATTTCACTTTGCTTTTCTTTGAGTCATTTTCGCAAACACCTTTGGCTCAAGGCTTAAATTATTGAATCATCATATTTTTTCATCCAATCTGGATGTATTGATTTCCTTGTTCTTCAATCATGATCAGAATCAGGTCTAACCTATCTGTTTTCTCTGTTGTGCTGTTACGCGTAAGGCAAAACGCAATCACTGTTAATCAATGTGATGTAGATCAAAAGCCTCTTGTGAATGCATCTTTCAATGATTTTGACTATTCAAGCAATGGCACGTTTTTGGCTCCACCAAAATTTGGTTTCTTAGTTAGGTTCTTTTCTAATGAATCCTCAACCCAAAACATTGGAATGTCCACTAATGCTCCTGCTTTGGGATTGGATGAGGCCTTGAGTGATGAAGACGATGATGATAATGACGACGATAATGATGACTGTGATAAGAATAGTTCTCAGTTACATTTAATGGATGATAATTTTGTTCAAGATGTTAAGACGATTATGGATATAATTCACGAACCGGGTTCTGGACCACATGAGATTAAGCAGAAGCTTGAACATTGCAGTGTTAAGGCATCATCGGAGTTGGTTGTGGAGGTTCTTTCGAGAATTCGCAATGATTGGGAAGCGGCTTTCACTTTTTTTTTGTGGGCTGGAAAGCAACCAGAGTATGCTCATTCGGTTCGCGAATACCATTCAATGATATCTATCCTGGGTAAAATGAGGAGGTTTGATACTGCTTGGGCATTAATCGAAGAAATGAGAGGAAAGAGAACTGGTCAATCTCTTGTGACTTCACAAACTCTCTTGATTATGATAAGGAAATACTGTGCAGTTCATGATGTTGGAAGGGCTATAAACACTTTCTATGCTTTTAAACGGTTTAACATTCAAGTTGGATTGTATGAATTTCAAGGCCTTCTTTCTGCGCTTTGCCGATACAAGAATGTGCAAGACGCTGAGCACTTATTGTTCTGTAACAAAAATGTTTTCCCACCTGACACCAAAAGCTTCAACATCATTCTTAATGGATGGTGCAATTTGATTGTAAGCACGCGCAATGCAGAAAGGATTTGGGAGGAAATGAGTAAGAGGGGAATTAAACACGATGTTGTCTCCTATGCAAGTATCATATCTTGTTATTCAAAGTCTTCTAAACTTTATAGGGTGCTCCAGCTGTTTGAACAAATGAAGAAAAGGAATATCACTCCTGATAGGAAGGTTTATAATGCGGTCATTTTTTCTCTTGCAAAGAATAGGCTTGTGAAAGAAGCTATAAATTTTATTGGAACAATGGAAGACAACAATGTCACTCCAGATGCCATTACTTACAACTCCCTGATCAAGCCTCTTTGTAAAAACCGCAAAATTGATGAAGCTAAAGAAATTTTCGATGAGATGTTGAAGCGACGCATATCCCCGTCTATTCGGACTTTTCATGCTTTCTTCCGAATATTAAGAGTCAAAGAAGAAGTATTTGAGCTTTTAGACAAAATGAAAGAGCATGGGTGCAACCGAACTATTGAGACTTATATAATGTTGATAAGGAAGTTTTGCCGGTGGCGCCAGCTTGATGAAGTCAATAGGATATGGAATGCAATGAGAGAAGATGGAATCGGCCATGATCGTAGCTCGTATATTGTACTCATTCATGGCCTTTTTCTGAATTGTAAGGTAGAGGAAGCATACAAATACTATATAGAAATGCAAGAGAAAGGTTTCCTTCCTGAACCAAAGACCGAAAATATGCTTCAGGCATGGCTTTCTGGGAAACAAGTAACAGAGGGACAGGTTACAGGTTTAGAACACAATCAATTGGAACGTAGTAGTCTTAAAAAGAATGTAAAACCTATACCAAGTAAATTTGATAAAGAAAAAGCTTTTCTTCGTGAGCCCGAGACCAGAAGCGTAACAAGAGAAGGAGGCTTTTCTTTCTGGGAGAAGTAAATCCTTATCTAACATGAGGTTCAATTGCACTTCCTTTGTCTATGATGAAGGTAACAACGCTTGTTGGCCACTATACTTTTCAAAATTGATTGTATGCTCCAAACAGGTGTTGGTTGGTATGCGTTTTTCTTGTTGTTCATCCAGGCTTCAACTGTCTAGTTTTAAGAAAGTGCTGCAAGATTGATGTAACTTTTGAAAAACACAGGTTTGTTAAGTGTTACACAATTGGAAACTTTGGGTTAATTTGTAATGATCTAAATGTCATCTCTTTTTAATTAGTACTGGTTAACCATTGTAGTATGGAAGCTGAATTTAAGGTGCTTTTATGTATCTTTAAGCGCATTGCCAGTAGTTGAATAAATTTAGAGTTCTTAGTCTGCCCAACACTGTTACATCAATATTATGAACATTAGTGTCTTTTCACTCCAATGTTGTAACTGTTTTAAGAGATTAAAATGGGTTTTGCAAGTTATTTCAAATATGTATTTTTTTGAAAAATGAGTTACACAATGACCTCATTTTTTTAACAGTCAGACCCAGTTCTTTTATGTGGCATCTGCGCCGTCTCCTTCAGTAGTGGAACTTGTAAGAATCGTTTTATCTCTATTAACCTTACTAAAAACGGCCATTCGAGATGAATTCCAAATAAGTGAGCTAGGAACTTAAACCACTCTTGTGATACCTTTGATTACACATGAAAATTAAAATGTGAGTTTATCATTTCTTGTAGGGATCTATTATATGCTTATAGCATCTGATCCTGTTAGAGGAGTTTTACAGTAGAGAGCATTGAATATTAGGTTAAGAGCAACACAAGTGAGAGAGACACCATATATTCACCCAAAACTTTAAGGTGATAGGTGTATAGGTTCTCCCACTTATAAATGTTCAAGTCAGCACATTCATATCTAATGTGAGATTATTATCCATATTACTCACACCCCCTCAAGTGTGAGTCCACAATGTCCCCCCTCATGTGAAAACTCTTTTGTCCACATATATTTGTACCGCCGTTGACACCTATTACTAGGCACCTCTTATTAGGTATTTCGAATACAGCTTTTCCTTGGCCATTTTGATTTCAATGGGACACCACTTCCTGGGCATTTCAATACATGTAAGCTGGTCCCTTTACGAATCAAAGGCTCATGATACCATGTTAGAGGAGTTTTACACTAGGGAGTATTGAATATTAGGCCAAGAGTAATACAAGTGAGAGAGACACCACATATTTACCAAAAATCTTAATATTATTGAATTGAATTGTTGTCAATGGGAGAAGATGAAACGATTACAGGCTATGTGTCGATGGTGCAGAAACTCCTTCATCTCATGAAAGGTTGTGGTGAAACCCTAGAAGTGGTTACTAATGGCGTTCCTGCGCTTGGTGAAAATGCAACCGAAGCACATAGAACCGCTCACAAGGAGGCCAAGAAGAAGGATTGTAAGGTGGCGTTCTACATCAAATTGGCGGTTGATGCAGATAACTTCGACAGAATCGCTCATGCTGGATCGGCGAAGGAGGCGTGGGATATTCTTGTCAAGTACTATGAAGGAGGCGAGAAAGTTAAGGTCGTTAAGTTGCAAACTTTGTGACGACAATATGAATTGTTGTCAATGGGAGAAGATGAAAAGATTGCAGGCTATGTGTCAAAGGTGCAGAAACTTGTTCATCTCATGAAGGGTAGTGTTGTGAAAGAATTGTTGAGCTGCACTCACAAATTCCATTGTACAGTTTGGGCTAGAGAAAATTGATGAAAGAATTTTTTGACATGTGGAAAGTTCAAGTCAAAGATGTGTTGATACAATCAAAGATCACACAAAGTGCAAGATTATGTCGGTGGTTGGAGAGCTTCCTGCCAACAAGGAAGTTGCACCATTATGTTTCAACCTGATTTTGGACATGTGAAAAGTCTTGAAGTGGTTTAGCTTCAAGTGAAATATACTCTTCTTTAGGTGGAGTATGATAGTTTTTAAAAATTATGATTGTCGGTGAAGACAATGTAAAATTCTTGGAGTTGTTTAGCTTCAAGTGAAATTTATTCTTCATGATAAAGTATATGGTTGTCGATGATGACAATGTGAAATTCTTGAAGTGGTTTATATTCAAGTGAAATATATTTTTCATGAGAGAGTATGATAGTTTTTAAAACTATGATTGTTGGTGAAGACAACGTAAAAATTCTTGGAGTGGTGTAGTTTCAAGTGACTATACTCTTTATGGTGGAGTTTGATTGTCGATTAAGACAATTAAAGTTTATGTATTATTTTCAATCAAGGTGAAGATTGTTGGGGTTGGATGAAAATATACATGTTGATACTCTTTATGGTGGAGTATGATTGTTGGTGAAGACAATGAAAGCTTATGTATTATTTTCAATCATGGTGGAGATTGTTGAGATTGGTTGAAAATATACATGTTGAAGAAGTCCTACATCGCTTAGTTTTGTGAATTAAGAGAGAGTCAAAGTCTATATATAGGATACAAGTTCTTTGAAGTCCCACATCGCTTAGTTTTGTCGAGGAAGAAGGAGTCCAATAGGATTCAAGTTCTTCATTCCAAGATGCACCGGTCAAAAACACTTTAAGCTTATATTTAACTTGTTGTGAGATGTAGTTAAAAGGTAGTTTGGAGGGTGTGAGTGTACTGGAGGTCTGTGTTAGTTGAGGGTATATTATGTGTTGTAACAATTTTCACATAGTGTTATTCTCTAGTTGTCTATTGACAACAACTGTGGTTTTTTCTCCGGTTTTAGAGTTTCTACGTTATGTTCTTGTGTTGTGATTGTGTTCTTTTTTCTCTTTACTTTATTTTTCCAACAAATGGTATCAGAGCCTTTGGTTTGAAAAAGAGAGCGACTTACTTGTATCGAAATGTCCAGGAAGTGGTGTCCCGTTGAAATCGAAATGCCCAAGGAAGAGGTGTATTCCAAATATCTAATAAAAGGTGTCTAGTAATAGGTGTCAACGGCGGTACAAATATATGTGGACAAAAGAGTTTCCACATGGGGGGAGCATTGTGGACTTACATTTGAGGGGGAGTGTTGGGAATAATATAATAAGTGTGAGTAGTATGGATAATAGTCCCACGTTGGATAGGAATGTGATGACTTGAACATTTATAAGTGCGAGAACTCATACACCTATCACCTTAAGGTTTTGGGTGAATATGTGGTGTCTCTCTCACTTGTGTTGCTCTTGACCCAATTTTCAATGCTCCCTAGTTAAAAAAACTCCCCCAACAGATCCATGGTCACAAAATAAGATCTAGCATAGCCTTTGGTCCCTGCAAACCTGCTTAGCCCAATAACCGTATTTCAAATAGCAGCAGTCCTCTAGCTATTGATTTTAGGGAATTTTGTAATGCACCCTATGTATTACTGGAGCACCACCTGAAAATACAAAAATATCTCCAAAATTCAGAGATGCATCTCCTGAGTCAATAAAAGTTTGACTTAATGTGAAAAAACTACGAAGATGCATCTTTGTAAATATTATGGAGATGCATCTCCGAACGTGCTAGAACCCTTCTTCTTCCTCACTTGTTAAAAAAACAAATTTTTCTTTAAAACTCAAAATCTCATTGTCTCAAAATCAATCAAGCAACACCAAAGCTTCTTTAATCAACACCAACTACATCAAAGAGCTCATTCAACTACACCAACTTCAAAGAATTCTCACTTCGTGTAAGTTTTTTATTATTGTACTTTTTTGATTTTTTTTTATAAATTTGTAGAAATTGATGATTAGGTGTTGAAATGCATACTTTATGTATGTTTGATAGATGATACATTATGAGAAATGTGTTTCATAATTAAAAGCAATGATCAATGCATTATTTTTGGGGTCTTAGTGGTCTGCATTAGCGCTATTGACGAAAATGAAAGTTGTAGGAAAATCCGGAGATGCATCTTCGTATTTTTTCAACGTTTGGATTTTCAAGAATCAGAGATGCATCTCCGCATTTTATTAGTCTACATTTGTTTGTTTTTCTTGCTTGTAAGGTTGCTTGTGGTAATTGTGTGACACTTGTTTGATTTATTTACAGGCATTATGACTGATAGAGACGACAAATTGGGGCACAACAGGATTGCACAACATGCATCTTCCCAGAGGGAAAAGAGTCAGGTTTCGCAGGCTCCTGTTCCCTCTAGTCCGGTTGATACGGAGGCATTGACTTCTGGGGCTCATATATCTCCACCTTCTTCCCGTAGGAGACAGGTGTCACCTAGTGACGCATCACTGCATCCATCTTCCCGTAGGCGACATGTTTCACCTACTCAGGCAGCAGAGGTACCCGAGTCACGGAGGTACCTCAGTCACTAGAGGCATCAGTATCACCCCAAACACCAGAGGGACCTTAGACTCTTGAGGCAGCAAAGGTATTTGGAGGAGGCCCGTTATAGTTGTCACTGCTGCCTCTTTATCCGGACCATACTGTCAGACATATCTGGGACGGAGAGGTAAAATTAGTTGGATTCATTCTTTTTAAATTACGTTTATTATTATATTACAAGTTTTTTACGACGATTTATTTTTTTGCAGAACCGTGATCCACTGAAATTCATTAATCATGGGCAGAAGATTACTGGCTTGCATCAGCCTACTGACGAGTGGGTTTAGGCTGATTTACATCTATATGAGATGAAGGACTTATGCAAGACCGATTCTGTTACGGTGAACCAAATAATACTTAATGTATTTGTAGAGAGATGACATATTGAGAGCTCATTATTTCATCTACCACTTGGTGAGATGTCTATCACACTCGACGATGTGTCGTGTCTGCTGCATCTTCCGATTAGGGGAAAACTTTTAGATCATGGGAGGATTAGTAGCGACGAGGCACTTAAATTGATGATAGACTATCTGAGAGTTGACCCAGACGCTGCCTTGAGGGAGTTTGAAGCCACCAGAAGGGCTTATGTTAGGTTTCGATTCTTAGAGAAGGTATACATAAATGAGCTGGTTAGGGGATAGCCGAGTATTCAAAACATTATAGTGGTTGGGGATCATTGTGATGCCATGTGTGCGTATAATTGAATTGTTTTATCTCACTATAGTTGGTACTACCTCCGTTCCTTTATATAAGAGACAATTTACTTTTTTTTTCCATTGAATAATCAATGTATCTAGTCTATAAACAGATTAAATATATTGGTTATTAACTTAAAAAATAAGTTATCTCTTATATAAAGGAACGAAGGTAGTATTGTATTTGTTATTTTAATCTTTGTAATATATATATATATATATGGTTATGCTAATGCACACTCATGTATGTGTGCATTAGCAACATACACCTTAGTGTATTTTTGTGTGGGACCCACATTAGAAAGATGAAGAAAAAAATAAAAAGAAAATAGATGTAGTGTATTTTTGTGTGGGGCCCACCAATTTTAGGTGTATGTTAACATTTCCCATATATATATATATATATATATATATATATATATATATATATATATATATATATATATATATATATATATATAACAGTAATGCTGTTTGTACAATATTTTTGTACTTCCACAAAGGCTGCATTTGAATCAATGCATCATGACTTTAAACCCTTTGTATTAACCTTTAGATGGAGGGCATTTTGCCGTTAAATGAATTTGTTTCCAGGTAATTGGAATGAAATACACAACGTTCTACAATACATGGACAATCAAAGGTAATTATTATATCACATACATTTATATAAAAAAAAGAACAAAAAATAACATACATGTTTATGTTTTCTAAATTTGGTTTTAGTTTTGTTGCTGCTTTCATAGCAATGAATGGTTTTGTTCAAATGAAATGGCTTCTAGACCTTATAAATGTATATTGTGCAAGAAATATTAAAAATAGCATATATGTTTATGAGTCATTCAGATTTAGTTCTTTTGGATTTGAACCATTTGATATATGTAAACTTTGTTGAAAAAAATTAATATGTATGATTATATATCTATCTTATGTATCCGATGTAAATAGGTATAATTTTTGGTTTGGAACTATAGCCATTCAAATATGGTGATTTTTTAATATACCATTCATGTTTTTTAGACACCACATAAAATTCCGTTTTTGCCTCCAGTTTTCGGATGTGCACATCCGGACGCACCATTTTTTTTTTAAATGTTGCTTTGTTCTGGATGTGCAAATCCGGAATGACAAGTTACGCGTCTTCTGGATGTGTAAATCAGTACATATTGAGCGTAAACTTGTCCGGATGTGCACATCCGGAAACATGTCTGAAACTCATTCATTTGAAAAATGCATATTAAGAAGTAATATTTATTTTAAGAAATAATAATAACATGTATTTTAACAGAAGGTTAGAGCAACGAATATGGCAGACATCCTTTGATGATAACTTCAAAATATTTATACGCATGGTGGCCACTTGTTCTGTATCAAAAGCTGTCTAGTAGTTCTAACGCATATTTAAACAAAATAGCGGGCATCCACCTATGATGGCAAACATGACCTGTAACCAGGGACGGAGCTAGGAATTTTGTGTAGTGGGGTCAATATATATATATATAAGTTTAATTTTCAAATAAATAAATAATAAAGTATTAATATATTTTCACTCTTAGTATAATATAAAATAAGTTCTAAATTTATAAAAATTGAAATTAAAAAATTTACAAGAAACAAATAATAGAAAGATCAACAACAATAGTGAAGAAACTAATAAAAGAGAAGCACTTTGCAACTTTAAAGTGGTTCGTTTGTACATGAAAAGAGTCAAAGAAAATTAATAGAAAAAAAAAATCATTTTTTATTTAAAGCATTTATTTCATTTAATATATGAAACAAATCATTTAAAAAAAAGTAAGTGTAACGAATGATTGCATTTAAAATGTAGTGGGATGATATGTGAGAAATTAAATTATTCAATATTTATTAATCAAGTGGGGGCTATTAGAGAAACTTCTTCCTAATTTTTATTATATAGATATATTATTATTACTAATGCTAAAATTGTGGTAATTGTGGTGGGGGCATGAGCCCACTCTTAGAGACAAATAGCTCCGTCTCTGCCTGTAACCATATGTTATATATCCAAAAAAGACATTGTGAATATTCGAACTCCCAAATCTATCATCGAAGATTGTAGGACAAATCAAGATCAATAGTAAAATATTACTTCTTTGACGTTATCCAAGATAAATGACAGCAGAGTTGACACAAAGTTGGTGGTACTCCTATTACCACTTGCAGAACCAGAATCAGAATTTTCGACTTCACTTATGTAGTATCGTGCGTGGTGCCTAAATGATACATGTTGATGTATATTTATGTATATGTATATATTATAACTTGTTTTAATTTTATATATGATTTATTTTGCATTGTTAATTTCTGCTTATCAGAGATGGAGTAAGTGAGGGTCAGTTCAGTCAGGTTTTGCTTTATGAGATGGATGCAATTCGGAAGGTATGACATAGCTAACTTTAACTTTTTAGTTGTTATCATAGTGGCTAAAATCGGGGAACACTTGCTAGCTTTCCGTGCTCGATATTACATAAGTGAAGTCGAAAATTCTGATTCTGGTTCTGCAAGTGGTAATAGGAGTATCACCAACTTTGTGTCGACTCTGCTGCTATTTATCTTGGATAACGTCAAAGAAGTAATATTTTACTGTTGATCTTCATTTCCAAAACACTGAAAAAGTGAAAATACAATTTCCAAAAAAAAACTTATACGATTACTTTCTAAACTTGAGTATAAAAGGCTAGTATTATAGTTATATTTTTTAATAGTCCAAAATGGTAAATAATAATGAGTTTTTTATGCATACAAACACTTTTCTTGTATCGTGTAAGTTACTAACTACTCCCATTCTTAGTCTTTCTTCTCCAAAAAGCTCAGTCTTTTCGGTGCTCTGTGCCCTTACAGGTAAATAATAATGAGTTTTTTTATGCATACAAACTTTTTTTTTATTCATCAACGTTTCACTCTGTAATGCATGTTTACTTCATTGACTGAAGATTAATGGCTACACCGAAACAACACATTGAAGAAATACGAAGAACAAAGTTTTCTATTGGCGGGAAACCTAATCTCTTGACTCAAAATCTTCATCATGCTGTCAAGACCTTCTCCCTCCCCTTATTCGAATGTATATTAAGTTGCGACGATATATTAACATATGCGACCAACCAACAAAACTGATTTTTTATAAAAAAAAATAAAGTTCTGCTATTTTTCCAGATCTGCAGATCAGAAATTTTTTCGGATTTGTACATCCGGAACACATCAACGTTTTTTTTTAAATTGGTGCGTTCAAATGTGCACATCCGGAATCAGGGGACAAAAACGAAAATTTACGTGGTGTTTAAGAAACATGAATGGTGTATTAAGAAATCACCTTCAAATATATGTTACGAATTTGTGTACTCGATATAATTATATATAGTTTTTGTTTTGAGCATGTAGTCATTGAAATATATAGTAAGAAATGTGTGTGTTTTGTTTAGTTTTTGTTTTAATAATATACTAATTATAACGAATAATGTAAAAAAAATAAAAATAAAATGTATCTTAAAAATACAAGGGATTTTATATCTGTTACACATCAAAATCGACGTGAAAAGCTATCTCATACTTCATACCCCTATCCCCTTACGCATCTATCAAAGTGAAAAGGTCACTTATCCCCTCGGTTGATAGACTATTCAATGTGATAAGTATAACCTATTCTCTCGATTAAATTTGATGATCTCAGATGAAAAGTGCTGATATCTCTTCAATTCACTTACTTATCAAGGTGATAAGCTGTTTTTCATCTCGGTGAGTCGTCCTATGAGAAATATGATGAACTTACTATAGCACTCTATGTTATCTGAGAAGGCTAACCAATGTGAAAAGCCTATTGCGATGCAAAAAGTGTTTAATGTAGTAGTGATCAAAAGGCAATGTGAAGGATTTTAACTTTGGAGATTCAAGCTTGAATGTTCTTTTCATATTCTCTTCATAATGTAAAGCTACATCAATAATGAATAGCTAAGTTTTTCTTGTATTTAGTGGATATTAGGAGAACAATTTTAGAGAATAGACGCAATTACCAAATAAAGAGAAATAAAGGATTAAAAAAGGTCTGATTTTTTTTATCTCTGAAAACTTTATTAAGTTTTATTTTATTTTCTGTTAAACCAAATCTTATGCAAACTCCCCAAATTTTTATTTTTAGTATGATAGTATTGCTTAATTGAAACTGAATAATTCCTGTAAATACAAATTTTTATTTATCACTTGTCGACAAGTTAATTCACTTGCTAAATTATTCATCAAGGATCCATAGCGAGTCATGTGAGTCTATGAATGCTTAAATGTGTTTGTGTGTGCAAAAAACATGTTACCACGGTCCTCACCGAGTGTTCCTTTTTTTTGAAAGGCAAATATAATTATAGATAAAAAATAATTCATGGATTACACCGACTTAGTACAAATGCACAAACTTGGTACAAGAAGTACCAAAAACTACACCCGAAAAATCAAGGAAAAAACAAATTAAGGAAGACAAATAAATATAAATACATAAAGCAATAAAAATTCCCACGATCTAAACTCCAAAGAAGATCACCTTAGAAAACTACACCATGATGAGGAACACGCTAGATCTCGAGCCAATAATGCTACCACCGTCGGATCAAAGAATATCAGGAAAAGAAAGGAACAACCACACTTACAATTTGACCATAAATTTCAATATGTTATTGATTAATCGGAAGAATTGGATTTTGAAGCCATTATGTGAAAGTGCAAGAGTTTTCAGCTGATCTCCCCAAAAATCATTTCCAAACCAAAAAAATACTTTTGTCTTTCACATCTTTCACGTTTGTTAAAAATTCAAAAAACACAACCTCATTCCTATTCCTCAAAATAGATCATATCACTGCATGCGAAATCATAAAAAACACTCTCTAAACTTCACTATACCACCTAAAGAGATAAAACTATCGAAAAGACTACTGAAGTCCCTAAAAAATGTTGGGTATCAGAGTATCAAGATAAATATCACAAAATAAGAGATCAAGAAGTAGGAAAATTGACACAGAATATTTACGGGGAAAACCCTCAACAAATAAGGGAAAAACCACATACACCAGTAGAAAAGATTTTCACTAAGTGGAAGAAATTACAACACTTCTCTCTATATACAAGGAGAGAACAAATTACACTCTCTCTTGTAATAGGAGAACACTCACTAAAAGAACCTTATAGGAGAAAATACAATATACTCTATCTTTCTAAATTTTTCTTTTATGTTATGTTGCAATGCTTTGTGTTGTTTTGTTAGGAATGCACCTCTATTTATAGGTGCTCATCTTCACAAAACCATGGGAGTTGTTACAAAACCATGGGTGCAAAATCATGGGTGTTTCTTTCTTGATCCATAAATTGTGACTTTATTCAACCACAACCCTTGACCATAATATTTTACCATGACCAAAATATTTGACTATGACCACAATCTTTGACAATCTCCCACTTAAAGTCACATTTGTGATCTTCCAAAATCTTCTCTACCTCGCCAACTCCATGTTGATTGCGCCTCTAATAGGCCATAGGAAGACCTACACCATGCAAACTTATCAGAGTTAATCGACTTCGTCATTGCATCAGCTAGGTTATCTTTAGTGTGAATTTTCTGCATATCCACACTTCCTTCTTCTACTACTTCTCTAACAAAATGGTATTGAACTCCTATGTGTTTTGTCCTGGAATGAAAAGCTGGATTCCTTGCAATGTGCAAGGCACTCTGACTGTCACAATACACATAATCTTTTGTTGCTTGTGACTGAGTTCTTCCAATAACCTTTGAATCCAAATTGCTTCCTTACATGCTTGGGTAGCGGCCATATATTCAGCTTTTGTAGTAGACAAAGCTACAACAGTCTGCAATTTGGATCACCAGCTTACCGCTCCTCCTGCGAGTGTGAACACATAACCAGTAGTAAATTTTCTTTTATCAAGGTCGCCTGCAAAATCTGAATCAACATAGCCTCTGATAGTGAATTCTGATCCCCCAAAACATAATGCAACACCTGAGGTTCCTTTGATGTATCTAAGAATCTTCCTAATAACATTCCAGTGTTCTTTACCTGGATCTGCCATAAATCGACTGACCGTTCCAATTGCTTAAGCAATATCTGGTCTAGTACATATCATAGCATACATAAGGCTTCCCACCACTGATGCATACGGTACTTGATACATTTCCATCCTTTCCGCTTCGTTGCTAGGATTCATACTTGAGGATAATTTATAATTGACAGGAAGTGGGGTAGAGATTGACTTACAGTCTTGCATGTTAAAGCGGCGTAAGACTTTCTGAAGATATTTTTTCTGAGAAAGCCAAATCCTTCTGTCTTTTCTGTCTAGGTGAATTTGCATCCCTAAAATCTTATTTACTGGTTCCAAGTCCTTCATATCAAACTCCATAGCCAATTGTACCTTCAATTCTTGGATTCGATCCTTGTTGGGGCCTACCACCAGCATGTCATCCACATACAACAGCAAAATGATAAAATCATCATTCACTACAAGAAAAAAAAGATTTGCGACACATGAGTTGCAACAGTTTCCATAAAACGGCCCTTATTCCTTAATTGTGACACTTGTCACGGCGGTTTTAGGCTACTGTCGCTGGATTTCTAGGCTAGATGAGTAAAGTTACGACTGTTAGAGAAGAACCGCCTCCTTCCATTTTGAGCCAACCATCGCCACTGTATTCAAACACGCGTTAAGCTTTTTTCTCCAATATCACGGCCTTCCCGCTTTCACAATTCACAAACACGGGCTAAGCTTTTCTCTCCAAAAATCTGAAAACATTTTTTTTTAATTGCAAAACGCATGTATCTCGAATCTCTCTTCAAACAAGTAGAAAGATTAGAAATAACACAATAACGATTTCAATCGAATTTCTATCTCAACAATCGAGATTCTCAATTTTCTTTATATTTGGATTTCAACGAGGTTTAATTTCAACTAAATTCTTCAATTTATTCATTTAGGAATTTCAATGAGGTTCTTTCAACTTCTTCCTTTTCAGAGTTCAATTTCAACAAAGTTCTTTAATTTCGAATTCCAACCAGGTTCAATTTCTACGAGGTTTGCTTAATTTTTTCACTCATCTTTTTTACCTAACACTTATTTCTCCTGCTATGATGTTTTGAAATCTTCACCTATTTTGTAGTCGAGATTGAAGAGTTTTCCTCCGTCGACAAAGTCGGAAAATTGTTTGTTGTACACCATCGTCGAACCGTACCGTACGCACCACAAATTCTCCTTGACACCTCTGCGGTGTTTTATCATGACGCCTCTGAAAGCGTAAGTTCATATATTACATGTTGTACCACACTAAATACACTTTTTTTTTTTCCTTTTGTTCAAAAAAGTTAATAGGTTTACTTGAGGATCCTTGGATTTCTCTGGAGTAAAAATGTGAAAGGGTGTTATATCTCCCATCATTCCCTTGCATTTTACAAGTTAATGGATTAATTTATGCTTTATCTATGTTATATGTTTGGGGTCTGAAGTTTGTTTATGGATGGTTATTACAAACTAACTATGAATATTATTTACTTAAATGAGTCTTTCATTGTTGGGGTTTTCTTAATTTTGTGTGGATTAATTTTATTATAGGTGGATGTATTTTGATTTACACTGCTTAAGGAAAGTTTCCTGGAAACACCTCAAACACATTAGAATATGTTGTGAGTTAAGCTGACTTCACTGCTGAAAACCTTAGGAATGTGTCAAATTAAGATTGTAACCTAGCTCTGATTTGGGGTCTATGATTGTAACCAAGCTCGTTTAAGCTATAATCTTTTATATATGTTTATGTTTGTCTTCGAATGTAATAATGTTTTCTTCATTTTACAAATACACACCTCAACAAACTTCATTAAGGTTGTCAAGAAAATTGGTTTTACACTCAAATGTCATTCCTACTCTGCAGTTTACTTGAAAATTCATTTTGGTACTTTATCATTTAAATTGCACCAAATGAATGTGCTAATGACTTAGTTTATGAATCTAATTAGCCTTGACAGCATTACAATGCAACTTGTACAATATTTTTATTTAATAATTTAAAGGAATTTTTGTGTTTGTTTTTATGATATAGGGGAGTCTTTGTAGTAAATATGAATATGAAATACGTTCTAAATAGTAGTTTAGCCCCTGATAAATTTCATGAGTTCACCACATATCAGTAGTAAATTTTCAAGTCAAGAACCTTTCCAAATATTTATGTGTTTTATTCTTTTTTATTTCAATATGTGTGTCATGTTTTAACTTCTTGCAAGAATGAAAGACCATTGACATGAACTTTGGATGGGAATCTTTCGTAAACATTATGTTCAAGAGTTAGAATTGGTTATAGTAATAGCATTATAGTTTGAGAGAGAGAGGTAAACCAATATTCTATGATATGTTATTATTTGTGGTTTGGTTTCTTAATATTAACTCCTAATTATATGTTATGATTTATGGTTTGGTTTCTTATTATTAACTCCTAATTATATGTTTTAACTTTGTTAATATTATGATTTGATTTATGATCAGGTTTGATAAAAGAAAATAGTTAGTTTTGAAAAATACGAGGACAACACATCACCTATTCTATTCAAGTATGATCCTAAACAAGTATGTGTCAAGTTCATTTGTCTCTTGCCCTTCATTTGAAATGCATCAATAACTTCTCATCACCTTCACCTACTTTTGCACATCTCTCATACTCTTAAATCTCATTTAAAAAAAATATAATACCTTTGTTGTGTTTGATAAATATATCTTAATAAAGATAGTAGTGTGTTTGAAAATTAGTGATATTGGACTTTAAAAATGTGTTTATGTTATAATTGTGTGATGTTGTGTTTTTGAGATTTAAATATTTCGTTTCTTGTGGGATCCAAGTTAAGGTCTAGTGTGAATTGTTATGTCAGTGGTGTTTTCTTCGTCAGCCTTGCATTCTGACTAGGGAAGTACCTTTCAAGTTTCTATGGGTACCTGAATATTCTGTTATGTTTGGGCTTAATATGTCTAAGTGATGAAAGGTTATTTTGAAGCTTACACATTTAAACGCTTAAAGATTTATATGGTTTCATGTGCTAAATTGGAAATTAGTGGGATGAGGTTGTCTTTATGCTCCTGTTAATCTTGTTTGAAAAGAAAGAATTGTAAATATATGGATGTGTGGGTGTGCATTTAATTTCTTTAATAATTTTGAAAAGGCCAAATTGAATTATTGCATTTGTTAGTGTTTAGAATCAATTTAGTTGAGGCTGCAAGTATGAACTCAGTTAGTAAATAATTTTTTATGGGAGAAAAATATAATGTTCATGAGCTAGTTTTAATGCTTTACAGGGGTGTTTGAATGCACAAATATAACTAGGTTATTATCATACCTACCATCCAATCCTGTTGGGTACTATCAAACACACTAGAAGTGGAGAAGTTTTTGGTTTGTTTTGGGAGAACTGTGATTTTACATTGATCTTTTTGGTTTCTACATAGCTAAAGGGTGTTTATTTTCTAGTCGTGTTTGTTTTGTAGAAATCCTGTTAGCGAATCTGGTTTGTTTTGGGAGAACTGTGTTTTTACATTGATCTTTTTGGTTTCTACATAACTAAAGGGTGTTTATTTTCTATACTTATACTTTATTTGATTAATGTACTTGATTGAGCATGTTTCCGTGGTCTTGAAGGAGTTGTTGGAGTTAAAGGTAGCAGGTTATGATCCTTATGTTGATTTTCCTAAAAGCGATTTCTAGATTATATATACTGTTGGAGTAATATTATAAATTAAGTTGCTTATTTTTTTCTTCTGTTTGTTGTGATACATGTATGTATTCAACACCTAATATAATGTTTAAAAAGGTAGAAAAAAATTTCTTATGGTGGCTGAAATGAAAAAACTTTGGTTTGAATAATATGTGCAGACTTTTTCAATTCCCTGAACTGTTGAAACTTTGATTTATTTTTCAAATTCAGTTGATGTGGCCTCATGGTTTTTGTTGTTTTTTGTATTCAAATTTTGGCTGCACTGACTACAAATTGTATATTTCACAACTGCATCGCTACTGCAACTTCTACTTAAAACATTGCTAACAAGGCTAATTCTTTTTCTTTGATATTATTACTTAAAGATATAATTATAAAAAGTTTCATGATTTATTAATTCTTTATATGTTACAGATGGAACAAAACTGTCATACTTGCCTGTCAGGAATGAATTTCGGCTGATCCTATTCCCGAGTAAAAAACCTAATCAAAGGCTAGAATCTAAACAAATCTCAGGAAGATGTTGTTGCAAGTTGTCTTCATATGAACAAGTGTCATATAATGATCCTATAAAACTCATATAGGGTCCGCCAGGAACTGGAAAACAAAGACAGTTGCTTCAGTGCTATTTTGTCTCCTTAAGTTAAGAATCAGAACCGTAACATGTGCTCTAACAAATACTGCAGTATTGGCTGTAGCATCATGCCTTCACAACATAACTAAGGATTCACTTGAGAATGGTTCATATGGTCTTGGTGACATAGTTCTTTTGGAAATAGTAATAGAATGAAAATAGATTCTTATAAAGGCCTTAATGAAGTGTTTTTGGATATTAGAATGGAAAATAGTTTGTATTCAATGATGTAGTTACTCAGGGATCCTGAAGAGTAATATTCTTTATATAAGCATAAGGTGAATGAAAATGTTATGTCATTAGAAGACTTTGTATCCAGAAATTATAGTTATGTGAAAGGTTCATATTTTTCGTACAAGAAACATTGTAAGCATCACTGTCCTATATTGAGAGCAAATGATTGAACAAGCTCAAGCAGTGCCTCGTTGATCTACTGCTTGATGCATATGCATACTTGATTGTATAGATCATCAATAGCATATACATATAGGTTGTACAATTATATTGATTATATTGTATATATCAAGTTTTAGATTGTGATATTTGATCATTTAGATATTCATAAGAATATATTGAGTGCAGAATATAATAAGTTATTTAGAAAAGTGATATAATGAAATATTAATTGTTTTTTTTAGTTATATAAATTTATACATGTGATATAGGTGAGTCTTTATATATTTGATATATTACCTAAAAAACTAATTTAAATATAAAAATCACATTATAAAAAAATTGAGATGACAATAATTTAAATAAAAAAGAATATTATAAATTAAATCCTATAGATAAATTTACGACGGTTTAAACCGTCTTAACTAGCATGAATTATATTTAGAATTAGTAAGTATAATTACGACAGTTTGAACTGTCGTTACTTGCAATTCATGTCAGTTTCCTAACTGTTGCGACTTATAACGACATTTAGAGTGACGGTTTTAGAAACCATCGTAGTAAAGCCTCACGAGACACGTTTTTACGACAGAACCAAAACTGTCGCGACTTGAAAATTACGGTGGTTGAAACTGCCGTAACCTGCAAAAATGAACCGTCGCAATTTTCCAATTTTCTTGTAGTGATTATCATCAAACCTTTTGAAATATGTACAATGGTCTGAACTTAATCTGTTGTATCCAAGGCTCCCGGTGAAGGAATCAAATCTCTTGTACCAACTCCTTGGTGCATGTTTTAAACCGTACAGAGATTTGGTCAACCTACAAACCAAGTTTTTTTTTCCTTGTTCTTAAAAGCCTTCGGGTTGGAGCATATATGTTTCCTCTTCAAGTTTTCCATGGAGAAACACAGTCTTTATATCAAGCTCCTCTAGATTTAGATCAAATGCAGCACACATCGCCAAGACCACTCTGATTGTGGTGAGTCTTACCACTGGAGAAAATATCTCATTGAAATCAATACCTTCTTTTTGAGCATATCCTTTGACCACCAGTCTTGCACGATATCGTTCCACCTGATCGTTGCCAACTTGCTTAATTTTGAACACACATTTGTTACCGATGACTTTCCGACCTTTAGGAAGTTCAACAAGTTCCCATGTGTTATTTTTATTTAAGGCTTCAATTTCCTCTTGCATTGCTGCCATCCACAGAGAAGCATCTGAACCATTTAATGCCTCATGAAAGGTTGATGGTTCTCCATCTTCTGATAGAAGACAGCATGCATCATGACTTGCCATCACATATTCTGAGTGCCAGGATGGTTTTCTTATCTGACGTGTGGTTCTTCTGGGATTTACATTATTGACCTCAGTTGGTTCTTGTTCTTCGTGCTCTGGCTTTACTTCAGAAGAATCATTTTCTCCTGACTTTTCCTCCATCTCCACTGTAGTAGTCTCCTTTATAGTGTTGTCATCTTTTTGCTTCTTTTGTAGTTCATTTTCTACAAAGATTACATCTCTGCTAACAATAATCTTGTGGGCAGCGGGATCCCACAGACGATACCCCTTCACATTGTCAGCGTAACCCAAGAATATGCATTTCCTGGATTTTGGGTCCAACTTTGTTCTTTCTTGGGAGTTGTACATCACGTACACAGGACATCCAAATACATGCAAAGAAGAATAATCACCCGGTTTTCCTTCCACATCTCCATTGTTGTCTTTAAATCAATCGCAGTTGATGGCGATCGATTTATCACGTAACAGGCACTTTTGACTGCTTCTGCCCATAAATACTTTTCCAATCCTGTTATTTTCAGCATAGCTCTCGTCCTCTCCGGGAGAGTTCTATCCATCCGCTCTGCTACACCATTCTGCTGAGGTGTATGAGCAAGAGTAAACTGCCGCTTAATACCTTCTTGCTTGCAGAATGTCAGAAAATCACCATCTATATATTCTCCTTCATTATCTGTCCTCAAGCACTTAATTATTTTCCCAGTTTCAAGTTCCACTTGTGCTTTGAACTCCTTGAATACTAAATACACATCTGACTTCTTCTTGATTGGGTACACCCATAGTCTCTTGGAGTAATCATCAATGAATGATACAAAATATTTTGCTCCTCCAATGGACATTTCCGGTGACTCCCACACATCAGAATGAATCAAGTCTAGTATGTGTTTACTTCTAGCAGTTGACTTAGCAAACTTTAGTTTATGTTGCTTGCTTATCACACAGTGCTCGCAGAAAGGTAAATTTACCGACTTGAGCCCGGGTATGAGATTACGTTCTGCAAGAACTTTCAAGCCTCGTTCTGACATATGGCATAGTCTGCGATGCCATATCATCGTTGTTTCTTCCTGGCTTTCAGCTACTACTAATGCATCTGCTACTTTCATTATGTCTCCCAAAAGCATGTATAGATTTGCAACGACCTTCTCTGCTTTCATCACTACTAACGAACCTCACCACTTTCAAGATCCCACATTGAACATGGGTCTTGCATCCGAGGTCATCTAGTTTCCCAATAGACAACAAATTCTTCGTCAATCCTTTCACATGTCGTGCCCCTTGAAGTGTGCGGATAGTACCATCATACATTTTCATTTTGACAGTACCAAATCCAGCAATTTCCAAAGCATGGTCATTCCCCATCAATACATGTTCTTCCGAGATAGGTTCGTAAGTGAAAAACCAGTCTCGTCGTGGAGTCATGTACCATGTTGCTCCTGAATCTACTATCCAACCATCAGTGGGTCGAATTTCGCCTTTGGTACTAACTGCTGCTCCGCTGTAAAGGATTTCTCCATTATCGGAGGTACTAGCAATACATCCTTGAGATGTACTTGCTTCGGAAGACTTCTCACCATTCTTCTCATAATTGTAGCATTTGAGGTTTGTTCTTCTCTAAGATTTTGATCTACCATGATTTTGACTCCCACTGGGACCACGTTCCGTTGATCTACCTCTCGTAATCGTCAAAGCTTCTATTTGTTTTGAGCTTTCTTGCCGACCTTCCTTATTTTTACGCCTGGATTCTTCTTCAAGAAGAGCTCCGGAGACATCATTAAAGGATAGACGATCAACGATATTATTGTTTGTAATATTGATGACGAGTTGATCATACGAATCTGGTAAACTCTGAAGAAGAAGCTCTGCTCGTTCATTTTCCACTATTGTGAAATCTGATGCAGATAGCTGACCAAATAATGTATTCAAATTGTTGATGTGATCCGGCACCAAAGTGGATTCACTCATTCGAAGAGTGTAGAGTCTCCTCTTTAAGAAAATTATGTTGTGAAGTGACTTGACCTCGTACAATTGGATGAAAGTATCCCAGATCTCCTTTGCAGTTTTCTTTTCTGCTATACTTGACAAAATTGAATCCGCCATTGCTAAGTGCAAATTGGCAACAACATTGTCATTCATTTCTCTCCACTTTTCATCAGTTATATCTGCAGGTCTACCTTTAATTGTCGGTGAGCAATTATTCTTCCTCAGGATTGCCTGCATCTTCAATCTCCACAGGGAGAAATTACTCCCACTGAATTTTTCAATCTCAAATTTTGCAGCTATTTTTTTCCCACTGAACTAGCTTACAAAATTTCACCGTGAATAACACAGTATACATGAGTAATATTGTATATTTTTACCGCACACTAGAATAAATCTAGTATGCGTTAACAATCACTGCAAAAGTATACAACCACACATGTGAATAATAACCATACGCCGCAGCGGAAATAGAGACCGACACCTACAGCTCTGATACCCACTATTGGGTATCAGAGTAGCAAGATAAATATCACAAAATAAGACATCAAGGAGTAGAAAAATTGACACAGAATATTTACGTGGAAAACCCTCAACAAATAAGTGTCGCACCTCGAAAAAATCGCTTAATCGAAGACACGACCCTCGCGCGAAAAGCGCGGAAAACGGTTCGACAGAGTCGCCACCGAACTTTATTTATCCCAAAAATAAGGAAAGGAAAATATCGAGAAAACCTTTTAGGGAGCGGATAAGAACATGGTCGTCGCAACCACATTCTGCGTTCGGGAGTCGGTTACGTGAGGGGAAGGTATTAGCACCCCTCACGTCCGTTGTACTCAACGGGAACCTCTTAGTTCGATTTATGAAGAATGTTATCTAAGCTTGTTTGTTTTCTTCTCTAAAAATAAATGCGGAAAGGATGAGGTAAAAGGTTTCGATTACAAAGGGAAATGGGTTGGTTTTAGGATAGGGTGCTCGGCAAGGTCATCACGTACCTCGGGCCTACGTATGCTCATTCGGACGAGAATGAGAAATCAGAGCAATCGTAGTTCGACTACGGGGTTTGACAAAAAAAGAGGGTAGTGTGCTCGCCAAGATCATCGCAATCTTGTGCCTATGTATCTTTACTCGGACGAAGAGTAAAGAATCAGAGCAGTCGTAGTTCGTGGTACGCCCACGAAAAGAGGGTTAGGGTTTTGAATTTTAGGAGATGAAAGATTGACTAGCATGCAACCCAAGGGCGTGCCTTGAGAGCAATCACTCAAGAATCCAAGGAATGCTAGACTCCAAGAACTCAGTTCTTTTGTGCGTTGATTACGAAAATGTTTGATAAGAATTAAGTGTTTTAAGACGAAAGAGTGAATGAATAACAACCCAAGGGCGTGCCTCGAGAGTCATTCATTCGAATATCCAAAGAATGCTAGATTCCAAGAATCTTCTCCTTTCGTAAGTTGATTAGAAAAAAAACGCTTGAAAAAGATTGAGTTGATTGGGAAAAGAGGTGAGGATCGATACTAGTCCCTAGGGTGCTCCTAGTAACGAAACCACAAGGTGTGCGAGTGTGCATTTGACGACGAGTCAAAAGGCACTCGACTTACGAGAATGTTTTGAAGAGTGGCTCGACGACGAGTCGAGAATTGGTTTGGAAATGGTTTAGGGAGAATGACGATTATTCGATAAACGAGACGTCGATCTCGCAACCAATTAATCGGGGCATTATTGGGATGCTAGATCCAACGACACCTTTTTCATTCGATTGATTTATGAAATATTGTTTGATGAACAAAAAAAGTACCACGTGGAATGCTAGATTCCAATGGCATTCTTTTGTCCAAATAGTTTAGACGAGTGTTTAAGGAGCGAAAAGGTCGAGTAATCACCACCTAAGGCGTGCGCCTCAATGGTGGTCACTCAAGAACCCAAGAGGTGCGAGACCTCAAAAATTCAGTTCTTTCGCGATTTAATCAAGAAAAATGGTTTGAATATGTGTTGAGTATTTTAATCGGGAAGTAGCGTTTAAGCAAATGAAAATGGTTAGATAAGCGTGAATATGAATGTGATATGGATATGAATAAGAATGTAAACGATAATAACCAAGATAATATCGACAAAATATTGACGTAAAATAAAATTGGTCTCGCCTTAATCGGATTTAATCGAGAAATCGATAATCGACGATCTTTGACCTTCATTGACCAAAAGAAGTATAAAGTGACAAACAAGAAATTAAATCGAGAAATATGGATACAAAGTATAAAGGCCTCACCTTTATCGAGATTTAATCGATAAATCGATAAATCGATCGATATTTGGGTTTTCATCGACCTAAAATAAATATAAATGATAAAAATGAGATAAAATAAATAAAATGAATAAAATGATAAATACAAATAAATCGAAATGAATAAATAAAGGTAGGCCTCATATTAACCAAGATTATAGATTTATTTGCATAAATTCAAATCATGATAATTGTTATATCATTGGCCCATAAAATTGAGAATCAAATAGAAATTGGAATTAAGATATATTGAGATGAACTAGCTAAACATAAATCACCATTCTTAAAAAAAAATCTTTTTTGAATCAACTAGAAAATCTAAAAAAAGAAATTATTTAACAAATTGAATTAAAACCAAGAAGAGGGGGGTGTAACACTGAAACGGGTGTGTATGAAAATGAATGGGTGAGAATCATATGGGCCTTCATAAAGCCCATCAACCCCAATAACAACACACAGATTGGAAAAACATGACAAGGGTGGAAAGAGAGAAATGGGCTCAGGAAAGCCCGTCCGCATGAAAGGAAAGTTGAATCAGATCAGCATTTCTTTAAATCAAGATAAAAACAAAATAAGAAAAAAAAATCGTTTTATAAAACAACAAAACACGATGCCCAGATCATCAATATCCAACATTGCTTTTCATCAACAAAATAAAATCCCAGATCGCGAATGAACTCTAACGCTAAAAAAAGGGTGAGGTTTCCAACCTCTATATCCTTCTTGCTTCTTCTTCCGTTCGATTTCAATCACTTCGCCACCGGCTTGGGTCTCGCTCACTTCACTTCGAAAGGTTCGAATCTTGTTCAGGTTTGCTTTTGTTTCAAATCAAGTTTGAGATTGGTTCATTTGTGAATTTGGATTTCGATCTCTCCCCTTATCTTCTTCTTTTTCGTTTGATTCTGGGTGTTTCAGGTTGTGACATTTGGTTGTGATTCAATTTCTAGGTTTTCTGGGTGTGTTTTGGTGCGAGATTGGGTTTGGTGTTGTGAATGTGGGTAAAGATTAGTCACTGGTTTATTATTGTTGATGAAGGGTTTTGTTGGTCGAGGAAGGTGAGTGATTAATGGTTCGAAGATTGGTCGAAGGTGGAAGGGGGTGGTGTTTGAAGAGTTATTGTTGTGTGTCGATGGCTGATGTTGATGAAGTTCCGTGAAGAATGATGAAGCGGGTCGGTGACTTTTTTTCACGGCGGAAAGGTTGGGTTTTGAGTGAAGAGGGAATAAAGGTTGGGTGAGTAGAAGATATGGTGAAGGGTGGCGGCTGTTAGGTGGTGTGTGGTTGATGGAGGTTTACGAAGGTGGTGAAGGGTGAGTCGCAGAGTCGAGGGATGAAGGAGAAGAAAATGGCGGTGGAATGAATGCTATACGGAGGAGGCGATTGAGGTTTTGAAGAATGGTTCTCTTTTGTCAATTGTTTTTTACTGTTGTAAAAAAAAGTGCCTCCTCTTGGTGAGTTTCCCCCTCCTTTAATAATTAAAGTTTTCCTCTCTCTTGAATTTATGAATCCTCCTTTGATCTGAATTTGGTCTTCATATTATTGAAAAATCATTTTCAATGCAGGCCTGTTGTTTTGGGGTACAGGTCATGGTTGCTGAGACGTCGTAAACCGTGGTAGTGTATTGTCTTTGTAGCAGCGCTTGTAACACATGAAATAGGCAAGTTTTGGTCTGGTGATGATGCAGAGCATAGCAGAATTGCGGACTTTTTTTTTTCTTGGTGCAAATGTACAGCAGCAACGTTTTGGTCAAGTCAATGTGGCGCAAGCTTTTTGCTTTGGCAGATGGTTTTTTTTTGTCTTTTTAATTGAAAAGAATTGATGGGCCTTTGAAAAAAAGAAAACAACAATGGGCTTTGAGATTTATTCATGACATGTTAAAATCTGTAACTTGAATGTCACTTGGAAATTGGATGTTGGATTTAGAATTAATTTGAAATAATGGCTTGGAATTTTGGAATAGTTATGAACTCAAAAGGAAATTGAATGAAATTTGTACTTGGAATCAAAATTAATTAGAAATGAAACTTGAATTAAATGGGATTATGGACTTGGAAATTTGAATTGAACTTGAAAAGAAAATCATAATTTGAATCTTTGAATGGGATTTGAAGCTTGGCTATGAAATTGAAATTCAAATTGGAATGAAGATGGAAATTGGAATAAATTATGGAAATGGATATGAATTGAAAGAAGTGGATTTGAGAATGGATTAGGATGATGAAAGTGAATTAAAAGAAAAAGACTTGGAAATGGTTTAAGAAAAATGTGGATAATTGAATGAAAAGTGGATATGGAAATATTGGATTAAAATGGATAAAAAGGTTAGGGAATAGATGTGGAAATGGGTTTAGAAGTGGATTTGGATAAATGGATATGGATTAAATTGGAAATGATATTTGGATACTAAATGGATATTCAATTGGATGAAGGATAAAAATGGTTAAAAGATGAAAATGGATAAAAAATAAAAGAGGGATGAAGTTGAAGACATCATATTTTTTGGATTTTCTGAATAATGGTTAGTGGATGAACATACAGATGAAATATATACAGGTAGGACAAATTTGGGGTATGACAGATGCCCCTATCTAATTGACTTGAACTGAGTTAGATGAACTGCTACGACGTTCGGTCTTTTGAGGTATAAGTCAATTAGATATGAAGAAGACCACAAATTTGTCTGAAAGAAAAAGAAAAAAAAAGGATTGGGAAGTTGAAATACAAGGAATCTGACACCAAAAGGATGACAGACCTATCACCAAAAGGATGATAGTGAACACACACACACAGACCCTTTCACCAAAAGGATGAAAAAGAGGTCACCGCCTGCTATTACCAACGAAGTAATAGGGCACACACACAGCCTGCTATTATCGACGAGATAATAGGGCACACACACAGCCTGCTATTACCGACGAAGTAATAGGGCACACACACAGCCTGCTATTACCGACGAAGTAATAGGGCACACACACACAGCCTGCTATTACCGACGAAGTAATAGGGCACACACACACATCCTGCTATTACCGACGAAGTAATAGGGCACACACGCACACAGACCCTTCCACCAAAAGGATGGAAATGAGGTCAAAGCCTGCTATTACCGACGAAGTAATAGGGCACACACGCACACAGACCCTTCCACCAAAAGGATGGAAAATGAGGTCAACACCTGCTATTACCGACGAAGTAATAGGGCACACAACACAGCCTGCTATTATCGACGAAGTAATAGGGCACACAACACAGTCTACTATTACCGACGAAGTAATAGGGCACACACACAGCCTGCTATTACCGACGAAGTAATAGGGCACACACGCACACAGACCCTGCTATTACCAACGAAGTAATAGGGCACACACATAGCCTGTTATTACCGACGAAGTAATAAGGCACACACACACACACAGACCCTTCCACCAAAAGGATGGAAAATGAGGTCAAAGCCTGCTATTACTGACGAAGTAATAGGGCACACACGCACACAGAACCTTCCACCAAAAGGATGGAAATGAGGTCAACGACTGCTATTACCGACGAAGTAATAGGGCACACACGCACACAGACCCTTCCACCAAAAGGATGGAAATGAGGTCAACGCCTGCTATTACCGACGAAGTAATAGGGCACACAACACAACCTACTATTACCGACGAAGTAATAGGGCACACACACACAGCCTGCTATTACCGACGAAGTAATAGGGCACCCACGCACACAGACCCTTCCACCAAAAGGATGGAAACGAGGTCAAAGCCTGCTATTACCGACGAAGTAATAGGGCACACACGCACACAGACCCTTCCACCAAAAGGATGGAAACGAGGTCAAAGCCTGCTATTACCGACGAAGTAATAGGGCACGTAACACAGCCTGCTATTACCAAAAGGATAATAGGGCACACACAAAGCCTGCTACTACCAAAAGGATAGTAGGGTACACACACAGCCCGCTATTACCGACGAAGTAATAGGGCACACAACACAGCCTGCTATTACCAACGAAGTAATAGGGCACACGACACAAAGGTTGTCACTCACCAAAAGGATGACACACAGACCAAAGGCTTATGGATCGGCGACACCAAAAGGATGACGGATCAAAACAAACTACTACCACCAAAAGGATGATAGGAACTTCTTATTTGTGAGGACCAACACCAAAAGGATGAAGGTTGAATTGAGTTGATTGACGGCTACCACAAAAAGGATGATAGTAATGCAATTGACAAAAGGTCAAGTTTGCTGGGGATGTGATGAGATTTATTTGGAGACATCAACAAAAGGTTGAAGTAAAGAATTCAATGAGGAAAGCCCACGAAAAGGAGAGGGAAATAGTGAAAAATGGAGAAGGTAAACAGCGAAAAAAGAAAAGGTAACCCGCCAAGATCTACGCAACCTTGTGCCTACGTATCTTTACTCGGACGAGAATAAAGAATCAGGGCAGACGTAGTTCAACTACAAAAAAGATTCAATGAGGAACGCCCACTGACTCGGATGAATGTTTATTGATTGGGATAAGGATGACGACCACATCACAAAAATGGTTGAGGAACACAACTCAATGAAGAATGTCCACCGACTTGCTTGGAGACCATAACTTCGTCAACAAAAGGTTGAAGAACTTCATGAGGAACACCCCTGAACTTGAAGGAGATGCCCCTGACTGGGCTGAAGATTGCTTGCAGTCTTGTCTTGATCAACAAAAGGTTGAACAACTTCGTGAGGAACGCTCACGGATTTGATGAAGATGCCCCTGGCTGGGCTGAAGATCTTCTTGCAGTCTTGAGATTGCCCCTAGATCTTACGCATGAATGAATGCTTGATTTTGTAATGATGTGCAATGCAAATGCTGACGCACGGAGATGCAAGTGCTGGGGAAGTATGATTTGGTGTTTGGGTATGCATATGATGCAAATGATGCTGAATGCGAATGCGTATGATGCATATGATGCACATGATCGCAGACGAGTGATTGGATATGTTTGGAGAGGGTGCCAACATGGTGGACTTTTGGGTAGTTGCCAATACGGATTGGACTTTTGGGCGGTGGGAGGGATTTGATTTCCTCGACACTCAGTTTGTTGAATACGCTACGATTGAAGTAGACGAAGATGCTCTTGAAGCTCTGAGTTTGATGACTTGATAATGAGTTCATTTCTGAGAGAAACACAACTTTGCTTGATGGTCAGGGTTGCTTGCTGCAATGGGTCTTGCCCCAGTCTGAATATGGTAATGGTCTGCCCTGATTAACCAAATCTGAAGTGGTCTGATCTTTGGGGGTTGAGATTTGACGTGCTTTGATATGACTTGCCCCTGATTGAGCTGTTGAAGGGTTTGCCCCAGTCTGAGGGTTTTGAGGGAGTCTTGCTTCGGGTTGGCACCACTTAAAGCTCAAGTTCCTCTTTGATTTCCCCTTGTTGGAATTGCTTTGATGTCTAGCACTGATTTTGCAGTTAAAATTGCACATTCACAAATGGTAATCTTAATACAATGCTCATGCAAGTTTTGAAAAAGAGTCGTTTATTGGAGTGTCGTGATAGTGAGACGAATGGACCGTTAGCCCAAACGTGTGCTGATTTTTGATGGTGTGAAGGATATAGCAAGGAAAATGACACCAATGCTGAAGATTAGCAAATATAGGGAGTCAGGTTACGCAACCTTGCAATAGTACGCTTTCAGAATAAATCTCGCCTCAATTAGGTCTTTCGAGGGTTGTAACGTGGTCTGGTTTACGGTTTATGAAACAAAGGATATTAAGCTCAAAGTATGATTTGTACCCACCCCTTCTTCGTGATGATCTCCAGTCCTACGTTCAGTTAATTCTGCACATGTTTGTATTCCAAAAGGGTTGATGGTGTAAGAGTGATAATTCAGGGTATGCTCGAAATGGCAGTCATCTTATCTGTTTTTGATGGGTGTCAGTGACCCTTTGGGTTTTGATATGGTGGTCACTGGATCTTATTTTGTTGAGGTTAAGGATTTAAGGGCCTTTTTTGATTTTGTTTTGATCCCTAACTTTTGCATGGACTGATTTTGCTTGTCGAGTCCATCGGGATTACCTTGATATTTTGCCTGAGTCTCCTTTGAGGTGCTCGACTTAGCAGGCTTTTGATTTTTTTGTTTTTGTTTTGTTGGATGATTGTGACTGCCAAGTCATGGGTTTTTGATGAACAACCGCCATGTCTTTTGGATTTGTCTTGTGATTTGAGTGTGTAATTGGATTAACTGAACACTACCCTGCCCCAGGTTGAGTGTAAGGGTTTGAATATCCGAAGGAAACTACTACTTCTAGGCTCGAAGTGGCTTACTAGGGATTAACTCCTTGTCTCTCCAGTGTTTGGGGGATTGAAACAATGCCTGTACATCATCGGCGGGATTCTATCCAAAAGCATATATTCTGCAATTATGGGCCTTTCGCTTTCATCATCCTCCCTCAAATCATTGCTAACAACAGTTGATAAAGGGAGTGAAGTGGATAGATGTGTCGGTGATTTGCAATAAATGGAATAAATGAGTGAATACGACATAACTGATTCAAAACATGCATAGTCAATACATTAAGAAAACCAAATACAAACGGCAATGTTCAAAGCATACAGTACTTAAACAAATAAAGACAAAATACAAGAATGCAAAGTGATGGGATGGCAACATGACTGCCTTCTTCGGGGAATGAACTTGACTTGACTTGACTTGACTTGATGCTGGCATTAGCGTGGCGGCGGCATAGGGTTGTTGATGACGTTTGGAGCCTTCCCATTGAACATGAGATATTTTGAGTCGATCATGTCTTGAACCGTGTGTTTGAAAGCTCTGCAGTCCTCGATCGTATGCCCTGGAGCACCCTTATGAAACTCGCAATGAGCATTAGCATCATAATCTGGAGGGATGACAGTTGGAGGAGCTAGGTCCCTGGGAGTGATTTTCCTCTTCTCCATCAATTGAGCAAAGATCTGAGCATAGGTCATCGGCAGACGATCAAAGTCTCTATCAGACCTCCTTGTCCTCTGTTGATTAGGCTGGCGTTGTTGAGCAGCTATCTGTTGCTGATGTTGAGGAGGATACTGATACCCTTGCTGGTTGTATGATTATTGCTGAGGAATCTGTTGTTGAGGCGTGGGAGTTTGAACAGCTTGAACAGTTGGCTGATAAGGCATCGGAGCATATTGCGCAGCAGCAACATATGGATACTGGAAGTATGGAATTTGATAAGGCATTGGAGTTGGAGCTTGTGGAACTTGCCCCTTCTGAGCATAGACAACATTTGTTTCGCCCTCCTTCTTTTTGAATCCATTGTTGAAAGGTTTTTTGGCTTGAGACTGGCTGCTAGAACCTCCTTGGATCTTTCCGCTCTTCAGACCCTCTTCAATTCTTTCACCGACAATCACCAAATCAGAGAAACCAGCAGAAACATTACCAATCAACTTCTCATAGTATTGGCCTTGCAAAGTACCCATGAAGATATCAATCAGTTCACGGTCAACCAGAGGTGGATGCACCCTGGCAGCTAGCTCTCTCCAGCGTTGCGCGTACTCCTTAAAGGATTCGCTATCCTTCTGAGCCATACTCTGAAGTTGAGTACGATTCGGAGCAAGGTCAGTGTTGTACTTGTATTGCTTGACAAATGCATCAGCTAGATCATCCCAAGTGCGCACATTGCTACGCTCTAGCTACATGTACCATTCGAGTGATGCCCCAGACAAGCTGTCTTGGAAGCAATGGATCATCAGCTTTTCATCTTTGGCATGGGTAGCCATCTTGCGGCAGTACATCCTTAGATGCATGTGAGGACAACTGAGGCCTTTGTACTTCGGGAATTCTTGCACTTTGAACTTGGGAGGAATAACAACATCTGGCACCAAGCACATATCCAGAGCATTCAGAGATTTCGAGTTGCGCCCCTCCATAACTCGGAGTTTCTCAGCTAGATCACGGCACATCTTCATAGCTTCAGAATCCTGAGTAGCAGTAGGATTAATAATCGGGATAACAGCATGGTAATTCTGGACCTCATCATACTGATCTACCAGGTTCTCTTCAGCATGAGGAATAGGAATCTGAGTGACAACAGGTTGAGCTTGCGGAATAGCACCAACAGGAACTTCAGGGGTTGGACGTGGTTGAGTGGTGGCTCCTTCAGCGGTAAAAGTGAAGTTCATTGGTATCCCATAGGTGATGGGGTTGGGTACAGGAGCTGAGCGCCTTGAGGGTGACCCTTGAACCTGTGCATTGTTGTTGGCAGCAGCGGCTTCACGCAGTTCTTCTTCTCTTCTGGCTGCTATGATGGCTTCAAGAATCTGATCAATCTTCCCCTTCATAGAGTCCATTTCTTCTCTGAAAGCAGCTTGCTCTTGCTGAATCTGCTCCATCGTTCTTCTTATGTTGGCTCGAGTTGCGTACTGGTGTCGAGGAATCAGCTTGATCTACTGGAGAAGGAAGGAAGTTGGAGGTGAGATTCTGAGGTTGAAAATGCAATGCAAGATGCATAACAGATGCAATGCAATGCAATGTCATGAAATGCAATGCAAGATGCAAGATCCAGGATCGCAGATCACAGGTTCAAACAATTCTGAGGTTGGCCGTTCACGGGTAAATGACCAAAGTCTCTGATAAAAGAAACCCTATAGGGAGGCCCTATGAGGAAAGTTCTAAATTCTCTACCCATAAAACCACTCACGGGATGGTTTCTATGTTGACGGATAAGGTTCCCAGGATTACGGACACAAATCGCATCAATGTCATGCAACAGGCTAGCTGCATTACGACGATAATGACGACAAGGTCTCCCCTGAGTGGGGTTTTCATGCTAGGCGCACAAGGAGCGAATCCTTGGAGACTAACACTACACGACCACCAATATAGAACTTGGTTCTAAGAGTAGTTCATAGAGTCACGGACCCTTCATGAATAAGTCGTGCAACAAGCTAGCTGTGTTACAACAGGATCTACGAAAAGGTCTACTCTAAGGGAAGCTTTCATGCTAGGCACGCAAGGAGCGAGTCCTTGGGGACTAACACTACTCGACATCCAATTCAAACTATGTGTTCTCTCTGCTTTTACCAAAGCTCGGGTGTAGAGCTTTACTCATGCTATCATCCCAAGATCCAAAAGATAAACACAATACTGAGCATATAAAAGCCATAAGAGAGCCAATACGTAAATGAGAAGAAAAAAAACAAACAAAGATAACGCTCCTCACAAATCGCTCTAAGATAGGCTCGACTCTCTCTTGCATGGAACAATTGTCCCCAGGAGAGTCGCCATCTGTCGCACCTCGAAAAAATCGCTTAATCGAAGACACGACCCTCGCGCGAAAGGCGCGAAAAACGGTTCGACAGAGTCGCCACCGAACTTTATTTATCCCAAAAATAAGGAAAGGAAAATATCGAGAAAACCTTTTAGGGAGCGGATAAGAACATGGTCGTCGCAACCACATTCTGGGTTCGGGAGTCGGTTACGTGAGGGGAAGGTATTAGCACCCCTCACGTCCGTTGTACTCAATGGGAACCTCTTAGTTCGATTTGTGAAGAATGTTATCTAAGCTTGTTTGTTTTCTTCTCTAAAAATAAATGCGGAAAGGATGAGGTAAAAGGTTTCGATTACTAAGGGAAATGGGCTGGTTTTAGGATAGGGTGCTCGGCAAGGTCATCGCGTACCTCGGGCCTACGTATGCTCATTCGGACGAGAATGAGAAATCAGAGCAATCGTAGTTCGACTACGGGGTTTGACAGAAAAAGAGGGTAGTGTGCTCGCCAAGATCATCGCAATCTTGTGCCTACGTATCTTTACTCGGACGAAGAGTAAAGAATCAGAGCAGTCGTAGTTCGTGGTACGCCCACGAAAAGAGGGTTAGGGTTTTGAATTTTAGGAGACGAAAGATTGACTAGCATGCAACCCAAGGGCGTGCCTTGAGAGCAATCACTCAAGAATCCAAGGAATGCTAGACTCCAAGAACTCAGTTCTTTCGTGCGTTGATTACGAAAATGTTTGATAGGAATTAAGTGTTTTAAGACGAAAGAGTGAATGAATAACAACCCAAGGGCGTGCCTCGAGAGCCATTCATTCGAAGATCCAAAGAATGCTAGATTCCAAGAATCTTCTCCTTTCGTAAGTTGATTAGAAAAAAAACGCTTGAAAAAGATTGAGTTAGTTGGGAAAAGAGGTGAGGATCGATACTAGTCCCTAGGGGTGCTCCTAGTAACGAAACCACAAGGTGTGTGAGTGTGCATTTGACGACGAGTCAAAAGGCACTCGACTTACGAGAATGTTTTGAAGAGTGGCTCGACGACGAGTCGAGAATTGGTTCGGAAATGGTTTAGGGAGAATGACGATTATTCGATAAACGAGACGCCGACCTCGCAACCAATTAATCGGGGCATTATTGGGATGTTAGATCCAACGACACCTTTTTCATTCGATTGATTTATGAAATATTGTTTGATGAACAAAAAAAGTACCACGTGGAATGCTAGATTCCAATGGCATTCTTTTGTCCAAATAGTTTAGATGAGTGTTTTAGGAGCGAAAAGGTCGAGTAATCACCACCTAAGGCGTGCACCTCAATGGTGGTCACTCAAGAACCCAAGTGGTGCGAGACCTCAAAAATTCAGTTCTTTCGCGATTTAATCAAGAAAAATGGTTTGAATATGTGTTGAGTATTTTAATCGGGAAGTAGCGTTTGAGCAAATGAAAATGGTTAGATAAGCGTGAATATGAATGTGATATGGATATGAATAAGAATGTAAACGATAATAACCAAGATAATATCGACAAAATATTGACGTAAAATAAAATTGGTCTCGTCTTAATCGGATTTAATCGAGAAATCGATAATCGACGATCTTTGACCTTCATTGACCAAAAGAAGTATAAAGTGACAAACAAGAAATTAAATCGAGAAATATGGATACAAAGTATAAAGGCCCCACCTTTATCGAGATTTAATCGAGAAATCGATAAATCAATCGATATTTGGGTTTTCATCGACCTAAAATAAATATAAATGATAAAAATGAGATAAAATAAATAAAATGAATAAAATGATAAATACAAATAAATCGAAATGAATAAAAAAAGGTAGGCCTCATATTAACCAAGATTATAGATTGATTTGCATAAATTCAAATCATGATAATTGTTATATCATTGGCCCATAAAATTGAGAATCAAATAGAAATTGGAATTAAGATATATTGAGATGAACTAGCTAAACATAAATCACCATTCTTAAAAAAAAATCTTTTTTGAATCAACTAGAAAATCTAAAAAAAGAAATTATTTAACAAATTGAATTAAAACCAAGAAGAGGGGGGTGTAACACTGAAACGGGTGTGTATGAAAATGAATGGGTGAGAATCATATGGGCCTTCATAAAGCCCATCAACCCCAATAACAACACACAGATTGGAAAAACATGACAAGGGTGGAAAGAGAGAAATGGGCTCAGGAAAGCCCGTCCGCATGAAAGGAAAGTTGAATCAGATCAGCATTTCTTTAAATCAAGATGAAAATAAAATAAGAAAAATAAATCGTTTTATAAAACAACAAAACACGATGCCCAAATCATCAATATCCAACATTGCTTTTCATCAACAAAATAAAATCCCAGATCGCGAATGAACTCTAACGCTAAAAAAAAACGGCGAGGTTTCCAACCTCTATATCCTTCTTGCTTCTTCTTCCGTTCGATTTCAATCACTTCGCCACCGGTTTGGGTCTCGCTCACTTCACTTCGAAAGGTTCGAATCTTGTTCAGGTTTGCTTTTGTTTCAAATCAAGTTTGAGATTGGTTCGTTTGTGAATTTGGATTTCGATCTCTCCCTTTATCTTCTTCTTTTTCGTTTGATTCTGGGTGTTTCAGGTTGTGACATTTGGTTGTGATTCAATTTCTAGGTTTTCTGGGTGTGTTTTGGTGCGAGATTGGGTTTGGTGTTGTGAATGTGGGTAAAGATTAGTCACTGGTTTATTATTGTTGATGAAGGGTTTTGTTGGTCGAGGAAGGTGAGTGATTAATGGTTCGAAGATTGGTCGAAGGTGGAAGGGGGTGGTGTTTGAAGAGTTATTGTTGTGTGTCGATGGCTGGTGTTGATGAAGTTCCTTGAAGAATGATGAAGCGGATCGGTGACTTTTTTTCACGGCGGAAAGGTTGGGTTTTGAGTGAAAAGGGAATGAAGGTTGGGTGAGTTGAAGATATGGTGAAGGGTGGCGGCTGTTAGGTGGTGTGTGGTTGATGGAGGTTTACGAAGGTGGTGAAGGGTGAGTCGCAGAGTCGAGGGATGAAGGAGAAGAAAATGGCGGTGGAATGAATGTTATACGGAGGAGGCGATTGAGGTTTTGAAGAATGGTTCTCTTTTGTCAATTGTTTTTTACTGTTGTAAAAAAAGTGCCTCCTCTTGGTGAGTTTCCCCCTCCTTTAATAATTAAAGTTTTCCTCTCTCTTGAATTTCTTAATCCTCCTTTGATCTGAATTTGGTCTTCATATTATTGAAAAATCATTTTCAATGCAGGCCTGTTGTTTTGGGGTACAGGTCATGGTTGCTGAGACGTCGTAAACCGTGGCAGTGTATTGTCTTTGTAGCAGCGCTTGTAACACATGAAATAGGCAAGTTTTGGTCTGGTGATGATGCAGAGCATAGCAGAATTGCGGACTTTTTTTTTTGTCTTGGTGCAAATGTACAGCAGCAACGTTTTGGTCAAGTCAATGTGGCGCAAGCTTTTTGCTTTGGCAGATGGTTTTTTTTTGTCTTTTTAATTGAAAAGAATTGATGGGCCTTTGAAAAAAAGAAAACAACAATGGGCTTTGAGATTTATTCATGACATGTTAAAATCTGTAACTTGAATGTCACTTGGAAATTGGATGTTGGATTTAGAATTAATTTGAAATAATGGCTTGGAATTTTGGAATAGTTATGAACTCAAAAGGAAATTGAATGAAATTTGTACTTGGAATCAAAATTAATTAGAAATGAAACTTGAATTAAATGGGATTATGGACTTGGAAATTTGAATTGAACTTGAAAAGAAAATCATAATTTGAATCTTTGAATGGGATTTGAAGCTTGGCTATGAAATTGAAATTCAAATTGGAATGAAGATGGAAATTGGAATAAATTATGGAAATGGATATGAATTGAAAGAAGTGGATTTGAGAATGGATTAGGATGATGAAAGTGAATTAAAAGAAAAAGACTTGGAAATGGTTTAAGAAAAATGTGGATAATTGAATGAAAAGTGGATATGGAAATATTGGATTAAAATGGATAAAAAGGTTAGGGAATAGATGTGGAAATGGGTTTAGAAGTGGATTTGGATAAATGGATATGGATTAAATTGGAAATGATATTTGGATACTAAATGGATATTCAATTGGATGAAGGATAAAAATGGTTAAAAGATGAAAATGGATAAAAAATAAAAGAGGGATGAAGTTGAAGACATCATATTTTTTGGATTTTCTGAATAATGGTTAGTGGATGAACATACAGATGAAATATATACAGGTAGGACAAATTTGGGGTATGACAATAAGGGAAAAACCACAGGCACCGGTAGAAAAGATTTTTACTAAGTGGAAGAAATTACAACATTTCTCTCTATATACAAGGAGAAAATACAATATATTTTATCTCTCTAAATTTTTCTTTTATGTTATGTTGCAATGATTTGTGTTGTTTTGTTAGGAATGAGAAATGTACTTCTATTTATAGGTGCTCAACTTCACAAAACCATGGGAGCAAAACTCCGTATGGATTGACTCACATAAGGGTTTATTGCACTTAGTAGGATTCGAACCTGAGACCTTGAGAAGAACATACTCTCAAGACCTAAACCTCCACCACTAGACCAATCCTTGTAGATTTGGTGTTTATTTAATTTCACGTTTTCAAAACTGAGTTTTCAAGCTTGAACCAGGTTGGATAGTGGCCTCGATAGCTTCAAACAGTTGGGTGGGTGGTGAGAAAGGTAAATGATAAACTATTTTTATATTAAAATTATGAAATTAGGATTTTAAAAGTAGAAAGAGAAATACAGAAAACTAAAAATAAAATAATATATTTAATACACACTATTTTAAATATATCATCATGTTTGAAGCAATGATTATTTTTTATTAAATTATAGTCCAAACTTAACTTTCTAATATTGAATTTCTGATGAACCCATGTGCTATATATAAAAGCATAGAATTTTTTATCTAAATAACCATGTTTTCAAGTATATAATTCCATTATACCCATGTTTTCACCATTAATACCAATATATCCGTGTTTCAAAAAAAAAAGACATTGAGTGGGGGCGCCATTAGAAATGGCTACCCTATTGAATCTGAAAGGGAGGCGCCATTGGTAATGGCTACCCCCTTGGATTTTAAAGGGAGGCGCCATACCCTCTGGAGCCCCCATTGTAAACGAATTTTTTTTAACATTTTTCAAATAAATTAACATTAATACATAAATTATAATAATTCGTAAATAATATTTAATAATTTTAATAATTATTACTCATTCTAAATATTTCTTTTTAATAATTACAAATTACATAGACAAAAGGCGAAACACAGTACATTAATTTTGTCGAAGAGGTCGAGGCAAATTTCCGCCCGTACCACATCCTCGTGTACGTACGTGTCTTCGTTCTCTTCGCGGCGGCGGCGGCGGTGGCGTTGGGTCCACAGGTGCGGATGTTGTTAATAGGTTGTCGTCCGTCATCTGAAGAAATAGTGACCATGCAGACGAGTCAATATTAGGCAAGTCGTCCACATTAAAGGTGTTTCCCATGCCTGTATAATTTTGTTGGGGTGGTTGGCTGGATGATATGTCAGGACGATAGTCTGCTTGGGCGTAAGCGGTCAAGGGTGTAAATGTCTGGGTGGGTAAGGTTTGGTTGGGTGTTTGATAGTCTGTGTTAATCTGGGTTGTAGCGTCATAGGAGTATGATTGATATTGTGGTGGGTTTTGTTGGTATGGGGACTGAGTATAACCATGTTGAAATGGGGTGGATTGGTAAGGGGTGTTTTCATGGAATTGTGGTTGTGTGAGTGGGGGTTGGGTTGGATGTTGGCTTGGTTGATCGGTCCACTGTTGAGTTCGTGATGATGTGGCTTGCTGGCGTGGGTCAACAAGATATCTAGGATGGGAAAAGAAACCAATGGAAACCGACCTATACCAAGTCATGTACTGGACATACGGTTTGCTCTCATATGGCAAAACATTGTCGGTCAAAACAAAATGCCTGCGAAGCTTCCATTCACGACACTCATGTTTTACATATGTTTTCCATGGCTTATAGTGCCACAGGTCAGAGAGGATGCTTGTGTGCCATCTGTCGTCGACGCATTTTGGGGGACCGGGAATATCTTGTAGCATTCCAAACTGAAGCTTGACACGATCACTGTTTTGCATTTTAACTGTTGTGAAGTGGATGATCGGTACCTTTGCAGTTCACACAGTAGAGTGGTGTTCGTCAGCTTCATGGATGACCTCTAGACCAAGATATGGCCGCCAAATAAACTGTAGGAGGAAAAAAAAATTAGTATATTTTAAATAATGTGTTAATATTAAATGTGACTATAACCATTAATATATAGGTTAGTGATAATACATCAATTGATCCACCCCACACTTGTACAACCAACATTAATCAGCAAGATCATGGAAAACTTAGCTCCCAATTAATTTGCCAAGAGATTTTGCATCTTGTGGGAGTAGATCCATCTGTGAAGGTGAGCACGATTATCTCTCATGTCGTTTCACGTTTCAACTATACTCCATCCTACCGAAAAGCTTGGATTGCAAGAATTAAAGCGGTTGAACATGTATATGGGAATAGGGAAAAGTCTTACAATCAACTTCCACAGTATTTGCTAGCACTTTAAAAATATGTTCCTGGTATGATTGTAATATTGGAATCGCTTCCAGCATACACTCCTGATGGAACATGTGTGGATGGCTGTAGGATATTCTCTCGCCTCTTCTGGGCATTCCAACCATGCATCAAAGGTTTTGCTTTCTGCAAACCTGTTATTCAAGTGGACGACACATGGTTGTATGGAAAATACAAAGGAACATTGCTGATGGCGGTAGCACAAGACAGAAATAATAATATATTTCCAATTGCATTTGCTCTGGTAGAAGGTGAGACAGGCGAGGCTTGGAGTTTCTTCCTCAAAAATCTCAGAACACATGTAGCCCCGCAACCCAACTTATGTCTGATTTTCGACAGACACGCCTCTATTGTCAGCGCTTACAATAATCCTGCAAATGGTTGGCATAATCCTCCTTCTATCCATGTTTATTGTATAAGACACATGTCGCAAAATTTTATGCGGGAATTTAAAGACCAAAACCTCAAGAAGAAATTCGTGAACGCGGGGTATGCATTAAACCAACCATTATTCAGGTATTACCGCGAAGAAATAAGATTGTCAAACACAGAAGCATTAAGCTGGGTGGACAACATTCCGATGGAGAAGTGGACAAGGGCATTTGATGGAGGATGTCGATGGGGTCACATGACCACCAACCTTGTAGAATCCCTGAACAACGTTTTCAAGGGAACTAGAAACCTATCCATCACTGCGTTAGTTAGAGCAACCTATTACAGGTTGGGGTCACTATTTGCAACAAGAGGCAAAAAATGGAGGGCTGTTTTGGAATCAGGGCAGTTATTCAGCGAAAGCTGCATGACATTTATGAAGGACGAAACTGATAAAGCGACCTCACATCGAGTTACATCGTTTGACCGTCACGATTATAGCTTCATTGTTGAAGAGACAAAGGATCACAATGAGGGTCGGCCAATGGGACAATACAGGGTGAAAAGTCATAAATATTGGTGCGACTGTGGAAAGTTTCAAGCGCTCCGTATGCCTTGTTCACATGTCATTGCGGCATGTTCTAGTGCTCGTCATGATCCGTTCTTGCAGCTATCAAAAGTTTACAAGGTTATGAACTTATTCGGTATCTACAGTAATAGCTTTCCAGTGGTAGCTAGTGAGGACTATTGACCAACTTATCATGGGGACACAATTTACCACAACGAAGACATGAGAAGAAACAAAAAGGGCCGCCCCAAAAGCACACGAATTAGAACTGAAATGGACACATATGAGAAAATGGAAAGATTATGTGGAATATGTTGTCTACCCGGGCATACACGGAAAAATTGTCCAAATGTTGGAACAAGTTCTAGATAGATTTACTTTTGTCATTAGAAGAGTTGTAACATTTGAATTTAATATTTATAACAACTACTGGTTACAAGAAAACAAACTAAAATACTTCTACAGCAACACTTAATCCATTAATTATATCAAGATTAATACAACATAAACTAAGAAATTACAACAATCAAAACAATATCATCAGTTCCAAACATCATAGACCTAACGTCGTTGTCATTTCTAATTCGTAGCCACTCACGTCGTATATTTCCATCTTCGATCGAGAAGTAAGAAACGTGTCTTTCAATACTTCTAATTTGTTCACCATCTGCAATGTCTCCTTCTAACCATCAATTCAAATTCCTTCGTAGTTGCTCTAAGCTTTGGATATTCCAGAACAACATCCTTATTGGCGGCTTCGTTCTTGAAAAAATAACATGACCGTATCTTCTGAGATACATTATTGAATCTGTTAAAATTTTAAGATACAAAAACAATTTTGTTGTGAATGAATGTCCAAGAGTGCCATCTATTTATACAAGAGTTGTATCAAATAAAATAATATTTCATAAAAAATTAATATATAATATATTATAAAAAAATAAATTAATTAAAAGGGAGACTCCAAGGGGTATGGCGCCCCCCTTTATATGTAAAGGGAGACTCCAAAAGGAATGGCGCCCCCTTTAAATATAAAGGGTGACTCCAAAAGGAATGACGCCCCCTATGAACATATATCAAGGCTCCTTTTGCAATGGTGACATCTGACAATTTTACATGGGGGAGCCAAACCTGATGGCGCCCCCCTATAACCACACTTTTTTTTTAAACATGGGTAGATTGGAAAATTTGAAGAAAACTTGGGTATTTTGGAATATGTTATACTTCAATATGGTTATATAGGTAAAAAAATGCAAAAGCATATTCTGTAGCGTGGATAAGATTTTTTTTGAAATGGCTAAATTTTATTAACAAAAGGCATAAGTAAATTCTGAAGCGTGGATACGATAATGAGTATGGTTGACGTCAGTATTTCAATAATATGAGGAGATATCATCAGAGGATTTGTTATCTTTGTTGTCTTTGTTATCTTCTGAAGTGTGTCTTTGATGTCTTTAGAGCATTTAGGAGACAAATGAATAAGAGCATAAATATCGAAGGTTTTTGAAAGGTTTCTACACAGTATTCAAAGTTTCTGTCAGAAAATTTTGGATATTTCATTGAATCAGTCGGTACTATATACACAAACGTCTTTTAATTGAAGAACGTTGCTACAAATGCCACATGTGCATTTACTTAATTATTTAAATGGTAATGGATGTAAAAAATATTAATATAATGTATTTTAGGGTATTTAGTGGGGTCTATTCTAAAATTTATATGAGTTGAATGGATATTTAAAAAATATAGTTAAGTTGTTTATATAATTGAAAAATGTAATATAATATAAAAAAATTAGTAGGGTCTATTTAAAGAACCATAATAGGTTCAATGGATGTGGATACTCTAAGTAAAATGAATTGTTTTGATGAGAGAGAGAATGGTTTAGAAAGAGATAGAGGAAAAGTCAGACACCAAAGTGACACCAAAATTGAAAGATAGCATATCTATATCCGAAGATATCGGAGAGGATTTGCTAACTTTCCTATTGTATGCTTTTGTCCATTTAGGAGACAAATGAAAAAAATAAAAAGAATTGTTTTGATGAGAGGTAGAAAATATCATACTTGAGATATATTTGACAATAAAACTCATATTTGGGGATATTCGCTTGAATCCGTTTTATATTTGAGGTAGAAAATTTCTTTTGATTGGATTTGTGTTTGGAGTTTTTTTTTTTCTTTTCAATTTTAAAAGAGGGATATGCGAAGATTAATAAAAATACAAATATATTTTTGATGATTTAGAATATAACTTATTTGATTAATATGTTTATGTTTTAGTTTATACTTTATTATGTGAAATATTTAAAATATATGTTGGAAATTTTAAAAATTATTTTAATTTATTATTTTTAATGTATGTTAATGTTTGATAGAGTTGAAAACAGATTACACTATAGATTTGAAGTGAACTAATTTAACTTAAAAAAATTGATTTAATACATGGATGAGGGAAGGGCGGAGATATTCAAATATGTTTCAAATGATTTTTAATTTAATTAGTCATATTCATTTAAGTTTCAAGCGGTGAAAGAATATTTAAGTGAGATTTTAGAGGAGGGTAGCAATTATTTTTGATATTTTATATAGAGCAAAGTGGGTATGTGAGTGACTTAGTTTATAATTAAACTAGTAAAATGTTTGTGCGGACATATAATTATTGATATGATATGTACATTTGTACACAAATTTAAGAAACAATAACCTTAATTATATATGACTATATATGACGTTAATAACGTTGTTAGTATATCTCCACAAGCTCACGCTAATAGAGTAAAATCATTTGTTTATTTTTTATTAGGTCATTTCTTTTTTTATTAGGTCATTAAACCTAGCGTCGGCCCCGACGCCACATATGCATTTGTTTGTTTGTTTTCTCTGTGTTTCAATTTGTTTGTTGGCTTTTTTTTCTTTGGATATATATGCATATTAGAATAATATAAGTAAGTGTGAGTAAGTGGATAAATAATCTCACATTAAATTTATAAGTGGGAGAACCTACTCACCTAAAACCACAGGTCTCTGGATCAAAATCAGACTCTGATACCATTTATTGGGGGTAGTTTACTAGGGAGCATTGATATATAGTGTAGGACTAGACAACTTTGTGAGAGACACACCACTTGTCCACCTAAAACCTTATAAGTGATGTGTCTCTCACAAAGGTGTGCCTAGTCCTACACTATATATCAATACTCCCTAGTAAACTCCCTCCAACAAATGGTATCATGAGTCTTTGGTTCGAGAAAGGAACCGACTTATTTGTATCAAAATTCCCAGTAAGTGGTGTTCCGTTGAAATCGACGCCCAGGAAGAGGTGTATCGAAATGCCCTTGAAAGACCCTTGAAAAGGTGTCAACGACGGTACAAGTATAAAAAAAAATATTGTGGACTCACACTTGAGGGAGAGTGTTAGAAATGATATAACAAGTGTGAGTAGTATGGAAATAGTCTCACATTAGATAGGAATATGGTGACTTGAACATTTATAAGTGGGAGAACACACCCACCTATCACCTTAAGGTTTTAGGTGGACAAGTGACATGTCTTTCACAAAGGTATCTAGTCCTACACTATGTATCAATGTTCCTTAATTAACTCTCTCCAACAAAAATATAAGCAAGCGTGAGTAAGTGGAAAAATAGTCTCACATTGGATTTATAAGTGGAAGAACCCGTTCACCTATCACCTTGAGATTTTAGGTAGATAAATAATATGTCTCTCACAAAAATATCTATTCCTATAATATATCAATGCTCCCTAATAAATTCTCTCAATAGAGCATACTGAAATTATGTTGTGTATATAGCAAAGTGTGTGAGTGGGTTATTTAGTTTATAATTAAAAGTTGATTTGGTCCGTCAGCAAATCTTATTTCAATATATAGGAAGGAAAGTGGGACAATCTCACATTGTGATGTTGAAAAAGAATGGAAAATGTAATTAATAATTGTAATAAAGTAATTAGAAAATGTAAGTCCTAATAAAATTAATATTAAAATTGTTGTTATACATGATGAATTTATATTATAATTGCTGTGCCATACGTATATATGTGATATTTATTGTAATCATTAAAGAAAGATTAAAATGAAATGTCCTAAACTTACAGAAATTAAAATTTTAAAATAGTGTATATCTGCAAAAGAGAAACAATTTTTTTGTAAACTTTTACTTTTTTTATTCTGACCATCAAAACATATCATATCAATACACAAATGTGTATATCATTCAAGTAAAAAAGATTTTGTTTTTATACATATAAAAGAAAGTGATAGATACTGTATTATTATTTTCTGATTAAAATGTCAGCATGTTTGAAGGTATATAAATTGGAGTTTACAATAAGTTCGAATAATTTCAGTATCATGTTAAAAAATTGTTAATTATGATGGTCCATTGACATTTGGTGACAGTTTAAGATTAATTTTTTTTCTTCTTACATTTAACCTCTGTCCTCATGAATCTCGTGCCGCGTGAAATTACTAGTAGTATTAATAAATAAATCCAACTTTTGGGAGACTCGTGCATTCGCACCCGATACATTCGCACGGATTCTGGTATGATATCCGTATTTTTTCCAAATTAAAATAATAAAAATTTTTAAATTTTCAACCAAAATTATTATTTTTAAAAGATATAATAATTTAGTGGATATAATTAATAACGAATTTGACCTCGTATATAAATCTTAAATTTATTTTGACATAACTTATATATTTAAAACTATATAATAACAATTGAATCAACAAAGTATATTTTCAGTATTTTTTAATAAATATGAATGACATAAAATTGTCCCAAAATAATTATAAATAAAATTATGTATTTAACAATAATATTTATGAATGACACAAATTTTTAAATATTTATGAATGACGCATAATTATCAAGGTTAATCGATAAAAAGATAATTTCATCAATATAATCGAGTTAATCAAATTTAATTGACAAAATTAATTAAATAAAATCAAAATTAATCAATCAATTTTTTAATTAAAATAAGGGATTTATACTTGACATTAACTAATTCCAATAACGGTTTGACTTCACTGTTCCATATGCAATGAGCAGCCAAAAATCTAATAACAGCAGGTATAATATATAAAAGTGTGGGCTGAGCATCCTAAAACCAGTTCATCACAACTATTGTGGGGACCAAGCCAAAAGTGTATCCTAAAAATGCACTCTTGAAATATTGGAGTTGCATTCCTCTAGACACATCAAAACGCAAGGCCAATGCTACAAAGATACCAGGGAAAATGTTCTGGACTGGACCAATGGCTAGAATTGGCCCAATCCACCTCTACTCCAGAGCGGCCCAAATTGCCTATGTCCAATCCACAGAGGGGCAAAAGTTACCTTTCTGCCCCTCCAACCAGGCAAGAAATGCAACGTTCCTCCCCGGAATTACTGCCCGTTACGCACGACTGCATTACTCCCCGAATAGCTCAGGGCAGGTGCCCGAAACCACGCTTATGCCCGACATAACGGCTAGTTTGGACACCCTGCCCGACATAACGGCTAGTTTGGGCAGTTACTTATTCTTTGGAGAAAACGGTTATTTCGCCCCGAAAATAGGACCGTTGGCCACGCGCTGGGGGCTCTATATAAACCCTCTCGCTTGAGAGTGTCAGGTATCGAATATTCACCCTAAGAACTCAATCTTTGTACTTGCCCCTTTTCTCTGACCTTTACTTACTTGAGCGTCGGAGTACCTTGCAGGTACATCCCCCTCCTCTCCATACGACCAGCATCCCTGACGCACTTGGCGGCCTGATTCTACAGGATCTGATCCAGCTTTCACGATCAGTGGCGCCGTCTGTGGGAACCTTTGTTCTCCCCTTCTTTCTTTAACCGAAGATCAAAATAACTTTCGAACATCATTACGATCATGGCCTCCCAAGATCGCACCCAGGATGTTTTTCATTCCACCATCCTCCCCGTCAACAAATCTGACATTGACGGCCAAACATCTCTCCTCCGAGATGCCCGTTTCCTCAGGGATGGAGCCCCCGCATCTCCTTCCCCTACCCCTGCTGATCGCAACAACAATCAACCGTCTCTCGACCTCCAGCCCGTTCCTGTTCCGCCCAGCGCCGACCTGGCCGTGGCAGCCCTCCTGGAGGCCCTCAACAAAACCAACACCCTGATCCTGCAGCAGAACGAGAGGATCGGAGCACTGGAAGAGTCTCGCCGTCCAATATCCCCTCCTACGCGGAGGAACCAGCGACGATCTCGAAGCCCGCAGCCACGGAGAGAAGTAGACCGAAGACTGCGCCAAGAGCAAGATCCTCGTGTGGCCCAAAAGCGCGACCAGATCTCCCCGCGCGATCAACACGCTCACGACCACGAAAGGACTCGAAGGAGCGAAGAGTCTCCGATCAAGTCCAAAGGACGGGCACACTCACCTTCTCCTCGAAGGAACTGCTCACATTCTCCTCGAAGGAACCACTCACCTTCTCCTCGAAGGAACTGCTCACCTTCCCCGCGAAGGAACCGCCGACGCGAGCAGCCCATCCGGTCACCATCATACACCAGCTCTAGTAACGCTGACGAGCCTCGCGGCCCGTTGACCCAGGAGATCTTGGCCACCCGTCTCCCAAAAGGCTTGGAGAAACCTCCGTCACTTGGTACGTACGACGGGACCACCGACCCAGACGAGCACATCGAGAATATCGATGCGCTGCTAGACTACCGCGGCGTACGGGGCGCCATCAAATGCATACTATTCCCGACCACGCTCTGGAAGGGAGCAATGAAATGGTATAAACAACTGCCTGAGGAGTCCATCACCTCGTGGAAGCAGCTCGGCAGGATGTTCTCGCGGTACTTCACAGCATCTCGCCGCCACCCCAAAACTAAGGCCTCCCTCGGGGCCATAATCCAGAGGAAAGACGAACCTCTCCGAGCGTACATCGAGAGGTTCAACAAGGAAGCTGTGCAGGTCCCGACGACAGACAAAATGAAGAAGTTCCTGCTCGAACAAGGTGTCCTCCCGGACTCCGACTTCGCCAAAGCCATCGGCCTCGCCCCACCGAGGAACTTAGGCGCTCTCCTCCTCAAAGCCCAATCTCACATCCAGTACGAGGAAAAAAATGCGGCCTGCAACGTCCGGGCATCTTGCCGCCAGGAGAACGCCCAGGCCTCTAAAGGAGAAGAAGCCTTGACATCTCGTCAGAGTGATCGGAGACACGAGGACCGACCGAGGGACTCCCGCGACGGCAAGGGACCCTCCGGTCACTTTCATGACTACACTCCCCTGATTGTTTCCAGGGAAAAGATTCTGTCCGAGTGTGCCTACTCGGAGTTCAAACAAGCCGGGGTACGTTTCCCCAAACAGCTGCCGAACAGACCGAACGTGGATAAGTCTAGATACTGCCGCTTCCACAAAAGTCACGGCCATACTACAGAGGAGTGCATCCATATGAAGGATGCCATTGAAATACTGATCAGGGATGGCCACCTGAAGCAGTTCACGAAGAAGAAGGATACTCCCCGACAGGATGCCCAGGAATCCAAGAAGGTCGAGGAGGAGGTGCCCTCCTCGGATAACGCCAACGTACAGGTCGCGATGTCCATCTCACCGCCAAAGGACTTTTACGTCCCAAACGGGCTCAACGCCCCTGCTTATCTTGCGGCCCACAGCCCGTGGGAGACTTTTCCTTCCGCCATGGTCATTTCTGGTGGGGGATTCAACAAAGTCACTGTGGGTTCAGTAAAACGAAAGTTCGACCACCTGATCAACACCAGCTCGAACAAAGTGACTACGCTTCATCAGGCCCCGAAGGGTTCCATCCCCATCTCCTTCTACAGGGAGGAACTCCTCGGCGGCTCCCCGAACTCCAGCATTCCTCTGCTCGTCAGAGCCCGGATGGCGAACTTTGACGTTCGCAAAATACTTGTCGACCAAGGCAGCTCGATCGACATCATGTACTCCCAACTATTCTCGACGCTACAGCTGGACGAATCGCACCTTACCCCCTACGTAGGGTCCGATTTACAAGGATTCAACGGGTCTGTGACCAAGCCATGGGGTTACGTCGAGTTTATCGTGACCTTCGGAGCAGCTGAAACGACCAGATCCATCAAGGTGCAATTCCTGGTAATTGACTGCTCGTCACTTTACCAATGCATTTTCGGAAGGCCAACTCTAGCCGAGTTGGTAGCGGTGCCCTCGACCGTCCACCTGAAGATGAAGTATTACACTTCGAAGGGAATGGTCGCCACCCTCCACGGTGAAATAGAAGCTGCCCGACGATGTTTTGAAGCAGCTACAAAGGGGATCAACGCCATCGTGCCCAAGCCTAAAGCGTCGAGCAAGCCAACACTACCAAGCAGCTCCGAGGAGCCCAAGCCTTTGCCCCAGGTCGACTCTATCGACCTCGACACCCGCTTCCCCGAGGACCAGTAGGAGGAACGAGCAGCTTCAGCCGGCCCCCCCACGTCATCCAGCAACAGATCCCATCCGATGCGCCCAATTTCGGATGGCAACTTCGAGCTAGTCCTATTCGGCGAAGACCCTCAACGGGGAGTAAAGATCGGAGCAGACCTACCTGACATCGCGAGGAAGCAGCTCAAAGCGTGCCTCCGAGAGAATGCAGACCTATTCGCGTGGAGCGCCGCGGAGATGCCCGACCTGGATCCATCCGTCGCATGTCACCAGCTGACCATTGACCCGGCCATCAAGGCCGTAGCGCAACGTAGGAGGAAGCAGTCTCCAGAGAAAACGGAGGCTGCCGAAAAAGCTGTAAAGGACCTCCTCGAGGCCAAATTTATTTCGGAAGCCAGGTACACCACTTGGCTGTCCAACGTTGTATTAGTTAAAAAATCTAATGGAAAATGGCGCATGTGCATTGATTATACCGATCTCAATAAGGCATGCCCAAAGGATGCCTACCCCCTCCCCAATATTGATAAACTTATTGATAATTCTGCTGGTTTTAAACTTTTGTCGTTCATGGACGCCTACTCGGGCTACAATCAAATCCCAATGGAAATGTCCGACAAAAAATATACGGCCTTCATGACCGAATCGGGGAACTATTACTACAACGTAATGCCATTCGGCCTGAAAAATGCCGGAGCAACGTACCAACGAATGATGAACAAAGTATTTCGGGGAGAAATAGGCGACATGCTCAAAGTATACATGGACGACATGATCGTTAAGTCCCACGAGGAGACCGATCATACTTCCCACTTACGAAAGGTCTTCGAACAGGCCAGGAAATACAAAATGCGTTTTAATCCGGAGAAGTGCACGTTCGGTGTCCGGGCAGGCAAATTCCTCGGATTCTACTTAACAGAACGAGGAATCGAGGCCAATCCCGACAAATGTCGGGAATTCTCTGAATTTCCTACGCCCAAGTCCAAAAAATCCATCCATTCCCTCAACGGGATGCTCGCGTCACTATCTCGTTTCGTGGCCAAGTCCGCCCTGCCATATTTCAAACTCCTCCGCAAAGAGGCAGCATTCGAATGGACCGAGGAGTGCGACGAGGCCCTTCTCCATCTGAAACGGGCACTCTCTAAGCCGCCAGTCCTCTCTCGACCAGACAACGGCGAAATATTGTACTTATATCTGGCCGTCGCGACCGAAGCAGTAAGTGCCGCTCTCATCCGCGAGACGCCTGACGGGCAGAAACCCATTTACTTCACAAGCAAAACGTTGCAAGGACCAGAGTTAAGGTACCAGCAGATAGAGAAAGTGGCACTAGCCCTCATCAACGCGGCCAGAAGGTTAAGGCACTACTTCCTGGCTCACACGATCGTGGTCCGAACAGACCAGCCCATAAAGCAGCTGCTCAGGAGACCAGATATGGCCGACAGAATGCTCAAATGGTCGCTGGAGCTGTCCGAATTTGACATCCAATACGAAGGAAGGAAATCCCTCAAGTCCCAAGCTCTGGCCGACTTCGTCGCGGAGATGACATTCGCAGACTCCCCCGCAAGCCAAGCGCGCAAATGGACCATCTTTGTCGATGGAGCCTCAAGCTCGGCAGGAAGCGGCGCGAGCATTATCCTTGAGAGCGACGAAGGAATTATCGTCGAGGTATCACTCACGTTGTCTTTCCCAACCTTCAACAACCAGGCGGAGTACGAAGCCTTCCTCGCTGGGCTGCGCCTTGCCGAGGACCTGGGCGCACAAGAAGTCGTCATTTGCACGGACTCACAACTCGTGGCCCTCCAGGTCTGGGGTGAATACCAAGCAAAAAACGATAACCTGACCTAGTACTTGGCCCTGGTAAAGAAGGAAATGGCGAAATTCACTATAGTGGAAGTGAAACACGTTCCCCACGAACACAACGTACGAGCAGGCGTGCTGTCTAAACTGACCAGCACGAAGAAGAAAGGCGAAAACAAGTCCGTCATTCAGGAAGTGCTTCCTCGACCCAGCATCGAGAAGACCTCCCCGACACTAGACGTGCAAGTGATCGGCGACATCAACTGCTGGATGACCCCAGTCTACAACTATCTCGCCAAAGACGAACTCCTATCCGACGTAAAGGAGGCCAGCACGATCAGGCGAAGAGCTTGCTCGTATGTCCTGGTCGAAGGCAAACTATACAGGCGGGGATTCTCCATCCCACTGCTCAAATGTGTCGAGGAGGAGATGGTCACACACATCCTGTGCGAGATCCACGAGGGAATCAACGCCCAACATCTCGGAGGAAGGTCCCTTGCTCGCAAGGCTCTCCGAGCAGGATACTACTGGCCAACCATGCAAAACGACGTGAAAGAACACGTGAAGAAATGCAACAAATGCCAATGGCACGGGGACATGCACCTGGCTCCGCCTAACTAGCTCAAGTCCATGTCCTCCCCGTGGCCATTTGCCTGGTGGGGCCTGGATATCCTAGGACCTTTCGTCGTGGGATCAAGTCAGAACAAGTACCTCATAGTGGGCGTAGATTATTTCACAAAATGGATAGAAGCGGAAGCTCTAGCCAAAATAACTGCCCTCAACATCCCGCGTTTCTACAAAATAAACATCCTTGCACGTTTTGGTATTTCCCAAGCGATAGTAACGGACAACGGGACACAGTTCACGGACATGAAGTTTCAGGACTTCGTCGCCCAACTAGGCACGAAGCAACACTTCGCATCCGTCGAACACCCCCAAACAAACGGGCAGGCCGAGGCAACTAACCGAGTCATCCTTCGAGGCCTCAAGCGAAGGCTAGACGAAACAAAGAAGGCATGGGTCGAAGAGCTGCACAACATGCTCTGGGCGTACCGCACAACTCCTCATTCGACGACCAGAGAAACACCTTTCCGTCTGGCGTACGAAATTGAGACTGTAATCCCGGTCGAAGTCCACGTGCCCTCTAGGAGGACAGAGTCGCCCCTAGATGAGGAGATGAACGACGAATCATTAAGGGAAGAGCTCGAACTCGTCGAGGAAATAAAAAACGGGGCAGCTCTCCGCGAAGCCTCGCTGAAACAAAAGATCACCATCAGGCACAACGCCAAAGTGATACGACGAGAGTTCGACGTGGGAAGCCTTGTCCTAAGAAGAAACCATAAAGACTCTCGCGAAGACAAACTAGCAGCCAACTGGGAGGGGCCCTATCGCGTCCGGGCAAAAACGGAAAACGGGGCCTACTACCTAGAACACCTCTCCGGGGAAGAGCTTCCTCGACCATGGAACGCTGAAAAACTAAAACAATACTATAGCTAAATCCTCGGTTTAACTCGTCGCAACGACAAACGTCAGCTACCGAACACTATGCGCGTCCAGGTGCAAGCGTCGCATACGATTAAAGCATGACCCCGCTCAAGAACGAGCGGGGTTAATGCTCGACAGCGGTCCTCGATCGAGCATCGCCGTCGTCAAAGTACCATGATTGGCAGAACCCCAGCTCGCGATGGGACGTTCACGTCGCGAACTCAGGCCTCAAACGCGACCTGAGCTCCGCTCCCCGCCAGGACATTCCCCGGCAGTTCGACCAGTTCCCTACACTGCTGAACACTTCTGTTACGAGCAATCTACCCAAAAGGTAGTCGCACAAGTCGAATATCCCCTACCACGGGCGGACATACATTCGCAGCGAGCATGAATACAAGACTTACTAAAACTAAAAGCAAGTAAAGCCATGCAAACGACAGAATTAAATAGGCGATAACTTAACAAGTGGCTGCAAGAGCCACAATTGTACATGTTTACATAAAACGGGGGCCATGCCCCCCCAAAATAAATCACAATGATTACAACGGCACGTAGGCCGGACAAATTACAACAAAGTAAAAACCCCTCATTCACCAGGGTGCTCTGTTTCCTGCTCCTCGGCTGGCTGGTCCTCCGGAGTAACGACGATGAGGCCTTCGGGAAAAACGATGCGACCATCCTCTACGCGCCCAAGGTAGTGAATGCCCTCGGCAGAAATTTCAAGCCCGGGGTTCACCACGCGTAGCTGAGCCACAGCATTTCCAAATGACTCCTCCGCCACGGCTATGCCGTCATCTTCGGCCAGCAGGACGCGGGTAACCAGCTCGGACCTAGTCTTCAGATCTTTCAATTCATCCGGCTCATCGGCACCCGGGGCATTGGCCGCCTTCAGCTCCTCGATCAGATCCTCCGCGACTTTCTTCTCCGTTGACAGCTTGGTGATCTGCTCTTTTAACCTGGCCACATCCCCTTCCGCCTTCTTCCGAGCTTCACTCTCGACCTTAAGTTCCTCCTTCAGAGACGTCGCGGAGGCACGGGCGGCGTTGAGTTCGGCCTCGGTCGTAGGGTCCCCTTCGGCATAAACGGCCGCCATCTCCAGCATTCGGACCAAGGCCGAGGCATCTTGGGCCACCAGCGCCCTCTTGCTCGGGCGGTCCATGCCCTCCAAACGGAGAGATTCAGCTCGAGGAACCACCAACGAGTTGCCTTCGAAGAACTTTCTATCGAGGATACAGGGAGGAAGCTCGAACTTCCCCGTCTCCGCCACCCGAGTGAGATCTATAGAGTCAGCAACCCTGGGCCGCTTTGGTCGCCCGGCCAAAGGCAGAGGAGATCCACGGGGAGCAGGAGTAGGGGAAGTAGAGGTCCCCGCAGCAGATTGCGCTGAGGAAGGAGCACGGCCACCAGCGAACCGAGACTTCGGAGGAACCGCTCCGACTTTGTTCCTCGCCAAAGCGTTCCTCACAACCCGATCATGAGCCTGAGGCATCTCACCTGCACAAGCAAAACACAAACATGTTAGATACGAGGAAAGGGAATAACATGAACAAAATATAAACAACTAAGACTACATAGTCTCCGCGGAAGTCTTGCACTCCAGCAGTGCCTTGATGTCAAAAAATCTGCACTCGACCCGTTGACTCCTGTCTTCCTCGAAGATCGGGCTGCCTTTGCTTGTCCAGCACTCAGCAAGCCAGAAAGAGGTGACCCAATTTACCAACATATCACACGCCTTGGGATCCTGCTCGTCCAGGTCGTCGGGCTGGTATGCATAATCGCCAGGCCTCTTGGTAAAGTGCTCGGCTGACTAGTGAATGGTGAATTTGTAGAGTCTCCGCCCGATAAATTTCCCCTCCTCATTGTGTAGTTCATTGCCATCCTCATCGACCTCTATCTCCCAGATGTACGTGCTGTCCTGGGCAGCTTCAGACACAGGTTCCACGACGAAGTAACGCCCCTTAAACGTCCTTATCGACTCCGAGAAGGGCTTGAACAGCTTGCGGGGCTGCTTTAAAGAGACCCAGCCATATTGCCTCCCCGACAGTTGCCGTTGAAGGTGGAAGACAGTGAAGAATAAAGGAAGAGTAGTCCCCAGGGCAAGGTGCTCGCACACTAACTCGAACGCTCGAATGAAGGCTAGGGAGTTCGGGTGCAGCTGCGTGGGGGCCAACTTCAAATGGTCGAACACCGACTTCTGAAAATCAGTGAACGGCAACCTCAAACCCAATTCCTTAAAAGCGTACTCGTACATGGTGAAGCTATCACCAAAATTCGAGCAGACGCGCTCGTCTTCGGAAGGAAAGTGCACCCTCCACTCTCCCTCCGGCCCTACTTCAGTAAATGCATCCCCCGCATATTGTGCGAACGAAGACACGTGCTCGGCGGGTTCAGCCACCTCCCACTCCTCGACAGAATCTATGACGACGTCCTCATCCATGTCGTCCACATTCTCTTCTCCGGAGACATTGTCAGCTGAACTCGAAGCCGTCGAAGTTGTGGCCGTAGAACCACTGCTATTCTCAGATCCAGTTTCCTCCTCGGACGTATCTGGAATATCCTCTCTAACTGGCCCTGTCGCCATTACGATCACCTGAAAATCAGAGAAGAAAGTGAATTCGACAGCAAATCAAATCCACCCTTCCAATGCTAAGTCAAGTGAAAGGGCGCGAGGGCTGAGGACAACGTCCCCGACCTAAGCCCTAACATCGAAGGGTAAGCCAAGACCTCCCCGCGAGGAAATGCTCGCCACTATCATCCCTGAACGAGGAGCTTCCCCGTGCTCATGCCCAGTTTCCGTTGAAGCTCCACCGGAAATCGCGAAGCCTCGCCGGAATCTGGAAATGTTCAACCGGAAAACTCATCGCTCTGCCAGAAGATGAACAGGCTAGGTGGTTACACATGTAACCTCGCCGTGAACCACCAAACACACTGACAGGTCTGGCGACGCTTTGAAAGCATGGAAAAGGTACAACCGCCGTCCACCACCAACACTCACCGTAAAATCTCACATTTCGTCCTCTAATCTAACCCTAACCGCATGCAAATCTACCAGCAACAACAAAAAAGAAGTAAAACAAGTCTTAGATCAGAGAACTTACTTGATTGGAGTAGATGAAAGAGGCTGCTCGAAGCTTGACGCGGTGGCCGAAAGCACTGAAGACGGTGACGGGCAAGAATGTAGGAGAGACGAACAGAAATCAGAGGAGAAAAATGCAAAATGGGACGGTCTTCCCCCTTTTATACAGAGGGGAACGTGCAAACACGCGCCCGTAGGACATCATGACTACCCACTAGCCATCATTGCCTATTAACTGCTACACGGAGCTCTAGGTACACGTGGCGCCCCAACGTTTCCAATTCTGTCTGACCATTAGCCTCCCCGTACACCGGGCAACATGGTCACGACCACGAATCTCACGAACACCTGGGACCACGAGCACTTTGAGACAACCTCCCTCGTCTGCGAACGACGACTCTTTGCTAGCTCCCCGGAGCAACGAGCAGTTCTTAAGTCATCACTCCCATGCCCGGGAGCAACGACTTGGGGGGCTCCTGTTCTGGACTAGACCAATGGCTAGAATTGGCCCAATCCACCTCTACTCCAGAGCGGCCCAAATTGCCTAAGTCCAATCCACAGAGGGGCAAAAGTTACCTTTCTGCCCCTCCAACCGGGTAAGGAATGCAACGTTCCTCCCCGGAATTACTGTTCGTTACGCACGACTGCATTACTCCTCGAATAGCTCAGGGCAGGTGCCCGAAACCACGCTTATGCCCGACATAACGGCTAGTTTGGGCAGTTACCTATTCTTTGGGGAAAACGGTTATTTCGCCCCGAAAATAGGATTGTTGGCCACGCGCCGGGGGCTCTATATAAACCCTCTCGCTTGAGAGGGTATGGTATCGAATATTGACCCTAAGAACTCAATCTTTGTACTTGCCCCTTTTCTCTGACCTTTACTTACTTGAGCGTCGGAGTACCTTGCAGGTACACCCCCCTCCTCTCCATACGACCAGCATCCCTGACGCACTTGGCGGCTTGATTCTACAAGATCTGATCCAGCCTTCACGATCAGAAAATAATATCACCAAGTCCAAGCATCGAAAATGGACTTGCAAAATCATTGACACGAATCAAAACCATCAACAAAGCACCATAAAACACCAGCAAATATTGCGAGATCAAAGAACAATCAACACAATACAAATGAACTTAAAGTGTTATTATTGTAGCAAAACCGAATTGCAAGACACACACTGAATATTGAAACAACCTATTTCTATCACTTCAGCAACAATACATCAATTTCAAACATAAATATGTAGTAGTTTTCAGCTCATAAAAATGCAATTGAAATGTATAGCGTACTGAATCAAAATAGAATAGTGACGAATTTAGCATGATATGACAACCAAGTTTGGAACCATTTAATAGCAAACAATCACAACTGCTTTAAGTTTGAATCGAAACCGAAGTAGATTCAAAAAACTATACTATCACGTGAACATGTATGCATGACAGTGCTTCATAACTCAACACAACTTGGTAAACATAATGCAACAACAACTGAATTTCATCAAACTTTAAGCAACAGCAGTACAAATCCATATTTTAATACTCCCAACCTCACCAGAACTCTAAGTTTTGCTTTCCATATTCTCAATACCATTATACACATCATGCTTGTTATTCCATTCAATCATCCATCCTTTTTGTTACTAACAATACTGGAGCTCTCTAAGACGACACACTTGGTCTCGCAAATCCCTTTTCCAGTAAATCTTCCAACCGCTCTTTCAATCTGAGTAATTCTAACACTAACATCCAATATTCCATCTGGAAACACATCTGGAATCACGCACAACTGGCAGCCCATCACTGTGGCCTTTCTGCCAATTTCTAGAAAACTATCATCACAAACATAACAAACATCTTAGTCTCATCCCCTGAGAGTTTTCTACTTACTTAGCAAATATAAACCTCAACTATTCGCCTTCGTCCAATTTAAGTTCACTCTCTACTCTCTGAGAAGCAGCCATTAATAATACCCAATCATCCTCCCTCAGAGACATTCCAACTTGACCAACATACAAAAACCTCGAATCCGCTTCACCTTCAGATATAAAAATCTTCATCGACTCGTCAAAATAATCTGTAAGCACTTTACTTAATTCCAAACAATCCATTGCACACACTATCAAAGCCAGAAAGACACGTCTATTCCATCAAACATAATTCCGTCTACTATCAACAAGAGATTAAGGGTGATCAGTTCCTCAATTTGTCAATAGACAGCCGACAATCATGACTCTCACATCCGACCAACAAACCGACATGCCAACCAAAGGCACACCACGAGTAACACAACTGACAAACCACCTGGCTAACAACAACCACAACAATGACACGACAACGACGACAACTACAACGACAAGATCAAAGCACATACAATGCACTTGACGACCAACTCACAACTCAAAGAATACACAAGTTACGACCCCGCAGGTTCACTCTTGAACCGAAACACAACAAGAACACAAGTTCCACGACCCAACATTTTATCAACCACCTCGACCAAACAAGGATAGCTAACATCCTTGTCACACAACAATATTACAAAAATGCCACGATTCACCAATCGAACATACAACCCAAAACATCCAATAGTCCAATACTTCCATTCTGAAACGTCCAATAGTCTCATCACTCCTACATGTTCCCAATGTTTAACCTATGAACTCTTACAAGTCCCGCACGCAAATACAAAATGTGCCACATCACGCTCCCGCTGCGCACTCTGATTACTCGTAACCGCCAAAACTATCAATCTCACGTCCAAAGTCTAACTCTTTCTCATATTTGCCAAAAATCACTGTTCACTTTAATATTCCCAACCTCACACTCTCATGTGTTATCTTACACACCAGACACAAGTCTCAGAACTGCTCAAATAATTTTAATTCTCTGACCATCAAAACAACCATGTAAAAAAACTTTCAGACTTAACCAATAGGATAATTCCAATAGGATAATTCCAACTAAAGTTATAACTCGTCACGAATTCTAACCATCCTCGTTGTCTCATACTCTATTCCTTCAGACCAAACAAGTACTCTTAACTCTTGTGATTACCAAACACTTCGAACCTAGAACCAAAAAGATAATACCTCCAAATATTCCAACACAATACAACCACAATCAATTCCAACTCCAAAATAGTATAGACCCTTTTATGAATCTTCAATTGTCGTAAAGCATAAGCCACGACTTTACCCTCTTGCATTAACACACTGACTAAACTCATCAAAGACACACCCCAATACCTCACAACCGGTTTATTAGGATCACATAAAATCAAAACTGGAGCCATAGACAACTTCTACTTTAGCTCTCTGAAACTTTCCTTACTCAAACATCCAAAACAAACGACTCACCCTTTGCAAGTCAATTGAGATAACAGAAGTACGAACTTAGCAAAGTCTTCCCTAGCCTGCAGTAACAACCAACTAAGCCCAAAAATTTCTAATATCCTTAACCAACTTCGGAGCCTCTCATTGTAGAATTACATCTACTTCCGATGGATCCATAACAATACCATTACCTGAAATAACATATCCAAGAAAACTAACCTTTTTCAACCAAAATTCTCACTTGAATAACTTAGCATAACACTTTGTCTCTTTTCAACACTTGTAATTCAATTCTCAAACACTCTACCTGTTCTTCCTCTGAGTTTATAACAGATCTGAATATCCTTAATCAAAGCCATTATGAACTTATCCAAATAAATATGGAAGATACGATTCATCTACTCCACAACCATTACAGACGCATTACTAACACCCAATACCATCAGTGTACATTATCATGCCCAACCGAATTCCAAAAGATATAATCCTTAAAGCTTTTGCAAATTTTTTCACTGGGTAACTGGCTACTCACATACAAGCTTAACCGAGTAAACAACAGCCTATTCCGATGATAACAAACATAACCAGTCACATTAAAACGATCAAAGCCTCAACTCACACCATTTCACCACTCTTATCAAACATTCCAAACAATTGTAATTTCACTTAAACTCAACCAAACCATTCCAGTCATCTATTCATGAAAGTAGACACTCATTCCCAATCGTTACCTTATTCAACTGTCAGTAGTCCATACACAATTTCTTCTCTTAACAGTCCAAATTCCATAAATCCCAACATGTAGCAACAGCCAACCAAAAAGAACTCTCAATCTCAATAATACCTCCACCCACACGGGTTTTCTCAAAATTTCCATTAATGCTCTAAAACTCCAAAGACTCCAAACCTCAACAGAACTCTAAGTTTTGCTTTCCATAGTCTCAATACCATCATACACATCATGCTTATTATTTCGTTCAATCATCCTTCCTTTTTGTTACTAACAATACTGGAGCTCTCCAAGACAACACCTTAATGTTCCACCCAAAAACACATATGAAAACTGTGCACAACTGACGGCCCATCACTGCGACTTCCTGCCAATTTCCAATTTCCAGAACACTATCATCACAGACAAAACAACCATCTTAGTCCCATCTACTAAGAGTTTCCTACTTACTTAGCACATATAAATCTCAAATCTTCCCCTTCGTCAAATTAAGTTCAATCTCTACTCTCTGAGAAGCAGCCCTTAAATAAAACCCAATCATTCTCCCTCAATGACTTCCCAACTGAACCAACACACCAAACAAACCTCTAATCCGTCGCATCTTCCGATATAAGAATCTTCATCAACTCATCAAAACAATCCGTAATCATTTTCTAAATTCCAAACAATTCATTGCACACAATATCAAAGCCGAAAAGACATGTCTATTCCATCCAACATAATTCCGAATACTATCAACAAGAGATTAAGGGTGATCAATTCCTCAATTTGTCAATAGACAGCCGACAATCATGATGGGGCATAAACCGTCTTTATCAAACTATAATAGCATTCCTTACATCATGTGCACAAAACTACCTAAGGCATAAATCCTTAGTTGACATAAGCCTTACCCCTGCATCCCTTCTGGAACCAGAACCACATTGTCCAAACAACACTCACAATCTTGAAATTCACAACACACTGAGCCAGTACTCCACACCTGAAGCAACATGGAGAAGTACCAACTTCTCCCCCACTTATCTCATTCTAACTCCTGAAAACAAAGGATTAGGAAACCAGAAAGCACTGACAGTGTTTCACACACATATCACATACTAAGGAACAAACAACACCGATCGTATTCAGCTGTCACACCAACTGACTCAACAACTTGGTTGGACGGACCGACCTGCTCTGATACCACTATTGTAACACCCCAATTCCCATCTCGAATAAATAATATATATATAAATCAGAGTAAATAAAATTTTATTTTTCCGACAGAAAACAGGGATGTCATAATTAAGGAAATAAAAACATAATCCCTGCTCATTTATTTGATACATAACACAAAATGGAATAACCTCAAAGGGAAACTTTTTCCATTATAAAAGGAAAGTTCAATTATGGAATAAAGCGGAAAGATCCATAACTGACTTGTTTTACAAAATGAACTATTTTATAACATCAAAATATACATACAAAGGTAATACAAAATAAATCTAACAAATATATACATATATAACATAATCGTTCCCCGACTCCCGTGCTATGTATCAGAGCAGACACCAAGACCGACAAAAGAATGGAGAACTAATCCTCACAAAAGCCTCCAAGACTACGAATCTGCAATTGCCTCATAGAGCAATAAACCACAGCAGAAGGGTGAGAAATAACAACTAAATCAAGATTGCATAATAATATGCAACACATAAAATTTCACATGCAGAGTTATTCTCACCACAAGCATCATATATTCATACATATAGCATGCCACAGATACCTAACATATTGCTAACAATCCAACAACATAGAATATATCAATTATACCGACCTATTCACACATAAGGCATACCCAAGCTATTACATATGGAAACACCCCACCACATCACATATCACATATTTATGCATAAAACATATTATCCACAACCAATGCATTTATCATATATGCACATCAATTCACCAATTCAACCATAAATCTCAACACATACTCAATCAATTCACAAATCTCACACATAATACATCCATTCACAATTCTCACACATAATAAATCCATTCATGATTCTCACACATAATCAATCCATTCATGATTCTCACACATACTCAATCCATTCATGATTTATGCAAATGCACAGAGACCAACACAACGACTCTATGCAATGCATATGCGGTACCATCCATCCATCATAATCATCACCAGTTCACTCAGGAACTATTAGAATCATCGCTTGTTACTTAGTGTAACTCCCCGTCGGGTACACAATGTTCCCCGTCGCTCACACCTCTTTGTATAAGGCACACGACGTTTATGGATTGCTCACACCTCTTTGTATAAGGCACACGACCCGATCGTTCACACCTCTTTGTATAAGGCACACGATCGTCTATAATCATCGCTCACACCTCTTTGTATAAGGCACACGATGTTATAGTGGATTCCCTCTAGAATCGTTTCGTCGCTCACACCCCACAAGGGCACACGACATCACAAGATGCATATCATGATGCTTGGCATACAAGGACACATGACAATCAAATGCATCTTCACAATTCAACAATATGAATTATCTCAATCAACAATAATCATGTTGTGCAATCAAGCCCAAAACAATGCATTTATTTGCCATAAGGCCACAACTCATCATCACAACATTTCATCACATGCATTCACATCATATAACATTACACAAGTCATACGATATCCATATCAAAAGCACATTGCATGAAACACATCAATTACACACACTTATAACAGTAAAAGTCGACAAAACGACAAAATTCCAAATTCCCGACATAATTAAATCGGCCAACAATTTCAAAACCATTTCAATAAGAAAGAACATTTCATTAGCTTTCCAACGGTATAAAGAACATTCAAAATAGATAATCAGATCAAAAGTTACGGACTTAACAAGAAAAGTAATCGCGAAAAGACAACATTCTGCAGCCTTGCTGGCCATACGCGTATTGCCCTGAGCCATACGCGTATTGCCCTGCCCCATACGCGTATTGCCTATTTTTCTTCCTTGCCATACGCGTATTGCCCTAACCAATACGCGTACTGCCCTACCCCATACGCGTATTGCCCTGTCCCATACGCGAATGGGCAGCGAAACCCAAAATTTTTCTTGCATCATTTTTGTTACGAATTTCACCCCAAAACCTCTCTAAATCTCATCTAAACACTTCCAAATCACAATATATCAACCTAAACATGTCCCAACATAATCAACAAGTATTCTACGCAGTTTATATCGAGTTTCAACCGCGAAAACATCGATTTCTAACAATTATTCATCAATTTATCAATAAGGAAAACATTGTAAAAACAACCAAAACACATACATAAACAACACATATACATACACAAGCAAGATATAATTGAAACTTCTCACCCTTACCCGATTAATCGCGATTGAAACGGAGTTTTCCCCGAGTTTTCCTCTCTTTTCCTCTTCTCCCTTTCTTTCTTCTCTTTTTCCTTCTTTCCTTTCTCTTTTCTCTCTTTTTCTCTCAAAATTCTCTTTTATGAAAAATATACCCAAGCAAAAGACCAAAATACCCATCAGCTCAAATATCTCGCAAACACTCTCAAAATGCGATAAAACATAACAACAATGATGAAATATATTTCGGGAAATAAAAGTTGAAAAGAAATTATAATTTAATGCAAATATTTTATCTATCAGAGAAACTAACCAATTAACTCAATTAGCAGGTAAAATACACTAAATTCACACATTTCACAAAATTCACATAAATGAAATAAATAAATACAATTAAACAAACCGGGGCGTTACATGCCTAGTCCTACACTATGTATCAATACTCCCTAGTAAACTCCCCCAACAAATGGTATCATGAGCCTTTGGTTCGAGAAAGGAACCGACTTACTTGTATCAAAATGCCCAGTAAGTGGTGTTCCGTTGAAATCGGTGCCCAGGAAGAGGTGTATCGAAATGCCCTTGAAAGACCCTTGAAAAAGGTGTCAACGACGGTACAAGTATAAAAAAAATATTGTGGACTCACACTTGAGGGAGAGTGTTAGAAATGATATAACAAGTGTGAGTAGTATGGAAATAGTCCCACATTGGATAGGAATGTGGTGACTTGAGCATTTATAAGTGGGAGAACACACTCACATATCACCTTAAGGTTTTAGGTGGACAAGTGACGTGTCTTTCACAAAGGTGTCTAGTCCTACACTATGTATCAATGCTTCCTAATTAACTCTCTCCAACAAAAATCTAAGCAAGCGTGAGTAAGTGGGAAAATAGTTTCACATTGGATTTATAAGTGGAAGAACCCGTTCACCTATCACCTTAAGATTTTAGGTGGATAAATAATGTGTCTCTCACAAAATTATCTATTCCTATAATGTATCAATGCTCCCTAATAAACTCTCCCAATAGAGCATCCTGAAATTATGTTGTGTATATAGCAAAGTGTGTGAGTGGGTTATTTAGTTTATAATTAAATAAAAGTTGATTTGGTCCGTCAGCAAATCTTATTTCAATATTTAGGAAGGAAAGTGGGACAATCTCACATTGTGATGTTGAAAAGAATGGAAAATGTAATTAATAATTATAATAAAGTAATTAGAAAATGTAAGTCCAAATAAAATTAATATTAAAATTGTTGTTATACATGATGAATTTATATTATAATTGCTGTGCCATACGTATATATGTGATATTTATTGTAATCATTAAAGAAAGATTAAAATGAAATGTCCTAAACTTACAGAAATTAAAATTTTAAAATAGTGTATATCTGCAAAAGAGAAACAATTTTTTTGTAAACTTTTACTTTTTTTATTCTGACCATCAAAACATATCATATCTATACACAAATGTGTATATCATTCAAGTAAAAAAGATTTTGTTTTTATACATATAAAAGAAAGTGATAGATACTGTATTATTATTTTCTGATTAAAATGTCAGCATGTTTGAAGGTATATAAATTGGAGCAGTTCGAATAATTTCAGTATCTTGTTAAAAAATTGTTAATTATGATGGTCCATTGACATTTGGTGACAGTTTAAGATTAATTTTTTTTCTTCTTACATTTAACCTCTGTCCTCATGAATCTCGTGCCGTGTGAAATTACTAGTAGTACTAATAAATAAATCCAACTTTTGGGAGACCCGTGCATTCGCACTCGGTACATTCGCACGGATTTTGATATGATACCTGCATTGTTTTTCAAATTAAAATAATAAAAAATTTTAAATTTTCAACCAAAAAATTATTATTTTTAAAAGATATAATAATTTAGTGAATATAATTAACAATGAATTTGATCCTGTATATAAATGTTAAATTTATTTTGACATGACTTATATATTTAAAACTAGGGTTAATACACATTTTAGACTCTGCCATATGAGGCGAATTCGAAAAATGACCCTGTAAAAAAAAACTTAGATTCCGTCTCTGCCATTTGAAGATTCTTTTATTTGGTCCCCTCAGTCCACACAGTCAGCATTTTTTTATTTTATTTATTTTTTTAATGTGACGTAGCGCTTACTTGAATTTTTATGTTTATTTTCTTTACATTTTAAGAACCCATATTCTCATTGTTGAGAAGGAGATACTCTTCCACTAGGCCATTTAGTTCTTCTTGTGTATTTGTTAACTTCAAATGTATATATTACAACATTTCAATTAACAATTAAATTAACACTTAAATTAACATATTAAATACATATCAGGAATGACTTTTGACGGTTTCCTCTCCCACGAAGACTTTTTCTAAAGGGGTGACTTTTGACGGTTTGGTGAAGGCCCATGTATCGTCAAAGGCCCAAAAGTCCATGTCTGAGGTTGGTGTAGACGGGCCTTCCAAAGCCCATATCAGGAATAAGGATTTGATACCTTTAGTAGCTGAATCTTCTGGTGTTGGGACGGTTAGGTCTGTTGGGCTTGCATCTGTCCCCCCTTCAGATGTCCAGCGTCAAACGAGGAAAGAGCCAAGGGGGTAAAGACGGTAGAAGTTTCAGAAGACCTAATTGAAGAATTCCAAGATTCCTCAATCCATAGAGGCGATGGGAGGTTTAGGGGTCTTAAAGAAGGTAGTGGTGATAAGGGGCAGGAGTCCAGGTGTCATTCTGTCACGGACTCAGAAGTGATGAAAGGTAATTTGAGGTTTTGGGAGAAGATTGATAGTAAAGTCTCTAATAAGGTCAGGGAGATGTTGCTTACTTTGGGTGTGAAAGAGAGCAAAGGGGGAAATGATATAGAGAACGAAGTGAGGGAGTTGGACAAAAGAGATGAAGTTGGAGATGGTAAGAGGGTGGTTAACAAAATAGGTTTAAAATGAATGTAATGACTCTAAATGTGAGAGGATGTAGCAGCTCTGTGAAGAGAAAAAGAGTTGCGAGGTTAATTCAATCTAGGGGAGTAGATATTTGTTTCATCCAAGAAACAAAGAGGGAAAGCATTGAGGATCCAACGACTCACTCTATCTAGGGAAATGACGAGGTGGAATGGTCTTATTCAGGAGCTGTCGGAAGTGCTGGTGGGATGCTTATTCTTTGGAAAAATGGTATCTTTGATCTTATATGCAGCTTCAGAGATGAAGGTTACATTGGCCTTAATGTGGAGTGGAAAGGTAGAGTTCTTTTTTTCATCAACGTGTATTCTTCGTGTTTCATTACTAAGAAGAGAATTTTATGGTCGAATTTGGTTAGAGTTAAAAAAGATTTTGGCAGTGGTGACTGGGTGATAGGAGGGGAATTTAACGCGGTAGCTTTCAAGGGAGAAAGGAAAAGCATAGGGAAGATAGGAAGAAGGAAAGAAATGGAGGAATTTAGAAGTTTCATAGGGGACCTAGAGGTTGTAGACGTTCCTTGTGAAGGAGGTCTTTTTACTTGGTTTAATAGGAAAGGTAATTCGATGAGTAGGATCGATTGGTTTCTGTTGTCCGACAATATCGCGGAAGACTGGAGTATCAGAGGGAAGCATATTGGGGAAAGAGATATTTCGGACCACTGTCCTATTTGGTTGCTTGCCAATGAGCACAATTGGGGGCCAAAACCATTATGTTTCAATAATAGCTGGTTGAAACACCCTGGGTTTATCCCTTTCGTCAAGGCTAGTTGGGAGGCAGAAGTTGTTAGGGGGAGGGGAGATTATGTACTTAGAACTAAGTTGGTGAAGCTGAAAGAGGGTCCAAGAAGTGGAGTAGATATGTTTATGGGTGGGTCGATATCAAAATTGAGGAAGCAATTTCTGACTTAAACGATCTCGACAAAGTAGTTAGCAGGATAGACTTCTCTAGTTTTAAAGAGATGGTGAGTAAAAGAGACAAAGCGGCTGAGAAAGTCAGGAACAACATGAATATGAAAGAGGACTTGCTGAAGTTAAAGGCCAGGGGGTGTTGGATGAAGGAAGGGGATTGCAATACGAAGTATTTTCATCAAGCGGTTAAGAAAAGACGAAGAAGGAATAACATTTGGTTTATGAAAACAGAGAAAGACGTGGTCGAAGATGTTATCGGAGTCAAGCAGGAAGTTAGAAAATTCTTCGAAGACAATTTTGTTGAGACCAATTCTTCTTGTCCTATATTTGAGGACTTGGATCTCAAGACGTTAACGGAAGAGGATAAAGAGGATCTCGAGGCAGAGTTTTCAAAAGAAGAGATAAAGGAAGTTGTGTGGGGGTGTAACGGTGATAAGAGCCCGGGTCCTGACAGATTCTCGCTTGCGTTCTTCCAAAAGTGTTGGGATATAGTGAAAGAAGACATATATAGTTTTGTTCATGATTTCCAAGTCAATTCGGTTTTATCTAAGGTAGCCGTTTCTTCCTTCATAACTCTGGTGGCTAAGGAAAAGAACCCTCAACATCTTAGAAGTTACAGACCAATATGCCTCGTTAACAGCTATCAGAAGACCCTCTCTAAGTTATTGGCTAGTAGATTGAAAAGAGTTGTTGGTCGCTTGGTGTCGTCGGAGCAAACTGCGCTTGTGAAGGGTAGATGCATCTTTGATGGCGTCATTGTTGCCAATGAGGTGCTGGATATAGCCAAGAGAGGTAAGCGGAGTTGTATGATGCTAAAGTTGGACTTTGAGCGAGCTTACGATTGCATGTCCTGGGAATTCCTTATTATGCTGATAAGAAAATTGAATTTTGGTCAGATGTGGGTATCGTGGATCCAATCCCTTGTTTGCATAGGATTTATGTCTGTTATAGTTAACGGGAGTCCGACTAAGGATTTCGTGGTTAGAAAAGGGTTGCGTCAAGGAGATCCTTTGTCCCCTTTCCTGTTCATTTTGGTCATGGAAGTATTGAATGCTTTGATAAAGAAAGCCGAGTTGTTAGGATTATATGAAGGTTTCAAAGTGTCTACTGGGTTGAAGATCAGTTTAGCCCAATTTGCTGATGACTCCTTGTTGGTGGGTGAAGCTACCTGGAGTAACCTTTGGTGTTTGAAGGCGGTGTTGCGAGGGTTTGAATTACTCACAGGTTTAAAGTTGAATTTCTTGAAAAGTAAAATTGGAGGTGTCAACCTGAGTAATGATTTTTTGACTGGAGCCTCTGATTTTCTCCACTGTGAAATCTTGAAAGTCCCTTTTACTTTCCTAGGGGTCTTTGTTAGTGAGAGTCCAAGGAGGTTTCACCCTTTGAAGTCCATGATTGAAAAAGTTAAGAGTAGGCTCACTGAGTGGAAGGGTAGGAATTTGTCAATGGGTGGAAGACTTGTATTGTTAAAACCGGTCATCAATGTGATGCTGTTGTTCGCTTTATCGTTTTATAAGGCGGCTGTCAAGGTTCTGAAGATCCTTCAGAGAATTCAGAGCAGGTTTTTATGGGGTGTCGTACCCCAAAATTTGCCCTACCTTTTTCTGGCTTTCACTTCGCGTTCATCTGCATTTTTAGGTCATAACTCATAATCATATCATTGCATTGGTTTTCTGAGACATGGGATCGAAGGATTTTCTTGTTATAAGTGTTTGCCCTGTTCGGGACGATTCTGCAAGTTATCTTCTCTATTATCCATATTTTTCACTATATTCAAATCCATTTTTTTTCATAACCTTTTCTTGAACCATTTTCTTTTATTAATCCATTGCAAGAGTCCATTTCCTAAATATCCACATTCAAATATCCAGAACCACTTTTTTGGTCCTTATCCATTTCATTTTAATAACCAAATTAAACTTTTTTTTTATTTTCAAACAATCACCAAGTTTTTGAATCCATTCTTTTTATTTCATCCAACCAAATATCCATTTTCGATTTTATTCTTTATCCATATCATTTTTCTTATATCCATTTTTCAATTCCAAATGTCCACTTATATATCCAAATTGTTCATATCCAATTCTCATTTCAAATCCAATATTCATTTAGATTTTAATTTGTCCATTCAAAACCATTTTTCAAGTCCACTTAATTAAATCCATCCATATCTCCCATTATCCAAACTTCAAAATCCAAGTCAAATATCCATGTCCATTTTTTTCTAACCAATTACCCAATTCCAATAACCATTTTTCATATCCTTTTTCCAAGATTACACTTCAAACCAAAATTCATTGAAAAATTATAAAACAAAGAGTAACTTTTCATCATCCAAATAATAGAAAGTTCATAGCAGTGAAAATCAATGTGCAGCGAAAGAAAATTAAAGAAAGGGGAAAATAAGCTCCAGGAAAAGAAATTCAATTCATAACAGACTCGTAACAAACTTTTCTTCTGGATTCTTCTTGATCACAATATAAATTCTTCTTCACTCTCACTTCTTTCTCTCTCGGCTTCTTCTTCACGATTCATCTTTAATTCTTCCACAATCTCTCTGCTCTGATTCTCCTTCACCAATTCTCCATTTCAATTCTCTTCAATTTCACTCTGTAACTAATCTTCACCATCTTCCATTCGATTACACCGTCACCTTCAACTCAACCTTCATCATAATTTTCAGTTTTCAAAAAACTTCATCAACCTGCAGAATTCAATAACAGCAACAAAATAAACTCAACGCACGGTGTTCATCAAGATTGACAGAAAGAGTAGAAGAAGGAGTTTGAACAACGCAAGGCGGAGAAAGATTTCGAGGATTCTAATTCATCACGCAACAACAACTTCAGAAGAGGAAGAAGGTGCAAGGTGCAAAAGTCAGATTCAAAGAGGAGAAGATTGAGAAATTGAATTGGAATCAGAAAGTGAAAAAACCAGCTTACCTTGTGGAGTTCTTTCTCGTCGCAAGCGAAGAGGCACCAGACTATCTCCGGTAGGTACGTTGATATGTTTCCATTGATTCTGTGAAATTATTGCCTCAGCGTTGTAGTTGCGATAAGCATACTGTAGTTTATTTTTGAACATCGCGTTGATTCTGAGTGGAGGAGAACAAATTCGATTGTGGTGCGGCGGTTCTCGGTGTTGGTTTGTGAGTTGCGTGAGAGGTGAATGTTCGTTGAGCTATCGAAGTTGTTTGCGATGTAGATGATGAGTGTTTCTCCGCCACCGCCGACTGAGAGCCATGGCGCGGCAGAGATTGTCCTGGACGTGGCCAAGCACGGTGGTTCGAAGTTGTTGATGTTGACAGTTTGATTCGTTGAGGCGTGGTGGTGGCGCTGTTATGGCGAGGAGTGAGAAAGTGGCGATGAGAATAAGGCAGGTTGAATCGAGCGAGATGAAGACGGAGGCGGTGTTTTGCGAGCATCGACGTGCTCTGAGGAAGGAGATGGACGAAGTCATGATCGGACGACATGTTGAGAAAGAAGACGACGAGGTTTTGGAGGAATAAGAGAGGATGAGTTCGCCGGAGACGGAGGAAGATTGATGATGGTGAGAGGAGAGAGCTCCGGTGGGTTTGTGAAGGTGATGGCGGCGAGAGAAGTAGAACGAGGAAGAGAAAGAAGAGACCGAAGGTGTTTTGATGTTAAACCTAATGCAAATTGGGCCTAAGACCCTTTAACTGATTTTCTTTTCAATGTACACCACCAAAACACTTCTTGCGCCCCCGGATTCACAATACAACCATTGGGCCTTATACCCTTGTTGTTTTTTCTTCTTTTTGCACCTCCAGTTTTTCCACTCGCACCTCCCCTGGTTACCAAAAGAGAGATCTTGGGCCTGAGCTAAAAGCCCACTCGCCTTGCTTTCAGCACCACCCAGAAATGTTATTCAAACCCCCTGGATTCATGTTGTTTTCAATGGGCCTGGCAGCCAAGGCCCAACCGCCAGAGGACTGAACTTTAGCGCACCATCCTGAATTCTGCTGCACCCTTAATTATTGTTTAGTTTTAGATTTTTGTTAATTGTTTTGATTAATTGATTAGGTTAATTAGGATGGTTAACATTTTAGTTAATTAGAGTTTTATTAGATTCTAGAAATTAGATTTTAATTAGAGAATTAGAATTTAGCTTTGGTTTTGATTTTAATTCTTAATCCTAATTTTGGTTAACTCACTTTTAGTAATTAGATTTAATTTTAGAATTTGATTAGTTAGAATTACATTTTTAATTAGAAATTAATTGGAATTAATTTTAGGATTAATACTAATTTTAATTCTAGATTTAACTTTAGGATTAATGTATTTAGATTTAGTTTAGAATTAACTTGAACTAATTTTAGGATTTAATTTTAGAATTAATATCAAAATTAACTTTTCTTGTTAGAAGTTAATCTTGTTTTTTTTACTTAGCATTTTAATTCTAACTTGGATTATCTTGATTAATTTCTGTTTAGTTCCTGATTAAATACTTCTTTGCTTGCTTAATTTTTTTTTCATCCCTCTTTAAGATCAACTTAACTTCCATCTTGGAAGTAAGTTGCTTCTTATGTTCTTCTCCTCTTTTTTAGGATTAGATTTCTTAAACCTCATTAACCTTAGGACCATCCAAGTATGATAACATTAGGATTGAGTCTTAGTCTCCCCTTAGTTTCTACTTTTATCGCTATTTGAGTCTCTTTTCTTTTTATCTCAAAACAAAAGTAAAAAACACTTAATAAAGGCATAACAAGTATTGTATTTGAGCCTTTCATGTGAGAATAAGATGGTGAGGGATCTTCTCTCACTTTCTTAGAATGTTTAGCGTACGTCCCATCTCGGGTCGATATGCGAGGCATTCAATCTCACATGAGGGACTTAAATACAATGTGCGTTACCAAATATAAAGTAATCAAAACACTTCTTTCTTAAAAGACAACAAACAAACAATAACGTCTTTCCTTCGGGAATTCTTTTCTCATCTCACTCACTCTCGACGTACGAACGTGCTTCTCCTCGTTCTCTTGCAAGACGGTAACGCCTAAGTCTCCATACAGGGAGCTGCAACACCTGAGCTAGAACATTAGTTGTTCCCTAAAAAATACAAGCAACTTTCCCTAGGTGAGGGGAACTACGTCGCTCTGATTCTCATGCTCCCGATGAGATACGTAGGTAGTGGGGTAGGGCCCATTCGAGCACTTCTTTTATTTTCCCTACATTTGCTCCTTATTCTCCCTCCTTTCTTTTTTCCCTTTCCTATTCCTTTTCCTTCCCAGTAGCAGCGGAGCTCCAGTTTTTTCTACACCCTTTGATCGAGACAAGCAAGTGTGGATCCCATCGGGTATGATGGACGCGTGGGGGTGCTAATACCTTCCTCACGCGTAACCGACTCTCGAACCCAGTTCTCTTGGTCGTAAGACCATGCTCTTTTCCTTTATCCCAGGTTTATGCAGTGTTTCCTTTCCCTCTCTTGGGATAAATACACATTGCTGGCGACTCTGTTTCGGTGCCACTTTCGTGTTTGTACTTGGATGAAAATCCCGGGAGCGACATGGGGCAGCAGATATTCCAAGAAGAAGATCCACTGGGTCAACTGGGATTCCATATGTGAGCCAATCGAGTTGGGAGGGTATGGTGTTAAGAATCTTTCTAGCTTTAATTCGGCTCTTCTCCTAAAATGGAAGTGGCGGCTGATAAGAGAAAAAGATTCAGTCTGGAAGAGGTTGTTAGAGAGTAGATACGGGAATAACTTGATTCTTCGCATGAACTGCTACGACGGGGAGAAGAGCAATGTTAGAGACTCTATTTGGTGGAGGGATCTAGAGGGGATATGGTACGACAAGGAGGCTAATAGGAACTACTTTGTTAAGTCGTTGTCGTGCACGCTTGGGAAAGGGAATAACTTATCCTTCTGGCATAACAGATGGATTTTAGACACTCCCTTTAAGGTTTGATTTCCCAATCTATTTTTGTTTGCTAGAGATTCCAAGGGGATGGTGGAGGAGTACGAAAATTGGAGCGAAGGAGGGTGGAGATGGTATCCTAGGTTTAGCCATTTTTCTTGTGAGTCTGTTATGGAAATGGAGAGGAAAGAGCTGCTAAATTTACTGGCTGCTGTCAAACCTTGTAGCATTACAGAAGACAACATCAGCTGGGATCCAGGTCAAGGCAACTGCAAGCTTACTTCCCGTGACTTCTCAGTAAGCTCATGTTATGAGTGTATGCATAGTTTTAAATACGTTAAAAGTCTGAACAGCGACGCTTTAGTTGGCATTAAGAAAATCTGGAAATTGAAGGTACCTTGGAAAGTTATCATTTTCTTATGGCGGGTATTAAGGGAGAGGGTGACAGTTAAATATCAGTTGGGGAAGAGAAACATTTGTGTTCAGAATGGCAATATGGGGTGTACCTGCTGTGGTTTCCAGGTGGAAAGTGTAAATCATGTTTTCTTTGACTGCTCAGTTGCTGTTGAGGTTTGGAAGGGAGTTGTTAGATGGCTCGGAGTTATCATCTTTCCTGGACTTTTTTAATCATCCATTCTATGAATGGTTTGTTGTTCCTTTGTTATGTACAAAAAAGAGTTAGTGTTGTTCTTTGTAAGTGGGTTGTTGCACCCCTTGTGCAGCTGTGTGTTAATGTTAATGGTTTCTTTGTTTTTGAAAAAAAAAACAAAATTGTAGTGTGTACCGATATTCGCTAGCCATTATAAGATGCAAATTCTAAATCTAGGCAACAAATTCACCCTCCACGATTAAATGACAAACTATTTTTCTGTTAAGATTATGAGAGTGCAATTTTAAAGTAGAAAGAGAAAAATAGAAAACTAAAAATAAAACAATATATTTAATTCACATTAGTTGAGTATATCCTCCAAAAAACCATGTGACTAAAGTTTGAAGCAGTGATTATTTTTAATTAAATTATAGGACAAACTTAACTTCTACTCCGTAATAGTACTAAATTTATGATGAGCCCATGTGCTATATATAATACTCACTAGTGCAGAAAGAGTAATTTACACCTTTTTTTTTTTTTTACATTTTACACCCGTTTTTAGAGGGTGTGAATTCAACGGGTGAGAAATGTCTAGCGAATTTACACCCGTTTTAAAATGGGTGTAAATAAATGTTATATTACACCTTTTTTTTTGTTGAAATCGGGTGTAAATATTTATATATATACATTTATAGATGGTATATTACACCCTTTTTTTTATAGAAATCGGGTATAAATGTTTACATGTATACATTTATAGATGGTATATTACACCCTTTTTTGTTTAAAATGGGTGTATAAATATGTAATATTACACCCTATTTTAGAAAATGGGCATAAATTTTTAAATAATTGCATTTAAATTAAACATATTTACTCTCCATTTGATAAAAATCGGGTGTAAAATGAGCAATGTTTACTCTGGATATTGACAAATTTACACCCTATTTTCTTTAAATAGTGTGTAAAAATATGATATATTACACCCAATTTTACCATGGATATTGACAAATTTACACCCGATTTTTCCATGGATGTTGACAAATTTACACCCGATTTTACCATATATGTTGACAAATTTACACCCTATTTTCATGATATACTACACCAGATTTTACCATAGATGTTGACAAGTTTACATCTTATTTTCTTTAAATAGAATATGATTGTTTTATTTTCATAATTATATTATATTTAATTTGATTTAAACCTATTGCATTTAATTAAATATTTTTGTATACATCTAAACATTCGGTAAACAAAAAGCACAACCAAAACAAACATAATTCATGTAATTCTCACTAAATCAAATGAATTCCATTTTCTATTCAATTAGACCTACTTCCACAATGACAAAACCAACATAATTTTCAACTATAAATAGTGTGCTATTGTTGTTGTTGATACATGAAAGATTGTTGCTGGTTGGACATAGTTGCCATTTGAACATAGTTACCATTTGAACTTAAGGTGGAGCAACCATTCTATTAGAGGCAAAAAAACAGATCATGCAATGCATCATGCCTCCCGCCATTGCTTGCTCCCATAGGTTATAGCTAACGTTTTGGTTGTTTCTTTTGAGTGCGTCATCGTATAGGTTGTCTAGTGTAACCAGGTCCAAACCTCCAGCCTGAATACCGAATAGATAATTTCGCTTATTAATAGAAATAGAAAGCATATGTGCAAGCAAGGGACCGAGGGAAGATTGAAGAAATAAGTATACCAATTTGCTAGTTGCTGTAGCACTCTCATTCGAACTGAGAGATGTAACAAGTGCCAATTCCCAACCAGTGGTTCCATTTGCATGATTTAAAGTACCAATTCCCAACCAATGGTTCCATTTGCATGATTTAAAACCGAATGTTCACACATATATGTAAGGTAATTCAATGTATTTCAAAAGGCAGGAATAACATCAAGAGCCTGTTTTGTATTCTCAATATCAAGTGGACTACCAAAAAGCATATCTTCAACCTGTCAAATGTAAGAAATTAATACAATGGAATGAGAACTAAACAACACTTAAAATACAGTGTGTTTAACTAGCATAAATCCAATCCAAAATAGATACGAAATCAAAATTTCCTTACATCATGGTTAACCCTATCTATTGCACGGATCTCAATTAACTTATCTTTGTTGTTTAATGTGAGAACCTCGGATGGTTGACAATACTGCTTAAACTGATAATTTGCTTTGGCACACTCCCTCTTCCATTTCCAATTAGTGGCTACTGAACATCATAATTGAACGTTTGGTCAGCATTCCCATAGAGCTATTCCACAATCAATAAGCTGTCATTAAATTTTATCTGGCAGAGATAAACAATTTTCACAGTTGTATCAGAGTTCATTTTACTTACAGACATTGAAGCAGGAATGTGAATCAAACTAAATCCACCCATTCAAACTCAACACAATGAAAGTGTTGAAGGAAAGCCAAATGTCGCAATTTAAGCAACTACGGCGGACCGCAATGAAAGCGGAATTTCCAAACACATGCATATTTGTATAAATGTTTTAGAATGGTCTCTTAAAACATTAAAAGAAAGAATAGAAATTAAATTAGGAACACACTTTGTAATGTCTTCCAGCCAGATGCCAATGCTACAAACAATAAGCAATGAAGAATAAGCAGAAAAAGTACATAAGGAAGAGCAATTTCAATAAGAAATTAGCATATATAAAATCAACTGCTGAATTCTAAGAAAAAAACCAATGGAACTTAATTATAATGAAGTTGAGTTGTTTGTTCCACACACACAACCTTATCAGAACTTAGGCATGTTTTTTGAAGTCAACTATGAAGACATGTCAACCATACATTACAGGTATTTTGACAGTGAATAATGTATGTGATGACACGTTATTCCTGTTGTTGTAATGCGGTTTTTAAAAAAACATGCCTTCAACTATACGCTTGTGTTACAAGTTGTAAACTTTGAAGATGAAAAATGAGGATGAAAGAAGATGAATGGAAAGTGGAAATTGTTAGAAAGGATAAGAGAGAAGAAAGATGTGGAAATGAAAGTGGTTTTGGCATAGTACTAGTACAGTTGTAGCTAATAATTGCTGCATTTATAACTTTCATTGTGTTGACTTTGAATGGGTGGATTTAGTTTCACAGTTGTATCAGGGTTGATTTTACTTACAGACATTGAAGCAAGAACGTGAATAGAACACTAAGAGAAACATTCAATCTTATAATGGAATTTTCATTTGAGGTGGGAGTATTAGCTTTAACATAATCATGAGCCGCGAATGAGATGCCCTTTTCCTTTGCTCCATGCAACATAAAATGTAAAAAGGCTGCATTTTACAATGTCATGTCATAATAATCAAGCATAAGAATAACACAACACCTTATTTATTTAAATGAAGTTACTATGAGAAAGTTGTCAGTGGAGGTATTAATAGGTTTAAACAACATTTGGCTAGAATTCTTGGAGAGGTAGCACCTTGTTAAAGTGCTCCAGAAGAAGTTTATCTTAAAATTAAAGATAATATGAAATGGCACCGCACTGGAAAGAAACATAAGCAACCTGAGGGTAAGGAACTATTGCCTTTCTATCTGAAGTCCATCTATAGTTTCTACTACAAACCAAAAATTTCCAATGACTTACCAGCACAGTGTCAAGTCCCAAATGTTTTCCAGCTTGAATGTTGCGCACACTGTCTTTAAAGAACATCGACAAATAACAAATAAAAGCATAGAAAAATTTAGCAAAGAAATCAAATAAAAAGGTAGCAAAGTTAGATCATAAAAAGGGCGATTTTCTTACAGTTTTATATGGGTTAATGTTGGCTATGTTGAGAGCCAATTCAATGGCTTTTTCTGACGGCTTGCAAACAATCGATGTCTTTGGCAAGTTTCCACTGGGATTTTCCTGAGCAAAGTGGCTTATGATGTCAAAGATCCGAGAGTTGCTTGCTCCATTACTAGTTGCCGGCTTCGTAGCACTTGTTGAGCCTGCAAACTCAAAGCATTTAATTCCTTAAAAGCAGTCTTCAAAGCAGAATAGCATAGTGTGGTAGGATTCAGCGCGACACTTTTGACCAACGAGTTGCTATTAACAATAGAGTGTAGCGGCCGTTATTTCGGCCCCAAACCACTATTACTTTATCTAGCCCCGTACACAATGGTGCGCATAGAGGGGGAAAACGTTGATATGAACAGTAGGAGGCAGAGGCCGGAGATACAGATTTCAGGAGTCACCTTAAGAAAATGGGGAATATTATCTTTTTTGTAAGCCAGTTCATCCAGAAATATGTCCACTAAAGGTGTTCTGTACAAAATGCACCAAAATACAAGATTTGTCAACTTCAATCAGAAAACATGGCATACAAAGAAACAAGAAAGTTAAAAAACAATGTAAATAAAATTTAAAAGAAACAAACTACCTTGGACTATCTGCTCATGAAGTATGGCCTTAAATATCTGCTTTCTTCCTAGACATATCAAGGGCCATAATCTAAAATCATCCATAATGTAAGTGATAAGTACAAAATGTACCTATTTTTGTATATAAGTTTTGTTTCACTTATCTATACTTTTTGTTAAATATCATACGAATAAACCCTGCTTCGTTTGTATATACGTTTACTTTACGTTTTAGTGTATATATTGCGTATAGTGTAAATATTATTGAGTTTAATTGATTTTATCTTATTTTTGTAGGTATTCAAGCATTGATATTTATTCATTGTTAGATAGAGCATTTAATAAGCTTTACAACACTTCAAACCGGGCGAAAAACGGAGTTACGGTTCAAAGTTACGAATAAAATAGTGCTGGATTTTTGCTGTTCTGGTGTGCTGCGCCTCTGCAGGGCCGGGCGGTGCAGCGCCGGGCGCTTCGGAACAACACTGGAACTTGCAAAAATAAGTCGTCTTTCGCCGCCGGGCGCCCCAAACCACCGCCGGGCGAAACTGGACCGCCAAAAACACCATTTAAGGCCAAAAACACTATTTTTTGAGTATGTTTTTGGGGGAACTTTCTCCCAACTTCATCAAACATATTTTAGGAGTAGAGATGCTTAGAAACAACATTAGAGGATGCATATTATTGATCCGGAGTTGGATTTGCTTCAATCGGCTCTGACAAACCTTGAGAAAATGGTTCTTCTCCTTTCTTCTCTTTGTATTCTCTATTTGTTGAGGTTTTGTATGTAAGTCTCTTGATACCTATTGTATTTCATCTAATGTATGTTTGTGAATGAATTCTGATTTTCTATTGTTGTTGTCTTTGATTGATTATTTGTGGTCTTGACAAAACCTTTACAAATCTTTAATCTTCGATTTTCTTCTATCAATGAGCAAGCTTTTGACATGGTTTTGTGAGTTGATATTCATTTTATCTTTTGTTGTATTGTGTTGATTAAGTAGCATGGGTAGCATGAGTAGGATCGATACGGTATCGTGAGGATGCATGATAATAGTGATGAAGAAGGATATTCACTCCATTGGGCAAATTAGTTGAATACATGTAAAAAAGGGTTAAGCGTGTGTACGTACTTTGATCTTGGTTTAATTCGAAGAAATCATTTATCTGATATGGTTGTTATAGTAATCTCTGTTTTGTCTGAACTCTAGAGATAGATTTAGACTTAACACTTGCGTGAGTATCAGTTCTTACTTCTCTGTGTTGTTGAGTTGCGTGAGACATCACCAATGAGACAATACGGTTGTTCTCTCGATGTTGCGTTAGACATAACCTCTGTTGTGAGTGATACGTGACGATATTAGACGAATGATTGATTTGTGTTTACTATGATTGAAAGAATGCATGTGTTATCGATTGATCTCTATTGAGTTTCTCTTCCCCAAAGAATGTGTTATTGTTATTTACTTGCTTTTTGTTCATTTAATTTTTCGCATTTGCTTTTGGTTCGTCTTTAAACCAGAACTTTTGATCCATGAGCTTAGAAATATAGAAACCGTTGAATGACATTCTTTCCCTCGCACTGATCCCTGTGGAGAACGATAAAAGGGTTACTTATATATTTTTGCTTGCTGTTATTCTAGCTTCAACAGTAAGTAGACACAGAAGAGTTGATTGAAGTTGGCATTAATATAATAAATTTAATTTTTCACGAACTCACCATCACCAGAAGTTTCTCTATATAGACATGTGTGTTCTTTAATACTTCAAGTAAAGCAAGAGATAATGCAATATGGTAATTTTCAGATAACTGAGATTCAAAACTCTTTTCAACTTCTAGATTTTTATTAAGATTGTTTTGAAAAAGTTGGCATAGTAGACTGATAATTTTCATGCAGTCTTTCATCAAACTCTTGTAGTTTATTTTCCTAGATCCCTGTAAAAACTAGATCGGATATACATTTCTGAAACAAAAAAAAGAAAAAAAATAATCAAGGCCGTGAAATCAAGATGCATAAGATCTCAACCAACATGGTTAAGTTGTCGATTAGCAAGTCACACCAAGTCTTATAGTGAACCAATTACCATTAACAGGTTGAGCAAAGACTCCCCCTGCTAGCTCCAGTTCATGGTAGTTGCAACAGAACAGTTACTTAGAATTTACTAGTTTGAGGAATGGCAACAACAGCATAAATTTCATTCAACTTCATACACACCATTGCGAGGTAGAATAATTGAGAATTCATTGATGTTTAAAAATTAAGGGGTGCCAATCAAATTAAACTAGGGAGGCTAACCTGCACATTGTTTATGTAAGTTCGACTCCACAAAGGCTCAAAAACTAAATTGGCAAACCTTAGAACTGAGATTTTCAATAAGATTCCTTCATAGAAGATGATCAATCCTAATAACAGGTTGATAAGAACCATCAGTTTATGAACAATATTTATGTATGCCCAAATGATTCATCCAAACAAAATATTTTTCATTGGTTTGAATTTTTGTCCTAAATACCGAACCAAATCGACCAGGTACATGCCAATTTTTGTCTTCGTGCATGAGAAAGCATAAGGTTGAATATGGGAGAGTAGTGTATAAATACCTATATAGTTGCTTTTCCCCAAACTTTGAGAGAAGATATTGTGTCAGACTTTATGAAGAGAGGGCTTCAAACCCAAATGGCTTCTCAATTATTATGCGATTCCATCCCTTTTGTGTCTGAACATTGCTTGCAAGACATGAAGCAACATCCAAAAGTTCTTCTTGTGGCACTGAAAGGTAGAAAATCATGTTCTCTTTGGATCTTCCCTGAGGTAGATAGTAAGTTGTAGTAGAATCAAATATCAAAGGGCCCAAAATTTATAAAGAGTTTACACTACAGGAACTCGTTTGAGAAGAAAAGCACTACTTTTGTACATATTGGTGAATTAGTGATGTTTGTTCAAAGTTACCTCAATCTGCTCCATCCTGGCTTTTAGTAAGGACATCCCATGGTTGTTGTCATAACCTCCAATGATGTAGTGTGTTATGTAAAGGAAAGCTTCTAATTTGTCCCCACAATCCTGTCTGAAATTGGAAGATTTTATATTTTCACATTAATGTAAAAGCCAGAAATATCCTACAATATTGACCGAGCACAAATCACTAGCACCTGTACAAACTTTAACAGTAGGTTTCTGTAGATGCGGTCGTGCGGTGTACACACTATAGAAACTCATGCTTGTATCAGAACTGCAAATATCAAATAAGTAATTAGCCATTAGATAATAGAACGAATAATATCTCACACTTGACAATATGAACGGTCCAGATAAGAATCGAAAGATGAGAAACGCTAGGAGGATTCCTATAAAAGGAGGTTACATACATGATATGATAGGCTATATTATGATGGAAAACAATCCCTTGATGATAAATTAATTTGCTAAAATTAAATGACAATAAAAATTGAAGATATTGAGTCATTTAGGCATTTAACAAATAATAACTGATGGAAAAAATAAAAGAAAATTTACAAGATATACACAACATTGCAGCATATAAGTGATTAAGGAACCAATAAAAAAAACACGGGCAATGATCATAAATGTGGCAATCTACCAGATTAAACTACTAAGTATTTCCAATATACAAAATTAGACAAGGTTATTCTCATTCTATTCCCATCCACTTAGTCAAGACAGGAAACAGACATGGAATTAAGCACTTAATTAGTCCTACAAATTAGGAGTCAAACACAATGTCTTCTCTTTACAATGTCCTACCTACATTCCATACCTTGCTATTCCTTGAGGATTCACTTGGGCTAAATGAATGCCTTGACTTTTCATGTTAGTTTCACTCCATATCAAAGGTGATACCATCGAGTCCAATCCCATCATCCTCTTTGTCCCGCCAGGTGATCCTTCCAGTGTCAATCCTCTTAGACTCTCAAGGGATGTTAGGCAACTTTCTGTCGAAAAGTTAGCCCCTTGAGGCTGGAGAATATACGGTACGTCTGAAACATGCATTCCACTTAGTTCGTTACTTGGTAGTTCTTGAAATTTTTGGATGTCTGTGTCTAGAGTTGAGTCGCCAATAAATTGATCAACCAACATCTTACAAGCTCTCTCAAGCATAGCCATATACCGCCGTTCTGCATCTTGGTGAATTAGTAGGCGCTTCTCTGCCTGCAATACCATATCATTTTTTAATAATAAGCATTCGGATACACTTTATAAAACATAATAAGATAAATTCTTTGATAAAACTGTAAATCAACCATCATCAGTTACAAAAAGTTGAGGATGTCTCGAACCACGAACTACAATCCTCTGATTTATTCTGCTTAGTATATAACATATATCTCCTCCACATATGTCCAAACAATCTAAGTCAAGATTCAACCATCTTTTCTACAATATGTGTTAGCTTAATTTATTCTAGCCACAATAAATTAGGAATAAACTCAACGCGTGTGAACAACTAATTTTATGCAGAATTCATCTCTACCGACCCTTCTGTAACATCACTCCTAATCGCAGAGATCCTGTATCAAATATGGTGGACCAAATTATGCTAAATTAATGGATGATTATACTGCTAAAACATGAAGGATAACACGTTTCCTTAGATGAAATCAATGAAACTACTCCCTCAGTATTTGATCATAATTTTCAAGGGGGGAAACAAGAATACCAATTCCTGTGTCGGTTTCATGTTTCCGTGTCCGATTGGAATTTGAACTTTACCAGCTATTAGAAAATTCAACTGAAATAATTTATTCCAAAATATATCTACAATTGACTACCTGTTAGAAATAGTTAGAACAAACTTCACTATTAAAAGTAACAAGCTAATCAACTATCTTTCTTCTAAAATACACTTTAACTTTATCGATCCCTAACAAGACAGTTGAACAAAAATATTTATTTAACCTAACAATTGACAATGGTCAATGGCATAAATAGAATCGTGAATTTAAAATGGGGTTAAAAAACATTGAAATCATACCTGAAGCTGAAGCATTTTACAAAACCATCTGACTCATTTGGATAGCATTCTTTAACCGCTAAAGTGTTAGGGTGGTATGTTTATTGATACCTCTTTATTTTGAATCATAGCCTAGCGAGGCTGTGTGTACAAGGGAGTTGCATTCCTCTCCTGCAACAAAAATAAGAGGAAGAGAGGGAAGATGAAAAAATTAAAAAATGTATTTAAGAGATAAGAATGTGTTATCATGTAAAACAAGACTTCAATATTCCTAAAAGGACAAAACATATGTACGGACTACAAAGATTTTGATGAAAACAAAAGATACATTAAATAAGATAGTAATAGCTTTGAATGGAGAAGATTAAGAAAATTACTGTTCCAGAGAGTTCATCGGAATATTTTTTCACCATCTCATCAACCTCCACACTATCATTCTCTAACCGGAATCGAAGATCATTCCTGCTAGAACACAAAAACAAAATTAAAGATTAATGCTAATCAAATAGATCGATGAATCGTAGAGAGAGATTTACTTGAGTGTGAAGATGAATTATCAAATGGTACACTGTCAACATTGTTTCTGAGAATGCGATTTTGTTAGTGTTTCGGCATTGGACTCGTGGAGGTAAAAAGAAAACCCTAAAATCGAATTACGACACCGAAAGAAAATGAAGGTTAAAGAAAATGGTCGTGAGGTAATGAGAGAGGAGAAATATTGTCTTCTGATAGAGGATATCAGAGATTCTCATGTGAGATGAGAGGATGGATTAGCGGAGATTTCGAATAGAATGGTTGTGCAATGATGAGAAATGTGAAAGGTTGTCTTTTTTATAGATAGAAATTTGCCATCTGATGTGCGATGAGAGGAATGGAGTTGGGGTTGGAGAATCGGGGTTTTAGAAAAGGGATTTGATCCATCCAATATTTGTTAAATATTATTTCATTATATAATTTACATAATATTAATTTAATAAATTTATATTTATTAATTAACTTCACTTAATAAAATAAGAGATGTTAATATCAATTAAACTTATAAAATATATTATGGTTTATTATTGTGTTTAAGATTAATATTTAATGTTATTAAAATAAATAATTTTTTCAACCAATTTAAATTTACACCTGTTTTACCTTTAATGGGAGTAATAAAGATTTGATTATAATAATAATTTTAATTATTATAATAATATTTTTAATTTACAACTTTTTTTTAAATAAGGTGTCTATTGTCACCTGCTAATACTTAAAATGACACTTTATTTACAAATTTGCCACCAGATTTTTTATTTACACCTGTTTTTCGTATAATGGGTGTAAATTTTAAAATTATATTCGTCACTTTGCACTAGTGACTCCGTTCTGAATGAATTCAGTTGACAATTTTATATATTTAAAAAGTATAATAATTAAAGAGAGTGGATAACTTTTTTACTAAATATCATTTATCATGTATTGAAAGTGATAATAAATATATGATCAAGTTGTAAAAAGAAAATAATTTGCATTGTAAATTAAAAAGAATTATTCATATTGGAACACTTTATCATTCTAAATAAATCACTTATTATAGAACAGGGAGAATAAAATATATTCTAAAGGGTAGATAAGATATTTAGTATGGTTGGCATAATATGAGGAAATACCATCATAGGATTTGCTATCTTTACTATTGTGTTGGGTGTCTTTGATGTCTTAGTGTATTTAGGAGCAAATGAATAAATAAAAAGAATTGTTTTGATGAGAGAGAAAGAATGATTTAGAAAGACAAAGAGAAAAAGATACAAAAGTTGATTTATAAATATCAACAATCTTATTTATGTTTTTGAAAGAAATACAAATAAATACTGCTGTTAGAAGTTGAATCTTAAACATACAACTTACTAATTTCTAACCAAATTAGCAATTGCTAATTGAGCTATCCCACACATCCTGAAAGACACAAAGTTGAAAGGTACGGTAACATATTTATATATGAGAACACGGGAGAGGTTGGACGAGGATGCTATTAAGTGCCTTTGATGCTTTTAGTGTATAAATAAAAAAAATTGTTTTGATGAGAGTTAGAAAATCTCATACTCTAAGATAGATTTAACAATAAAACTCATATGATGCGAAGATTAATAAAATACAAATATATTTTTGATGATTTAGAATATAAATTATTTGATTAATATATTTATATTTTAGTCTATACTGTATTATATAAAATATTTAAAATATATTTTGTAATTTTAAAAGTTATTTTAATTTATTATTTTTAATATATATTAATGTTTGATAGAGTTGAAAACAAATTATAGATTTGAAGAAGTGATCTAATTTAACTTTAAAAAAAATTGATTTTGATACATGGATGAGGGAAGGGCGGAGATATTCAAACATGTTTCAAATGATTTTTTAATATAATTATTCATACTCATTTAAGTTTCAAGTGGTGAAAGAATATTTAAGTGAGATTTTAAATGATGGGAGCAATTATTTTTTATATTAATTTTAGTATATAGCAAAGTGTGTTATGTGAATGACTTAGTTAATAATTAAACTAGTTAAATGTTTGTGCGGACGTATAGGTATTAATATGGTGCTAATATTTAAAACTAAATAGTTACTTAAAACAATACATTTTATTTTGTTTCTTCTCTCTTTCTCTTCATAATTGCTTAAAACTATCTTATTTTGTTTCTTCTCTCTTTCTCTTATTTTGTTTCTTCTCACTTTCCTATCTTATTTTGTTTCTTCTCTCTTTCTCTTTATAATTGAAGAGAAAAATATGTATAATATTTAAAACGAAATAATTACTTAAAACAATACATTTTTTTTGTTTTCACTACCAGTATCCGGTCTACTGGACTGATTAATCTGGTTCGGGAATAAATTATGGCATCAAGTGGTTTCGCCCTCCTCTCAATCGCAGTTGCGAGAGATCGAATTGTGGTCCTTGTTAAATATGTAATTCATTGTTTTAAAAAGATTTGATATGATTTAAAAAGATTAGATTAGATATTTTTGGACTTTTATAATTTGGGTTTTAGCTTGAGATACAAGTTAACCTAATTCTATAAATAGGGAGGAACCCTTATCATTGTAATAATCAAGTTTGATAATTCACAGTTTGCAGTTGCAAGTGAATATTGAAAGTTTCTATAGTTTGTAGGCAGAAAGAATTCTGTTGTTTTTCATCTTCTTCTCCAACGCTACTATTTCTCTTTTCTCTTTCTTTCTTTCTTTCTCAATTTTTCTTTTCGTTGTCATTGCGTGTGATTGTTAACAATCTTGAGATCAAGATTGAATAGGAATTCTCAAAAGGTTTTGGGTTAATTCCAACATCTGGTATCTAGAGCTCCGGTTGCGATTCAAGGAAGGAAAATTGTGATGTCGATGAATCATCCGAACAGGCACTTTCCGACGAGCCTTCCAATTCTCAAGAAAGATAATTATGAGAATTGGTGCAAGCAGATTAAGGTGGTTTTCTGTTATCAAGATCTTTGAGATCTTGTGAAGGAAGGAGTAGCACCGCTTGCAGAGAACGCGACTGATCATGGAAAGGCTGCACACAAAGAGTTGAAGAAGAAAGATTATAAATCTCTCTTTATAATCCATCAGTGTGTCGATCCAGATAACTTTAAAAAGGTTAGTGATGTAGAGTCAGCAAAGGAAGCGTGGGAGATTCTTGAAAAGTCGTTTGGAGGCGCAGAAAAGGTGAAAGAGGTGAGGTTACAAACTCACAAGAGAACATATGAGTTGCTTCAGATGGAAGACAATGAAAGTATAACAGATTTCTTCACCAGAGTTATAAAGCTAGTGAATCAAATCAAGGTATGTGGAGAGGTGTTGACATCAAGATCAATTGTTGCAAAGATCTTGAGGTCATTGGCTCCAAAGTTCGACCACGTGGTAGTAGCCATAGAAGAGTCGAAAGACTTGTTAGTATTGACGAAGGAAGAGCTTCAAGGGAAACTTGAGTCTCATGAACAAATGATGGCTGAAAGAGCTGCAGGAAAGTCGAAGAGTGATATGGCTTTGCAGGCGCAGTCAGAAAAGGAAATGAAAGGCAAAGGAAGTTGGAATGGAAACAAAGGTAGAGGAGGCTACAACAATTCGACTGGTAGAAATTAAAATGAAGGAAACTGGTCGAATAAGAGAAAACCCTGCAACCAAGGCAACCAAAGAGGTGGTGCTGTAGGTAGAGGAAAAGGTGGTGGCCGAAAGCCTGACAAAAGTCACATTCTGTGTTTTAATTGTCAGAAGTATGATCACTATTTTAGTGATTGTCCAAAAAAGAAGAAGAATCAAGAAATTGATGCAAAGCTGGCGAAACATAAAGAAGAATAGATGTTGCTGATGGTCACAACAAGAGACGAAGAGAGATTCTAGGACCAGTGGTACTTGAACTCAGGATGCTCATCACACATGACTGAAAGGAAAAATTTGTTTGTCAACATGAAGCCTTAGTCAAAGAACACGGTGAAGTTTGCAAATGACAACACTTTAGCAGCTGAAGGTGTTGGTGATGTTCTGATTATGAGGAAAGATGACAAGAGGTCAATAATTTCCAATGTGTTGTACATACCAGGCATGAAGAGTATTTTACTCAGTATAGGGCAGTTGGTCGAAAAGAACTACAAGGTGTCGATTGAAAACAAGACTATGAGAGTTCTCGACGCAGGTGGTAAGTTGATTTTGAAGGCTCAAATGTCTCAGAATAGGACCTTCAAGATTGAACTCAATGTGATGGAGCACAAGTTCCTAGCAACTGCAGCCAGCAGAGATGAGTGGTTATGGCATTTTCGACTAGGCCATCTTAACTTCAATGACATCAGAGAGCTAAAGAGAAGAAATATGGTTTCAGGATTACCTGAAATTGGCATTCTAAGTGAAGTCTGTGAAGAGTGTGTTTAGTCGAAACAACACAAGAATAGCTTCAGCAAGGATGTAGGAAGGAAGTCGAAGACAATTCTGGAAGTTATATACTCTAATGTATGTGGTCCAATCCAAGTGGATTCGATTTGTGGTAACAGATACTTTATCACGTTTATAGATGATTACAGTCGAAAGCTGTGGACTTACCTCATCAAGAAGAAAAGTGATGTGATTGAGGTATTTTCCAGATTTAAATCTATGGTCGAAAGATAGAGTGATCGAAAACTGAAAATTCTTAGAACTGATGGTGGTGGAGAGTATGTGTCGAAAGAGTTCGATGCATTATGTGAAAAAGAAGGGATTGTGCATGAGGTGGTGCCACCCTACACTCCACATCAAAATGGAATTGCAGAAAGGAAGAACAGAACCATCATGAACATGGTGAGAAGTATGTTAAATAGAAAGCATCTACCCAAAGAATTATGGGGAAAAGCGGTTTCGACAACAACATACATATTAAAAAAATGTCCGACCAAGAAGCTTAAAGGAATCACTCCAGAAGAATGTTGGTCTGGTGTCAAGTCAAGCCTCAGTCACTTGAAGGTGTTTGGATCTATAGCACATAGACATGTGCCAAATCAGTTGAGAAAGGAGCTTGATGACAAGTCGAATCAGATGATCTTGATAGGATATCATTCGACTGGAGGTTACAAGTTGTTCGACCCAGTGAATAAGCAGGTAGTGATCAGCAGAGATGTGATCATAGATAAGCTTAAAGAATGAGATTGGACTGAGAATGTCAAGAAGGATTCAGTGAGAATCTCTTGTGAAGAATCAACCACTGAAGTCGAAAGAGAAGTTCGACAGGAATAAGTTATAGATGAAGCAGGTCCAAGCAGACCTCGACGAATAAGACACATGCCTGCAAGGTTGCAAGAATGTGTAATTACATCTGATGATGTGGTTGATGAAGAGGGTGAGCTGGTACACTATGCTTTCTACGCAGATGTCGAACCAGTCAATGCAGCTGACGCATTGAAAGATTCGAAGTGGGTGAAAGCAATGAATGAGGAGTTAGAGTTCATCGAAGTCAGCAACACCTGGTCACTTGTCGAATTGCCTCAAGGCAAGAAGGCAATTGATGTGAAGTTGGGTTACAAGGTGAAGGTGAATCCTAAATGAGAAGTAACTCGACACAAGGCGAGACTTGTGGCGAAAGGATTTCTTTAGAAGGAAGGAATCGACTTCGACGAAGTGTTTGCACCTGTTGCTAGGATCGAAATAATCAGGTTGGTTGTTGGTCTCGCGAATATGAACAATTGGCACACATGTCAAATGGACGTGAAATGTGCAATCCTTAATGGCCCCTTAGACGAAGAAGTTTATGTCGCACAACTAGCTGGGTTTGTGAAACGAGGCAAAGAAGGAAAGGTGTACAAGCTGCATAAAGCCCTGTATGGACTTAAGCAAGCTCCAAGAGATTGGAATAAGAAAATCGACAGCTTCTTAAGGGAGAAGGAATTTGTGAAGTGTATGACAGAGCCAAGATGAATATAGACAGTTTAGACACAATGAATTAGGTGGTGTGTTAAATATGTAATTCATTGTTTTAGAAAGATTAGATTTGATTTAGAAAGATCAGATTTGATTTAAAAAGATTAGATTATATATTTTTGGGCTTCTATAATTTTGGCTTTAGCTTGAGATGCAAGTTAACCTAAATCTATAAATAGGGAGAAACCCTTATCATTGTAATAATCAAGTTTGATAATTCACAGTTTGCAGTTGCAAGTGAATATTGAAAGTTTTCACAGTTTGTGGGCAGAAAGAATTCTACAGTTTTTCATCTTCTTCTCTAACTCTACTATTTCTCTTTTCTATTTCTTTCTTTCTTTCTCAATTTTTCTTTTCATTGCCATTGCGTGTGACTGTTAACAATCTTGAGATCAAGATTGAATAGGAAATCTCAAAAGATTTTGGGTTAATTCCAACAGTCATCCCTACCAAGTCCAACGTCAATCATCACTATACCAACTAACAATTGGTTTCAAACAATACATTTCATATGATATATTTCATGTCATACTTTTCAAACAACTTACAAGTTGTTCTTAATCTATACGAAGCATTGACATGATTTTCATTGCATCATGAAATAAGTTTATTATCAAATAAAAAAGTTTGCACTTGGCATGAGAAGGTTGAGAAGAGATTTGAAAGCTTAATAGATAAAACACAACACTAGTAACAAAAGATTTCAATACACGTAAATTAACATGTTTCACACCTCAAACACACATAAAAACTAATTTTTAACAAGACTAGAAGGAAAAGAAACAAAAAAACGTAAAAAAATGAAATCTAATGAAGAGAGCTTGAACACGAATAAGGTAACCATAACCTATAAGAATAACGATGGTGAGAGAATTGGTGGTGGAAGGCAGCCTAAGCAGCAGTTTGCACTATGCCAAAATAGATTTTAGGCAGCGCCCTCTTTACCAACACTTATTTAAAAAAAAAGTGTTGCTAAAATACACAAGATAACATTAGACAATGCTTTTAAAAATAAGCGTTGGCTAAAGTGTCCAAATTGCCAGCACTTTATTGGCGTTGTTGTATAATTAAAAAAAACAATAATTTTAAAAATTATATATTTGATAGCGCTTTTATTTCAGACAACACTCAAAAATAAAAGTGGTGTCTTAAGTTATACATAAGCCAACACCTGTTGTTTAAGAAAAGCGCTGCCTTAAGTAGTATATTAGACAGCGCCTGAAAATAGGAAAAAGTGCTATGTATATATTTAGTTTTAGACAACGCTCAAATAGAAAAGCATTGTCTTATGTTATACTTTAAAAATTTAATTAGTTAAATTTGGAGTACGTAAGGATCAAACCCCTAATAATTTGATCAAGATCTATTTGCAATGTTTTGCCATTCAGGTTAAAGCGAATTTTGGTATAGTTCCCCATATTTAATATAATAAATTAGCATGTAGCATTATGAGATATTCATAACTCAAAAATACTTTGACATACTGTATAATTATTAACCAACATTAAAATGAGTTTATGAGATGAATAAAGAAATTATATAAATAGAATAAGTTGATAATAATATTGTTCTGGACTGGGCTGGCGCCTGCCCATCCGTCGAGCAGGCCCAACCCAATACTGCGCTGTGAGGCTCAATGTGGCCCAATTCACTACCTTGTCGAGCACAATCAATGGCCTTACTGTCGAGCAGAGACTTCCTAACGTGAGGAGAGGTCACGACTCTCCTCCCCATTTTTCCACGTGCTCCTCCCCGCGGGGACACGTCATCAGGTAACGCCCACTTTCGAAAGAGCTGGTCAACCCACCTTCCAAAGATCACGGGACCGTTACTCCAGGGCGAAGACCACGTGTTGGTCTTCACTACGCCACGTAAGCCCTGTCAGTTATCTGCACTGGGCTGGGTCGCAAGGCCCAAAGCAGATGACCGTTGGCCCTACGCTGGGGGCAGCCTATAAATACCCTCTTTCACTAGAGGGTCACGTTACATTCTATTCTAACTTTTGCTTGCTACAGTCCTAACTTTGGCATCAGAGTGTCTTGCAGGTACACCTCCCCACCGTCTCATCACCACCGGAGTAGCGGAGCTTACGACGTTGTTGGCCACTAATCTACTTTCTGATCAGGTACGATCAAATATTAATATTAATATTTAATAACAATAATAATAGAATAATATTAATTAATTCTAATAACTAAATCAAAGAATGTAAATAGCTTATTAATTATAATATTTAATAAAAATAATAATAGAATAATATTAATTAATTCTAATAACTAAATCAAAGAATGTAAATAGCTTATTAATTATAATATTTAATAACAATAATAATAGAATAATATTAATTAATTTTAATAACTAATTCAAAAAATGCAAATAGCTTATAGCTTATAATATTTAATAACAATAATAATAGAATAATATTAATTAATTCTAATAACTAAATCAAAGAATGCAATTAGCTTATAACAACAAACAACATAACTAATAGGTGGAATTAGGGAATGAGCCTCAGGCCCAATATACCAAACAAACTCAACAAAAAAAGCAAAAAAAAAGGTAACTCTAATCCTAAATAGGATGGGGCAGTGTTGTTAGTGGTGGTTCGGAGGTGGACGCGTGGTGATGATGACCAGAGATTGGTGGATAGTTGGAGTTGTCAAAATATAGAGGACAAGTTGGCTGAGAGAGATGAAAATAAGGTTTTTTGTTCTCTTTTTATTTCTTTATTTCTCTTCTTCTAGATTTTATTGGATGTCTATTGTAGTTGATTTCAATGAAAAATGAAAAAAATGATATGCAAGATTTTCTTTGAAGATTTGAGTTTTTGTGATTTAAATGATGATGCTGAGAATGAAAGTGGTATTGGTAGTGAGTTTTAATGTCTGCTTGTAATTTAGATTCAACATCCTTCTTTTCTTTTTTAATTTTTTTTCCTTTCTATTGCTTATGTATTTTTCGTCTTAGCTTCTCTCTCCCCTGTTTATTTTATTTCCTTCAATTTATATAGTTCTTTAATGAATTCTTGTGACCAAAAGATTTATTCAAACTAGAACTCTTGTTGGTTTAGATTAAATATTGGGTTTGCATCAATGAATATGTAAATAGTTGAGTGAAAATTTGGGAAAACTTAAAGACAATATTAAGAATAAAAGAAAAGGTGGAAGTAAGATGACAATCAGAGCATTGGGCTCCATAGGAAAAATCAAATTTTAATTATTTTTTAGGGGACATTGGGTGATGACTGTAATTAGTCTTAAGAAATAAATAATATATTATTTGAATCTTTTACATGGTGAGCAGAGAAGAAAATGGTTGATACCTACGTATATTAATATATTAACATATCACAACTATGTTTATTTATTTATTTATTAAAATAGGACATTTTCCCGTGCTTTTAGAAGAAAGCGCCTCCTAAAGAGGACCTCTGCCAACATTCTAAACAGAAACCGTTGCCTAAATAGTATTTTTGTCAGTGTTTTTTGCAAAAAGCGCTGCCTAAAGTAAACTTAAGCTAGCGCTCTTGCATAAAAATAAAGTGCCGCTTATAGCTACAACAACGCTAAAATAGACAGCGCTTGAAAGCGTTGTCTAAGGTCAAAAAGTGTTGTCTAAAGTCTTATTTGACATAGTGTTGGTGAGAGCCTATGAAACCCGGACTCGGACACGGACACGAGACACGACACGGACACGGACACGAGGACCCCGCTAATATAAAAAACATAGGACACGGACACGACTATATATATTAATATAATAATCTAATTTATGAACACAATTTATAAAGAATTTAAAATGAGAAGCAAAATTTACGTTAATTTAAACTTTTTTTGACACAAATGTTTAGTTTAAACTTATTACTTTCAATCAACAAAAAAATAAGACATAAATTCACCAAAACAAAATGATACAAATCATATCATAGTTACTTCACATTGAGAAAAATAGTTTTTAAGTCTGACTCATCGACAAGTCAGCAACTTCAAAAAATCCACTGTCATCAAATGATCCAAACTCATCTCAAGCGACATCCCACGTTTAAGGTTCCTCTTGATGATATTGGGGAGTGCTCCTTGATAGAAGTCGAAGGTTACTATGCACATATACTAAAGCTATCGGTCGATGTGGTGCCATCTTGTTTTTCTTCAAAGAATGGGTAAATGAATATGTGTTCCAATTTCTTTCACAATATGATGATGAACAAGGTTGTGTGAGTAGCTTTAAACGCAACTTTTTAAAAACAAATTCTGAAAATTATTGAGTTGGATTTTTTTTTTAAATTCTGAAATTTTTTGAATTGAACAGTGTCCTACATTTGAAATAAGGTGTCGTATCCGTATCCGCTGCGATTTAATTTTTTTTCAATGGACACTTCAAAAGCGTATCAGATACATGTCGTACATGTGTCGTACGCGTATCGGTGTCAGACACATGTCCGATACGGCGACACGCCGTGTGAATGGCGTGTCGGAGCTTCATAGGTGAGAGCAAGTTTTTGTGTCATTCGGTTTCTATTTTTTTTGTTCGAAGTTTGGTTTTGGTTGTATGTTTTATTGAAAGGAAATAATTGTAAGCAAAGATACAAAATTGGACAGATACAAAATTTGAGCATAATAATGGGATAAATAGAAGATTAAGTAGGTATTTGTAGTCATCGGTTCAGTTCATCGATTTGGCGGTTCCAAGAGCGGAACCAAACTACCTCAGTTTTTAATGATTTGGTTGAGTTTTTGAACTGAACCAAAAACAATAGGTTTTTTTTGATTTGGTTTGATTTGGATTGTCGGTTTAATTAGTTTTTTTTTATCCGCTTACATCCCTAAACATTATAAATTAATAAAGTTAAATTAAAAATGTACTAAATTAATAAAATAAAACCAAAACTAATTGATAAAATAAAACCAAAATTATATATTAATAAAATAAAATAAAATTACAAATAAGTTAATAAAATAAAACTAAATAAAATTAAAACTATAAATTAATAATAAAGTAAAATATAAAGAAAAGGAAAAAAAAAAACTCAAATGAAAAAGAAGTAAAATGCTAAACCTTGTTTCTATTTGTTTCGATTCTCCATTTTGATTCGTCTTTTTTATTTCCTTTGAGCCCAAGTTATTTATGACTGAGAAGTACTTTGAAATAACCTTATTTTGACCACTTTTTGATGCACTCCTTTCTTGCAGGAATGTCTTTCTTCTCAATAGCGTTTTTGCTACATTAGGTGTTTTATTGGTGCTTTAATAAAGCCAAACTTACAAGGTTAGCTTTCGGATCTTCTTACCAGACATTCTTTTGTTTCCTATTTGCCTAATTATTATTATTATTATTATTATTATTATTATGATGTGTGTGTATTGTGTTTTTTTGTGAAACTTTTATTTGACTAAATGTCAGTGTGAACAACTAATATTTTGTGATTCTGTTAGATTTATTTTGGCTTAATACTCTTTTTGGAGTTGACAAGATGGATGACTTAATCAGCACCTTTTAATTTTCACGTGGATTTTTATATTATTTTTAATTATTTTTTATTTTCCATGTAGATTTTTTTATATATTTATTTTTTAATATTTTTTATATTTCTTTTTGTAATATTTATTTTTTAATTCTATATTTTAAAAATAATTTTAATTAGGCCAGATCAAATCAAATCCACACACAAACCCATCTAAAAACCCAATATCAATTTCATTCTCTTTGGCCCATATGTTTTTCATTTGCATGATTATGCACAAGTAGTTAATATAAAGACTAGATTTTATTCTGATACAACCAATGTAAGACTAATATAAAGACAGGTATTGCAAAAATAAAGAGGAATGAAACCAGAGGCACCTTGAACCGAGTCAGTGAGCATCTTTTTATGTTCTTCACTGTCATTGCAAAAATAAGGAAACAGCCAAGACACAACTTCACATTGCCATAGCCCCACGCTTACACCACAATGGTAACATGCAATATGAAGCCAAAATGCTGCTACAACCTGCACACAAGCTGCGAAGCTTTGCCCAACAACCAACAATAACCAGCAATGAATTTGAATCCACATTGGTAAGTATTCATGAGCATTTACATTTGAATTGCAAGAAGCTAACAAGGGAAAGTTTGGCAATCATTAACGTAATTCAAAAGCTTCATTATCTCATAAATAAATATGGAAAATGTACGTGGATTTCATAACCTTCTGGTTAGTACATTTAGCAAGATGCAATAACTGCTGGATATCATTCCTAATGATAAAACATTGCTATGATTCTAACATAGGTCATTCATCCATGATTTATCTAGAGCTTGACATGTGGAAAGCTAAATAGGATGTCGTTTGGAGGAGAAAGATGTTGAGGGATGTAAGTGATACTGCAAGTCTTCTCAAATTCTTTTATTTTCAATCAGCACAACCTGGAACAAATAGTAGTAATAAATACGACGAAATCGAGGATAGACATCTTTTTCTAAAGAACACCTTGACAATATTAATAAAGTTGATGAAATGTTATTGAAGACTAAACTTTTCTTACCATAATTCCTTGGCATTTTGCATTTGTAACTGATAGGATCATGGAGTGATTCTTACATAATTTAAATATTAAGTGGAATTTATCTTAGTGGACTTTTATTGTTTATTGGGCCTTTTAGCCTTTAGACCTTTTATTCTAGTATCTATTACTAGCTCTATATATGTACTCATTGGGAGATTGAGATTTTTAGAGAAAATGAATGAAAAGTTTCTTTAATTTTTTAGTTAGTTTTATTGCTTCTCTTAGTTTGGTTTAAACTTGTTAGGGTTTAGCATTTTGCTTCCTAACAATTGGTGCTCTCATTATTGTACTCAATCATCCTTCCATGGCATATTCTTATTACAATCATCCATTTTACCACACTTCCACTCATTCATATTATTCCATTACAGCATACCAACAACCCACAAACCCATATCTTACCTATTATTTCTCAAATACTCCATTCTCACCCGTTACTGCATACCAACAACAACACCTAATCCTTGCTTCACATCAACAACAACCACAACCTACCTATGAAATTGTCATAGAAATTGGATGGTACCTACTCGGAGAAAATCAACAACAAGTCGGTCCTTACGTCTTCGCCGAGGTACGCGAGCATTTCTTAAAGGCATACTTTTCCGAAAACACACTTTTATGGTCTGAAGGAAAAACTGAGTGGATACCTTTGTCTTCCATTCCCGAGTTGTGGGATGAAATTAATCGTCTTCGATTTGATTCAACTGCAGTGTCTACCGATGTTGACGATGTTCACGAGTTTGAGATATGGCACAAGGAGATTGAGGAGGTAGAGTCACAAGTGGAAGGTTCAGAATTAGGTTTCTTTTCTGGTGATATTGGTGGTGGTGTAGCAGCGGAAGACTCTGAGAGACCTAACTGCCTAACGACGAAGAGGAATTTACCGATGCCCACCACATGTTTGATGAAATACCCCTTCCATTTATTCCCCATGAAACCACCACCGACTATACCTTGTTCGAAGCTCATGGAGTCGACGAAATTGAACAAGCACATGCTGTCTTTACTTTTGAAGACGAAAGTTCTCAAGTGGAAGTGGAAATGGATGTTCTCGCCGACAACCCTGCAGGGAACCACTTGAAAAGATGTGGTGTGCAATTTGTAACTTCATCGATAGAGAAAAGGGAAATGGCAGCTGATAAAAATTTGGCATTTACTGCAATTCAGAAAGAAGAGACCAGCGACAAAGACACCGGAGAAAAAAATGAGGAAAAGAATGATGAGTCGATGATAAATGCATCTGCTGCTTGTGAGACTGCAGTGGTTGAAGGGTCACTTGAAGCAAGCAGCGGGAGCTTTGATACTGTGAACATGATAAACACAAATGTTAATTCTTTAATGGCAACCAGTGATTCAATGACAGCAGTTATTGTTGCTGATGAGGACAGAAAACAAGTTTTTGCCGATGATTTGAATTCAACAAATTCTACACCATGTGAATGATACATATGTGACGAACACCAGAGTTTTACAAGATATTTTGTTATTCAGGGTTCAGAATCATTTGAGTCATGGCAGGCAAACCTACTTTTTGCGCCAATTCAATTTGAGGGATTTGATGTCCTTGTCCATAGGGGTATATATGTGGCTGCAAAAGTGACATATCAGCAGATGTTACCTGAGGTTCATCCTCTTGTCTCGGCAGCTAAAGCTCGTGAAACAATCTGTGAGAATTGCGTGGCTATATCGAAACTTTTGAGTGAAGAGGTTTTTGATTTTTCGAGAGGAGAAATGACACAGCAGAAGATTAAAGAGCTTATACAGTCATTAAACAGTGAATTTCAACTTATACATGAGTTATACTTATATGTGCTATCAACATCTCAATGGGATGAGTTCATACGTGCTACACTTTCCACATTGCCTGCCTTCTTACCATGGATTCCTTTGGGTTATATATTTGAATCATCGTTGCTTGAGACACTGCTAAAGTTTTTCCCGGTTCCAACATATCGGAACCTAACATTGCAATGTTTATCTGAAGTGGTATCCCTTCAATTTGGGGATTATTATGATGTGCAGTATGTTAGGCTGTATGGTATACTCATAGGACAATTGCAGAGCATACTCCCGCCTACAACAAATATACCCGAGGCATATGCACATGGCTCTACTAAAGAACAAGATTTTATACAGAACCTGGCACTGTTCTTCACTTCATTTTATAAGGTCCATATCCGCATCCTGGAATCCACTTAAGAGAATATATCAGCTATGCTGTTGGGCCTTGAATATCTTATCAGCATTTCATATGTTGACGATACCGAGGTTTTTAAGGTGTGTTTGGACTATTGGAATTCCTTAGTGTCGGAGCTGTTTGAGCCACACCAAAGTTTAGATAATCCTGCAGCTTCTACAAACTTAATGGGACTTCAGGTAGCAGGAATGCTTCCTGGTATGGTTGATGGGCATGGTTCTCCGCTTCTTCAACGCCGACAGCTTTATTCTGGTTTCATGTTGAGGTTGCTAATGATCTACCGAACGACTAAACCTGAAGAGGTTCTCATAGTTGAAGATGAAAATGGGAATATTGTCCGTGAGACCATGAAGGACAATGATGTTCTTGTTCAATATAAGATTATGAGGGAGACTCTTATTTACTTGTCACATCTTGACCATGAAGATACTGAAAAACAGATGCTGAGGAAATTCAGTAAACAACTCAGTGGTGAGGATTGGACATGGAATAATTTGAACACACTATGCTGGGCAATTGGATCTATATCTGGTTCCATGATTGAAGAACAGGAAAACTGATTTTTGGTTATGGTAATTCGCGATTTATTAAATCTATATGAAATCACAAAGGGAAAAGATAACAAAGCAGTTATTGCAAGTAATATCATGTACGTTGTTGGCCAGTATCCACAAATTTTAAGAGCTCATTAGAAGTTTCTTAAAACTGTTGTTCACAAGTTGTTCGAAATTATGCATGAGACACATCCTGGAGCTCAGGATATGGCCTGTGACACTTTTTTGAAAATAGTTCAGAAGTGCAAGCGGAAGTTTGTGATCACCCAGGTTGGCGAAAATGAGCCATTTGTATCGGAACTTCTATCAGGCTTTCCAATCACTATTGCAGATCTTGAACCCCATCAGATACACTCCTTTTATGAATCTGTTGCTCATATGGTTCAAGCAGAGTCTGATTCACAAAAGAGAGATGAATATATTCAGCTGTTGATGGGGCTCCCTAATCAGCAATGGATGGAAATTATTGGTCAGGCTCATCAAAATGTTGAATTTTTGAAGGATCAGGATGTAATACACACTGTACTTAATATACTGCAGACGAATACAAGTGTTGCATCTTCTTTAGGGGCATTTTTCCTTCCCCAAATCACATTGATCTTTTTGGACATGTTTAATGTGTACAGAATGTACAGTGAGCTTATTTCAAAAAGTATTTTAGAAGGGGGACCTTATGCATCTAAAACATCCTATGTGAAGCTTCTACGTTCGGTTAAGAGAGACTATGCTAGGAATGTCCTGATGCAAGGGAATCAGAGGTTTTGTCCCTTTTTGCCACAATAAAAAACATATATAAGGCCACCATGATTGAAGATGTACCTCGTATATTTGAAGCTGTCTTTCAGTGCACACTAGAGATGATTACAAAAAATTTTGAGGATTACCCAGAGCACCGGCTGAAGTTCTTCTCTCTGCTCCGTGCCATGGCTACTCACTGTTTTCCTGCACTAATCTACTAGTCAAGTCAGCAATTGAGGCTTGTTATGGATTCAATCATGTGGGCATTTCGGCATACAGAAAGGAATATTGCTGAAACTGGTCTGAACCTGTTGCTGGAGATGCTGAAGAAGTTTCAGGGCTCAGAGTTCTGTAATCAGTTCTACCGGACATATTTCTTGACAACTGAGAATGAGATATTTGCTGTCTTAACTGTTACTTTTCATAAGCCTGGGTTCAAATTGCATGTGTCAGTTGAACATCTTCCGTTCGGACACACACCCATATTGAGAATGACAACACAGGCAGGGTGGTGGTCTAAGGAAATAATTGTTGTGGTTACTAGTGGAAATAGAGGTATTAGATTTGAAATTTCTAGACAACCTGTTGATCATGGAGTAATTGTAATACTAATCTCAAGAGTTGCAAGTGTTGGTGTTGAATCACTTAAGTTCTTATAAGAAGGTGGTTTTGTTGTGTCTTGTCATCACCTTGATGTATTAGGTTATTCATCCATCACCAAATTCTCTAAATGGCTCGTAGAAAATTATGGTGACAGAATCTATTCGGTTCAAGCAATGGGATCCAGGAAATTGATTGCAGCAATTAAGTTTTACAACCTTGAGGACAAGGTTGTTTTTGAAGGGGTTGGTAATGATAGGATCATGGAGTGATTCTTACATAATTTAAATATTAAGTGGAATTTATCTTAGTGGACTTTTATTGTTTATTGGGCCTTTTAGCCTTTAGACCTTTTATTCTAGTATCTATTATTAGCTCTATATATGTACTCATTGGGAGATTGAGATTTTTAGAGAAAATGAATGAAAAGTTTCTTTAATTTTTTTAGTTAGTTTTATTGCTTCTCTTAGTTTGGTTTAAACTTGTTAGGGTTTAGCATTTTGCTTCCTAACAGTAACATTCTGTTCTGCTATCATAATTATGCATTCCACAGCCAGTTCTGTTACATTATAAATAACTAAATTAAAAAAAGATACTCAAATTAGGAATATGATTTGGATACAGTTCTTGTATCATATTTCTTCTCGTGTGTAATAAAATCAACTGAACTTGTAATTATTGACCACTGTCTATATTATTATTTGTTTTATTTTGGGAAAAAAAACATCATCTGTATTGTAATTCCTCTTTATTTTGCAATACCTGTCTTTATATTAGTCCCACATTGGTTGTTTCAGAATAAAATCTAGTCTTTATATTAACTACTTGTGCATAATTATGCAAATGAAAAACATATGGGCCAAAGAGAATGACATTGATATTGGGCTTCTAGATGGGTTTGTGTGTGGATTTGATTTAATCTGGCCCAATTAAAATTATTTTTAAAATATATAATTAAAAAATAAATATTACAAAAAGAAATATAAAAAATATTAAAAAATAAATATATAAAAAAATCTACATGGAAAATAAAAAATAATAAAAAATAATATAAAAATCCACGTGGAAATTAAAAGGTACTGACTAAGCTAACCATCATGCCAACTCATACTCCACGTAAACAAAACTAATACCGTTTGCATTTATTTGACGGAAGTCAAGATGGAAATTGTGTAAACTAAACAGGACGTGTGAGTGTGAGTGTTGGTCAATTTTTATAAAATAACATGAACAATATTAATCCATATTTGTTTGTAATCGATATATTCGTTCTATAATTTTAGCAACTATTGATTTTTTAGTTTATTATGAATCAATATGGAAACGTTCAATTCTCTGTTCAACTATTATGATCCCTTGATGATGTGACATCATACATCTCAGACTTCAGGGATCCTTGTGTTTGCATTTGTCAAACTATAGACGAAGTCAAATAATTCGATTTTGAAAAACTTGTCACACAAATAGATTTGTGTATGATTAATGTTCTAACTTGATATCTTATTCATGATTGAATCGATAACTCAATGAGTTTAAAAGAGATGGGAAAAAAGGGGGCAAATTGAGACCCATTCATTTAGGTTTAATTGAGAAAATCCGTTATATCTTTCATGTAACAATTGCGAAATCACATATCTGTCAAGTGTTGAACTGATTTTTCTTCGTAAAATAGTTTGCTTATTCTTATTTAATATTACTAAACTATTGATGTCAAAAAAGATTTACAGATATAATTAATTCTTCTTGCCAGTGTCTTGTTTTAAGAATGAAGATATAATGAATGTTCAATTGTATTTAGTTCTTGTATCTTTAGACTATTGTGATTAGTTTTACTAATTGAGATATGATTATTGTTCAAATATATTTGGTTTTGTATGTAAAAACCTATATAGAGAACAAAAAATAGAAAATTGTTACTAAACTCAAGTCTTTTAAAAAAAAGAGGTATCAACCTAAAAGAGATTATAAGAACTCTTTCTTTGGTGAAAGAGATTATCAAGGTTTTCTCTATCTACTAAAATGCAGTTTATTGAAATTAATGTAATGAACTTTGATAGGATATAATGTGAAATTAATGTAATGAAATATTAGAAGTGTGTAAGATAATTTCAATGTATATAAGTTTAAACCCATTATAAAGTATACACACCTCTTTCAGATTTTGAAGTTTTTAGTTATATAAGCCATACAGACCCAAAAGTTAAGGAATTATTCAACCCAAATATTGACCATGTTAGGGTATGAGAAGGAGCATCAATGTAACGCCCCGATTTGGTTAATCGTATTTATTTATTTCATTTATGTGAATTTTGTGAATTGTGTAAATTAATTGAGTTTTACCTGTTAATTGGATAATTTCTCTGATAGATAAAATAATTGCAATTGATAATATTTTCTTATTAACTTGTAATTCCTGATATATTTTGCATCGATGTTTATGTTTTATCGCATTTGGAGAGCGTTTGGGAAAACCTCCTAATTCTTTGATAACCAATTGCCTGTTTGATCTCGGGACGCAACCCGTTCTCAAACTTCACACATTTGAAAAACTCCGCAGTTGCTTCAGCATAATGTGGATAAAACCGAACAAGCTCCACAAACTTAGCAGTGTAATCAGTAACAGACATGTTACCCTGTTTCAACTCCAAGAACTCTATTTCTTTCTTTCCTCTAACATCTTCAGGAAAATACTTCCTCAAAAACTCACTGCTAAACAAAGCCCAAGTGACAACTTCACCTGTAGCTTCCCACACATGACGCGTACTAACCCACCAAGCATCAGCCTCCTCCTGCAACATGTGAGTACCCAGTCTCATCTTCTGTTCCTCAGCACAGTCCATCACTCGAAAGATTCTTTCAATCTCCTTAAGCCAAATCTGAGCACCATCAGGATCATATCTTCCTTTGATGACAGGCGGTTTGTTCTTTCTGAACTCATCATTCCCCCCAGAATTAGGTGCATTCCGCACAACCCGAGCCATAGCTTGCATAGCAGCAGCAAGAGCAGCATCATTCCTACCAACCATATTCTGTTCATATCCAATAACAGTAACTATGGTTAAACAATCAACTCGCCAGAACACAACTGCCACACAACAAACAACTTGGTCAAAATGACCGACAGGGACTGACTCTGATACCACTTAATGTGACACCCCAATCTATACCCCGAGCAATTAAAGCGATAACAAATAATCAGAGTATAATTAAAATATTCATGGCATAGACGGGAGCGTCACATCAAAGTAATGAAATATAACAACCTGCTCATATAGATATGCAACAATCAGGTAGCAACACAAACAGAGGAGCTCAGTTCCTAACACTCACAATTCAGATACAGAATAAAAGCGGAAAATCTGTAACTGAAATCTCATATATAATCATAAAAGTTTGTCTGTCATATATAGAGTCATACATGTATAATCCAAAAAAAAAATAAAAATAAAAAATATATATATATATATATATATATATATATATATATATATATATATACACACACACACACACACACATAATCACATAACGATCTCCCCGACTACCCGGTGCCACATATCAGAGCCGACCGACAAAAGAATGAAGACATAATCTTCACAAAAAGACCTCCAGCATCTAATCCGCAATGCCTCATAGAGCATTCAAAATAAAAGAAGGGTGAGAAACACAATTATAATATAGTTGCATACAATTATGTAATAACTTGCAATACGCACGCAAAAACATTCTCACCACAACGTATACCATAATACAAATACAAAACAACACAATTCATAATTCATGCATCCATCACTAAGGCATATCAATCATGCTCAATACATTTATCACCAATATATATATTTATATATCAACTCATCAATCTCATTCACAATTTCCCACACATAATCAATCCATTCATGACTTATGCAAATGCACAGAGACCGACACAACGACTCTATGTATGCGGTACCATTCCATCCATCATTCTCATCATTAATTCACTCAGGAATTATTGGAATCATCACTTGTTACTTAGTGTAACTCCCCGTCGGGCAAACGATGTTCCCCGTTGCTTTAGGTCCTCTTGGTATAAGGCTAACGACGTTTATGGATCGCTTTAGGTCCTCTTTATATAAGGCTCACGATCCGATCGCTTTAGGTCCTCTTTGTATAAGGCTCACGACCGTTACAGTAGATTCCCTCTGGAATCGCTTCGTCGCTCACACCCCACAAGGACACACGACATCACAAGATGCATATCATGATGCTTGGCATACAATGACTCATGACAATCAAATGCATACACATATATAACCATGTGAACCATCTCAACATCAATAATCATGCATTGAAATCAAACCCAAAACAATGCATTTATTTACCATAAGGCCACAAACCATCATCACAATATTTCTTCACATGCATTCACATCATATAATAGCACACAAGCTATACGTTATATATCAAAAGCATATCACATGATAACACATCAATCGCACACAATTACGACGGTAAAAGTCAACAAAACGACAGGTTTCCAAATTACCGACACAATTAAATCGACCACTAATCCCAAAACCCATTTTTATAAGAAAGAACATCTCCTTAGCTTTCCAACGGTACTAAGAACGTCTCGATCCGAGTTACGGATCAAAAGTTATGGATTTAAAAAAAAAAAAGTTTTATTTTTGCTCCAGATCGCACTAAGCAGGCTCCACCCCGCGCTAAGCGCGCTCCTCACTACCTGTAGAGGTTGCAAATTCTCCAGACCGCGCTAAGCGGGCGGCTGCGTGCTAAGCGCGCACTGCGATTTTCAGAAAAATAAATCCTTCGACAGTCCTTCCCAAAACTCACCATTTTCATCTCAAATCAGTCCCAAGCAGCATAACAAGTATCAACAAATGTTCATATGCATAGTGTGATCATTCAACACAGTTTATATCGATTTCCGACCGTGAAAACATCGATTTCTATTCATTTTTCTCATTTCAACCTAGAATTGAAAAAAACTAGGAAAAGCAAGAGAACATTCAAACACACACATACATATTCATACACAAGCATATAGTAATCGAGTTTCGCACCCTTACCCGATTAAATCGTGATTTGAAGTGTCGGTTGAATCGGTTTCTTAAACTCCAAGTTTTTCCTCTTTTTCTTCTTCTCACTCTCTTTTTCTCTTCTCTTTCTTTTTTCCTCTCTTTCTATTCTCTAAGTTTCTATTTTATGAAAAACAATAATATCTAACCAAGCAAAATGACCAAAATACCCCTACACTCAATTCCTCGCAAACGTTTCCAAAATGCGATAAAACATAATAACGATAAACATAACATATTTACCAAATAAAAACCAAGAATAAAATAATATAAAAACAAAAATAATTAAATCGACTCGATTAAATAAATCTAACAAAAACCGGGCGTTACAAGGGTGATAGAGGGTCACCCCGCCTAAGACCCTTAGACACAACAAAATATGGGTAGGGCTTCCATTAACAAACACTGACATGAAACTTTTCATAACACATCCCTCTGCATAGTGAAGAGAAACAAATCAAGCAAAAAATTTGTATAAGTTCGTATCAATAAAATTAGAAAATAGATGGCTTAAATGCATTTTTGGTCCCAGTAAATTAGCGAATTTTTAAGTTTAGTCCCTGTAATTTTTTTTTTTGCCTAAGTCCCTATATTTCAGTTTTTGCGTGCGTTTTAGTTCCTAAAGCCAAAATCAGCAGAAAAATTTAAAGGAAAATCCGCATGAAAACATGCAAATTTTCCTGTGAATTTTTCCTTTAAGGACTAAACCACTCAAACCAAAAAAATTAAATTACAATGATCAAATTAAAAAACTCGCAAACTTACAAGAACCAACAAATTGTATAAATTCGTATTAATAAAATAAAAAAATAGTTTAATTAAAATTAAAACAACAAATACTACTGCAGAATGAAAAGCCACCAAAACAACAAATAAACTTTTATATATATATATATATATATATATATATATATATATATATACCTCACAAGAAACAAAGGGCTTTACGTGAAACATCTAAAATTAGTTCTCATATTATTTTTTTTTTTGTGCTAAAAAAACCAAGCTTTCTAACGTAGAAAGAATCTTGAAAAATCTCAATCAATCAACAGCTATTTAACCCTTTAGTTACTACAAAAACATGTGATCCTGATCATAATTAATAAACATTTCTAAACAAATTGAAATCAAATCCATAAAGACACACAAACAGAATTAAAAAATTAAATAAAATATTAAAAACAAAACAATAAAATAAATCACCGACAAATAAGAGGAGACAAAAAGCTATCCGAAGATGCAAAGAAACTTATTTACTACATTTTTCTTTTTTTCTCATGATGGCAGTTGCAGCTTTCAAATCCTCTTCGTGAAGAGGAAACTAATCATCATCTTCTTTCACTTCAACTCCCTCCATCGCCACCACCAACAGTGAAGTCTTCCAATTTGAAGGTCATGAAGTGTAAGCGCGTTTTTTAGAAACACTACTTTTGATTTTTCCAATGAGTTTCTGGGCTGGGGTTGAGTGGCTGTTTTTGTGAATTCGGTTTGACAAAAGAATAAAAAAAACAACATTTAACTCGCAAGTTTTCAGAAACCGACGATTCTCTGATTTTTATCAGGTTAGATTGAGTTTGGCTGATTCCATCAAGTTTAAAACTATGTTTCTATTTGTCTCATTGTTTAAACAAGTCAAATAGAAAAATTAACATAAACAAAAATAAATTTCCTCAAATTCGTTAAAACCTATGAGAAGCTATGATGCATATATGATACGACATTTAAAAAAAAATCATAGTATAAATATATTAATAAAAAAATAAAAATTTCTATAAAATATATGAATAAAAAATTAAATTAGATTTATAACAAAACACCATTATAAAAAATTGAAAAAATAAAAAATAATATGAACATACAATAATAAAAAATTAAAACACATAAATATATTATATTGATATTTGAGAAAACCACAAATTTTATTTAAAATTGAATAATAAAAAAATAAGTACCATAAATATGGTATGAGTATCTGGTAGAGATTCATATTTGATTATAATATTTCATTATTTTAGAAATACTCATACTTCAGAGATGAGAAGCAACAATAAATATATAACTACAATAAAATCAATAAAACGTATAAAAGGAAAAAAAAAAATAGTGAGGATTATCTCTCAATTTAAAAATAAAAACTATAAATAAAAAAATAAATTGTTAGAGACTTTAAGAATGACTAAGAATCAAAGACGGTTCTATTCTGAGTTACAAGCATATGAGCAGCTTAGTAAATATTATTTGTATGGTTTTAAATTGCGATTGTGGATGTGATTGTGGTTACGGGTGCTGCGGTTGTAGATATTGCAGGTGCTGCCATGCACATTGCGGCTGTTGTGGTGTGAACTTTTATAGGGAGATGTTTGAAATAATGTTGAAAAACACTTAATGTTAAGTTTTTTCAGTTCATAAGAAGTAAATTGAGTTTTAGGATTCTAATATTTTGATTTTTGATGAAAATACATGAAGAAATGTGATTGAAATTGTCCGATGTGATTCCAAATATAATCGGAAGCGTAGTTTTAAAACCACGCCACAAGTACGGTCTGATGCAGTTGTGAAAACAACCACATCGGTAATATTACAAATGCAAATACGATTGTGGACCGCAATTTAAAACTATAGTTATTTGTGACAGTTAGAGAGTCTAAAAACATCCATGAGTATTATTAGAGTAATAATAATAATAATTATTAGAAGCAGTTACAAAAAATTTAGGTAGAATAAAAAGGGAATAGACCCATGTTCTGGGAAGGCCAAAAATTAGATAGAGTTTATATTTGTAAGGAAGAGCCCAAAGTCTCTAATTTTTGGAAGGAAGAGAATCAAGTCTCTTGAATTATTATATTTTTTTATTTGAAACCAATTTTTATCATAAATGTATTATAACCAAAACAAGGGTTAAAAAAAATCTCAAGGCAATGCAAGACACAGAGTGCGTTGCCAACCGCCACTCAAATCAATAAATCACACAAACTTACTATTAAGAACAAGATGAAAAAGACTCCAATCTAATGCTTCATAGCAAGTAGAATTTCTCTATTCTCATACCACTTTCGTCGATTTGAACTCTAAAAACAAAGAATAAAATATAACAAACTTAATCTCCAAATTCAATCGGATCCTCCTGTTAACAAATTCACAATCAATGTTTCACACTATCACAAGTTTGATAAATACATAATTTTCCTTCACTCTTTCTTTCTCTCTAATATGATTACTAAAACATCATAAAACATCATGATTAAACTCTGCTAATTTTTAAAATAATATTAAAACATCATGATTAAACTCTACTAATTCTTAAGTGCCCCACTTTTATTAGTCTATATATCTTAGACAGCTACATGTAACATAATTTAAAGAAAACGAAATCACGAGTTTAGCATGTCTATTAAAAAAATTTAAATTCTTATCTACCCACTTCAAAAAGTTGGGTAGAGTTATCCATAGTGTAAATTAAGCTACATTGTATTGGAAATCTACAAAATTTAAATCATTAAATAAATAATTAAGTATAATAAAATGATATGACAATAGTGGATTGGTTGAAGATAGACTACCCAATTTTTTGTGATGGGTAACGAAGTTGTCCCCATTAAAAAATTGTTTCATCTTCACTTTTTCAGCTTATACATAGTGGCTTGTGAACCAAGACTAACACATAGTGGAGCTACCTAGTTTTCTACACAAATGGAGTTCCTTCTTAAACTCATCACTTTTCTACTATTTTCCATGCCTGCTATCACTTCCTCTCAATACTTTGGAAACAACCTTCTCACCAATAGAAAGATTTTCCAAAAACAAGAGCAAATTTCCTCTTACGCTGTCGTATTTGATGCTGGTAGCACCGGTAGTCGCATTCATGTTTACCATTTTAACCAGAACCTAGATCTTCTTCATATTGGCAAAGGTGTTGAGTATTATAATAAGGTAGTAAAGTAAACAATATATAACATCCTTTTTCCCGTCACTAACTGTTTTCATTATTATAAAGTAGTTACCTCGTTGTACTCCTTTGTAGATAACGCCGGGTTTGAGTTCATACGCTAATAGCCCAGATCAGGCGGCAAAATCTCTCATTCCACTTTTAGAGCAAGCAGAAGATGTGGTTCCTGAGGATCTTCACCCCAAGACACCTGTTAGACTCGGTGTACGTTTTTTGAAAATTTATATTTTCCCGTAACAAAATTACTAAACTTATGACAGTAGATAAACTCTTATAAGTAAATCCAAACAGATCTTAAGTAAGATGTCGCAGGTTCATTGTGACGAGTTTTATTTGAAAATAATGCAGGCGACTGCAGGTTTAAGGCTTTTGAATGGAGATGCTTCTGAAAAGATATTGCAATCGGTATAACCATAAGTTAATTTTTTTTAAGGATATAATTTGCAGTTAGAACTAGATTTTCCGTCGTTCCATTGAGCTTAATTTTGTGCTTATAATTAAGGTAAGGGATATGCTGAGCAACAGAAGTACCTTCATCGTTCAACCCGATGCAGTTTCTATAATTGATGGAACTCAAGAAGGTTCTTATCTATGGGTATATGACTAATCAAACTCAAGATTTTTGTTTAATATTATTCTATTTTGTCACATTTATTCATATGATTTGACTATGTTTTTATACCTTGTGTTATTAGGTGACAGTTAACTATGCATTGGGAAATTTAGGGCAAAAGTACACAAAAACAGTTGGAGTAATAGATCTTGGAGGTGGATCAGTTCAAATGGCATATGCAGTATCAAAGAAAACTGCTAAAAACGCTCCAAAAGTTACAGATGGAAATGATCCATACATCAAGAAGATTGTACTCAAGGGAATACCATATGATCTCTATGTTCACAGTTACTTACACTTTGGAAGAGAAGCGTCTCGAGCCGAGATTTTGAAGCTCACTAAAAATTCTCCTAACCCTTGCCTTTTAGCTGGATTTAATGGTAAACACAAATTACGGTTTCACTTTGGCTCTGTATGGTAAAAATAACGGTTGATTGATAAGCTAGCTGATAACTTGCATTATAAATATGTTAATAACGTTAGGTTTTTTTTCTCCAATTTTATAGGAATCTATACATATTCAGGAGAAGAGTTTAAGGCAACTGCTTACACTTCTGGTGCAAACATTAACAAATGCAAAAACACAATTCGTAAAGCTCTTAAGTTGAATTATCCATGTCCATATCAGAATTGCACCTTTGGTGGAATTTGGAATGGTGGAGGAGGAAATGGACAGAAAAACCTTTTTGCCTCTTCATCTTTCTTTTACCTACCTGAAGATGTATGTATAAAATATATATTATCGTTTTTATATAATTTACGATTTCGTTATTTTGATTTGAGGATGATAATCTAATTTATCTCTTCCTAAGTATTATATTCTTTCATTTTAGACCGGTATGGTTGATGCAAGCACGCCTAATTTCATACTTCGGCCGGTCGATATTGAGATCAAAGCTAAACAAGCTTGCGCGTTAAATTTTGAGGATGCGAAATCGACTTATCCGATTCTTGATGAGAAAAATGCAGCTTCATATGTGTGCATGGATCTTATATATCAGTATGTGTTACTCGTTGATGGATTTGGTAAGTTTGAGTTATGAGAGTAGATGTATATTGTAAAGGAAAGTGATTATTAATGTTTTCATGAAATAATTGATTCCATTTTTTTGGCAGGTCTTGATCCATTGCAAAAGATTACATCAGGGAAAGAAATTGAATACCAAGATGCTATTGTGGAAGCTGCATGGCCTCTAGGCAATGCTGTAGAAGCCATATCAGCTTTACCTAAATTTGAACGATTGATGTATTTTGTTTAAGTTTCTAGATGTAGTAATAAGATCAATCCGTCAAATAAAAATTTCAATTGACCCTAGTTTTTAGAGAGAGAGGTTTTGCCTTCTCTCTAACTCATTCCTCCCTTCTTCCTCACCATCATAGAGAGATGATTTTTGGATCTTTTTGATCCAAAATCACCCATCATTACATCTTTTTTTTTTATATAATTTTAATTACGTTGAAGAATGTGTGTTGTTTGAGATGTATTCTATAATTTAAATTAACGAATGTCTTTTAATAGAAAAACAATATTTCATCCGTTTTATAATAATTGTCATATTTAAAAGTAAAACAATTGTCATTACGGTTGAGAATAGGTCAGACCAACTAACAGAGGCCTACGATTTAGCTTATATAAGTTATGGTCAGGCCAGATTTTTTTTAAAATAGAAAAGGTCTAGGTTTTTTTATAAGTCTATTTAGCTAAATAGGTTAGGCCGTAGGCCATACAAAAAGCCTTATAAATTTATCAAGCTGACCTATTTATTAAACATGGATGAATTTATTGTTTTTATATTGTATTTTATACTTTATATTAAAATACAAAATTAAACTTAGTTATATTTAAGAACTTATGAAATTAAGTTGAAATAAATCCTATGAATAATGTTATAAGGTGTTTTCATAAGTTCTCTCAAACAAAACATCTCACAAAATTTATAATGCTAGGTAAGCTCAGATAAGTCAATGAAAACAAACATTTAGTCTAATTGTACTTTTGATTCTTTAGTCTATTTAAATATTAATTGAATTTCTTATGTTCAAATGATATAGGCTTTTTAATTAGGCTAATAGGTTAACCAGACATTCGAAAATGTCAGACTCAAGCAAAAAAATAAGCCTTTGATAAGTTACAAGTCAGACTTAAGCTTTGAATTTTCTAGCAGGTCAGACTCAGGCTTGCCAAAGCCTAGCTCGCCAAGCCTATTTCCACCCTTAATTGTCATTTTTAATTTACAATGCAATTTTTTATTTTATTTTCTATTTATACCTTCTAATCAATATTATGTGCCTCAACCCAAGTTCTTATTCTATACTTTGTATTTGGGATAATATAAATACACTAATAGTCAACACGAATGATTAACTAAAATAATGATTCTATTTATTTTTTATCTTTTTTTAAAAATATACATAAAACACACATATCCTTCCACACACCTCACCACACATACGCATTAATTTAATGGTAAATTTAGTTAATATAACAAATGACAAATTGAGAATTTTTTTAGAATAAAAATGATATTAAAAAAATTTCCAAAATAATATAACTTTCAAAGTAATTACTAAAGTGGCGTATTTTGGAAAAACAATCAACCTGCAGGCACCAAATGGTATGGCGCCTTAGGCAAAAAAATTTAAAAAAATTGCCAAAAGCCGTTTGGAATGACGACTCAGTTGAAAAGACAAACCCTAATTTTTTAGGGGAGACGCCATACCATATGGCGGCTCAGGTCAAGTTCTTTTTTTTTAAGCCTTTTAAATGTTATTTTTTTAATTTATAATAATTTTTTTTAAATGGGTATACAGAATATCATGTGCCTATAAATAAGAGTGCACCCTCATTTGTTACTCCTCAACACTTCTCACCAATACCCTAATCTCTCCCCTTCCCTCACCAATATCCTAATCTCCCCCCTCCCACTATGTCTGAGTGGTTAAATCGCCGTCCATCGTCATCATTATCAGCACTGGAGGAACCGCTTCCAACATTTCCACTGATGAAAAGAAATGCCCTAGTTGTATTCTCAGCAACAAAGCCTCCGATGAAGGTCTTACTCTAGAACACGCAGACATTGGAGCATTTGCACAGGGAACTTTATCGCATGCTAGAAGGAGAATTTGAGGCAGGTGAAAAGATCAGGAAGATTGAGAGGCTGGTTGAGCAGTCTAGTCCAAATGGAGTTACCCGCACTTGGAGAAAGGTGGAAAATGATGCTGGTGTCCTTATGATGATGTTAACACCAAAGAAAATTAGCTTGATGGTTGTAATATCCTAGATAAGTTAATTCGTTGAGTTGTTTCTTTTGGGTATGTTGTTGTTATTTTCTGATTTGGTATTAGGTTATGTCGTTGTTATTTGTTGTTGTTGAGCTATTAAGTTATGCTCTGTTATGTTATGTCGTTGTAATCGTTTAGGTATGATATCAATGAAATGAAATTTATTGTTGTTATAAATAGACAAGGTTACAGTTGAAACTATGATGTTGTGCTTGATCTCACATTAGGACACTTGGTACGATTGTGTCCCGGCTGGCGGCACGAACCACATAACCTTACCATTTTGTCTGCTGCATCCATCTCCGTTCGAATGCGGGTGCTGTTAGGGCGACCTTTTTCTTTCTTCGCATCAAATCATTATGCCACACAATTTCGCCTTCGTATAGAGGCCAGTAGTCCTCCCTTGCTACCACCTGAAAGCTAGTGCTGTAGACATTGCATAGAGTAGTGACTCGGTGAAGAACAGAGAGATAGTTGATTGGGTCCAGCCGAGCCTTCGAACATGCTGCTATAACATGGGAGCAAGGCATACGAAATGCTTGAAACATTCCACAGTCACACCAACTCCTATCCAGTTCCACTCGGTAACATCCCATAGGCCTCCCTTCATTGTGGTCAATAGACTCTGCAACACTGAAGTGACCTTTAGTACGGTCAAAGACCGTGATCACATGTGTATTGGCTTTGGCAGCTCCGTCCTTCATGAATGTCATTGAACTATTGCTGAACAGCTGCCCAGATTGCAAGACCGAACCCCACTTTGTACGTCTGGTATCAAAAAGTGCACCGAGCCTAAAATATGTTGACCTCACCAAAGAGGTTACCGGTAGGTTTCAGATACCCTTGAATACATAGTTCATTGATTCAACGAGGTTTATTGTCACGTGGCCCCATCGCTGCCCATTGTCGTATGCCCTTGTCCATTTCTCCCGTTGAACATTATCAATCCATCTCAATGCATCTGCATTTGTCAGTCTGATCTCGTCACGGTAGTGTCTGAAGGTAGGCTCTGTTAGTGCATAACCCGCGTTAGTAACCTTCTTCTTTAGCGTTTTGTCCTTGAACTCCCGCATGAAATTTTGACCGATGTGTCTAATGCAATACACATGGCTTGAGGGAGGATCATGTCAACCGTTATCAAGATTGTTGTATACTGTAATACCCCGTCAAATTCTGAGCGTTTTGGATAGTATTATTTTGATCAACAGGGTTTCGGTGTACTCTGAGCAATTATCGGATAAAATAATTAGAGTAAACTGACGAACTCGGACTGATTAGATTTAATACTATTTAACTTAGAATTTTATTAATTGGTGCATTTGAGATAATTTGGATAATTAGTAGTATTGCCAATTAATATTCCTATTGTGTATTTTCTTTTCCTTTGCCTTATTTGAAAAGTTAGAAACTTGGAGAAAGAAATTGGAAGAGAAGGAAAAAGAGAGGAAAAAGGAAGGAAAGGAAGAAGAGAATTTTCTCAAGAGCTCTAGGACTTGAATCATCAACCAATCTTCATCTTTTCATCTTTTCATCTCAGCTTCAACCTCCTCATCTTGTAATCCAGGTGGGTTCTAGTTAGACACTTTAGAATAGAGTTTTATTGAGTTTTAGAGTTAGTTTGATATTGTTAGAAAATGAGAAATTTTACCATAGAATCATAATCTAACTACTGAAATTCGATAATTGATTGTGTGTTATGCTGATTGTGATAATTATAACATGTTTTGGGGTATTTTGACTAAGAAAAATGGGATTTTGGGGTTGTTTTTTATCAACCCGTAGCAGAACTTTTCTGCAGGAAAAATTCTGGGTTTCCTCTGCCCATACGCGTATCACGCAAGGAAATACGCGTATTGAGTTGGTCAATACGCGTATGGCAATGAAGGATTTTGGGCGTTACGCGTATGGGAGGAGGCAATACGAGTATGGTTTGAGGCAATACGCGTATTGGAGGTTTAAATGAAATTTTAAAGGGAAATCAGCCTCTGCCCGTACGCGTATCACTTTGGGCAATACGCGTATGGCTGGGCGAGCCAGCTGGGCAGTACGCGTACGACACAAGGCAATACGCGTACGGCCAGAGAGGGTGCTGAATTGTGTTTTTCGCGATACCATTTCTTGTTATGTCCATAACTTTTGACTCGTTCATCCTATGTGAGTAATCTTGGTATCGTTATGAAGCTATGTGTATCCTCTAGCTAATGGTAGCGAGAAATATCTGTTTATTGCCTGATTAAATAAATCGGAGGGAACCGTGAATAGGTGTAACGGGTAATATGTTGAATTATGTGTTTCTATTGTGTGATTGATGACTAATGTCCCATACTCTGATTGTTAAACATGTTTGATTATGTATGCATGTTAAAATATAGGTAGAGTGAGGACTTACCATAAATAATGTTGGAAAGTGTGTAATGACATAGTGACAACGCTCATGCATGAAAGGCCGAGGTGTGTGTCTAGTAATCATAACCAGTTTATCTTGCGGTGTAGTTTTATGAGACTCGAGCACCTCCTCTAAAACGTATGCACAATTACTTGGCAGGTTTGATTCCCGCGTGTAGTACGAATGGAGCCTACGGGTAAAGAGACTTGTGATGGTGTACGGGTCGTGTGAAGTGACGGATCACGGTGTACGGGCCGATGATCTCGAATCCATTTCGTATGCCAAGTAACTTCAAGGATCCATGACTCGGGTCGTCTTCTAGACGTAGAAGCGGACGGGAAAAGGGGGTGCCTTGGTATGGTTATTGATTAGTGAGATTCTTGAGTTAGCAAGCTCACGAGTGTGGTTATATTGATGTTGTGTGTGTACTCAAAGTCATTTTCCCTTCCCTTTTGACTTGAGTTAGGTTGTTAGAACCTTGTAGAGCTGAGAGGACTATAAGATAGTGAACTCACTGAGATTTGATGTATCTCACCCCACTGTTGTTGTTTACATCACAGGTACTGCAGGTTCCGCGAAGGGTAAGGATAAGGCTGTGTGATTATCCTTGCTTAGCTTATGGTTTTGCTTCCGTTGTGAAGTCTTTTGAGATCCTTAGTGATCTAGTTCTTACTTTTATCTTTTGAACATCTTGTATATATAACATGCCAGTGGTTGTATTAGGTTATTTTGGGCATTTATATGTATACTGTGTTACTAGGAACTTATGTATTTCAGTACCAAACGTATTATTCATGTATGATATATGCTTTGATGTATGTATATATATGTGGGCATTACAGTTGGTATCAGAGCAGGTCGTATCCTTGACCTAGCCATGAAATAGTATGAGTATTTTCTTTCCGTTTCATATGTGTTGTGTCGCCATTGGTCTTACGTGTTATATTTATGGTATTGAGCCTGATCAACTTAATCCTATCTGTATGACATTCAGGAACATGGCTGACAGGTGCAGAAACAACCGCGGTAGACCGAGAAACACTCCAGCAGGGACTAATTCGCCGGTTGGCGAGGGGAATGCTCCTTTGTATCAATTCATGCAGCAGATGCAGCAATAACGAAATCAGTTTATGCAACAAATGGTTCAGCAGATGGCAGGTGGTCTACATCCTCCAGTGGTTGTTCCTGAAGTTGCAGGAGGAAACTTTAGGGATTTCATTCGTTTGAATCCTCTGGAATTTCAGGGAAGGTTAGACCCAGTAAAGGCTCATGAATGGATATCAGGTATGGAACGGATTTTCCTAATAGTTCAGTGCAGTGAGGAAAATAAGGTGGTCTTTGCTTCCCACTTGTTGAAGGGTCCTGCTATGAGGTGGTGGGAGAACGCTTCAGCTTTAATGACAATTCAAGAGGTACCGAAGGTATGGGAACAGTTTAAGGGAACTTTTATGGAGAAATATTTTCCAAGTTCCTTGAGGTCTCAGAAGGAATTCGAGTTTCAACAATTGAGACAAGGTAACTTGACTGTGGCTTCTTATGCTGAGAAATTTAAAACTATGGCCGCTTATTCTAGACAAGCCGTGTATGCCCCTGATGAGAGGTGGAAGATTGATCAGTTTCTGTTTGGTTTAAGGGCTAAAATTTCACATAGCGTGTCTCAACAGGAATTTACTAGTTATGCCGAAATGTTAAGACAGTGTTATGTGGCGGAGCATAGTTTGAAGAAGGTACAAATGAAAGGAGATTTGAGTAGGATGAATCAAAGTGATCGAGGGAGACCGAATCAACAAGTTAGACCAAGGCAACAATCATTCAAAGGGAAGCAAGTTCAGAGTTCTAGGACTAGTGTGCCTCCGGTATGTCGTACTTGCGGAAGGAATCATTATGGTAGGTGCAATTCGGAGGGAATACGGCGTTATCAGTGTAATAAGATGGGCCATGTATTGAGGGATTGTCCTCAGGGTAGGAATCAGACACAAGGGAGGAATACCGGCCGAGTGTATACCTTGGATGCGAGGAAAGCAAAGAATGATAACTCCTTGATTGCGGGTACGTGTTTCATAAATGGACATCCTTGTTTTGTTTTATTTGATTGTGGTGCAATGCATTCTTTTGTGTCAACACGCTGTGTGAAGCGACTTAGGTTGCAAGTTGTTCCTTTGTTTCCTCCTATGGTGGTTACTACTGCCATGGGTGAAATTGTTGAAACACCGTTGATGTGTGAAAATTGTGTGTTATCGATGCATGAAAGAGTTTTCCAAATTGATCTTATTTGTTTGCCGCTTAAGAAAGTGGATGTTGTTCTGGGAATGGATTGGCTTTCTGCTAATTCGGTTTTTATTGGTTGTGAAGAGAAGTTAATTATTATCCCATCTACCGAGGCCACTCCAAAGGATATGTTAACTACTATTTTAGAAGGTACGGTTGGAATGATTAATTTCTTGTTTGAGGAAGAAAAGTCTGTTATTTTGATTCTTACTAAGGAGGAGAGTATTAGCATTCCAGTTTTGAGTATTCCGGTAGTTTGCGACTTTCCTGAAGTTTTCCCTGAAGATATCACTTCTCTTGCTCCGGAGCGGGAAGTGGAATTCTCTATTGACCTGATACCGGGAACGGCTCCAATATCCGTTTCTCTGTATCGGATGGCACCACTTGAATTAAGGGAACTAAAGGATCAGTTGGAAGAATTGTTGGCTAAGCATTTTGTTCGACCCAGTGTTTCACCCTGGGGAGCTCCAGTGTTATTGGTAAAGAAAAAGGATGGTGGAATGCGGTTGTGTATTGATTACCGTCAGTTGAATAAGGTCACCATCAAGAACAAATACCCATTACCAAGGATAGACGACCTGTTAGATCAATTGAAAGGAGCCTGTGTGTTCTCGAAGATTGATTTACGGTCGGGTTATCATCAGATTTGTGTGAAGAGTTCAGATGTACCAAAGACAGCGTTTAGAACCCATTATGGTCATTATGAATTCTTGGTGATGCCTTTCGGTGTGACAAATGCTCCTTCAGTTTTCATGGATTATATGAATCGGATATTTCACCCTTACTTGGACCAATTTGTGGTGATTTTCATTTATGACATTCTTATTTATTCTCGTGATCCTCAAGAGCACGGAGAACACCTAAGAATCGTTTTATCCATCTTGCAAGAGAAGCAACTTTTTGCTAAGTTAAGTAAGTGTGAGTTTTGGATGTCTGAGGTTAATTTCCTTGGTCATGTCATATCCCAGGGAGGTGTGGCGGTCGATCCATCAAAAGTTGAAGCATTAATTAATTGGGAGAGACCGAAGAATGCTTCTGAAGTTAGGAGTTTCTTGGGATTAGCAGGTTACTACAGAAGGTTTATCAAGGGATTTTCGCAATTGGCTTTACCATTGACAAGACTTACTAGGAAGGATTATTCGTATGAGTGGGATTCGGCTTATGAGAGAAGTTTTAGGAGTTTGAAGGAGAGATTAACGATCGCTCCTGTTTTGGTTATTCCTGATCCTAGCAAGTCATATGAGGTATATTGTGATGCATCGAAGAAGGGTTTAGGCGGAGTGTTAATGCAGGATGGACATGTAGTGGCTTACACTTCACGACAGTTGAAAGTCCATGAAGAGAATTACCCGACGCATGATTTAGAATTGGCGGCATTTGTTTTTACCTTTAAAGTGTGGCGTCACTATTTGTATGGTGTACGTTTTGAGATGTTTAGCGACCACAAGAGCTTAAAGTACTTATTTGATAAAAAAGAATTGAATATGCGTCAAAGGAGGTGGATGGAATATTTGAAGGATTATGATTTGGAACTAAAGTACCATCCGGGTAAAGCGAATAAGGTGGCGGATGCTTTAAGCAGGAAAGTGTTGCATAGTGCCGAGTTGATGATGTTAGAGTATGCCTTAATGGAAAAGTTTAGGGATCTAAATCTTCAATTTAATTGGACTCCTGATTGTGTGGTTATGGGAAATTTGAATATCATCTCTACTCTTAGGGAAGAAATCCAACAAGAGCAAGGGTTAGATGAGAAGTTACAAGAATTGTTGGATCAACCGGGTTTTGTGCGAACTACCGACGGAGTCATTTCGTTTGACCAAAAGATTTGTGTTCCGGATAACACAGAGTTAAAACGAAGGGTTTTGGAGGAAGCGCATAAGGGTACTTTTACTATACATCCTGGTGCTTCAAAGATGTATCAAGATTTAAAGAGGGACTATTGGTGGTCCGGGATGAAAAGAGATATTGCGGTGTATGTGTCGGAATGTGCGGTGTGCCAACAAGTGAAGATTGAGCACCAAAGGTCGGGTGGCTTGTTGCAACCTTTAGAAATTCCGATGTGGAAATGGGATAATATTTCGATGGACTTCGCAGTGGGATTACCCCGTGCGCAAGGTGGTTATGATTCAATTGGGGTAATTGTGGACCGGTTAACGAAATCCGCGCATTTCTTAGCTGTGAAGACTACCTACAAGGCGAGTCATCTCGCAAGGTTGTTCATTTCAGAGATAGTAAGATTGCATGGTATTCCTACTAGCATCGTTTCGGATAGAGATCCAAAATTTACTTCCAGATTTTGGAGAGCTTTTTAACAAGCCATGGGAACGAGGTTGTGTTTGAGTACGTCGAATCATCCGCAAACGGACGGTCAGACGGAACGGACAATACAAACCATGGAGGACATGTTAAGAGCTTGTGTGCTTGAAAGTGGGGGTAATTAGAGAGAACTTTTGCCGTTGATCGAATTCTCTTATAATAACAGTTATCATGCAAGTATTGGTATGGCACCTTATGATGCGTTATATGGTAGGAAGTGTAGAACGCCATTGTGTTGGACGGAGGTTGGCGATGATAGAATTTTGGGACCCGAGATTATTCACGAGACCACGGAAAAGATTAGAATGATTCGGGAAAAGATTAAACAAGCCCAAGACCGTCAGAAAAGCTATGCGGACAACCGTAGGAGACCGTTGGAGTTTGATGATGGTGATCATGTATTTTTGAAGGTTACTCTGAGATTGAGATTGAAAGAACCATTTAAATCGCGGAAATTAAGTCCGAGATACGTGGGACCATATCAGATTTTGGAAAGAATTGTGAAGTAGCCTACAGATTAGCCTTACCGCCTTCTCTGTCAGAAATGCACGACGTTTTTCATGTGTCTCAGCTTCGGAAATTTGTCCCAGATCCTCTTCAGCCAGTTTTACCAGATACAATTGAGATAGAAGCTGATTTGACATTTGATCCTCAGCCGAGTCGTATCACAGGAAGAGAAACTAAAGTGTTAAGGAATAAAGAGATTCCTCTAGTTAAGGTCCAGTGGGACGAGACGCATCCGGGTGATGCAACTTGGGAATTGGAATCGGAGATGCGGGAGGTCTATCCTCATCTTTTCAGGTAATTGTTTTAAATTCGTGGGCGAATTTCTATTTAAGGGGGGGAGGATGTAATACCCCGTAAAATTATGAGCGTTTTGGATAGTATTATTTTGATCAACTGGGTTTCGGTGTACTCTGAGCAATTATCGGATAAAATAATTAGAGTAAACTGACGAACTCGGACTGATTAGATTTAATAATATTTAACTTGGAATTTTATTAATTGGTGCATTTGAGATAATTTGGATAATTAGTAGTATTACCAATTAATATTCCTATTGTGTATTTTCTTTTCCTTTGCCTTATTTGAAAAGTTAGAAACTTGGAGAAAGAAATTGGAAGAGAAGGAAAAAGAGAGGAAAAAGGAAGGAAAGGAAGAAGAGAATTTTCTCAAGAGCTCTAGGACTTGAATCATCAACCAATCTTCATCTTTTCATCTCAGCTTCAACCTCTTCATCTTGTAATCCAGGTGGGTTCTAGTTAGACACTTTAGAATAGAGTTTCATTGAGTTTTAGAGTTAGTTTGATATTGTTAGAAAATGAGAAATTTTACCATAGAATCATAATCTAACTGCTGAAATTCGATAATTGATTGTGTGTTATGCTGGTTGTGATAATTATAACATGTTTTGGGGGTATTTTGACTGAGAAAAATGGGATTTTGGGGTTGTTTTTTACCAACCCATAGCAGAACTTTTTTGCAGGAAAAATTATGGGTTTCCTCTGCCCATACGCGTATCACGCAAGGCAATACGTGTATTGAGTTGGTCAATACGCGTATGGCAATGAAGGATTTTGGGGGTTACGCGTATGGGAGGAGGCAATACACGTATGGTTTGAGGCAATACGCGTATTGGAGGTTTAAATGAAATTTTAAAGGGAAATCAGCCTCTGCCCGTATGCGTATCACTTTGGGCAATACAGTGTATGGCTGGGCGAGCCAGCTGGGCAGTACGTGTACGGCACAAGGCAATACGCGTACGGCCAGAGAGGGTGCTGAATTGTGTTTTTCGTGATACCATTTCTTGTTATGTCCATAACTTTTGACTCGTTCATCCTATGTGAGTAATCTTGGTATCGTTATGAAGCTATGAGTATCCTCTAGCTAATGGTAGCGAGAAATATCTGTTTATTGCCCGATTAAATAAATCGGAGGGAACCGTGAATAGGTGTAATGGGTAATATGTTGAATTATGTGTTTCTGTTGTGTGATTGATGACTAATGTCCCATACTCTGATTGTTAAACATGTTTGATTATGTATGCATGTTAAAATATGAAATAGGTAGAGTGGGGACTTACCATAAATAATGTCGGAAAGTGTGTAATGACATAGTGACAACGCTCGTGCATGAAAGGTCGAGGCGTGTGTCTAGTAATCATAACCAGTTTATCTTGCGGTATAGTTTCATGAGACTCGAGCACCTCCTCTGAAACGTATGCACAATTACTTGGCAGGTTTGATTCCCGCGTGTAGTAAGAATGGAGCCTACGGGTAAAGAGACTTGTGATGGTGTACGGGCCGTGTGAAGCGACGGATCACGGTGTACGGGCCGATGATCCCGAATCCATTTCGTATGCCAAGTAACTTTAAGGATTCATGACTCGGGTCGTCTTCTAGACGTAGAAGCAGACGGGAAAAGGGGATGCCTTGGTATGGTTATTGATTAGTGAGATTCTTGAGTTAGCAAGCTCACGAGTGTGGTTATATTGATGTTGTGTGTGTACTCAAAGTCATTTTCCCTTCCCTTTTGACTTGAGTTAGGTTGTTAGAACCTTGTAGAGCCGAGAGGACTATAAGATAGTGAACTCACTGAGATTTGATGTATCTCACCCCACTGTTGTTGTTTACATCACAGGTACTGCAGGTTCCGCGAAGGGTACGGATAAGGCTGTGTGATTATCCTTGCTTAGCTGATGGTTTTGCATTCGTTGTGAAGTCTTTTGAGATCCTTAGTGATCTAGTTCTTACTTTTATCTTTTGAACATCTTGTATATATAACATGCCAGTGGTTGTATTAGGTTATTTTGGGCATTTATATGTATACTGTGTTACTAGGAACTTATGTATTTCAGTACCAAACGTATTATTCATGTATGATATATGCTTTGATGTATGTATATATATGTGGGCATTACATATACACTCTCGATTGATGGGTGTCTATCAGAGATCAGACATAAGTTAGGTTAGGGAGCCACATATTGTCCGAGATGTTTTAGGAAAAACCTCCAACCTCCAGGGGTGTTCCCTTCAACTAGAGCGAAGGCAATTGGAAAAATGTTATTGTTGTCATCCTGTGCCACGACCATTAGTAGTGTGCCCTTATATTTCCCGTACAACCATGTTCCATCAATTTGAATGATAGGTTTACAGTACGCAAATCCTTTGATGCATGGTTCAAACGCCCAGAAGAGTCTGTGGAAAATGCCATTTCCACTAACACAATTCCCGTTTGGCGTATACGCGGGCAATGTCTCCAAGATGACAACAGTCCCTGGAGCATAGTGTTTAAGTGCCACCAGGTATTTTGGAAGTTCTTTGTAAGAGTCCTCCCAATTTCCAAAAACCTTTTCAATTGCCTTAGTCCTAGCTATCCACATTGTCCTGTACGAAGGAGTATAATTGTATCTTTGAACCATCTGCGCGATTATGGTACTCACCTTCAAAGAAGGGTTGTCACTGACGACTGATAAAATTTCGTTGCATATCAAATGAGAGCTGAGCTTGCGATGATCCTGCATTGGATTCGTGATTATACAAGTGTGCTCTGGACCCATTGACCCTATCTTCCAGGAATCTCTTCGCTTCTGGAAAGATGTTGTTAATCTAAACGGGCACACGTCGTTACGGAAATAGATCTTATACAGAGTCGGATTTGTTCGATCTACTCTATAATTTGCAGACAGCGCCATGTGATATTGTTTTATAGCTCGGACACAATCTTCTTTTGTACGAAAATTGTCTCCCACTTTTAATACTCATTCTGTTTGCATGTATGGATTGTAAAAAATATCCGTTGATGGTTCTTCTTCGCCTAAGTTGAGTCTCGTCATGTGTTGAGGTGGGAAATAAACATGACTCGCTGGTACTAGGTCTTCCTCCTTGTTGTTTACCATTTCATCGACAATGTCCTCCACTTCTTCTTCTTCCTCGTCAACAACATCGACCTCAGCTTGTTCGTTGTCGGATTCGTTAAAAACTTGAGAAGATTCAAGTTGTTGAGACAGTTGTTGTAACGTAATATATAACTCAATATCATTGAATCCAGAATATTCATGACTAAGAAACATACTACGAACATCATCATCGTCCTGAATCTTTAACTGAAAAAAATTTCATTGCTCGTGCCCTTCAAAAAAACATAGGATTTTTGTAAACGATTTTGCCAACTGGACCACACTGTATTTTCTTTTCTAATCTAGATTTCAAATGTAAAAAAGTTGATCTTCTATCAATTAAAAACCTAGTGACTTCCGTATCCCTAAAATTGAAACCGATAATGGGACATTCAAGCATCTCACCATTGAGATGTGCACTGATCATGTATTGTGGTCTTTGAGCCATAACAAAAATGTTACTAACTCGTGTTTGGAAGAAATGGTTTTAGAACTTTTAGTGTTAGGAAGAATATGTTATTGAATGATATGATAATAAGTTGTATGGATCTTGTGTATTGATAGGTGCATAGTTGATATGGATTATTTAGTTACACGTCTTGTAAGTTTTAATGCTTCATAATGCTTCAGTTACAAGACATTAAAGTAAAAAAATAAAACCATTGCCTTGCATGCAGCATGTGATTCTCTGCATGACAAGACTACACTTCTAGGATATACACAATGGGTTGTAGGTCACTGGAAGAACTTTGCAAAAGAGATGTGTGAACATTAGGACAATCGACATCGACACATCTTAGCCGAACCTATTATGGAAGGGGCTAGACTAACACAACAATATATGTTTTGGTTTAGGTCTGTTACAACACCCCAACAATTCCTCTCTCAGCCGACGTATTTGATTGATCCGCGCCAATGTGCTTCTTCCTCACAACCAAATGCCCAACATCAAACACCTTATTATACCCAACAACTAGGTATACCGACCAAATCAATCTTCCAAAGCCGCAACCCTTCATGCCACCAACCCAGTCACAACAACAAGAGCCTTACCCCTATCGCTGGCCCACCTACACCGACCCCACTAATGCCTATAGCCCTGATAACTCTGTCGAACCCACCCTAGCCCACCATAGCCCCCCCCCCCCCCCCCCGCGCGCGCGCGCGCAAATAAACACACAATCATCCTACAACCAACAAACTCACCCACTATTTGACTACCAAACCCCACATCAACCATTGGATCGATTCAAAAACCCTTCAATGCACCATTTCGGCCAACCATACCGTCCACAACCAACCCAACCCCCATCCAAACTACGAAAACATGGGCATGCAACTGGATTACAGAAGCGCCGTTGGCGGCAACCACCCTGACTATTGGGGACAGATGTTTCAGAATTTTTCTGATACACCAGGGCCATCTCAACAGATTCCTCTTCCACAGGTCAACACGCAAAGGCCAGAGACACATCAACAAAATCGTGGTAGACCTAGGCGCCATGCAAGAGCCCCAAAATATGAAACCGGTGGATGTTTCGATAGGCACGACCATTAAATTTTTGTAAGCCATCAATTGTACAATGTTTTATATATTGAACAATGATATATAATTTTTGCTAACCTTTTTTTTTATTCCATTTAATTTATCAATTTTGAAACTAAAATCTTAATTAAAAAAAATAAAAAAAAATAACAACAAAAAATGCCTTTAAAAGAAAATAACATTGCCATGAGGCGCTAAACCATATGGCGTCTCCCTTTGAAAATTAGGGCATAATAAAATGACCTGAGTCGCCAATTCATTTGGCTTGTATCATTTTCTCCACTGAGTCGCTAAACCATTTGGCTCCTGCATGTTGCTTTTTTCCCAAAATGCGTCACTTTAGTATTTATTTGGAACAACATATTATTCTTGTATTTTTATGAATAACATGGTTATTCTAAAAAAAATTCACAAATTAGGACGTTAAATTTCGAAAAGGACAATAGATTTTTTGAATAAAAAATCATTATGTGGCATTTGTTGATAAAAAAAGAATCAAAAGAGGATTCGAACAAATCGGCCAGGCTATTCTACGAAGTATTGGTATGTTTAGTGTGTTTTAGATAAGTATATGTTATGAAAAGATTTGGTATCTTAAATCTTATTGCAGTAAACTTATTTTTCAGGTTCTGAAAACTACAAATTATGTGGATGTGCAGCAAAAGGATGCTTATGGTGATATTGCAGTTAGGAAACTCCCCAAATTTGATAAAGCTTTTGGAGTTGATGGCCATTTTAACTGATAGTGTAGTTAGAAATAGAAAGTTGATAGAAAATAGGTAGATTTTTTCAATAATGTTAAACTTTTTATTCTAGTAATAAAATACAAGTTTAATGAGAAAAATTGTATCAATAATATTTTAAAATTTTAATTGTTTATTTAAACAAATGTTTAACTATCAACAATTATTATACCCTTGTAAAAAATTTTTTTGTGATTTTTTAAATTTAAGCCTAATTAGTTTTGATTAAAATTAATTATTAAAAAAAATAAAGCATAACTAATTTTGGTTAAAAATAAATTAAAAAAAATCTAAATAAAAGATAACTTTCAAATTACTATAAATTTTAGCTTGAGATTTACTATAGAATTTTGGTGGCGATATTGTAGCTGTATAGCTAGGGAAACATAACTCAAGACTGACATTTTGCTACGATTTAGTTGTGTTTTAGCTATGAATTTTAATATTAGTTTGAGTTTTGCTAGAAAATTTTGATCAAGATGATTAGCCACCCAATCTATGCTACGATATATATTGTAGTTAATCTGTAACAAATCTCTATCTAATTCTGTTTGATAGAGATTTGCTACAAATTAACTATTGTTTCTGTCGAAGCAAACCACAGATTTTCTTGTTGTGAAAAAATGCCTTTAAAAAAATAACATTCCCTTGAGGTTCTAAACCATATGGCGCCTCCCTTTGAAAATTAGGGCATAATAAAATGACCTGAGTCGCCAATTCATTTGGCTTGTATCATTTTCTCCACTGAGTCGCTAAACCATTTGACTCATGCATGATGTCTTTTTCCCAAAATGCGTCACTTTGGTATTTATTTGAAACAACATGTTATTCTTGTATTTTTTTATGAATAACATGGTTATTCTAAAAAAAATTCACAAATTGGGACGTTAAATTTCGAAAAGAACAATCGGTTTTTTGAATAAAAAATCATTATGTGGCATTTGTTGATAAAAAAAAGAATCAAAAGAGGATTCGAACAAATTAAGTTTATGGAAGCGTGAACATGACCAAATTAAAATATGAGCCTTATATAAATGTTAGAATTTAAACACTTCAAATTTGAAGGAAATGTCAATACTAATTGAAAAATATTTGGTTTTGACATAAAGGCAAATAAATACTTAATATCTTAAAATTTATTAAAAGATAAATAAATATTGTGAAATGATCGCCATAAAATTCCCCATCAAAAACATATTCGAGGGCTAAAATATTTCAAAGTGCATAACACACAACCATCACACATACTTATATACAATTCAGCAAAGCTTCAATGAAAGTAGATGAAAACACATTCGAAGTAGCTACTAACTAGGTATAGCAGGACTTTAGTATTTGTATGGTTGAAATAATTGTTGGATTGAATATGGTGCAGAATCATCCACTAATTCATAAATTTACAGTTTTTTTTAATACCAAAAATAATCACAAACAAATTGAAAACATAAAGTTAACTACTAAATAACATGGATTTGAATCTTGATTTTTCTTCTGTTGTATATAATTCACTAGATTGTAAATTCTTCAAGATTTTCAATCTTGAATCAATCCACCTTATCATAACAAAAGCATTCCAAGATTCCGTTTGCAACGATCATCACTCAATCCCTACCAGAATTCTCTTGTTTGAGTATTTGTACTGTTAAAGGAGCTAGAAAGTCCAAAATCTTTTGGAGAAGAAACTTTTATTTTTCTTCACTAGATGTCAATCTCCATAAATTATTCTTCACTAAAAATATAAAATTCCCACAGGAACATTAAACCACCTAATGAATCACCTCACAAACACAAATAAATCTCTCTTAGAGTTAAGAAACACACACAACAATGATGTTTTTGGGACAAATCTCATATACATCACTTGTTCACACTTAAGGAATCAACACAAGAATTTGTTTTCTCCAAAGTTAATTTGAGAGAAAAGGCTTGTGAGGTTGATAATACATTTTTGGTTTTTCAAAGATAATGATTGATTTTTTTAGAGAGAAATAAATTAGTTTTTATATGTGATAGAGATAAGGCATAAAATAGGTACTAAAACAACATTTTGATTTAAGTCAAGTGTAAAAAATATTATTCGAATTAACACTACTACGGAAAACATATAAAACAACGGTTGGAAAATGGATAACATCACGTGTGACATGCCGTTGTTACGTAGGGTGTGGTTGTATATAGACTACTTACAATCACAGTCTTATAACCATTGTAAAAAACCTAAAAGTGCGCTATATATGATCATGGTTGCCCTAACTAACCGTTGTAATATATAAATGTCTCAGGTTCGATTCTCACCAGCGCATCTTTTGGTGTAATATATTATTCTAGACAACATTCACTATACAACCACGGTTATATATTACAAACGTTGTTAAATAATATGCTTTTTTGAAAATAATTTTTCTGCAATTTGAAATTTTTCCATTTTTAACCTGTATTTTTTTTAACCATATCAAAACAGAAACAACAATTGTATCATAATGAAGAACTGTATTGTATTACATCGATAAAATCATACATTGGATTAAGAACCAAATATTGTATATGTATTACAACAAATGAAAAATGGCACAAAACAACCTATAAAATTTATATACCATCACATAATTGTATCTTATAGTGTTTTGTTTCTTTGTCTCTTGGTGTTTTGCTCTTGGTGTATTGACTTTAAACACCTACAATTTCAAATAATTATACTTGTTAGTAAATATACTTAAAAATAATTACTTACATTAATTAAATTATGAATAAAGAATAAAATACTAATTACTTGTTAATTTTCCCATATGCCTTCATTATAATCGATACGAATAGCATGCACATCATCTCTATCAACTTCATCATAAGTGGTAGGCACTTTTGTTATGTAAGGAGGAATAGAAGGAATATCAAAACTTTCATCACTACTGGGAATGTCTTTTCCTCGGAGAATGATTGATCATTTTCCCGATGTGTCCGAAGGGTCGGTCACTTAGAAAATTTGTTTTGCTTGTGAAGCCATGATGAATGGTTCGGTCATATAATTTCCTTACCAAGGTCAACCCGGGTGAATTCTAAGTCATCAGTTTATGCACCATTAATATTATTGGGAACCCACTTGTATTTAAATAAAGGCACTCTGAAGATAACATAATCAATCTTCCAAATATCCTCAATGACACCATAGAATGCACTAGATGCCAATATTGGATTCTTATCTTTCGAACTAGAAAAATACATGGACTTTGCCTCAACCATAACCCCACTATTTTGTATTGTACTATGATCATCTTTTAATTTTATATAAAAGGTATAACGACCAATGTCATATGCAGTCCAAGTTGTCACATTAAATTTTGGCATGAACGACAATCATTTAATTATCTGGATGCACTATGATCTTTTAGTATCCTTTTATTAAACCAATTTAGGAATTTCTTGTTATGCTCGATCAACAACAACTTGTCACTTATTCGTGGATATCTTTTCTTCAAAAGTCTTTTGTAAGTAGCCACGTAAGGTTGAACTTCATCAAGATTATTCAATATATAGAAATGTGTCTGAATAACTACATCTCGAGCTATTGACTTAACATTTAAACCTTGAATACGTCTACCTTCAGTGTCAGCATGCCGAGACTTTGAAATTCCTATAGACTCTGCTTCAGACAAATAGTTTGTATAAAACTCAATAGCTTCTTCTGTGATGTACCTTTCAACAATTGAAGCTTCCGGTCGGTGATGATTCTTTGTATATCCTTTAAAGATCTTCATGTATCGCTCTATTGGATACATCCACCTTAAATAAACTGGACCACAAATTCTGATTTCTCTAATTAGATGAACAAGTAAGTGAACCATAATGTCAAAAAATGATGGAGGAAAATACATCTCCAATTGACACAAGATTATGGCCGTTTCATCTTCTAATTCATCTAGTTTTTTTAAATCAAGAACTTTATTACATATGACATTGAAGAAGAAACACAATCTGGTGATAATTACTCTCACATTTTTTGGTAGGATGTCACGGATAGCCACTGGTAGAAGTTGTTGCATCAAGACATGACAATCACGAGATTTCAAACCAATTAACTTGAGATCTTTTATTGATACAAGTTTCTTGATGTTTGATGAGTAACCTTGAGGAACTTTGATACCAGGCAAACACTCGCAAAAACTTTTCTTTTCCTTTTTACATAGAGTGTAACAAGCCGGAGGCATATAAGTTCTTTTCCCTTTTTCTATTAGAGCCAATTGTTTTCGTATACCCATCGCGTCCATATCGAGACGAGATTTATTACTATATTTAGTCTTGCCTGGAATGTTTAGAAGTGTTCCAATCAAACTATCACACACATTTTTCTCCACGTGCATCACATCAAGACAATGTCTTACATCGAGACTTGACCAATATGGAAGATCAAAGAACACGGAACTTTTTTTCCATATATTTTTCTCAACAACTTGCCCTTTTTCCTTTTCTCTCTTTACAAGGACAACATTAATGTGTTTCTGTCATTCATAAACTTCATCCCTGATTAAAGGTTTAAGAGCGATATCAAACTCCTACACTCCATTAAAAGCCTTCCGCAATCTACGATAAGAATGATCGGCTTTTAGAAATTTGTGATGCCCAAGGTAAACAGTTTTTTTCCAAACTCAAGTTGGTGATAACATGTATCAGATTCATAAATAGGACCCACTTTGTGTCCTTTGACACTATATCCATCCAAATTACCATATGCAGGCAAGTCGTTGATTGTGCAAAATAACATTGCACACATCTTAAACTTTTCACCAGAATATGCATCATCAACTTCAACGCCTTCCTCCCACAAAAGTCTTAGATCTTCAATTAATGGACTTAGATAAACATCTATGTCGTTTCCAGGTTGTCGTGGTCCAGAAATCATCATACTTAACAACATATACTTACGCTTCAGGCCACGAAGAATGGTTAGTACTCATATTACCAAAGGGGTTCATTCCATCGGTGGCAAGCCCAAGCCTAAGGTTTCTTGGCTCAGTGCCAAAATTCGTAAACAACGAATCAATTTTCTTCTATTTCAAAGAATCAGCTACATGGCGTATGTTTCCATCACATTTTCTTTTATCTGCATGCCATCTAATATTCTTTGCGTCATCCTTATTAGCAAAAAGTCTTTTGAATCTTGAAATTATTGGCAAGTACCACAACACTTTAGTAGGAGACCTCTTCCTACTAACATTGTCATTGTTATTGTCATCACCATTGTTGTCCTTCAGCTTGTAACGCAACACACCACATTTTGGACATTGATCAAAATTTTCGTACTCTTTCCTGTATAATATGCAGTCATTAGGGCATGCATGTATTTTGATATACTCCAAACCCAATGGACACAATATCTTCTTAGCATTATATCAACGACCAGGCAAATTGTTATCTTCTGGTAGCATTTGTTTTAGCAAATGAAGCAATTTCGTGAAACTTTTATCCGACCACTCAATTTTTGCTTTCAGATTAAACAATTTTAAAACCGCAGACAATCGTGTAAAACATGTGCACCCCTTATATAAAGGGGTGTCCTTATCACTACATAAAGTATCATAAATATGCATCTTCTTAAAAGAAGATTCTCCAATATCACGAAACATATCTTCTAGACGGTCATCCATATATTCATCTTCATCAACTTTGTGACTTTGTGACGCAGGGTTTCTATTTTTTTCCACCTCACCATGCCACATCCATATTGTATAATTTTGACATATACCATCACAACATAGGTGATGGAATATCTCATCCTTTGTACCTTTCTTTATATTCCCGCAATTAACACAAGGACAATAAAAGATACCATTATTGTCAGGAAGATACCATTATTTAGAAAAACTAATTACTTTAGAGTGAATAACACACTAAGAATTCAGCTCAACAATGGAAACATTAATCCAAAACTCTTTTACAAGATCTGGATAAGTGAAACCACAGAACATCTCAAAGTATCCATTCCATCCTTGTTCACACACAGTCTTCTAGAAGTTAAAGCCTAACTTAAGTAACTCATCAAAATCCACAAAATTTTCATTGATGACTACCAGTTGATTCAAAGAAGAATTGACTAGGAAATTCATCTCAAGTTTGACTTGATCAGCACACAACCACAGAGAAAATAAAAAGAAAAGAACTGAACAAGATTCCTAAAAGAATAAGAATCTTGTCAGAAAAAGGACAAAATGATGTTTCACAAGACATGGGATAGTGATAATAAGTATCCAAGAAGAAAACATCATTACCCAAAGGTTTTTATCCAGCAAATTTCTTGAATCCACTAAATGAATTTCACCTTTATGAAAATTTAAGTATTATAAAATTCTTGGAAAACCATTTACTTAAACTTCTTTATCAGAAGTAAAGAATCCTCTTCTGAATCTCAGAATCTAAAAACTTTCAGAAGTTATCATCCATCAGAGTCTAGTAGAACTAGACTGAGAGAGAGATATCTTTTGTCAGTCACAAGTCTCCAAGATTCTATTCAAAATAAACAATTCCTCTTAAAACAAGATCACAAAAAGTGAGGAAATTGTTTCCTTTGACAGCTAACAAACAACAGTAACATCACAAAAAGTGAGGAAATTGTTTCCATAAATATGATTATCATCTAGCTTAATGAAATATTTGGTATAGATAAATACAACAGTTTCTTCTTTAAGATGTTTGAAGATCATTTTTTTAAAGAACATCTCTAGAAATATAACAAAAACTTTGTATTTACACCTACACAAATATCTCATTGAATCAAAAGATAAGCCAGAAAAGAACAAGCATACCCTTTTTTTTGTTATTTTCCCGGTCAGACTCATATCAGTATTCAGACTTGACCATAGAGTCTGGACACTACTTTGAGTGGATTCTGATTCAATGGCTGTTAAATCAATGACTTCACTTCTCTCACCAAACTCAGTACCTCTAGCACTTGAGTCTGGGTTGTGGGCTCTTCTTCCATCAAATGTTGTAAATAATCTTTGATAAATGCCATGGAAGATGCCTCTGCTCCTTTCTTTTATATCTGCAAAATATCAATCTTCTAATACGTACCCAATTTTCATGACAATCAACAAATATTATCAATGGCCTTAATCACAACATGAATCCACCACAACATCTTTATATCCTGTCTTGACTTCAATGCTCAACACAAATACAAACGCTTTGAATCTTTGACCATGAATGATACAGTTGGAAAGATGGAAGGATACTTTGATGGCTAATGATCCTCAGGTGATGAAATGTCCCCATAGTCAACCATGAATGAGAAACTCTAATCCTCCTTGATATGTACTGATAATGACGAAATGACTTGAACTGAGGAAAAGTCAAACCCCGATTCACCAATGAAATCCTTACTCAATGCTTTTGATGAATGCTCTGAATAGGAAGACCTTGAAGCTTGATGAACCTCTGAATAGGAAGTTGGTCATGATAACATGAATTCAAACTTTCTTCAAATTGACTGAAGTAGGAACCAACTGAATCACCTCTGCATAGGGCGAATGCTGATAAGAAGAAAATGCTTTGATCCACGTCTTAGGAAGTCCATGCAAATGAATGATTGATGCAGTTATGACCTAATGTATTATGCAGATGAATGCGAAACAAAATCCAGAAAAAGTAAGAAAAAGATAGGGCAAATTTTGGGGTGTTACAGCTGCCCTTATTCAATCGACTTGAACCTGAAGGGTCATTAGAGGTACATTGAAGGTGTTCCAATAATCCAACTAGTTCTGTAGCAACCATCTTGAAAGTTCCAAGTTTGCTCCAAGAGGTAAGTCCACTTGAAACTTGAACTTCTTAAAATATGTTATGCTTTGACGTGAATTGATTAGGAACATGTTTGTTATGATATTTGTGACATGTTTGAACCATTAGTTGATGCTATTCATGATTGTATGGAACTGTACCATAGAACTTGCAAAAATGAGCCATTTTTTATGTTGCTATTGTATTTTAAAATGGAAGAATTTTTAGCCAAAACAAATGACACCACTGAATTCCTTGTGAAAAATTAGACAACTTTGGTTTTTATACTGTCTAATTTCATTGAGTATTGAGTAAGTTATGACGCCTCTTACAAATGGTTGAAATGTTGAAACTTTTGGGCAAGGCCAGCCATGGCGCCCTTTTGGTCAGGTTCTAGGTCTTTTTTAGGTTTATGATTTAATTTGGGGAGGTGATACAATGGATGTATCACCACCCCAGTGGTAGAAACCTGCGCGCCTATGTACTTATAACCTATAGAACTGGGGTTCGAATCCCCCTCGCCCCAGTTCTTTTTATTTTTCTGGATTTTAAGTGAGTTTCCATGTTACTTTCACCTGCGCACCCTAGCACAGTTGGTATGATTTTGAAGCCTCAGCCAACCCAGCATGGGTTCAACACCCACTTGGACCACTCTATTATTTTTAAGACCTTATTTTGTTATTTTTCTTCACAAAATTAACACCTCATAATTTTTTTATTCTAAATCATTTTTGACCCATCTTTTTGAAAAATGCTCATGATGATGTATATTTTCTGTTTATGAAAAGAAAATACCAAAAATAATTATTTTTATTGTACTTAGGCATGCTTAAAGTAAGTGATGTTTTTAGGGTTCCTTAAGATTTCTTGTTATTCTTTTGAATGATCCCTTGGTTTCCCTTGTGTATTTTGACTTGTATGGGCCATATACATCTTATTTAAACTTTGTATGATCTTGTGAACTTGTACATTGTGTTTTTTTTACTTGAGTTTGATACCTTTTTGATGTATGTTTGCATGTTAAAATATATTTTGAAACTTTGTTCATACCATGAGCTTTTTGCTTGATATTTTGCCTTAACATGTGACTTCCTTCCATGTTTACATGACTTTGATGTTGTAGCGAGCGATTTTGGACGTGGTTCTTAAGCACTGGTCGCCCTCACTGCGGTTGAGTTTTAACTACAGGTCGATTCATTTTTTATCCTATTGTGAGCTAAATAAGGAAGGAAAATAGATGTCTTCAACTAACCCTGCTTGCATACTGAGTTTAAACAGCGGTCTGTTAGGTTACGGATGCGATCAATGTGGGGGGCCTTTGTATTGGTTATTTGTATTTTCGCCAATACTGATTTCTTTCTCTCTGGGATTTTGTTAGGATATGGGATTTGAATTTTTGGTTTATTGTGCTCGCTAAGATTTTTCTTTCAATCTTATGCCTACGTATTCCCGTTTACCGAAACATAGAAATCAGAGCGTTCGTAGTTCCTCCTATTCTATGGGAGGAAATGGGTGTTTTTGGTGTCTTGTTCAAAGCCCAAGACGTGAAGCGAAAGGTGGTTTGTATCTTGTTCAAAGCCCAAGATATGAAGCTAAAAGGGTTTGACTTTAGAGAGAACTTGTCATCTCTAAAGGGGGGTCTGTTTGTCACAATTGTTGGGTGACTGACTGTAAAGGAGGATTACTTTAAACAGGATACGCGGATCTTAGAAATGCCATAATTTCCTTTATAGGGGGTTTTAACCTGAAGGAGAAGACTTTAACTCAGTGTAGAGCAATGCCTTCTTTCCTTAGGAATTTCTCATGCAAAAAGAGGGACAGTAGCGTGGATGTAAATAATCTAGAGGCTTGCCGCTTACAGCGATTAGATGAAGGGGAAAGAGTTGTTGATGTTTGTATACTGTGAACAAGGCACAACTTTGATGCTAAAAGGTTGATTAGATCAACCAGTGGTTTTCTTATACAAAGCCTAAGAGGAGGCTATTGGCCCAACAAGAGGGAGTTTTTATGTGTCTTGTACGAAGCCCGAGAGAGAGAGGCTAAAAGGGTTGACTCAACGAGGGAGTACTTTTAGATGTGTCTTGTACGAAGCCCAAGACGGAGGCGAAAAGGTGTCTGACTCAACAAGAGAATCCTTTTGTATCTCGTACAAAGCCCGAGATGGAGGCTAAAAGGTCTGACTCAACAAGAGAGTTTTTGTATCTCGTACAAAGCCCGAGATAGAGGCGAAAGGTTTTGGCTTGACGATGGAGTCGTTTGGTATCTCATATAAAGCCTGAGATGGAGGCTGAAGGTTTTTGTATCTCGTACAAAGCCCGAGATGGAGGCTGAAAGTTATTTGTTCCGCTGGGGAGAATCATTATACAAAGCCCAAGAGGAGGCTGGTGGTTACTGTTTCAGTTGAGTGACAGGTCCAATATGTTGTATAAAAGAGAAAATCAGTTCTTATAAAGAGACTGATTCCAGGTGGGGTTGTACTTTGGCACCGATCAGAGGATCAGGGTTATTTCCTGTTCTTCAAGGAAATGGGAAATCTAAAGGGTATTGAGACTGTCCAAGTCTACTGATGTTTTCCCTTACTTGAGGGGTGCTTGAGAACGTCTTTGGGACTCAAGGGTCTTAGACTGTCCAGGTCTAGAGTTTCGTCTTTTGTACTATGCCTGGGGGAAAGTACACTTTCGGTATGAGGAACTAGACTCCTTCGAAAGACTGTTCTATTGAGATGACTAATTTCTGTTCCTATACCTCTAGGAGGTCGTCGGGACAATTTGTACGAAGCCCAAGAGGAGGCTGGAAACTTTTAAGAAGCCGATCGGTCCTTGTACTATGCCCAAGAGGAGGCTATCATTCCCGAAGGAAGAAATCATTATATGAAGCCTAAGAGGAGGCTGTGAAGACTTCTAAGAAGTCTGACAGGTCCTTGTACTAAGCCCAAGAGGAGGAGGGGATGCTTTTAGGAAGCCTGTGGGTCCTTGTACAATGCCCAAGATGAGGCCGATGCTTTTAAGAAGCTTGTGGGTCCCCAAACCCCGAGAAATTCAAGGCAAGCTATTCACAAGGAATAGATCAAGTCAGGAAAGTTTGAGAATTTGGAAGAAACTCAAAGATGTCATTCACGGAGAATACATTCATCTTTGGGAGTAGAGTTTCTTGACAATTCCTAATGAGGACAGCCGAAGAGAAGACTGTATCTGGTGATCCTATTGGGGATCTAGTTTTGTCTATTTCTAAGAGTGACAGTCTGAGAAAGGGTTCAAAAAGAATCTGCCTTTCACATCTCCATATTGTTTAACCCCAAGAGGAGGGAAGACTGTGTCTGGTAATCCTATAGGGATCTAGTTTTGACTGTAAGTTCAGAGTGATCAACAGGGCTTTACCTAGTGCTAGACGTAGTTGCCGAGGAAACTCTAAATATCTATACTAATATTACACAGTTGATATGAGTTTATGAAAGGAGACTTACAGCGAGCAGCCCCACAATACAGTTATATGTATATGAAAGCGGTAAATGAAAGCATATAAACACTTACTCGGTTGTAGAGCTTCCATGTTGTTTTGTTAGTTGTTCAACAAAGAAAGATTGAAAACAACAATATATTCAAAATCAAAGGAGAAAGTGCTTTGAAAAAGAAAGATTTGAGGCTTACAGCTCGAGGAGAGGCCCAGGGTTTTATCAGTGATTGCATTGTTGTACAGAGGGACTTATACAAGTGACTGTGGCCCAAAAAGGTTTTCTGTACAAAGGGATGGGTCTTACACTCTCTCAAGAGGCCCAAAGAGTTTTAAGAAAAGAAATGGGTCTTACTACTCGAGGGTAGGCCCAGTTGGTTTTTCGTTTGAAATGGCGATCGCGCTGAGGTTTTCTTTTAACGCAGAGGGGCTTATACAATGTCTGAGGCCCAAAAAGTTTTGGTTAAAAGGAGATTGGGTCTTACACTCTATTAGAGGCCCAAGAGTTTTTGAATATAAGAAATGGGTCTTACTACTCGAGGGTAGGCCCAGTTGGTTAATTTTAAACTGGCGACAATTGCGTCGTTTATTTGAAAATGTACATAGGGACTTATACAACGAATGAGACTCAAAAGTGTTTTCTGTACAAAAGGATGGGTCTTACACTCTCTCAAGAGGCCCAAGAGTTTTTGAAAATGATTTATGAGGGTTGAATTAATCCAAAAACCCTAATTTGTTTTCAAAAATGTATTTAATTGAATAAAAATTCAATTAAATGATCAAAATGTTTAACATATGGAAAACAAATTATGATCTTGGATTAATGCTTCAAAAATTAAGTATTGACCTACAAAATAATTAGAAGGCATTAAAATGTGCAAAATCAAGGTGGAAAAAATATTTAAAATGTCAAAAACAATTAAAATATTAATTCTTTGCAAAAATATCAATTATATGAAATAAATAATATTTTTGGGATTTTTTGGGAAAATCAAATATTTTAACATTTTTGTGAATTATTGCAAAAAGAATCAACTCAAAATCATTAAAACTCAGAGAGAAATTAATTTTGGAATCAATTAAATAAAATCACAAAAATTCAAATATTCAAATATTCAAAAATGGCGCCAAGAACACGCGCGTGTTCTGGGTTTGACTGATTTGCATTTTCTCCTCAATCTCACTGAATACTTGATTATATCATGCAATCCACATATAATTATGCTCGTCTCAACCTCACGATCATGTCTATGTCAATTAATTTCATTTAAATTAAACATATAACAAGAAATCACGTAAAATCCTCAAGAACCCTAGATTTTGCATGAAGGTTCAGAAATTCCACACACGATTCAAACAATGCAATTTATTGAGGGAAAACATTCCATGCATGATTGAGAACATATGGCCAAATTATTGTGCAGCAAAAAATGCATGGATCATAGAGTTGGAAGAGCTCATGCTTACCACTTGCAGCTGGTGATCGTGTTTTGTGTTAGAGGTGTTACAGCTAGGTTCCAATGATGTGGATAGCTTCCCTAGGTGCCAAGTGATGTGTCTGAATGCTTGGAATGGATTGAAATGGTTTGGAGTTGAGGATGGCACCTCAACTGCAAAACTGTCAAGAACTTGAGCAATTGGCTAGTGATTTTTTGAAATCAGTGTTCCAGATGTTATGTGAGTGTTTGGATCACTTCTATATGATGTATGTGAGGTGTGTGAGTGATTGGTTTGATTGGAAAAGCTCTCAAACTCAAAACCCGATAGTGACTTGCCTTAGAAGGCAAAATTGGAGTGAAAGAAGAGATTTTGAGGAAAGCATCTGTTTGATGGCTTTGGTGTACTCAAACTGATCACAATTGAGCTCTATTTATAGTAGAGCAAGTTTGTTTTGCAAGGAATAGTGAATGGCAACTGCTGAGTAGGTTTGTTCAATGTTGGCCAAAGAAAATTCAAGTCTCCTCTAGCCATTGACTAGAGGTTAGGGCACAGGCTGCTGGTTCCCTTGGTCTTGGATAAGTCTTGACTGAATTCAGTTGCAAATGGCTCAGTCCATGCCACCTTGATGCTTCCATTGAATGCTCCAATCCAAAATTGGAGTCTTGTCCCTATTTTGGCAATTCTAGGTTCAACATGCTATTTCTTGTTCCAAAGACTTTGGAGGTTTGGCTCAGTGATTGTCCCCTTTAGATTCAATCCTCATATGTGTCCAAGTGGATAGGAGTGTTTGGATTTGCACAATTTTAGCAAATCGAGCAAAATTGCAAATTCTTCCTTGCCTTGACAGATTTCAACAAGGCAACTTGTCAATGTCATAACTCATAGCCCAAATGGAATTTGGTAATGTTCTTGGCCATTTTGGAAAACCCTTACATGATATAACAACTGTTTAAACAAGTTTGGTTTTGATCTCTTTTGAATCCAAGTGAAAAATCCCCCTACATTTGGCAAAAAGTAAGGTAAAATCTGACTTAGTGAAATTTTCACTGTGTTGGAACAAAGTGACTTTTCTTGATTTTGATCACTCCATAACTCAAAATCCATGAGGAATTTGGACACAGGTCAGTATGAAGTTTTTGTAGAGGGCAATGAGATCTACAAATCAAGCTTTGAATGGGGAACAATGGGCTTGTGGTTTAGGAGTTATGGTCCTCCAAAGTTGGCACATTAGTGTCACTTTTTCCATAACTTAGAAATTTTTCTAAGTTTTTATGGTTACCCCTTTTACAAGTTATCCCACTTTCTTTGATTTTTCTTGATGAATGATGATTCAAATCATACATTAACATCATTTTAGGGTTAAAAATCCATTTTGGTGAAAAATCTCAAAAAGTCAAAGTTGACTTTTGTGCACAGTTGACTTTTTATCAGATGAATTCCAAACTGTGCAATTCTTCATGAAATCATGTCATTGACCTAAATCAAACTTGATGGACATGTTCCATGGGTGTCATATGGTGTATTGAGTCATGTCTTAGGGCTTGGGAGCATGTCCTGGTCAAAAGTCAAAGTTACAGTTGACTTTCCTCGCGAAACCCTAATTGTGGTGCAGATGAAATTGAGACTTGTTGCTCAAGTTTCTTGGATTAATCCATTGTTCCAAATGAATCAATATAGTTCATTAGAGACCCTCAAACCCTCTCTTGAGGTCTTGGCTCATGATTTTCCCCAAAAGTCAACTTAGGGGTGAATTAGGTCAAGAAACCCTAATTCCTGATTTTTGATGAATGAATCCCCTGAGGCAAAATTGACTTGATGGTTGGGTTCATGAGGTTCCATAGAGTATATTAGGTTGTGTTTTGGATCCTTGGCTCATGCCCAGAGGAAAATTTCCCTTTGGAGGCCCTGATCGACCAAAACCCTAATTTGGTGATACTGGCGATCTTGAGACTTGATCCACCTTGAAGGGAACAGCCTTGTGCTTGATCCTTGAAGTGGGAGTCCTTTTGATCCATTGTGGATGTTTGAGAGGTTAGAAAAGTTGAAGATCATGTCATTCCTTGATTGATCCTTTGTCTAAGGCTCTAAGAGGGCTTGAAACCCTAATTTTGATTGTAGTGTATGCTCACCCATCTTTGGGGAGACTGATGAAGTATGATGGTTCCCCCATATTGTGATGATGATTTTCACAATGATGGAAAATCTTAGTGGTCAAAATTTGGGGTATGACAGATGTGTATATATGCCTTTGTGTTGATCATACCATGTTTATGTGTTCTTAAACACTTGAATTTTGCCTTGAATGTACCTTTGAATACATGCTTGTATGCTTAAACCTTTGTGGTGTATCCTACTTGTTTAAGACCATGATTGAGCTCATAACATGTATGTTTGGTTGTTACCAACTTGTCTTAACATGTTCAACTTGTATCCATTCTTAAATGTTCAAGTGATGTCTTAACTTGCCCACATAATGTTTACATTTTAACTTGTCATCTATAAGCATGCTCGCATGTCATCTCTTATATGATGCATATCCCATCCACATGTTATTATTATAAACGTGTCTCTTTGTTCAAGTATTCTTTGGTTGTTACCTTTACTTGTCTTAAATTGTATTCATGATTAAGTGATGTTTTAACTTATACATATTTACTTTGAACTTTGAATGATACCATGATAAGTAATGCTTTGACATATACATGCCTTACTTCATCTTTGAACTTTCTCCATGTTAAGTGATGTTTTAACTTATACATGCTAACTTTGAACTTTGTCCTCATTGTCATACCCCAAATTTTTACCACTAAGATTTCCCATCATTGTGCAAATCATCATCACAATATGGATGTACCTTTATGCCTCATCAATCTCCTCAAAGATGGTTAGGCATTTACCATGATCAAGACTTAGGGTTTCAAGCCCTCTCAGAGTACTTAGACAAAGGATCAAACAAGAAATGACATGATCTTCAACTTGTCTAACATCTCAAACCTCTATAAGGGATTAAGAGGGCTCCCACATCAAGAAACAAGCACAAGGTTGCAACATTCCAAGTGGATTAAGTCTCAAGATCGCCAGTGTCACCAAATTAGGGTTTTGGTCGACTAGGGCCTCCAGGTGGAAATTTTCCTCTGGGCATGAGCCAATGCTTCAAAGCATAACTTAAGATACTCCAAGGGACCTTATGGACCCAATCATCCAGTCAATTTAGCCTAAGGGGATGCATTTATCAAAAATCAGGAATTAGGGTTTCTTGACCTAATTCACCCCTAAGTTGACTTTTGGGACAAAACATGAGTCAAGACCTCAAGACATGATTTTAGGGTCTCCAATACACTACATTGATCGATTTACAACAATGGATTGATCCAAGAAGCTTGATCAACAAGTTTCAATTTCATCAGGACTACAATTAGGGTTTTGGGGAAAAAGTCAACTGTATCTTTGAATTTTGACCCAGGCATGCTCCCAAACCTTGGGACATGATTCAATACACCCTATAACACCCATGGAATATGTCTATGAAGTTTGATTTAGGTCAAGGACTTGATTTCACCAAGGATCGCGCAGTTTGGAATTCATCTGGCAAAAAGTCAACTGTGCATAAAAGTCAACTTTGACTTTTTGAGATTTTTCACAATTATGGTTCTTTGACCCTAAAATGATGTTAATGTGTGATTGGAATCATCATTCATCAAGAAAAATCAAAGAAAGTGGGATTACTTGAAAAAGGGGTAACCATAAATAACTTAGAATTTTTCTAAGTTATGAAACAATGTGGCTAGGGTACCAACTTCCAAGGATCATAACTTGAGATCCAAGCAACCATTTTGAATGATCCAAAGATGGATTTGTAGATCTCATGGCATACTTTAAAAGTGTCAACTACACCTCATTCTAATTCATCATGGATTTTGAGTTATGATTGGATCAAAATGGCTGAAAACATGAAATGTCACTTTTTCCAACACTTAGTGAAATTTTCACTAAGTCAGAATCAGTTTCACTTTTTCCAATATGTAAGGACATTTTTCACTTGGATCCAAAAAGTGTCAAAACAAACTATGATCACACATGTGTTGTATCATATGAGAGCTTTCCAAAATAGCCAAGAACTCCATCAAACTCAACCTGAGCAAGAAGTTATGACAGTGGCAATATGCGTTGCTGCAACTGTCATAGCAAGGCAGATTTGTACATTTTGCTTGATTTGGGCAATTTGTGCAAATGACAAGCAATTTTATCCATCTGAACACCTCAGGGGGAGACCAAGGAGGAACCAACTCTGATCCATAAGCCTCCCAAGTCTTTGGAACTACAAATAGCATACCAAACCTAAAAAGCCTAAAAGGGGGACAAGACTCTAATTTTGTTTTGGAGCATTCAATGGATGCATCAAGGTGGCATGAACTGAGCCATTTCCAACTGAACGAGTCAAGGATAAGCTCTGAACCAAAGACACATAGGCTTGTGCTCTAATCTCAAGTCAATAGCTAGAGGAGACTTGAGATTCCAAAGTGATCACATTGGCCACAGACCTGTACCAGTTGCCATACCCTATTCCTTGCAAAACAAACTTGATCTACTATAAATAGAGCTCATTTGTGATCAGTTTGAGTACACCAAAGCACCCAAACTGATGCTTTCCTCAAAATCACCTTCTCGCTTCCAAAATTGCCTTCCAAAGCAAGTCACTATCGGGTTTTGAGTTTGAGAGCAGTTCCACTCAAACCAATCACACACACATACCTCATAAATATTATATGTGAGCTGATCAAACACTAAACACACAACTGTAACACTGATTTCTCAGAATCACTAGCCAGTTGCTCATGTTTTCAACCAAGTTGCAGTTGAGATACCATGAAGTGATCCAGCCATTTCCAATCAAGTCCAAGCATTCAAACACATTCCATATGGTGTAGAGAAGCTGTTCAGATCATCACAACTCATCTGTAACACCTCCAACTCAAAAATCACATTGCTCTTGCTGTCACGACCTTCGAGTAAGCCTAAGCTTGGTCATCTCTTAATCTATGCATATTTCCTCGCACAATACTTTTGCCAAATGTTCATAATCATGCATAGAATGTTTCCCCTCAATTAATTACTTTGTTTGAATCGTGTATCAAAATTCTCAGCCTTCATGCAGAATTTAGGGTTCTTGAGGTTTTGTCTTGATTTCTTATTCCATGCTTAAAATAAATGAAATTAAAGGCCATAGACATGATCGTGAGGTGAAAACGAGCAGATTGATATGTAGATTGTGTGATTTCATCAAGTATTCAGTGAGATTGGATAGAAAATGCAAATCTGAGCAAAACTCCCTTCGCGCGTGTTCTTGGCCCATGTTCTTGGCGCCTTTTTCACAAATTTGAATATTTGAATTTTGTGATTTTATTTAATTGATTCAAAAATTAATTTCTCTCTGAATTTTAATGATTTTGAGTTGATTCTTTTTCTAATAATTCAAAAAAATGTTAAAATATTTTATTTTACCAATATTTACCAAAAATATTATTTATTTCATATACTTGATATTTTTGCAAAGAATTAATTTTTACTTGTTTTTTTAACATTTAAATTATTTTTTCTCTCTTGATTTTCCAAAATTAATTGGTTTCCAATCATTTTGTGGATAAAAACATGATTTTTCAAACATTAATCCAAGATCACAACCTGTTTCTCACACATGTTTGATAATTTTGATCATTTTAATTGAATTTTTATTTAATTAAAATACATTTTTGAAATTAATTTAGGGTTTTGATTTTAATCACCCTAAACAAATCTTTTTCAAACACTTTTGGGCCTCTAATAGAGTGTAAGACCCATCCCTCTTGTACATAAACATATTTTGGGCCTCAGACATTGTATAAGTCCCTCTGCATTTTCAAAATCACGGCGCGATCGTCACCTTTTCACAAAATCATCAGGGCTTCTCCTTGAGCTATAAGTCCCATTTCTTTTCATTCTAAACCTTTTTGGGCCTCTAATAGAGTGTAATACCCAACCCCTTTTTAAAACCAAAATAATTAGGGCTTCAGTCATTGTATAAGATCCACTGTGTTTTTAAACACCTCGGCGCGATCGCCGTTCTCAAACAAATCATTTGGGCCTCTTGTTGAGTTGTATGCCCCAACCATCTTTTCAAAATACTTTCTCCTTTAATTTTGAATCCAAATATATAGTTGTTATCAAAACTTTCTTTAATTTCTTTGTTGAACAACTAACAAAACAGCATGGAAGCTCTACAACGGGTAAGTGTTTATCCGCTTTTGTTTACTGTTTTCATATATATATATATATATATATATATATATATATATATATATATATATATATATATATATATATATATATAACTGTATTGTGGGAAGCTGCGCATGGTTAGTCTTCTTTCATATCCTCTTTAAGTACTCGTCATATATCAACTGTATATATACCAGTATAGTTATTTAGAGTTTTCCCCGACAACTACGTCTAGCACTAGGTAAAGCCCCGTTGGTCGCTCTTAAATACAAACAAAACTAGATCCTCCGTAGGATTCCAGATACAGTCTTCCATTCTCTTGGGGTTAAACAATATGGAACAAAGAGAAACGCAGTATTCTCGGTGAACCTTTTCTCAGACTGTCACCCTTAGAAATTGTCAAAGAAACTCTAACTCCCCAGAGATGATCTTTTCTCCGTGAATGACATCTCTTGAGCTTCTTCCAAATCCTCGAACTTTCCTGGAATGATCTCTTCTCTGTGAATTGCATTTCTTGAACTTCTCTTGATTTGGGGACCCACAGGCTTCCTAAAAGCGTCTCCGCCTCCTCTTGGGCGTTGTACAAGGACCCTTCGGCTTCTTAGAAGTTCTCATGCCTTCTCTTGGGCTTAATACAAAGACCCTGACGACCTCTTAAAGGTATAAGACAGAACTTAGTCATCCTTTGCTAGAGCAGTCTTTCCAGTGTCGAAACTTCAGCCATTTTAGGGTTGATTCTCATCCCTTATTGCCTGTGCCTCCTCTTGGGCGTAGTGCAAAAGATAAAACTCTAGACTTGGACAGTCTAAACCCCTTGAGTCTCAAAGACATTCTCAAGTTCCCTACAGACATAGGAAGAAACCAGTCTCTCTCATGAGAGTTCTCTATGTGGACCTGCCTACGGATCTCAGTAGTCCTCAACAGAAGATAGCCTCCTCTTGGGCTTTGTACAAAGATTCTCCCCAGCGAAGCTAACCTTTTCAGACTCTCTTGTTGAGCCAATCACCCTTTTAGCCTCCGTCTTGGGCTTTGTACAAGACATATAAAACACTCTCTTGTTGAGTATAAACGACTCTCTTGTTGGGTCAATTTCCTTTTAGCCTCAATCTCGGGCTTTGTACGAGGCAGTAAATCACTCTCTTGTTAAGTATAAAAGACTCTCTCGTTGAGTCAACCAATTTTCATACTCTCTTGTTGAGTCAACCATTTCAGCCGCAATCCTGGGCTTTGTACAGGACAGATAAAAGTACTCTCTTGTGGAGTCAAACCTTTTTTAGCCTCCGTCTTGGGCTTTGTACAAGACATACAAAAGTACTCTCTTATTGAGTCAAATCTCTTTTAGCCCCCGTCTTGGGCTTTGTGCAAGACATATAGAAACACTCTCTTGTTGAGTTAACCATTTTAGCCTCAATCTTGGGCTTTGTATAAGACAGAAAGAACATTTTCCCTGGAAAAGTCAACCTTTTAGCCTCCTCTTAGGATTTTGTATAAGGAAATCCCCGGTTGAGTCAATCAACCTTTTAGCATCAAATTGTGTTTTGCTCACAGTATACAAACATCAACAATTCCTCCCTAGAGATGACAAATTCCCTCTCAGTCAGGACCCCTTTAGCTTCATATCTTAGGCTTTGAACAAGATACAAATCACCTTTAACTTCAATCTTGGACTTTGAACAAGACACAAAAACATTTCTTTCCTCCCATAGAATAGGAGGAACTACGATCGTTCTGATTTCCCTATTTCGTTAAAACGGGAATACGTAGGCATAAGATTGCAAAATCTTAGCGAGCATACTAATCAAATCCTCTAAGTCCAGTACCTTCATACATCAATCAAGGAAAACCAAGTCTAAGTATCCTAACCAAAAGCCTCATATACAGTCCCGCCACTCCGTTCTTAAGCAAATAACCCAAAGAAAGACCCCCCTATTTAATAGCATCTATAAACCAACAGTCAGCTGTTTAAACTCAGTATGCAAGCAGGGTTAATTGGAGACATCTATTTCCCTTCCTTAATCAGCTCAATAGGATAAAAATGAATCAAACTGCAGTACCAAAGCGATAGTGATTCGAAACCACAAAAACCGCGCTACACTCATCCATGTTTAAGTGTTGTTATAACTTTTATATGTTAACTTGAAACTTGCTTCCATAAACATGTCATACTTGAATCTTAAATCTTACCATGCTTAAGTGTTGTAATAATTTATCCATGTTGAAATGTCTAAATTGTATTCATGATTAAGTGTTGTTACAACTTATCATTACTTGTCTTGTATTCATGATTAAGTGGTGTTAGTAAATCCTAATACATGCTTGCCTTAATTGTGTACTTAAACTTGTCATCCATGCTTTAGTCTTGTTATAACTATACTTCATGTATCTTAGATGTTGTAACATCTTTGCTTATATGAACTTACCTTGGTTGTCACCATGTTGATTTGAAATTTCTTTGAACTTTGAATGTGTTTGGTTGTTACCTTGTTTCTTTTATGACTTTGTCAAATCTTTACCTTATATGTTGTCACATCTATTCTTATGCAATTTGTAACATATTAGCAAACAAATCACAAATACTAGCAAGAGGTTCCTATAGAGTACTATAGATTCTTAGGATGCTAACACCTTCCCTAGGTATAACCAACCCCCGAACCTCACAATTTCTTAGCATTGTTGTTACATTGCAAACTTAGGGTTTCATACGATCTTTACCTTTTCCCTTGAATAAATCAAAGCTCGATGGTGGATATTTAAATATTTTTTATTCAAGTTAACCAATAGCTTGATATCCGATTCTCACCGCAACATTTACCAATTTTCACGGTAAACAATATCTCAACCTTATACGTGTGAAAATATGGTTATCAAAATTATGATAGAACACACACTTTAAAGTGAATAAAACACTTAATTGAATTTAACCTCGGTATTGGTTGTTTAACATCTTCACGATAGCCACATTTGTAAGCATATGTGGGTGAAAGAGATTTCAAAGAGCATTTAGTGCAGCCATAATAGAACCATTCGTACTTTGAAACAACAAATTTCCACGTCGTTGCCACAGTAACACAAACATTTTCCTGATAATACATTTAAACATGCATACATTAGAAATCATAAATGAGTATTGTTTAATATAAAGATCAGCCAAATCAATAAGAATATTACGAGTTTACCTGTTTTAGCTTGCATAAATCCTTTAGGAACATGTATTTCGCATTATAAACAAACCTTTCAATTGTTGTAAATTGTGTCCCACCAGTCCAATTGGACAAACTTTGAGTTGATTGCGTAGGCCTCTCAATTTTATCCGATTCAGGTATCCTAAACAAAAATTTGGAACTCAAATAATTATTTCATTTTTCAAATATACATGCAAATTTAAACTTATATAAGAGCTTGCCAAAACATACAACAATTTTCAATAAACCTTACTTTTTCAAAAAAAATCCAGAATAACAGGTATGTCTTTGTTGATTAGCAACTTTGAGCCACCCCGTCCATTAGACATTATGGAATTGTTACATATAACAATTAGCATAAGAACAAAATAAACCATTTACATATAATAACATCATGAAGATTTAAATAACATTTACTGTAAGATAAAAATACCTTGGCAATCCTTTATCATTACATGAGTCAGAACAATTACAATAGCTCCGACTCATCATTGTAACAACTCAGAAACTTCGATCCATAATTATCCCATAAACTGCAGTTTATAACACTGTCCCTGCATATAATTCAACAGTAAGTATAATATTATGTAATAACTTTATTATATAAGTATGAACATGCTAAACAACAAAACACTAATACCCCAAATCCCTCAATTTTAATGAAACGACAACTTTCTTTTCGCCAGACTTCGATTGATAATTATTAATCTCATGAACAACACCAATTATATCTGATAAAGAAACCGACATTAGCTTACAGATGAAAAAACCATAATCTAATCACTACTACAAAACGCGTAAACAACGACGCCATGGTCACAACGGTTCATCCCTACACCGTTGTGACATATCTAAACTAAGGCGCGGTTGTATTTTATTTGTTTTTTGAATAAAAATTATCTTTATATAACAACGGTTGATAATCCAACCGTGGTGATACCATCAAGCTTTCATGTGTTCGAACCTCAGCGCCATCATATATATATTATTCCTTTTATGTTAAGGCGCGCCTTTTCTTTTTTATTTACTTTTAAATAAAAAAATTAAAAGTTATGACTACGGTTATTTATTTACACCGTTGTGATATATTTTGAATGTTTTTTTTTAATTTTTAATTCTAAATATAAATCTGGCGCATTAATATGAAATTTTATTATGAAAGTAATATATCATAACGGTTTATGGTGTTGACCGTCGTAGTAGCTTTTCAATATACTCCAAGCTAACTAGGTTCATTGTCTCTTCAGTATCATTTTTTCCATTGAAAATAGAAACTAGACGAAACGATACACGATTTCAACCCTAAACCCTAACATTCAATACTGTGAAACAATACACGATTTCAACCAAAGCTTGCATCATCAGTATCCATTCTTCACCGCGTTGTTGTCATTTTCGTCATCATCGTCACGATCGTTACAAAAGGAAGATTACACACCAACCAACACCGTCGTCATCATCGTCACCGTCGAGAAGGAAGATAACAACAACATCGTCGTTGTCGTAAGGAAGGAAGACAACAAAAACACCAACACCAACATCGTTTACTTAGTCATCGCGTTTAGGGTACGTAAAATATTTTCCCCATGCATCTACAGTAAACTCATTTGCCATTGTTGTTTATGTTCTTGTTGTTCATGTTGTTTTTGTTGTTGTTGTTTTTGAACATAGATGTCGACCTTGTCGAGTTCTACATCAGGAAGCAACGAAAATGCTCAAACGATTGAGTGTTATGAGAATACAACTCAAACGATTGATACTCAATCGAAAAGATCACAAAGAGGTGTCATAATGATGCCCTAATTCACATCAGTCTGCAACTCATCAGTTGTAAAAATTCTAATCGAGTTTGATTCGCTCTACAGATTAGTGGATTGTCCACATTACTCTACTTTTAAGAGTTATGTTGTGTTCCTTGCACGTAGCAAAGTGAGTATACTGATAGATGATTGGAGAGAAGTGGATGTTAATGTCAAAGACATCATATGGACAGACGTTAAGGTATTACATACTATAATTTTCATATATTTGATATCACTACCTATAGTTTCTAATTCATACTTATATATTGATTTAATGTAGTTGAATTTTGAGTTTACCGATGACTCAAAATTGAAAAAAAAATGGATAACTTATGCCGGTGTTCGTTGGAGGGGATTTAAGTCATAGCTCACGGCTGACTACATTACGAAGCATAAGAGCGATCTTCAACGTCCATGGATTCGGTATAGTTTTTTATCGAAGAAGGTGTGGCACAAGTTTGCGAAGAAACGCCGTTCTGAGGAATTCAAGGTTAGTACTAGCCTTATGTAACCTATAATGTTATGCTAATGAGTTATAGATACTAATTATACACATTTTTCACTATGTTAATAACAGGCTAAAAGCGAAGTAGGAATTCAAAAAAGGCGAAAAACATGTACCCCCATAGATTGTCTCATGGGGGTTACAGGAAACTTGAGAAGAGAATCATGCAGGAAAAACAACAAGAAGGAGGAGATGGTGACATCCCATCTCCACCATCAAGACATGAGAAATGGAAGAGGGATCGATTAAGACCTAATGGAGAGTATACCTATGAGGCTTCAAGAGTAGTTGCTGAGAAAATTGTAAGTATATGTTTTATTTTGCTTATGTTATTTAAATGCGTTTGCTTATGTAAGTTGCTCATGTTGTGTAGGATAATTTGGTTGTGGCAGCCCGTGAAGGCACATTTGTTCCGGAAGCACGAGATGACATATTAGTGGAAGCTATCGGAACAGCTGAGCATGGAGGTCGTGTCTGTGGTGTTGGAGAAGGTGTCGGCTTGAGGTCATACTTTGGATCTCGTAGAAGAAGCACCGAAACCACTGAATTTCATGCTCAACGACAAAAGATTGAGAATGTTGAGAAGCAATTGGAAGAACAAAGGAGGATATTTGAAGAGGAGAGGGAAAAAAGGGAGAAAGACGTGGAAAAGTTACAAGAGTTATATTCGGTATGTGCTTTACTTGAGATGTTAGTGTTTTATCAGAAATGTATGATATATATTGTGCTTATTTTTGTTTTATGTTCTAATTGGATGTTATGATGTAGAGATTAAGTGAAAACCTCGTACAATGAACAAATGAAGATCAACGTTACGTTGATGGTGATGATCAAACTCCAAGTAGAAGTGTTATAAATCGCGCTTCTACAAAAGGAAGTAATTGTACAGCCCCTCCCCTCCTTTAGATAACCGCAATGGGATATTGGACCGTAGTCCAAATGAAATAACCAATTTATACTTGTCCATTGCAATAACAAACCTTGCGCAACCTCTCCCGCTAGAACATTGCCCGAAATTGGATGTAATGTATTACACTCTTGAAGATGTAACGAATTTTCATGCAGGATTTAAGTGTCTTGACATAGCGATTTTGCAAGTTTGGTGCACGTAAGTATATAGTCGAATATACATGTCATTATAGAACATTATAATTTTTTGTATTTTCTCCCTTAATTTATTCATTTTCTTTAACCATTTAGGTACATTCATCGTGTTTGTATAGAGTTAAATAAATCAAGTATTTATGGAATCTTGGAGCCAACTTATATTGGTTGGGCGTATAATGAAAAAAAATCATGGAAAAGTACTTTAAAGAACAGCTAAATTAGGGAGGAAAAGAATGTTACCTTGCACCATTCCTCTGTAGGTAAGTATTGTTGTAATTTATTTATATATTCTATATTTAGTTTTGTTTTAGTAAAATCTAATTATATATATATATTCTCGTGTTCATTCAGTGGTCATTGGCAATTGATCATAATATCATTTAGGACAAATACGATGACATTACTGTGTTCCTTGCACACTCCACTCCACAAACCAATGAAATATATTATTCTAACGTAAGTGTCTATGTTTAATATCATTTTCTTTGACATTAATTGTAATTAGTTTATCATGTAATATGTTTAATTCAATTTTCAATGTACAGTCTTGTGGAGCAAGTTAATATAATGAGGAATGTTAGAAAAAAGCCCACATGGATTGCTCCTAAAGTAAGTGGCTCGATTACCTGTTTCTTTCATTTACATTCATGTGTGGTTATATTCATGTTATTATATTCATGTAATTTGTAGACGAGTAAACAACCCGGGAGTTACGAGTGTGGGTATTATATCATGAAACACATGTTAAACATTGTCCTTACCGACATTGTTGATTCATGGGATAAGGTATACATGTCATAAAATGTTTACATATATTAATATATAAGTTAACTATTAAATTATTATCATGCATGATATTCAATTTTTTGCTCTTTCTTATGTAGATGTTTAACGACCAAACCCCATTTCTCGTTGAGGACTTTCTAGATCTTCATAAACGTTGGGCGTATATCCACAATGCGCTTAAGGGTCCTCCTGCTGTTTGATATATCAGCAACATTCCTCAGCATATTTTTTTATGCACATACTTTTGGCTTTTGATGCACATAATGTGAACAATAATTTTGACTTTTTATGCACATATTGTGTTTGATGTACAGGATATTGTGTTTGATGCACATAATGAAATCAATAATATTGGCTTTTGATGCACGTATTGTATTTGATTTAAACAATGTTAGCTGTTAGCTTTTGATGTAAATTCTCTGATTCATTTATAAGGATAAAATATAGGAAGAATTGTGTTTGATGCACATATTGTGTTTGATGTAAACAGAAGCTGTTTTGACAGGATAAAATATAGGAAGAATTTGATAAGCAGAGAATTTTTATATTTAAAATAGGTTGTTTTGACGGCGGTTATAAAACCTAACCGTAGTTGTATGTCAAACGCTGACCAGAATAATATAAATAAAAAATGTTGTTGCAGAGAATCGAACCAGATCACCTTTAGTTATATCACAACGGTTGTGTAATCTAACCGTTGTGAAATGGTGTGCGCTTTCTGGAATACAACAACGGTCCCAGGACCGTCATTGTACGTACCGCATATACAACAACACTCTACATAACAACTCCTTTGCCGGCGTCATTATATGTCATTTCCAACCGTTGTTAAATGGGTTTTTCGTAGTAGTGAATATGAAAACGTGTTTTGTAACAATATATAACAGGTACCATGAAGTCTATCAACTTTGCAATTTCCTTACAGAATTTCAGAAAATTCCTTGAAAAAAAACTTGTTATGGGGTATATGGGCAAGCTCAGCTGGCTTCACAGTTGTGCCACTTAAGAAAACAAATTTCTTTGGATGATCGCAAACTTTCCATTGAAAATCATTGTCATAAACATTGTCGTTATTTATGATGCAAGTCATATCTTCCTTCAACAATTGTTTCCATTTTATAGTGTAGTCGTGTCGAATCAATACCTGTATTCTATCACCCTGTAATACATATAATATCATTTGACATTATTATGACATTTTACAATGAGTATAACAAAAAGAACATGAAAATGATGTATTATATGTTATGAAACAAACCTTTGAATCCATTCCAATCATTTCAAGGTGTTCTATACCCTTGCTATTAACTACACTCCACAGATCTGTAATAAGAACAGCAAGACGCCATGTCTCCTTAGAATCATCAATATCAACAATGCTGTCGAACCTGCGTGACATTGTTGTCTATACAAAATCAAACGGATAAACAATGTGAACACAAATAACAAATGCATGACGAAATAAATCAAAGGGTTATAATAGGATAAACTCATAAATATAACTTAGTTAATAAGATTAATATTGAAAACATGTAGAATGAGCGAAGAACGTAAAAAAATGCAGAAAGAAAGCAAGAAAATAAGGCACAAAATAAACCCAAGACTTATATTAATAAAGTAAAGTCACTATAAGCAAGTTAATCAGAAAAATAATTGAAACATGCAGAATAATATAAGAAGATACACATGACGAAGTCAAAATCAAGAACGGATACGAAAGCAACACACACACACAGATATATATATATATATATATATATATATAAAGTAAATACATGACATAAACATCCATACGCAATGTAAAACAGTATATCGATGAAAAAACACGCAATCTGGAAGTTTCAACTTTTAACAGCAAAATAAATCATATCAACCATGGTAAAACGAATAGAAACGACACGACGAAATGCATATGGAGAATAAGAAGCAAAACGAAACCAACAAATATACAGCAAAAGAAATGAATGTCTATGGAATGCTAAAATAAGTTTATCAGTTAAGCAATATGAAAGTAAAATTGTATAGACGAAGGAAAATATACCTCCCGTACGTTGATTGCACTTTTGGTTTGTGTAAGAAATGAAAATGGGAGATTCAACAGGTTTGTGGAGGTTTCAGAAGTTCAAATGGTCCTTGGTGTTACATCAAACAGTTAACCGTGGGTACATATATAATATTATGGGAAACTCAAAAGTTAGACTTTTGAAGTCTACATGATAGATGTAGGAGTCCAAAACAGTAGTGAAACATTTATTGTAGCCGTAATAATTAATAAAAAATGAAATAATTCACATGAATCAAAGCATTTCTGAATTAACATAATGAAGCAAATTAATTGACCAACTAACCCTTGAATTAAGATATGTAATTTGATTTAAGAATGATAATAATATAAATATCTAGGAGGTTTATTTTTATATTTTTTATATTATTATATTAGATACTAAAAATCTAAAGAGCCCAAGAGTCCTTAGCATTTCCTTAAAATAATATTAAAACAACATGATTAAACACTATACTAATTCTAAAAAGCCCCACTTTTATTAGTAGAAGTTACATTTATACTTTCTCTGTCTCAAAATAAATTTTTTTTAAAATTATTGCACATAGATTAAAAAAAGTAATTAAATAATTAAATATAACAATTTTATAATACTGTCTTTAATTATTATTAATTATCATAAAAGTATAATATGGTGTAATATCTTAAAAATAATCTAGACAATATTTATTAAAAATAAAATTGATAAAAATTAATTAATATTACATTAAAAAAAAAACTCATTTTTTTGACTAAAAAAACTTTTATTTAAAGACAGAGAAGGAGTACTATTTAGCATAGTTTAAAGAAAAGAAAATCACGTGTTTGGCATGTCTATTAAAAAGTTGTTTCATCTTCACTTTTTCTATTAAAGTCATCTAAGCCTTATCCCTTATCCGTGGTATGTGAACCAGCATTGACACATAGAGGTGTTTCTAAATTCTTTAGCCTACACAAATGGAGTTTCTTCTTAAACTCATCACTTTTCTTCTATTTTCTATGCCTGCCATCACTTCCTCCCAATACTTTGGAAACAATATACTCACCAATAGAAAGATTTTCCAAAAACAAGAGGAAATTACCTCTTACGCTGTGGTATTCGATGCTGGTAGCACTGGTAGTCGCATTCATGTTTACCATTTTAACCAGAACTTAGATCTTCTTCATATTGGCAAAGGTGTTGAGTATTATAATAAGGTAGTAAACAATACTCTATCCGTCCCACAGTGAGTGATCTATTTGAAATAAAATGACGTCTTAAAATATATGATCATTTCAATTTTTAATGCAATTTTTTCTATTTTACTCTCTAATTAATATTACTTTCATCATTTCCAATATAACATACGGATATTTTAGTAAAAATATCATTCTCTTTTCTTCATTTATTCTTTTTTTCTTTTTTTTAATTTGTGTGAAAAGTCAACTTAATCACTCGTTATGGAACGGAGGGAGTATATAACATTTTTTTGCATGACTAACTGTTTTCAATATTATAAAGTTATTACTCCCTCCGTTCCTTTTTAAGTGTCGTTTTAGCATAAAGCTCTCCAACCAAGATAGTGGATTGTTAGAGCTTTTTTTCTCATTCTACCCTCATTTTAATCCACCATTAACTTTCTCTTTCCAAATAAATTTCTCTCTCTCCAATAATTAATTCCATATTTTTCTGCACAAAACTTTCTTGTATATCATTAAATCATTTAAAACTTCAGCTAGTCTTAAATATTTAAAATTCACATTAATTTTATACTTTGAATTAGAGTGATGGGAATAAGAGTTACGTATTGAGAAATGCGAATTTTATGGAAAATGTGAAGTGGAGTTATTGAAAAGTAAGGGTATAATTGACAAGTTGTAACTTTAATACATCAAAATGACAGTTAAATAGAAACAAAAAAATTCTTCTAAAACGACACTTAATAAGGAACGGAGGGAGTACCTTTTTGTACTCCTTTGTAGATAGCACCTGGTTTGAGTTCATACGCTAATAATCCAGATCAGGCTGCAAAATCTCTCATTCCACTTTTAGAGCAAGCAGAAGATGTCGTCCCTGACGATCTTCAGGCCAAGACACCTGTTAGAGTCGGGGTACGTATTTTGAAAATTTATATTTTCTCTCTAACAAAATCACAACTTTTGACAGTAAATAAACTCAGATAAGTTAATCCATACAGATCTTAAGTAAGACGTCGAAGGTTCATTATGACGAGTTTTATTTGAAAATAATGCAGGCAACTGCAGGTTTAAGGCTTTTGAATGGGGATGCTTCTGAAAAGATATTGCAATCGGTATAACCCTAAGTTTATTTTTTTTAATGATATAATTTGCAGTTAGATCTAGGTTTTCCGTCGTTCGATTGAGCTTAATTTTGTGCTTATAATTAAGGTAAGGGATATGCTGAGCAACAGAAGTACCTTCAACGTTCAACCCGATGCTGTTTCTATAATTGATGGAACCCAAGAAGGTTCTTATCTATGGGTATATGACTAATCAAACTCAAGATTTTGGTTTGATATTAATCTATTTTGTCGCATTTATTTTTTTCATTTCACTATGATTTTATACCTTGTGTTAATAGGTGACAGTTAACTATGCATTGGGAAATTTAGGGAAAAAGTACACAAAAACAGTTGGAGTAATAGATCTTGGAGGTGGATCCGTTCAAATGACATACGCAGTATCAAAGAAAACAGCTAAAAATGCTCCAAAAGTTGTAGATGGAAATGATCCATACATCAAGAAGATTGTACTCAAGGGAATACCATATGATCTCTATGTTCACAGTTACTTACACTTTGGTAGAGAATCATCTCGAGCCGAGATTTTGAAGCTCACTCCTAGTTCTCCTAACCCTTGCATTTTAGCTGGATTTAATGGTAAACACAAATTAGAGTTTCACTTTTGAATCTGTTTGATAAAAATAACGGTTGGTACGTTGATAAGCTAGTTGATAACTTGCATTATAAATATGTTAATAAATAACATTAGTTATTTTTTCCGATTTTATAGGAATCTATACATATTCAGGAGAAGAGTTTAAGGCAACTGCTTACACTTCTGGTGCAAACATTAACAAATGCAAAAACACAATTCGTGAAGCTCTTAAGTTGAATTATCCATGTCCATATCAGAATTGCACTTTTGGTGGAATTTGGAATGGTGGAGGAGGAAATGGACAGAAAAACCTTTTTGCTTCTTCATCTTTCTTTTACCTATATGAAGATGTATGTATATAATATATACTATCATTTTTATATAATTTATGATTTTGTTATTTTGATTCGACGATGATAATCTAATTTATCTCTTTCTAATTATTATATGCTTTCATTTTAGATCGGGATGGTTGATGTAAGCACACCTAATTTCATACTTCGGCCGGTAGATATTGAGATCAAAGCTAAACACGCTTGCGCGTTAAATTTTGAGGATGCGAAATCGACTTATCCGTTTCTTGATAAGAAAAATGCAGCTTCATATGTATGCATGGATCTTATATATCAGTATGTGTTACTCGTTGATGGATTTGGTAAGTTTGAGTTATGAAAGTAGATGTAATTTGTAAAGTGAAGTGATTTTTAATATTTTCATGAAATAATTGATTCCATTTTTTGGCAGGTCTTGATCCATTGCAAAAGATTACATCAGGGAAGAAAATTGAATACCAAGATGCTATTGTGGAAGCTGAATGGCCTCTAGGCAATGCTGTAGAAGCCATATCAGCTTTACCTAAATTTGAACGATTGATGTATTTTGTTTAAGTTTCTAGATGTAGTAATAAGATCAACCCATCAAATAAAAATTTCAATTGACCTTAGTGAAGGTACGAGAAAGACACAAGAAAGGGGGTTTGAATTGTATATTTACTTTTTTTGTAACTTTTCGCATCTTGTTAATTTGACGCTCAAGAACCTTTAATGTTCATTGAGAGATTCTGATCTATTAACTAACGAGTATGAGAACCGTATAAGTTCTGTTCATAAGATACGATACTTAGAACTTGCAGTGCGGAAGCTTATCAGAGATAGGCTGCAAGGTTCTGACTTTGCTTAATATGAGGTTCTGATATTCAAAGCAGGAACATAAAAAGAGATACTAAGCAAAGGAGTAAAGGACACATGATATATCCTGGTTCACCACGCGGGCTAATCCAGTCCACCCTCCCCAGGTGATTTCGCCTTGAACACAATGATTTAATCCACTATAACCAAATCATGATTACACTTGCACGGGCAACAGCCGGTGACTAACTACTTGCACAGCTGCACTGTGACTAACAACCCAATGAACCGTTCAAAGATCCAACAGGATATAACGTTCATTGACCGAGCAGACCCACTGCTGGGATTTCACAGCTAGCCGTTCAAGGATTCAATTCAATGAATATAACGCTACTGACCATATTTCAGGATTTTCCACAATGACCCTCAGCCATTGTCATCTCAAGTATCTGATCACCGCGTGATCTACTCAAGGGCCTCAACTCACAGCTAAACCGTTCAGGGATCTCATCAGGATATAACGTTCACTTGAGGAGTCTCAATTCATCTAGTTGAATTGGCAAACTGGAGATTACAAATTGTGCTTCTTAATAAGCAAGTTTCTCCTAGGTTTAACTACAAAGAACACACCCATGTGTTCAAGCAAGTTTTGAGCAATCAGCTCCTTGCTTTCCTAAGAACTACAAAGATGTATTTAGATATTATGATTGTTGACATCTTGTAGATCTTCTTCTTCTTCGTCTTCTGGTTGAGCAAGCTTGAGCAGCAACTCCTTGCTTCAGATCTTCAATGAGCTTTGATGAGAAGGTAGGTTGATGACTTGACTGATCTTCAATTGTTGTCTTCTTCATCAACAGCTTCTGTTTGATTGTTGTTGTTGTGTTAATTTGTTCTTTGAAGATTCAACAACAATTGCCATGAGTGAATTAATGACAGCTTTGAATATTCTAAGTGTTACAACGAGAACTCATCGTTGTTGCTATCTTCACACGATGACTTGGTCAATTTTGTAGATGAACATTCAGTTCGTAATTCTACAAGTGATCGACACATCAGAAGCAAAAACTCTTTCCATTAAATAGCCAGTAGAAATATAGCCGTTAGAGAATACTGTTGGCTGTTTGGAAAAGAGACGTTGTGATATAATGAGTTGTACTGACATATCTTCTTTTTGCAAATGAGATCTTTTCTTGGGCAGTGTGTACAATTAACTCACAACGGTAATATTTAGACTTTGATACTTCAGTGGCTTCTGATGTTAATTTGATGAAGCATGAGTGGAGTCTTTATAGCAGAATATCTTATGCTTCAAGTCTTTCGTTAATTGAAGAAGTCCATTAGGAATTAGTCTTCAGAACTTTGGCACTTGGTCTTTAAGAGCGTTATCCTTTTCTGCTTTAAGTCTTCAGAATCTTCAGAGCTTGTCTTCAGAGTCTTCAGAACTTCTTGTTTGAGACCTTGATCTTCAGAACTTGTCAGTCTTCAGAATCTTTCTGCACTTGGTCTTCAGCGCCTTCAGCCATCAGAACTTCATGTCATAGGAGTCTTCAGAACTTTGATTCTTTCTGAGTGTACTTCTTCAGAAGCTTCGATATCTTCAGAATCTTGATCACTTTCAAAGAGCATCCACAAGAGCATTGCAACAACAATCTTGACATCCTTGGATCTGGCTGATTATGACTAGATAAACAAGCATTCTTGCTTCTCGCGACTTTAGTCACACATAGTAACTTCGCATATATATATAATCAATCATAGTACATCTGGCTGGTGTATGTTGGTTCTGATGTCTTTAGTTCTTATGATCTGCACACAACACACGTTAGACCATAAAATGGTTCTTTCACAAATACTTATTGTTATCATCAAAACATAGATTGACTTGTAGAGATAATTCTTGCTATCACAATCTCCCCCTTTTTTATGATGACAAAACCAAGTATTTTGATTGAACATTTTATACAAGGTAATCACCAAAGCAAACAAATTCAGAGTGTGGAACAACAGCTCCCCCTGAAAGAGTTGTCCTCAAAGCTTTATCTGAGATCATCTAGGATTTTATATAATCCAAAGATATACAGAGTAACATCTTGAGTTGCCAGAACAGAAATAGAAAAGAATTACTTTTATATATTGTCTCTAAGAAAACGAAGAGTCTTTAGCATCTGGACTAGTTCAACAGAACTTCCATCTTCAGATCTTCAGAACTCAGTTTCCTTTGTTGTCATATCAGAGCTTGTTATCTTCAGAGTCGTCTGAAGCATTTCTACTTTTCAGTAGATTCAATTGAGCACAGAATTAGAGCAGTTCTTTGACTGATAAACATAGCTTTGCTGTATATCAGAAACTGTCTTTTGAGATACTCCCCCTGAGTTTTAGGCTATATGAAGAATTTAGATTTTGCATTTTAGTCTTCTGGGTAATCTCCCCCTAATTTCCATAAGTCAGATATTGGGATCTTTCAAAATCGAAATTCAGAGTTTCTAAATTTAATCACCAGTGTTGATCATGACTTTTCAGAGTTTGACTTTGAACACATGTTTATTTCAAACCTTGTTATTGTCACAACTCAGTTAAATTATCAAAGCTTGGTTTTTGATCAGATGCCAATTGAAGGTTAAAACTTGTGATCAATCACGCTTGATTCTGAATCTGGTACATCTTGTTTTAGTCGGATGTAAAAAATGATGTGCTGACTCTTATACCAGAGTATTTTGAGTTTGATACCAAGTGAAGAATTTCTTCTCATACGCTTAAGAGGTAATTCATTAGAGTGCTGATATTGATACCAATGAGGGTATTTGACAGTAATCCACAACTTTGCTTTGAGAGTCTGATATTAATCTCTGTGTACTGAATCTGATTTCCAATTGATGATTTAGTCTGATACCAAATCGTCTTTAACGGTTCCTGATAGAATGGTTTCTTGCTTGGATCTTTAATCCAGATCTTCATACAGTTTTTGACTTCTGATTTGCACAGATCTTCTGAGTGAGCATCTTGAAATTTAGACTTTGCCTTGACTGCTTTCAGAGTATCACTTTGCCTTGACTGCTTTCAGAGTATTCTTACTTAATCTGATTCTTTATTCTGTGATCGTGGTTCTTCTTCTTATCCCGTCTTTAGAATGCCTAGTGAACTTGTTTAGAGTTCCTCGGATAACATCAAACAACAAACGTTACTAGTAACACATTTTAATAGAGTACTTTGTTTGAGTTCTTCATTCTTTCAGATTTCCTTCTTTCAATCAAAATTAATATATTTCTCCCCCTTTTTGACATCATCAAAAAGTGTTAGGGCATATAAGCATTTAAGCATGTAGTCATTTATATTCAGTTACAGAGTCACATAGTCATTTAAACATTTAGAAGCATTTTGACTTATTTTAGTGAAACACATCTATAATCAGTATGTATTTAATTGAATCAATTGAAGGTTTAAATCATCTGTAGAGATTAATTACATCATTTCATTTGTGAATCAACATAGCATAGAATTAAAATGCAGAGCATAGGTTGAGCTTAATCTAGACAAGTTCAAAATAATCAAAACATAGATATTTCATTTTATAATCTTAATAAGAGTACATAGAGTAGGAAACAACATATCAAGGCAGAAATCTTATAACTTAATTTCTATTTAGGAATTTCCAGATAGATTTGTAAGATCTATGGGTGAACATTCAGTGGTTTCTCCTAAGTGGTTTAGCCTGGTAACCACATCTTGAATTTCTAGGACTCGAGATATGACTCTTCCATACGGGATGCTGAGAGAGGGTTTGTTTTTAGACAACAAAATTTGTTCTTTTAAATGATTGAACATAGTTAGGGGAAGGTTTATTTTTCTTCTGTAGATCAGACAAAAGATGAATAGTCTATCTGAATGAGTTAGCACTTGTTCTCCTATCTCTCTAGGTCGAAGGTTTGTTTCCATTATTCTATGCCAGACCTTAGCTGAGGGTTTGAGTGTGGAGACGCAGTTGGAGGGACCATTTCCACAATGAATATTGTAGATAAGATCATTGAAGATTTTCCTTTCCTTGTAGTCTTCAGTGGTGTCACCGTTTTCATCGCACTTGATTGCTTCCGCAATGACTGAGGGTTTAATTACCACTGGAATTTTAGAGATAGCTGATTGAATGATGTGTTGGTTATATTCGTTAGAAAACATATCAGCATTTGCCCAGAATTCTTTAACAAGATCTGTGTAAATGGGACCTGGAAGCATCTCAAGATAGCCTTCCCAGTTCTGACATCTTAATTCGGAAGAAGTTCTAGTGAAGCCAAGTTCCTTGAGAGAGCTGGTACTCACGGAGAATTCATTCAGGACTCTTAACTTAGAAATTTCACATTTAGTAGGTTTAGGATGAGAGGTGGACATCCTGGAGAAAATACTAAGGAAGGGTACTGACTGGGATGGTTTGGGATTATGAATAGAGGAGAGAACGTGGTGCCTTAAGTAGGCAACGAATGGAGAGTCAATTAAATGCTCGTGACTACAATCGTTAGGTTTTTCATTTTCTAGACATCTTAGGTTGTGAATTAGGACTAACACAGAGTCTGACAGATTACTAGTCTTGAAAAAGAGACAAGAGATCAAGCGTAGGATACTCTAATTGATTTTTGATGGCAGTCAAAGATTTGCAATAAATGTGTATCTGAGAGTATTAACATTCTCTAGTGTTGAAGACATATTTTCTTCTTTCAAGAGATTTGTCTTATATGTTTTATAAGTGCACTTATATAGGAGTAGGCATAAAGAAATGACGTAATACGTACTTCATTAGTTTAATGTGCAGTTACAGAATGAGCATGTGATCTTGATAAACTATTACATACTAATATCTTAGCCTAAGTATGCCATATAGTCTTCTAGTTTTATGAGAACCATCTGTTGTCGAAGGTTTCACAAAAATTCCTATTTAGAGCAGTGTCTGGTCCATACCGAATTCTGCAAATTGTTTGCACAATACCAGCTTTGAAGAGAACTTCAGACAGAACTCTTCCGTAGGGAATGAATGAATTATCCATTGTTCTTGATATAAGAATTTATTCCTTTAGATGATCAAAGATTATTTGAGATAGATCAATAGGAATTGGCCTAAGGAGACACATGATGAGGAGCTTATCATCATGGTACAGGAAGTCTTTGTTTGAGTTGCGAGGCTTGATATTAGTTAAGATGAATTTGAACCATCCTCTGGAAATTGGCAGAATTTTTTCAGGATTTGTAGGTTCAAGGACCGATCCTTTATCAAACATACATTGCATTTCAGCATCAGAGGTACATCGAATGGATGCATGGTTGGGAGTGATCCCTCCTAGTGGACAGCTAATGGCTTCAGAGATTTTTGTGACGTTGATGGTGACTGGAAGACCATAAATGTTAGAGGAGATAGTCAGACCATTTCTGCTAACGGAGGAATTAATCCAAAAGGATTTCAAGAGGGTCGGATAAATTGAGCCTCCAAGCATATGAACGTATCTATTCCATTTTTTGAAGTGGATACTAAGATGAAAGTCACTATTAGTATCTATTGGATTTGGTCGTTTTTCATTGATGACTTCAAGAAGATCATCATTACCATAAAATGTTCTTGGAGTCATTTTAGATTGAGGATGAAAGGAAGGTTAGGACTAAGGGATAGTGATGAATTCTTTCAGAATAGCTATGGCTTTAAATAGACAAGTGGAGGAGTTTGAGCAGGATAAGTCAGTAGCTAAGAATGACTTAAGAAGATTGGAATACCTAGGAGAAGTCTAAAGAGTGAGGACAGCTAAGTAGTTTGTAATTCTAGGGAAGATCAAAAAGATATATATGCACTTTATTCTTAGCAGGAGTTAGGTGGATGCAGTAACTGCTTTTATGAGGTCATTAATTCTAGACGACACACTTTCGAATTTTAAGGTTTGAAAGGCGTATAGTCAAGAATGCAGGAAAAAGGGTTTTCCACTGTTCCCAATACTTAAGGGGAATCCTGACTTGTCAGAGCATAATTATTCCGGCTTAAGGTCAGTAGCTTAGGTGAAGAGCTATTTTGGTCAAGGTAGCACGTTTCCCTATTCCGAGACTGAATATATATCATTCAATATGAGTAAACCAAGGAGATTTAGATGGATGCAGAAGTGTGCAGCCATTTAATTTAACATTCAGGTTTCGTAGACTAACTAGGTCAGATAAAGGGGGCTCTAGGAGAGAGAGAGTTAGGTCTGGAACAGGAGTACTAGTTGGAGTGTGCTAATGGGTTATAGGAAGAAATTAAGCAGGGTGAATGACATGATGCGGAGAATCTTACATGTGTGGCAGTTTATACTATAGTTATTTCTAAGCAAAAAAAAAATTTCTAATTACTTTCTCGAAACTTAACACATCTTAATCAAGGGGGTTTGATAAAGTGATTCTGGTTGTTATTATGAAAGTAAATTATAAGTGAGGGAAGGATGGTACCTGGAAATTTTTACAGACTAATCTGAATGCATTCTCATCTTGACTCTGATCTTTCCTTTTCTGAGTGAACTACTGAGGGTTCTTGGATTTTTCAAGATACGCTTGTGTTCTGAAAAATTAATATTTTCTTGGAATGTGATCCTAATTGGACTACGGCTTTCTCTCTTTTATTGTTCAACCTTGTTGATGACACGAAAATATATCATGTTTTTACTTTGATTTATGTTATTTTCTTATTCCGTTTTCGTCTAATATCCGATTTTCTCGAGATTATTTAAGTGTTTCTACAGGTAATCCCATTTTCCAAGTCAAAGTATGCAAAGTGTGGAAAAGAAGCAAAACATGCAAGAAAAGAGTAGAAAAGAGAAGAAAAATTGCAGAAACCAAACTTTACTGATGTGACGATCGTCACAGGTACACCACGACCGTGGCAGCTTCAAAATGCATCACGACCGTCACAATGCCTCACGATCGTCATGCGCTCAATTTTACACGTTGAAGCAGAAACGTGATTACGAGGTTTCAGAGATCCAGTTTGTTACACAATCACATTTTCCTCCGAAGAATACTAGGTTCAAAGTCACGTAACTGTCAAGAGGAGTGCCTACATTCTCTCCAACCTCCACCTAAATTCAGTCTATAAATACTAGAGTCTTCGAAGAACAAAGGGTAGACAAATTTTCCTTTCAAGAGTACTGTCTTACTGCCAAATTATTTCCATAATTCCTTTGCTTTTGTTTTCCTTTGTAATTCGTTGTCACCTATTACCGAACAAAAGTAATAGTTTCTCACATTGAGGAACTATTACACTTAGATTTAATTTGTTTCATTGCCTTCATCATTTGTTACTTTAATTTTATCCAAGCAAGAACCTACCAATATGTGGAGGGATTGCTGCTACTGCATTTACCAGGTTTCCATTATTAAATTTATAGCATCGTTTGTTTTCTTTTAATTATGTCTTTGATTTATTGTTTTTCCACTTTTACGTTTAAGTTCGTAATTATGTCTAGCTAAACCGATCTTATCGGTATGTAATGAAGTAACTAAAATGGATTAAATAACTCTAAGCTAAAATCAATAATCAATTCTTCTTCTGGCTTCGATTTCTTAATTTTAAACCCAACTTTTATTACGAGAGTAAAAAAGTAACAAAGGTTAAAGTCGAGACCACGGGAGTGTGAGGCTTTACCCGGATAGCTGAAATCGAGCATTAGTTTTAAAAACAGCGGAAGCGCTTTAAAGTTAATTAGGTTTAACTAGTTTTTAAAAAGTATTTTTAACCTCATACGGGCTAGCGAGAGCAGACGTATTGACTTAGAAGTATAGTCCGAAGCAATAACCACGGGAGTGTGAGGTGAGGGCTTTTAAACCGGTTTTTCCTACAGATGCATAGGGTGATAAATCTTATTACGCTTAGGTTTAATTAATTCCACGTAGGTTTACTGAATTATATACCGATACCTTATTCATAACTAGTATTCCCGAATTTTAATTTCCCTTTAATTTCTCGTTTGAACTTAAAAACCAATTCTGATTAGCCTTAGATAAACATAGTAACGATAGATAACGGTGCGTTCGATTTCTAGTCTCTGTGGGATCAATAATCTTTTAAAACTACGTGATACGACTGTATACTTGCAGTTAGATTAATTTAGGCACACTAAATAGAGCGATCAAGTTTTTGGCGCCGTTGTCGGGGACTAATTAAGTCGACATAGTAATTCCTTTGTTACGCCGTATAGACTAAGGCAAAAACCAAAAAAATTCCCTTTCTGTCGATTGTATGCCAAGTACTCGCTCTTCTGGCGAAGACCTCATACGACCGACAGACGAACCCGAACGTCTTCTTACCGTAAAAAGACGTATCCAAGAATACTGCTTAGCTCACGAAATCCCTTTTCCTTTATCAGAACCTGAATCTCAATCAGATCCTGAACTTGAATCTGAATCAGATTCCGAATCAGAAACGAACATGGCTGACCCACCACAAAACCGACCTCTTAAGTATTATGCTGCCGCATCTCAACAAGAACCTCACAACAGCATCGTCGCTCCAGCTATCAACCGAAACGATTTCGAGTTGAAACCCTCGCTGTTATCTGCTATGCAACAAAACCAATTTTCTGGAAACCCAACAGAAGATCCGAACGAACATCTGACCAAGTTTGTGCAGTACACAGACACAGTGAAAGCAAATGGTGTAACCGCAGACGCCATAAGACTACATCTTTTTCCTTTCTCATTAAGAGATAGAGCTTGGGCTTGGTTGCAATCCTTGCCATCCAACTCTATTACTTCTTGGGAGGATTTAAAGAAGGTATTTCTGGCACGATATTTTCCGCCAAGCAAAACAGCTATGCTGAGAGCCCAAATCAACAGCTTCAGACAAAAAGACAACGAGTCTTTATATGATGCTTGGGAAAGATACAAAGATATGAGGGGGATATGCCCGCATCATGGTCTTGAGGATTGGTTAATTATCCACACGTTTTACAATGGTATCTTGTACAACACAAGATTGACAATAGATGCCGCCGCTGGTGGTACACTCATGGATAAACCCTATGATGAAGCCCATCAACTCATCGAGAGTATGGCTCAAAATCACTACCAATGGGGAGGTGAAAGAACTCAAGTGGAGAAATCCCAACCAAAAGGAGGAATGTACGAAGTTTCTAGCCTAGATCATGTCCGTGCTAAGGTAGATGCAATAGCTCAAAAGATAGACAATTTGACCATAACACCCACAGCCACCGTGGCTGCTGTAGCGCCAAACTGCGAATTATGTGGAACAGCTGGACACGCTGGCCCTGAATGCCAAGTTTTAGCAGGAGCCTTTACAGATCAAGTGAATTATGCTCAAGCAAACCCTTATGCAAATACCTACAATCCTGGTTGGAAGAATCACCCAAACTTCTCTTACAAAAACAACAATGCACTGTATGCATCTGGTCAAGCACCTACTGCACCACCAGGTTACCAAAAGGCTGCAACAGCTGCTCCAAATGTTCCTAGGAAGTCTAACCTAGAACTGATGATAGAAAACTTCATAGCTACCTAGACTCAGACAAACAAAGAGTTCCTGAATCAAAACATACACGCTAGTGAACAGATTAAGCAGTTAGCAAGCAAAGTAGACGCGTTGGCCACTCACAACAAAATGCTTGAAACACAAATTTTCCAAGTGGCCCAACAACAAGCACCTACTGCTGCTCCTGCTGGAACATTTCCTGGACAGCCACAACCTAATCCTAAAGGACATGCAAATGCTGTTATACTGAGAAGTGGGAAAGAATTAGATGGACCCATTGATCCAAGACTTCAAAATCCAGCCATGTACCAAAGGTCTGCTAACGACCCAACAACTGAGAAGGAGAATGAACCCAAGGAAAAGGAAGATAATGACCAAGAGGCTGTAAACAAAGAAAAACCTTATGTGCCTCCACCACCCTATAAACCACCTATTCCGTATCCTCAAAGATTGACAAATTCCAAAACTGCAGGGCAATTTAAGAAATTTGTTGACCTGCTGAAACAATTAAACATTACTATACCTTTTATAGAAGCTATCACTCAGATGCCCTCGTATGCTAAGTTCCTAAAAGAAAACTTATCCAATAAGAAAAAGATTGAGGAAAATGAAACAGTTACACTTACTGCTGAGTGTAGTGCAATAATTCAAAACAACATGCCTCCTAAGCTGAAAGACCCAGGTAGTTTCTCCATACCTTGTGTAATTGGGAAGTTCGTCATAGACAAAGCTCTATGTGACTTAGGAGCCAGTATTAGTGTTATGCCCTTATCCATATGCAAGAAGCTCGAGATGGGAGAATTAAGACCAACTAAGATGTCTGTTCAATTAGCTGACCGCTCTATTAAATACCCAGTTGGTATACTAGAAAATGTTCCAGTTCGTATAGGACAATTCTATATCCCTACTGATTTCATAATCATGGATATTACAGAAGACTCTACTACTCCTATCATATTAGGAAGACCATTCCTAGCTACTGCTGGAGCAATTATAGATGTAAAGAGAGGCAGGCTAACTTTTGAAGTTGGTGAAGAGAAGGTTGAATTTATTTTGACACAATTCTTACAAGCTCCAGCTATAGACGACACATGTTATCTACTAGATGTCATAGATGAGTGCGTAAGAGAAATAGAGATGGAACCGACCACATATTCAGATATTCTAAAAATTCCAATACCTCCAATTTTCGAAGATGATAACTGGCGTGAACCTTATCAAGACGATAGCCTAAGCGAATGCTTAGCACTTACACCAGATCATCTACCTTGCTCGAAAAAACCAGCCCTAGAACTGAAAACATTACCCAAAAATTTAAGGTATGAATTCCTAGACGAAGCTCTCGAATGACCTGTAATAGTCAATGCAGACTTAGGACAAACTGAAACCAAGAAACTATTAGATGTCTTAAGAAAATACCCAACTGCGTTAGGCTATAACATCGCTGACCTTAAAGGAATAAGTCCTTCTATTTGTATGCACCGCATTATGCTGGAGGAAGAATGTAAATCCTCTAGGGAACATCAGAGAAGGATTAACCCGATCTTGAGTACTGTAGTCAAGGACGAAGTGAAAAAACTTTTGGAAGCAGGAATTATATACCCATATCAGACAGTAAATGGGTTAGCCCAATACATGTCGTTCCAAAGAAGGGAGGTGTTACAGTTGTTAAGAACGAAAAAGGTGAATCTATAACAAAAAGGGTTGTAACTGGAAGTAGAATGTGCATCGATTATAGGAAGTTAAATAAAGCCACTCGTAAAGACCATTTCCCATTGCCTTTTATTGACCAAATGCTGGAACGATTGGCTAAACACTCATACTTCTGCTATTTAGACGGTTATTCAGAATTCTTTCAAATTCCTATTCATCCTGATGACCAAGAAAAGACGACCTTCACATGTCCCTATGGAACATTTGCCTATCGACGAATGCCGTTTGTTCTATGTAGCGCACCTGCCACATTCCAAAGATGCATGATGTCAATCTTTGCTGATTTTATTGATGACATTATGGAAGTGTTTATGGATGATTTTTCTGTTTGTGGGCAGAGCTTTGAAGGATGTCTATCGAACCTAGAAATGGTACTGGAAAGATGCGTAAAAGTTAATCTCGTATTAAACTGGGAGAAATGCCATTTTATGGTAAATCAAGGAATTGTACTTGGACACGTTGTGTCTGATAGAGGAATTGAAGTTGATAAAGCTAAGATAGAAATTATAAAAAATCTTCAACCTCCGAAAACCGTACGAGAAATACGAAGTTTCTTAGGACACGCCGGTTTCTACCGACGATTCATAAAGGATTTCTCAAAAATTACTAAACCTCTTATCGGTCTATTAATGAAAGACGCTGAATTTATCTTTGATGAGAAATGTTTAAAAGCGTTCGAACAGCTGAAAACAGCTCTTATTACAGCACTTATCATGCAACCACCAGATTGGAGATTACCTTTCGAAATCATGTGTGATGCAAGTGATTATGCTGTAGGTGCAGTCTTAGGACAAAGGAGGGATAGAAAACTTCATGCCATTTACTATGCAAGTAGAACCTTAGGTTCTACTCAAATGAACTACGCTACCACAGAAAAAGAACTTTTAGCCGTGGTTTTCGCCCTTGACAAATTCCGTTCCTACCTAGTGGGAGCTAAGATCATCATTTATACAGACCACGCAGCCATTAGATATTTACTTAACAAAAAGGATGCAAAACCTAGACTGCTAAGGTGGATCCTACTTTTACAAGAATTTGATTTGGAGATCAAAGATAAGAAAGGAACTGAAAACGTAGTAGCAGACCACTTATCCCGATTAGAGGGAATTAAACCAGAGCCAGTACCCATTAATGAGGATTTCCCATATGAACGACTCATAGCCCAGCTAGAAAGTGATATGTCTACTTTACAGTTGAATGACCCAAAGATGGAAGAAGTCGTGGAAGAAATTAACATACACACAACCCTGCCATGGTATGCTGAAATAATCAACTACTTAGCAGCTGGAGTACTTCCACCAGACTTATCGTATCAATAAAAGAAAAAATTCTTTCATGATCTAAAACATTATTATTGGGATGAACCTTTGCTGTTTAAGAGAGGAGCCGACGGTATTTTCCGTCGTTACGTCCCAGAAGAAGAAATAGAAAACATAATCTCTCGATGCCATTCTGCTCCTTATGGAGGACATGCTAGTACCTTAAAGACATGTGCTAAGATCTTGCAATCCGGCCTATTCTGGCCCAACCTTTGGAAGGATGTCCACATTGCAATACTAAACTGCGACCGGTGCCAACGCACTGGTAACATATTGAAACACGATGAGATGCCTCAAAAAGGTATATTAGAAGTAGAAGTCTTTGATGTATGGGGGATTGATTTTATGGGACCTTTCCCATCATCCTTTGGAAATAAATATATACTCGTAGCTGTCGATTATGTTTCAAAATGGATTGAGGCAATAGCTTCTCCTACAAATGACGCACGAGTAGTCATAAAGCTTTTCAAAAACACAATCTTTCCCAGATTTGGTGTGCCGAGACTTGTCATAAGTGACGGTGGCTCTCATTTCATATCAAAAATATTTGACAAATTACTATCAAAGTATAGGGTAAGACACCGCGTAGCAACACCATATCATCCACAAACAAGTGGACAGGTTGAGGTCTCGAATCGAGAAATAAAACAAATTCTAGAAAAGACCATAGCCACCTCTAGGAAAGATTGGTCATCTAAACTCAACGAAGCTTTATGGGCATATAGGACGGCCTACAAAACACCAATCGGAACTACACCTTTCAAGTTGGTCTATGGTAAATCTTGCCATCTACTAGTGGAATTAGAACATAAAGCCTATTGGGCTATTAAAACATTGAACTTAAGGTATGATTCCGCAGGTGAAAAACGTATCCTAGATCTGTATGAACTAGAAGAGTTAAGATTAGACGCTTACGAAAATGCTAAAATATATAAAGAACGAACTAAAAGATGGCACGATAAGCGCTTATCTAGAAAAGAATTTAGTGTGGGAGACGTTGTACTCCTATTTAACTCAAGATTAAAACTCTTTCCTGGGAAATTAAGGTCTAGATTGTCCGGTCCTTTTGAGATTACAAAAATTCTACAAAGTGGAGCGATAGAAATAAAGGGGAGGAATAGTAATCCATTTTTAGTTAATGGACAACGTCTAAAACACTATCACAACATTGAAAATAGAGGTTATTTGAACTGCCTATGACTTTTAGAGTTTTCCACCGAACCCCCTAACTAAGCATCTAATTGAATTCTTCGGGCTTTCGACGTTAAAAACAGCGCTTAATGGGAGGCAACCCATGAATCTTTGTTTTTCTTGCTTTATATTTGTTATTTCTTTACGTTTCCTATGTTTTATTTTTATTTTGCAAATTTTTAGTTTCACTTATATCATTTTAAATTTGATTTAAAAATGTTGTGCTGATCTTAAAATTGAAAAACTACAGGATTATAAAGTCTCTCTACTCTTTCTGTTCTCCTCTTCTGCTTACATTTTTTGCAAAAAGTACTAATTAATGGAAAACGAGGATAACATGTTAGTAGAATTCAGAGATGGAGCACAGTGGCATCGCTATGAGGCTTTGTCTCTTAGACCTTTTGCCTTGACAAAATTTGCCCACAGACCCACCATGACCGCCTTAGGTGTAGGTGAGAGCGTAGACTTTCTGTTTAGCTAATTAGGTTGGGAGGGTTTTGCCAACAAGAAACATAAGTACTACCGTAGGTTGACTTTAGAATTCCTGAGCTCTTTAAGCTATAACCCTCACTGCGGAAAAGGTTTAACCAGGGGAAGAATTACCTTTAGACTATTTGGATAAAGCTGCCAGTTCACCATAAAGGAACTGTCAGATCTTTTAGGATTTCCTGAAGAACCTAATGTTTTCTCTGTGGTTCAAGAGGATTTAGTGTTGGTTGGAGAGCTGAGTGATTTTTGGGGTAGAATTTCAGGGAAACCTGATTTTGACATGGACCCTATGCTTTCAACAGAAATACATAACCCCGCTTTCCGTTACTTTCATATGATCCTGGCCTATACTTTATTTGGTAAACCTGAGAATGATAACACTGTTTCGAGGGATGAGCTTTTCATTATGTTTTTTGCTTCTCAGTCTAGAGAGGTTAATGAACTCACTTTTATGCTGAACAACTTTTGCAAACTCATTAATAATGATAACAGTCCAATTCTGATAGGTAGCCTAGTTACAAAAATAGTTGATGCTATGGGATTCAGAACCCGACTTTCTAAGATTAACCCCTTTGGAGAATTTAGACCCGTGAATATCACTTTTTGTTTCAATAGGGCTATGATTAGGAACCAAGGTCCAAACCATTTTCAGCTCTTGATTAACAATGTTGTCGTACCACACTTTACACTTCCAAATCATGAACGCACAAGTGTGCACAATCTAAATAATTGGTTATATGACCTTGATGAACACGTGCCTGAACCGGAAGAAACCTTTCCTAAACCTGAGATCGACCCAAAAACACCCCCTCATTATCATGATCTTGATTATATGGAATTCCAAGAAGACATTGACATTCCTAAAGTTGATGCCACTAACTATGCTGCTAATTTGAATTCTATTCTAAAGACTATGAATGAGTATCATAAAGAAATCACTTTAGTAAAGGATGAACTAAACACTATGCGACAAAACATTGTTGGACTCATGGATTTGACCGTTGAACAATTTGATCATTTAAATCAAGCCATCGCATCTTTGAAGAAACGCCTTGGCTAGATTTATGAAGCACCTTATTTTCAAGATTTTTATGAATTTACTTTAGAACAATTTTACATTATTTCAGTTTTCATTTTTCATGTCGGGAATAATTTGATCTTCATACAGTTTTGATACATTGCTAGTATTTTACTAGCACCTCTTTGGTTTTAAAGGATAATTTCATTTGCTGCTAATGTTGACTCTTTATGATTTCAATTTCATTCATGTTCATACTTTTAATTCTGTTTTAATTTATGTTGTCATGTTACTTATCTCCGTGTATGCAAGATAATGTTGTTTCTATATGCTTACCATTGCCTGTTACTAAAATATTATGTTTGGAATTGTTTCTGTCATAAACCATTTCACCACCCAGAAATTGCGAACGTCACGATCGTGACGACCCCGTGACGACTGTCACGCGGGTTTGGAACGCGTTTCTGAGTTAAAACAGAATGCTTCCTTCGCTTTCTTTCTTCTCCATTCTATTTTCCTCAGTCATCCCACTACCTTTTGTCATTCCATAACCATTCCACCAACACATATTTGACCCAATTAATCATTTTCCTTAACCATTCATCTTACCCATTCACTATATAATCAAACCATACACCCTTTCTTTTCACAAACCCTCATTCTCCATAACCTACTTTCTTTCCTAATTCCTCTGTAACCTAACAATGGCACGACAAATTCCTGACCTATCAACATTGAACTTCAAAGATGGCGAACCAGGAGAACGTCAAAGGGCTAGGTACATCGATTACTATCGACGTTCTGTTCAACTGACCCGCTACAATGACGTTGCATGTTTAGAGGAACTTGGAATGCTTGAAGGAGTAAGAAATTTGCTAGAAACAGCCGGCCCTTGGCAACTTTGCACTCAAATCAGGCCCACTTACGAAGACCTAACTTTAGAGTTCCTCAGTTCCTTCTCCTACATAACCCCTGCGGGAGAAACAAACCAATTAACCGGAGTAGCAAAGTTCCGCATGTTTGGTACAAAGTACTCAATCGGACAAAATCGTCTTGCCGAGATGCTTGGTTTCAAACATGGCGAGAATGTCCATTGCCGGGTGCCACAAGAAAATTTCTCTCTAGTGGCATTTCAACTTTAGAATCAGTTAACAGGAACGACCGCAGATACCTGGGACAGCCTAAACGCGACTTTCATCCACAACCCAGCTATCAGATACGTCCACCGCGCACTTGGAAGCACCATCTTTGCACGAGATAGTAACCACAAGGTGAATTCTAAGGAGTTGTTTTTCCTTCATTGTATGTTTCATCCAGAGCTAATCAATGCCGCACCATTTTTACTAGCACGCATACAATCAAACTGTGCTAGAGGCTCCAAACCCTTCTATTTTGGAGGGATTGTCACCTCTATTGCACTCGGTTTGAATTTGTAAAACGAACTTGCTAGACTACCCTCTATAACTCATGTGTTCCTTGATATAGATTATTTCCGCAACTCTCAGCTCATCAAGTTACGACGAGATGGGAAATACCATCCTATGGTCCGTGCCAAAACCGTAAGAAGTATCATTATGCCTTGCAGGAGCCGCATTGACCCGCAGAATATGGCCAATTGGCTCTTTGATCTGAATGCTCCTGAAAAAAATGCGCCTGCCCATGATGATCAAGAACATGGACCTGTTGATGAGATGGAGCAAGAGATGGATAACGCCCCAGAAAACCAACCACCGCCTGCCAATGATGCTCCTTCGACCTCCAGACGTCGTCGCCGACCCGACCAAGACCCTGTTACTAATGAAGAAATCTTGAGGGCTATATGGCAACAAAACCAGCTGGCTGCACAGAGAGAAGCACAGCAACAGACGCAACATAATGAAATGATGACTCTCATGCGTCAAATCCAGCAGGGGCAAGTTGACCAAGGTCAGAGGCTTGACGGTGTCATTGATGAGATGGGTGCATTGACACTGCGAGTACAGGACTTACACGATTAAATCCATCATGTGGGCATTCCAGATCATGTGGCACAGCATGGACGCGGGCGCCCTAGAGGCAGAGGACGTGGAGATCCTTGATTTTATTTTGTTTTTCTTGTTAATCCCCTTTATATCGTAACATTGAGGACAATGTCCGATATAGTGTGGGAGAGTTAGTTTATTTCCGTTTTATTTCCCTTTTATGTACTTTCTTTGTCCTTATCAAAGTTAATATATGAGTATTTTCGTTCAGTATTCCGATTTCCCCATTTTATTCTACCATAACGAAAAAATTTTTTTTACGATTAATGCACATCGTGACATACCAAGCTTTAAATAATGTTAGGAAGCTGGGAAAGTGCTAACAAGATCGATACCGTCTTGACACCTTAGACCTCTTGCGTATGCGATATCAGTCGATACTTATTATACGATACCTTGAGTTTAGTCCTAAAGTAACCCCTAGTAGTTTATATTAGCAGTCAGCACCGTCTAAATCACAAACCACGTGGGGAGCCGATGAATATAAGTGTTTGATGCCCAATCATGAAAAGAAAAACATCTTTCTTATCTATATGCTGAGAAAAATAGAATATGCAACAACTTTCACAGTTGTGAAAATTTACAAGAAAAGAAAGAAAATCCGTTGTCGATTGGTTCAGAGGTACCTGATTCTGGACTTGGTAGGGCGAACTACGGTTCGATCCCCCGCAATCTACGAACGAGATGCATAAAGGGTTACCACACTTGTGTATCAGGCCCCGTGAGAAAAAGGGATCAAAGTCACTAACCGGTTACTCCACTACGTGTGTGAATAAGGCAAAGGGCTTAATGTGATTGCGTTAGAATAAAACCGGGTGAAATAGATACGAAAACTTATGGTTGAACTATAATATAATGATTAGAACTGGATTGTAGAAAAGAGAGGTCTATGACAAAGCTTGTTGCTTTGTGTCATTAATGTATCCTTAGTGTTTTACACTAGTACCCGTCTTACTAACAAGAAACTCTTTTTCAAACCCATTGGTATACCAGGTATGTGCATTTGATGAAGTTTGACCGTTTTAATAGATTGATTGCTTGAGGACAAGCAAAGATTCAAGTGTGGGAGAGTTTGATAACACGAAAATATATCATGTTTTTACTTTGATTTATGTTATTTTCTTACTCTGTTTTCATCTAATATCCTATTTTCTCGAGATTATTTAAGTGTTTCTGCAGGTAATCCCATTTTCCAAGTCAAAGTATGCAAAGTGTGGAAAAGAAGCAAAACATGCAAGAAAAGAGTAGAAAAGAGAAGAAAAATTGCAGAAACCAAACTTTGTTGATGTGACGATCGTTACAGGTACTTTGATTTATGTTATTTTCTTATTCCGTTTTCGTCTAATATCCGATTTTCTCGAGATTATTTAAGTGTTTCTGCAGGTAATCCCATTTTCCAAGTCAAAGTATGCAAAGTGTGGAAAAGAAGCAAAACATGCAAGAAAAGAGCAGAAAAGAGAAGAAAAATTGCAGAAACCAAACTTTGCTGATGTGACGATCGTTACAGGTACACCACGATCGTGGCAGCTTCAAAATGTATCACGACCGTCACAATGCCTCACGATCGTCATGCGCTCAATTTTACACGTTGAAGCAGAAACGTGATTACAAGGTTTCAGAGAGCCAGTTTGTTACACGATCACATTTTCCTCCGAAGAATACTAGGTTCAAAGTCACGTAACTGTCAAGAGGAGTGCCTACATTCTCTCCAACCTCCACCTAAATTCAGTCTATAAATACTAGAGTCTTCGAAGAACAAAGGGTAGCCAAATTTTCCTTTCAAGAGTACTGTCTTGCTGCCAAATTATTTCCAGAATTCCTTTGCTTTTGTTTTCCATTGTAATTCGTTGTCACCTATTACCGAACAAAAGTAATAGTTTCTCACATTGAGGAACTATTACACTTAGATTTAATTTGTTTCATTGCCTTCATCATTTGTTACTTTAATTTTATCCAAGCAAGAACCTACCAATCTGTGGAGGGATTGTTGCTACTGCATTTACCAGGTTTCCATTATTAAATTTATAGCATCGTTTGTTTTCTTTTAATTATGTCTTTGATTTATTGTTTTTCCCCTTTTACATTTAAGTTCGTAATTATGTCTAGCTAAACCGATCTTATCGGTATGTAATGAAGTAACTAAAATGGATTAAATAACTCTAAGCTAAAATCAATAATCAAGTCTTCTTCTGGCTTCGATTTCTTAATTTTAAACCCAACTTTTATTACGAGAGTAAAAAAGTAACAAAGGTTAAAGTCGAGACCACGGGAGTGTGAGGCTTTACCCGGATAGCTGAAATCGGGCATTAGTTTTAAAAACAGCGGAAGCGCTTTAAAGTTAATTAGGTTTAACTAGTTTTCAAAAAGTATTTTTAACCTCATACGGGCTAGCGAGAGCAGACGTATTGACTTAGAAGTATAGTCCGAAGCAATAACCACGGGAGTGTGAGGTGAGGGCTTTTAAACCGGTTTTTCCTACAGATGCATAGGGTGATAAATCTTATTACGCTTAGGTTTAATTAATTCCACGTAGGTTTATTGAATTCTATACCGATACCTTATTCATAACTAGTATTCCCGAATTTTAATTTCCCTTTAATTTCCCGTTTGAACTTAAAAACCAATTCTGATTAGCCTTAGATAAACATAGTAACGATAGATAACGGTGCGTTTGATTTCTAGTCTCTGTGGGATCGATAATCTTTTAAAACTACGCGATACGACTGTATACTTGCAGTTAGATTTATTTAGGCACACTAAATAGAGCGATCACTTGTCCATCAACTTTTTAGGTTATAGCAACCGAGATTTGGACTTAACATGATCAGAGTGATCACTTCATCCGAACTTAGCCAATTACATGCAATCCTTTTGGTAAGGCGATGTAATGAATGTTCTGAAGGAAAAATTGACACTCATATGCGTGGGAGCAGTACTGAGTGAACAGTAAATTTCATTTGATGACCCCATTCATAAATAACAGATTACATCTGTTTTGAATGTTTCTCACTTCTCATTTCCTTGATCCATATAACCTGTTTAGTTCTGATACAGTTCTTGAGATATGGATCCGAATCTTACACAACAAACTTTGAGAATTGGTTGAGTTCTCCTTTCATAGCCCGAATTCAGTTTGTGTTTGTGAGAGTTTCTTCTCTTTGAAAGATGATTGATTTCACCAGTTCAGTGAGAATCTTTGAGAGGTTATTCAGGAAGGAGTTGACATAACAACATCTGACTTTGTTCCTTAAAGTTGTTTCAGAACTTGTTCAGAACCAGAACATCATCATGCCTCATGTGTACATCACTAGACATGATTTCCATGAACCTCTTGTTCTCACAATGATGATCAACTTATTTGGGGTTGTTCACACATATCTAAGAGTTAACTAATTTCTTCATGCTAACATCTTTTACGCCATCTTTTATGGCATCAGTTGGAGAACCTAGATACCTGAAATGATAGCATCCAATTTCATAGCACAAGTGGTTATGAGAACACTTGATCTGTTGAAAATCAAATTATCAACATTTGATCTTTACTAGGATGATTTCAGGTTGTTGGAGCTTGATCACCGAACCAGTTAAGAGTTCGTTTGGAATCAACTTAATCTTTGGGATTCAGTTTTCCATTGAATCTTTTGATCATTCGAGATTCTGACATTGAATCATTTCTAATAATTTGAATTTTTCAGATTCTGAATTTAGCAGATTTCTTTCTGAAATTCAAAGTCTTAGAACAACAATCTTTCTTCTTTACATGGAGAGATCCAGAATGAGTTTTTAAACCAGAAAGTCAAGGGTGGACCTAATCCGTTTCTTGAAAACATCTCAAAACTCATAATGAATTAATCTTCAGCAAACAAGATTTCTTGCTTTCTGATGATTCATCTTTTAATCATATACGTGGTTTGATCCACACGTATTTTCCAGAATGAGCATTCAACAGATACTTCCTTTTATCTGATGAATTTATATTATCAATTGATTCTTCAATTTTAGTGAGGCTTCATCTAGAATCAGTGACTTGCTCACGAAGTAATCAGATTGATTACAATTTTGTACACAGTTAACTGCTGAACTGTTACAGAAATTGTAAGTGGATTTCAATATCACCAAGAGTACTTCTTCGCACCACGTCTGGATCTTTTTCTGACACTGTTAAGTGTTTGATGTGAATCAATAACAGAACCAGAGCTCTGATACCAATTGAAGGTGCGAGAAAGACACAAGAAAGGGGGGTTTGAATTGTGTATTTACTCTTTTTGTAACTTTTCGCATCTTGTTAATTTGACGCTCAAGAACCTTCAATGTTCATTGAGAGATTCTGATCTATTAACTAACGAGTATGAGAACCGTATAAATTCTGTTCATAAGATACGATACTCAGAACTTGCAGTGCGGAAGCTTATCAGAGATAGGCTGCAAGGTTCCGACTTTGCTTAATATGAGGTTCTGATATTCAAAGCAGGAACATAAAAAGAGATACTAAGCAAAGGAGTAAAGGACACATGATATATCCTGGTTCACCACGCGGGCTAATCCAGTCCACCCTCCTCAGGTGATTTCGCCTTGAACACAAGGACTTAATCCACTATAACCAAATCATGATTACACTTGCACGGGCAACAGCCGGTGACTAACTACTTGCACAGTCGAACTGTGACTAACAACCCAATGAACCGTTCAGGGATCCAACAGGATATAACGTTCATTGACCGAGCAGACCCACTGCTGGGATTTCACAGCTAGCCGTTCAGGGATTCAATTCAATGAATATAACGCTACTAACCATATTTCAGGATTTTCCACAATGACCCTCAGCCATTGCCATCTCAAGTATCTGATCAATGCGTGATCTACTCAAGGGCCTCAACTCACAGCTGAACCGTTCAGGGATCCCATCAGGATATAACGTTCACTTGAGGAGTCTCAATTCATCTAGTTGAATTGGCAAACTGGAGATTACAAATTGTGCTTCTTAATAAGCAAGTTTCTCCTAGGTTTAAGTACAAAGAACACACACATGTGTTCAAGCAAGTTTTGAGCAATCAGCTCCTTGCTTTCCTAAGAAACTACAAAGATGTATTTAGATATTATGATTGTTGACATCTTGTAGATATTCTTCTTCTTCGTCTTCTGGTTGAGCAAGCTTGAGCAGCAACTCCTTGCTTCAGATCTTCAATGAGCTTTGACGAGAACGTAGGTTGATGACTTGACTGATCTTCAATTGTTGTCTTCTTCATCAACAGCTTCTGTTTGATTGTTGTTGTTGTGTTAATTTGTTCTTTGGAGATTCAACAACAATTGCCATGAGTGAATTAATGACAGTTTTGAATATTTTAAGCGCTACAACGAGAACTCATCGTTGTTGCTGTCTTCACACGATGACTTGATCAATTTTGTAGATGAATATTCAGTTCCTAATTCTACAAGTGATCGACACATCAGAAGCAAAAACTCTTTCCATTAAATAGCCAGTAGAAATATAGCCGTTAGAGAATACTGTTGGCTGTTTGGAAAAGAGACGTTGTGATATAATGAGTTATACTGACATATCTTCTTTTTGCAGAAGAGATCTTTTCTTGGGCAGTGTGTACAATTAACTCACAACGGTAATATTTAGACTTTGATACTTCAGTGGCTTCTGATGTTAATTTGATGAAGCATGAGTGGAGTCTTTATAGCAGAATATCTGATGCTTCAAGTCTTTCGTTAATTGAAGAAGTCCATTAGGAATCAGTCTTCAGAACTTCAGCACTTGGTCTTAAAGAGCGTTATCCTTTTCTTCTTTAAGTCTTCCGAATCTTCAGAGCTTGTCTTCAGAGTCTTCAGAACTTCTTGTTTGAGACCTTGATCTTCAGAACTTGTCAGTCTTCAGCGCCTTCAGCCATCAGAACTTCAAGTCATAGGAGTCTTCAGAATTTTGGTTCTTTCTGAGTGTACTTCTTCAGAAGCTTCGTTATCTTCAGAACCTTGATCACTTTCAGAGAGCATCCACAAGAGCATTGCAACAACAATCTTGGCATCCTTGGATCTGGCTGATTATGACTAGATAAACAAGCGTTCTTGCTTCTCGCGACTTTAGTCACACATAGTAACTTCGCACACACACACACACACACACACACACACACACATATATATATATATATATATATATATATAATCAATCATAGTACATCTGGCTGGTATATGTTGGTTCTGATGTCTTTAGTTCTTATGATCTGCACACAACACACGTTAAACCATAAAATTGTTCTTTCACAAATACTTATTGTTATCATCTCACACTTAGTTTTTAGAGGGAGAAGTTATGTCTTCTCTCTGACTTCCTTCTTCCTCCCCATCATAGAGAGATGATTTTTGGATCTTTTTTATCTGAAATCATCCATCATCTGCATTTTTTTTTTATTTTAATAACGTTGAAGAATATGTTTTGTTCGAGATATATTCTATCAATTTAAATACTAATGTTGTTTTTAGTTAAAAAAATATTTCATTTGTTTTATAATAATTGTCATATTTAAAAGTAAAACAATTGTTATTTTTAATTTACAATGCAATTTTATTTACATATTTTCTATGTATACCTTCTAATCAATATTATGTGCATCAATCACAATTTTGTCACTCATGTGAATAGAACCCATGACTTAGAGCTGATAAGGGGCGCCTTCCACCACTAGGCTATCTTGTTTGCTTTGTTATATTATCCTATTGAAAAATTATATATTATATTAATTGTTTATTAATATTAATACTAAAATGAATTATTAATATTGTAGTATTGTAGTACTAAATATTAATTCTGAATTATTAATCTAAATATTAATACTGAATTATATATTAATCTTAATACTAAAATAAAACGTTAGTTATTATATTATTGGATATGTACTACAATATTAATATTGAATTATATAATAATATTATATTTAATATTAATATTAATTATATTTAGTACTAATAATTCAGTAATATAAAAAAATGTTAGTTATTATGTTATATTAATATTATATACTACAGTAGTACTATTAGTTAGTTTTAATATTATTTAATTAATATATATTAAAATATTTAACATTTTAATTATATATTGATATTAATATTAAATATTAATAAATTATTAATACTGTAGTATTAATTTATATTAATACTAAAACGAAATAGTAATTACATATTGTGCCTTAAAAAAATTAGTATGCCTTAAAATAATTAATACTAAAACGAAATTAGTAATTACTAAAACGAAATATTAATACTAAACTAAAATAATTACATACTGTGCCTTAAAAAAATTAGTTTATATTATTTTATTTTAAATTGTTATAAGTGATATTAATTTAGTTAAAATTTTAATTGAAATACATATTATTTAATATTTAATATTTTAGTATGTGAACTAAATTAATTTAACGTTTAACTAAATAGTTTAACTAATAGTTCGTTTTAGTACTACATACTAAATAATTTAACTAATAAATAATAGTTTAACTAATATTAATTACTAAATAGTTTAACTAATACATACTATTTTAGTATTAATATTTAGTACTACAATACTACAATATTAATAATTCATTTTAGTATTAATATTAATAAACAATTAATGTAATATATAATTTCCAATAGGGTAATATAACAAAACAAACAAGATGGGCTAGAGGTGGAGGGTGCCCCTTGCCATCTCTAAGTCATGGGTTCGATTTTCATGAGTAACAAAATTTTAAATTGCCATATCTGTGTTTTCTTTTTACAGAGTTGTTTTTGGGATTTCGCCCATATGGCAGGGGGCAAAAGGGGTATTAACCCTAATATAAATACACTAATAGTCAATATGAATGATTAACTAAAATCATCATTCTATTTATTTTATTTATCACTCTTTTAATTGAAATATACATAAAACATACATGTACTCCCACACACACATTAATTAATTTCATGGTAAATTAAGTTAATCTAACAAATGAAAGGTAGGTCTCAATTAGCTTATAGTACTAGACAAATTGGGAGTTAATTTTGACAAAGAGTAGCATGGATATGACCAAAATTTATCAAAATTTATCATGTCTTTTCCACTTTTTATCTGGCTCCTAATCCTCATTCCATTTGAATAAATTCATACTAAATTCATTCATATCATCCATTTGCATTGGCACTCTCAAAAGACAAGCAGATTCAAAGGAACTAGGGTTTGCCCAAGAATCAAGTCTAAGGATCAAGGATTTGTGGTGATGCATTCAAGTTGGAGAGTCTGTCTTATGAACCAAGACATAAAACCCGAATTTGCAAACATTTGGACATTTATGGGTTAGATGTGTTGCATTTGTGCCTTCAGGGTTTGATCAGGATAAGGTCATGGTGATCAATTATAGAGGTTTGCATTGGCCTCTTGGTGGGTTTTCTTCCACATTTTAGTCCCTTAAGTGATTAATTTGGGCTTAAGATAATTCATACAAGAGATTCAAGCTCAACACAAAGTCAAAACACAAATTCAGAGAAAACTCATTCAAAAATCTAATTACAAAGTCATTTTCATTACAAAGCCATTACGCAACGAATCTTTACACAAAAACCACAGTTTTGACCTACAGTTGACTTTGGTCAACTATTGACTTTTTGGTCAACCAGTTAACCAAAGTCAACCCTACTACTCCTAACCCTAACTACAACATGTTTCCCCACTCCCTAGCCTTGATCTTGATTTATCACCCAAGCCTTCAAACTTCATGCCATGCCATGTATAGCCCTTCATGTTGTCAAAAACTTCATGCCTGCCTACACAAATATGCCACCATTAGCAAAGCAAACCATATTCACATAAGCATGACCATTCAACACGAAAACTACCAAAATAGACCCTGTGACAAAATGTTAGCACTATACCAATCAAGTTCAGCCATGAAGGTCACCCTTCCTAATTGCAAAAACCAACATTACATTCAGTTTACATAACTAGATTTATTTATCCAGCAATAAACTCATTAATTCAAATCCAACTTCAGCATACACATAAATTACAAGCCAAGCATACGTATGACATTGCTAGTGACACACACCACAAACTGCTTCTAATAATCACACATTGAACCGCACCTTTTCAAACCATTTAACAGCTACGCATACCAGAACTCATCATAACCATAACTAATTTCTTTTTAACATAACATAGCAGTAGCAGTCATTGACATAACATGAACCAATTTCATAAACTAACCCAACACACTAACATTCACAATTCATTAACACTAACAAGCTATTCACACTAACAACCAATTAACACTGCACTAACTGAGCCATAACAGAAAATTCTAAACACCTAGTTATAATACTAACCCAGTTCAACCTTTCCTTACTTAAAGCTAACAGTCTACATTACATTAACAATAACGGAATATTAACACCAAATCAAACTAATCCAAGTCCTTCTAGCTCAGCAAACTAACTCTTAACAGATTTTATAACTAATTCTAACTGGAACATTAACAATGTTATAACAGGTAACTAACTTGCATTGTGAGGGATTAATATAGTTTAACTCTGTTAACTCTTAGATTCCTATAAATTCATCAATCCCTCATCATTTCATTGATCCCCAATCATTCACACAAATCACTCGCAGATTCCTCCATTTTTCTCTCACTTCCGAGTTCTCTCCAAATTTGTGCAACTCTCAATCTCTCTCTCTGCAATGAATTCGCACGCATTCAATCACCCTCTGCAACTCACTGCAACTCCGCTCCGCTTCTTCTCCAATTCGAGCTCAGAACCGTGTAGGCTTTAATTCCTATCCTTAGCATTTAATTTCTTGATTTCTTCATTAGGGTTCATGAGATTCTCGGCTCGGTTTGAGTTTTAGAGTGAGAATCTGAGAGAAATAATGTGATATTGAGAGAGAGGACGAGGAGGCGAGTGAGATGGTGTATGGCTTGTGGTATTTGACCCTCCGCTGCCGCCGAATTCCGGCGCGGCGGGGAAGTTTGTTTACGTCCCTGCATTTGGTGAACAAAGGATATGTGAATTGAACTTTCTGAACGGGTGAACTGAACGTAGTGACCCCTCTCTTCCTTTGTCTTGGATGGCCGCCCTTGGGCCTAAGGCCCAGGCCATTGCTGATTACACCACCACTGCACGTATCGCACTCCCCTCCTGAGGTGAGCCAGTTCGCTTTGGGATTACTCCCCAAATCCCACTGATTTTGCTACGTACACCCTCCATTCAGCCTGCACCCCTGCTTCCTTCTCTTTCTCCCTTTTTAAAATTATTTTTTCTTTTATTGTTTTTTTGTATTTTTTTATTTGAAATACTTAGAAAAAAACAATATGATTTAGTTCTTAATTCATATTTTTGTGAATAATATAATTAGTGAATTGATTAGAAATTGAGCATTAAATTTTAGAATTAATTGAATTTTGATCAAATTAGTGCTATTGTTAAATTTTGATCTAACTTTTTTGGATTAATTTTGTAATTAGTCTCTAATCAATTGTGATATTCCATATTCCCTTAAATGTTCAATTGGATGCCAGTTGAGATTAATTGAGTTTCTATATACTATATCTTTTTGTTAATTGGAATAATTGAAACTCGTAAGTGCTCTAAATGTTATTAGTTGTGACCAATAGTGCAACTAATGAATTCTGAAGAGATTAATCATTGATAAAAAAGACAGACCAATATTAATAAGTACAGGGGAGATATTTCGGTAATACTAAATATTGGTCAATTGTTGTTAGATGACAAAATATCAGATGGAGATATTTTTATACCATTGTATAATATTATATATATATATATTGGTGGAAAGAAAAATAGAAAAGGAATAAGAAGAAAGTTGGTAAAAGGAAGAGAGAAAGAAAGGAAGAAGAGGAGAAAAGGGGAAAGAGGAAAGGAAACCTAGAAGAAGAAGAAGAAAGTGAAATCCTTCATCATTCATCATCAACATCATCTCATCTTCATCATTTCCAACTTCTTCATCTTCATCTTAAGGTGGTTACTAGATAGATGCTATAGGTTAGGATTGTTAGATAGATTGATGAATATTGAGATTTTGATATGTTTTGTTTCCATTGCCATGAAAATGTCATGATTCTTGTTGTGTTCACGTTGTTCATGATGAAATTGTTGCTATATGTTGGTTCTTAAGTGTGGATTAAACTTGTGTATGAGTTGGGGTAAGAACCACTTTGGTTGATATCAGGTTCAGTAGGTTTTTCTGTCAAAATCAACGCGCTCACACAGCGAGCTTACGCGAACCAAAAGCGACTTGAGTTTTCTGCTACAGTCGATGTGAAAAGTCCATCGAACGGAAAACGAGTCCTCGCTTTGCGATCGCTAAGCGACCATGATGGCATTTTGCTTCTGCCTATCCCTCACCTTGAGTTTGCTGTGCGAACTTAAAGTGACTAGCCTCGCTTTCCTGTCACTAGGCGATGGTGACAGGTTTTTTAGTTAATTGGTTAGGTTGCCTCTCTTGTTTGTTTAGCCATGCTATGAATCACTTTATATGGATTATTATGGTTATTATGAATGCTTATTATCCATGATTACTTGCTTGTAAAATGTGGGATAACAGGGTTAAAAAGGATTAAGAATGGTGAGGAAAACCATAATGGACATTAATGAAATGAACTAGTAAGGTGACTAGGACATTATAGATGACATAGATGACAATGCTTGTGCAATTGATGCCTAGGTGAGTATCTTTGACAAGTAGTTGTCTAGTGGTGAGGTGTGGAATTGTGTGGAACATGTGGTATCGCTGTGAATGTTAAAGTGATGTAATTGCCTTGTGATTGTCAAATACAATCACGTTATCCTTATTGATCACGTAGTCGGAAACAACCCTTGAGATGTGTCATCCCAAGAGTTGATGCTTATGTAGAGCTCCTTTTGGATGTACCCACTATTACTTTGACATGTTTGAGTCCCATGTGTACGAATGGAGCATACGGGTAAAAGGCTTGAGATGGGGGTGGTCCCATGGGAAGCGACGATTCATGTGAAAAGCACCTTGAATTCGAATTCATTTCATATGTCAAAGTAGATACAAGGATCCGTGACCCGCGTCAATAACTCAAGACGTAGGGTTGGCCGGGGAAAGATGCCTTTGTATGGTTTCCGATTAGTGATAGTTTGAGTTCTTGAACTCAAACGTCATGTTGGAACATAGTGCAAGTATTGCGAATTCAAGTCTCTCCCCTTTTCCCTTTGGGAATTGAATATTACATGGTTAGAACCTTGTAGACTCAAGAGAATCCATAAGATAGGGAACCCACTGCGATTATTATCTCACCCCATTATTATTGTTGCTTTTTTTCAGGTATTGTTTGTAGGTTTAGAATGCAATTGGAGTTATGCATGGATTTTTCAAGAGAAGCTCAGATTGTGATCTTTCCGCTGTGTTCTGTGTATATTGTACAATGAAGGCTATTGTACTTAGATCTTAGATTTTATTGTTTTCGCACTTTCCATATTTTGTATCGTAGGTTGTTTCATTGTTTTAGAAATGGTTAAGTATATAAATGTTGCCAATAGGCACTAATGATGGTGTTAGTACCAATTAATAACACTTGTATGATATTATTCTAGATATATATTATACAGAGCATTACAATAAGTATCAGAGCAGGTCGTATCCTGGACCTATCCTTGAAACATCATAAGTAAATCTATTCATGCCTCATAAGTGTGTCTTATCGACATGATCCTGTTGTACCTCAAAAAAATGATACGACCTTCACGATGGGACGCAGAAAAAATGATCGAACTTTATTCATTCCAATGAAGGAATAGGAGAATATCGAGAAAACCTTTAAGAGATAAGAACATGGTCATCGCAACCAAGTTCTAGGTTCAGGAGTTGATTACGTAAAGGGAAGGTATTAGCACCCTCTACGCCTATTATACTCAACGGGGACCTCTTAGTTCTATTTGTGATGAATGTTAGCTAATGTTATTTGTTTTCTTCTAAGCGAGTAAAGCAAAAAGCTAAAAGAAAAGAGTTTCGATTGCTTAAGGGAAAATGGGTGGTTTTATATTAAGGTGCTCGCCAAGGATTGGGGCCCTTGTGCCTACATATTCTCATTGCGAAATGAGAAACCAGAGCATCCGTAGTTTGGACTACGGGAAAGAGGTTTGGATAGGAAAAGTTGGAAAAATAAAAAGGTAGGAAAAGGTGGAAAAACACAAAAGGTAGCTCAAGGCAGAAAAAGAAAAAGGTAGGAAAAGGTGGAAAAAACAAAAGGTAGCTTGCCAAGGATTAGGGCCCTTGTGCCTACGTATCTTCTTTCGGACGAGAATGAAGAATATGAGTGTTTGTAGTTCGTAGAACTACGGGTTGTTGGTTGGTTTTAGAGGTTATAATTGTTTAAACACGAGAAAGGCAACTCGCACCGAAACAATCAAGGAGAGGAATCGAAGGCTCCAAACCCCCCTCTATCACCTTTATTTGAAAAGAGTTTTGATAGTTGTTATGTGTTTTTGAAGTTTGATTGAGAAAATCCACTTGATGTTGAATCAAGGGTTTGTGAAATAGTTTGGATCGATCCTAGTCCCTAAGGGTGCTCCTAGTAACGAAACCAAAATCAAAGAAAAGGTACAAGTGTGCGCATTAGGTTGACGGCGATTTTAAAAAGCAATCGACTTACAAAGGTGTTTTGAAAAGGGGGCTCGACGTCGAATCGAGAATTAGTTTGAAAATGGTTTAGTCTATCCTAATCCCTAAGGGTGCTCCTAGTAAACAAAACCACAATCAAAGAAGAGCAAGTAAAGAGTGTACATCCAAAAGGGAGTGGGGTACATGTAAAGTACACAGGAGTGCGAGAAATAAATGGGGTCATTGTCAGGTAGCCCAAGAGGAAGCCGTGTGTGTGCAAGGTGTCCTAAACTAAGCAATAAACAAGAGTACAGACAAAAATCTCCTCAGCTAGGGTTTTTGTACAAGGTCCAAACTCCAGTGCTCGGGATAATAACCACAGTCCACCACTTAAAAGTTTTTTAGGGTTTCGATAATTTTATCATGTTTTTTGTGTTTTTGAATAAGATGATCAAGATAAGAATACGATGACAAGATGATATGAACAATAATAATATGAACAATATAAGCACATTGATATATTGATAGAAAGATAAAGTAAGAGAATAATGAACCGAAATTAAAGTCAGTTGTTAGTTGTCAATTATTAATTGTCATTGATCGGATGATCACTTTTCAAATTGGGTCTACTGTAGCATTATGTTAACCAATCGTAGCACGATTTATGAGGAAGATCATGCTATGGGAGGCCGGTCAACAACAATATTTGTGCTAAAACACGATAGAGAAATGATATGTAGATCATTCTCCAAAAATCGTGCCACACGAAAAGAAAAAGAGAACGGTCTCGTCTTAATCACAAACTTTCATAGATTAATCGAATGTAACCTATCACGATCCCAAAGTATATAAAATAATCCAAAGGATCATTTCCTACAAATTTGAAATAATGAAGGTTAAACAACCTCAACAATCAACATTCATGATATTTAGACTCCATCGACCAAAATTGAAATGAAAATAAAATCAAAATAAAAATCAATCATGAAATAGGCAAACAATATGAACCCAAAGGGAATTAGGGTATAAATCAAACAAGCTTTAGAAAAAAACATCATTATTAAAATATATAAATAACTAAAACAAAATGGTTAGAAAAAAAATAGAAATAAGATTTCAAAAACAAGATGAAGGGGGTGCATAGAAATTCTTAGGCGTGAGGGATTAAGAAATTGGAATGGGATTTGTAAAGCTCAAGGGCACATAAGGGCACTGTTATCCTCAACCACAATCAGGTAAAACCCTAACATAACCAATGTAACTTCTCATCACTCTTACTTTAACACAAAACAACAGATTTTGAGAAACAATTGCTTCTCTTATTTTATTTTAAAAAGCAAAAACAAATTAAAAAAAGGAAATTGAGAGGAAACACGGTCAAAAGAAAAAAACTAGATTAACATCGATGCCAGTAAGTTCTTCGCTCAACCTTGTTTCGTGTTCTCTCGCTCGATCTGTTCTCCGTCTCAAATCGCTCTTATTCCCTCTTGTTGCTTTCTCGCTCGGAGTTATGGCAAGATCTAAGGATCACGGTTGAAGATTTATTTGGTTGAAGAGAAATAGTTTGAAATTGTTTTTAAGAACTGAAGGAAGGAGATTGAAGAGGTTGAAAGGATTTGTAGTTTGTGTTGAGGTTTTGTGAAGATTGAAGGAAGGAAAAGGGTTGAGGAAAAGGTTGAAGGTTATGGAGATTTGAGGTTGATTATGAGTGATGGTTATTTGAGGTGTGTTGGAAATTTCATCAGCGTTTTTTTGGCTCCAACAAACTTCCTTTGAGAGTGAATGGGAGGTGGTTATATAGGATGTTTAGAGGGTGAAATAGGAAGGATTATGTTGTGTGAAAAGTTGTTGTTGCTATACCGTTTTGTTGTGCGTTTGGCAAAGTTGTACGAATTCTCTGCGTATTGGATTTATTCACTTTTGTTGCATGCGGGTACGTGACGTGGTTTGGTGTGGGTCATGCTGAAGTTGTTGTTTGGCAACGTTTTGGAATATTTTTCAATGGCTTACTTGCAGCATAAAATTTGTTTTCGTGGAGGTTGGTGTGGAACTTTTTTTGTCATGTGCAATTGTTTTGTAGGATAGGTTGTGAAGTATGACGGTGCATAATTGGTGGTTTGCGTCTTGTAGGATGTGGTGCGTGAATTATGGCGTGTGGTTGAGGCAAGTTTGTGGAATTATGTGGAAAGGTTGGTATTATGTGTGAAACGGTTTTGCATCATATGTGTGTTGCAGGTTTTTTGCATATTGGTTTGTGGTCATGGTATGATGAGCTTCTTGCTGGAATTAGTTCATGAAAGGATAGATATATTGTTTGGATTATAGTCATTATAGTGTGATGCATAGGCTCGAGTAGGAGTTTTGAGAAGTTGCAGTTTGGTGTTTGTACCCTTGTGAATTCTCTATTGTTTCCTTTTTTTTTTGTAATTTGGACAATGGACTTTATTGTAAGTATGAAATGGGCCTTGGTTGTAAAACTTGTAACATGGGCTTGTTAGAAATTTTTGTGTAACTTCTTGGTAATTTTGAATGGGCTTAAAGGTTAATGTAGTAGTAATGGGCTTTGTAAAAAAACATGGATGTGCTCATATTTTTGTAGAGTTTTTGTGAATGGACTTTGGACTAGGGAATGTATGATTTTGAGAAAAAGAAATGAATGTGATAAAATGATTTATGGACATAAGTGGTTAAAAATAAATGGAATTGAATTATGATTTAAAATTGGATAAATGAAGTGGATAATAGGATAAATGGATAAATAAAAAAATGATTTTTTTTTAAATGGATATTAAAAGTGGATATGAATATTGTGGATAAAATGGACTTGAAATGAATTATGAATGGATTGCCCTTGAGAAATTTAATGAATCAATCTCGGCCTCAGAAACTCTGAATCACAAATCAACCCTGATGAACTTCACTATTGTGAGGGCAAGGTGTCTTAGTCCTTATTTTAATGATGTCAAAATCCGTATTAGCTCGTACTTTGTACTTTGAACGGTATCATCACATCTTAGGTTGCATTCATGCTTTACAATGCAGAAAATATTCTAAAGACATGTGTCTATACATATAAGAGCATCTCATATATGCTTTGTGTGCATTCGATCATGTTAGGAAACTTAGGTCTACACAAACATGGCTTAGGTGGACCAAACTATGAGCAAAGAAATTATTTTTGGAAGTTTAGGGTGTTTGAGTCGACTCAAAGCCCTGCTTAGGTCGACTCATAGATGTTGATCTGCACTCCTTTGCTCTCGGGTGTGCTCGCGTCGACCCTTTGGTCGACTCATACTGTTACCATTTATTTTTATCATTTTGAAGCAAGTTTGCGTCGACGCATATCTTAATTTTTTGCATAGTTTTGCATTCAGGTGTGCTCAGGTCAACCCCCTACTGTTTAGATCGACCGTTCGCTAACTTGTGACTAATTTTCTGATCTGTCATATTTTAAAATGTTGTTATGTTTGTTAGTGGGTCAATGCGTCATATATATTCATTTTGTCTCATCATTTTTAGATACAACAAGAAAAGTGAAAGATATACACTGAATTTTTTCTCATCATCTTCATCCTCATTCTTGCATTTTCTCAGTAATTACACATAACAATTTTTGTTGATCTATTGCATCATTGAGGTGATAACGTCTAAACAGATGATTGTGTATCTAGTTTGGGTTGAGAATTCAGTGGGTTTTTCTTGAATAAAACCGTTATGGTTTTGTCCTCCAAAATCTTGAGGATTTGGGGGTTTTTGCACAAATCTTTCCTTCACAAATTCAGTCGAGCGAAGAGGATTGAAGAACGGTGGGTTCGTTCAATCAAGTAACGGTAACCGGAGGATTGTGTAGAAAGATTTGGGTTCGAACGGTGTGTGACCGAAATCAGCTGAGCGAAAAGTTTGAAGACCGGTGGGGTTTATTCAGACAAGTAGCGGTAACCGGAGGTTTGTTCAACACGTTCAAGGCACTTGATTCGACTTGAATTAAGGGGAGAGAAAACATAGTATCAACATCAACAATTAGGCTTGAGTGTGTGGTGACTATTGTTTCTCTTGTATAAACTTTTGCAATAAAGATAATACATATCTCAATTCTAGTTTTTAGAATTGGAGGCAGACGTACCCGAAGCGAGAACGAATGGGGAACTGCCTAAACAAATCTGGTGTTGTTCTCTCTTTCTCTATCTCTTTATTTTGAATTGTTCACATTTGTGTAAAATTAATTGATCGATAAATTTATGCTGTAGTGTAGTGCTGAAAATCTATTTTGGAAACTCATTACAATCCCTTGGATTGTAATTGCAAAAATTCTGCACTAACATTACATAGAAAATAATACTTGGGGTGTTTTGCACACTAAGTGTTCAACGAATGGATCGCTCACAAACTGTTTGTGATATTGTCAAATTAAGTTTCCTTTTCACAAGTCATTGAAAATTGGATAAATTAAAGTGACCTATTCAACCCACCTTCTAGATCATTGCCATCGTCTAACAAGGGGTATCACGAGCACCGGTTCATCTAGTGCTTCACATATAACTTTATAGAATATGGCCAACAAACCAAAAAGGGCATACGATAGAGCACCGGTTTTTACGGGTGAGAACTATATTTATTGGAAAGATTGTATGCGTGTGCATATCAATTCCATTGATAGAAAGGTATAGAACGTTATTCAAAATGGTCCTATGGAAATAACAATGACTGATGCGAATAATGTTGTTGTACCTAAGCCGGAAGCACAATGGAACGAAGAAGATGAGAAAAAGTATAGTTACGATTGGAAAGCTAGAAATATTCTAATATCTTCTTTAGGATTTGATGAATATTATAGAGTTTCCCATTGTACTACTGCTAAGGCTACGTGGGACGCATTTCAAGTTGCCCATGAGGGAACTAATGATGTCAAACTAGCTCGAATCAATACTTTGACACAAGAGTTTGATCTCTTTCACATGAAGCAAGGTGAAACCATTGCTGAAATGCAAAAGAGATTTTCTCATATAATCAATCGCTTAAACACACTTGGAAGACCAATTTCCAATGAAGTTGCTACTAATAAAATTTTGAGATGTCTTAATAGGGAATGACAACCAAAGATCACGGCGATCAAGGAAGACAATAATCTCACTACATTGGACATCACAACTTTGTTTGGTATGCTTGATGAACATGAGCAAGTGCTAATTAGTCTTGACAAACATGAGAAAAGAGAAAAGAAAGAGAAAACAAAAGACACGGACAAGAAGTCTATTTCTCTTAAGGCTTCTAGCTCCAAGTCCTCAACACAAGAGCATAGTGCAAGTGAATCTAGTGATGATGATGAAGATACGAGTGAAGACTTGAGACTGTTTGTGAGAAGATATAATAGATATATCCGGAAAAATGGAATTTAATACTCGGACAAGAATCTCATCAATTTTCGACGGCAATAAAAGTCCTCTAAGAATGAAGGTAATAAGAGTGGTAAATCAAAAGGGTCATGCTATAATTGTGGAAAGGTCGGTCATTACAAGCCGGATTGTCCATTGATAAAGAAAGACAAAGGAAAGGAAAAGGATCGTCAACAAAAGAAGCAATGTAAACCTAGAAGAGCTTACATTGCTTGGGAAAGTGATAATGAATCGTCTAGTGAAGATAGCTCAAGTGACGAAGGAGAGTCTGTCAACCTTTGTCTCTCCGCTCATCAAAAGAAGAAGAAAAAGGTAAGACATGCTAAATATAAACACTAGTAAAATGTCTCATTCTGAATTACAACATGCTTTTGATACTTTACACCATGAGGCTAAAGAAGCCTTTAAACGTTTAGCTTCAAACAAACAAATTTTCTCTCATTTGGAGAAAAAGATCTTCGATTATGAAAAGGAATTAGAGGCTCTCAAAAAGTCAATGGTGTAAGAAACAAAAGCAAAAGTTGAGGAAGACAAGAGTACTTGGTTAAATTGGGGTTGTGAAACTTGTCATATTTGGCAAAAAGAGGTTATAAGTCTAAGAGCCAAACTTGACAAGGCTCTAGAACCAAAGGTAACTTTTGCTATTGATAGATCACATTTTAAGAAAAACATGAATAATCCTTGCCAAAAGTACACTTATGTGATTAGAGATTAAGTTAACAAAAGTGACACCAATGTTAATCTTACTTGCTTGTATTGTTGCAAGAGGGGTCATACCATTGCAAAATGTAGCTTTAGGAGGTTTTTAGTTCCTAAAGGCGTTTACCAATGGTTGCCCAAATGAAACCAAAGATTCACTCATAAATAAGAACCTAATAAGAATTGGGTACCCATTTCCCTTGTTTGATTGTGTAGGTACAATGTCTTGAGTCTACTGAGAGAAGATGGGTTTTCGATAATGGATGCTCAAGATACATGACAGGAGACATTTCCCTATTCATTGACTTTGTGGCAAAGAAGAATGGATTTGTGACCTATAGAGACAACAATAAAGGGGCAATACTCGGAAAAGGTAGTGTAGGTAATCCCTCTTCTGCTGCATAATTGAAAATAATGATAAAAAGGAGGATGTGTTTAAAGGCCTTAGGGTTAACAACGTCTATATGCTTGACTTGAGTGAGGTATCATTGAGTAGCGACAAATGTCTTGTCACCATGAGTGAAGATTAATTGTTATGGCATAGACGTTTGGCGCATGTCAATTTCAATTTGCTAAATAAGGTAGTCTCTAAAGATCTAGTAGTCGGCCAACCCAAAATTAAGTTTTCAAAGGATCACTTATGTGATGCATGCCAAATGGGGAAGCAAACAAGGATCTAATTCAAGTCTAAAAATATTGTTTCAACCACGAGACCCCTTGAACTCCTCCATATGGACCTCTTTGGATCATCTAGAATTAAAAGCTTAGGTGGTAACTACTACGGTTTTGTGATTGTCGACGACTACTCTAGGTTTTGCTGGACTATTTTCTTAGCAAGCAAGAGCGATAATTCTTATGCTTTTGAGAAGTTTGCCAAGATCTCTCAAAACAAATTGAATACAAACATTGTAATAATCAGAAGTGATCATGGAGGTGAATTTGAAAATCATCTATTTGAAGAATTTTGTGATAAGAATGGGATTGATCATAATTTTTCCGCACCACGTACTCCTCAACAAAACGAGTTTTGGAAGAATTAGGAAGAACTATGATCAATGAGAGTCGCCTTCCTAAATACTTTTGGGCCGATGCCATTAGTACGGCTTGTTATGTTTTGAATAGGGTGCTAATTCGTCCTATTCTAAACAAAACTCCGTATGAGCTTTTGAAATGGAGGAAGCCCAACGTATCACACCTTCAAGTTTTTTGTTGTAAATGTTTTGTGTTGAATAATGGTAAGGAGAACCTTGGCAAGTTTGATTCTAAGGCCGATGAAGGTATCTTTCTTGGATACTCTCAGACTAGTAAGGCATATAGGATATATAATAAAAGTTTGCTTACTGTTGAAGAATCCATACATGTTACTTTTGATGAATCTTATTAAAAAAATTTCGGAAAAGGTATTTCTTTTCATGGTGCAGGTGTATCTTCAGAAGACATACTCAAGGACACTGAAAAAGGGACTGATAAACCTGAAGCAGTGAAAGTTGAGGAGGAAAAAGATCACCATCCTGAGGAGATTGAGGAGGATCATCCGACTAACAACAATGGCCTTCCTTCAGCTTGGAAGTCCTCTAAAGACCATCATATCGACAACATACTCGGTGACATTTCAAAGGGAGTAACTACGAGATCTAAGCTAAGTAACTTTTGTTATCACTTTGCTTCCGTCTCTCAGATTGAGCCTAAAAACTCTAAAGAGGCCTTACTCGATGGACATTGGTTCTTATCAATGCAAGAGAAATTAAGTCAATTTAAAAGGAATGAGGTTTGGGACCTTGTCCCTCCTCTACAAGGCCATCGAGTAATTGGCGCCAGATAGGTGTTTAGGAACAAGCTTTACAAAAATAGAGTTATAACAAGAAACAAAGCGCGCTTAGTAGCGCAAGGGTATAACCAAGAGGAGGGCATATACTATGAGGAAACTTATGCTCTTGTTTCCTGACTCGAGGTTATACGTCTTTTGCTTGCTTATGCGTGTGCTAAAAATTTCAAATTATTTCAAATATATGTAAAGAGTGCTTTTCTAACTGAATACATTAATGAAAAGGTTTATGTAGCTCAACCTCCTGGTTTTGAATCCCATGAGTATCCTAATCATATTTATAAGCTTAAACGCGCTTTGTACGGTCTCAAGCAAGCCCCTAGGGCTTGGTATGAGCTTCTTAGCAAATTTTTACTAGACCAAGGGTACTCAAGAGGGGAGATTGATACAACTCTCTTCATTAAACGTCAAGGAAAACACTCCATTTTAGTACAAGTATATGTAGATGATATAATATTTGGATCTACTAACATGAATATTGTCAAGGAGTTCTCTAAGTTGATGCAGGGAAAGTTCGAGATGAGCATGATGGGGGGAACTAAACTACTTCCTCGAATTGCAAATTAAGCAACTCAAAGAAGGAACATTTGTGAGCCAGACGAAGGATTGTTATGAGCTACTCAAGCGTTTCGACATGGCTAACTCTAAAGTAATTGACACTCCAATGCCTACAGGTGTAAACTTGAATCGAGATGAGAATGGTAAGGATGTGGATGTAAAGAAATATAGAGGTATGATAAGTTCTCTCCTCTATCTTACCGCATCTCGATCGGATATCATGTTTAGTGTATGTATGTGTGCTAGGTATCAATCATGTCCCAAGGAATCGCATTTAAAAGCCGTCAAGTGCATACTTAGATACCTATGTGGTACTCCAAAGTATGGGATTTGGTATTCCAAGGGAAGTGATTGCTCTTTGGTTGGCTATTCTGATTTTGACTTTGTCGGTTGCAAGTCGGATAGGAAAACCACTAGTGGCACTTGTCATTTCTTCTCAAGTTCCTTAGCGGGTTGGCATAGTAAAAAGTAAGTTTTCGTTATTTTTTCAACAACCGAGGGCGGAATACGTTGATGCCGGTGGTTGTTGTGTTCAAATCTTGTGGCTCAAGCAACAATTACTTGACTTCAATGTTAAACTTGACCGTATTCCCATTTTATGTGATAATACAAGCACCATTAACTTAACCAAAAACCCTGTACTATATTCACGCATGAAACATATTGAAATTCAACATCATTTCCTTAGGGATCATGTAGATAAAGGTGATGTTGTGTTTGAGCATGTTGATACTAAGAATCGACTTGGTGATATTTTCATAAAACCACTTGTGACAGAGCCTTTCTTTAACATCCGTAGGGAACTTGGTGTTCTCGATATCTCGGATCGTGTTTAAAATTGAATGGTTGCATGCTCTATATCTATACTTGTCTATACTTTTGATTAACTATATTGAGAAGATCAAGCTATGTGAGGGCATCCATCATCCATCTTCATTGGAGGTAATATCGTTCCTCTATTTGACTATTCTTGATCACACATATGTGTAATAAATTGTGCTATGATGTGTGTTATCTTTATGTTTATTATATGGTTTTGACCAATTTTAATCCATTTTTATGTTTGAAATATGTGTGAACTTGTTATTTATTCTTGGTTGATGCATACATAACTTGAAATTTTGCATTTTTACATGTTTGCACTGCATGATGTTGTACCCCAAATTTTTCCCTTAGATCTATTGATTTTTGCATATCATATTAGGTCAATCATGCCGCATAGCTAACCCGTTTTATCAGGTTCTTGCTTTTGTTGTTTTTTTATCAGGTTTGCCTCGAGGGAATTCAAGGAGTAATTGGTCAAGATCTTTTGGATGGAGCATTAAATCAAGCAAGAGATGTCTCCATAACCCTAAACCTACCATGACCAAATTTCTACTCATTTTCTAAACCTATTTCATCAACCTCTTCATTTTATCTACTTTTGTTCAATTTGTTCAATTTAATTTCCTTAAACCTCATTTAATCCTAATCATTTCTAAATCCATTATCATTTATTTTTTTAATCACCTTTGTTTATGCAAGACCATTTAATTTTCCTAAGTCCATGTTCCATAATCCATCGTGACCAAAAAAGGGAAAGGAAGGTGTTACATATTATCAGAATTATTTTCATTGCCAAGTGGCCAATAGGAAGCAAGAATGAATATGTTGACTTTTCAACCCAAGCATCAGCCAATGGAAATGTGCCAAATTGGAAAGGAAGAACTCAGCATTATTTGAAATCATCCGTTTACAAAACCATTCAATCCTTGGCACAAAACTATTTTGAACTCTCCCAAAGACAATTCCCTTTTTGAGCTCTCAACGGTTTGCCTCAATAAAATTGATTCTGAAGATTGCTTGTCTTGGCATTCATCCTGACACCACCTGCAAGATGCTTTCTCAATCCCAAAACCTTGCCTTATTTGATAGCCTCTCAGTGACACCAGAGGGAGGGTTCTGAAGACATGCATGAAATGGTGAAGCTGCTCCTGCAGCATCTGCTTGCTTTGGCACGGCATAGGAGCGTTTGTCTCCAAGAGCTGAAGAACGTTTGAATTCAAATTGTAAACCCTAGCTCCAACCTTGCCCACCAAGTTTTGAAACTTAACCCGGCCCATCAAGCAGCCTATATAAAGAGCTCGTCTACAACTCTCAGGACATCAACATTTTCATCAACAATTTTCACACAAACACTTCTCACAAAACATCTTAAGTTATCAAAGCTTCTGGTGCACGAGCAAGAGAGAGGGAGGGTGATTTCAACATTCTGGTTCAAGCTCGGAAAGTTCATCACAAGGCGAGGAAACAGTGGACTTGCTCCACTAGGTACCACCTAATCTCTTTCTATTATTATGCATTATGATGATGATCACACGTATATGCACCATGATGTTATCATTGCTGTTATTTTGTTTCAAGTTTGATTATCATGATGTTGTATGTATCTCTGCTTGATTATCGTTTATTACTGTAAAATAATCATCATGCTGGCTTTCATTTTGTGTGATTTAATCGTGTTTCAGATTCGTCTGGTTTTGTTTGTGTTTGTGAAATAAAAATGAAATGTATGAGAACTTGGTGGCGCTCGCCACATTTGGTTTGGTGGCTCCCGCCACATAGCATTTTATAAATAATATTTAATCACCACTTTTTAATAATATAATCACACTCACACTCACCAAAAATAATATAAAAAGAAAAATGAAAACCATGGCGCCAGCCATGCTACATCATGGCGCAAGCCACCTTCATGGATGTGGCGCAAGCCACCCTTCCTGTGGCCACCGCATCTTTTTCTTATTTTGTTTTTTTCTTTATTTTATTTTCCATTTCTTTTCTATATGTTTTTTTTAAAAATAATTTCAAAACAATATAAATTTTGCTTCTCATTTCTTATTCCTTTCAATCGTGTTCCTGAATATCAAATACATTTCCTTGAGCATGCTATGATAAATGTTTGCAATTACTGCATGAGCTTTACCTTGAATGTTGTCTACTTTATGGCTTCTGTTTGCTATGCTATATGTTCCCAATATTTTGTTTCTCAAACTGTTAGAATACATTTGCTACTATGCTTGACATGATCATGTGCTCACTGTTTCTAAAATGTATTACTATTTTTTCAAATATGTTGTGATTCATGAAACTCTTGCTACGAAGGTGTTGTTTGCTTTCTGTTTGAAATCACATAAGTTAATTCTTCTGCTTCTTTTGCTTTTCATGCCATGAGTTAAATTCTTCTGTTTCTGTTTGCTTTCCATGTTATGCTCGCCATGCTTGTGTAACTACTGTTTGTGAATGGATCCTGCTATGAATGTATTTGGTTTGTGAAGTTTTGTTTCTGACTTTATCATGAGCCTTGCCTTGTAATTTATTTGTTCTGCTATATGTTAAATGAACAACATGATTTCAAATGTTGTGCTTCTATGGTTAAATGCTTCTCTGCCATCTATGTTCACTTTCTTAGCTCACTTCATTGATCACTTGCCCATTGCTCGCTGTGTTCTCATACATGTTCACTGCATGACCACTTGCACTCACTGTCTGATGTGTTTACACTTATGGTTAAATGCTCACCATTTTCTATGTTCATATTCATGCTACAATCTATGATCACTTGCTTACCACTTGCTGTGTCCGCATTTACGTTCACTTCTGATTACTCACTCACTGTTTGCTATGTTCCTTTTTTAGTACATTTCATGATTATTTGCTTACTGTTTTATTGAACTCCTATATATTACATATATTTCAAATCTTCTATAACTCTTATTTATAAGATGTTATTCCCCCTTCCTTCCAAAGGAAAAGTTTTTCTATTGATTTCAAGATCATAGAAAGCTCATTACCCTTCTTTGACCTATAGTCATAGGTAACCATTCATTACCCTTTTAAAACTAGCCTTCCTAAGAGATAGCCATTAATCCCTTATAACCTTTAAACCCTCCTTTAACCTACACAAGAGATAGCCATTAATCTCCTCTCATTCACCAACTTTTAAACTTTTGCAATCTTTTCAAGAGACAGCCATTAATCTCTTTCCCCTTTTACCCCATTGAGGGGAACTACGATTGCTCTGATTTCTCAAGTTCACCTTGAGAATACGTAGGCATAGGATTGCGCGATCCTAGCGAGCTACCTTTTTCTTTTTCCATCTTTTTCCTTTACAATCCGATGCCTTCTCGGATCCCACATTTTCTTAGACCAAACTTAGTGTATATACTTAGGTCCTTAGTCTTAGTACAGATTTATCTTAGCAAGCGAACATAACTTAACATAAACATTAACAAGAGGTTCCCGTAGAGTACTACGGATACTTAGGGTGCTAATACCTTCCCTTAGTATAACCAACCCCCGAACCTTAGATCTCCCCCCTTTTAGGTTTTTAAACGATCTTGAACCTTTCCTTTGGATAAATCAAAGTCGGTTGTAAAAGAAATATGATGCAAGTTAATTAATAGCTTGTTATCCGATTTTCACCGCAACAGAAATGGCGACTTCACTGGGGACAGTTAGACCTATTGCTGGTCCTTTCCTAAGAGGGTTAAGCCTATCTTGCTTTTGCTTATGTTATTCATGCTTGTTTGCTATATTTGTACATATCCTTTGTATATATGCTTTGTTTGAGATCTCTTGTGGGCATGGTACTATTGAGTGGTGAGATAAGTCCTAACCCGGACTTGAGAGCACATATTATAGGATCGTGGTGTAATCATTAGTCGGTTGTTGGCAGTAGTACCAACAATTTATGGCATATGATGACCACACTCATATGAGGCCCTTTGGGATTGTTGATGTCTGATGTGAGCAGTCACATTGATATTACTTTTTCAAATGGGAGCCAGGGATTCTGAGGACCGTAGTTACCTTCACCCCACTTGGCCTTTATAGCATAGTGCGGTGACTATGAGGGAGCCAGTCCCGAGTAGTTGTCACGCGATACTACACTCAGACGAGTTTATCTTGAGAATATTGTTAACCCGTGTTAGTAGTCACATGGGCCGATAATATCCGAAGGATTTACGTAGACTATGGGAACTTTTAGAACCATGTTCTACAGTTGATAAACCCTAGTACACACCCTGTGGTTGGTGCTTTACCCAGACTCCATGCTGTGATCTCGAACCCTTGATCCTGTTATGTGTGTTTTGCATCCTGTTTGCAGTGCATTGCATATCATTTGTATCTTTGCATGATTCATTGCATGCGTCTGTCTCTCCAGTTATTCATCTCCAGTTGTCTCTATCTTCCAGAGTCGTCTTTGGGTCGTCAAGCTGATTCCTCGACACCGATACCGGACTAGAGCTAACTACAGACGAAGGATGTCGGAACAAGAGGTACACAATGTTGAGGTCCGAATGGAAATCGATGACCTCAAATCAAGTATGACTAAACTCACTGAGATGCTTCAAGTTTTGCTTGCTAGAGGAGAGCCTCCCCAAAGGACAGTCATCCAAGAAGTTTCAAGTGCTGATCCTCCACCGGTTCAAGTGCCACCTTCAACTTGGCCAGAGTTTGGTTTGCCACACAACTATTCTCCACCTCTTGCATCTAATGCTATGATTGGTCAAGCTGCTAGGCCAGTGTTTCAAGCTCCTATTTTTACCGAGCCTCAACCTTTAGTTCAGACAACTCGAGCTCCCTTTGAAGACCCCCACTATGAGTACAATGCTGTCAGTGCTCAAGGTGAAGACCATGAAGACTTTGTTGAACCTGAAGTTGTCCGAGAGCAGTTTCAGAGCATAGAGAAGAGACTCAAAGCTGTTGAGGGTAATGACTTCTTTAATGTGGATGCAGACAACATGTGCTTAGTGTCTGACCTTGTTATACCTCCTAAGTTTACAACTCCAGATTTTGTGAAGTACAAGGGTCACTCTTGCCCAAGAGCTCATTTGGTCATGTATCTTCGCAGGATGACCGCTCATGCCAAAAATTAGAAGCTGCTTATCCATTATTTTCAGGATAGCTTAAGTGGGGCATCACTCAAATGGTACATGGGTCTCGAGCAAAACTCTATCCATAGCTTCCAAGACCTCACCAATGCCTTCATGAAGCAGTACAAGTATAACCTCGACATGGCTCCTGATCGCCGTCAACTGCAAAACATGTCTCAGAACGATAAGGAGTCCTTCAAGGAGTATGCTCAATGCTGGAGAGAGTTGGCTTCCCAGGTTGAACCTCTTTTGGCTGAGAAAGAGTTAACCGGAATGTTCATGGATACCCTGTCCCCATTCTATTGGGAGAAAATGGTTGGAAGTGTTTCCTCTAATTTCACTGATTTGGTTACTATTGGCCAAAGATTAGAGGAAGGTCTTAAGAAAGGAAAAGTATCCAAGGCTGCTGAGTCTTCTAATGCTGTGAAGAAATCCTACGGGAACTTTCAGAAAAAGAAGGAAGATCAGACTAATGCTATAATGGTTGAAGTGAGAAGGCCTCGTCCTCAACCTCAGTATGTTGTTCATCCTACTGTTGCTGATGTTACTCCCGTGGTTGCTGCTCCACGACCAGTTCAAGCTCCACAACGTCCGGCTACAGGACAGAGCCAGTATCGTAATAGGGGTCAATTTGATCATATTCCCATGACTTACACTGAACTTTATCCTGGTTTGGTTGAACAAGGTTTGATTACCACAAGGCCTTTGCCTCCTCCTCCAAATCCCCTTCCAGCTGGCTATAGGGCTGATCTTCATTGTGAATACCATCAAGGTGGTGTAGGCCATAACTTGGAAAGTTGCTTTGCATTGAAGGCTAGAGTGCAAGAGCTGATGAGGAACAAAATCCTCTCCTTTAAGGACAATCCCAATGTTCAGAACAACCCTCTACCAGGACACGCCAAGTGAAGCTTCAGTCGACTTCAGCATGCTATCCTCCTAAAAGCCAGTGTTTCAGACATGACAGCTCATCCTTGTATTGATTAGTCACTAGGCCTTTGTTTCTTGTTGTTTGCATTTTCTTTATTTTGTAATAGCTGTTTGCTTTCAACTATGTTTGTACCTTCAAATTAATGAAATGAGCATTGCAACTTTTTGATTCAATTCATTTGTGTTTGCTATTTATATCTTTACGCTTTCTTTTGCAAAATACTTTATCTCTTTTCCACTTTCCTTGTGATCATGCAAAGATTGGATGGAGGATGATGAAAACGTTATACCCATAATTGCTGTTGGTATGCTTTCAAATCAAAACTTTGCTGACGATGTAAGGCATTGTTTTAACTCCCCAAACACTGGAGACATAAGGAAGATAACCCCTCTTTAACCCCTTCGAGCCTTGAAATAGGAGTTTCTTTTCTTTACAAATAAAAACCCGCAATCTTAACCTAGGGCAGGGTAGTTCTCAGTTAACTAGATTGTGCATTCAAATACAAGAATAGCATTCAAAACCCCTTTCAACAAAGTTCACAGTTTCCTTCGCACACAGCAAGCAACTGTCGAAGATGTCTTTCAAGTCTAACGTCAATGATGGTTCACTGTAATCATTAAGCAAGGCAGTCACTAAAAAAAAGAGAGTAAAAAAAAAAGAATCAAAATAAAAGCCCGCTAAGTCAAAACCTATGAAGGAGACTTAGGCAAAAATTAGGGCATCCCGCTGGCTGTAAGCTCAAATGACACAGTTCAGGCAAAAGTCAGGGATAATAAAAATCATTCAAGAGGTTACCAAAATCCTCAAAGATAAAACGAGTTGACTGAGGTCCTCACCAAAAAAAAACAACAAAATGTTGTGAGAAGCAGTGACTGCCATCTCAAGTCCATTGAATTTTGAACCATCATCATTACTATCATCAGTGCAATTCCTAACCTATGGGAACTTGAGTGCATAGTTTGAGTTAACTGAGCATAGGACTGGAGTTCATCACGAAGATTGGGTGGGCACAAATAAACTTTGAGCTTTTATCCTTTGTTTCATAAACCGTGAACCAGACCACATTACAACCCTCAAAAGACCTAATTGAAGCGAGGTTATTTTGAAAGCATACTACAGCAAGGTTGCGTAAACTGACTCCAAAAGATCTTTGCAGATCATCTGTTTTTGCATCACAATTGTGCTTTAATTCTCACTTTGAATATCTTGAACCGCCGTGTTCTAACTAATGACCCATATACTTTGCACCTCTTTCAAAATGATTTTGATTTCAAAAGTTGCATGAACTTTGCATTTACCATGTTTGTACAAGTACTTTTGTTTGCAAACTAGTTTTCCTCTTAAGGAATTTTCAAACAGTTAAGAAACTTTGTCGGTGATCCTATCAGGGGCAAGTTCCTTCCATATCCTGTTGAGAATCAGTTCAAGATTTTTGGTTTAATGGCGACTTCTCAGAATTGGTTCATACAGAAGATTTTGCAAGACTCATACTGGGGCAAGCTTTCCCAGTGTACAGTAAAGCAGTCATCTTCCAAGACTCAGATTGGGGCAAGCTCTCTAAGAGCGCCACGAAACGGTCATTTCCAAAATCAATCAAGCTAAAGCAATGATCAGCTCATCTACAATAATCAGCTAATCTGGGGCAAGTTACTTGAAGAATCCCCATGCAACTTTCAAGCAGTTTTTCATCCTTCCTACAAGGGTCATCACTTGATACAATTTACCAGTGTGGTAGAGGCGTGTTCAACAGTAGCATCTCTGGTCCCCAGACAGAATGGCAGTGATCCCCGTGTTGAGGAATCAGTCTTCCAGTATTGTCTTCTCCACAAAAGAGTCAAACGGTGTCGTCAGCATCCGCATTTGCATTTGACCATATATCTTCTGCATAATTCATATACATATGCATAGCATGAGTGTTTCATCCCCATTTGCATTTCTCCCGAGGTCGTGTCGTTATCCACGTCTTACCTTGTGGTCAAAGTCCAACTTACATGACACCTACCAGACAAATATTATCGTGCCTATCTGACGTTCTTCCAGATATGACCTTTCTTATCCGATTGTTTTCCGGATATGTTTGTTACTCTTTTGGGTCCAATGCCATTCTTGGATGTCATATATATTTGTCTCTCTTTCTGATGTTTTTTTAGATCGAGTATTTGTTCACTTTATCTAAAGCCGTTATTAGATATCGTGATTTATACCTTTCATTCAAAGCCGTTATTGGATGTCCGGTTTCTCTACCATCCGATGCCTATCCGGATGTGTCTCTCCTTCTGATGTTTTTTCAGATCGAGTCTCTGTTCACTTTATCTAAAGCTGTTATTAGATATTATGATCTATACCTTTCATTCAAAGCCGTTATTGGATGTCCGGTTTCTTTTACCATCTGATGCCTTTCCAGATGTGTCTCTCTTTCTGATGTTTTTCAGATTGAGTCTCTGTTTACTTTATCTAAAGCCGTTATTAGATATTGTGATCTATACCTTTCATTCAAAGCCGTTATTGGATGTCCGGTTTCTTTTACCATCTGATGCCTTTCCAGATGTGTCTCTCTTTTTGATGTTTTTCAGATTGAGTCTCTGTTTACTTTATCTAAAGCCGTTATTAGATATTGTGATCTGTACCTTTCATTCAAAGCCGTTATTGGATGTCTGGTTTCTTTTCCATCTGATGCCATTCTCAGCTATTTGTACCTTCCATTCAAAGCCATTATTGGATGACTGGTTTCTTCTACCATCTGATGCCTTTCCAGATGTGTCTCTCTTTCTGATGTTTTTCAGATTGAGTCTCTGTTTACTTTATCTAAAGCCGTTATTAGATATTATGATCTATACCTTTCATTCAAAGCCGTTATTGGATGTCCGGTTTCTTTTCCGTCTGATGCCCATCCGGATGTGTCTCTCCTTCTGATGTTTGTCAGATCGAGACTTTGTTCACTTTATCTAAAGCCGTTATTAGATATTGTGATTTGTACCTTTCATTCAAAGCCGTTATTGGATGCCCGGTTTCTCTACCATCCGATGCATATCCGGATGTGTCTCTCCTTCTGATGTTTTTTCAAATCGAGTCTTTGTTCACTTTATCTAAAGCTGTTATTAGATATGGTGATTTGTACCTTTCATTCAAAGCTGTTATTGGATGTCTGGTTTCTTTTACCATCTGATGCCTTTCCAGATGTGTCTCTCTTTCTGATGTTTTTCAGATTGAGTCTCTGTTTACTTTATCTAAAGCCGTTATTAGATATTGTGATTTGTACCTTTCATTCAAAGCCGTTATTGGATGTCCAGTTTCTCTACCATCCGATGCCTATCCGGATGTGTCTCTCCTTCTGATGTTTTTTCAAATCAAGTCTTTGTTCACTTTATCTAAAGCTGTTATTAGATATGGTGATTTGTACCTTTCATTCAAAGCCGTTATTGGATGTCTGGTTTCTTTTCCGTCTGATGCCTATCCGGATGCGTCTCTCTTTCTGATGTTTTCAGATCGAGTTTGTGTTCACATTCATCTAAAGCCATTATTAGATATTGGGAGTCTTATCTTTCATTCAAAGCCATTTTTGGGTGATTGTTTCCTTTGCATTCAATGCCATTCTCGAATGTAGTCTCTGTTCACATTCATCTGATGCCATTCTCAGCTATTTGTACCTTCCATTCAAATCCATTATTGGATGACTGGTTTCTTCTGCCATCTGATGTTTTTCCTATGTGTCTTTCTCTGTCTTTTCTGGTTTTTTCTTGAAGATCCCGTTTGAACTCTTCAGTATAAGAAATCCCCAGAAAATCTTTTAGCGATGCCTATCCTTTATTTCAAACTGATCCCCAGTGGAGATCATATTTTCTTTCTGGCATCATGCCCAGTAAGAGTGTTTCTTTCATTTCCCCAGTGATCCTGTGTTTGGCTGCCCTTCTTTGGTGTCCGGTTTTGTCTGCATCTTGCATGGCATCATATCATCATATTAGCAGCATTGCACGTCTTTGTATCTAAGGGCAAAATTTTCGGTTTGTTATATTTAAATACCTTTCACCCAAACGTCCCGAGGTACATCGTTCCTCGTGCCATTCGATGAAGATATTTAAATAGGGGAAACTGTTGTACCCCAAATTTTTCCCTTAGATCTATTGATTTTTGCATATCATATTAGGTCAATCATGACGCATAGCTAACCCGTTTTATCAGGTTCTTGCTTTTGTTGTTTTTTTATCAGGTTTGCCTCGAGGGAATTCAAGGAGTAATTGGTCAAAATCTTTTGGATGGAGCATTAAATCAAGCAAGAGATGTCTCCATAACCCTAAACCTACCATGACCAAATTTCTACTCATTTTCTAAACCTATTTCATCAACCTCTTCATTTTATCTACTTTTGTTCAATTTGTTCAATTTAATTTCCTTAAACCTCATTTAATCCTAATCATTTCTAAATCCATTATCATTTATTTTTTTAATCACCTTTGTTTATGCAAGACCATTTAATTTTCCTAAGTCCATGTTCCATAATCCATCGTGACCAAAAAAGGGAAAGGAAGGTGTTACATATTATCAGAATTATTTTCATTGCCAAGTGGCCAATAGGAAGCAAGAATGAATATGTTGACTTTTCAACCCAAGCATCAGCCAATGGAAATGTGCCAAATTGGAAAGGAAGAACTCAGCATTATTTGAAATCATCCGTTTACAAAACCATTCAATCCTTGGCACAAAACTATTTTGAACTCTCCCAAAGACAATTCCCTTTTTGAGCTCTCAACGGTTTGCCTCAATAAAATTGATTCTGAAGATTGCTTGTCTTGGCATTCATCCTGACACCACCTGCAAGATGCTTTCTCAATCCCAAAACCTTGCCTTATTTGATAGCCTCTCAGTGACACCAGAGGGAGGGTTCTGAAGACATGCATGAAATGGTGAAGCTGCTCCTGCAGCATCTGCTTGCTTTGGCACGGCATAGGAGCGTTTGTCTCCAAGAGCTGAAGAACGTTTGAATTCAAATTGTAAACCCTAGCTCCAACCTTGCCCACCAAGTTTTGAAACTTAACCCGGCCCATCAAGAAGCCTATATAAAGAGCTCGTCTACAACTCTCAGGACATCAACATTTTCATCAACAATTTTCACACAAACACTTCTCACAAAACATCTTAAGTTATCAAAGCTTCTGGTGCACGAGCAAGAGAGAGGGAGGGTGATTTCAACATTCTGGTTCAAGCTCGGAAAGTTCATCACAAGGCGAGGAAACAGTGGACTTGCTCCACTAGGTACCACCTAATCTCTTTCTATTATTATGCATTATGATGATGATCACACGTATATGCACCATGATGTTATCATTGCTGTTATTTTGTTTCAAGTTTGATTATCATGATGTTGTATGTATCTCTGCTTGATTATCGTTTATTGCTGTAAAATAATCATCATGCTGGCTTTCATTTTGTGTGATTTAATCGTGTTTCAGATTCGTCTGGTTTTGTTTGTGTTCGTGAAATAAAAAAGAAATGTATGAGAACTTGGTGGCGCTCGCCACATTTGGTTTTGTGGCTCCCGCCACATAGCATTTTATAAATAATATTTAATCACCACTTTTTAATAATATAATCACACTCACACTCACCAAAAATAATATAAAAAGAAAAATGAAAACCATGGCGCCAGCCATGCTACATCATGGCGCAAGCCACCTTCATGGATGTGGCGCAAGCCACCCTTGGAAAAGGTGGCGCAAGCCACCCTTCCTGTGGCCACCACATCTTTTTCTTATTTTGTTGTTTTCTTTCTTTTATTTTCCATTTCTTTTCCATTTCTTTTCTATATGTTTTTTTTAAAAATAATTTCAAAACAATATAAATTTTGCTTCTCATTTCTTATTCCTTTCAATCGTGTTCCTGAATATCAAATACATTTCCTTGAGCATGCTATGATAAATGTTTGCAATTACTGCATGAGCTTTACCTTGAATGTTGTCTACTTTATGGCTTCTGTTTGCTATGCTATATGTTCCCAATGTTTTGTTTCTCAAACTGTTAGAATACATTTGCTACTATGCTTGACATGATCATGTGCTCACTGTTTCTAAAATGTATTACTATTTTTTCAAATATGTTGTGATTCATGAAACTCTTGCTACGAAGGTGTTGTTTGCTTTCTGTTTGAAATCACATAAGTTAATTCTTCTGCTTCTTTTGCTTTTCATGCCATGAGTTAAATTCTTCTGTTTCTGTTTGCTTTCCATGCTATGCTCGCCATGCTTGTGTAACTACTGTTTGTGAATGGATCCTGCTATGAATGTATTTGGTTTGTGAAGTTTTGTTTCTGACTTTATCATGAGCCTTGCCTTGTAATTTATGTGTTCTGCTATATGTTAAATGAACAACATGATTTCAAATGTTGTGCTTCTATGGTTAAATGCTTCTCTGCCATCTATGTTCACTTTCTTAGCTCACTTCATTGATCACTTGCCCATTGCTCGCTGTGTTCTCATACATGTTCACTGCATGACCACTTGCACTCACTGTCTGATGTGTTTACACTTATGGTTAAATGCTCACCATTTTCTATGTTCATATTCATGCTACAATCTATGATCACTTGCTTACCACTTGTTGTGTCCGCATTTACGTTCACTTCTGATTACTCACTCACTGTTTGCTATGTTCCTTTTTTAGTACATTTCATGATTATTTGCTTACTGTTTTATTGAACTCCTATATATTACATATATTTCAAATCTTCTATAACTCTTATTTATAAGATGTTATTCCCCCCTTCCTTCCAAAGGAAAAGTTTTTCTATTGATTTCAAGATCATAGAAAGCTCATTACCCTTCTTTGACCTATAGTCATAGGTAACCATTCATTACCCTTTTAAAACTAGCCTTCCTAAGAGATAGCCATTAATCCCTTATAACCTTTAAACCCTCCTTTAACCTACACAAGAGATAGCCATTAATCTCCTCTCATTCACCAACTTTTAAACTTTCACAATCTTTTCAAGAGACAACCATTAATCTCTTTCCCCTTTTACCCCATTGAGGGGAACTACGATTGCTCTGATTTCTCAAGTTCACCTTGAGAATACGTAGGCATAGGATTGCGAGATCCTAGCGAGCTACCTTTTTCTTTTTCCATCTTTTTCCTTTACAATCCGATGCCTTCTCGGATCCCACATTTTCTTAGACCAAACTTAGTGTATATACTTAGGTCCTTAGTCTTAGTACAGATTTATCTTAGCAAGCGAACATAACTTAACTTAAACATTAACAAGAGGTTCCCGTAGAGTACTACGGATACTTAGGGTGATAATACCTTCCCTTAGTATAACCAACCCCCGAACCTTAGATCTCCCCCCTTTTAGGTTTTTAAACGATCTTGAACCTTTCCTTTGGATAAATCAAAGTCGGTTGTAAAAGAAATATGATGCAAGTTAATTAATAGCTTGTTATCCGATTTTCACCGCAACACATGAGTCGAGCAAAACAGGGTATAGGTTGACTCATGCCTTTTCTATTTCAATATGTTTTTGAATCGGGTAAGCACAGGTTGACCCATAGGTCGACGCATACTGGTTGAATTCAAAATTGCACATTTTTGTACAGCTTGCGTCGACGCATCCTAGGTTGACCCATAGAACTCTCTTCCTTTCATTTCTCCTCTCTTACACTCTAGAACTCTCTACAAAACCCTCAAAACCCATTTTCAAAAATTCATCAAAACATAAATTTCAAGGTTTCATAAGCTTTCAAGTGGGTCTCTCATCATCAATTCATACTCGGATACTGTTCATCTTCACCAAAATTAGAGTTTCCATGGCCTCTACAAGAACAACAGGCAAAATAACTACAAGAGCTTCGACCTCTCAGGCAGGTACTTCACAACCTAGGTCAAACATTCTGGTAAGTGCTATTTCCTTACTCTCTGATGAATTGGCTGCAACCTATAGGGAGAATTTTAGTAAAAGATCAATTGTCTAGCAATTTGTGTATTATCCAAAAAGGGTTGAACACATGCGTATTCGGGAAATTGTTGAACTGCTTGATTTTCAAAAGTTTGATCAGTTTTTAGAATGTGATACAAAATATAATGAAGATTTGGTTAGGTTATTTTTATACGGGTATACATGGGAAGTTTAATGGTTATGAGTATTGCTATAAAATAGGAGGTAAAAGTGTCTCTGTTGATGCCAATGTTTGGAAAGATTTATTCGATATGTGTCCACGGTTGTCCCCTCGTCCTAAGATCACCGATACCAAATTGGCTACAGGCTATGAGTTTAAAACTGCTCTGAATTCAATGTTGAGGAATCCCTATCCTGACAATATTGTGGCTAGTGATTTGTTTCCTAAGACTGTTACTACTGTTGGATTTATTAATCCAGTGTCACCCTTCGGATTCATTGGGCTTAACATCCCAACCCATAGCGTTTAATAGGCGTAGACTCTAGAGGTCTCTATACTATGAGGAAATAAAGTTGCGCCTTCACTAACAGCAATTGCTTTTAGCACAGTGGTAAGCGCTTGATCCTATTGAGTGGTATCCGAGCCTGGTTATGGGTTCGAATCCCCCGGCTGACACTGGGGGGGAGATTGTTGGATTTATTAATCCAGTGTCACCCTTCAGATTCATTGGGCTTAACATTCCAACCCATAGCGCTTAACATGCGCAGACTCTAGAGGTCTCTAAACTATGAGGAAATAAAGTCGTGCCTTCACTAACAACATTTCCTTTTAGCGCAGTGGCAAGCGCTTGATCCTATTGAGAGCAAGAGTTGTCTCTACAAGTCAATCTATGTTTTGATGATAACAATACGTATTTGTGAAAGAACCATTTTATGTTCTAACGTGTGTTGTATGCAGATCATATTCATAGAAGTTATTAGATCCAACAAGCACCAACCAGATGTGCGTAATTAATAATATGCGAAGTTACTACGTGTGACACAAGTCGCAAGAAGCAAGAACGATTCTTTATCTGATCGTGATCAGTCAGATCCAAGGATGCTGATATTGCTGTTGCAATGCTCTTGTGGATGCTCTCTGAAAGTGGTCGAGATTCTGAAGATTGCGAAGCTTCTGAAGAAGAAAACCGAAGTGCTGAAGACTCTCATGATTGAAGTTCTGAAGGCGGAAGGCTCTGAAGACCAAGTACAGAAAGACTCTGAATACTTATGTGTTCTGAAGTTTACGGTCCCAAAAGTCAAGTGCTGAAGACTCTGAAGACGAATTCCTAATGGACGAGTTCTGAAGTTTCGGAAGACTTGAAGAAGTAAAGGATAATGTTCTTAAAGACAAGTGCTGAAGTTCTGAAGACTGATTCCTAATGGACTTCTTCAAATGACTAAAGACTTGATGTATCAGATATCCTATTAAGAAGGCTCTACCCATGCTTCATCAAATTACCATCAGAAGCCTCTGAAGTTTGGAAGTCAAATGTTGCCATTGTGAACAACTGTACACACTGCTCAAGAAGATATCTCGTCACTTCTCCCACAGCAAAAATGAGATGTGTCAGTACAGCTACTTATTACACAACGTCTCTTTTCCAACAGCCAACAGTATTTCAAACGGCTATATTTCTACTGGGCTATTTAAAGGAAAGAGCATTCGCTTCTAAGCGAATCAATTGATTCTATCAAAGGAGAATTGATCAAGTCATTGTGTGAAGATAGCAACAACGATGAGTTCTCATTGTAACACTTAGAATATCCAAAGCTATCACCATTTACACGTGGCCATTGTTGTTGAAGCTTAAAGATCATAAATCAACACAACAACAATCAATTGGTACAGAAGCTGTTGATGAAGAAGACAACATTGCCAATCAGTTAAGTCATCAACCACCTTCTCGTCAGCGCTACATTGAAGATCTGAAGCAAGGAGTTATTGCTCAAAGCTTACTCACCCAAGAAGAAGAAGAAGATCTACAAGATGTCAACAACTGTCAAATCTTTATACATCTTTGTAGTTTCTTAGGATAGCAAGGAGTTGTTTCTCACATCTAGCTTGAACACTTGTGTGTTCTTTGTACTTAAACTTAGGAGTAATCTGCTTGTTAAGAAGCATTATTGTAATATCCTGTATAACTAATTCTTGGTGAATTAGGATTCCTTGAGTGGTCAGTGTGACCGGAGACTCGAGAAGACAATGGCGAGATGTCATTGTGGTAAATCCTGAAATAGGGTCAGTAGCGTTATATTCATTGTGATGAATCCTAGAACGTCTAGCTGTGAAAGCCTAGCTGTAGATCTTGAGAGATTGGAACCTACGGGTCAATGTTCGTTATATTCATTAAGTTGAATCCCTGAATGGTTCATTGCATGTTAGTCACAGTGCGGATGTGCAAGTGGTTAGTCACCGACTGTTATTCTAAGAATGTGAGATTCTCTCATGACTAACCATTAATTGGAATAAAAAAAATCAAGTATCTGACAAAGCAATAATTGATATTATCTATCGAAAGATATTTTAAAGATCTTTTAGTGGCTCAAGAAATCGTCATTATTAACTTACCAGCCTTGTGGCCACTCGCTGTAAAACAGTTGTTAACACATTAACTCTTCCCAAATAAATTTGTAATTGCTCTGTTTTTTTACACAGATACAACCCTTAGTATACCCTAAGTAATCATAACCTACCTAGGAAATAGTAAACATAAATCCTTTGCACCAAACCAGTCACTCTCTTCACTTTAATTCGCTATAAATAGTTGGACGCTTCCCTTGCATAACTTATCCTCAAATCTAACCTTTTTTCTAAAACTCTCATTTCAATAAGATGATGACCGCTTAAAGAACTGGTCCAACCTTTCTAGGAAGAAAAGAAAACTTAGATATCATTGCTGAGAAAAGGCCAAACCTTGCTCATCTCAGAAACGATGGTCTGGAAATAATCAGAAGCATGCAAGCTCATTCTTGGCAGTGCTATTACTCTCTCATGTATGGTCCCATCTTTAAAAACCTTGTTAAAGACTTCTGGAACTACGCAAGAGTCACCAACGATGGAAAAATATCTGGTCTGAAGTCCACTATCAACCCATTGCTATCTCTGTCTCCTCGATAGAGAGAATCACGGGATGTGTCTCCTCCAGAGGCACAATTGATGACTATCAATCAGACTTAAGCATGGTTGAAAGGTGCAGAATTCTATTTGACGATTCAGTTCCTTATGAACCGAACAACCCAGAGAAGCTTCTCCCTTCTCCAAAAACCTGGTTTAAGTTTTCCTTAACCAACCTTCATCTGCGTGCTTCTGCAAGAAGCACTATGACTCATGATGACAGAATCTTCGTCTTCCTTTTAACACATCACGTTACAATAGACCTTCCTAAGACCATCTTTAACTACATGAGACATTCTATCAGAGTCTCACGAAACAAGATGCATGCCTTCATTCCATATGCAAGAATAATATCTGAAATACTTCTTAAAGAAAAGGCCTAAGGACTGATCAGCAGGCTTGAACCAGGATCTTCGCCTGTTGAAACCAGGTGTCAGAGTGTGGACAATGTTGAGGATTAAGCTTTAAACCTTAGTGTATCTCAAATTGTTTTGTGTAGTTTTGTGCTGATGGTTCTATATCATTTTAATCAATGAATCAATGTTGCTTTCTGTTTTATCATCTATGACCATATAAGTATTAAATCCATAACTTAAAATTTTTATCATTCTCTGAGTTGCTTACACTGCTTAAATAAAACACTTAAAACATTATCATAACCCAACGACGATCGATAAATTAACATCCTTCAAGAATGATGCTATCACAAGAATTCAGAACTTAAGAGATGCTTCCAGTATAGATCCCTTAGAAGTGAGAAAAATATGGATTGAGTTCCATGAAAGGATCTCAGAGGAAATTATGAAGGGCAAGAAATTGGCTGAAGAAAAAGTTGCATGTCTCAAGAAATAATGACTCTGAAAACCTTATCTCATCTTCGTCATCATCTTTAGGCTTACTCTAGTCTAACTCAATAGGACCCATGAAAACCCAGCTTTATTAGGACTATAATTACTTAAAATGTTTTTCATTAGGAATCTGTGTTTAAATTATCTATGTTTTGATTATCCTGAACTTTTCAAGATTAAGCTCAACCTATGCTCTGCATCTTAAAACTATTTTATGTTGTTGCGTCTATCTGATTGTTCATAAATAAAAATGCTATAATTAATCTCTATAGATGATCCAAAATCTTCAATTGGTAATCAAAAGATTCCATCTAATTGTCCTTCAAATGAATATGCTATGGTTATAAATGGTTATCACTAAATGACTCAGATTGTTCTTAACTGCTCAAATGCTGGCTTTATGTTCTATGTTGTTTAACATATCCAGAATATATATAAGGATAATGCTTGACTGATGAATGAATTACATGCCTAAATGCTCATATGCTCTAACACTTTTTGATGATGTCAAAAAGGGGGAGAAATATAATGATTTTGATTGAGAAAAGGAAGTCTGAAAGAAGAAGAAAGAAAGAATGCAGAACTCGAACAAAGTACTCATATAAAATATAAAAATGCGTTACTTCTAACATTTGGTGTTTGATGTTATCCGAGGAACTCTAAACAAGTTCACTAGGCATTCTAAGAACAGGAACAAGTCAAGAAAGAAGAAACGAAAATTCTGAAAGCAGTCAAGACAAAATCTACATCTCAAGATGCTTATTCAGAAGAACTGTCTGAAGATCTAAGAAGAAGTAGTTCTGATGTCTACCAAGAACTCAATTAAGAAGAAATGATTTGGTATCAGACTAAGTCAACAAATGGTAATCAGACTCAGTATACACAAAGATTAACACAACATACTCTGGTATAATTTAGTACCAAACTAAGATTAAAACATATGTGACAGTTTCAGAATCAAGCGTTGATTGATCACTATAATTAAACCTTTAATTGGTATCTGATCAAAAATCAAGCTTTGATGAACCACTGAGTTGTGACAGTAACAAGCTTTGATGAAGACATGTGTTCAAAAGTCAAACTCTGAAAAAGTCATGATCTACATTGGTGATTAAAATCTTACCATCCTGAATTATGATTCTGAAGATCCCAATATCTGACTTATGGAACTTAGGGGGAGACTACCCAGAAGATTCAAATGATAAATCTTATAATCTTCACAAAGTCAGAAACTCAGGGGGAGTTTCTTAAAAGACGGTGTCTGTCTCTGATGAATAGCGAGGCTATGTTATCAGACAAGAACTGATCTGCTTATGCTTAAATGAATCAGCTGAAAGGTAGAAATGCTTCAGAAGTCTCCGAAGATTACAAGCTCTGATACGACTACAAAGGAACTGAGTTCTGAAGATCTGGAGATGGAAGTTCTGATGAACTAGTCTAGATGCTAAAGATTCTCTGTTCTTTTAAAGACAAGATAGAGAAGTAGTCCTTTTCTACTCTTTGTTCTGGCAACTCAAGTTGTTATTCTATATATCTTTGGATCATATAAGATTTTAGATGGTAACAGATAAAACTTTGTGGATAACACATTCAGGGGGAGCTGCTGTTCCAGACTCTGAATATGTTTGTTTTGGTGATTACCTTGTATAAAATGTTCAATCAAAATACTTGGTTTTGTCATCATCAAAAAGGGGGAGATTGTGAGAGCAAGAGTTGTCTCTACAAGTCAATCTACGTTTTGATGATAACAACACGTATTTATGAAAGAACCATTTTATGTTCTAACGTGTGTTGTGTACAAGTCATAATTATAGAAAATATCAGATCCAACAAGCACCAGCCAGATGAACGTAATTGATAATATGCGAAGTTACTATGTGTGACACAAGTCGCAAGAAGCAAGAACGCTTATGTATCTGATCGTGATCAGTCAGATCCAAGGATGTCGATATTGCTGATGCAATGCTCTTGTGGATGCTCTCTGAAAGTGGTCGAGATTCTGAAGATTACGAAGCTTTTGAAGAAGAGAACCAAAGTGCTGAAGACTCTCATGACTTGAAGTTTGAAGGCGAAAGGCTCTGAAGACCAAGTGCAGAAAGACTCTAAAGACTTATGTGTTCTGAAGATTAAGGTTCTAAAGATCAAGTATTGAAGACTCTGAAGACAGATTCCTAATGGACAAGTTCTGAAGTTTCTGAAGACTTGAAGAAGTAAAGGATAACGTGCTTAAAGAAAAGTGCTAAAGTTCTAAACACTGATTCCTAATGGACTTCTTCAAATAACTGAAGACTTGACGTATCAGATATCCTGCTAAGAAGACTCTACTCATGCTTCATAAATTTACCATCAGAAGCCTCTGAAGTTCAGAAGTCACATGTTACCGTTGTGAGTAACTGTACACGGCGCCCAAGAAAGATATATCCCATCACTTCTCCCACAGTAAAAAGGAGATGTGTTAGTACAACTAATTATTATACAACATCTCTTTTTCAACAGCCAACAGTATTTCAAATGGCTATATTTCTACTAGGCTATTTAAAGGAAAGAGTTCTCGCTTCTGAATGCGTCGATTCATTCCATCAAAGGTGAATTGATCAAGTCATTGTGTGAAGATAGCAACAACGATGAGTTCTCGTTGTAACACTTAGAATATCCAAAGTTATCACCATTTACACATTGCCATTGTTCTTGAAGCTCCAAAATCATCAATCAACACAACAACAATGAATTGGTATATAAGCTATTGATGAAGAAGATAACATTGCCAATCAGTCAAGTCATCAACCACCTTCTCTTCAGCGCTACATTGAAGATCTGAAGCAAGGAGTTGTTGCTCAAAGATTGCTCACCCAAGAAGACGAAGAAGAATAAGATCTACAAGATGTCACCAACTGTCAAATCTTTATACATCTGTGTAGTTTCTTAGAATAGCAAGGAGTTGCTACTCACATCTTGCTTGAACACTTGTGTGTTCCTTTGTACTTAAACTTAGGAGTAATCTGCTTATTAAATAAGCATCTTTGTAATCTCCTGTAAAACTAATTCTTGGTGAATTAGGATTCCTTGAGTGGTCAGTGTGACCGGAGACTCGAGAAGACAATGGCGAGATGTCATTGTGGGAAAAACCTGAAATAGGGTCAGTAGCGTTATATTCATTGCGATGAATCCCTGAACGTCTAGCTGTGAAATCCTAGCAGTAGTTCTTGCGAGATTGGAACCTGCAGGTCAATGTTCGTTATATTCATTAAGTTGAATCCCTGAACGGTTCATTGCATGTTAGTCACCGTGCGGCTGTGCAAGTAGTTAGTCACTGGCTGTTGCCCGTGCATCTGTAATCGAGATTGATTATAGTGGATTAGGACCTTGTGTTCAAGGCGAAATCACTTGAGGAGGGTGGACTGGATTAACCTTTGCGGTGAACTAGGATATATCGTGTGCCCTTTACTCTTATGCTTAATGTTCTTATTTATGTTTCTATATTAAGTATCAGAACCTTACATAAGCAAGTCAGAACCTTGCAGCTTAACTCTGATAAGCTTCCACACTGCAAGTTCTGAGAAATGTAGTTTATGTTCAGACTCTTGTTGGTTCTCATGATTCACGCATAGCAAGTCTGAAAGTAACTTTTCCAGTCAGAGTCTCTCAACGAACTCTGATGTTATCCTAAGTGCTTTAACGACAAGAGGCGGAAAGTTGTCAAAAGAGTAAATACACAATTCAAACCCCCCTTTCTTGTGTCTTTCTCGCACCTTCATTCTGCCCATTGAGACGTGGGTAAAACCCTACACGTCATAGGGTCCTCCTTGGCGCCCGCCATGTGAAACGCCGTGTGTGTATTTTCCACCAAAATCTTCCGGTTCTCGCTCTTTTCGCTTCTTTTCTTCATGAAAGGCTCCACTAAGGCACTTTACCTGAAAACAACATAAAACAGAGACATAATGCATGAAAAAATAGTAAATAAACTATAATAACCATGTGCAATCCGAGTCAAATACGCAGTGTGTTTCGGTGTTATCAAATTCTCCCACACTTGAACCTTTGCTTGTCCTCAAGCAAAACTCATATAAGCATAAAGGATAAACAACAACACACAAGGATTAAATCCAGGCTAAAGACTTTAGTATTGATCAAGACTGCTTCGGTAGGTACTGGTTTGTGAACCAAGGATATCGTGGTAACACTTTTCGCATATTGCGGTCATACGTTTCTCTCCTATACGAACGAATCCATACCATGACATTATACTTAGGCCTATTTTACTCATTCCCTTCTCACCCCATTTTCATTCAGGCATAATCACATTAAGCCCGTTATCTTGTACTTGCATGGTGAACAAACCTGTTGGTGATCCTGATCCATATTTGTTCCAAAATTTGATTCTTTTTGCACTTTAACACAGAGGCACAAGCATAATTTATGGAAGTCTCGCTACCATTGGGCTAAATAACCGGGTGAGGGTTACCTAACTTAGAAGGCAGATCCTTTTCAAATTACTTATATATATATATGGGAAATGCTAACATACACCCAAAATTAGTGGGCCCCACACAAAAATACACTACATATATTTTTTTTCTTCATCTTTCTAATGTGGGTCCCACCCAAAATTGCTGGACCCCACACAAAAATACACTAAGGTGTATGTTGCTAATGCACACCTACATGGGTGTGCATTAGCATAACCCTATATATATATATATATATATATATATATATATATATATATATATTTTTTTTTTTTTTTTCTTTTCTTTTCTTTTTTTTCTTTTGGGATCATTCACCTATTTACATCGGTTTGTTCACTAAGCAGTGACTAAGATGGTGCTGACTGCTGAAATAAACTACTTAGGGAGTGAATTTTAAATGTGAGATTTTAAGGCCACAACATAATAAGTATCTGGATAGGGTCCTATAATTTAGAAACTTACGGTGTTAAAAAGATATCGATTTTTCACAAGTCTTCCCAAGTCTCTGCATATGATCTTAACTTGTCTAACAACCAAATTTTTTAAAAATAGATGTTGTTTACCTCTCGAAATTTTTTTGTTATGGCTCAAGAAATGGGATAGACAAACTACACAAATGACTCGTCAAGCACATGTATTATTTATGCTAAGTAAAAATAAACTAGAATTATACTATAAAAAAAAATAAACTAGAAAGTGATAAAATGAAAACATAAAGGAAAACTGAAAACGGTAAATATCTCCTCCCACAATTAAACCGAACATTGTCCCCAATGTTTTGATAAAAGATGGAAAAGAGGTAGGTGGAACCTGGATAACGCTACAGCTGACCGCTAGTATCCTCTCCTTCCTACTCTGAATGTCGGGGGTGACGGGCACTCTATGAGATCTCAAGCTGCTGAATCCTCGATGCTAGTGAGGCATTAGACTCTCGGAGTTCGCGGAGGTTACCCAGTATGGAACCCTGAGTAGCCTCTACTAGCCCAAATTGTCTGTCAAGGTAGGCCTGCTGACGCTGCTACTGAGATGCTACGTGAGCTGGGACTCTAATATAAAATGCATGGATTGCTCAGTCTGCCGCTGCTGCTCACGCATGAAGTCTATCATGCCTGCTGCTGCTCATACATGGCATAGAAAAGGCCATCACGCTCTTCTTCGCGAGATTGTTGTGCCCTCCACATCTCTTCAATAATGTAAAATCCCATAGGAGTACCTGCAGAAGGGTTAGTAAAAAGTGGAGTGTGTGCAAGTGATGCATGTGGAGGGGGTGTATTATGAACGGGAGACTGTTTTCTCCGCTCATAGTCGTCATCGGTCCCGTCGTCCCCGTCCTCTGGAACGTTTGGTGGAACCGGGCCGAGAAAGGGTGCAGCTTGTAAATCATAAATCCAGTTTCTTCTAAGTCGCACATCTGTGTGACGGGGAAAGGGTAAAACAACACTCGGGACAACTACGTTATGAACCATAAGGGTGTAGCCCCCTTCCTTCCTCACTTTGCACAATTTCATATCTCTTAAAAATTTTAAACCTATTGTGCGCGGTGGGAGGGGTTCCAATGTAGCTAACTCGGTGTGCAACTCAAAAGCACGTGCAATGGAGGTAATCAATCCTCCAAATGCAATAGTTATGCCCTTTCTCACAGTGGTACACATGTGCGCTATCATGAAAGGGACGACGTTTAACCTCCTCCGTAAGAGGGTAGCCTGTAAAAATATCAACTCCTTAGAATTTAATTTAATCAAATTTTCTCGGGCAAAAACAGTAGATGCCAACAGAAGCCTAAAAACACGTACGGTCGGGTTGTGGATATCCGAGGCCAAGTTGCCTTCGAAAGAGTTTGTGATATGACCCGTAAGGTCATTCCACAGTTGGAATGCCTCAACCTGCCACTTAGTGTCCAAAGGTGTCTCGCAGATAACACCTTCTCCGTGAGGGAGTCCTAACATACTCGTAAGGTGGTCGGTAGTGACCTCATATTCTTTATTAAACATCCTAAATGTCACAGTACCGGTGGTGCTAGCGATATTAGGACTAACATTATAAGTCACAGAACTCAAAAATTCCCGGGTCAGCCTTTCAAAGGTAGGTTCCCTACGAGTAAAAATGTCATGCAATCCTAAATTTTCTAACATATAGAAAACACTATGATAAATCCCTAAACTATATAGGCAGTCATTGTCGATGTACCTTGTCGCGAAAATTTCGTGTCTCAGTAGTGCTTCAAATTTTCCTCTCTGCCTATCCCCCGATCTTCCTTCTCGAAAAATTACCCCTCCATACTCCATTTCCGCCATTGGTGAAGCTTATTGAGGATAAATGGGTTTTTTTGGCTAAGAATGGTGAGATGTGATTTATTGGAGTTTTTTATGAAAGTTTGGATTTTTATAGGTGGAAAGTTAATGGGGTAGTGGAAATGGTAGTGGGTTTGATGATTAAGTGGGTGGTTAATGGGATTTAGTGGGTTTTTAAGGTAGGTAAAAAATGGAGAAAGTGGGGAAGAAGATAAGTAGAGTGTGAAAAATGGGGGGTTTTTCACATTCTGTCCCGTGTAAGGCTTTAGACCCCATGGCGCCCGCCATGAGGGAGATGGCGCCCGCCATCTTTGTATTTTTGGGGTTGGACGGAATTTGGGCCTTGGTTTGGGTTTTTTCCTTTTTTCTTTGTTTGGAGGGGGGTGTATGTAGCGTCTTCTGAGATTTCTCTTAGCATTTGTATGTGCAAGAAATGTAAATGATAAATTTAAATAATAAAAACAAGGTATGCAACATAAATGATAAAATTAAAAAAATAAAAGAAAATGCACTATAAATAATAATTTGCAAATTTTTAAATTTTCACTGATAAAACATAGTATGGTGATAATTGCATATAGTAGGTGAATGCAATGTATCAAGATACTTTGATAAAATAAATGAACATAATAGTAATAAGTCTGATAACGGAATAAAAGTGCAGAAATAAATAAATCGACCAAAAATAATATAATGTCTGATAAAGGTGAATAAAAATAATAATAGTAATGATGCGGTATCTCCCCCACACGCAGTGTGAGCAATGTCCTCAGTGCTCCAAAAATGTCTTCTATAATGATTGCTGACGGACACCCTGATTCATATGTGGACAAGATGCCTCCGCCTCTGCAAGCTGACGTCTGAGACTGTAGATTTCCTGATACAGGCAATCAATCTCAGCGGCATGAGTGGAATCAGAGTCCTCCTTCAGAATGGTGAATTTGGTAAGCTCTTCACGAAGGGATATTATCTCCTTGCGCATAGTGCAGATCAACATTAGAAGAGTATACTGTGGTCCTTTCTGGGAGGGGTGTAGGATAGTATTCAGGAACATGTGGTGATTTGGGTTTATTGGGTGTCTCATCCTGGGCCTCTAAAGGGTATGACCAGTTGTCTTTATTGTAGACATTGGTTCGGGTAGGATGGGGTAGTCCAAAGTAATGGATGGTCTCATGATCAATTAGGAGCTTATAATGTTCTGGGCTAAAATAGACTCTCCTAATTAGGCCACAGTCTAGGCAATGGTCTAGGTCAATCAAGGTATAACCACAATAAACGGTCAGGTAAGATAATTTGCTAATGAGACCTAAAGCATATGCGATGTGTGTCACTGTTCCTCCTACATGGATAATTCCCTCGGAGGATCTGACAATCATGTTGAGGCGGTTTATTAGGAAATTTCCGCTGGCTACAGGACGTGACTGGGTGGTGTAAAAAAGCATAAGAATTTCTTCAGCACTTACATGTTTATCGGTTTCACCTTTTCCATAGAAGGTTTGGGCCAAAATCATCTGAAAATACCTAAAAGCTGGGTTATGAATTTTTTTTGACAGTTAGGTAGAGGGATCAGGGCCTCTTCCACTGGTGATTTCACTCCAGAACTTATCCAACTCATCCTGCATAATATCACACTCAGGGAATTCATGTACAGTATCGAGACCACACTGAAATCCTAGCAAGTTAGTAAAATCTTTGTGGGTTAAAGTATATTCATTTCCAAACAATTTGAAATTAATACGGCCTTTTTTGGAACCTTTACTAACATATGGTTCATAGATAAGTGAGCTGAGGAATTCGAGGGTGAGGTGTCTGTAGGTCACATTCATTGCATCAAAGTATTCATCCCATTGGAGTTGGTGTAAATGATATCTCACACTAGCTTCAAGGCCTAAGGCTTCTAGGCACCTAGGGTCGGGGTATCTGGTAGGAAGCATTGGTCGCTCAGAAAGGACCACAAATCTTTTCTTTTGAATGTCATCTCTGAACACAACATGCTTATTGTCGAAGTGCGGCATCCTGAAAAACAAGGTTAGTGGAGAATGCTATCGAAGGCGATGGATCTGAAACCTGAAACATGAATATCACACAAGTTAGTCCTGTTAAGCAGATAAAAAGAAATAATTAATTCACCTTTTAAGGGTAACAAATAAATAAATACGAGAAAGCAATAAAAATGGTCGTGGATTGCCTCCCACGCAGTGCTTGTTTAATGTCGTTAGCTCAATGATTATGAAAATTACTCGGTAGATGTATCAATTGGTGGTTCGATCAAAGTGTGACCAGAGTAGTAGGTACGGATATCACCACCGTAATAATGTTTCAACTGTTTACCATAAAAGGACTACGTGAATTATCTCTTATCTCCACTGCCCCAGATCTTAGGACTTTAGTGACCTCGTAGGGACCAGTCCATCTAGAGCATAACTTACCAGGGAATAATCGCAATCTATAATTAAAAAGAAGTACTGGGTCGCCTATGTTAAACTCTTTCTTAACAATCATTCTGTCATGCAATGCTTTAGTCCTTTCTTTATATATGATGGCATTTTCACAAGCATCGCGACGCATTTCTTCTAATTTGTGAATATCTAGAATGTGTTTGCTACCAGCTACTAGGTAATCAATATTAAGGGCTTTGATGGCCCAATAGGCTTTATGTTCCATCTCAAAGGGTAAGTGACAAAACTTTCCGTAAACCAATTGGTAAGGGGTTGTTCCTATAGGGGTTTTGAAAGCGGTTCTATAAGCCCATAAGGCTTCTTGTAATATTAATGACCAATCCTTTCTGGATATAGAGATGGGTTTTCCTAGGATCTACTTAATCTCCCTATTAGACACCTCTACTTGTCCGCTGGTTTGCGGATGATAGGGTGTTGCTACTTTATGTTTAACTCCATATTTATTTAAAAGATTATTGAATATCCTTGATATGAAGTGCGATCTGCCATCGCTTATAACTAGGCGAGGTACTCCAAATCTAGGGAATATTTTATTTTTGAATAATTTAATCACCACACGAGTGCCATTGGTGGGTGAAGCTACAACCTCGATCCACTTAGACACATAGTCAAATACCACCAAGATATACTTATTTCCCATCGAGGATGGAAAGGGTCCCATGAAATCTACTCCCCAAACATCAAAGACCTTTACTTCTTGGATATTTTTGAAGGGCATCTCGTCACGTCTAGAGACATTTCCAGTGCGTTGACACCGGTCACATCTGACAATGTAGGCATGGACGTCGCACCATAGTGTTGGCCAATATAGGCATGCCTGAAATATGTTGGCGGAAGTCTTGGATGTGCCTGCATGTCCACCATAAGGTGCAGAGTGACAATGTTTAATTATGTTTTCTACCTCTTCTTCAGGGACGCAGTGTCGAAATAGACCGTCTGCGCCTCTTTTGAATAGGAGGGGTTCGTCCTAGTAAAAATGTTTTACGTCATGAAAGAACTTCTTCTTTTGTTGGTAGTTGAGGTCAGGGGGTATAATATTGGCGGCTAAGTAATTTACAAAGTCAGTGTACCATGGTACGTTCGAGACTGCTAAGGCTTTCTCAAGGTTTTGTTCAGAATAAGGGTCAGGGTTACCACCATCATTAGTTCTAATAGTGGCTATAAGTTTATCGTAAGAAAAATAATTATTTATCGGAATTAGATCTACTTTTAGGTATTCTAGCCTCGAAAGGTGATCAGCGACCACGTTTTCGGTGCCTTTCTTATCACGGATCTCCAAATCGAACTCTTGTAGCAAAAGGATCCAGCGAAGCAATCTAGGCTTAGCGTCCTTCTTGCTTAAAAGATATCAGATTGCGGCACGATTAATGTAGAATATGATCTTGGCTCCAACTAGATAAGATCAGAATTTGTCAATAGCGAAACTACGACTAGGAGCTCTTTTTCAGTTGTGGCTTAATTTCATTGGGCGGCGTCTAATGTTCTACTCGCGTAATAAATTACATGCAGTTTCTTATCTTTCCTCTATCCTAAAACAGTGCCAACAGCGTAGTCGCTCGCATCGCACATAATTTTGAAAGGTTGGTTCCAACCAGAAGGTTGTATAATAGGTGCGGAAGTCAATGCTTGTTTAAGGAGCTTAAAGGCTTCGAGACATTTGTCATCGAAATTGAACTCAACGTCTTTCATTAGAAGGCCGGTCAAGGGTTTGGTTATCTTAGAGAAGTCCTTGATAAAGCATTAGTAAAAACCGGCATGTCCAAGAAAGCTTCAGATTTCTCTAATTGTCTTTGGTGGTTACAGGTTTTCTATAACCTCTATTTTAACTTTATCAACTTCTATGCCTCTTTCAGACACTATGTGTCCTAGTACTATTCCTTCGGTAACCATAAAATGGCATTTCTCCCAGTTTAGAACGAGATTGACCTCTATGCATCGTTCCAGAATGCTTTCAAGGTTAGTTAGGCAGTTTATAAAATTGGATCCACATACCGAGAAATCATCCATGAAAACTACCATGATTTTGTCAACAAAATCTGCGAAGATCGACATCATACACCGTTGAAAAGTGGCTGGGACATTGCATAGTCCGAATGGCATTCGTCGATAGGCAAATGTTCCATATGGGCACGTAAAGTTATATTTTCTCTTGATCATCAGGGTGAATGGGAATTTGGAAAAATCCTGAGTACCCATCCAAATAGAAAAAGTAAGAATGTCTTGGCAGACATTCAAGCATTTGATCTATGAACGGAAGAGGGAAATGGTCCTTCCTAGTTGCTTTGTTGAGTTTTCTATAATCTATACACATACACCAACCATTTTCTACACGTTTCGCTACTTGTTCGCCTTTTTCATTTTGTACTACTGTGACACCTCCCTTCTTAGGTATCACATGTACAGGACTTACCCACTTACTGTCATAAATTTGGTAAATTATCCATGCCTCTAGTAACTTCAACACTTCCCTTTTTACCACATCACTCATTATGGGATTTATCCTTCTTTGATGTTCTCTCGAAGGTTTGGAATCGCCCTCCAGCATAATCTGGTGCATGCACAAGGATGGGCTTATCCCTTTAAGATTAGAAATGTTATAACCTAGAGCCGTGGGATATTTTCTTAAGACATCCAAGACTTGATTGTTTCATCACCGTTTAAGGTGGAACTAACTATCACTGAACGATTTCGTTCTTCATCCAAAAATTCATACCTCAGACTCTTAGGTAATTCCTTGAGTTCTACTGCTGGTTTCTTAGGGCAAGGCATATGGTTTGGGGTGAGTACTAAGCATTCGTAGAGACTGTCATCAATATAAGGTTCACTTAACTTTTCAAACCCATCGTCCTCCATGATGGGGGTTGAGGGTAATTTAATTATTTCCACTAGGTCTGTTTGGTCTAACTCTCTTATGCATTCATCGATGATATCGATGGCGTAACAGGAGTCATCTATGGCTGGTGCCATTAGGAATTTGGATAGTATAAACTTTACTTTTTCATCTCCTACTTCGAAGGTCATTTTTCTTTTTTTGACATCTATTATAGCTCCAGCTGTTGATAGGAAAGGTCTACCTAGAAGGACCGGGATTTCGTCGTCCTCTTTTATGTCCATGACGACAAAATATGTAGGGATATAGAGTTCGCCTATCCTAACTGGGATGTCTTCCAAAATGCCTATTGGATATTTAACTGATCTATCAGCTAATTGAAGAGACATCCTAGTTGGTTGCATTTCTCCTAGGTTCAATCTATTGCAAACAGCTAAGGGCATTAGGCTTACACTGGCTCCTAAGTCCAAAAGTGCTTTGTCGATGATATGATTTCCTAAAACACAAGGTATAGAAAAACTTCTGGGGTCTTTTTCCTTTTTGGCCAGCTTATTCTCTGCAATAGAGTCGAACTCTAAGGGTTTAGGATCATCAAGTCTACATTTGTTGGTCAAGATATATTTCAGGAATTTGGCATAAGAGGGTATTTAGGTAATAGCTTCGGTGAATGGAATCTCAACGTGGAGTTTCTCAATCATTTTCACAAACTTCTTATATTGGTTGTCTAATTTGGTTTGTTTAAGTCTTTGTGGGTATGGAATTGGAGGTTTGTAAGGTGGGGGTGGCATGTAAACTTCATTATCCTTTTCTTCCACCTTATCTTTAACCTCTTCATCTTTCTTTTTCTCAGACTCTACTGGTTTCTCTACTTGTTTCTTAGGTGTGGTCGCAACATTCCTGGGGGGATCTGGATTTTTTAACCAGGAGTTTACCAATTCGGCATAGGTAGTCTTGCTCCGTAGGGCAATAGCGTTTGCGTGCCCCTTGGGGTTAGGTTCAGGTTATCCAGGAAATTATCCTCCTGGTGTGGCTTGAGCAGCCTGTTGTTGTGCCACTTGAGAGGTCTGAGTCTCCAGCATTTTATTGTGGGTAATGACGGAATCGACCTTGGTGGTTAACTGAGTGATTAATCCATTCATGTGAATGATCTGGTTCATGAAATCCTTGTTTTACTGGGCTTGGGGGGCAATGAAATCGTCCAACATTTTCTCAAGATGTGATTTTTGAGGTGTAGCTTGCACATGTTGACTCGGTCTTGGGGCTTGGTAAACTGGCGGTCTTTGGGGTGTAATAGCCTGAGTAGGGTTAGTATTCTTGTAGGAAAAATTGGGGTGATTCCTCCATCCAGGGTTATAAGTATTTGAATAGGGATTACCTTAGGCATAATTGACCTGGTTTGTGCTTGCTTAGGCCAAAAGATGGCATTCAACCATAGTATACCCTTGGGTTCCACAGATTTCACATCCGGGTTGAACTGAGGCTACAGTGGCCGTAGGGTTAATCGTTAGACTTTCAACTTTTTGGGCTATGGCATCCACTTTGGTTTTCATATGGTCGAGACAACTAACGTCGTAAATACCTCATTCGGTCTCTTTTTTCTCCACCGGAGTTCGTTCGGTTCCCCATTGATAATGGTTTTGTGCCATATCTTCAATGAGAGCGCAGGCTTCGGGGTAAGGTTTGTTCATCAGAGCGCCACCAGCGGCATCATCTATGGTCATATTTGTGTTATACATGAGTCCGTTATAAAAGGTGTGAATTATAAGCCATTGTTCTAGACCATGGTGTGGACAAGCTCTTAATAGCTCTTTGTATCTTTCCCATGCGTCGAAGAGTGATTCACTATCTTGTTGATTGAATCTGGTTATTTGGTTTCGTAGGACAGCGGTCTTAATTGGTGAAAAATATCTAGCTAGGAATACTTTCTTAAGGTCATTCCTAGTGGTTATTGAATTTGCTGGAAGGTAATCTAACCATGATCGGGCTTTATCTCTGAGGGAAAAGGGAAATAGCCTTAGACGTATTGCCTCAAGAGAAGCACCATTTGTTTTTAAGGTGTCAGCTACTTGAATAAAAACCTTTAAGTGTTGGTTCAGGTTCTCCATAGGGAGACCTGCGAACTGGTTCTGTTGCACTAGTTGCAATAGGGAAGGTTTTAATTCGAATTTGTTAACTTGAATGGTCGGGTTTACAATATAAGAGTGGGGTTCTTCGTTGGATGGCAAGGCGAAGTCCTTAAGTGGTCTTTGGTTTTGTTCTTCTGCCTTTGCTCTTCTAATTCTGCAGAGCAAATGACGGGCTCGAGCGTATCTTTCAGGTTCAGCTATTGGATAACCTAAGTTTTTGGTACTGCGAGATCTTCGCATCGACCGACTAAGTATAAGGGTTTCCTTAGTCTAGACGGTGTAACAACAGCGTACAAAATCTGATGTAGTTGGTCCCCGACAACGGCGCCAAAAACTTGATGCGTGTTTTTCGCAAGTATACGGAATACGTCAGAGTAATATAAAATATTAACGATCCCACAGAGACCAATGTCAATCTATCGATTACTATTGTTACGTTGTTTATATAAGGCTAATTGAAATAGTATAAAGTGCGCAGGCAAAAGAGAATAAAGAGTAAAAACGAATTCAGATAAATGGCACTGGTATGTAATTCACATCGATCAAATAATACTCCTATTGTCTAAATAGAGACACTTACGGGGCAATATTTTCTTCTTTGAAAAAGAGTTAATTAAAAAGGAACCGTCGCGTTATCGTGACTGGAACCGAACCTATCCTCTAATCTATACCAGCCGCTCACGCTGCACCGGTCGCGTATTGCGTTAAAGTGATGAAGTCCTTTTTTATATAACCACCTCTAAGACTCGGTTAAAAATTGCTTTTGATTGGAAACATTTAATATCAAAGGGTTTCCGGCATATGCTCGGCCAACCGGATCCTAACTCTATAAATGCGTCTGAAAATAGTTTTAAAATCACTTTCTAATAATATTAAATTTCCCTAATTAATTAACAAAGCGCTTTAGCTATTTTTATTAATTAAAAACTAACTAACTTTTATCTTAAGTATCAGACGGCTTTCGATCTTACCCAACATAGTCGTGGTTATTACTCAAATAGAAACATGGTCCCATTTACGTAACGACCGATCAAGTTAAGTTCAGAAAAGTTGTGTTAAAACCAAAACAGCCCCTAAAGTATTTCTACAAAAACAACATACGGAGTACCGTCAAAACGACGGTCTTTTCATCCCAGCACAATGGATTTAGCTAGACATGATTATGGTAAACATGGCAGGAAATAGATATGCGTTGCTGCTCACGCATGAAGTCCATCATGTCCTGCTGCTGCTCATACATGGCATAGAACAGGCCATCACGCTCTTCTTCGCGAGCCTGTTTTGCCCTCCACATCTCTTCAGTAATGTAAAATCTCGTAGGAGTACATGCAGAAGGGTTAGTAAAAAGTGGAGTGTGTGCAGGTGAAGCATGTGGAGGGGGTGTATTATGAACGGGAGACTGGTTTCTCCGCTCATACTCATCATCGGCCCCGTAGTCCTCGTTCTCTAGGACGTTTGGTGGAACCGGGCTGAGAAAGGGTGCATCTTGTAAATTATAAATCCAGTTTCTCTAAGTCGCACATCAGTGTGACGGGGACAGGGTAAAACAACACTCGGGACAACTACATTATGAACCATAAGGGTGTAGCCCTCTTCCTTCCTCACTTTGCATAATCTCATATCTCTTAAAAATTTTAAACGTATTGTGCATGGTGGGAGGGGTTCCAATGTAGCTAACTCGGTGTGCAATTCAAAAGCACGTGCAATGGAGGCAATCAATCCTCCAAATGCAATAGTTCTGCCCTTTCTCACAGCGGTACACATGTACGCTATCATGAAAGGGACGGCATTTAACCTCCTCCGTAAGAGGGCAACCTGTAAAAATATCAACTCCTTAGAATTTAATTTAATCAAATTTTCTCGGGCAAAAATAGTAGATGCCAACAGAAGCCTAAAAACACGTACGACCGGGTTGTGGATATCCGAGGCCAAGTTGCCTTCGAAAGAATTTATGATACGACCCGTAAGGTCATTCCACAGTTGGAATGCCTCAACCTACCACTTACTGTCCAAAGGTGTCTCACAGATAACACCTTCTCCGTGAGGGAGTCCTAACATACTCGCAAGGTGGTCGGTAGTGACCTCATATTCTTTATTAAACATCCTAAATGTCACAGTACCGGCGGTGCTAGCGGTATTAGGACTGACATTATAAGTCACGGAACTCAAAAATTCCCGGGCCAGCCTCTCAAAGGTAGGTTCCCTACGAGTAAAAATGTCATGCAATCCTAAATTTTCTAACATATAGAAAACACTATGATAAATCCCTAAACTATATAGGCAGTCAGTGTCGATGTACCTTGTCGCAAAATTTTTGTGTCTCAGCAGTGCTTCAAATTTTCCTCTCTGCCTATCCCCCGCTCTTTCTTCTCGAAAAATTACCCCTTTGTACTCCATTTTCGCCATAGGTGAAGCTTCTTGAGGATAAATGGGTTTTTTGGCTAAGAATGGTGAGATGTGATTTAGTGGAGTTTTTTATGAAAGTTTGGATTTTTATAGGTGGAAAGTTAATGGGGTAGTGGAAATGGTAGTGGGTTTGATGATTAAGTGGGTGGTTAATGGGATTTAGTGGGTTTTTAAGGTAGGTAAAAAATGGAGAAAGTGGGGAAGAAGATGAGTATAATGTGTAAAATGGGAGGTTTTTCACATCTTTGTATTTTTGGGGTTGGACGGAATTTGGGCCTTGGTTTGGGTTTTTTCCTTTTTTCTTTGTTTGGGGGGGGGGGGGGGGGGGGTGTATGTAGCGTCTTCTGAGATTTCTCTTAGCATTTGTACATGCAAGAAATGTAAATGATAAATTTAAATCATAAAAACATGGTATGCAACATAAATGATAAAATTAAAAAAAGAAAAAAAATGCACTATAAATAATAATTTGCAAATTTTTAAATTTTCACTAATAAAACACAGTATGGTGATAATTGCATATAGTAGGTGAATGCAATGTATCAAAATACTTTGATAAAATAAATGAGCATAATAGTAATAAGTCTGATAACGGAATAAAAGTGCGGAAATAAATAAATCGACCAAAAACAAGATAATGTCTGATAAAGGTGAATAAAAATAATAATAGTAATGATGCGGTATCTCCCCCACACGTAGTGTGAGTAATGTCCTCAGTGCTCCAAAAAGGTCTTCTATAATGATTGGCGATGGACACCCTGATTCATATGTGGATAGGATGCCTTCACCTCTGTAAGCTGACGTCTGAGACTATAGATTTCCTGATACAGACAATCAATCTCAGCGGCATGAGTGGAATCAAATTCCTCTTTCCGAATGGTGAATTCGGTAAGCTCTTTGCGAAGGGATATTATCTCCTTGCGAATAGTGTCGAACTAAGAATAAATGTCGCGTCTCTATAGATAAATGGCACTGGTATGTAATTCACTTCGATCAAACAGTACTCCTATTGTCTAAATAGAGACACTTACGGGGCAATAATTTCTTCTTTGAAAAAAAGTTAATTAAAAAGGAACCGCCGCGTTAGCGTGATTGGAACCAGACCTATCCTCTAATCTATACCAGCCGCTCACGCTACACCGGTCGCGTATTGCGTTAAAGTGATGAAGTCCTTTTCTATATAACCACCTCTAAGACTCAGTTAAAAAGTGCTTTTGATTGGAAACATTTAATATCAAAGGGTTTCTGGCATATGCTCGGCCAACCGGATCCTAACTCTATAAACGCGTCCGAAAATAGTTTTAAAATCATTTTCTAATAATATTAAATTTCCCTAATTAATTAACAAAGCGCTTTCGCTGTTTTTATTAATTAAAAACTAACCAACTTTTATCTTAAGTATCAGACGACTTTCGATCTTACCCGACATAGTCACGGTTATTACTCAAATAGAAACACTGTCCCATTTGCATAACGGCCGATCAAGTTAAGTTCAGAAAAGTTGTGTTAAAACCAAAACAGCCCCTAAAGTATTTCTACAGAAACAACATACGGAGTACCGTCAAAACGACGGTCCTCACATTCCAGCACAATGGATTTAGCTAGACATGATTATGGTAAACATGGCAGAAAATATATATGCTGGATAAATCATTTAAAAACGTGTAAAGGGTGCGATTGATTTTCAAAGACGAGAACGAAAGTGTCGCACATAAGTTCGGTTTGAAAACAAGTCTTTTAAGGTAAAGAAATTTAAAACGGACCATGCGATAAAGTAAAGAATGTAAAGCAGTGCGGGAAGGTAAATGAATTTAAAGCAAGGTGGAAAGTAAATAAAGTAAAGCGGTGTGGGAAAGTAAATAAAGTAAAGACGATGCAAGTAAATAAAATGCGAATTCAATAATAAACCTGCTCCAAATCGGAGACTTCAATATGGTACAATGCTGGAAAATAAATCTGACTTAGAAAGTAAAATGGCGGCAAGATTAATCTACTTCTAAAGTGTTCCAATCTCGATTACAACAATGGTGCAATAACCCCTCGATGTGACGATTATCGCTTTAAACGAACTAAATTTATGCTTATGCTGTAACTAAGAAAGGATGAAAAATAAATGGAAACTCAAGGCCTTTTTATAGTGTGGGAACCCTTGGAAGTTACACAAAACGTTCAAAAATCGTGTGGAGGAAATTTCTCTAGTCATGGCCACCTCCCTTAACTGCCTTTGACCAAGGCGAGTTTGTGAAGATGGCGTCCGCTGTGTGTGAAAATGGGGGAATACGTGGTCTTCTTCCCGTTGAGACGTGGGTAAAACCCTACACGTCATAGCGTCCTCCTTGGCGCCCGCCATGTGAAACGTCGTGTGTGTATTTCCCACCAAAATCTTCCGGTTCTCGCTCTTTTCGCTTCTTTTCTTCACGAAAGGCTCCAGTAAGTCACTTTACCTGAAAACAACATAAAACAAAGACATAATGCATGAAAAACAGTAAATAAACTATAATAACCATGTGCAATCTGAGTCAAATACGCAGTGTGTTTCGGTGTTATCAAACTCCCCAATTTTGAGAATCACCAGCACCAAAAAGATGCAAGTTAGGTTGAATCAACATGAATGGCTACCACCAAAAGGGTGATAGTAAGATTATTGACAAAAGGTCAATTTTATTGAATGTATGCTGAGTAAGACTTGTTTGGAGACATCAACAAAAGGTTGAAGCAAATAAGTCACTGAGGAACACCATCCTTATCAACAAAAGGTTGAAAGGAACCAACTCACTAGGGAACTCCTAATAGGAAGGTATAAATTCAATCAGAGAAAAACCACTGACCAGTCTGAGGATAACAACTCTATCAACAAAAGTTTGAAGAAAACCAATCAACGGGGAACGCCCACTGACTCAAAGAAATGCTACTGGTTGAGCCAGGAATAACAAATTCATCAACAAAAGGTTGAGGAAATAACTCAATGGGGAACGCCCACTGACTCGCTTGGAGATCACAGCTTCATCAATAAAAGGTTGAAACAACTCCATGAGAAACGCCCAAGGACTTGAAGAAGATGCCCCTGGTAGGGCTAAAGATCGCCTTGGAATCTCGTGATTGATCCTGGATCTTGACTTATGCATGTATGAATGCTTGATTTTGTAATGGTACTCAATATCGGATGGAAATGCAATGTAAATGCTGACGCACTGAAATGCAAGTGTTGGGGAAGTATGTAATCATTTGGTGTATGTATGCATATGATGCATATGATACTTATGCTGATGAATATGATGTATATGGTGTATGTTTGAATGCAGACAGGTGATTGGATATGTTTTGTGAAGGTTCCATCCTGATGGACTTTTGGTAGTTGCCAATGCGGATTGGACTTTGGGTGGTGGGAGGGTTTAATTTCCTCGACATCAGATCTTTGAAGACGCCATGATCGAAGCAAACCAAGATGCTCACGATGCCCCAAGTTTGATCACTTGATGATGAGTCGTGTGTCCATTCTGAGAGAACCACAACTTTTTGCCTGATGGTCGGGATGACCTAAAAATGAGCGTAGCGACGTGATCAGCTCATGAAGATCATGATTTTTCTCTGAACTCGATGATTGCCAGTGTCTGGTAAGATGTGCTTGTCCAACTTGAAAGTAAAGAGAGGATCTACCCTCTTGCAACTTATCTTTCTTCAGTCTGTAGTGCTCTTGAAAGAATTTTTTTTAATGAAAACTCTTAAGAGTTACCATGACAAGATTTGTCCCAGTGTCTGAATAGGGTAGTGGTCTTCCCCTGATTGACCAAATCTTCAAATGTCTAATCTTTGGAAATTGGACTTTGATGTGCTTTGAGATGGCTTGCCGCTGATTGAGCTGCTGAGGGATTCGTCCCAGATTCAGGGTTTTGAGGTAGTCTTGACTGAAATCAGTGCCACTGAAAGTTCAAGTTCCTCCTTGATTACCCCTTGTTGGAATTTACTTAATGTCAAGCACTGATTTGCAGCTAAAATTGTTCATTCACAATTGGTAATCTTATCGCAATGCTCATGCAAGTTTTGAAAAAGTCGTTTATTGGAGTGATGTGATAATGTGTGATGAATGTACCATTAGTCCAAACATGGTGCTGATTTTGCTAGTGTATGAAAGATATAGCAAGAAGAATGACACCAAGGCTGAAGATTAGCAAATCTGTGGGGAGTCAGTTTACACAACCTTGCAATAGTATGTTTTCCAAATAAACTCCGCCTCAATTAGGTCTTTTCAGGGTTGTAACGTTGTCTGGTTCAAAGTTTAGAAACAAAGTATATTAGGCTCAAAACTTGGTTTGTACCCACCCATTCTTTGTGATGATCTCCAGTCCTACGTTCAGTTAATTCTACACACGTCTATCTTCCAAAAGGGTTAATGGTGTAAGGGTAAAGATGATGATTCAAGGTTCGCTTGAAATGGCAGTAACCTTATTTTGTTTTTGGTGATGGATTTCAGTGACCTTTTGATTTTGACATGGTGGTCGTTGAACCTTATTTTGTTTTTGCTGAGGATTTGAAGACCTCTTTTTATTTTGCTTTTGATCCCTAACTTTTGCATGGACTGATTTTGCTCTTCAAGTCCATCGTGATAGCCTTGATTTTTTCCTAAGTCTCCTTTTGAGGTGTTCGATTTAGCAGGCTTTTGATTTTTTTATTTTTGTTTAATGATTGTGACTGCCAAGTCATTGGTTATTGAAAAGCAACCGACATGTCTGTTGGATTTGGTCTTGTGATTTGAGTGCGTAATCAAATTAACTTAACACTACCCATGCCCCAGGTTAAGTGTAAGGGTTTGTAGATCCGAAGGAAACTTCTACTTCTAGGATCGAAGTGGTTAACTAGGGATTAACTCCTTGTCTATCCAGTGTTTTGGGGATTGAAACAATGCATGTACATCATCAGCAAGATTTTGTCCGAAAGCATACAATTTGCAATTATGGGTATCTTGTTTTCACCATCCTTCCTCCAATCTTTACTAAACAACAATTTGATAAAGATAATGAGGTGGAGAAATATGTGTCTATGCTTTACAGTAAATGGGAAAAAATGAGTGAATACGACATAACTAATTCAGAACATGCATAATCACTTCATTAATAATACCAAATACAAATGACAATGTTTAAAGCAAGCAGTACTTAAGACAAACAAGAACAAAATACAAGAATGCAAATGATGGGATGGCAAGATGGCCGCCTTCTTCGGGGAAATGAACTTCCTTTCTCGACTTGATGCTTGAACTAGCTTGGTTGCGGCATAGGGTTGGTCGTGACATTTGGAGTCCTCATAGTGAATGTGAGATCCTTTAACTCAATCAAGTCTTGAACCTTGTGCTTAAACGCCCCACAGTTCTCAATCGTGTGCCCTGGGGCGCCCTTATGATACTCACAATGAGCATTGGCATCATAATCTGGAGGAATGACAATTGGCGAAGCTAGGTCTCTCGGGGTAATCAACTCATTCTTCAGCAGAAAAGAAAAGACATGACCATATGACACAAGTAGAGGATCAAAGCTTCTTTCTGGCCTTCTCATCCTTTACTAATTAGGTTGACGATGTTGCGGAGCGTGTTGATGAGGAGCTTGCTGCTGAGGAGTGTGTTGCGGAGGTATCTGAGTAGGAATTTGAGTTGGAACAGCTTGCTGATAAGGCATAGGATCATATTGCACAACAACAACATACAGATACTGGAAGTAAGGAATTTGAGTAGGCACTGGAGCAGGAGATCTCTGTTGAGCTTGTCCCCTCTGTGCTGAGATAACATTTGTTTTGCCCTCCTTTTTCTTGATTCCATTGAAAGGCTTCTTCACTCCAGTCTGGCTGCTAGAACCTCCCTGAATTTTTTTGTTCTTCAGGCCCTCTTCAATTCTTTCACCGATGATCACCATATCAGAGAATCCAAAAGACACACCGATGATCTACTTTTCATAGTATGGGCCTTGCAAAGTACCCATGAAGATGTCAATCAATTCACGATCAACCAATGGTGGATGCACTCTTGCAGCTAACTCTCTCCAGCATTGTGTGTACTCCTTAAAGGTTTTTTTGTCCTTTTGAGCCACACTCTGAAGTTGAGTACAATTTAGAGTAAGGTCAGTGTTGTATTTGTATTGCTTGAAAAAAGCTTCAACTAAATCATCCCAAGTACACACACTGTTACACTCAAGTTGCACGTACCATTCGAGAGATGCTCCAGACAAGCTGTCTTGGAAGCAATGAATCATGAGTTTTTCATCTCTGGCATAGGCATCCATCTTGCGGCAGTACATCTTCAGATGAATGTTGGGACAACTGAGGCCCTTGTACTTTGTAAATTCTAGTACCTTGAACTTGGGAGGAATCATAACATCTGGCACCAAGCACATTTCCAAGGCATTCAAGGAAGTTGAGTTATACCCTTCCATGACTCTGAGTGTTTCGGCTAAATCATGACACATCTTGATAGCTTTGGAATCTTGAGCAGCAGCAGGATTGGCAATTGGAATAACAGTATGATAGTTTTGCACCTCATACTCATCTTGCAGATCTTCTTTGGCATGAGGAATAGGAATCTGAGTAACAACAGGTTGGACTTGTGGGATAGCTCCAACAGTAACTCCAGATGTGGGTATTGGCTGAGCAGTGGCTCCTTCAACTACAGGAGTGAAGTTCAGAGGCATTCCATAGATGATGGGATTGGGAACAGGAACTGAAAGCCTTGAAGTAGATCCTTGCATAGGAACATTATTGTTTGCGGCAGTGGCATCACGCAATTCTTCTTCCTTTATGTCCATAGTTATGGCTTCGAGAATTTGGTCAATCTTACCCTTGATAGAGTCTAACTCCTCTCTGAAGGCGGCTTGCTCTTGTTGAATCTGATCCATCATTCATCTAGTGTTGGCTCAGTTGCGTACTGGTGTCGAGGAATCAACTTAATTTACTGGAGACGAAGGAAGGTGAAATGAGTTCTGATTGTGGAATAAAATGCAAGATGCATAACCCATGCAGTGCAATGTCATGACATGTATGGATTCAATGCAATATGTAAGATTCCAAGATCACAGGTTTGATCAATTCTGAGGTTGGTCAAAGTAATATGTAAATAACCAAAGTTTCTGATCAAAGGAACCCTACGTGTAGGTTCTAAAACGGGTAAGTTCCCAGAGTTATGGATCTTTTTCAAAGAAATTATGGCCATGACGAAGGCTCATCAAATGATAATATCCTTGAAACGAACTCTTCTAGGTGAGGTTTTCGCATCTTCCCAACGAGGAAGGCTCCTCGCACGCTTCTACTACACAACCATTGACACAAGGGTTCTAAAAAGGTATCTCAGAGTCATAGATCGAGGTTGAAAATATTACTGTCAGGAAGCAATACGTTTAAGGGATCTCATATGATTGGGACTTTCGTATTAACCCTACGAGAAGCGACCCTCATGAGTTAACACTACCAACCACCATGGATATAACGAATTGAAGGTCCTTAGAGTCAACGATCCAGGCCTACAAACATTATTGTCGTGATGAAGGCTCATCAAAACAATAACATTTCCAAGGAAATCTACTCTAAGCTGGGTTTTTGTATCATCCTCATGAGGAAGGCTCCTCGCAAGTCTCTACTACACAACCACCATCCTAATCCTAAGGTTTTCCTTAGACTTGGGTAGAGAGCCTATCTCATAAAGCACGCATAATCAGAGAAGCCCAACAATGTCATAATAAGAAATAGTAACACAAATAATAAGGATAGGTAAGTAAACAAAAAACAAACTAGGAGAAAACAAATAAGCGAAGCTAACAATCATCACAATTCGGACTAAGTTAGGTTTGACTCTCTCTTGCAAGGAGCAACGTTATCCTCAGCAGATTCGCCAGCTATCGTACCTCAAAAAAAATGATACGACCTTCGCGATGGGACGCGGAAAAAATGGTTCAAACAGAGTTGCCACCGAACTTTATTCATTCCAATGAAGGAATAGGAAAGTATCGAGAAAACCTTTAAGAGATAAGAACATGGTCATCGCAACCAAGTTCTAGGTTCAGGAGTCGATTACGTAAAGGGAAGGTATTAGCATCCTCTATGTCCGTTGTACTCAATGGGAACCTCTTAGTTCAATTTGTGATGAATGTTAGCTAATGTTATTTGTTTTCTTCTTAGCGAGTAAAGCGAAAAGGTAAAAGAAAAGAGTATCGACTGCTAAAGGGAAAATGAGTGGTTTTATATTAAGGTGCTCACCAAGGATTGGGGCCCTTGTGCCTACATATTCGCATTGTAAAATGAGAAATCAGAGCATCTGTAGTTCAGACTACGGGAAAATAGGTTTGGATAGGAAAAGGTGGAAAAAACAAAAGGTAGGAAAAGGTGGAAAAAACAAAAGGTGGCTAAAGGCGGAAAAAGAAAAAGGTAGGAAAAGGTGGAAAAAAACAAAAGGTAGATCGCCAAGGATTGGGGCCCTTGTGCCTACGTATCTTCATTCGGACGAGAATGAAAAATCAGAGCATTCATAGTTCTTGGAACTACGGGTTGTTGGTTGGTTTTAGAGGTGATAATTGTTCAAACACGAGAAAGGAAACTCGCACCCAAACAATAAAGGAGAGGAATCAAAGGCTCTACCCCCCCCCCCCCCCCTCTTTTACCTTTATTTGAAAAGATTTTTGATAGTTGTTATGTGTTTTTGAAGTTAGATTGAGAAAATCCACTTGATGTTGGATTAAGGGTTTATGAAATAGTTTGGATTGATCCTAGTCCCTAAGGGTGCTCCTAGTAACGAAACCAAAATCAAAGAAAAGGTGCAAGTGTGTGCATTAGGTTGATGGCGATGCTAAAAAGCAATCGACTTACAAGGGTGTTTTGAAAAGGGGCTCGACATTGAATCGAGAATTAGTTTGAAAATGGTTTAGTCTATCCTAGTCCCTAAGGGTGCTCCTAGTAAACAAAACCACAATCAAAGAAGATCAAGAAAGAGTGTACATCCAAAAGGGAGCAGGGTACATGTAAAGTACACGGGAGTGCGAGAAATAAATGGGGTTATTGTCAGGTAGCCCGAGAGGAAGTCGCATGTGTCCAAGGTGTCCTAAACTAAGCAATAAACAAGAGTACATAAAAAAATCTCCTCTGCTAGGGTTTTTGTACAAGGTCCAAACTCCAATGCTAGGGATAGTAACCACAGTCCACCACTTGAAAGTTTTTTATGGTTTCAATAATTTTATCATGTTTTTTGTGTTTGTGAATAAGATGACAAGATGATATGAACAATGATAATATGGAAAATAAAAGCACAGTGATATATTGACAGAAAGTTAAATCAAGAGAATAATGAACAGAAATTAAAGTCAGTTGTTAGTTGTCAATTGTTAATTGTCATTGAACAGATGATCACTTTTCAAATCGGGTCTACTGTAGCGCTATGTTAAGCAATCGTAGCACGATTTATGAGGAAGATCATGCTATGGGAGGCCGGTGAACAATAATATTTGTGCTAAAACACGATAGAGAAATGATATTTAGATCATTCTCCAAAAATCATGCCACACGAAAAGAAAAAGAGAACGGTCTCATCTTAATCACAAACTTTCATCGATTAATCGAAGGTAACCTATCATGATCCCAATGTATAGAAAATGATCCAAAAGATCATTCCCTACAGATTTGAAATAATGTAGGTTAAACAACCTCAACAATAGACATTCATGATATTTAGACTTCATCGACCAAAATTGAAATGAAAATAAAATCAAAATAAAAATCAAACATGAAATAGACAAACAAGATGAACCCAAGGTGAATTAGGGTATATATCAAACAAGCTTTAGAAAAAAATATCATTATTAAAATATATAAATAACTAAAACAAAATAGTTGGAAAAAAAATAGAAATAACATTTGAAAAACAAGATGAAGGGGGTGCATATAAATACTTAGGCGTGAGTGATTAAGAAATTGGAATGGGCTTTGTAAAGTCCAATGGCATAAAAGGGCACCATTATCCTCAACCACAATCAGGTAAAACCCCAACATAACCAATGTAACACCTCATCACTCTTACTCTAACACAAAACAACAGATTTTGAGAAACAATTGCTTCTCTTCTTTTATTTGAAAAAGCAAAAACAAATTAAAAAAAGGAAATGGAGAGGAAACACGGTTAAAAGAAAATGAAACAAATTAACATCGATGCCAGTTTGTTCTTTGCTCAACCTTCTTTCGTGTTCTCTCGCTCGATCTGTTCTCCGTCTGAAATCACTATTTTACCCTATTTATGCTTTCTTGCTCGCGGTTATGGCAAGATCTAAGGTTCACTGTTGAAGATTTGTTTGGTTGAAGATAAAGGGTTTGAAATTGTTTTTAAGAACTGAAGGAAGGAGATTGAAGAGGTTGAAAGGATTTGTAATTTGTGTTGAGGTTTTGTGAAGATTGAAGGAAGGAAATAAGTTGAGGAAAAAGTTGAAGGTTATGGAGAATTGAGGTTGATTATGAGTGATGGTAATTTGAGGTGTGCTGGAAATTTCATCAACGTTTTTTGGCTCCAACGAACTTCCTTTGAGAGTGAATGATAGGTTGTTATATTGGATGTTTGGAGGGTGAAATGGGAAGGATTATGTTATGTGAAAAGATGTTGTCGCTATACCGTTTTGCAAAGTTGTACGAATTCTCTACGTATTGGATTTGTTCACTTTTGTCGCTTGCAGGTACGTGACGTGGTTTGGTGTGGGTCATGCTGAAGTTATTTTTTGGCAATGTTTTGGAATATTTTTCAATGGCTTACTTGTAGCATAAAATTTGTTTTCATGGAGGCTAGTGTGGAACGTTTTGTCATGTGCAGTTGTTGTGTGGGACAGGTTGTGAAGTATGATGGTGCGGAATTGGTGGTTTTTGTCTTGTAGGATGTGGTGCATGAATTATGGCGTGTGGTTGAGGAAAGTTTATGGTATTATGTGGAAAGGTTAGTTTTATGTGTGAAACGATTTTGCATCATATGTGTATTGCAGGTTTGTTGCATATTGGTTTGTGGTCATGGTATGATGAGCTTCTTGTTGGAATTAGTTCATGAAAGGATAGCTATATTGTTTGGATTATAGTCATGGTAGTGTGATGCATAGGCTCGAGTAGGAGTTTTGAGAAGTTGTAGTTTGTTGCTTGTACCCTTGTGAATTTTCTATTGTTTCCTTTCTTTTTTGTAATTTGGACAATGGACTTTATTGTAAGTATGAAATGGGCCTTTGTTGTAAAACTTGTAACATGGGCTTGTTGTAAATTTTTGTGTAACTTCTTGGTAATTTTGAATGGGCTTAAAGGTTAATGTAGTAGTAATGGGCTTTGTAAAAAAAACATGGATGTGCTCATATTTTTGTAGAGTTTTTGTGAATGGACTTTGGACTAGGGAATGATATGATTTTGAGAAAAAGAAATAAATGTGAGAAAATGATTTATGGACTCAAGTGGTTAAAAATAAGTGGAATTGAATTATGGTTTAAAATTGAATAAATGAAATGGATAATGGGATAAATGGATAACTAAAAAAATGGTTTTTTTGAAATGGATATTAAAAGTGGATATGGATATTATGGATAAAATGGACTTGAAATGGATTATGAATGGATTGCCCTTGAGAAGTTTAATGAATCAATCTCGGCCTCAGAAACTCTAAATCACAAATGAACCCTGATGAACTTCACTATAAATCCTCTTGGACAAAAATTTGGACCTGATGAATTATGCCTTGAAAACCAGAGAATCTTGATTTGAAATACGAACTGCAATACATGAAACCCTAATTTGGATCCTGAACTGAATTATGCATGCCCTGGCCCTGATTATGAAATAAACTCTTATCTGACCAAGATTAGGTCCAACCAGATGAACCTCAATCAATACTGCATACACACACCTGACCTGATATCCTCAACTGAAACTTGGACTTAGGCAATAAGAAGAATGAAAGTGGAATCAACATATTTTGGATTTTTTTAATGATAGTTAGTAGACGGATATACAAGTGAAAGTAATATACAAGTAGGAAAAATTTGGGGTATGACAGATCCTTAATACCATTGTATGTAGTATTGGGCCTGATCAACCTAATGCTATGTACGTGGTAGGTAGAATCATGGTTGAGCGACCACAAGGACTCTGAAATATTGTCGGAACTGGTGCCTTAAGGGTAGGATCAAGCCAAGAGTTATAAGTAAGGAGAACCTGTCAACTCAGTTGAAGTCTTAGTAGAAGTTGTGTTTCGGGTGATGCCGAATTGAAGAGTAGAGAATGGTTTGAGCGATCCTGTAGTGCTGATGGAATCAAGAAGTTGAGGATTTCTATCGGGTGGATTGTTGGAGTTTTGAGGAATGTGCGAATTTTCTAGTGGAAATGGATTGACCCCTAGTATGGACAAGAATTTTAAATAATCCAATTCCGTGAGGAAGAAAGGATGTTTTGTTGAGAGTAGGATGTAAAGCCTAGAAATGAGGTAGCTTATCAGTGTGTTTCAACTTCTAAGGTTACCGTGGCATCCTGTAAGGATGAAAGTATGTTCAGAATGGTACCTTTCAAGTGGTTGAGAGATAGAGAGTTAAGGATGTCCAACATTGTTGTAAGAATCTAAGGTAGTGATGAAGTGTGAGAAGAAACTCAAGGATATGACTACATGTTCCAAGTGAAGCATGTATGCACCAGATGAAGGGTGAAGGATAAGTCGGGTATATTTAGTCTTGGAAGGGAGACTGGGTTCATGTTAATTTGTCAGGATTTCAGTATTCTGTGAGAGACCAATTTGGAAATGTTAAGTTGCTCAAAGATCAGTTATAAGGGATTATGTTAAGGAGTGAACGAGCATTATATAGTAACGAAAGGTGTTGTTGTATGGGCCGGAGGAGTTTTATGTTGAGAGTTAGAGCAAGTGATTTGAATTCAATGAAATTCTTGTAGATGGTTTTATAATTGGAATTAAGAGAAATACCATAGAGAGAAAAGGAAACACGGCGTGAAGTAAGGTTTAGACATAATTATGGGAAAGTGGTAACGAAATGTATTTCGAACGAAGGCACATTAGAGTTATTAAGATTTCGTTGAGATTAAGATAAGAGTGTGTCATCAATGGTTGTTCACTTGTGAAGACTTTAAATTGTGAAGGGAAGTAGAAGAAGTTATACCTTGATATTATGAGATACGTGGTAGCAACATTGTGGTCACAAATGTATGTGATGGATTCCTAATTTTTAGTCGGATGAGAAGTAACGCACTCTTTGTTGAGTAGTGAGTATTGTGTTTTAAGAAGTAAGACCGTGGTAAGTAAAGAAAAGAACAAGACCAAAATTTTGCACGTGACTAAGTGTAAATCGGGAAATAGACTATACTAGATGGTCTTGTAAGTGGTTGATGAGAGTTTTCGGTTATGAGTGTTTCAATCAGTGGCTTCGGGGTGGTATAGTGTGTAGTGGATACTGGATGGGAAAAGGATTATAGTCGATGAGTATGTGGAGGATGTTAAGGTTCTTCAGGAAGACGTATCATTTTGGTTGTCAAGAGTGGGAAAATTGCCCATAATTTTGGATGGTGGAAGTATTTCGGATATACCTTTTGTTGGACTAGGAAAGTTGTTGTCTTGATCTTCACCAAGTAATCAAGTGAGAGGAGGAGGTTGTATGCTTGGCGTAGTGTGTTCATGATTAATCTGGTGTCATGGTGTGTGTGTGTGTGTGTTGATGTTTACTTGTGGGTGAATAAAGGGTGAGTTTGTGATGAAAAAACCCTTGGATGCTAGCATTTGCTGAATTTTTACTATGGTCGTTGTGCGAGCTTGAGTGAACAGAAAGCAAGCTTCCTCGCTGCCTACTCGTTGGGCGACCGTGCCATAACTTTGGAAAATTTCCACGTCTCTTGTTTGAAGTATTTTATATTCATGTTTTAGCTTTGTTCTATGTTATCTTATGTTGACTATCATGGTTGGTGAGCATTATGTAAGATGAGGATGTGCGAGTTGAGAATTAGGATGCAAGATAATGCAAACCGGATTGGAGGTTTTGAAATTGGCATTTCTGAATGGGTGTTATATAGTAATAATAAAACATATAATTGAATAATAGAAAATAAAAGAATTCAATAAAAGAAGACATAAAAACAAAAATAAAGAAGACAACTAAACTAAGGGAACACTCCTCACTAATTATCCTAAGTTAGGCTTGACTCTCTCATGCTTGGAGCAATTTTCCCCAGCAGAGTCGCCATCTGTCGTACCTCAAAAAATACGATCCTTCGCGAAATGTATCGCAGAAAAAAAAAGTTCATACAGAGTCGCCACCGAACTTAATTTTTTCCAATGAATGAATAGGAAAATATCTAGAAATCCTTTTTAAAATGGAAAATGGTCATCGCAACCATATTCGGGTAGGGGAGTCGGTTACGCGAGGGGAATGTGTTAGCACCCCTTCACGTTCGTTGTACTCAACAGTAACCTCTTAGTCTAATTTGTGACTTGAGTGTTAACTTATGCTTATTTGTCTTCTTCGAATAATAAAAAGTGAAAGGTTTAACTAAGGTTTAAGGGAAAATGGTTGATTTTATTATTAGGGTGCTCACCAAGGATTGAGGCCCTTGTGTCTACGTATTCTCTCGTGCAATGAGAAAGTCAGAGCAATTGTAGTTCGTACTACAATTTGTTAGTGTGTTTTATAGATGTCAATTGCTCAAACGCGAGAAAGACATCTCGTACCCAAACAATTAAAAGAGAGGAAAGGAAGACTCCACACCCCTCTGTTCTCATCTTTAATAAAAGTATTAAAGTATGATTAGGTATTTTGAGGATGACAAATGCGTTAAACAACAACGAAGATTCATCGTACCCTTGGCACTCGAGAAGAAAATGGAAGATTCCATTCCCCTTTTGTTTTGTTCAAGAAATTATGAAAATAATTTGAATTTGATCGGATGGAAAGTTTTTTAGGGAACAGTTGTTAGAACATGAGAAAGATATCTCGCATCCAAACAAATGAGGAGAAATTTTGAAGACTCAAAACCCCTCCCTTTATTTTTTAATCAAAGGTTTAATAATGATTACGTGTCTTGATTTTGATTTAGGAAAAAATACTCGATAAAAGATTTAGGTTTGAAAATTGCGTGATGGCGATGCAAAAGGGAGTCATCTTCCAAGAGAAGAAACCACTTAACGTTGGATCAAGGGTTTGAGAAAAGGTTAGGTCGATTCCTAGTCCCTAAGGGTGCTCCTAGTAAACGAAACCGCAACCACAGAAAGAGAGAAAGTGTGTGCATGAGGTTGATGGCGATGCAAAAGGCAATCAACTTACAAGTTAAGGTAGGACTTTATGAATTAATCAAGAATGCGGGGGTTTGATTTATCATGCAATGCCAAGATATAACAAGCAAGCAAAGGAAAATGATAAAGTTATTTTTACACTTCATGGGGACGAGGAATACACTTGTCAATCGGGGAGTAGGAAAGCGAGGAAAAGGTAGCAGCAACCAAAATACTATTTTAACAATGTCATAATTTTTAAGTAATTGAAAAAAACGAAAGCTAACACAGCACGCACGCGTTATCTATAATGAATCCATATTACTACATAGTCTAAATAGAGATAACAGAGAAAAATATGAAAATAATTCTAACACATATATGTATAAAACTTAAGAACTAAAAAAAATATATTTTAAAATATAAACCAAAAGTTATATGTACATATTTAAAAAAAACTTTAAACGAAAGTTTATATATTAAACTACAATAACAAAAAATAAATAAAAAGTAATATATATATATATATAGACCGTGAAGGCTTAATCAGATCCTGTAATGGGCCACCAAGAACGTCTGTGATGTTGGGCGTGAGATGAGGAGGAGGGGGTGTACCTGCAAGGCACTTCGACGCTCAAGTAAGAAAGGGTCAGAGAAAAGGGGCAAGTACAAAGTATGAGTTCTGAGGGTGATTATTGGATACTTGACCCATGGTTTATATAGTGCCCCCAGCTCGTGGCCAACGGTCTTATTTTTGGGGCAAAATAATCGTTTTCCGAAGAATAGGTGACTGCCCAAAACTAGCCGTAATGTCGGGCAGGGTGCCCAAAATTAGCCGTTATGTCGGGCAAAGGTGTAGTTTCGGGCACATGCCTTTAGCTGTTCAGGGACTGAAGAAGCCGTGCGGGACGGGCAGCAGTACCGGGGAGGAACGATGCAATCCTTGCCAGGTAGGAGTGCAGAAAGGTAGCTTTTGCCCCTTCGCAGATTGGACTTAGGCAATTGGGCCGTTCTGTGAGCAGAAGCGGATTGTGTTATGTCTAGTCATTGGTCTAGTCCAGAACATATACATAATTTTTTTAAAAACAAAAACCAAAAGTCATGTACATAATTTAAAAAAGACAATTAGTGAAATATACATAAAACAAAAAGCAAATGCAAGTATATATATATATATATATATATTTATTTATTTAAAAACAAAAACCAAAAGTCATGTACATAATTTAAAAAAGACAATTAGTGAAATATACATAAAACAAAAAGCAAATGCAAGTGTATATATATATATATATAACTTAAATCGACAATGTAGTCTTAAAACTGAAAGCTATATACCTAAAACTCACTCAAACATTAAATATATACAAGAGTTTAAAAACTGAAAATTTATACATGTTATAAAATTAAGAAAAACATGAGTACAAATTAAAAGTATATATATATATATAAAACTAACTGAAAAATTTATAAACTAACAGTATATATATTTTATTAAAATAAAAAGTATATAAATATATATATATATATATATATATATATATATATATATATATATATAGGTTGGTTTTGGTTGTCATATATATATATATATATATATATATATATATATATATATATATATATATATATATATATATGACTTGAAACAAACAGTAAAATATGAAAAAAAAAACATGTATATGTATATGATTTGAAACAAAATAGTATATATAAAATAGTAAAAGTAACATAGAATATAAAAAAATGTAAATGTATTCACTTGCAAACAACATGTATCCACTAGTACCACTAGCGCAGGAAAAAGAAATCACAAAATATGAATGCATATATACACAATGATGACGTCATCACATGTACATGTTTTCATCACTAATGAGTGGCCTGTGCAACTAAAGTGAGTAGCAGTTTCCTATGCAGGATAACTTATATACATTAAACCGAAAATGTTCATTAGTAAAACAGGATAACATGTATCTATGTGTGGGAAATAAACAAGAAACAAAAAAAAAAGAATTATGAAGAACAAATCTTTACCAGGTGCGCCTATTTTCCGTCTCCTCTTTAGGTCAAATTCATTTTTCTCCTTTTCTGTCTCTCTCCCTTTTTGTTTCTTAGATTCTCTTTCCTATAGCCTCAAGATTATGCCACAAATGGAATTGGACAAAACCATTTACCGACATTATGAACTTTGTCAACCAAGTTTTAATCCTTTTTAATTTTACTTGATCTTGTCATAAAGTTTTTTTTGCAAAGTTTGATGATCTTGTTATGTGAATGTTTTGGAAAGTTTGATGGTCTTGTCATGTGAATGTTTTGGAAAGTGTTGACAATAATAATAATCATAATTAAAAATAAATAAAAAAACAATTTATTTTGATTTTTTTGTAAAAAATATAATTAAAGGTAAAAAGAGAAAAAAGTAAAAAAAAAAAAGGAAAGGTGAGATTCGAACCCAGGACCTTATGCGTGAATATCCTTGAATTCTCATTTCACTACCAAATGGGATATCTTTTTTATTTGAAATAAAATATGATTAAAACCCATACAATCGTAAAGTACCCGGACAAAATTGGAGTATGACAGATGCCCCTATTTAATTAACTTGATCCAGAAGGTATGAATGACAGCGGTCTTCGTACATTCATGGTGGAAGATAATTAAATATGAAAAAACCTGAATTTATTCCTTTGAGGAAATGATATAATATGTCGTGAATGTATGGAGAATTTTGTATGTTTTTTTACTAGAAATATGATATGAGAAACACACTCTGTGGGGATAATTGAAATGACTAAAAAATGAAAATATGCCGAGTACGGTAAGGTAAGAAGACTGGTTGGGGAAAACAAGATATTTCTGGAGATCTGTCAGAATGATGAAGAATAACCAGGAATTCTTGGAATGAAAGAGGTTAAATCCTTGAGGACATCTAGAAAAGCATTAGATGTAAAAGGAACCAAACTCAGAGACAAAACATCTAGAAAAACATTAGATGTGAAATGAGACCAACTTATGGTGGAATGTCAGAGGAGACATCAAAGACATTCAGAAGAGCATTGAATGAACTCTAGAAAACATATCAGGCACATCCAGAAAAGCATTGGATGGACGAGAAACCAATCTGAAGATACATCAGAGATATTCAGAAGAGTGTTGAATGAACTCTGGAAAACGCATCAGGTACATCCAAAAAAGCATTGGATGAATGGAAAACAATTCAGAGATTCTTGAGAAGACATCCTGAAAAGCATTGGATGGAAGGAAGCGAACTAGAAGGCATCCAGAAAAGTATTAGACTGAGTTGTCTACCAAACTCAAAGATATATTGAAAACATCTAGAAGAGCATTGGATTGAAACAAATTTTGACCTTGTGAAAATCAGTGGTGTCCAAGAATGGCATTGGACGCAAATAGAAATGCAACATCCAAGAATGGTATTGGATGAAAGCGTCATAAAATCCAAGAATGGCATTGGATGAAAACGAGAAATATGACATCCAAGAATAACATTGGATGAAAAGGAACACAACATCCAAGAATGAAATTGGATGAAAGTAGAAATACGTCACGACATCCAAGAGTGGCATTGGATGCGAGGAGACACGACATCCAAAATGGCATTGGATGAAGGTAGAAATATGTCCAACATCCAAGAATGGAAATGGATGAAAGTGAGAAATACTATGGAAAATGCATAAGAGGCATCCAAGAATGGCATTGGATGTGGAATGAGACCAAATATGAAGATACATCAAAGATATCCAAGAATGGCATTGGATGAAACGTAAAGTAACACCCAAGAATGACATTGGATGAAAGAGAGAAGGATGACATCCAAGAATGGCATTGGATGCAAGAAAGAAACAGACAGAGACATTTAAGAATAGCATTAGATTGAAATTAAAAGATAGACACATCCAAGAATAGCATTGGATGGAAAACAGAAAAAGACAGACACATCCAAGAATAGAATTAGATGCAAAAGAAACAGATAAACACAACTCCTTTGGTAGGTGCCAAGTGAGTTGTACTTTGACCACAAGGTAAGATGTCAATAGTAATAAGACCTCAGGCAATGCAAATGAGCACGAAGTACACTTTTAGTTATGAATGATTATTGAATTTTGTATGGTATGTGAATCATCAGATGCTTGCAATGGAAATGCTTATGGCAACTGGATACAACTCTTTTGGTAAGGTGAAGCTAGAATACTTATTCCAAAACACAAGGAACTCTTCCAACTCTACCTTTGAAATATGTTTTGAACACAACTTCTATCACACTTGTTAGATGTATTAGGATGATGATCCTTTTGCAAAGGACTGATGACCTTTGCTTGGGGGATAGGTGGACTGCCCTCGACTGATTAATTCTTGAAATTATAGCTTTACTGGTCGCTTGGAATACTTGCCCCAGCATGAATCTTGAATAGATTTTCTCTGAACAACAGGATCTTTGATTGTGATATGCCCATGATAGGATCACTGATCAAGTCCCTCAACTGTTTGAACTTCCTTGATGACGAGTGCTTACTTGCAAATAAAATATTCATTCAAAAATGGGAATTTTAATGCAATGCTCATGCAATTTTTGAAATTAAGATCATTATTGGAATGATATTGTTGATGTACAGCAAATGAATTGCTTGTCAAAATGCAGTATTGGGTTAGACATGTAAAGTAAAAGACGATATGAAGGTATGATACCAAAACAAATGATTAGAAAATATCTTAGGAGTCAGTTTACGCAATCTTGCCGTAGTATGCTTTCAAAACAAACATAGCTTCAGTTAAATCTTTGGAGGGATGTAATGTGGTCTGATTCACGGTTTTCAAAACAAAGGATATAAGGCTCAAAATTTTAAGTTTTACCCAACCCATTCTCCATGATGACCTCCAGTCCTACGTTCAATTAGTTCAACCTATGCATTCAAGTTCCAAGAGATTTAGAATTACACTGATGATGATGGCTCAAAGCCAAGGGATTTTTGAGATAACAGTCACTTCTTTCCTACAACATTTTGTTGTTTTTGCTGAGGACTTTGGTAAACTCACATTGTCTTTGTTGAGGATTTTGGTGACCTCTTTTGATTGATTTTCTTTTTGTTATCCCTAACTTTTGCCTGGACTATTTCTTTGAAGCTTTTGGTCCATTGGGTTGCCCTGAGTTTTTTCATAAGTCACTTTTTAGGTTTTGACTCAGTATGCTTTCTCTTTTTTTTTTTGATTTGGGAAGATAGTGACTACCATCGGCTTCTTCGACAATTCTTTGATGTGTGCGAAGGAAAGCTTGTGCATGAAACCTTTATTGAAAGGTGTATGGAACGATTCTCTTGAATGTGAATGCACATCCGAATTAATTGAGAACTACCCTGCCCTAGGTTAAGGTTATGGTTTTTTTTTGTATAGAAAGAAACACCAACTTCTAGGCTCAAAGGGGTTGACGAGGGATTAACTTCCTTATTTCTCCAGTGTTTGGGAATTGAAATAATGCCTTATATCATCAGCAAAATTTTATTTGAAAGCATACTAATCAACAATTTGGGTATATCATTTTCGTCATTCTCTCTCCAATCTTTGCTTAGATAACAGTTTGATAAAAATAAAGATGAATGAGAGAAACACTAGTATATTTTTTAATTTTGAGAGAGGAAAGCATAAACATGGACAAATATGAAAGAGAATGAATTAATTCAAAACATGCAATGCTCATTTCATTAATATTACCATTCAGAGACAAACAAGTCTGGAAGCAAATAAACTTAATACAAATAAAGAAATTGCCAACATAAAGGAAACAAGCCCTAGTGACTAATCAACATCAAGAATGAGCTTTCCTGTCTGATCCACTGGCTTTGGGAAGTGACTTGCCACGCTCTGACCTAGTCTTCACCCACTCTATTTTTGCATAGGATTGTCGTCAACATTGGGAGTTCTGTTCGTGAAAGTTAAAACATCTCCTCTGACCAAGTCTTATACTCTAGCCTTCAGTGCAAAACAACCTTCTAGATCATGACTTGCAGCTCCCTCATGGAATGCACAATAGAGGTCGGATATAAACCCAGGTGGAAGAGGATCTGGAGGAGGAGGTAGAGACCTAGTTGTGATCAAACCTTTCTGGACCAAGTAAAGATACACCTCGGTATATGTCACGGGAATAGGGTCAAATTGAGTCCTATTCCTAGCGATACAATTTTGATTCTGGCCAGGATTCTGTTGTGGAGGAGCTCGAGCTGGTGGAGCACTAACCATAGGAACAACTGCAGCTACTTATGGTTGACCATAGTGTTGTTGCCTGCGATAAGGTCTCCTTTCATCTGTAACAGCATATGTATGGCCCTCATTCTTCTTTTAAATGTTCCTAGAGGAATTTCTTGCACCACTAGAGGCTTCAACATTGGCAATATTTCCACTCTTGATACCTTTTTCTAGTCTTTCTCTAATAGTGATTAGGTCAGCAAAACTAGATGATACACTTCCTATCATATTTTCCAAAAAGAAATGTTGAAGAGTGTCCTTGAACAATTCAGTTAGTTCTTTCTCTGCTAATGGTGGCTCCACCTGGGCAGCTAGCTCTCTCCAGCACTGAGCATACTCTTTGAATGACTCGTTCTCCTTTTGGGACATGTACTTGTATTGCTTCAAGAAAGTATCAGCCAAGTCTTTCCAGCTTTGGATGTGACTTTTTTCAAATCCCATATACCATTTCATTGAGGCTTCACTTAAGCTATCTTGGAAACAATGAATGAGGAGTTTGTCATTGTTGGTGTAGGAAGCCATCTTGCAGTAGTACATCACTAAGTGGTGTAACGCCCCGGTTTTTGTTAGATTTATTTAATCGAGTCGATTTAATTATTTTTGTTTTTATATTATTTTATTCTTGGTTTTTATTTGGTAAATATGTTATGTTTATCGTTATTATGTTTTATCGCGTTTGAGAGCGTGTGCGAGAAAATTGAGTGTAGGGGTATTTTGGTTATTTTGCTTGGTTAGATATTATTGTTTTTCATAAAATAGAAACATAGAGATTAGAAAGAGAGAAAAGAAAGAGAAGAGAAAAAGAGAGTGAGAAGAAGAAAAAAAGAGGAAAACTTGGGGTGTAAGAAATCGATTCAACCGACACTTCAAAGCACGATTAATCGGGTAAGGGTACAAAACTCGGTTATCATATGCTTGTGTATGAATATGTATGTGTGTGTTTGAATGTTCTCTTGCTTTTCATAGTTTTTCAATTCTAGGTTGAAATGAGAAAAATGAATAGAAATTGATGTTCTCACGGTCGAAAATCGATATGAATCGCGTAGTATGATCACACTATGCATATGAACATTTGTTGATACTTGTTATGCTGTTTGGAACTGATTTGAGATGAAAATGGTGATTTTCGGGAAGGACTGTCGAAGGGTTTATTTTTTTGCATATCGCAGTGCGCGCTTAGCGCGGTATGGAGAATTTGTAACCTTTCCAGGCAGTGAGGAGCGCGCTTAGCGCGGGGTGGAGCCCGCTTAGCGCAACCTGGAGCAAAAATAAAACTGTTTTTCTAAAATCTATAACTTTCGATCTGTAACTCGGATCGAGACGTTCTTAGTACCATTGAAAAGCTAATGAGATGTTCTTTCTTATAAAAATGGGTTTGAGGTTGGTGGCCCATTTAATTGTGTCGGGAATTTGGAAACGTGTCGTTTTGTCGACTTTTATCGTCGTAATTGTGTGCGATTGATGTGTTATCATGCGATATGTTTTTGATATATAACGTATAGCTTGTGTGCTGTTATATGATGTGAATGCATGTGATGAAATGTTGTGATGATGGTTTGTGGCCTTATGGAAAATAAATGCATTGTTTTGGGTTAGATTGCAATGCATGATTATGGATGTTGAGATGGTTCACATGGTTATATATGAATATGCATTTGATTGTCATGAGTCATTAGTATGCCATGCATCATGATATGCATCTTGTGATGTCATGTGCCCTTGTGGGGTGTGAGCGACGAAACGATTCCAGAGGGAATCTGCTGTAACGGTCGTGTGCCTTATACAAAGAGGACCTAAAGCGACATTATAGACGATCGTGTGCCTTATGCAAAGAGGGCCTAAAGCGATCTGATCGTGTGCCTTATACAAAGAGGACCTAAAGCGATCCATAAACGTCGTGTGACTTATACAAAGAGGACCTAAAGCGACGGGGAACATCGTTTGCCCGACGGGGAGTTACACTAAGTAACAAGCGATGATTCCAATAAATCCTGAGAATTAATGATGATGAGAATGATGGATGGAATGGTACCGCATGCATATAGTCGTTGTGTCGGTCTCTGTGCATTTGCATAAGTCATGAATGGATTGATTATGTGTGGGAAATTATGGATGAGATTGATGAGTTGATATATATATATATATATATATATATATATATATATATATATATATATATATATATATATATATATTGGTGATAAATGTATTGAGCATGATTGATATGCCTTTGAGAGGGATGCATGAGTTATGAATTATTTTGTTTTGTATTTGAACTATGGTGTACGTTGTGGTGAGAATGTTTTGCATGCGTATTTCATGTTATTACATAATTGTATGCAACTATATTACAATTGTGTTTCTCACCCTTCTGCTGTTTTGAATGCTCTATGAGGCATTACAGATTAGATGCTAGAGGTCTTTTTGTGAAGATTATGTCTTCATTCTTTTGTCGGTCAACTCTGATATGTAGCACCGGGTAGTCGGGGAGATCGTTATGTGTTTATGTGTATATATATCTTTTTGGATTGTACATGTATGACTCTGTATATGACATACAAACTTTTATGTTTATATATTATATTTCAGTTGCAGATTTTCTGTTTTTATTCTGTATTTGAATTGTGGGTGTTAGGAACCGAGTTCCTCTGTTTACGTTGCTACCTGATTGTTGCATGTCAATATGAGCAGGTTGTTATATTTCGTTACTTTGATGTGACCCTCCCGTCTATGCCATGAATGTTTTAATTATACTCTGATTATTTTGTTATCGCTTTAATTACTCGGGGTATAGATTGGGGGGTGTTACATTAAGTGGTATCAAAGCCAGTCTGTGTCGATCATTTTGACCAAGTTGTTTGTTGTGCGACAGTTGTGTTCTAGCGAGTTGATTGTTTAACCATAGTTACTGTTATTGGATATGAACAGAATATGGTTAGTAGGAATGATGCTGCTCTTGTTGCTGCTATGTAAGCTATGGCTCAGGCTGTGCGGAATACACCTAATTCTGGGGGGAATGATGAGTTCAGGGAGAACAAGCCGCCTATCTTCAAAGGAAGACATGATCCTAATGGTGCTCAGATTTGGCTTAAGGAGATTGAAAGAATCTTTTGAGTGATGGAATGTGCTGAGGAACAGAAGGTGAGACTGGGTACTCACATGTTGCAGGAGGAGGCTGGTGATTGGTGGGTTAGTACGCGTCATGTGTGGGAAGCTACAGGTGAAGTGTCACTTGGGCTTTGTTTAGCAGTGAGTTTTTAAGGAAGTATTTTCCTGAAGATATTAGAGGAAAGAAAGAAATAAAGTTCTTGGAGTTGAAACAGGGTAACATGTCTGTTACTGATTACACTACTAAGCTTGTGGAGCTTGTTCAGTTTTATCCACATAATGCTGAAGCAACAACGGAGTTTTCCAAATATGTGAAGTTTGAGAACAGGTTGCGTCTCGAGATCAAACAGGCAATTGATTATCAAAGAATTAGGAGGTTTTCATATTTGGTGGATTGTTGTAGAATTTATGAGGAGGATAGTAAAGCTCGTTCTACTCATTATAAGAGTGTGAACGAAAGGAAAGGAAAGCAACCGTTTTGTGGTGGTCCTTATGTGGCCCCAGCTGACAAGGGAAAGCAAAGGACTAATTTTGCTAAAAGGCCAAGTGGGGGAGGTATGTATAATCCTTCGAGATGTTTTAAGTGTGGTGACTTAGGACATCGTCAGTTTGAATGTAGAAAGGATATGAGGAAGTGTTCCAATTGCGGAGGTATATGACATGTCGCAGCTGATTGCAAGAGGAATGTGGTGAAGTGTTACAACTGTGGTGAACCTGGTCATGTTAGTACGAGGTGTCCAAAACCAAAGAAAGCTCAAGCTGGAGGAAAAGTATTTGCATTGGCAGGAGCTCAGCCTACTAGTGCAGATCGTATAATCAGAGGTACTTGTTTTTTTAATAGTACACCTTTAGTTGCTATTATTGATACCGGAGCGACTCATTCATTTATTTCGTCTGAGTGTGTGCGGCGTTTAAATCTTTTGTGTTGTCATTGGGTGGAGAGATGGTTATTGATACTCCTGCATTAGGGTCGGTAACTACTTCTCTGGTTTGTTTAAGTTGTCCTTTGACCATTTATGGTAAGGATTTTGCTATGGATTTGGTGTGTCTGCCGTTGGAGGGTTTAGACGTAGTTCTGGGAATGAATTGGTTGCAGTTCAATCGAGTTCATATTGATTGTTATCATAAGTTGGTAAGATTTCCTTCTCTTGAATAAGACGAGGAATCGAGTTTCTTATCTACCAAAGAGTTGAAGAAACTTTTGGCGGATGAAGCTCAGTTGTTCGGGTTATTTGCATCATTGACTGTGGATAGTCAAGTTGCAATTGATGTGTTTCCAGTCGTGTGTGATTTTTCGGAGGATATTTCTGATGTGTCGCCAGAAAGAGAGGTGGAGTTTTCTATTGATCTAGTTCCTGGTACTAGACCTGTGTCTATGGCACCATATCGTATGTCGGCATCTGAGTTGGTTGAGTTGAAGAAGCAGTTGAATGAATTATTAGAAAAGAGGTTTGTGAGGCCGAGTGTATCGCCTTGAGGTGCTCCAGTTTTATTGGTGAAGAAGAAAGATGGAAGTATGCGATTGTGTATTGATTATCGCCAATTGAATAAGGTGACGATTAAGAATAAGTATCCTCTTTCGAGAATTGATGATTTGATGAACCAGTTGGTAGGTGCGTGTGTGTTTAGTAAAATTGATTTGAGGTCAAGTTATCATCAGATTAGAGTGAAGGAGGAAGATATTCAGAAGACAGCTTTTAGGACACGATACGGACATTACGAATATTCCGTGATGCCGTTCGGGGTTTCTAATGCACCGGGAGTGTTTATGGAGTACATGAATCGCATATTCCATGAGCATTTGGATCAATTTGTTGTTGTGTTTATTGATGACATCTTGATTTATTCTAAATCTCGGGAGGAACATGCGGACCATTTGCGTATTGTATTGCAAATTTTGAAGGAAAAGAAACTTTATGCCAAGTTGTCCAAGTGTGAATTCTGGTTGTCAGAAGTGAGTTTTGTTGGGCATGTGATTTCAGGTACTGGTATTACTGTGGATCCATCCAAAGTAGATGCAGTTCTACAATGGGAGGCTCCTAGATCTGTTACTGAAATTAGAAGATTTTTGGGTTTAGCTGAATATTATCGAAGATTCATTGAAGGCTTTTCCAAGTTAGCACTTCCATTGACCCAGCTCACTTGTAAAGGTAAAGCGTTTATTTGGGATATTCAGTGTCAGGAAAGTTTTAGTGAGCTGAAGAAAAGATTGACTACAACTCCGATTTTGATCTTACCGAATCCTAGTGAACCGTTTGTGGTGTATTGCGATGCGTCTTTGAGTGGTTTAGGTGGAGTGTTAATGCAAGAAGGTGAGGTTGTGGCTTATGCTTCGAGACAATTGAGGGTTCATGAGAAGAATTATCCTACTCATGATTTGGAATTAGCTGTGGTGGTTTTTGTATTGAAAATTTGGAGACATTATCTCTACGGTGCAAGATTCGAAGTCTTTAGTGATCATAAGAGTTTAAAATACTTGTTTGATCAGAAAGAGTTGAATATGAGGCAACGGAGATGGTTGGAATTTTTAAAGGACTACGATTTTAGCTTGAATTACCATCCTGGTAAATCTAATGTGGTAGCCGGTGCGTTAAGTCGAAAATCTTTTCATATGTCTGCTTTGATGGTTAAAGAGTGGGAACTTTTGGAAGAATTTAGAGATTTGAGTTTGGTGTGTGAATTGACATCTGATAGCGTGAGGCTTGGTATGTTAAAGGCAGTAATGATTTTCTGTTGACCGTTAGCGAGAAACAGAGGCTGTATGTGAAATTTGTTGATCTGATGAGGTTAGAGGTAAAGGTGTGAATGGTGACTTTAAAGTGGATGATCAGGGTGTTTTGAGATTCTATGGTAGAATTTGTATTCCTGATGATTCAGAATTGAAAAAGATGATTTTAGAGGAAGGACACAAGAGTAGTTTGAGTATACATCCGGGAGCTAATAAGATATATCAAGATTTGAAGAAGATCTTTTGGTGGTCCGGATTGAAGAGGGATGTGGCTCAGTTTGTTTTTGCGTGTTTGACGTGTCAGAAGTCAAAGGTAGAACATCAGAAGCCTAGTGGATTGTTGCAACCGTTGAATATTCCCCAGTGGAAATGGGATAGCATTTCTATGGATTTTGTGACAGGGTTGCCGAATACTCATAGGGGACATAATGCCATTTGGGTGATTGTGGATAGGCTGACTAAATTGGCGCATGTCATTCCGATTGACATCAGTTTTTCTTTGGAAAGGTTGCCTGAGACTTATATCCGTGTGATTGTGAGATTACATGGTGTTCTGTTGTGTATTGTTTCAGATTGAGATCCGAGGTTTACTTCCAGGTTTTGGGAAAGTTTGGAAAAGGCGTTAGGTTCCAAGTTGAGACTGAGTTCTGCTTATCATCCTCAGACGGATGGTCAGACCGAGAGAACTATTCAGTCATTGGAAGATTTGCTGAGAGCTTGTGCTCTTGAGCAAGGTGGTGCTTGGGATAGTTATCTTTCATTGGTTGAGTTCACGTATAACAACAGTTTTCATTCGAGTATTGGAATGGCACCTTTTGAAGTGTTGTATGGAAGAAGATGTCGAACACCTTTGTGTTGGCATGAATCTGGTGAGAGTTCGGAGGTTGGACCGGAGTTAGTTCAACAAACTATGGAAAAGGTGAAACTTATTTGTGAGAAGATGAAGGCTTCTCAGAGTAGGCAGAAGAGTTATCATGATCGAAGGAGGAAAGATCTTGAGTTTCGAGAAGGCGATCATGTATTTTTTAGAGTTACGCCAGTGACGGGTGTTGGATGTGCATTGAAGTCGAAGAAACTTACTTCTCGGTTTATTGGTCCTTATCAGATATCCGCGAGAGTGGGTACTGTGGCTTATCGAGTGGCGTTGCCACCGAATCTTTCGAATTTGCATGATGTGTTCCATGTTTCACAGCTTCGGAAGTATGTTCCAGATCCGTCGCATGTGATTCCGATGGATGAGGTTGAGGTAAGGGAGAACCTTACGATTGAGGCATTATCGATGAGGGTTTTGGATCGCGAGTTGAAGCGGTTAAGAGGCAAAGATATTGCGCTTGTGAAAGTAGCGTGGGGAGGCGCTGCTGAGGGAAATTTGACCTGGGAGTTGGAAAGTCAGATGCGGGAATTGTATCCGGAGTTGTTCGTCTCAGGTAATATTTTCGAGGAAGAAAATTTCTAAGTGGGGGAGAGTTGTAACGCCCCGGTTTTTGTTAGATTTATTTAATCAAGTACTCTTTCTCCTTTTGGGACATGTACTTGTATTGCTTCAAGAAAGTATCAACCAAGTCTTTCCTGCTTTGGATGTGACTTTTTTCAAATCCCATATACCATTTCATTGAGGCTTCACTTAAGCTGTCTTGGAAACAATGAATGAGGAGTTTGTCATTGTTGGTGTAGGAAGCCATCTTGCGGTAGTACATCACTAAATGGTGTAACGCCCCGGTTTTTGTTAGATTTATTTAATCGAGTCGATTTAATTATTTTTGTTTTATATTATTTTATTCTTGGTTTTTATTTGGTAAATATGTTATGTTTATCGTTATTATGTTTTATCGCGTTTGAGAGCGTTTGCGAGAAAATTGAGTGTAAGGGTATTTTGGTCATTTTGCTTGGTTAGATATTATTGTTTTTCATAAAATAGAAACATAGAGATTAGAAAGAGAGAAAATAAAGAGAAGAGAAAAAGAGAGTGAGAAGAAGAAAAAAAGAGGAAAACTTGGAGTGTAAGAAATCAATTCAACCGACACTTCAAAGCACGATTAATCGGGTAAGGGTGCGAAACTCGGTTATCATATGCTTGTGTATGAATATGTATGAGTGTGTTTGAATGTTCTCTTACTTTTCATAGTTTTTTAATTCTAGGTTGAAATGAGAAAAATGAATAGAAATTGATGTTTTCAAGGTCGGAAATCGATATGAATCGCGTAGTATGATCACACTATGCATATGAACATTTGTTGATACTTGTTAGGCTGTTTGGAACTGATTTGAGATGAAAATGGTGATTTTTGGGAAGGACTATCGAAGGGTTTATTATTCTGCATATCGCAGTGCGCGCTTAGCGCGGTATGGAGAATTTGCAACCTCTCCAGGCAGTGAGGAGCACGCTTAGCGCGGGATGGAGCCCGCTTAGCGCGACTGGAGCAAAAATAAAACTGTTTTTCTAAAATCCATAACTTTTGATCCGTAACTCGGATCGAGACGTTCTTAGTACCGTTGAAAAGGTAATGAGATGGTCTTTCTTATAAAAATGGGTTTAAGGTTGGTGGCCGATTTAATTGTGTCAGGAATTTGGAAACGTGTCATTTTGTCGACTTTTATCGTCGTAATTGTGTGCGATTGATGTGTTATCATGCGATATTTTTTTGATATATAATGTATAGCTTGTGTTCTGTTATATGATGTGAATGCATGCGATGAAATGTTGTGATGATGGTTTGTGGCCTTAATGGCAAATAAATGCATTGTTTTGGGTTTGATTGCAATATATGATTATGGATGTTGAGATGGTTCACATGGTTATATATGAATATGCATTTGATTGTAATGAGCCATTAGTATTCCATGCATCATGATATTCATCTTGTGATGTCGTGTGCCCTTTTGGGGTGTGAGCGACGAAACGATTCCAGAGGGAATCTGGTGTAACGGTCGTGTGCCTTATACAAAGAGGACCTAAAGCGACGTTATAGACGATTGTGTGCCTTATGCAAAGAGGACCTAAAGCGATCGGATTATGTGCCTTATACAAAGAGGACCTAAAGCGATCCATAAACGTCATGTGCCTTATACAAAGAGGACCTAAAGCGACAGGGAACATCGTTTGCCCGACGGGGAGTTACACTAAGTAACAAGCGATGATTCCAATAATTCCTGAGTGAATTAATGATGATGAGAATGATGGATGGAATGGTACCGCATGCATAGATTCGTTGTGTCGGTCTCCGTGCATTTGCCTAAGTCATGAATGGATTGATTATGTGTGGGAAATTGTGGATGAGATTGATGAGTTGATATATATATATATATATATATATATATATATATATATATATATATATATATATATATTGGTGATAAATGTATTGAGCATGATTGATATGCCTTTGAGAGGGATGCATGAGTTATGAATTATTTTGTTTTGTATTTGAACTATGGTGTACGTTGTGGTGAGAATGTTTTGCATGTATATTTCATGTTATTACATAATTGTATGCAACTATATTATAATCGTGTTTCTCACCCTTCTGCTGTTTTGAATGCTCTATGAGGCATTGCAGATTAGATGCTGGAGGTCTTTTTGTGAAGATTATGTCTTCATTCTTTTTCCAGTCGGCTCTGATATGTAGCATCGGGTAGTCGGGGAGATCGTTATGTGTTTATGTGTATATATATCTTTTTGGATTGTACATGTATGACTCTGTATATGACAGACAAACTTTTATGTTTATATATGAGATTTCAGTTGCAGATTTTCCGCTTTTATTCTGTATCTGAATTGTGGGTGTTAGGAACCGAGTTCCTCTGTTTATGTTGCTACCTGATTGTTGCATGTCTACATGAGCAGGTTGTTATATTTCATTACTTTGATGTGACGCTCCCGTCTATGCCATGAATGTTTTAATTATACTCTGATTATTTTGTCATGGCTTTAATTACTCGGGGTATAGATTGGGGGGGTGTTACAAGTGGCTTCTTGGATAGGTATGCCCTTTGTACTTTTCAAAATCTGGGGTTTTGAATTTGGCAGGCATAACCAAGTCTAAAACTGAGCACATGTTCATTGTGGCAGCACCAAAGATATCATTTCCTTCCACAACTCTTATCCTCTTCTCCAGAGTCGGCCATTACTCCCGGAATTCATCAATATATCCAACTTCTCCTTGACTATCAGGTTGGTGATCAGCATCATGGTACACAAAAGGAGGATTCTCATGAGCAGCAATATGTACGACATACAAAAGTTTAGTGAACATTGGAGCTTGGACTACTGGCGGTGCAGATGGGCTAGCCATTGGAGTAGTAGAAAAAGGTGGCGAATAATTTGGTGGTAATCCAAATTTTGGCCAAAGAGTAGCTGGCCTCGAAGGCACAGGGTCAACAGCGAAACCATTGACTTCAGAGATGACATTTTTCTGAGGTTAAGTGTCCCTAGAAGTCAAGGCTTGTAGCATATCCATAATCTTACTCACACTACTTTTCAAATCATTAATGTCTTCCCTGACTCTTTCGTTGTGTTGTTCTTGATCAGCCATTCTTCGTTTGACGTAGGCTCTAATTCTGTACTTGTGTTGAGGAATCAGCTTGATGGTAACTTAACAAATCTGAAGATGAGAACAGATGATAATGAGCTTTTTGATAACCAGAATTTATGCAAAGATGAATGCAATGATATGCAAATGAATGCAAATGAGATGTCATGCATACAAATAATGTACAACGTACTCTTAGATAAATTAGAACACCGGGTAAATAATTGGTATCTGATTAAAAGAAACCTACAGGTAGGCTTTAAGACGGGTAGGTGCATAGAGTCATGGATTCCTATGAAAAACATTATTGCCATGACGAAGGTTCATCGGACAATAATACCTTTGAAATGATCTCCATTAGGTGAGGTTTTTGTATCGTCCTAATGAAAAAGATTTATTATGGGCGTTTACTACACAACCATCAACACAAGGTTTCTAAAACAAGGTTCTCAGAGTCATATATCAAGGTTGAACCCATTACTGTCGAATAGTAATACTTTCAAGGGATCTCATCTGATTGGGGCTTTCGTAATAACCCAACGAGTCTAAAGGTATCGTAGGTTAACACTACACAACCGCCATGGATAGAATGGGTTAAAGGTTATTAGAGTCAATGATTCAGGCCTGAAAAAATTACCGCTGTGATAAAGGTTCACCAAAACAATAATATCTCCAAAGGAATCTACTCTAAGCAGGATTTTCGTATTGGCCGTAAGAGGAAGATTCCCCGCAAGTCTCTACTACACAACCACCATCCTAAGCTTATGTTTTTTCTCAGGCTCGGTTATAAAGCCTATCTCAAAAAGCCCATGATCAAGAGGCCCAATCATAATAATAACAATAATAATAAAAAAGATAATTGAATAATAGAAAATAAAAGAATTCATTAAAGAAGACACAAAAACAAAAATAAAGAAGACAACTAAACTAAGGGAACACTCCTCACTAATTATCCTAAATTAGGCTTGACTCTCTCAAGCTTGGAGCAATTTTCCCCAGCAGAGTCGCCATCTGTCGTACCTCGAAAAATACGATCCTTCGCGAAATGTATCGCAGGAAAAAAAATTTCATACAGAGTCGCCAGCGAACTTAATTTATTCCAATGAAGGAATAGGAAAATATTGAGAAAACCTTTTAAAAATGGAAAATGGTCATCGCAACCATATCCGGGTTCGGGAGTCGGTTACGCGAGGGGAAGGTGTTAGAACCCCCTCACATCCGTTGTACTCAACGATAACCTCTTAGTCTAATTTGTGACTTGAGTGTTAACTTATGCTTATTTGTCTTCTTCGAATAATAAAAAGTGAAAGGTTTAACTAGGGTTTAAGGGAAAATGGTTGATTTTATTATTAGGGTTCTCGCCAAGGATTGGGACCCTTATGCATACGTATTCCCTCGTGCAATGGGAAAGTCAGAGCAATCGTAGTTTGTACTATGGTTTGTTAGTGTGTTTTATAAATGTCAAATGCTCGAACGCGAGAAATACATCTCGTACCCAAACAATTGAAATAGAGGAATGGAAGACTCCACACCCCTCTGTTTTCATCTTTAATAAAAAGTATTAAAGTATGATTAGGTGTTTTAAGGATGACGAATGCGTTGAACAACGACGAAGATTCATCGTACCCTAGGTGCTCGAGAAGAAAAATGGAAGATTCCATTCCCCTTTTGTTTCGTTCAAGTGATTATGAAAATAATTTGAATTTGATTGGATGGAAAGTTTTTAAGGGAACAGTTGTTTGAACATGAGAAAGATATCTCGCATCCAAGCAAATGAGGAAAAATTTTGAAGACTCAAAACGCCTCCCTTTATTTTTTAATCAAAGGTTTAATAATGATTACGTGTCTTGATTTTGATTTAGGAAAAAAAATACTCGATTGTTGCGGTGAGAATCGGATATCAAGCTATTAATTAACTTGAATCACAAATCATGAAATTCACCACCGAGCTTTGATTTATCCAAAGGAAAGGGTAAAAAGCGAAAACCCTAATATGAGAACTAAGGCTCAGGGGTTGGTTATACCTAGGGAAGGTGTTAGCATCCTAAGTATCTATAGTACTCTACAGGAACCTCTTGTCAGTATTTGTGTTATGCTAAAGTTTGCTTGCTAAGGGAAATGTGCTAAGGGAAAGACCTTGGGGTATATACACTAAGTATGCTCTCCAAGACATCGCATCTCGTGCCTACGTATCATGACGGGAATGGAATCAGAGCATTCATAGTTCCCCATAATGGGGTGAGGAACCCTTGACTGTGGTCAAGGTTCCAAGGGAAAGCAGGGTGAAAAGCTTGAAAGCAGAGCTTGCGAGGATTGATTGTTTAGGAGAAGAGACTAATGACTATCTCTTATGAAAGGATTTGAATAAAGGGTTAAAGGTTGGTGAAGGAGAAGAGATTAATGGCTATCTCTTGTTTGTGTTAAAGAAAGGTTTAAGAGTTATAAGAGATTAATGGCTATCTATTGGGAAGGCTAAGTTAAAAGGGAATGGAGTGTCCACGGGAAAGTAGGGTCTGACAGCAAGACACCTACGTGGAGTGCAGCGACTCCAAGCCTAAGGCTAGGTTAAAAGGGTAATGAGCTATCTATGACTTTGCGGTCAATAGAGAGACTTTCCTTTGGAAGAGGGGAGATAATAACTTATGAACAAGAGTTGAAGGGGATTGAAATTAAGTGAATACGGCAAAGATAACATTCTCAAAGTTTTGAAATCGGAGACATGCTAAAGCTATGAAACTTAACAATAAAAGACAGACATACAAATAACAGAGATGAATTTATTCAAATCTCAGGAACAAACCTTAAGAGAATATATCATATACCACAAAATACTCAAAGAAGGTCTTCAAAAAGTTTTCAGGAAACAGTTGGTGATTTTTCATAAAAAAGAGTCCGAGAACCGAATATAAAGTTAAGCATATTTTCTTGGTTTTGAAATTTTAGAAAGAAATGAAGTTAATACGGAAAGTGAAATGAAATAAAACAAACCAAAACATAATGTGACAGTCGCCACCAAAATGCCTCACAAAGTGCCATGAAAAAAATCATGGCAAGTGCCACAATAAGGTGGCAAGCGCCACCCCTCATGAATGCGTGGCTGGCGCCACAATAAGCATGGCAAGCGCCGTATGTGCTTGGGGATAGTGGCAGGCGCCATCAAGGATGTGGAAGGCGCCACATGCCTCTCCCCTTTTATTATTATTTTTTTTGTTTTCTTTTAAACAAAATTTATAAATCCAGTTCTTAATAAAATCAAAACAAGTTCATGCAATTTTAATTGGATATTAACAAGATAACAAACTATGACAACGGTATGATAAAAAATGAAATAAGAAAAACAACGGAGTGAGTGTTACCTAGTGGAGACAGTCCACTGCTTCTTCACTGATACCGATTCTGAAAAAAATAAATGACGAGCTTCTCTCCTTCAAAATGCCAATAAACTTGCAAGAATAATTTGAGGAAGAAAGAGAGTATTCAGCCTATTTTTTGGGGTGAATCTGGTGTGAAATTTACTGAAGAGGAACGTCATATTTATAGGAGAAAGTGAGGAGCTTGCAGCATGGCCAAGAATACCCTTTTTTCAAATCTTCGTGCAAATGCAAGTGGTTGGTTTGAAAAGTCTTCAATTGTTCAGAAATAGGTGGCTTTTGTGTGCTGATAAGACTAGAGCCATGCTTTTACTGAAAATCCTTTTTTTCTTTCATGATGAACTTGTATCCACTTGCCTTGAAACGGTTTAAAATATATTATTTTCTTAAGTGCAGAAAAAGTAGAATGGGAATTACTAATGGAAAATGCCATAATAATTCATGGCAGGTGCCACAAATTAATGTGGCAGACGCCACTTCTCTTTTCCATGGTAGGCGCTACCTTCATGTGGCAGGTGCCATGGATTTTGGTGTCAAGTTCCACAAACTAAGTGTGGCAGGCGCCATGCTTGGTTTTTCTTTTTTATTTCTTTTTTTCTTTCTTTATTCTTTCTTTTTTTTTTCTTTTTTTTTTCAAATATCCAACAAATGCCCAGGCGGTCTCGAAACACCTGAGAACTTGGTTTATTGTTCTTTGTTCTTTTCCTGCGTCAATCCTGATTTTCACAAAAGAAACAAACTGGCAAAGATATGGGTTAGTTAACAGTGCATGGATGATTGAATCCTAAATGTAAGTGCAAAATGTTATGACATCTATGGGGTAAAATTTGGGGTACAACATCGATAAAAGATCGAGATTTGAAAATTGCAAGATGACGATACAAAAGGGAGTCGTCTTATAAGAGAAGAAACCACTTGACGTTGGATCAAGGGTTTGAGAAAAGGTTAGGTCGATTCCTAGTCCCTCAGGGTGCTCCTAGTAAACGAAGCCGCAACCACAAAAAGAGAGAATGTGTGTGCATGAGGTTGATGGTGATGCAAAAGGCAATCAATTTACAATGTGGGGTAGGACTTGATGAATGGATCAAGAATGCGGGGTTTTAATTTATCATGCAATGACAAGATATAAACAAGCAAGCAAAGGAAAATGATAAAATTATTTTTACACTTCATGGGGACGGGGAATACACTTGTCAATCGGGGAGTAGGAAAGCGAGTAAAAGGTAGCAGCAACCAAGATACTATTTTCATAATGTCATAATTCTTAAGTAATTGAAAAAAAAGAAAGCTAACACAACACACACACATTATCTATAATGGATCCATATTACTACATAGTCTAAATAGAGCTAAAAGAGAAAAATATGAAAATAATTCTATCACATACAACTATATGTATAAAACTCAAGAACTAAAAAAAAATTTAAAAATATAAACCAAAAGTTATATGTACATATTTAAAAAAACTTTAAACGAAAGTTTATATATTAAATTATAGTAACAATATATATATATATATATATATATATATATATATATATATATATATATATATATATATATATATATATAGACAATTTGAATGCATATATACACAATGCATGGCGTCATCACATGTACATGTTTGCATCACTAACGTGTGGCCTGTGCAACTAAAATGAATAGTTGTTTCACGTGCAGGATAACATATATACATTAAACTGAAAAATCTTCATTAGTAAAATAGGATAACATGTATCTATGTGTGGGAAACAAACAAGAAACAAAAAATTAAATTATGAAAAACAGATCGTTACCAAGTGCGCCGCTTTTCCGTGTCGTCTATAGGTCAAATTCTTTTTTCTTATTTTCTGTTTGTTTCTCTTTTTCTTTCTTGGCTTCTCCTTCTTATAGCCTCAAGATTATGCCACAAATGGAATTGGACAAAATCATTTACTGACATTATGAACTTTGTCCACCAAGTTTTAATTCCCTTTTAGTTTTGGTTGACCTTGTCATGAAATTGTTTTGGAAAATTTGATGATCTTGTCATGGGAATGTTTTGGAAAGTTTGATGATCTTGTCATGTGAGAATGTTTTGGATAGTGTTGACAATAATAATAATTATAATTAAAAAAATGAAATTTATTTCGATTTTTTTGTGAAAAATAGAAATAAAGGTAAAAAGAGAAAAAAGTAAAAACAAAGAAGGAAAAGTGAGATTCGAACCCAAGACCTTATGCTTGAATATCCTTAAATTCTCATTACACTACCAAATGGGCTTTCTTTTTTATTTGAAATAAAATATTATTAAAACCCATATAATAGTAAAGTGCTCGGACAAAATTGAGGTATGATAGTGTCTCCATGGTGATTGAAATTTCGTGATGGTGTTATGTTGTTATTGGTTGAGATCTTGTGTAAATAGAAACCTTGAATGAGTCAGAACCTTATAAGAAGATTTGATATGGAATGTGGTGTCAAAAACCAGAGGTCGTCGAACTAAATTGGATAAACGATTTCGAGTTAGAGTAAATTTGAAGGTTGTATACTTTTATAGTTGTAGGGATATAACTCCTGCATATCTATCGTCTGGAAGGTGTGGAACCTATTCTAAGTGTTTGTGTTTTAGAAATGACGTTATTCTACTAATGGATGTCAGCAAGGTTCTTGTACCGTTTAGTTAGTGGGCACGTTGGTGGATGAGTGTGTTTCTATGTAGACTGTTAGCTGTCTTGCAGTACTTAAGAATTCGAGGTGTCCCACAGTTAGAATTAGAGTAGCATAGTGGAAGGTGACAGATGAAAGAGTTTAGTCAAACTAATGAGAATCAGAAAGATAGTTACTCGGAAGAGTGGAAGTAAGACAATCTCGTGCTAAGGGTGTTAGCTTGTTGGTGAAGTACGGAAGAGGTGAAGCATCAGGTGTAAACGATTGCATTATATGGTTCCAGATTAAGTGGGATTGAAAAGGATTTATAAATGTCAATTGCTCAAACGCGAGAAATACATCTCGTACCCAAACAATTGAAAGGTTGGAATGGAAGACTCCACACCCCTCTGTTTTCATCTTTAATAAAAAGTATTAAAGTATGATTAGGTGTTTTATGGATGACGAATACATTTAACAACGATGAAGATCCATCGTACCTTAGGCGCTCGAGAAGAAAAATGGAAGATTCCATTCCCCTTTTGTTTCATTCAAGTGATTATGAAAATAATTTGAATTTGATCAGATGGGAAGTTTTTAAGGGAACAGGTGTTTGAACATGAGAAAGATACCTCGCATCCAAGCAAATGAGGAGAAATTTTGAAGACTCAAAACTCTTCCCTTTATTTTTTAATCAAAGGTTTAATAATGATTACGTGTCTTGATTTTGATTTAGGAAAAAAATTATTCGATAAAAGATCGAGGTTTAAAAATTGCAAGATGGCGATACAAAAGGGAGTCGTCTTACAAGAGAAGAAACCACTTGACGTTGGATCAAGGGTTTGAAAAAAGGTTAGGTCGATTCCTAGTCCCTAAGGGTGCTCCTAGTAAACGAAACCGCAACCACAAAAAGAGAGAATGTGTGTGCATGAGGTTGATGGTGATGCAAAAAACAATCGATTTACAATTTGGGGTAGGACTTGATGAATGGATCAAGAATGCAGGGGTTTAATTTATCATGCAATGACAAGATATAAACAATCAAGCAAAGGAAAATGATAAAATTATTTTTACACTTCATGGGAACGGGGAATACACTTGTCAATCGGGGAGTAGGAACGTGAGTAAAAGGTAGCAACAACCAAAATACTATTTTAACAATGTCATAATTCTTAAGTAATTGAAAAAAACGAAAGCTAACACAACACACACGCGTTATCTATAATGGATCCATATTACTACATAGTCTAAATAGAGCTAAAAGAGAAAAATATGAAAATAATTATATCACATACAACTATATGTATAAAACTCAAGAACTAAAAAAAAAATTTAAATATATAAACCAAAAGTTATATGTACATATTTAAAAAAACTTTAAACGAATGTTTATAAATTAAATTCCAGTATATATATATATATATATTATTAATTCCTAAATATTATTAATTCCTATAGTCTTATATATATATATCCCTTAATCCCTAATTATTAAGTTAATATTTAAAATTAATTAGCCAAGTTAAATCCCAATTAATTAAAAAGCCCAAATACTTAATTAATACGATAAACCCAACTTTATTAATTATAAAATTATAATAAATCCCCAAAATTATGAATATAACCAAATTTATTAATTTTAGAAGAATAAATAAACCCAAATTTGCTAAATAAATTATGATAAATCTCAAATTTATTAATGACCCAAAATATAAACCCAAATTATTATGGAAGAAAAAAATGAATAATCCCATATTTATAAACAAATTAAAATAACCCAAAATTATAACTTAATATTATTGAATTAACCCTAAATATTTTAATTAATTAAACTAAGCCTAATTATTTTAATTAACCAAAATCCTACTCCTAAATTAAAAATAAAAACAAAAACTAGTGTTTTAATTAGTGGTTTAAACCCTAAACACAATTTTTATTCATTCCTAATTATAAATTAAATAAAATAGTTAAATATATTAACTAAATAAACCAGGGGGTGCAAGTCAAGTTGATATAGCAATTGTGCTTGAAAAAGGGTGTGTGAATAGCAACTGAGGGGCCCAAGGGCGTTCTGAGCCCATCTTGTGAGAGGGGAGTTTATGTGGAGATAGTTAGAGTTTGACTCTCTTAGGGACGTTCGATCCTAATCCTAGGGATGCTATTGCTTGCCATCATACCCATTGATTACGCATACTGGTCAATGTAAGCTAAATGGACGAATTAGATGAAAAGTTAAAGTAGACTCATGGTACACGCACGTAAGGAAGTACCAATTGACTAGGATAGTCAACCGATCTGGAGCAGCAGGGAGAGGACACTTGGAGCGCATTTGAGGCAACATGGAGGGAGTATATAACCTTGGTTTATCTCAGATCCCCTTCATTTCTCACTTTTTCTTCTCTTTTTACTCTATGATTTTCTCTTTATACTCTCTCTTCTTTCTTCTATCTTCGCCCTCACCAAACTCCAACCACCAGGGTTTGGCCTCTGGCCACCCTTATCCCACCATCACCCTCCACAAAACCCAGATCTTTGATTGATCTTCAACTGGGATCTTCAAACCTTCAACCCTATTTTCCAGAAACTCTTCAACCTCCCACTCAAACCTGGGTTCTCAGATGAACCCTAGGGTTCATACGATGAACCCTAACCCTACCTTCAACTCACATAACCCAGAAACCCACAATGTGAAGAACCCTTACCTGGGTTTGGATGAACCCTAGCCCCTTTTTAGATGACCCAACTCTTACTATGAACCCTAAACATACCCTTTACCCAGAAACAACCCAGAATAACCCCAAACACACAAATCAAAAGCAACAACCACAAATCAAGCAACGATAACAAAGAAATCACAGTGATCAACAATAACAATAGCGAGTAACTAAAAGCTAAGGATACCTACCTATTCTTCCGTGACCTAATTATGTTGCTTCCGATTCCTTTCTTTTATTCCTCGATCTTTCCCTCTAATCCTTCTTTATTTTGTTTGCAAGTGATTAAAGTGCTTGCCTGGGGCTTAGCTCAGAGAATTTAGGGTTCTGATGATGAACCCTAGTTCTCTTATACGATTGAGATTTACGTAATGGATTCAGGGTTTGCGCAACAACTGATTCTTTTTTTAGTCTAGGGTCCTTTTTCTCCATCTGAACTCTGTAGCTTTTATAGGTAGATTTTTAGGTTAGAAAATTTATTAGGTTAGATTTAGTTTAGGAATTTTTGATCTGATTCATGTAATTTTTAGATTTGATTTTGTTTTTAGAATTAGGATTCTGTGTAATTAATTTGATTTCAGATTTGATTGTAACACATTTTAGGGTTTTGTAACGTATTCTCAATCTGAATAAAAGCTCATTTCGACAAGTTTTGATTTCTAAAAAAAGTGTTTTTTGATCCATTTTGCCTTGATGATGCGTAGACTTAAGGTTTCAGAGAATAGGTAATTGGGATTTCGCTTGGGTCAACAATTTTGACCATAACAAAAATAATAAAACTTAAAAATAATAATCTGAATCAATAATAAATAATACTCTTAATAATTAAAAAAAGATACAATAATCCTGATAATTTAATTAATTCTTAATACTTAAATTAAAATTATTCTAATTACTTAATGAATAACAACTGACCCCCTTAATATGAGATTAATAATCCTAATAATAATAATCCTACTCAAGGTCTCAGGTTCGAATCCCCAAGGGTTGACCTAGTGGTGGAGGCTTGGGTCTTGAGTAGGGCTGGAAATGAGTCGAGTCGAGTCGAACTCGCCTTAACTCAGTTCGACTCGTTAAGAATTAGCCGAGTTCGAGTTCGAGTTCGAGTTCATCACGAACTTTTTTTTAGCTCAAACTCGACTCGTTAAGAATTGGCCGAGTTCGAGTTCGAGTTCGAGTTCATCACAAACTTTTTTTTCAGGGCAAACTCGACTTGTTAGAAGTTCACGAATATCTCGGTTCAACTCGTTAGGTTTATCTTGTTAGGTTCAACTCGCTTATTTCACAGACTTAAAAGTAATTTTTTAAAGTCTATTATATATATATATATATATATATATATATATATATATATATATATATATATATATATATATATATATATATATATATATATATATATATATATATATATATATATATTTGACATTTTAAATTAATATTTTTTTAAATAAAAAATATAAAAATAAAATAAAAGTTATAAGATTGGAATTATACGATGTTAATTTTATTTGTATAATTATTCGTAAAAATATTTTACTCACTTGAGAATATAAATTATCAATTAAAACCATTAGATTAAAAGAAAATATGAGACTAAGATTTAGAACAAATCTTTAAACCTATTCTTAAAGACAATATAATCTATCTCATATATAATCGAATTGACTCATGAACCTAACGAGTCAAACTATGTATAGTTCAAGTTCAGATCATTTAGTTAACGAACTTAGTTTTTAGCTCATATTCAGCTCATTTGGTTCATGAACCTAGTTCAACGATTTAATTTTCGAATCGAATTTCAAACTATTTTCGAGTTGGTTTGGTTCATTGCCAACCCTAGTCTTGAGAGTATGCACCTCTCAAGGTCTCAGGTTTGAATCCTACTGAGTGCAATCAACCCTTGTGTGGGTCAGTCCATACGGAGCTTTGCTCCGGCTTTAAATGGGACCCCCGCTAGTGGACGGTGGGATTGATCCCTCTTGGATTAGTCGGTCGCAAGGCCGGATACCAAGATTTTCAAAAAAAATAAAATAAATAATCTAACACTAAACTAATTAATAACTAATGTTAATAGTTTTAATAATATAATAATTAAACTATAATAATTTTAATAATTTGTACTTAAAACTTAAACTAATATTATTATAATAATATATTGATGTTAATAATGAACCAACCTCCTCCTAATTTTAAAACATATTAAAACTAATAACAACTTAATAACTAATGACTTAATCAATAATTTAAAAATACGATGATACCTCTAAACAAAATATTAGTTCCTAATCATCACCCATAACCCCCAACTTAATCAATATTTGATTTTGAGCATTAAGCCAATAATCAAAAAAGCTAGAAATATCCTAATGACCCTATCATGACCCCAAAGTATCCCTATAATATATTTTAATATTAATAACATATTATTATAAAGTTACTAAAATATCCTCTAATAAATAAAATTCTAGTCAATGATTTATCCTAGTAATATTTTGTCATCAATTAGATGTCCTAAAAATATCTAAACTAAATGCTAAAGTCTAGTAAACTATCTCAATAACCCCAATATTTTCTTATAAACCTTTATACTGGTAAAAAGTCAAAATGACCTCCTTTGATTTTTTTAGGTCATTGGGAAGACCAGATGACTGCTAAATATTGGTCAAAATTTAGAGTACGGCACTTTCTATCCATGATACTTGCTTGTAAATTGTGGGACAACATGGTTAAAAAGGATTAAGAATGGTGAGGAAAACCATAATGGATATTAATGAAATGAACTAGTATGGTGACTAGGATATTATAGATGACTTAGATGACATTGCTTGTGCAATTGATGCCTATGTGAGTATCTTTGACAAGTAATTGTCTAGTGGTGAGGTGAGGCATTGTGTGGAACATGTGGTATCATTGTGAATGTTAAGGTGATGTGATTGCCTTATGATTGTCGAATATAATCACGCTATCCTTATTGATCACGTAGTTGGAAATAACCCTTGAGATGTTCCATCCCAAGAGTTTATGCTTATGTGGAGCTCCTTTGGGATGTACGCACTATTACTTTGATATGCTTGAGTCCCGTGTGTACGAATGGAGCCTACGGGTAAAAGGCTTGAGATGAGGGTGGTTCCATGCGAAGTGACGATTTATGTGGAAAGCACATTGAATCCGAATCCATTTCGTATGTCAAAGTAGATACAAGGATTCGTAACCCGTGTCGATAACTTTAGATGTAGGGTTGGCCGGAGGAAGATGCCTTGGTATGGTTTCTGATTAGTGATAGTTTGAGTTGTTGAACTCAAGTGACATGCTTCCACATAGTGCAAGTATTGTGAATTCAAGTCTCCTCCCTTTTTCCCTTTAGGACTTGAAATATTAGATGGTTAGAACCTTGTAGAGCTGAGAGAACCCATAAGATAGGGAACCCACTGAGATTATTATCTCACCCCATTATTGTTTTTGTTTTTCAGGTATTGTTTGCAGGTTTAGTTTGCAATTGGAGTTATGCATGGATGTTTCAAGAGAAGCTCAGATTGTGATCTTTTCGCTGTGTTCTGTGTATATTGCACAATAAAGGCTATTGTACTTAGATCTTAGATTTTATTGTTTTGGCACTTTCCATATTTTGTACCATAGGTTGTTTCATTGTTTTAGAAATGGTCAAGTATGTAAATGTTTCCAATAGATACTTATGATGGTGTCAGTACCAATTAATAACACTTGTATGATATATATATATATATATATATATATATATATATATATATATATATATATATATATATATATATATATATATATATATATATATATATATTATACAAGGCGTTACATCAATAACATGTCATGTTCCCTTAGATTCTAGACTATTTTAGAATTAGGATCATGATACTGATTTTCCCTAGGGTTTAGAATTCCTTGTGCCTGACTTTTCAACTGATTTCATCCTAATTGATTAAGTTGATCAAAGTTTTCTTTGATCAACTAAATCCTTTGACATGTGTTTATTCCCTATGTCTAGTCAAGTGATAAGAAGTCTCTTGATCACTTGATCAAATTGATCCCCTTGTAGCTGCTTTGGATCTCTCGAGACTTCATATTCAAGTCAATACAAGTCAGACAGAACGTTGCAGACAGACTTGAGACTGGATTATTGTTCAAGAACAACAAAGGTTCTTCTTCAACACTTGTGTGGCACAAGCCTTAAGCAACAAAGAATGATGGGAGGGATTATTTCTATTCGTGTCTAGAGTACTTTTGAGTACGGGGCGTAGGCCCTAGTTATTCAAAGTATCTGCTTTCGTTCATAGAGTTTAGTGTGATTAAAGTCTAATGATTGACAAGTCTTCTTCTACACAGATGCTACAGGAAGACTAGATATTGAGACCTCAACCTTTGGGACTTTTTCCTCTTCTTTTCCTTTATCTTTCAAGACTAAAACCATTTTTGTACATAAACTCAAAAACACTTAAAAATATGATGCAAATTGCGCGCCCACGAGCCTTAAGCAATGGATAATGATGAGAGGGATTATTCCTATCCTTGTTTAGAGTACCTTTGAGTACGAGGCGTAGGCCCTAGTTATTCAAAGTATTCGCCTCCATTCATAGACTTTAGTGCGATTCAAATCAAGACAATTTTTTTCGAAGATAAAGTCAATCACAACTCATCAAATTCATTTTCTGCCTTAGGGCTTCATTTTAAAAACCTTTTCACAAAGGACATGTTACTTCCGTTCCTACCGCAATACAAACAACACTTAAGTATCAACGTTTAAAATCACCCATGTGCGAGCATACAAGCAACGTTTAACTGCTCGAACGCGAACGTTAACACTATTCACTAAAAACAATCAACAAATACTTATTTTCTACCCCGAACTACGAAGCTTTAATTTTCTTATTGCACTATGAGGATACGTAGGCACAAGATTGCAAAATCCTGGCAGGCACACTAATTTAAAACATTTTTTTTCCCTTTAGCGAGTAACTTTTAGATAATAACACCCATTCGCGCATAGAACAATCAAAACGGTCCTCGTTGAGTATAACGGATGTGAGGGGTGCTAATATCTTCCCCTTGCATAATCAACTTCCGAACCTCAATTTGGTTGCGACGACCATTTTCTTTACCTTTAGGGATTTTATCAATATTTTTCCTTTCCTCTAGAATAAATAAATTTCGGTGGCGACTTTGTATTTTTCGCATTGTAACACTCCCTCCGTCTCACAATAGGTGTTCTCTTTGAGATTTTCACACTTTTTAAGATAACGATTAATTGTGTTGATTTCAATATTTAACCGAGTGTCATTTAATAACTTAATCTTATTAATAATAGGTAGTGGAGTAGTTATATGAATTAAAATATAATATATAATGGTAAATTAGTGGAAAAAAAATAATAAATATCACATTGTTATTCTAAATGGACAAATAATTTGAGACAAATAAAAATAGAAAAAAAAAAACACCTATTGTGAGACGAGGGAGTAGAATTTAAATACTTCAAATTTGAAGGAAATGTCAATCTAATTGAAAAACATTTGATTTAGACATAAAGGCAGATAAATATCTTATATCTTAAATTTTATAAAAGATAAATAAATATTATATGAAGTGGATCGCCATAAAATTTCCCCATCAAGAACAAATTCGAAGGAGAAAATATTTCAAAGTGCATAAGACACAACCATCACACTTGTCATACTTATATACAATTCAGTAAAACTTCAGTGAAATTAGATGAAAACACATTCGAAGTAGCTACTAATTACAGAGTACGACTTTAGTATATTTGTATGGCATAAATAATTGTTGGATGGAATATGAGTGAAGAATGGTCAGGAGGAGGAGGAGGTTTTGAATTAATAGGCATAAAAAATAAAGCGTGGGAGTGGAAGTTTTAAAAGCATTTTGAAAGGAATTATGCGATTGAATTAATAAATAGTAAATACAATGATAAAAAGGGATAGTGATGAATCAACTAATTTAACAACATGATAATTAATCCAATTCAATTAAAAATGAGATGTTTGAATATAATTTTATTAATTGATACAACAATCGGCTATTACAGCTTTTACAAATATAATCACCAAAAATATATGTTTAGTAAACTAAATCTATCATGTAACTAAGCTTAAACATTAAATAACTATGACCAATATAACCTAAACACATGTGAACTAAAAATCAATTAAAATCTAATATCATGAAAATTCTATATAGAAAATTAAAAGAGAAAGGGATACAAAAAATGTACATCGAGATTTGTACTTGATAAATGTTTCATCCACGCTTGAACATAGTCTAGTCACTTTGATGAATCATCAAAAATTCGTTGAATCATTCACTAATTCACAAATTTACTTGTTTCTTTTAATACCTAGACATATCACAGACAAACTGAAAACATAAAAGCAACTGCTAAACAACACGGATCTGAATCTTGATTTTTTCTTCCATTGTATATAACTCACTAAATTGTAAAATTCTTCAAGATCTTCAATCTTGAATAAATCCACCTTATCATAACAAAAGTATTTCTAGATTTCGTTTGCAACAATCTTCACTCAATCCATACAAGAATTCCCCTTGTCCGAGTATTTGAACTGTTAAAGGAGCTAGGAAACTCTAAGGCCTCTTGGAAAAGAAACTCTTATTTTTCTTCATTGGATGTCAATCTTCATAAATCACTACACAATCTAGTTCTTTAAACTAACAACATAAAATTCTCACACGAACATTAGAACACCTAATGAATTACCTCACAAACACAAATAACTCTCTCTCTCTCTCTCTCTCTCTCTCTCTCTCTCTCTCTCTCTCTCTCTCTCTCTCTCTCTCTCTCTCTCTCTCTCTCTCTCTCTCCTCCTCTCTCTCTCTCTCTCTCTCTCTCTCTCTCTCTCTCTGAGTTGAGCAACACATGCAACAATGGTGCTTTTAGCTATAGGCTGACATTTTTCAGACAAATCTTACACACAACACTTGTTCACACTAAAGGAATGAACACAATAATTTGTTTTCTCCAATATTAATTTGAGAGAAATGGCTTGTGTGATTGATAATACCTTTTTGGTTTTTCAAAGATTAGGATTTATTGGTTTTAGAGAGAGAAATAAATTGGTTTTTATATGTGGTAGAGATAACGCATAAAATAAGTGCAAAAACAACATTTTGATTTAACTCAAGTGCAGAAAATATTATTCAAATCAAGTGAGAGAGTGAATTGAATCAAGATGGAAAAAAATCATGAGTTTGTTTGTTTAATTCGAGTCATGACTCAAGTAAAGTGATTTGAGTCAAGCCAGCTTATGTGTGAACTCACATACCCCAAAATTGAATTCCAAAATTGAGAATTCATTCATGATTCGAGTCAAACAAAGTTATGATTCAATTTAAGGTGCCATATGATTCTAGTGATACAAGGTCTTAATTTGGATCAAGATTTTAGCACAAAAATCCAAATTTTCTAACTTATTTATAATTTGAGTCAAGTAAATATGTGATTAGAATCATGCTTGTATAAAAATCATGAATTAAGTCACATCCTTGTGATTTAAGCCATCTAGCATTGATTTTGGTCAAATGCTCAATTTTAAAGTTTTGTGAGATATTTTAACCTAAGGGAGAATGAGGGATAAATGTGAGGGACTCAATACGAAAAAAATAAAATATGGCAAAATATCAAGATAGATTAAATTAATATTGTTACCGACAAAGAAATTTCAATAATACTCATAAAAGAAAAGGATGAAATTGACACTGTGTTTGAAAAGTTTGAAGAACAGTATTCTAATAAGATTTACTTCTAAGCTAGAGAAACTTTAGTTGAGTTTTTACAAAATAAATGTAATGAAAAGCAGGAGGCAATGTGTTGGAAAGAAGAAGTTCCATATTACATAAGGCATATGCAAAAATCAATTGAAGTGTTTATAAAAAGTAGAAGAAATTTTATGCCTTTGGATGAAATTATATATCTAAGCATAATTCGTTAAGTCACCATAAAGTGACATTTTCCCAGTTGAGAACTAAGTTGGTCTTGATACATTTTTTTAGTACCATATCCATGTTGTTTAGGCATGATTCAAATTATGTTCTAAACATAGATATGTCGTCTATAAATACTTCGATACTCTTTCCAATTAAACCATAGAATAATGCCTTCATAAATATTTAGGAAGCTGCAGGGGTAATGAATAATTCAAAGGGCATTCTTCTGTATGCAAAGATACCAAAGGGGCGGGTAAAGGAAGTTTACTCATGATCCTCAGGGTTTACCGTAACTTTATTATATCAAAAATCCCATCCAAAAAATTGTAAAAGGCTTAGCCAACAAACCTTTCCTGCATTTGGTGCATAAAGGATAGTGTAAACGCTCGTTTCTGGTGGCTTAATCAATAAATTATGCAGTCTATACACATTCACCACCCACTGACAATTCTGATTGGGATTAGTTCGTTTTTCTCATTTGTGATCACTATCATTCCACCTCTTTTTTGGAACCATTTAAACAGGACTTATCCATGTACTATATGATATTAGGTGTATCATTCCTGCTTCTTGTAATTTGACCACTTATTTTCAAACAACTTATTTCATAATGGGGTTTAGAGATTGTTAGGGTTGGGCTACGGGTTTGGAATTTTCCTCCTTTCTGATTTCATGCATGCAGTATGAACGACTAATTCCTTTCAAATCAGATAGTTCACAACCTATTGCTTCTTTGTTTCTTTTTAGTATTTGAACATTTTTTCTTTCTTGTTGAGATGAAAGAAAGTTATTGATAAGTATTGGTTTGTTTCCTCCGTCTTCTAAAAATATATTTTTTAAATGGGGTGTCAATGTTTTTAATTTCGATTTAAGGTTGTCTAATTTGGAATTTTCTTTCAATTCTTCTACTTGGGATTCCTCTGGAGGAACTTCCTTCAATGCATCCAGCTCTTTCAACCATTCTTGAATGTCATGTTCCTCTTTGGTGCCAAGTACTTTGTAAGTACATGTTAATGTTTGTTCTAAAGGAGTAGGGTTATACATTTATTTTTTAACATCTAGTATAGCTTCCTATGTTGCACCTATTTGAAAATAAATTCCTTTATCCCTAGGATGTTTCATAGATTTAAAAAGATTGATATATACATCTTCATCCTACACCATGGGATTCATTTGACTATTGTCAACTTCAATCAGCATTCGTGTCGTCTTCATGAAAGGTCTTCCAAGGGTGAGGGAGACTTCATGATCTTTTCCAATATCCATTACTATTAAATCTACCAGGAAAAATATTTTTCTACTCTTTCCAATACATCTTATGCAATACAGGAGGGACACTTTACAGATTTCTTTGCCAACTGCAAAGTCATTTTTGTTTATTTTAATTCGAGATCACCAAATTTTCTGACAACTAACAAGGGTATCAAATTGATGTTAGCTCCTAAGCCAACTAATGCTTTGCCTACATTGATATTTCCTATGGTGACGGGCAACGTAACTCTTCCTCAGTCATTTTCTTTATGAGGCAAAGTTTTTTTGTATAATTTCAATACAACTAAGTTCTAACTTAATTGCATCCTCATCAATATATCACTTTTTCTTACTTAGAATCTCTTTCATGAATTTTGTATACCTAGGAATTTGTTCTAAGGCTTCTGAAAATGAAATGTTTATTTGTAACTGCTTAAAATGTTGAGAAATCTTGAATATTGACTTCTTTATCTTGTTTGATTGGATTACAGGGATATTACAAATTCTAAACTAGTGGTTTTTTTAAAATATTTTTTTCTTCTGTTCTCTTTCTTTTTAACGTGCTTTTCCTCATTCATTTTTCCACTTCTTCTTTTTCATGTTTTTCTGTTTCCTTTTCATCATTTTCTTTTTTGTTCTCTTCTTTGTCCTCAACAACAATTTTTTTTTCTTTTTCGTTTATTTTTTCACCACGACCGCTCCTGGTTGTAACAACTTTGTGTTGTTCTCCTTTTTTGTTTGAGATCTATTTGACAAACTGTCCAACTTGGGTGACAAAGTCTTTAATGGAAGCATTGGTATCCTGCAAAGCAGTTACCAACAATTGTATGAATTGATTAAGTGTATCTTCAATATTTGATTTGTCTTTAGGATATTTTTGAACATAGTTTTGAAATGATTGTCTGGTTGTAGGACTAACTTGAAAGTCGTTTCTTTGATATTTCCTCTGGTAGTATTATTACCGCTACATAATTCACAAAATACTATTTGCCTTTGTTGTGGAAATTCATGAATTTCTTATATAATTGTTGTCACAATTTAGATAACTACTTTGCCATTTCATCCTTTATTTGTGTCAACAACTTGTTATGTGCGAGAATAACATCACTTGTATTCAACTCCATGGTACCATTATTACTATGAGAAGGATTTATGTTATGTTGTCCTTGATGAATAGTGAGCACTATTTTTCAATGATTGCAATTGCATCTTCTGCGCTTTTTGACACAAGTGAACCCCCTGCAGTAATATCTACCAAAAACTTTGGTTATTGTTGTAATCCATTTCTGAAGATATAGATATGTGTAAGATCGTTAAAACAATGGATTCAGCATCTTCTTAACATAGATTTGTAGCTCTCTTACGCTTCACAAAGAGTTTCAAATGTGCCTTGGGTGAACACTGCAATGGTTGTTTTTGCTTCCTTGGAATTGTTGTGAGGAAAGAATCTGCTCAACAAATTTTCCTCCAACACATTTCAATTTGCCATTGTCGATGTTGGTTGGTCTAGATACAACTTATTTATTTTTCCAATCAATGAACGTGGAAACAATCTCAGGAATACAGCTTCCTCCTAACTTATAAAGCTCATAGCATACTAGAAATCTCATTGAATTTCATGAGGTGTGTATACGAGTCATCATGGTCTAATCCTGCAAAAGGGTTAGCATAAAGAATTTGTAACAATCTCTTTTTGATTTTCGTTTGGACATTCCTTTGTGGTCTCTAGCTATGTGTGTCAAACGTCTCGGACTTTTGTAGCATGACATGCCACCAAGATTGTTTCCATTATTTACATTGTTGTCATTGTTGTTGTCCTTATTGTTATTGTTATCCATATCAACCATGGTTTTTTCTTTGGAATAAAATACTCTTCTAGATCTTGGAACTTTTTCTTTCTGTTCTTATTGTTTCTGCATGCAGTTCTTTCAATTTCAGGATGTCGGATCCATACCCCGCACAAACAAATAATAATACAACTAGCTAACTTGTTTAGTAGTTTAATGGATATAAACAAAATATACACAAATATTGACAGATATAAACACAAAACTTAAAATAATAAATGTAAGTAGAGTTTGCACCTAGGGGGGGGGGGGTGAATTAGGTACTTAGAATATTTTTCCGGTTTTAGACTTAAGTGTTATAATTTTCCGTTTGGTTACTATGTGATGAAAGCGGTAAAGTGCAGAAGGATAAAATACACAATGATATATCCTGGTTCTCCTCACAATCCAAGAGTACTCCAGTCCCCTTACGCAGTAAGAGATTTTACTATCTTGGTTGGACTTTGTACAAGCTATCCTAGCACTATACACAAGATCCTAAACAAATCAATAAGGACAATCCCCTTATGATTAACACTAATTGAAATAAGAGAAGAATCCTCTCTTAATCACTTTCTTGTTTCCAACAATCATGGACAACAAGGAATTCAACAATATGCAGAAATTTTACAAGAGTTTTCGAAGTAGTATACAATGTATCTATCACTTGGACTGATCTTCTTCTTCAAGCAAACAATTCTCTTTATGAAACACAAGTACTCAAGTATGTATGTGGATGAAACTATATGAATTTCCAATGAAAATTATGTGCAGAAGTTTCACCAAAAAATTATGTTTAAGAACACTTGAAAATTGACCGATGAGAGAAAAAATGTTTTTGAATTGTAGATGAAAGAGATGTAAATGAAAATCTGAAAGTTAAGGTATATATAGAGCCTTAACACCTCTCTAAACAAGTACCAATAAATGAGTAGATGCCATGTTTCAAAAACCAATTTAAAATTTCGTTTCTACTGAAAAATGCTTGAACCACTGCCACTCCTTCAGTGGTAACCAATAACCATATATGGTGTAACCGGTTACACCTGAAGGAACGTTAAAAAAAATTGAAAATAGTTCATGTGTAAACGGTTACATGAATTTAAGTAACCGATTACACCTTGCGCAAAAGGCCACAAGAGACAAGGTTCGGGTGTGGTAACCGGCTACAACAATTTAGATAACCGGTTACATGAGCAGACGGTGGCAAAAATACTTAAGAAAAATGAATGTAGACCAATGTTTGATGCACTAAAATTATTTAATGAAATATGGCATGATTGGAATGAATGTTTTGAGCACTTGACATTGGCATGATCGGTAAAACTGACAGAATTAGATAACACTATATTCTCTTTCCATTCTTTAACTAATAAATCAATACAATAAATCTAACAATAATAAAGGAATCAAAGCAACCAACAAACCCTTTCGAGTTTGTCTTATATGTTATTAGTTAGTTAGTAAAATACCTTTGGTTGAGTAAGCGACTATACAGAAATAAGTGACTCTGAACGTAAGAACAATAAGTTAATAAAACACATTGTACCTGGGGAAATTGTACCTAGGTTTAAATCTTAGATTTTACATTTTTAAAACGCATTGAATTATATTTTCCATTTTTAAAGCGCAATAAGTTAATAAAATTAAATTTAAAAAATGTATCAAAATGTAGAGTTTAAAGACTTCAAGGACATAGATCAATCCCCATACATTCTATTTTAAAGTGAATAATTTAAATTCAAATAAGGAAAATTAAACACCATAGTTTTAATTATTGGAGTCTAACCCAATATTCAGTTTGCATTTAATTTAAGTGTCGTTTAAATTTAATTTGAGATGCATTTAGTTTGACAGCTGAGTCTTATGTGTGTATAATTATTGAACCTCTGTTCAGTTAGAGTAACAAAGTAACAAAATTTTCATTGTAATCAATTTCTCTTTGAAAGTTAGTTACAACTCTCTCTCTCTCTCTCTCTCTCTCTCTCTCTCTTCTCTTCCATCTTCATAATCTTCATCACCAGCAATTAGTATCTAGAGCTCCTGGTTCGGATCCAAAGGAAACACCAAAGGAAACACGAGTGAACTTGAGGCGTGTGTGATTGATTTCATTTCTTGAATTTGCGTTGAATTTAAGATTAGAATTGTAACATAATCACATTTCTTGATTATGTGGGATTGGGAAGCACGAGTGTTTGGTGAGATTTGAGTTAATTCTTGCACAAGATCGAAGATGAACGGTGGAAACGGTAGCTTAAACACAAAGCTTCAAATCTTTGATGGAAAGAATTAGAATCAATGGATGATTCAGATGCGTGTGTTATTTGGCGCTCAAGATGTTCTTGATCTCGTCAATGACGGTTACACAACAGTTGTATTAGATGCAAATGTAGCACAAATAAACACGTATAAAGAGAGGAGGAAGAAGGATCAAAAAGCTTTATTCTACATTCATCAATGCATGGATGTGAATGTGTTAGAAAAAATTGATGATTCGACGACAACAAAGGCTGTGTGGGACACACTGGTACGATGCTACAACGGTGATGCATCATTGAAGAAGGTGAAGCTTTAGTCTCTACGTTAGCAGTATGAGAATCTCAACATGTAGGATAATTAAAAGGTACCTGATTACATCTCCAGAGTGATTATGATCACAAATGAGATGAAATCCTGTGGAGAGACTCTCTCTGGACAAGTGATCATTGAAAAGGTACTAAGATCACTTACTCCTCAGTTTGAATACATTGTTGTAGCAATTGAACATTCTAAGGATATGAGCACCATGAGAATTGAAGAGCTGCAGAGTAGTCTAGAGGCATAAGAGTTGCGTCTGACTGAGAGAACCTCGAAAAGAGAGATAGAGTCAGCTTTGAAGACGTCTTCTAGTAAGAAGAATCAGAAATAATCTTGGTTAGAGGCCAAGAAGAGACATGGGGGTGGTTATCAGAATTCATAAGTCTCCAACTCTAATGAGAATAAACATCAAAAGGGAAAGGAGAAGTTTGACAAGAAGAAGGTTCAATTCTACTGTTGTAAGAAGTTTGGTCACTTTTGCTGCTGATTGTTGGTCAAACAAGGAGAGGAAATTAGAATAAGCAAACATAGCCAGAAGTGAGTCTGATGATGAACTTGTGCTATTAATGGCTTCTGAATCTGATGGTGGATATTTGGTAGACTGGTGGTATATGGACATTGGCTGCTCAAATCACTTAACTGGAAACAAACAATGGTTGTTTAATTTTGATTCTAGAAAGAAGACAAAGATCAGATGTGTTTATGATAAATATATAAATGATAAAGGAATGGGAAATGTCTAAGTCAGAGTGAAGAATGGCAAAACTGTTCTGATCAAGGATGTTTGGTATGTTCATGGCATGAACAACAATATGATGAGTGTGGGTTAGCTAATTGAGAAAGGTTTATCAGTTATTATTAAGGAAAATCTCGTGAAGTTGTATGATTCTAATCAGAAGCTAATTATGTAGTCTGACCAGGGAAGCAACAGAACATTCAAAGTGAATGCGGAGACAACTGACACTAAATGCCTTAGTGATAAAGGTGATAGTGAGTCGTGGCACAATAGATTGGCGCATCTAAACTTCAAAAGCTTAGGGAATATGAGTTTTATAAAGCTGGTATATGGCATTCCTAAGATTGTGAAGCCTAAAAAGTCATGTGAGATATGCATGAAAGGCAAGAAACTAAGATTTCCATTTGCATCAGAAGTAACCCCGAGAGAAAAACATGCTTTGGGAGTAGTGCATTCTGATGTATGTGGAGTACTTTCACTTGGAGGAAACAAGTATTTTATGTATTTTGTGGATGAGTTCACAAGGATGACATGGGTAGCACTCATCAAGTCTAAGAATTAAGTGTTTACTGAGTTTTAAGAGTTCAACGCGTAGGCTGAAAAATAGAGTGGTTAAAAGTTGAAAATTATCAAAATTGATGGTGAAGATGAGTACAATTCTATAGAGTTCAGAAGGTTTTATGAGGATAATGGAATTGAGCATGAGGTGACTGCTTCATACACTCATCAACATAATGCTCTTCCTGAAAGAAGAAACATAACTTTGCTTGATATGACAAAGAGCGTGCTGAAGCAGAAGATGCTCCCTCACACCTTGTGGGGGGAAGCTGTTGCCACTGCAGCATATGTGCTCAACAGGTGTCCAACCAATAGCTAAAGGAAATTGTTCCTTTAGAGAAGTGGATTGGAGATAAGTAAAATGTGAGCCATATGAAGGTGTTTGGTTCTGTTTACTACAAACATATTCCAAATACTAAAAGAAGGAGGTTGGATAATAGAAGCAGAATTATGTTGCTTGTAGGGTACCACAGTACAAGTGCTTATAAGCTTTACTGTCCTATCACTAACAACGTTGAATTCATCAAAGATGTAATTGTGAAAGAATCAGAAGCGTGGGAATGGAACAAGCCGCTGTCCAACTCTGGTGCAGTGTTAACACTTGACTTAACTTCTGAAAACATTCCAGATTTTGAAGGAGAATCTTCCTTTGAAGGAGATTCCACTTCTAAAGACAAGTCATAGTTTGAAGGTGACTCTGATGTTGGAGAGGAATCTGACTCTGAAAGTGAATTTGATTCTGATCCAAATTCTGATGATGATCGAGACTCTGGTGGTAATCATGCCTCTGAAGGTGGAATAGACTTTGAAGGTAGTCCAACATTTGACATTGTTCTAACATCTGAAGAAGATTCTGAACAAGTTCAGAGACCACAAAGAATTAGACAAATACTAAGAATATTTGTTGAGTTTAACATGTTGCGAGATACTAAGATAGGCTTTGAAGGGGAAGTCATTGAGTGTGCCATATTGGTAGACTCTGAACCAGTGAGTACTGAAGAAGATCTCAAGAAGAAATTGTGGCTGAAGGCCATGAAAGAAGGACTTGAGGCTATAGAAAGAAACAAGACTTGAGAGTTAACTGAGCTTCCAAAGAACAAGAAAGTCTAAGCGTCGGATGTATTTACAAGGTGAAACTAAAGCCATATGGATAAATTGGCAAACACAATGCAAGGTTAGTAGCTAGAGGATTTCTACATAAATTTGGTTTCAACTACTTTGAAGTGTTTTCACCTTTAGCTAGACATGAAACAATCATATTAGTGATTGTTATAGCTGCTAATAGGAATTGGCCTTTGATGCATTTAAATGTGAAATTTGTATTTCTGAATGGTCCTTTACAAGAGGAAGTTTATGTATCACAACCTCCTGGATTTGTTGAAAAGAATCAGGAAGGGATGATGTACAAGTTGCATAAAGCCTTCTATGGACAAAAACAAACTCCTAGAGCCTGCAATTAGAAAATTGGTTCGTGTTTCAAGCTTCGGGGTTTCAGAAAAATGTGAGATGAAGTATGGTGTTTATGTTCAGCATACATCTGATAGCAATATGATTATGGCGTGTCTTTATGTTGATGACATGTTGCTAACAGGAGGCTGTTTAGAAGAGATAATTAAGTTCAAGAAGGTGTTGATGAATGAGTTTGAGATGACTGATCTGGGAAATATGACATATTTTCTAGGAATTAATATTTTTTACTCTGATAAGGGTATAATCTTGCATCAGCTGAGGTATGAACTTGAGCTTCTAAATAGATTGGAGCTAATGAATTGCAAGTCAGCAATCACACCTGCTAAAACAAATCACAAGTTGGATTCTAATGTTAAGGGTAATGATGTAGATGCTACAACTTTCAAACAATTGGTAGGCTCATTGAGATATCTCTGTAATACCAGACATGATATTTGCTATGTAGTCGGAATAGCGAGTAGGGTTGTGAATAAACCAAAGTGGTCACATTACCAAGCTGCTGTCAGGATACTAAGGTAAATTAAAGGGATTCTGAAGTATGAAATTATGTTTCTCTCTGATGTTGAATCTGATTCAGAGCTGATGTGTTATTCAAACTCTGATTGGTGTCGAGATAGAGTGGATATAATAAGTACTTATGGATTTTTATTTAAGTATCTGGGAGGTCCTATTTCTTGGTGCTCAAAAAAGTAACCAGTTGTTGCATTGTCAACCCATAAAGCTAAGTACATTGTAGGTGCTTTAACTGCTTGTCAAGCTGTATGGATTATGAACTTGCTGTAGGATTTGAAGATTAAGGTGAGTAAGCCTGTGAAGTTAATGATTGACGATAAATAAGATATAAACCTTACCAAGAATCCAGTGCTGCATGGAAGAAACAAGCACATTGACACGAAGTTTCACTTTCTGAGAAACTAGGTTCTGAATGAAGTGCTTGAAGCTGTGCACGGTAGCACTCAGAAGCAGTTGGCAGATGTTCTAACCAAAGCAATTAAGACTGAACACTTTATCCACTTAAGGGGTGGAATTGGTGTGGTTGATTATAGTTCAGAATATGGATTAAGGGATGGTATTAGAGTGTAATCTAATATTCAGTTAGCATTTCATTTAAGTGTCATTTAAATTTAATTTGAGATGCATTTAGTTTGACAGTTGAGTCTTAGTGTGTTTATAAATACTGAACCTGTGTTTAATTAGAGTAACAAGATAACATAATTTTCATTGTAATCAATTTCTCTTTGAAAGTTAGTTACAATTCACTCTCTCTCACTCTCTCTCTCTCTCTCTCTCACTATATATATATATATATATATATATATATATATATATATCTCACTCTATGCCAAAAGTAAGTTTAGACAGCACTACCTTTACTAGCGCTTGTTTTCAAAAAGCGTTGCTTAAATAAACAAAATGGCATACGACAGCGCTTATGAAAATAAGTGTTGGCTAAGGTGTTCAAATTAGGCAGCACTTTCTTGTATAACCTATGTTGTATGTTTAACAAAAAATTAAGAAAAAATTAAATTTATATGTTAGGCAACACTTTTCTTTTAAACAACGCTCAATTTGAAAAAGCTTTGCCTTATATCCTACATTAGCCATCACTTATAGTTCAAGGAAAGCGTTGTGTTATATCTACTTTAGACAACGCTCATAAAATTGAAGAAAAACGTTGTCTAGGCTAAAAAAAATTAAAGAGGCCCTTCACCAGCGCTTATTTTACGAAGCGCTGCCTAAGGCCCCGCATTTTCAACAGCGCATATTTTCGTAAAGCGCTGCCTAAGACTCCCTATAAAACATATCTTTGTCAGTACTTATTTGGAAAAGCGGTGCCTAAGACCCCAATGTTATAACTTTTAAAATTCACTTTTAATTTTACATTGGCATAAAAATATTATATTAATTTATTTTGAAATAAACTTGTTAAAAATATAATATGTCACTAAATCATTAAAACACTATTATATATAAATTATACAATTTTTCCATATAATTTTTTTATTATTTATGCTAATTATGTAATCTTTTAACAAATTAATATTAAAAACTTCACAAATTTAATTAACTATATTATATTTAAAAAAAAGAATATATTTGTTAAAAATATAATATGTAACTATATATATATATATATATATATATATGGTTCATATCCTATGAGAATGCAATTATATATATATATATATATATATATATATATATATATATATATATATATATATATATATATATATATATGGTTCATATCCTATGAGAATGCAATTTTTATATAGGGGTGGCAAACAGGCATGTCCGCCCCGTTTAGGCCCGCCCCGCAAATGCCCGCAGAAAAACAGGGCGGGGCGGGGCGGTCATAGTTGATGATGCGGGCCTAAAACTTACGCCCACCTCGCAGAAAAGTGAGGGCGGGGCGGGGAAAACCCGCGGACACTGCACTTTTTAAGCTTAAAAATGCAAAATTTTATGTAGATGCTCGTGTCCGCAAAAGCCCGTAAAGAAAATGGGGCGGGGCGGAGTGGACACATTAGAGGGTGAGGGCCTAAATCCTTGGCCCATCCCGCACTAAAGTGTGGGTAAAATGAGCATGCCCAACATGCCTGGCCCGTTTTTCCACCCTTATTTTTATGTAAGAACATGAGAATTAATCTGAATCATTAGATTTTAAAATAAATGGTGGAGGTTATGTGTGGTTTTTTCTTTTCTCTCTCCTCCATTATTAAAATAAATGATGGAGGAGAAAAAAAAATGATACATAATCTCCACCATTTATTTTAAAATCTAATGGTTCAGATTCATTCTCATGTTCTCACATAAAAATGACATTCTCATATGATACGTTCCCTATATATATATATATATATATATATATATATATATATATATATATATATATATATTTATAATTTAATTATTTATTTTTCTAAATTTTTATTTTAAAAATAGTTACACTAGAAAGATTCGAACCACATACTTTCAGGCACATGGCGAGCTACTTATCCAACTGAGCACTAGAGCTTTTTGACTTAATTCTTCGATTCGGAATATTTATTAATTAATATACTAATTAATTAATAATAATAAAAGTAAAAAAAATTCAATTACCGTAGATTTCTCACCACAACTACCTTTTCATTTCCCAACAAACTCAACCCAAGAACAACAAACACCATCTCCATCATCAAGCCCAAATGTCTATCGCAAATTCGATCGCGCCATTCAAGGTTCTTCCTACAACGAAATCTACACCACAATACAAACCCATCTTCAACCACACCACATCGAAATTCAACAACAAAACAATATCCTTACCCAATTCAACCCGACCCCAACAGAGTCCGTAAAACCCTCGCTAACGCAAAACCCAAAAGTGCCATTATCCACCTCGTTTTATCTTACTTTGAACTCAGCGAAAGAACCTCCTACCTTTGCCTCACCCTCGTCTGTTCCATCAACTGTGCTCACGAAATGTATAACCTTCTCTCCTATCTTCTCTCCACCCTCCCTTCCGATAGCTCATCCCTCTCTCAATTGGAATGTGACACTGCTTATGATCTCTTCACCCAATTCAATCATCATGAAAACCCTTTTATTTTCCCTCATTTTAATATCCTACGTGATAGCTTCTCCGATCTTAAACACCGAATTTAACTCGACCGTCGAAAATGTCATCACAGAATTCGTCTCTTCCTTAACGGCACACTTGGTTGCGCAGTTTATGGTATCGCGAATGTATTTATAGCTATAGTCACTGTCGTAATTATTTCCACACATGCTTCCATTGGATTTCCGATAATGGGTCTGTTTTTTATTCCTTTTTAGAAGAGAAGAAAGAGAAAGGCATTTGCTAGGTTGAAGGAGCGTGGTGCTGCTGAGAGTGGAACTTTTGTTGTGAATCATGTGAACACCATTGATAGTCTTATGGTTCATTTTCAAACTGTGGTGGAAGGTGATAAGGCTTACGTGTTGTTTGCATTGGAGAAGGGAAGTGAAAGCACCTGTTGTCTGACTACATTTTGGCTAAAACATTCTGATAATATAATTGAAGAATCTGCAGGAGAAAAAGATGTCAAAGGAGATGTTCCAGCATGGTGACTCGACATCTTTACTTATTAAGTTAGCAGGTTTTAATCTGCTGCAAGAATTAGGGAGCGGGTCAAGGAATCACAAGGGAAAAGATTGAAAGCCCAAGACAACAGAAGACTATATAAGGAGACTTAGACCTAGGGTAAAAGATGAATTGTACGTTGTATCACTTATAACTTTGTAACTTAGTTCTCTTGTGTTGAATAAGGGTTTAGGGTTTGAGAGTCGTTGGCTCTCTTAGGAGTTGTAAGTCTCTACTCTATAATATGGGATGCAGAGTGGAAGGCATAGGTACAGGGATACAACCAGAAGCATGTAGGTAATGGTTGTTGTATTGTTCTTAAACGAAGCTTTGAAGCAAGTCCAAGATAACTTGGAGGTCAAGAAACCGCGACATGTTCTCTATTTGCAAATGATAGAGATTTTACAAGTTATGATTAGGATGTGAGTGGGGTATCTCATATCAGGGTTGTAAAAGTTTGAGTTTAGCCTTGGTAAATATTTTTATTGGGTAGATGTTAGGTATAAAGTTGTAAACGGGGGAGTTTAGCTTTGTAACAGTTCTACAGATAGTGAAGTCTTCGTCCTGGATTGGTATCCCCCAGATGTAGGTGATTTGTACCGAACTAGGTTAACACATACTGTCTTATTTAACATTCTGCAATTTACAGTTTTCTTATTGCTCTTGACTGACATGTTGGATTAGATGTCATGACATCTGTGATTGTGCAATTCTGATATTCAAGGTATCAGTCTGCTGTTGCGCCTCTGAGTTTAAATGATTATGTAGCACAATATCTTAACATATGTTAGGACATCTGCTGTCTGCATAGGCCAGAATTTAAATTGGTATCAGAGCAGGCATCCTGTGTGGTTCTGGAAGAGATCTTTGGGAGATACTTTATGGAGTTTAAACAAGGAGGAGTTTTGAATATCAGATCAATCAACTCAGACATACTTAAGGGTATTAATGGATGAGATGGATGTTCTGGATTGAAGGGAGCAACCCGGAGGTTGTTCATGTTGCTGAGGAGATTCTACAACAACTATGGGAGAAGTGGCTAGTTCTCTTATTGGTGTGTTTTATAAGATGTTGTGACATCTTATTAGGGCAAGCATGATATGTTCCTTGGTGGTTCCACTGCATGTGTTTCTGATGGAAGAGCTCTAGAATTATGGGATTCTGGAGTTGTTACTGAAGATAGTTGGTGGAAGGTCTCAATCGTTGGCCTCTATATTTGAAGATATCTGCATTCTTTTATTCCAAAGTCGGGAGCGATGGAGTGAAGGGAGTTGTGGTTAGATATCTGGTATTGTGACATGGTACTTGGAAGCTTGGTTTCTCGGTGCAGTTGAAGAGGAGAGGAGTTGAGCTTAAGTTTATCAGGTTCTTGCTTTAGGGGTTTGATAAACTATTGATCGGCTAGGTTGTCAAAGATACTTGAGAATTCTCTCAAGCCCACTCATAAAGGCATCTATGTCGTGTATCTGGAGTCTTCTAGTTACTCTTCTGACTAGAAGGTGTTTCTTTGAAACACAATCTGAAGAAAGTGGAGGTGATTTATTTTCACCATTCAAAATAGCAAGGAAGGATTCATCTCTGTTGACCCTAAGAGTGGATCCAATCTGATTGAAGAATTATTGAGGTAAATAAGATTCGTTCAGAGAGAATCTTAGTTACTTGAGTCTAGGATGGCAGCCTTGGTATCTCAACATTGTCCTTTGAAGAAGATACTTGCAAAAAGATTGAATACTTTATAAGTGTTCATGAAGTGATCTGGTAGAGCTTAGCTATAACAGTGAAGAAGGGTTATTGGACAAGGATTTAAGATCAATTACTATTTGTGGAATCCACAAGTATTTAATTGATTATCCTTGAAAATCAAGATTGCCGATGTTCAACAAGATGTTGGAACATCTCATCATGAGAGTTTGTACAGAATCATGGGAGGGGTACTGCATACGCTTTAGCATCTATTTTAGTCTTAGGTGGTGACCTAAGAGGTGGCTTCAGTCGGGTGTGACAGAAGCATGTGTTCTCTAGAGAGTTTCCTGGCAAGAAACTTGTCTGGACTTTGATGTTGTTGAAGATGAAGATGAAGACATCATAATCTTGATGGTTACAGCTTGGATCAGTTTATTTATGATCTAGGTGCTTTGGAGCATGGATCTTGCTCTTCTTGGAAGTCAAAGTTAAGTGGCAGTTATCTCTGACTCTCTATAGTCTGCTCTACTAAGGAAAGTGACATTCTTTGGTATGGCTATGGTGTAGTCTTGGACTACGTATTTTCTGAAGATTCAGACATGGCAGGTGTGAAGTCTTTGGAGTTTCAAAGCAGGATGGAGGTTGTCTACTCAAACTTGGTTGTTGAATCAAGTCTATGAGAGCATGAAACTCTTGTTCTGCAAAGGGAAAAGGTTCTTCTAAGTGGCAGCAGGAGGAGATGAATTCAACAGTTGGATGTCATATCAGAATGTTCTGACATCTAGCTTAACATCAGAAGTCTCAGCTGGTGATGTGGCACATCAGCTTAAGATAAGCTGATCTACAGGAGAATGGAAGTTATGGATGCTTCAAAAAGGTCTATTTCATGCAGTTTATGGGAGCCGTGGATGGGAAGATGTTACATGACTAAAAGGCTTGGTGGATCCAAGATGTCTTGCTATGGATCAAGTAGTTCATGTGACTTGAAGATCTGATTTCATTGGTGGATCAGTGTATCTTGTGGGAATTCTGAAGAAGGGTGATATCAATCTAAAAGTGGCATTTGGTTGGTCTCATAATGTGCATTCAAGCAGGATGCTTGAAACTGGTTGCTCTTGTGTAGAAGAGTAATTAGTTGAAAACGTAAAGAGGTTCTGGTTCTCTTGGAGCTTGTGGCAGAAGTTCTGGGTTAAGGATGGAAGTATACCTTCTTTTGGTGGATGAAAGTTTATTTCTCTCTAGGTTTCTGAAGCTTTCTTTGTTCAGGCTGGTGACGCAGTGTTGTGTGAAGATCTTCAGTGTGGATTACTATGCTGATAGTAAGTCCAGTGGTGGAGCATATCAAGAACCATGGTGTGTAGTGTCTATGATGTGTGGAAGATGTCCTAACTGATGTTAGAACATGTTTGGGTTGGTTATCCTTGGTGGAGGATTTCAGGTTCTGTGAGGAACTGGTTACTTGCATCATGTCTAAGAAGTATCTACATTGTCATATGGGAGAATGATGGAGTAGAAGAACTGTCTTAGAAGTCTGATGTAAGTGTTTTAGGAGACTGGAGTGGATCACGGGTTGATTGCATGAAGGTCTGGTTTCTGATGCGTTCAGAAGTGGATATTCACCAGAAAATCAGAAGTATTCCAGTTTATCATACGGGAGCATGATGAAGGAATGACTGTCTTGGATTGTGGAATGTCTATCTCTATTGCTGGCTTGGTAAAGTCAGTGGAAAAGCTTGCGAAAGGGAATTGCCCTTGGCTGTAAGTCATGCTAGTAGTGGATCAGTTTGGCAGATGTGAAGTTCTGGAGCATGCATACGATATCTGACATCGTTCTAACAAACTAAGAGGCCCTGTGCGTCTCTTTGAGGAATGTGAAGCATTCTGATTCAATTGGTTTGTGCCTCAAGCAGCTGGAGGTCTATACATGAGAATTCAAGAGGAGTTCGTGTGGTGTGTAGATGGTTGCAGGATGGGGGGATCAATGGGACTTTGATCTTAAGCCAAGAGTTTGTTATGGTAGGATTGTTATCCTTTTATTATTTCCTCACGGGTAGCATGATGGTGATCATATGTAAGTGATTATTCGTTTTTGTCAGAAGAAGCAATAAGAGAGTTGATGATTGTGTTCAGCAGGTGGCTTGAACTGAGGGTACTCTCTTGAAGACAAGAAGATGCGTCTTATGTTTTCCATTCATTAGCTAGGTGTTCCATGGAGGAGCACTGGTTACCTTAGATAGGGGGAGTTTCTCCTTGATCTAAGATGTTTTACTGCAAGGATGCAGTTGGAGTTCTGATTTACATTTGTGCATCAAGCAAGCTATGATTATGTGTCCATCCTGGGAGGATAAGATGTCAAAAAAGATGTATTGACATTTTTATTTTTGCAAGTTGGGGGAGACTTGGCAGTGCAAGTTACTTGGTTCTTATTGGATGCTTAAGAATCATTGGTTGAGTCTGGGAGAATTTATTTTTCGCTGCAGACTGTGATCGTAATTATGTAAAGAAATCTCTGTAATGTCAAATCAGAAGAAGAATCTGGGAAGAATAGACAATGTCCTGACATGTCAAACATTGTTATAAAACATGTGTGCATGTAATGGGTTCCTTGGTCGGCGTTCTTAAAAGAAGAAATAGTCAAAGCAGTCTTGGTCAAGGCGCTATTAGTGGAGTTATTACCTTCAATTAATGGTCCTTTGAATTGACTAGCATTATTTTTTGTGGTTCGTTACTTCCTAAGGAAATGGCTTAGCTATAAATAGGAATGCTTTGATCTTCTTGAGTCTCAATACTCTCTTTGGGTTAGTGACAAATGGGGTTCTTCAAAATCTGGGTATGTTGCGTCTGGGTTTGGAGCTGTCTTGGTCACTTTTGCCAAGTTTTGGCTAAAAAGGGGGAGAATGCTTATCTGTTGCTTTCTGGGTACATTCCTGCAGTTGTTTTTCAAGAATGTTGAGTAAGATGTTCTGACATATTAACAATCCTATTTTCCTTGTGTCTTGTGATCTGAGTTGTGAAGCAGATTGTGTCTTGTGACCTGAGTTACGCAATCTATGCTCTCAGTGTTACGAAGCCTACAACTGTTGTTTCTTTTCTGGAGGAGTCTTCTAGTTCTTAAGATCTCTCTTGAAAGAAGGGGGAATTTGTTGAGGGGGAGACTCTCTCAGACCTTAGCTCCAATCAATTCTTAAGTTGAGGAGTCTTGATGAAGGAGCCTTGATGATTACAGAAAAAGAAAATGTTTTAGCCAAAATTTGTCAAAAGGGGGAGATTGAAAGCACCTGTTATTTGACTACATTTTGGCTAAAACATTCTGATAATATAATTGAAGAATCTGCAGGAGAAAAAGATGTCAAAGGAGATGTTCCAGCATGGTGACTCGACATCTTTACTTATTAAGTTAGCAGTTTTTAATCTGCTGCAAGAATTAAGGAGCGGGTCAAGGAATCACAAGGGAAAAGATTGAAAGCCCAAGACAATAGAAGACTATATAAGGAGACTTAGACCTAGGGTAAAAGATGAACTGTACGTTGTATCACTTATAACTTTGTAACCTAGTTCTCTTGTGTTGAATAAGGGTTTAGGGTTTGAGAGTCGTTGGCTCTCTTAGGAGTTGTAAGTCTCCACTTTGTAATATGGGATGCAGAGTGGAAGGCATAGGTACAGAGATACAACCAGAAGCCTGTAGGTAATGGTTGTTGTATTGTTATTGGACGAAGCTTTGAAGCAAGTCCAAGATAACTTGGAGGTCAAGAAACCGCGACATGTTCTGTATTGGCAGATGATAGAGATTTTACAGGTTGTGATTAGGATGTGAGTGGGTATTTCATATCAGGGTTGTAAACGTTTGAGTTTAGCCTTGGTAAAGATTTTCATTGGGTAGATGTAAGGTATAAAGTTGTAAACGGGGGAGTTTAGCTTTGTAACAGTTCTACAGATAGTGAAGTCTTCGTCCTAGATTGGTATCCCCCAGATGTAGGTGATTTGCACCGAACTGGGTTAACACATACTGTCTTATTTAACATTCTGCAATTTACAGTTTTGTTATTGTTCTTGCCTGACATGTTGGATCAGATGTCATGACATCTGTGATTGTGCAGTCCTGATATTCAAGGTATCAGTCTGTTGTTGCGCCTCTGAGTTTAAATGATTATGTAGCACAATGTCTTGACATGTGTTAGGACATCTACTGTCTGCATAGGCCAGAATTTCAGGAAGACATAGGCATCCTATACAGGTAGTGATCAAGCAACTTCGCAAGACATAACCGATTGAACACTTGCTTAAAGATCTTGAGAAACATATTTATCTATGTCTTGATACGGTTAACAAAGCTTGACGTGCACTCCTCAAAGAGATATCACTTTAAACTGTGTAGTAAGTTAGTTTTCCAATGTAAATTTAAGGTGTTGAGCAAGATGTTGAGTAAGATGTTTTGACATGTTGGTTAGACATCATTGATGGTCGGCACGATGTCGTGACATGATGTCATGACATGTTATATCAGGTGTTAGGGTTTTATGTATTTGAAAGATTTGTTTTTTAAAGTGAGATTCTATATGATTTTAGTTCACACTCTGTCACATTCCAATGAGGGTTATTTTTGGAACATCAGTTCTATGCCAGAAGTGAATTTGTTTCATAAAAAGGATCTTGGAGACTTTTTAGGAAACTTTCTATTTTGTTCCTATTTTTATGCAGAAGATTTGCAAGTGTTGTTTTGGGAGATGTGTTTTATTTAGTTAAAGAGCCCAAGCCCATGCTGATATAAAGTTATAAAAAGAGTTTTTCTAAACCTAATGGATCATTGAAGTCGTATATTGTAAAGAAGAGTTTTAGGGTTTAGTGTGTTTTTGTTATTTGTGATCCACTCCTATATCACTTTGATATCTGAGTTGGACTGTGTTGATTATGCATTTGTGAGCCATTCATGTACCTCTTAGGTGCTTGAATTAGACTGTGTTTAAGTTGTAATCACTAATAAGCTTTTAAGCAAGAGTGGATTTTGTGTCTTTGGAAGTGGGTATTCTATTGTTCATTGTTCTTGGTTTTATCACTCTTGTGTGATTGAGGGCAAGTGAGAGGGGTCTCATATCTAGGAGTGTCTTAGATAGAAATAACACAGGTAGTGATTAGGTACGAAGTTTGCAAGTGAGAGGGGTCTCATATCTATGAGTGTCTTAAAACTAATACTATTATAGTGGATTTCCTTCCTGGCTTGGATGCCTCCATATGTAGGTGATGTTGTGCCAAGCTGGGTTAATAATTGATTGTGTTATTTACATTCAGCCATTTGCTTTAACTGTATAATTATTTGTGTTGTCATAATGTCCTGATCCCAGTATCATGACATCTTACTCGACATCTGGTGTCTGATTACCAAAATTTCAATTTGCATCAGAGCAGGTATCCTGTTCTGTTTTGGGTGAGCTCTAGGGAGGTTTTGTTCTGGTACTATGAAAAAAGAAGGAGGAGGAAATGTTAACAGACCCCCAGCCTTAGATGGCACCAACTATGACTATTGAAAGGCACGTATGGTGGCTTTCCTAAAGTATATGGATAGCAAATCCTGGAAATCTATCATTAAGGGTTGGGAACACCCTGTGGTTAAAAACAAAGATGGGAAGGAGAATTTGAAGCAAGGAGAGGACTGGACTAAGGAAGAAGATGAAACTGCTCTTGGAAACTTTAAAGCTTTGAATGCCATGTTCAATGGAGTTGACCAAAACATGTTTAGGTTAATAAACACATGTACTGTGGCCAAAGATGCTTGGGAAATTCTCAATACCACTCATGAAGGCACATCTAAGGTGAAAATGTCTAGGCTTTAGCTGCTTACTACCAAATTTGAAAATCTAAAGATGAAAGATGATGAAAGCATTCATGACTTTGACATGAATGTTCTTGAAATAGAAAACTCTTTTAGTGTTTTGGGAGAAAAGGTATCAGAAGAAAAGCCGGTTAGGAAGATTCTCAGATCTCTTCCTAATAGATTTAGCATTAAGGTAACAGCCATTGAAGAAGCCCAAAATATCAGCAACATGAGAGTAGACAAACTTGTTGGGTCACTACAAACTTTTAAATTGATTATTAATGACAGAATTGAAAAGAAGAACAAAAGCATAGCTTTTGTCTCCAACACTGAAGATGAAGAGGATCAATGTGACCTGGACACTGATGAAGGAATGTCTAATGCCATTGTTCTACTTTGAAAGCAATTCAACAAGGTGTTAAAGAGGATGGACAAAAATTCAAGACCTAATGTCAAGAACATTGTGTCTAACATCAGCAAGAACTATGATTCTCAAAGAAAAGCAAGAACAGAAGAAAGGCCCAATCAAAGCAAAGGGGTTCAGTTTCATGAATGTGAAGGCTTTGGGTAGATTAGAGCAGAATGCCCTAGCTATCTAAAGAAACAACATAAGGGGTTATCGATTTATTGGTCTGATGATGAATGTGAACCTAAGGATGAATCTGCTAAACCTGTAACTGCTTTGACTGGAAGGTGGGCTTCTGATGAAGACTCCTATGGTGAAGAAACTCCATATGATGAACTGGCTTCCTCTTACAAAGATTTGTGCATCAAAAGTGACAAGCAGAAGGAAACTATTTCTCAACTACAAACTGAAAAGGAAGAATGTTTATCCACTATCTTTGCTCTGTAGAATGAGGTAACCCTATTGAATTCAAAGCTTGAAAACATGACCATGTCTGTAAGAATGTTGAACAATGGGTCTGATATGTTAGATGGAATTCTTCAAATTGGAAAAAGGGTTGGTAACTTAAATGGTATATGTTTTGATTATCAATCTCTGAAAGGAGACACCCATGTGACAAAATTTGTTTCTCCTAAAAGGAAGCCTGAGAAAATGATGTCTAATCATATGTTTCAATATTATGCCAGACATCAGAACACTCAAGCTAGAAGTAAGGCCTTGCATTAGAGATGTATTATTGTGGTAAATTTGGTCATATTAAGCCCTTTTTGTTTCAAACTATATGGCTATCCAAAAGGTCCAACACAGCCTAGGGTTAATCAAGTAGTGGTTAAAACTAAAAAGGAATGGATACACAAGGAAGCTACTACTTCTCTTATTGCTCAAACCTCTCTCAGAGCCTCAGCTAGAGAAGACTGGTACTTTGACAATGGATGTTCTAGACATATTACTGGAGTAAAGAAGTTCCTTATGGACATTAAGTCCCAATCCATAAGTTATGTCACTTTTGGTGATGGTGCCAAAGGTGAAATTAAAGGAGTTGGAAGACTAGCCCGTACAAGATTCCCTAGTCTTAATAATGTTCACCTTTTGAAAGGACTGATTGCTAATTTGATAAGCATAAGTCAGTTGTGTGATCAAGGTCTGAAAGTCAATTTCACTTAGTTTGAATGTCTAGTCACTAATGAGAAGAATGAAGTGCTGATTAGGGGAGTCGGGTCTAAGGATAATTGTTACTTATGGACACCTCAATCAACAAATTGTTCCCCCACATGTTTGATGTCAAAGGAAGATGAAGTCAAGTTATGGCACCAAAAGCTTGGTCATCTCCATCTGAAAGGGATGAAGAAGATTGTATCTACAGAAGCTATCAGAGGCATCCCTAAGCTCAGAATAGGGGAAGGAAAAATCTATGGTGAGTGTCAAATTGGAAAGCAAACCAAGATGTCACACCCGAAGATTCAACATCTGACTACTTTAAAAGTTTTGGAACTTCTTTACATGAATTTAATGGGCCCCATGCAAGTTGAAAGCATTGGTATAAAGAGGTATGCTTATGTTGTTGTTGATGATTTTTCAAGATTCACTTGGATACACTTCATCAGGGAAAAATCAGATGTTTTGATGTCTTTGAAGAATTATGTCAAAAGCTTCAATGAGAAAAGGAAAGTAAAATTGTCAAGATTAGAAGTGACCAGGGAAAGGAGTTTGAAAATAGAAAATTTGCTGATTTTTGCTCCTCTAAAGGTATTAGCCATGAATTCTCTTCTCCTATCACTCCTCAGCAAAATGGAGTGGTTGAGCGCAAGAATAGGACCCTTCAAGAATTAACTAGAGTCATGCTTCATGCTAAACATCTACCATATCATTTTTGGGATGAAGCAATGAATACTGCATGTTATATTCATAACAGATTTACTTTGATAACTAGTACTTCAACTACACTCTATGAGTTACGGAAAGGAAGAAAGCCTACTGTCAAATACTTTCATGTTTTTGGAAGTAAATGCTACATCTTGGCTGATCGTGAGCAAACAAGAAAGATGGATCCCAAAAGTGATGAAGGAATATTCATGGGTTACTCTATAAGCAGCAGAGTATATAGAATCTTCAATACCAAAACCAAAGTCATGATGGAGTCTATTAATGTTGTGGTTGATGACTCAACCATAGAAAATAATCTAGATGTCGAAGATGATGTTGAAACATCACCTCAGATGGATGATACTTAAAAAAATGCGATTAATTTTGAAACCAACAATGAAGCTGCGGATACTGAGGATGATAATAGTCAAGCCAACAAAAGGTCCCTCTATCAGAATTCAGAAAGATCAACCTAAGGAACTCATTATAGAAAATCATAATTAAGGGATTATCACTAGATCAAGGGAGGTGGTATCCAACTCTTGTTTTGTTTCTAAAATTGAACCCAAGGATGTGAAGGAGGCTTTAACTGATGAGTTCCGAATCAATGTCGTGCAAGAAGAATTAAGTCAGTTCAAGAGAAATAAAGTTTGGGATTTGGTTCCTAGGCCTGAAGGAATAAATGTCATTGGTACAAGGTGGGTCTATAAGAATAAGTCTAATGAAAATGGAGTTGTCACTAGGAATATGGCCAGACTTGTGGCTCAAGGATACACTCAAATTGAAGGAGTGGATTTTGATGAGACTTTTGCTCCAGTTGCTCATCTTGAATCCATAAGACTTCTTCTAGGAGTGGCATGTGTACTCAAGTTCAAGCTATTTCATATGGATGAGAAAAGTGCCTTCTTGAATGGGTATTTGAATGAAGAAGTGTATGATGAATAGCCAAAGGGGTTTATTGATCCTACTTTTCTAGATCATGTGTTCAAACTGAAGAAAGCTCTTTATGGACTAAAGCAATCCCTAGGGCTTGGTATGAAAGGCTGACAGAATTTCTTGTCACTAATGGGTACAAGAAATGAGGAATAGACAAGACTCTGTTAGTTAAAGAAAAGGATGGAAAGCTCATGATTGCTCAAATATATGTGGATGACATTGTATTTGGTGGGATGTCAGACCAGATGGTCCAACATTTTGTCAAACAGATGTAATCTAAATTTGAGATAAGTCTTGTTAGTGAATTAACCTATTTTCTTGGACTTCAAGTGAGACAAATGGATGATTCTATCTTCATCTCTCAAACTAAGTATGCCAAGAACATAGTGAAAAAGTTTGGAATAGAGAATAATAGTCACAAGAGGACACCTACATCTACTCATTTGAAGCTCTTTAAAGATGCAAATGGTGTTAATGTGGATCAAAGTCTGTACAGAAGCATGATTGGTAGCCTGTTATACCTCACAACTAGCAGACCTGACATCACATTTGTTGTTGGTGTTTGTGCAAGATATCAAGGTGGCCCAAAACTAGTCACATCAATCAAGTGAAAAGGATTCTGTAGTATGTCAATGGTACAAGTGACTATGGTATGTTATATTCTCATGGTTCTGATGCAATGCTTGTAGGATATTGTGATGCTGATTGGGTAGGTAGTGCTGATGATAGGAAAAACACCTCAGAAAGGGTGTTTCTTTCTAGGGAACAACCTTATATCTTGGTTCTGCATGAAGCAAAATTCTGTGTCCCTATCCACTGTTGAGGCTGAGTATATTACAGTAGGAAGCAGCTGCTCCCAACTGATTTGGATGAAGCAGATCTTAAAAGAGTATAATATAAAACAAGATGTCATGACATTATACCGTGACAGCATGAATGCTATCAACATTTCTAAAAATCAAGTTCAACATAGCAGAACAAATATGTCATCATTTTATTAGGGATCTGGTTGAAGACAAATTTGTTACTCTTGAACATGTGGCCACTGAGAAGCAATTGGATGATATTTTCACCAAAACTTTGGATGCAAGAGAAGGAGATAAAGAAGAGGAAGATGTTGTTGCTGGTGATATCCCATATACATTTTTTGCTATCCAATTTATAGCTAAAAAGGGGGAGTAATGGTGATGGTAATGTTGCCGAGGTAATATGATGTAGGGGTCTATGTGTGAAGAGGAGAATGATTCAACGGGAGAAGCATGAGAATGATTTATTTTTCTCTGTATTTCTTTGTGTTATATTGTGTGTGCTGGGAGGTCAGTGTTGGTGATAATAGGATGTCATTCTATATGTTCTGACATATTTTCTTATCTGGGAGAATTTATTTCTCTCTGAAGGTCTTTTTCTAAGCTTCTATGTGGTTATGTATGTCTTACTATGTGTGGGAAGTGCTTTGGTTACTCCTTGAGGGGGAGTGTATATGGTTCTATGTGACAGGGGGAGTAAAGATCTAAATTGGTGATCATGTTATTCAGGGGGAGTTTGGTAGTTTGGTGCTAAGGGCTTTCTAAGTGTGTTTGTTGTGATTGTTGTTGTGATGTCAGACGGGATATCCTGACATTGTGTTTCAGTTTTTTTGGGAGGATCTTGGTGTATGAAAGTTTATTTCTTTCTGTATGTTTTTTTTCTGTGAGGCTGGGTTTCTATTTTTTTTGCTGCGTGTGCCTCTAACTTGTCTTGGTATTATTTTTGGTTGTTGTTGATTGTTAGTTTCTGTTTCTTCAGTATTGTCACAACTGCGAAAAACAACCGGCGAGAAACTAGAACAGAAGAGTCGCCACCGAATGTTATTTATCCCGATGACGGGAAAGGAAACGATCGAAGAAATCTCAAAAGGGAGAAGACATGGTCATCGCAACCATAGTCTGGGTTCGGGAGTCGGTTACGCGAGGGGAAGGTATTAGCACCCCCACGCGTCCATCGTACTCGATGGGATCCACGCTTGTTATCTAATCAAAGGGTGAGTTATCTAAAGCCTACTGCTAAACAGAAACGGGAAAAAAAATGAAAACGGACTCGCAAGTATTATCATAATCCAATGCCTACGTATCTTCATGGACGGACGAAGAATCAGAGTCAACGTAGTTCGACGGACTATGCACTAAAGGGGGGGAGGTTGCTCGTCGAGATATCGCATCTCGTGCCTATGTATCCTCAATCGGGCGGGAAAGAGGAATCAGAGCAAACTTAGTTTGACTCACTAGTTTTGTTTGTTTTGTGTTTTTTAGTCGAACATGATGAATTCACACTCTGCGACTCGACCTTTGGAGGCTCATGCAGCGGATAGAGAGGAATCACCATGTTCTTAATAAAATAAAATCAAAGAGTTGGTATGTCCTTTAACATGCATGAAGATATAACCTAAAGCGAAAGGGAATTCTCTACCTATGTTGGCATGCAAGAGAGGAACCTATGCTAAGTCAAGCAATCCTATGGGGAAGACGATCACACCATAGCAAAAGCAAACAAGCTCGAGGAGTATCCACATCGCTCGAGTAGCACACATCCGACTGTAGATTCATGTCATCACAGTGGCAAAGGGAAAGGCCTAACAATGATATTGTGTCATCGAAGCAAGACAAAGCACCAGGGACACCTAACCACGATATCAAGTCATCAAGGTAGGATAGGGGAAGCAAAGCAACAATATCATGTCATCGAAGCTTGCAAGATGTAGGAAAGAGGGTAGCCTGACCATGATAGCATGTCATCGGGTAGGACAGAAAATGCGGGGAAAAAGTAAATTGTGCGTACGAGCACAAAGCATCAGCGTCGGTCAACGCGAGCTAAACAAAGTGTGGGGGTTTGATTGCTAGACCATTCTTCCACTTGACTGTCATGACAAGATCAGGGCACCTGTTCAAAGCATCATTGTGTAACGCGAGCTAAGAACGACTCAACAGAATGTGCGGGGACTGATTGTTAGTCCCTTCTTCGCTTGCCTTCTCCGAGGACATATTAGGGGGAATGGGAAGGGGTGCCTCCTTTTGAGGTCTTTAGCAAAAATATAAATAAACACAAACATGGCCTCCGAGTGAGGACTTTCCAAAATTGCCGATCAAGGAAAGGCACGGACTCCTAATCATACATCTCTATTCCTACTTCTCATGGCATCGAAAGCGGTAAAGTGCGGAAAGTATTAAAAGGGAAACATAAACTATACTAAAAGGATAATAATTCGTAAATAGCAACGCAAGCAGAACAAGAAACCCAGAGAATGAGCTATCACCAAGCAAACAAAGGCAAGTCAGAAATCCGGGATAAGCGTCAAAGTATCGGCGGTGTGAAAATAAATCATCACCGACGTGTGGTGTGTACCATACACAACCACACAAGAAAACTGCAAAAAAAGGCAAACTAGACACAATACCACAAATACATATACATATCTCAAGAATGAGAGACAAATTCATGTCTCACAAATAAAGTGAAACACGACGCAAGCAAAAGCGAATTTGTGTCCCACAAATAAAGTAGAACATGAAGCAAAAGAGCATCGTCGGAATCTCTTTGATGAGTCCTTGCACAAACTAGCACACAAGTAAGTAATAACAAGAAAACGCAACTTCGAAGTTGATCATTCGCATCACAATTCGAAACCAAATAGAATAATGATCAAACAAGTAGTGAACATGCATCGGAACATATACTTTGAAAACCGAGAAGCAATGTCGTTATAACATGAAATGCACACAAAGCTAAACCAGAAACAAGCAAACTCAAGCACAATGGTTAACAAATGGCTAATAAACATAGGCACATGTCAAAGTAAAGTTAAGACGCAAATCTCACACAAAACGGAGTTTAAAAGCAACAAATCGGAAAATAGGCGTCAAAAAACACCGACTCGAAATCGAACGAAAATTACATGGTAACCTATAAATGTGCCAACGAATTCAAATATGCAATCGATTTGAATTAAATCAAAGCAGAAGTATGACTTCCAAACCCGGGGCAGAACCGAAATCATATGAAAAATGCACTCGAAATCGCATAAAAATCATATCGGTATCATACAATGAGCTACCAAACTCAAGCCGTCAATTATCCACAATTAAATCACATCGGAACCGCGGTTTTCAAGCATTCAAACCAAGCAAAATTCAAGTGTTGTTAACAAACATACATCCGGAATCACATACCAACACAAGAATGCAAAGCCACTTCATCAATTAACAATTATGATCAAGCCTCGACACGCAACAAGTGAACCATCAACAATCAAGCATTTGAAAATAAGGTTCGACACGCAAATCACATTCACACAACAAAGAAATAATTCCACACTATAATCAATTCATGACACAAATTAATTATCAACAATTATTGAACCGGAATCAAACTTCGACACGTAAAATCCACAACAATTTGAACAAAATTCATCCGATTCCAAAATTGTCCATAATCACTTATGTCAAGAATTAATTAATTCACCACAAATCAAATTTAATTCTCAAGAACTAAATGCAACAACAATTATCCCAGAATTAATCAATACCACAACATGTATCATTCAAGAACAATTCAATAAATCTCCATAATGTCAAATTCAATTCAAAGCCAAATTCAAGTATTCAAATAGGCAAGAATTCAAGAATCAGGATCAAGCAAGTTACCGAATAAAGATCGGAAGAGAAAAAATCGCGAGAACGGAGGGAGAGGCTTGTGAAATCAGGCGCGGTTGAGGGAGGGGCGCACGGCGGCGGTCCGGCGGTCGGAGACGGCAGTATGCGGCGGCTGGCTGTCCGGAGAAAGAAGGCGCGGTGGTGAGAGAGGGAGATGATCCTTGAAGTTTTGTTCTTGAGTTGATGAAGTTCTTCATGTGTTCTTGAGAAACTTGTTGTAGAAGTTGAGAGAATTTTAATTTTCTTTTGTTTGATCTTTGAACAAGTGAAATTTGAGTATTTTGGTGTTTTTTGAGTATGAGAGAGTTTTTTGGAGGGAAAGCTAAGATTTGAATATATAGAGTGGTGAAAAATAAGGTGTCGCGGTAAAATTCCGACGTGTCGGCTGCTTAAGTGAAAATAACCCCTAGCTCGGTGCAAAATTCCGACTCTGAGTCTCTAGTGAAATTGTCCGTGTCTGAGTCACGGTCGTAACGCAAAAAGAACGGACATCATACGATAAAAATCGAATGAGTTATGATTTTTTGAACTTCGAGACAATCGTCTTTTTTCAGCTTTTTATCGTCCGCTACTCGGAGACGTGACAAGCTCATGTCTTTCGGAGCAGAATCTCGACTCGTCTTTGTCAAAAACGTTGTAGAAATATAAGTCAGTGACATCGTGTCAAAATATGAGCGCGATCAGATAAAAAACAAGTGAGATACGAATTTTATGGTGGAGCAACGTTCGGCTTTTTCATCAGTTCAACATTTCCGTTTTGCGAAATAAACCAAAACGAAATTCTTCGGAGCATCGTTCGAACTCGAGCTTGTCTTTGAACTTGAAGATAATAAAATTTGTGATCTTGTGCTTTGAGAACGGACACGATACGATAAAAATTGACCGAGTTATGACTTTTGCAAACATCGGACAGACAGTGAACCGCATCAAAGAATTCCTCGGGTAATTCGCACTTTTGAAGTCCTTCTGCTCATAATCGGCTCTCGTTGAAAACATACGACATGAAGATAACATCAAGACGGAAATAATACCGAAAGAACGGGTCAAAAACGATGAAAGAGCTGAAAGTTATGAATTTTTTAAGATCCGAAATGCACCGGTACATCACTGATTTTCACTGTTTTTCCACTACATCGACTTAGAGAATTCACGTATTCGGAGATCTTCTTCAAAGAATTAGCCTTCGGCCAAAACACGAAAGTTGGAGAAGATATCAAGCTGGAACTTTTGGAACCAGAACCGCTCAGAGATGTTGATCCAATCAGAAGTTATGAACTTTTGAACACCACTAGCACAGTTAACCAGCGAAACCGAAATTCCAGAAACAATTAATTCTCGTCACTTTCCTTGATGAATTGGCTTCCGAGCCAAACATAAAAGCTGTAGAAAATATCGAGACGATTCTAACCATTGAATATCAAGCCAGAACGGGTTTCCGGGCGAGTTACGAATTTGGTAAATTGCACCGTAAAAATTTCGGCTTCTTCTGAGATTCTTGACATGTCGGAACACAAGAAATTAGGCCTGATGAGATCTTGACGGCTCGGTGATCATGTAGCCTAGACAAGTACTTTGTTCATGTGTCGAATGACGAAACAAATGTCTGTCATAACTAGTGAGAGCTTAGTGGATATTCTTTGGTCTTGTCACGATGCATGTATGTATATGATGACTTAGCTAAAATGTAAATGAATGAAGCATAAGCCAGTTGAGTAGGGTAATAAATAAGAGGGCAAATTTTGAGGTGTTACAGCTGCCCATATTTAATCAACTGTGAATCTAAAAAGATGAGAGCAACGCTTTCATACATTCGAGGTAAATAGGGATTGATTACCAACAGAAACCGAAAACTTGCACTCTGGGGGCATAAACCAGGGTAGAAGATCTGATAAGTGGGAGACTCTACTGGGGATGAAAAGGAATATGTGGAATTGAAAAGTATGCTATGGAGAAGACACGACATAGACTGGTGCCTAAAATCACGTGGTAGGATGAGTATCGGAAGATGATGCTCACCAGTATCAAAAGGAGAATGATACAGACACGACACATGTACTGGATCGACGACACTTACTGGCGCCAAAAGATGATGCTTTCCGGGATCAAAAGAAGTACAGACACGAATGAGTGTTCTGAAAATATGATACTTACCGGTATCGAAAGATGATACTTACCGGTATCACAAGAAAGATACAGACATGAATGAGTGTTCTGAAAATATGATACTTACCGGTATCGAAAGATGATACTTACCGGTATCACAAGAAAGATATAGACACGAATGAGTGTTCTAAAAAATACGATACTTACCAGTATCGAAAGATGATACTTACCGGTATCACAAGAAAGATATAGACATGAATAAGTGTTCTGAAAATACGATACTTACCGGTATCGAAAGATGATACTTACCGGTATCACAAGGAAGAAATGAGATGATGACGCTTACCGGCATCGAAAGACAACACTTTTCGACATCAAAAGGAAGGAATGAGATGACGACGCTTACCGGCATCGAAAGATGACAATTTTCGGTATCAAAAGGAAGTTCAGACACGAATGAGTGTTCTGAAAATACAATACTTACCGGTATCGAAAGATGATACTTTTCGGTATCAAAAGGGTGAATTGAGATGACGATGCTTACTGGCATAGAAAGATGATACTTTCCGGTATCAAAAGAAAGAAGAATGAGTGTATTGAAAAGACAACATTTACCGGCATCGAAAGATGACGCTTTCCGGCATCAAAGAAAAACTGAAAGAACGACGCTTACCGGTATCAAAAGATGATACTATCTGGTAACAAAAGAATTGAGGGTATACTGGCATCCTAGTCAGACTACTCTACTAGGGGACAAAGACCAAAAAGAGATGAGTGACTGATCTACTACCCTAGTGATTGATTAAGGTGCCTGCTAGAGAGCTACAGTTACATCATTCTGCTGGGGATAAGAGAAGTCTGAACAGACAACTCTGTAGGGGAATACCAGTATGATGAACAAGTTCATTGGCAACTTCACTGGGGATAAGATAAGACTAGTCCTCCTGGATTAAACCACTTTCTGTTGGGGAACTGTCTGGCAGCAAGAATATCCGAACCTGGCTTATGATTCAAATGTATATGTTTGAATTTTCTATGGCGTAATGCTCCATTCGAAATGGAAATGCGACGCGTTTTGAGGATGCAATGATTACTACATGCAAGATGCTAAGGGGAACCTCTGCAAAATAAATGATGAGGATACGAAGGCAACTCCACTAGGGAATGACAACTGAATTGTCCTCAGGGTCACAAACCGCGTTGGGGAGGACAAATTGAACGACCTTCCTGACCCCAACCTCTGCTGAAGATGAAACCTGAAGAGAACTTCCGCTCCGTTGGGGATTATGAATGACAACTGATGATGATGGAACCCAAATATCTGATGCGGAAAAGGCGCCCATAACCATTGGACTTGGAATCTGCCGGGGGTGATAATTAGCAATTCTCCTGGGGAAGTGATCACTGATCCGATCTTCTGACTTTCTGTGGGGAAACATATCACTAACTCGGCTTGGAGGAATAATGACTTTGCTGGGAAGACATCGCCTGAACTAGTCTTGATTGAGGAAAACCTATAACCATAGGACTCCGCTGGGAAAATAACAACCTTTTGACCTGGTTGATGATAAGCCTCTGTTGAGAAAGAAAATACTTCCTGACTCGACGAGAAAATTATATCAGTACTCTGTGGGGAGAGAAATGAGTCTCTTGCTGTGGATGCCAACCTGCTTAGGGAGCAAACGAATCACCTTTACTCTGTCAGGGGTTTGCCTTCTTATTGGAGAAAAGATAAATCCATCTCTGGCTGCCGAGGATGATACAACCTTGATTATTTCTATTGGGGAGATATTCATTCCCAAATTTGAACCATGACACTAGTGTTGTGAGAAGAAAACGATCTTTGACTCGCGTACTGACCATTGAGTACGAATACCTATGCCTGCAAACACAAAAGGATAAGCACATATGCCCCGAGTATTATATGGTCTGAATTTACCACCAAAGGACACTCAACATTCAAAGTAATTTTAAATGTTTTCACGTCTGTTCATGTAGAGCTTTATTGTTTTAAAATGCAATATTTATCAAGAATTTGGACGTTCTTTGCAAACAAAACAGTAAAAATGAAAACAAAAAGAAAGCCTTTTGAATGAAAATCAATTTTATTGATTGAATAGCCTGTAAATAGGCATTTACATCAGGAAGCAATTCCTAGAAAGAGGTAATTACCTGAGAAGAAAAGAAAAGGAGCTACATTAATGGCAATGTAAAGATGGATTCCCATTGAGTTTCAATCCTGTTATGACTCGTATGTCTTCAAGATGCTCCGAATACTCTTCTTTCTGAGGAAGTTGATTGGATTGATTCTTATCCTTCGATATTCCCACATGTTTAAAAGAGATGATGTACAGACTACTCAGATCGCAGCTTTTCACTTTAATCCCTAACTTTTACCTGGATCACCCTTTACGGGTTTTCAATCCACTGGGATACCCTTTTTTTGCCTAAGTTGCCTTTTCAGGTTTTCAACTTAGCGGGTTTACTCATTTTTCTTTTATATATCCCTAATTTTTGCCCGAACCTTTTCCTTTTTTATGGTTCACCGGGATGCCCCATTTTTGCATGGACTTATTCTTTTTACTGTCCAGCGGGTTTCTTTTATGCGAAGTATATTTTAACTGCGTCTGAGTTAACAGGGGATGTAAAATCTTCACCGTCCATAGTTGAAAGCATCAAGGCTCTGCCAGAGAAAGCCTTCTTAACAATGTACGGGCCTTCATAGTTCGGGGTCCATTTACCCCTGTGATCTGTCTGTGGAGGAAGAATTCATTTTAACACCAAATCACCAGCCTGGAAATAACGAGTACGCACTTTCTGATCAAACGCCTTCTTCATCCTCCTCTGATACAACTGCCCGTGGTATACAACTGCCATTCTTCTTTCTTCAATGAAGCTTAGCTCGTTGAATCTTGTTCGGACCTATTCAGCTTCATCTAGCTTCACATCCATCATAACCTTCAGAGAAGGAATCTCAACTTCAACTGGCAGGACTGCTTCCATACCATACACAAGTGAGAACGGAGTTGCCCTGGTTGACATACGTACAGAAGTACGATACCCATGTAAAACGAAAGGCAACATCTCATGCCAATATTTATACGTGACAACCATCTTTTGCACAATCTTCTTGATGTTCTTGTTGGCTGCTTCAACAACACCGTTCATCTTTGGACAATACGGAGAAGAATTGTGGTGTTCAATTTTGAAGCTCTGGCACAACTCTTGCATCATTTTGTTATTGAGGTTAGAACCATTATCAGTGATGATTCTTTCAGGAACCCCGTAATGGCAAATGATTTATTTGTTGATAAACCGGGCAACTACCTGTTTGGTGACATTGGCAAAGGAAGCTGCCTCCACCCACTTGGTGAAATAATCGATGGCAACTAGAATGAAACGGTGCCCATTGGAAGCATTGGGCTCGATCTTGCCAATCATATCAATGCCCCACATAGCAAAGGGCCACGGAGAAGTCATAACATTCAACGGACTTGGAGGCACATGCACTTTGTCAGCATTAATCTGGCATTTGTGGCACTTTTGGGCGTATTTGAAATAGTCAGATTCCATGGTCATCCAGTAATAACCAGCCCTTAGCAACTTCTTTGTCATAGCATGTCCATTGGCATGGGTACCAAAGGATCCTTCGTGGACTTCCTGCATTAACATGTCTGCTTCGTGTCTATCCACGCATCTGAGCAAGACCATGTCAAAATTTCGTTTGTACAAAACGTCATCCTCGTTCAAGAAGAAACTACCAGCCAATCTTCTCAGAGTCTTTTTATCATTGTTGGATGCCCCAGCCGGGTACTCTTGACTTTTCAGAAAGCACTTGATATCATGATACCAAAGTTTAACATCTGTCACTGCCTTGATTGCGAACACATGAGCGGGCCTATCAAGGTGCATCACATCAATTTTAGGAACATGATTCCACCAATTCACTTGGATCATGAAGGATAACATTGCCAAAGCGCCTGCCATCTGATTTTCGTCACGAGGTACATGATAAGGCTTCACATTAGTAAAGAAAGTCAACAACCTTCTCGTATAGTCTCTATATGGAATCAGATTGGGATGATGAGTATTCTAATCTCTGTTGACCTGATTGATCACCAAAGCGGAATCCCGAAATATGTCAAGAGTTTTAATCCTTAGATCAATAGCCTCTTCGATACCCATGATGCAAGCTTCATATTCGGCTTCATTGTTGGTGTATTCGAAAGTCAATCTGGCGGTGAAAGGTATATGAGAACCCTTCAGAGTGATAATAACTGCACCAACTCCACTACCATTCATATTAATGGCCCCATCAAACATCAAACACCATTTAGAATCAGGATCTAGCCCTTCGTCAACTAACGGTTCTCTGCAGTCCTTCATTTTCAAATACATGATGTCTTCATCAGGGAATTCAAATTTCATCGGCTGATAATCATCAAGTGACTGTTGAGCAAGATAGTCGGATAGAACACTACCCTCAATGGCTTTCTGGGAAGTATATTGAATGTCATATTCTGTCAAGACCATTTGCCAACGAGCAATCCTTCCGGTGAGAGCTGGTTTCTCAAAGATGTACTTGACTGGATCCATCTTGGATATTAACAGAGCTGTGTGAGTCAGCATGTATTGTCTCAAATGCTTAGCAGCCCATGCTAATGCACAACATTCCTTCTCAAGCATTAAGTATATGGACTCGCAATCATTAAATTTCTTGCTCAGGTAGTAGATGGCGTGCTTTTTCTACCTGTCTCGTCGTGTTGACCGAGTACACAACCCATAGAGTTTTCAAGTACTGTCAGATACATTATCAGTGGTCTCCATGGAACTGGAGGCATAAGTATCGGAAGTTGTTGAAGATACTCTTTTATTTTTTCAAATGCCCTTTGGCAGTCATCATTCCACCTGACAACCTGATGTTTTCTTAGCAGCTTGAAAATTGGTTCACAAGTGGCCGTGAGATGAGAGATGAATCTAGCAATCTTAGGCACATGATTCCACTAATTCACTAGGAAACCACGAACCTGCTTTTCCATTCTAGGCTCAAGCATTTCTTGAATTGCTTTTACTTTGGCCGGATCAACCTCGATCCCTCTTTCACTGACGATGAAGCCCAACAATTTGCCAGATCGTACCCCGAAAGTGCACTTATTTGGATTCAGCCTCAATTTGAATTTTCTCAACCGTTCAAAAAGCTTTTGCAAATTCACCAAGTGTTCCTCTTCGGTCTGTGACTTCGCGATCATGTCATCAACGTAGACTTCAATCTCCTTATGAATCATATCATGAAAGAGAGTCACCATTGAGCGTTGATAGGTTGCCCCTGCGTTCTTTAAACCGAAGGGCATCACTTTATAAAAGAATATTCCCCATGGGATAATGAATGTTGTTTTCTCCATGTCTTTCGGTGCCATCTTAATCTGATTGTAGCCGGAGAAGCGATCCATGAAAGAAAATACTGAGACCTGAGTTGTATTGTCAACCAAAACATCAATGTGAGGTAATGGGAAGTCATCTTTTGGACTTACTTGATTTAAACCACGGTAATCAACACACATCCGGACCTTGCCATCCTTCTTAGGTACCGACACGATATTTGCAACCCATGGTGGATAACTGGTAACAGTTAAGAAACCTGCATCCAACTGCTTCTGGACTTCTTCCTTGATCTTGATTGCCATTTCTGGTTTTGTCCTTCTATGCTTCTGCTTGACAGGAGAACAACCCTCTTTGAGAGGCGATATGTGCATAACAATATCAGTATCAAGCCCCGGCATATGTCGACATACTCGTGCAGCATTTCAATCAGCCATTTCTTTACATTCTCATTTAAGGCAGCCCCGATCTTGACTTCCTTCTTGGCGTCCTTGGTTTCCAGATTAATAACTTTCGATGCCTCTTCATGCGGCTGAATGACCCTTTCCTCCTGTTTCAACATCCTGGCTAATTCCTCAGGAAGTTCACAATCTTCTTCGCCATCCTCTTCGGCTTGGTAAATTGGATTGTCAAAGTCATAATAAGCCATAGCAGAATCGTTATCAATGGAATCTGATGAAATGCATATGCATGAATGATGATTCACCCTTTATTTTAGAATGAGTGCAAGAAAAACAACATTGCCATTTATTATAAAAATAAAAATAAAAAGACAGGGAGCACAATATTTGAATGCAAAAGAACGTCTTTTATTAATGATAAAATTAAATGTTTAACAATGTAAGCCCTACAAAGAATCTATACGCCTTGGGCGAGGCGCAAGATTTATCATGAAAATAAGAAAAATTACTCTTCGCAAAGAGTGACTTGAATGAAGCCTTCAGAAGACCAATTGTGAAGGTGTTATCTCAGGACAGCTGAGTATATCCAATTGCTGATGTCACAGTCACTGTCTCCATCTTCATCGCTCAGTGCAAAAATCTGACCAGGATTGATAAATCCAGCACTAGAGAATGTGATCGGTCCCTGACGGCCTTGAAACTTCGGTCTTCTGTAACCAATCCCAAACCTGTTTTCTTTGAGAGGCGCTTCAATCACCTGGCCCTAACCTCCTGAGTTGCCAGATTGTACGACAACTTGGGCTTGCTTGTAAGAGGCAATAGAAACTTCTGGCTTTTTCTCGGACGAATGAGAGACTTCTTGCACCTTTACCGTTTCAAATTCTTGACATAATGTCTCATGGATTTCACCATCCATCTCAACATATTTGAATGAAGACAGGTGACTTACAAAAATATCCTCTTCACCATAGACGGTGACCACTTGTCCATCTACCACAAACTTAACCTTTTGATGCAGAGTCGATGATACAGCTCTGGCACCATGAATCCACGGGCGCCCTAGGAAACAGCTGTATACAAGCTGAATATCCATCACATAGAAAGTAGTATTGAAGATTTGAGGTCCCACCTTGATTGGTAATTCCACTTCTTCAGAAACCGACCGCTTTGACCCATTAAATGCTCGAACTACCAAGTCGCTCGGTCTGAGCACCACTCCTTCCACATTCAACTTGATTCATGCTTTCTTAGGGAGCACGTTAAGTGAGGATCCCGTATCTACCAATACACGAGAAAGAATAGCCCCTTTACATTCCATTGAAATATGAAGTGCTTTATTGTGGTTTCGACCCTCCAAAGTCAAATCAAAGTCAGTGAAACTCAGCCCCCGGCTGGCGTTAACATTGGATATTACCCCTTCCAGTTGATTGACTGAAATTTCCTGAGGCACATACGCCGCATTCAGGACTTTCAACAAGGCATTGCGGTGTGCTTCGGAACACAACAAAAGAGACAATATGGAAATCTTTGATGGAGTCTGGTGGAGATGATCTACTATCTTGTAATCACTCCTCTTGATGATCTTCATAAATTCTTCGACATCATGTTCAAAAGAGGTACCAGGCTCTGTTCTTTGTACAGGCTCTTCATTCACACCTTGCTTACCCTTGGCTTTTACCAAGGCATCTGCATTATCCCCTCGAAGAGTTTGCGGTGCAAATAGTCTACCACTTCGAGTAAAACCACCAACTCCTACGTTATCAACCTTCTGATCAACTACAGATGGAGTATCAACTTCTTGCTTTTGACTGTTATAGTATACCTCAGCACCATAGTGCCATGGGATTGCTTTTTAACTTTTAAATGGGATTGGTCCGGGCACCGTGATGGTAACAGGAGCTCGCCATGCGGGCACTGGAATCTGTACCGGAGTAAAAGGGATGGTAATAGTTAAAACATCATTATCAGCACTAGCAACTTGACTGAATTGTAAACAACCCTCATTCACCAAATTCTGAATGCAGCCCCTCAACTTATCACAATCATTCTCAAGAATCAAATAATCTGTACAATCCACATCACAACCCGAGAATACACCTCCATTCAACAGATGATCTTTCACAACCAGCAATGATATTTTAACAGCCCTAACATCGGATACTAACATCCAACCATCGTCTTCTTCAACAGCGTTTACAGTTACCCCACTATGGGGAGGCATCGGATTTTGAATGACATTTGGAATGGCAGGAGGAGCAAAATTAATAGCTTTAGAATATATCAAATCTTGAACCTTATGTTGAAAAGCTCTGCACTTCTCAATAGTGTGTCCAGGGCCACCTAGATGAAAATCACATCGCGCGTTTGCATCATACCCCGCTGGGAGCTTCGCCGGAGGGGGACCCATTGTACGGGGTTCCACTAGGTTTAACTTGAGCAATTGTTGGAACAACATAGCATATGACATCGGTAAGGGATCAAAATGTCAATCAACTATTCTCTGCCTCTGTTGGTAGGCTTGCCTCAGGGCCTGATTTTGTTGTGGTTACAACAGTGGTCTGATGCTAAGGAGTCTGATAACCTCTATTTCCATTTCTCAGAGAAGAAGCAGCATTGGTCTCCCCTTCACGCTTTTTATAGACACTAGCAAAAGGTTTCTTCACACCAGAAGTTGAACCCGTACTTTCCTGAATCTTACCCAGCTTGAGCAGATTATCAATCCTTTCCCCAGCAACCATAATAACTGAAAAATCGGATGAGGTACTCCATGCGAGGCAATCCAAAAATGTACCTTGTAGTGTCCCCATGAACATATCAGACATTTCTCGTTCGAGCAACGGCGGTTGCACTCGCGCAGCCAATTCACGCCACCGCTGGGCGTATTCCTTAAAACTCTCCATACTTTTCTGTGTCATACTTTGTAGCTGAGTGTGGTTATGAGCCATATCAATATTGTATTGATATTTCTTCAGAAATGCTTCACCTAGATCCTTCCAATTCCTCACATTGGCCCTCTCCAACTTCGTGTACCATTCGAGAGATGCACCGGACAGACTATCTTGAAAGGAATACATCCATAACTTTTCATCAGTAGTATAAGCATAAATCTTCCTGACGTAGGCTTGCATGTGGGTTTTAGGGCATGAATTGCCGTTGTACTTATCAAAAGTTGGAGTCTTGAACTTAGGAGGGATTCTTACCCCTTGAACCAATCCCATATCCGCCACGTCAATGCCCAGAGTATTCAGGCATTCTATAGCTTTGACTTTTTTAGTAAGCAGCTCATACCTTCGGTCTCCTCCATCGTTGTTACAGCCCATATCAGCGTTCATCAAAGAGAATTGGTCATAGTTATTATCCTCCACATGAGGAATAGGAACAGGAATAGGGATAGCTCCCCCAGCAGCTTGACCATTAGGAATACCACCAACGACCCCAGTAACAGGAATGGCACCGACAACTCCACCCACAGGGACACCGTCTCCCACTGGGGGATCTACATGAGGGATCTCTCCTTCGGGTCTCTGGACCATGGCTCTCAACTCTTGCTGGTCCTGTGCCATGCCTTGCATTAGGTCCATGAACTGGTTCATGCGATTCCGCATTTCAGCCATCTCAGCTTGCAATTGTTCCATAACTCGTACTTGATTTTGACATGTAGAGTAACGATGGATGTATTAATCGGCAATTCTGGCTGCAGGGAGACAATGATAAGAATTCTGCATCCAGAACACCTGAAAAAAATGCAAAAATGATATGCATGATATGAATGTTATGTTTGTCACTTTTCAGGTATCCAAGAGTTTTGTCAACCCTTGAGAATGACGCGATAACCCGATGTAAGAGATAATCAATAGCGAGAAGATATTGAGAGAGCAGATATAGCAACAAAATAACACTTCATTCATTCATAGCAATAAGAGATCTAACTGAATTCATGCAATCGACAACAGAGTGTAGTACACAAGCAAGAAACATCTCACACAGAGAGATTAAGTACATCACACAAAATAATGATCCCATCCAACAATCCTGGAGGTGATCATACAACAAGAATAAACAACAGAACTAAGGAAAGCCCTTATGAGTAAGACAAGCTTCAAGGTACATGCAATGTTTGATCCACTTGTCGCACTCCTGACAATCAGGAAAAGGGATGGGCACGGGAATATCCTCTACCTCCTTCAATTGTGCTTTGAGCTCGGCATTTTCTTTTAGAAGTCGTGACACACGGATGTCGCTTCCTCCGAGTTGAATCTCTGCAGCATGCCTTAGATCCACTTCCTTCTCTATCTGAGCATCTTTCTCCTTGAGTTGCTTTTCTAAGTCTCGTATCTTTCTCTTGTAATCATTTTCAGCCTTTTGAAGTTTCAGGTATTCCTGATGTTTCCTATTTAGACTTTCTTCCATCTCATCATAAGACCTTTTACTGGCATTCGTCACCCTAGAAGTGTTAACAGCAACATTATCTTTTCTGAGCTTTCGAACCAGGTCTTTCTTTTCTCTTCCAAGAAGATACAATTCTAGATCCCTAGCTCGACTCTCCAAGCGGAGTTCCTGGTTCTGGTGTTCTACCTGATAGAAACGCTCTTTAGGGACATCACCCGATAATTTGGTAGGTTGAGGATAGGAGGGATCTTCCTTGTCAAAAGGTAATCCGAGAGTCTTCACTCTAGCTTCTAACCAATCCATATAAGGACCATAGGCTACTATGTATTTCGCTCCAAAGAACACTTTTCCTTTTCTGGTGATATTGGTCCAAGCAACCTCTACCTTTTTCCACATCTCAAGACTTTCCCCCTTCTTGCAGTATACATATTCTTCCACTTCTTTTGGCCTTGGCGGGTTCCTCATAGCATACCCCAACTGGCGCAAAGCAAGAATGGGATTATAGTTGATCACTCCCTTTGTTCCTAAGAGTGGAACATTAGAGAACCTTACACAACCAGCAACAATTACGGAACTGTCAACCCTAAGTCGGTGCCATTGGATGTCAAAAGAAGTGAGTGCCATAATCCTTTGACACCATTTTCTAGTGCCTCTGGAATCAACAAAAGGTCCATCTATGGGTAACTGTGCCATAAACCATTTGTAAAGCATCGGAATACAACAAACCACAAACCCCTTCTTACGATGCCTTGAGTGAATAGCATAATACGTGTTAGCCAACAAAGTAGGTATTGGTTTCTTATTCATGAAGACACAAAGAGCGGCCAAGTCCACCAATTCATTAATCTCGGGAAAGAGAACCACGCCATAGATAATAGCGGCTAGCAATGCATTGAAGGCAATCCAACAACCTTCCTTCACCATTTCCTTAGCTTTTCCTACCAAGAATTCCACGACAAGGCCACTGGTAACCTTATTTTGTCTCCATCTTCCTTTCATATCACTAAGGCTCAAATAAAGGCCCTTAGCGATAGCTTCAAAATCGGGATCATCTGGTACACGGATGAAAGGGATATGATCTGTCACTTTGATGTTAAGCAAGTGTGAGTACTCCTCTAATGTGGGAGCGAGTTGATAGTCCTGGAATGTAAAACAGTGCAACAATGGATCATAGGACTAAAGCAAAGTCTAGAGAGCAACATCTACGACCTGAGCATCTAACAAAGATAGGAGATTCCCATATCTTTTGGTAAAATCCCCTTGCTTTTGATGATTCATACGATCTCTTAACTCATCAAGGAAAGGCCACTGACTCAGACGAAACTGGTAACTGAAGTTGTCTCGGGTAACTCTCTTGACGACATCAGTGTTATCAGCCATCTTTGGAGAAGACAATAATTCTTGAATGACCCTGGAAAATGACATGCATATGTTGGTTAACTTTTGGTGCATTATTTTTTTTGAAAATAAATATGCTATGATGCAATATGACAGGACCAAAGGTTCTGTAACACTGGTTATTGCTGAACTGTCACAAAGAATCACACGACAGAAGATCAAAGGTTCGGCGCAATCTCAAAAAACCGGGAACCACAAAAAGTCACCATCAAAACCACATTCATGAACATAACCATAGTCATCAATCAAAGAGTCACCAACGGTACCTGTACCTGTAAGAATCAACCCTCCCCGCTCACAGGTTTCAAGGTAAAGTCAAAAGAAACGCAGGATCGACGATTCATCTGAGAGTACTACCATCGTAACAACAAACGTGTATGATGATAATACCCACTTGAACCTCCACTGCTCGTGGCATCATGATTGCACTAGTAGGACCTCGTCCATTAGCCTTCATGATCCACTATATTCCTAGGTTTCCTAGAGAACATCTCATAGCCTGGGTACTGGGCCTTTTACCTCTTGTAACAACCCAACCCACCAACGAAACCAGACAATCCAGCCAATAACCAGTATGCAGGAAAGTAAAAGCGCAAGTAGGATGTAATGCAAATAGATAATCATGCAAAGCAATTAAGTAAACACCCAAATACAATAAACACACAAGCACTAGGATTGACTCGCATAGGGGGTAGACCAGCAAGAGGTTAATATCTTCCCCAGCAGAGTCGCCAGCTGTCGCTCCCGGGATTTTCATCCAAGTACAAACGCGAAAGTGGCGCAGAAAGTACTCACTAGTTGCAACAGACGTTTGTGTCGTCATTCGGCACATGCACAAATTACTTCTCTAGGCTACATGATCACCGAGCTGTCAAGATCCATCAGGCCTAATTTCTTGTGTTCCGACATGTCAAGAATCTCAGAAGAAGCCGAAATTTTTACGGTGCAATTTACCAAATTTGTAACTCTCTCCTAGAAACCCTTTCTGGCTTGATATTCAATGGTTAGAATCGTCTTGATATTTTCTACAGCTTTTATGTTCGGCTCGGAAGCTAATTCATCAAGGAAAGTGGCGAGAATTAATTGTTTCTGGAATTTCGGTTTCGCTGGTTAACTGTGTTAGTGGTGTTCAAAAGTTCATAACTTCTGATTGGATCAACATATCTGAGTGGTTCTGGTGCTAAAAGTTCCGGCTTGATATCTTCTCCAACTTTCGTGTTTTGGCCGAAGGCTAATTCTTTGAAGAAGATCTCCGAATACGCGAATTCTCTGAGTCAATGCAGTGGAAAAACAGTGAAAATCAGTGCTGAACCGGTGCATTTCAGATCTTAAAAAATTCATAAATTTCAACTCGTTCATCGGTTTTGACCCGTTATTTCAGTATTATTTCCGTCTTGATGTTATCTTCATGCCGTATGTTTTCAACGAGAGTCGATTCTAAGCAGAAGGACTTCAAAAGTGCGAACTACCCGAGGAATTCTTTGATGCGGTTCACTGTCTGTTCGATTTTTGCAAAAAATCATAACTCGGTCGATTTTTATCGTATCGTGTCCGTTATCGAAGTGCAAGATCACAAATTTTATTATCTTCAAGTTCAAAGACAAGCTCGAGTTCGAACGGTGCTCCGAAGAATTTCGTTTTGGTTTATTTCGCAAAACGGAAATGCTGAACCGATGAAAAAACCCGAATGTTGCTCCACCGTAAAATTTGTATCTCACTTGTTTTTTATCCGATCGCGCTCATCTTTTGACATGACGTCACTGACTCATATATCTACAACTTTGTAGACAAAGATGAGTCGAGATTCTGCTCCAAAAGACATGATATTGTCACGTCTCCGAGTAGCGGACGGTAAAAAACCTGAAAAAAGACGATTGTCTCGACGTTCAAAAAATCATAACTCATTCCATTTTTATCGTATGACGTCCGTTATTTTTACATTGCGACCGTGACTCAGACACGGACAATTTCACTAGAGACTCAGAGTCAGAATTTCACACCGAGCCAGGGGTTATTTTCACTTAAGCAGTCGACACGTCGAAATTTTACCGCGACACCTTATTTCTCACCACTCTATATATTCAAATCTTAGCTTTCCCTCCAAAAAACTCTCTCATAACTCAAAATACACCAAAATACTCAAATTTCACTTGTTCAAAGATCAAACAAAAGAAAATTAAAATTCTCTCAACTTCTACAACAAGTTTCTCAAGAACACATCAAGAACTTCATCAACTCAAGAAAAAAGCTTCAAGGATCATCTCCCTCTCTCACCACCGCGCCTTCTCTCTCCGACACGCCGCCGCCTCCGACCGACTGACCGCCGTCGCGCGCCCCTCCCTCAACCGCGCCAGATTTCGTGCGCCTCTCCCTCCGTTCTCGCGATTTTTTCTCTTCTTATCTTCATTCGGTAACTTGCTTGATCCTAATTCTTGAATTCTTTCCTATTTGAATACTTGAATTTGGCTTTGAATTGAATTTGACATTATGGAGATTTATTGAATTGTTCTTGAATGATACATGTTGCAGTATTGATTAATTCTGGGATAATTGTTGTTGCATTTAGTTCTTGAGAATTAAATTTGATTTGTGGTGAATTAATTAATTCTTGACATAAGTGATTATGGACAATTTTGGAATCGGATGAATTTTGTTCAAATTGTTGTGGATTTTAGGTGTCAAAGTTTGATTCCGATTCAATAATTATTGATAATTAATTTGTGTCATGAATTGATTATCGTGTGGAATTATTTCTTTGTTGTGTGAATGTGATTTGTATGTCGAAGCTTATTTTCAAATGCTTGATTGTTGATGGTTCACTTGTTGCGTGTCGAGGCTTGATCATAATTGTTAATTGATGAAGTGGCTTTGCATTCTTGTGTTGGTATGTGATTCCGGATGTATGTTTGTTAACAACACTTGAATTTTGCTTGGTTTGAATGCTTGAAAACCGCGGTTCCGATGTGATTTAATTATGGATAATTGGCGGCTTGAGTTTGGTAGCTCATTGTATGATACCGATATGATTTTTATGCGATTTCGAGTGCATTTTTCATATGATTTTGGTTCTGCCCCGGGTTTGGAAGTCATACTTCTGCTTTGATTTAATTCAAACCGATTGCATATTTGAATCCGTTGGCATATTTATAGGTTACCGTGTGATTTTCGTTCGATTTCGAGTCGGTGTTTTTTGACGCCTATTTTCTGATTTGTTGCTTTTAAGCTCCGTTTTGTGTGAGATTTGCGTCTTAACTTTGCTTTGACAAGTTCCTATGTTTATTAGCCATTTGTGAACCATTGTGCTTGAGTTTGCTTGTTTCCGGTTCGGCTTTGTGTGCATTTCATGTTATAACGACATTGCTGCCCAGTTTTCAAAGTATGTGTTCCGATGCATGTTCACTACTTGTTTGATCATTATTCTATTTGGTTTCGAATTTTGATATGAATGAGCAACTTTGAAGTTGCGTTTGCTTGTTATTACTAACTTGTGTGCTAGTTTGTGCAAGGACTCATCAAAGAGATTCCGACGATGCTCTTTTTCTTCGTGTTCTACTTTATTTGTGGGACACGAATTTGCTTTTGCTTGCGTCCTGTTTCACTTTATTTGTGAGACACTAATTTGTCTCTCATTCTTGAGACAAGTATATGTATTTATGGTATTGTGTCTGGTTTGCATTTTTTTGTTGTTTGCTTGTGTGGTTGTGTATGGTACACACCATACGTCGTGATGATTTATTTTCACACCGACGATACTTTGATGCTTATCCCAAATTTCTGACTTGCCTTTGTTTGCTTGGTGATAGCTTGCTCTCTGGGTTTCTTGTTCTGCTTGCGTTGCTATTTACGGATTATTATCCATTTGGTATAGTTTTTGTTTCCCTTTTAATACTTTCCGCACTTTACCGCTTTCGATGCCATGAGAAGTAGGAATAGAGATGTATGACTAGGAGTCCGTGCCTTTCCTTGTTCGGCAATTCTGGAGAGTCCTCACTCGGAGGCCATGTTTGTGTTTGTTTATATTTGTGCTAAAGATCTCAAAAGGAGACGCCCCTTCCCATTCCCCCTGATAAGTCCTCGGAGAAGGCAAGCGAAGAAGGGACTAGCAATCAGTCCTCGCACATTCTGTTGAGTTGTTCTTAGCTCGCGTTACACGTTTATGCTTTAAACAGGTGCCATGATCTTGTCATGACAATCAAGTGGAAGAAGGGTCTAGCAATCAAACCCCCACACTTTGTTTAGCTCGCGTTGACCGACATTGATGCTTTGTGCTCGTACGCACAATTTACTTTTTCCCCACATTTTTTGTCCTACCCGATGACATGCTATCATGGTCAGGCTACCCTCTTTCCTACATCTTGCAAGCTTCGATGACATGATATCGTCGCTTTGCTTCCCCTATCCTACCTTGATGACTTGATATCATGGTTAGGTGTCCCTGGTGCTTTGTCCTGCTTCGATGACACGATATCGTTGTTAGGCCTTTCCCTTTGCCACTGTGATGACATGAATCCACAGTCGGATGTGTGCTACATCAGCGATGTGGATACTCCTCAAGCTTATTTGCTTTTGCTATGGTGTGATCATCTTCCCTATAAGATTGCTAGACTTAGCACAGGTTCCTCTCTTGCATGCCAACATAGGTAGAGACTTCCCTTTCGTTTTAGGTTATCTCTTCATGCATGTTAAAGCACAAACCAACTCTTTGATTTTCTTTTCTTAAGAACATGGTGATTCCTCTCTATCCCCTGCATGAGTCTCCAAAGGTCGAGCCGCAGATGTAAATTCATCATTGTTCAACTAAAAAACACAAAACAAACAAAACTAGCGAGTCGAACTACATTTGCTCTGATTCCTCTTTCCCGTCCGATTGAGGATACGTAGGCACAAGATGCGATATCTCGACGAGCAACCTCCCCCTTTTAGTGCGTAGTCCGTCGAACTACGTTGACTCTAATTCTTCGTTCGTCCATGAAGATACGTAGGCATTGGATTGCGATAATCCTTACGAGTCAGTTTTCATTTTTTTTCTTTCCCATTTCCGTTTAGCAGTAGGCTTTAGATAACTCACCCTTTGATTAGACAACAAGCGTGGATCCCATTAAGTACGATGGACGCGTGGGGTGCTAATACCTTCCCCTCGCGTAACCGACTCCTGAACCTGTACTATGGTTGCGATGACCATGTCTTCTCCCTTTTGAGGTTTCTTCGATCGTTTCCTTTCCCTTCATTGCGATAAATAACGTTCGGTGGTGACTCTTCTGTTCTAGTTTCTCGCCGGTTGTTTTTCGTAGTTGCGACAGGTATTTCATGCAAAGGTTGTTTTAACCAAAATTGGCCAAAGGGGGAGGTTGTAAGTTCTGTGTTTGGCAGCAATTTTGTTAAAACAAGTATCATAATAAGATGTTAAGCAAGATGTCTTGATATGTTGGTCAGACATCATTGATAGTCGGCAAGAAGTCGTGACATGATGTCATGACATGTTATACCAGGTGTTAGGGTTTTATGTATTTGGGAGATTTATTTTTAAAGTGTCAGATTCTATATGGTTTTAGTTCACACTCTGTCGCATTCCAATGAGGGTTATTATAGGAACATCATTTTTGTGCCATAAGTGCATTTGTTTCATAAAAGGATCTTAGAGGCTTTTTAGGAAACTCTCTATATTGTTCCTATTTTCATGCAGAAGATTTGCAGCATCTGTTTTGGGAGATGCATTTTATTTAGATAAAGAGCCCAAGCCCATGATTATCTAAAGTTATAAAAAGAGTTGTTCTAAACCTAGTGAACCATTGAAGCCGTATATTGACAAGAAGAGTTTTAGGGTTTAGTGTGTTTTTGTTATTTGTGATCCACTCTTATATCACTTTGATATATGAGTTGGATTGTGTTGATTGTGCATTTGTGATCCATTCATGTACCTCTTAGGTGTTTGAATTGGACTGTGTTAAAGTTGTAGTCACTCATAAGCTTTTAAGAAAGAGTGGATTTTGTGTCATTAGAAGTGGGTCTTCTATTGTTCATTGTTCTTGGTTTTATCACTCTTGTGTGATTGAGGGGAAGTGAGAGCGGTCTCATATCTAGGAGTGTCTAAGATAGAAATAGCACGGGTAGTGATTAGCTGCGAAGTTTGTAAAACCAGAGGTTTCTTAGAACTTAAAACTAATGCTATTATAGTGGATTTCCTTCCTGGCTTGGATTCCCCTAGATGCAGGTGATGTTGCACCGAACTAGGTTAACAATTGACTATTTATTTACATTTAGCCATTTGCTTTAACTAGACAATTGTTTGTGTTGTCATACTGTCCTAACAACTCCAAAGTTCACACACTCTAGATGCAGGTGATGTTGCGCCGAACTAGGTTATCTAACTTACATACCTTGTTTTCTTGCCCATGAATCACAAACCCTTCTGGTTGGTCCATATAGATTTCTTCTTCTAAGACACCATTTTAAAAAGTTGTAATGACATCCATTTGGTGTACTATTAAGTTATAAATAACATCAATTGAAATTAGTACCCTAATGGATGCAATTTTAGTAACTGGAGAAAAAGTGTTAAAGAAATCTATATTTTCTGTTTGCCTAAAACCTTTGGCTACAAGGCGAGCCTTGTACTTATAGACAGTTCCATCAAGTTTTAGTTTCTTTTTCAAAACCCATTTACAACCGATTGGTTTGCAACCAAAAGGCAAGTCTACTAAGTGTCAAGTCCTGTTAGATTATAGAGAATCTATCTCGTCGTTAATAGCTTCTTGTCATAAATCTGCATTTAGAGATGACAAAGCTTTTTGAAGATTTATTGGATCTTTCTCTACTATATAGACTACATAATCGGGCCATAGTCTTTAGAAACTCTTACTCGTTTACTTCACCGAAGTTTTGTTTCTACTTTATTGTTGCGTTTAGTGCTTCTTATCACATGAATGTAATTCGAATCAGTGCCCCCACTACTTCTCAATTTGAGAGGAAATTTGTCTTCAAAGAATTCAACATCATTTGATTCTATGATCACTATCCCATTTAGGTCATAAAACCTATATTCCTTACTGTTTTCTACATACCCAATGAACACACATTCATAGGCTCTACTAATGAGTTTAACTCGCTTTGGATCCTGAATTCTGGCATAAGTTAGACAACCTCGAGTTCTTAAATAACACAAGTTTGGTTGTATTTTCTTTAATATCTCATAAAGAGAGAACTTACTTTTTGACTTGGGAACACGATTCAGGACATAGAAAACAATTAATAAAATTTCCCCCCACCAATGAGATGTAGCACCAGAATTTAACATAATTGCAACAACAAGTTCAGTAAGAGTTCTATTATATTCTTCTTCTTTGCCATCAGGAGAGTATGGTGCAGTTGTTTCATGTATAATTCCATGTTTTATTTAAATAAAATTCATTAAATAAACTGGAATCATATTGAGTTCCCTTATCACTACGAATTCACTTAATCTTCTTACTAAATTAATTTCATTCACAAAAGTCTTAAAACATAAAAACTTCAGAAAAATATCATTTTTAGTGGTTGTGTACAAATTTACCCCAATAGACTGACTAAACCCTACCTTTTCTGAAGAAAACCAGAAACAAGATTCTTTATAATCTCTGAAATATACATGACATCCTTCAAGATTAAAGTCTTTTCAGAGGTGGACACTAATCCACTTCTCCAATACCGACAACATTAGTGGCGTGGACAACTCCCATTAACACTTTCTTATTCGTGTATGTTTTGAAAATGTCACGATCATAACAGACATGATGAGAAGAGCTAATGTCTGCCCCCTAACCATCTGATTCACTAATCTTGTTGATTTTAGTGATCAAAGCAATAAATTGCTCATTAATCAGGTTAACTTATACATTATGGGCAACACAAGATTTAAACTCAATCTTACATTTCTTAATCATATGACCTGGTTTTCTATAATTAAAGCAAAAGAAAAAACCTGTTTCATTTCTTTTTGGGTGTGGTTGTTTCCTATCAATCGGAGTTATTCGGGCCCTTGAAGGGTTCTCATTCTTAATTTGGTTCACAATATTGTGGTTCTAAATCATTAATCATTTTCCAAATGGCTTCAGAACTTCACTGAATTTCTTTTTGTTGTTTAAAAAAACCAAGACTTTTCTTTTTTATCTTGTCTCTAAGATTCTTCTTTTACTCTAAGGCGAATAATCAGACTCTCAATTAAATTTTTGTTTTGTTTTGTGGTGAAGCACAACTTTTAAAAACTTTTAAACTAGGGGGAAATTTGTAAATAATAAAATCAATTTGAAATTTTTCATATAAACATATACCTTTTGTGATGATCTTATAAACAATCTTTTGAAGTTCATAACATTGAGCCTCCACAAACCTTACCATCTGATACTTTAGGTAGCGACTATAGACATACTTCTTTATTCCATCTTCCTCGATGTCATACTTCTTGTGCAGAGCTTCTCATACCTATTTAGCAGTCTTACAATTGCTGTAATAATCATACAGGTCATCAGCAAGACCATTCAGAATGTGATTTTTGCATAGATAGCCATTCTCATGCTATTGGGCGATTTCTTTCCTGAGCTATAAATCACTCGCAGCAGATTCATCAGTTTTAGCATTTCCATATGAATCCACGAATTTATTACCATTAGTTTATTCGGTTGATCCAGAAGAAACAACGGGAATATTCTCAGTCAGAACATTGGCAACCTTCTTTAAGGTTAGAAAATTTTTCATTTTAGCTTGCCAACGTTTAAAGTTAAAACCCTCAAACTTAAATGGTTTGTCAGAGACAGTGACCGCATTATTACCAATAATTTCTTCAGTAGCCATGGAAATTTTTGAAGCATCTTAAAATTGTTGTTTCACGGTTTTGAAAAATTACCAACACTTGCATTGAGATTAATTTCAAGGCTCATAGGTTAAATGTTTATATTAAGATCAAGTTCAAGTCTCATAGATGTAGTATCGTGATGAGAACCATGGGCAGACCTATAGGAATCGGTAATAGGCATGAGTGAGACATATAAATATTATAAAGATCATATGTTCTATCAAAACCAGTGGTATTTGGTGGTGCCCCATAAATATAGACTCTGCTTGATGAAGATGTTGCAGACATTTGTGAATGTGACTCAATTGGGAAAAGTATAACATATGAAAGTTTGGCTTCATTGAACCCTTCGATAAAAAGATTCTACAATGTGCATCTAGACATTTGAAACCTTTATGATCAAGAGAGGCCTCCATGAAAGCACACTTTAAGCTTGTGAATTGGAGTTTATTTTGATTATCAGGTTTGAGGGAGCGAAAATAATCATACCCAAAGGTTTTGATGAACTAATAATCAGGTAAGGTATTGTGCAAAGCATGAAAAGGATAAGTGAATTTTGTCATAGATTTTGTAGGTAATCTATTGATGTGGTATATTGATGTGGTAAAGCTATGATCCCAATATGTAATAGGAATGTCTGCACGAGCAAGCAAAGTTAGTCTAATCTCTACTATATGCCTATGTTTCCTCTCAACTGTGCCTTTTTAATGGGAGGTATGAGGGGCATTTATTTTGTGAGTAATAACTAACTCAGTTAGGTACATGGTGAATGGACTAAGTTCTCCCTCATTATCAAATTGAACAACCTTGATGTTAGCCTTAAACTATGTTTTAACATAAGAGTGAAATAACTTGAATGCAATAAATGCATCATACTTCTTTTTGAGAAAGTAAATGCAAGTATGTCGTGTAAAGGCATCAAAAAATGCTTGTAAAAGTGATAACCATAACTAGATGTAAGAGGGGAAGGCCCTCATATTGACTTTATCCCATACCTCGAGTGCATGCTTACAAGAAAAGACACGAGGAAGAACCGCTTTAGATATGGCAGAGAGAAACCAAATAAATAAAGCTTAATCTTTCACAATTCAAACCTCATAGTCATCGGAAGTGATTTCATATTGATGATCAGCATCAATCTTGAATTTCAATGGAATTTTTGAATTAACAACAAATTTGAAACAACTTCGAATCTTACTAGGTGCAATCAATTCTTGTGAGGGTCAGTCCATACGGAGCTTTGCTCTGACTTTAAACGGGGTTCCCCGCTAGTGGACGGTTGGATTGGTCCCTCTTGGATTAGTCGGTCGCAAGGCCGGATACCAAGATTTCCAAAAAAAACAAATTTGAAATTGTTTAAAATTTTAAATTTACAACAAATTTGCAGTTATCTCATCCAAACACACTCTAAGAGTTTATTTGGATATGGAGAGAAAGTGATAAGAGAGAAATAGGTGAGAGAGGGTGTGAGAAGAGAGAAAGATGTGAGCAATAGAGTAAATTTAATTGATTGTTTGTCATGAGAGAAGTATAAAAGAAATGAAAAGAGAGAAGTGTAATTATTTTTTAAAAAGACATAAATATCCTTAAAATAAAAAATAAAAAATAAAAAATATATACATTATGATGGTAGAATATAAAAGAAAGGGATAAATAAGGGAAAAGAGAAACAAGGTAGTGTTCTCTCCCAATTTTACTCACTTTTGGAAAGAAGTTAAAAGGGAAATATTATTCTTACACTATTAACTACACTTACACCGTATAAATATACGGTTTTACTTTTTCATTATGTTTAATAATTATTTTTTCTTTTTTCTTGATACAAATAAACACATGTGCAGTATGTAGTTTGGACAGTGTAAGATACGATGTATATTTTTTGGTGTAACAATAGTGATCGTACCTGGATCAGACAATATTTGGTGGCCAGCAACGTCTTGTGGACTTCAGCTCCGGTGAGGTTGGAAGACGGCGCGGGGGGGGGGGGGGGGGGGGGTGTACCTGCAAGGTACTTCGACGCTCAAGTAAGGCAAGGGTCACAAGTAAAAGAAAGTACAAGGTTAGAGAGTAAGAGAGTGTGTAACCTAACCCTCTCAAGTGAGAGGGTATTTATAGGGAGCCCCCAGCGCGGGGCCAACAGTTACTTGCATTGGGCTGGATTGTCAGGCCCAATCTAAGTAACTGCCAGGGCTTACGTGGCGTAGTGAAGACCAGCACGTGGTCTTCGCCCTGGGGTAACCGTTCCTAGATCTCCGAAATTAGGACAGACCGATTCCATCGAGAGTGGGTGGTTACATGAAAACGTGTCCTCGCGGGGAGGAGTCTTGCGTGTCGGGGAGAGACGCGTCCCCGCGGGGAGGACTCTTATGTGCCGAGGGAAATGGCCCCACATGGAGAAGAACACCTGAGTGTCGAGGAGGAATGAGCCCGGATGGGGATAACGCCTCTGCCCGACGCCCTATGCTGTGCGCGTGCCCGACGCTGTTGAGATGAGCCTGTGTTTGGTACGGGTCGCTCTAAGGGGTCTTTGTTGGGCTATCCCAGGACGTCGGTTGGGCCTGCCCGGTCTAGGGGCAGACCCCGGCCCAATCTAGAACAGGAGCCCCCCAAGTCGTTGCTCTAAGGTGTCCGGGCAATGACTTTAGGGTCAGTGCTATGTCGAGGACGGGTCCAGCCGGGAAAGGAACTCTAAACGAGGAATAGTTGGTAACCGGGCAAAAACGAGTCGGCCTACTCGTGTTAGACTGGCCGCAGATGGGCGACATCGCGGGGACACGGGAAGTCTGAAATGAGGTGAATGAAAAGACGCGTGTTGGGGAATGAAACGACACGTTTGGGAGAGTGTGCGCCACGTGTCGCAGCTCATCATTGTCTAGGGCGGCTACGCTAGGGTAGCGTAATCGATTTCCTAGGAGCCCTCGAAACTTGTGAGAGCCCTATAAATAAGGTTCATCTCGTCCCATTTGCACTTTTGGCTCCCCCTTTGCTCAGATCACTCTTTCTTCCTTCTCTTATTTTGCCGCCGTACGCCGCCGCCAACTGCCGTACCGGAACCCTACCAGAAGTTATTTCAAGTAAGTTTATTTCTTTTTTCTCCTTTCATTTGCCTTTTTAGGGTGGTTTCATGGTGAACTGATGAAGTTCTCATGGAAATCACGAAATATCCGGCGAAAACGGCGGAATTTCATAGTTTAGTTGTTGAATCTCGCGGGGAGAGACGATGAAATCCCCGAGGATACGAAGAATATCTCGGGGTCATGAGATGAACGTTTCTCAGTTCTTTTGTTGAACATTACAGGAATTAAGGACGGAATCTCCGGGGAACCGACGTTTATCTCGGGGATATGGGTCGAATACCCCGAGGTCCCGCCCAATTTTGCTCCCTGCAGACCTAAGGATGGTCGCGGGTTCACGCTCCCCGGCGTTCCCTCCTCGCCCTTTCACTTGATCAGCGGTGGAAGGGGTGGATTTAATATGGGTCATGGAATTCACTATTTCCTTCTGCTTTTCAGGTAAATGGACGTATTGCCAGTGGCCGAGGGATCTTTGGATATTTACGACGGGCCCGATTCACCTATGGCGGAGACAACCAGCGCCGGGGAGAGGCTTCCCGACGAGTGGGCCTGCGAAGAGGCAGTGAACATGATCTCCGAGTTTGTCGACCTGAATGAGGCCGACATATTTTGTACCGTCGAGCACCGCCTAATAGGTTCACCTAAGTCGTGGAACATGTTCAGGCCTTTGCCACATCATCGAATATGCTCGACATATAGCGGGATGCGGTTTCCCGTATATGAGTTTATGTTCGACGAGGCGGGGTGGCGTTTGCCTTTCACAGATTTTCAACAGTCAGTGTTTGTCCACCTGCGTTTGGCCCCTTCTCAACTACACCCCAACTCTCTCGCTTTCTTCAGGGCTTTCGAGCTCGTGTGCAAATACCTAAAGATTGGGGCGACGATGCGCCTATTTTTTTCGCATTTTCCATCTTCAAAGGCAGGCTGTCGACGACAAGCATGGTTGGGTGTCCTTCAAGCAGGTGAGCAGCCTGTTTCACACTTATCTGGACTTCGTGCGAGATTTCAAGTATCGGTACTACCTCATGAGGTCGGTCACACATGAGGCCATAAATACAGTGTATGTCGAATCGTCGAAGAAGTAGATGGGCGGCGAGAGGAGGCCCTTGTGCCAGGTTTCCGTTGTTCTGGACTGAAGAACACTTCAAGAAGGGAACGGACAACTATATCATCAGCCCTGGTAAACTCTGTGAAGGGGATCGCTTGGCTCACGAGGCCATAGTCAAGTTCGTCAGTGGGTTTAACAAAGCCAAGTTCGTGACGCCGAACAGGGACTTCCTTCTGGGTGACGATGGGGAGGTCTTAACAAAGCGTCGATTGATCAACATTAGGGCTCTCCTCGAGACGTTTTCTGACGAGGAGGCTCTCGAGCTGTTAGGTGGGGTGGCCTCCCCGACCTGCCTTTCCCTTCATCCTTCTTTCCGAATTACTGACCTCTTTGTTTTCTGTGCAGGTAAGATGTCGACTGCTGAGGAGCGCCTCAAAAAGTTGAAGGCTAACCGCGCTACGAAGAAGGGAGACAAAAGCCGTCTTGAGCAGATCCGAGCGCATGAATCCGTTCCCACTCAGACAACCAGGGGTTCTTCTGGATCTCACCAGGATAATGATTCTCCCAGTCCCCAGTGCTCCCCGAAGAGGCAGCGGATTGCGGACATAGTGGCCATCGACCTTACTGAGAACGAGAGTCCCCCTACTGTAAAATTTGTGCTCCCGCCTTGTCACTCGAGGCCGAACTTTTTCATGGGGAATAATTCCCTATGCGTGGGTGCCCCCGAAACTCAGGCCATCTTAGGCGTCGACAAGGTCTCTCGGAGAAGGGCGCTGGTGGAGGATGTGTCCGCTGTGATGCGGGTTTGTGCGGCTGCCCTGGTTCTGAACCACGAGGCGTGCCTGGAAGGCGAGCTGAACAGGTTGCGCGAGAGTTTCCAGTCCATCTCAGCCGAAATGGAGAAGGTGGGCAAGGAGTTGGCCGACTGCAAAAGCCACAACCAGGCCCAGGTCGAGCTTCAAGGGAAGTTGGAGGAAAAGTTAAAGAATGCTGAGAAAGAACGGAGACGTCTCGTCAGGATTGAAGAGGAGAGGGATCGTCTCTTGGTGAGGAATGCCAAATTGGAGGAGGTTGTCCGCCCAGCTGATGAGGAAACCGAGGAAGACTGGTTGCTGACCTCGCGGGCAGCACCGATAGCGAAGCTCCGGGAATCCGAGGAGGACAACCTCGTATCGGCTGACATGGGTTTCAGGAACGCCGTGCAGCAGCTTCGAGTTCTCAACCCCGACCTCACAACCGAAGGGATTGACCCCGACTCTGAGGTGGTCGACGGTCAGATCGTGCAGCCGATGCGGGTGGACGAGGTTCTTGAACGCGAGGAGCCCGAAGGAACCGTCGCCGAGTAGGCTTTTCTTCTTCGTTCTATTCGGCCTGAGAGACGTTTTATTTATTTTTAGATACGTACGCCTGGCCTGCGTGCTAGGGGCTTTTGACACTTTTTTGTAATATCTGTACAATGGGCTTTTGCCCGCTTCAATGCATTTTTGCTTATCTGCTCGTGTGCTGTTTGTATGGTTTATACTATGTGCGATGTTATAGCATTTGTTATACTTTGTTTGTTTCTATCCAAGTAATAGAGATTTCTATACTTTGTTTTTGTCTAAGTAATAAAGACTTTGGGATTTGCTCGACCTTGATAGTCCCTGACCGCGTGGAGAGCTGGTCGGGTGGTCGGAGAAGTATTCTGACCTTCAACGAGGCTAAGAGCTCGGTCGAGGTCTTAGCTTCGTGGCGTGAACTTCCCATTGCGAGCTGGGTGTTCTTCCTAATTGGTACAACGACGGCGGAGCTCGATCGAGGTGTCCCCGTCAGATCAAAAGTCCTTGCACACACACAATGCGACCTTCGATCATTGTGTTCTGTATAGGGGTGTCGCGCTCGTACCTTAGTGCATCCCCGTAATCGTGGTGTTCGTGAGTTGCGGGCAGTGCTTAACTTTAGTATTGTTTGAGTTTCTCAGCGTTCCATGGTCGAGCAAGTTCTTCCCCATGCAGATTTTCGAGGAAATAGGCTCCTGTCCCCGTTTTCGCGCGGACGCGGTACGGGCCCTCCCAGTTCGCGGCGAGTTTGCCTTCTCGCGAGTCTTTCTGGTTCCTTCATAGGACGAGGGTGCCTACCTGAAAATCACGTTTGATAACTTTGTCGTTATAACGCAGTGTTATTTTCTGTTTTAGTGAAGCTTCTCGGAGAGAAGCGCCCGAACGTGTCTCCTCGATGAAATCGAGTTCTTCCCTCAGGGTTTCGTTGTTCGCGTCCCCGTCGAGGGGGATTTCCATCCTCCTCGAGGGTTCCCTGATTTCCACGGGGATCACCGCTTCCGTTCCGTAGGTCAGACGAAAAGGGGTCTCCCCGGTCGTGGAATGTGAGGTCATTTGGTAGGCCTAGAGGACGCTGTGTAGCTCCTCGACCCACCATTGCTTGGCGTTGCCTAATCGACATTTCAATCCTCATAGGATTACTCTGTTCGCCGCCTCAGCCTGTTCGTTCGTTTGAGGGTGCTCGACCAACGTGAAGTGCTGCTTCGTGCCTAGCTTGGAGACGAAGTCTTGGAATTTCTTATTGGTGAACTGTGTTCCGTTGTCGGTGACAATAGCTTGAGGCACGCCGAATCGGGCGAGGATGTTCCTTTTGTAAAAACGCAGTATGTTGAAGGCCGTGATTTTGGCTAATGCTTCCGCCTCAATCCACTTTGTGAAGTAGTCCACCCCGATGATGAGGTATTTGTTTTGATACGACCCCTGGACGAAAGGTTCGAGGATATCCATCCCCACCATGAGAACGGACACGGGGAGGACAGTGTTTTGAGCTCGTTAGGAGGAGCGAGGTGCATGTCCCCATGTCGTTGGCATCTATCACACTTCTTGACGTGTTCCTTGGCGTCCTGTTGCATGGTGGGCCAGTAATACCCTGCCCGAAGTGCTTTACGGGCTAACGATCGTCCGCCTAGGTGTTGTTCATTGATTCCCTCGTGGATTTCCTGGAGGATGTCGGGGACCTTGGTCTCCTCGACGCACCTGAGGAGGGGGATAGAAAACCCTCGCCGGTATAGCTTGTCCTCGACTATCGTGTATGAGCATGCCCGCCGCTTGACCATTCCTGCTTCCTTGGGATCTTCGGGCAACTTGCCCGTCGTGAGGTATTCGTACACAGGGGTCATCTAGCAATTGCTGTTACCAATGGCGTTTACGTTCGCCACTAGAGCGGGTTTGACGATGCTCGACCGGGAAAGCACTTCTTGTATGACAGATTTGTTTCCGCCTTTCTTCTTTGTGCTTGCCAATTTGGACAAGACATCTGCTCGGGCATTGTGCTCGCGGGGGATGTGAGTTACTTCCGCGGAGGCGAACTTTTTCATCTTTTCTTTCACCAAGGTCAAGTATTCGATGAGATTGTCGTTCTTGGCCTGGTACTCTCCTCGGACTTGCGAGGCCACGAGCTAGGAGTCAGTGAAGATTTTGACCTCCTTGGCACCAAGGTCCTCGGCCAGCCGAAGTCCGGCGAGGAAAGCCTCGTACTCCGCTTGGTTGTTCGACATCGGGAAGGGTAGTTCGAGGGATACCTCGATCAGGATGCCTTCCTCGTTTTCGAGGATGATGCCCGCCCCGCTTCCCTTCGGGCTGGATGCTCCGTCGACGTAGATCGTCCATTTTTGGGATCCGTTGGTCGACGATTCCGGGACGGTCATCTCTGCCACGAAGTCGGCCAATACCTGACCCTTCAGGGCTTTCCTTCCCTCGTATTCGATGTCAAACTCGGCGAGTTCGAGCGTCCACCTGAGCATCCTCCCCGCCATATCTGGTCGTCCAAGGAGTTGCTTAATAGGTTGTTCGGTCCTTACGACGACAGTGTGGGCGAGGAAGTAGTGGCGTAGCCTCCTGGATGCGGTAACGAGGGCCTTGGAGGGCTTTGCTCGTGAAGTAAATTGGTTTCTGTCCGTCCGGGGTTTCCCGAATGAGGACGGCGGTGACTGCTTCCCTCGTGATCGCGAGATACAAGAAAAGTGTTTCCCTATTCTCAGGCCGTGAGAGGACCGGGGGTTGCGATAAGACTTGTTTTAGGTGGAAGAGCGCCTTCTCGCATTCTTCGCTCCATTCAAACCCCACTTTTTGTCGAAGAAGTTTGAAAAATGGGAGTGCGTACTGCGCCGACTTGGCGACGAAGCAGGAGAGGGGGGTGAGCATCCCGTTCAATGATTGTATTGACTTCTTTGAGTCCGGAGTAGGGATCTCGGAAAAAGCTCTACACTTGTCGGGGTTAGCCTCGATTCCTCGCTCTGTGAAGTAGTAACCGAGGAACTTACCTGCCCGAACGCCGAAGGTGCATTTTTCGGTATTGAACCTCATGCAGCACCTCTTCGCTGTGTCGAACACTTTCTTGAGGTGTGCGGCATGGTCGAATTCTTCCGCGGATTTGACGATCATGTCGTCCATGTAGACCTCGAGCATGTCGCAGATTTCTGCCCGGAAAACCTTGTTCATCATCCGTTGGTAGGTCGCACTAGCGTTCTTCAGGCCGAAAAGTATTACGTTGTAGTAGTAATTGCCCGACTCGGTCATGAAAGTCGTGTGCTATTTGTCGACCTTGTCCATGGGAATTTGGTTGTATCCCGAGTATGCATCCATAAAGGATAATAGTTTGTAACCTGCAGAATTGTCAACCAGCTGGTCGATGCTAGGCAAAGGATAGCAGTCTTTCGGGCAAGCCCGGTTAAGATCAATATAATCAACACACATCCTCCATTTTCCATTATTCTTTTTTACGAGTACAACGTTGGACAGCCAGGTTGTGTACCTGGCCTCCGAAATAAAATTTGCCTCTAGGAGGTCTTTTACAGCTTTTTCAGCAGCCTCCGCTTTTTCGGGAGACTGCTTACGCCTATGTTGAGCTATGGCCCTAGCGGCCGGATCTACTGCGAGCTGATGGCAAGCCACCTCGGGGTCGAGGCCAGGCATCTCGGAGGCGCTCCATGCGAAGAGGTCAGCGTTCTCCCTTAGACATGCCTTCAACTGCTCCTTCACCAGGTCGGGGATCCCGGTGCCAATCTTCACATTATGGTCTGGATCGTCCCCGAGGACCACGAGTTCAAAGTCTCTGTCTGGGATGGGGCGCGTTGGGTGGAGAGGCCGCCCGTTTTTTTCCGCCTGGAGGTCGAGGTCTTCTGCCCCGTCTTCATCGGGTTCGCCCGGGAACCTGCTGTCGAGTTCGATCGCGTTGACGCGTGGGAGAGGTACCTGTTCGGCGTCCGGGGGTGGCTTGGCCACGATCTTGGGTTTTGTGTCGATGGAACTCATGCCTTTGATGGCGGCGTCGAAGCATCTTTTGGCCGCGTCTATGTCCCCGTGCATCGTCACTACTCGTCCCCCGGCCGTGTAGTACTTCATTTTGAGGTGGACCGTTGATGGTACCGCCGTAACCTCGACCAGGGTGGTCCTCCCGAGGATACAGTTGTAAAGGGATGGACATTCGACCACCAGGAAGCGGGTCTTCACCTGTCGGGTTGTGTCGTCGGCCCCGAATGTGACCATCAGCTCAACGTAGCCCCATGGTCGGGTGGTGGTTCCGTTGAATCCCTGCATGTCTGAGCCAACGTATGGGGTCAGATGTCTCTCGTCGAGTTGGAGAGTCTCGAACAGGTGAGCGTACATGATATCGACCGAGCTGCCCTGGTCGACAAGGATCCTTCGAACGTCAAAATTCGCCATTTGGCCCCTGACCAGGAGGGGGATAATGGCGTTGGGCGCTCCTCCGGGGAGCTCCTCGAGATAGAAGGTGATAGGGTTTGAGTTCCCTCGCACCTTCTCGAGAGTGGTTGTCTTCGCCGACGTTGCTGATTCTAGTTCATCAAATTTCCTCTTGATCGACCCGACGGACAACTTCTCGTAACCACCCCCGGAGATGACCATTGCCTTGGGGAAGCCTTCCCAGATGCTATGGGCAGCGATGGGGTCCTCGTGGGGGAAGGTTGCCCACATGTTGCGAATTGCTTCTTGGCCTTCAATGATTACGGGGACAAAGAAATCTTCGGGTCGAGTGACACTGAGGGCGACCTGAAGCCGACTCTCGTCGGGAGGAGGTGTCGTATCCTTGACGTTCTGGGCTTCCCGGGAGCTGGGACGAGGAGTATCATTCTTCTGAGCGTATTTCTTCAAGTTTCCTTCCTTGATGAGGATTTCAATTGCATCCTTGAGATGGATGCAGTCTTCTGTGACATGACCATGGCTCCGGTGGAACCTGCAGTACTTTGACTGGCCAGTGTTTGACTTGGGAGTAGCCGGCTTTGAAAAACGGACGCTCCTTTCAGGAATTCTGAGTTCTGGCACTCGGAGAGGATTCGCGCACGGGGAGCGTTGAGCGGGGTGTATTCCGTGAACCGGCCAGCTGGTCTGCGCGGTTCACGAGGATCACGGGGGCGATTTTCTTTCTTTCTCCTCCTCGTCGGGGAGGAGAGTCTTCATCTTTGTAGCCGCGGGGGCCTTCCTTGCGTCTCGACTCAAGGGCAATCTGCGCTGCCTCCGACTCCTCGAGCTCGATGTACGACTGAGCTCGTTGGAGGAGGTCCTCCAGACGGCGGGTTCTGCGGAGGCCTACGGACTTGGCAAAATTAGATCCAAAACGTAGTCCATGGATGATCAAATACTTCTTCATGTCGTCGGACTTATGGACCTCGACAGCTTCTCTGTTGAATCTCTCAATGTAGTTCCGGAGAGATTCGTTCTTCCTTTGGAAGATGCTCTCTAGGGCAGCCTCCGTCTTCGGGTGTCGATGAGACACAGTAAAGTGTTTGGTGAAGCGTTGTCTTAGTTGCTTCCAGGATGTGATCGACCCAGGTGCCAGACCCTTGTACCATGTCATGGTGCCCTTCCGCAAGGTGGTGGGGAAAAGCCTGCACTTAATGGCTCCCCTGACGTTTCTGAAGTCGAGCATGGCTTCGAAACTTTCGACGTGATCGTCGGGGTCGGCCAGACCGTCGTAGGTCCCCAGTGGCGGGGGTTTCTCCATGCCCGCATGAATTGGGGCGTTCATGATCTCCCACGACAGAGGGGTCCTCTGGTCGTCGTCGTCGCTTCCGGCCGGGGATCTCGAAGGGGACCGGGGATGCCGTGGCGGGGAATTCCTCGAACGGTTCCTCGGTCTCTCCTCGGTGGTTTTGGACTTCTTGGTAGTTGCGGAGGGCCTGGGTTCCTTCCGAGGCGGGGAGCGATGGCGCATCTGGGAGATCGCCGGCTGGGGGCGTTCAAGGCGTGGCCGACGGCCCTCGCGCACCGGCGAGGGGGTTCGAGATTCTTCGGAAGGAGTCCTTCGCGGGGAAGGAGAGTGGCGGGGTGAGGGTGGACGAAAATGTCTTCGCGGGGAAGATCGCCGTGTCCGCCCTTGCTCCAGTGCTTCAATTCTAGTGTTCTGTTGTGCTATCAGTTTATTGGTCTTATTGATCAAGGCAAACAGGGCCACGGTGCTCGAATCTGCATTGGGCGGAGGAGCAACTGGCTGAAAGACGGCTTGTTGGTCGTCCTGCTGGGCAGCGTCGTAAGCCGCTTCTTGGTAGTCTGGGGAGGCGGTCTGCCCATCTCTCACGTCGCCTTCTTCGACGTGCAGGGCAGCAGCGTCTTCGCGGTGGTACCCGTTCTCGAGTTGCGCGAGGACGGTGTCCAGAGCTTTGTTAGCAGACGGGTTGCCGGCCATGATGGTGATGAACGAGAGGATTGCTTTGGTTTATCGGAGGAAAAACGAGGAAGCAAAGGGTTCCCACAGACGGCGCCACTGATTGTACCTGGATCAGACAATATTTGGTGGCCAGCAACGTCTTGTGGACTTCAGCTCCGGTGAGGTTGGAAGACGGTCCGGGAGGGGGGGGAATGTACCTGCAAGGTACTCCGTCGTTCAAGTAAGGCAAGGGTTACAAGTAAAAGCAAGTACAAGGTTAGAGAGTAAGAGAGTGTGTAACCTGACCCTCTCAAGTGAGAGGGTATTTATAGGGAGCCCCCAGCGCGGGGCCAAATTTACTTGCATTGGGCTGGATTGCCAGTCCCAATCCAAGTAACTACCAGGGCTTACGTGGCGTAGTGAAGACCAGCACGTGGTCTTCGTCCTGGGGTAACCGTTCCCAGATCTCCGGAATTAGGGCAGACCGATTTCATCGGGAGTGGGTGGCTACATGAGAACGTGTCCTCCCGGGGAGGAGTCTTGGGTGTCGGGGAGAGACGCGTCCCCGCGGGGAGGACTCTTATGTGCCGAGGGAAATGGCCCCACATGGAGAAGAACACCTGAGTGTCAAGGAGGAGTGAGCTCGGATGGGGATAGCGCCTCTGCCCGATGCCTTATGCTGTGCGCGTGCCCGACGCTGTTGAAATGGACCTGTGTTTGGCACAGGTCGCTCTAAGGGGTCTTTGTTGGGCCATCCCAGGACGTGGGTTGGGCCTGCTCGATCTAGGGGCAGACCCCAGCCCAGTCCAGAACAAATAGCATGCCTCAAGTTAAAATGTGTGGGTCTCACATTAATTCAATCACTCTTCCCTCTTTCTCTGTTTTGCCGATCAGAAGAAGTGGAAGAAGTGTTTCTTCTCTTCTTCTCTCGCCTCTATTTCTTCGGTTCCAATCAAGGCCTAAAGCTTCTCAAAAACTTTTGAAATGAAATGTAGAAGGTGAGAAATATACGCTATTGATACAATAATGAAATTGAGTGCGAATGATTTCATTTTATTAATTGTACTAACTACATCTCACAATAAAATGAATTTAAGTTTTTGTCATGTTAGTTTTCTTATTTTACTCGCATCATAGCTGACATCAATACCCAATAAAGAAGCAATTCATGCAATCGTGCATTTAAAACACAACAGTATGGAGAAAACTTTGTTTCGCTGGTGTCTTAGTCGAATAAAAGCATCTTTGAAGCATAATTATTGAGGTCAAAGATTTTTAGATAATCATCGCCACTTTTTGGTCTATTATAAGCTGCCCCACTTTAATGTTAGGCATACATGGTATGTTAACTTCTCTTGAATGCTTCAAAGAAATTCTTCTCGAGTATTCTCATTTTTTACATGTTTTAGGTCTCCTTCATGGTAGTCAAAATGAAATCTATGGTTCACAAATCATAATTTATTTGGTATAAATCCATATTATTATGATGGACGCTATTATTAAAATACAAATTTTTGTATTCACCTCTCTTGTATATTTAACATTTTTTTAGATGATGTGAAATTTAACAATTTGAGTTTAAATCTAACAAATTTTTTATTAGTGTGAATCACTCACATTACTAGTTTTGATCTTTATTTTATAAAAAAAATTATAATTTATTTTACAAAACGACTATTCATAATCAAAAGAATTTAAAAATTGAAGAAAAATAAATAAAATTACAATATTGATATTTTATTAATATTATATGAACATGTAAAATTAAAAAATAATAATAATACTAATAATTCAAGCTTGAATAACATTAATTGTGAGACTAAGTAGTACAAGTTAAATGTAACACTTACGTGCAATAAGGAATCTATATTCCAATTAATAAGGGAAACGCTATAGATAATAAATGTTCATATATAAAAAATATATAAATGTAAATTGATGAAATCTTTTTCATCAAGCTATAGAAATATTATATAAATATTATTTACTTAGAATATACTACAAGCAAGTATTCAAAGTTTCAATGATGACATGGGCTACACAACTGATAAAATCTGTGTGCTTCTTTAAGATTTTAATGGAGAAGAGTTTTTTTTTTTAATAGGCAATGAGATAGATAAAAGCAGCACAAGGGGTGCTACAAACCTGATTACAACTAGCGGGAATGCAACATCCGCTTAAAGGAAGCTAAAGGGGCACTGTGCCATTCATATAAGCTGCAACATTGACTACCTGACCTAGAAAATAACAGCTTCCATGACAGGAACTTAATAGAAGTGACAGGAACTTTGTTATTCCTGCTAGACCAAATACACCACACAGTGAAAGACCATATGATTGACCCGAACCCTCCACCATAAAACTTATCTGCGGGACAGAGAGTTGACGCGAAGGAGGATAGGCAAGAATCCAGATGATTGAATACCACTCCAGACCACAAGTCTATGCAGCCCCAAACCTCTGCTGCAAAAACACAAGAGCAAAACAGATGGTAACTCGTTTCCACACACGAGTCACACTGGGAACAAAAAGACGACACTCCGTCTGAGATAATATTCCTTTTCTTCAACTGCTCCTTCGTAGCAACACGGTCTCTAAACAGTCTCCAAAGAAAAACCTGCATTTTAGATTGAATGTTCATTCTCCAAACTACTTTACAGGCTTCTAAAAACTCAGCGGACACTACCATCGTTCTATTCCCGTTTCCTGCATTCCACAATGTAAGCTTCCTATAGCAATCAGCAACTGAAAATTTCTCCGTATTAGACGCATCCCAAATCACAACATCCTCACCCTCCAGTTTTGGGGTTAAAGCTTGTAATTTATACAACAAATTCGATTCCTCCCGTACCGTCACAGTATCAGGGCCAAATGGATGAAAAGCCAAATCCCACTTCCACAGCCCCTCCCTCCAGTAACCCAAAGAAAAAACAGACCCATATGGATGTTTCGCGTGCAAGTACAGATTAGGGAACAAGGATTAAAAAGAAGCGTTAAACGCCCATTTACACTTCCAGAAAGAGAGGTATCTACCATCTCCTATAGAACAGATCAGATTATCCACAAAGAAATCACTAGGAGGGTCTTTAGACAACTAACCTGCTGGATGTCCCTCCACCAAATTGAGTGAGACTTTAACTGCTTGAATTCAGTATTACCAGTTACAGCTAACGACAAACCGTCTTTTGCATACCTGAACTTCAGAAAATCATACCAAATAACTTTCTTTTCCTTCAAGCATCTCCTTTCCATTTCATCAAAAGAGATCTATTGAAACTTTCAAGGTCCTTGACTCCCAGGCCACCGTTCTCCTTAGAGGAACACACCGTCTTCCAGTCAATCCAATGGACAACTCTTCTCTCTTTAGACCCGCCCCACACAAAATTGTTCATCATTCTCTCGATAGCCTTGATAATACCTTTAGGAGCTTTATAAAACAACAAAGAATACAGAGGGATAGAGTTGAGAACATTGTTAATAAGAACAACCCTTCCCCCAATAGATAACTGTCTTCCCTTCCACGTTGCGAGTCTCTTGCCCACCGAGTCCAAAACATCCCTCCAAATCAACCTTTTACGTGGGCAATGACCAATGTAGATACCAAGGAATTTAAAGGGTAGAGTGCATAACTCACAGTTCAAAAAATCAACTGCTGCACGTAGAAAATCCTGGATGACGTTCACACCACCTATTCTACTCTTAAAAAAGTTAACATTCAAACCCGAAATTAGCTCAAAACCTCTGAGAACCGCCTTGATACTCCATAAATTCTCCCACTTCGCTTTACCTATTAACAACGTGTCGTCAGCGAACTGAACCATGTTAAAAACAAACTCCTCGGAAACTTTGAAACCCGAATATAACCCCAAACTAATTGCCTTGTTAAGAATTTGGGTTAGAACTTCCATCACCAACACAAACAAGAAAGTGGATAAAGGGTCCCCTTGCCGAAGGCCCTTCCCAACTTTAAAATCTCTTGTTGCACTCCCATTAACAAGAATTGACATCGACCCACTATCCATCTCTTGTTGCATACCAAATACTCCATCCACTTCATCCATCTCCTCCCAAAATTCATTTTGTTAAGAATGAAACGAAGAAAATCCCAAGAGACACAATCGTAAGCTCTCTCGAAGTCAATCTTCATAACCATACAGTCCCGTTTAGACCTCTTGGCTAAATCCAAGCATTCGTTTGCCACTACCACCCCGTCGAAGATACACCTACCAGGGGCAAATGCAGATTATTCGGCTGACACTATAGACCCAACACCTTTCTTAAGGCGACAAGCCAAAATTTTAGACAGCATTTTTTGGAAACAACTTACTAAACAGATGGGACAATAATTGTCAAGGGACTGAGGGTGCTTTACCTTAGGGACCAAAGTAATAAATGAGGCAGTTGCAGCCTTAGACAGGGTGGGATTAGTAAAGAAATCTCTAACGAATTTGATAATGTCATCCTTAACCGTAACCCAACATTTTTGAAAAAAGGTGAAACTGAAACCGTCAGGACCTGGACTTTTATTACCTTCACAAGACCACACAGCGGCTCTAATCTCTTTGTCAGTAAACTCTTCTTCAATTAACCTTTTATACCTCTCTGACAACACCTTAAAATCCAAGTTCTGAATGTTCGGGCGCCCAAGATAGTCATCAGCAAAGTTCTTCTCAAAGTACTTAGCTACCTCGTTTTTGATCTCATCAACCTTTTCAAACACTACACTTCCAGATTTAATAACTGATAGCTCATTCCTTCGTCGTCTACCCCTCATAACGTTATGGAAGAAACTCGAGTTGCTATCTCCATCTTTCAACCATAAAGCTCTTAACATCCTTTCCTTCAAGTTAAGATTACTCCACACCTTTCCACTAGCAGCCCTTCTTTGAACTACCAATTCATCACCCCCTGCCAAACCAGTTGAACCCGCCTGCACATCAAGTTCGTTCAGCTTATTAACCGCCTGGTTAATGTTGAGGTCTATCCACCCAAAGGTATCCCTATTCCACCTTCTAAGATTTTTTTTCAAAAGACCCAGCTTTGATTTAAGAAAAAAATCGCCTCTGCCTCTGACTTCAAATGATCTCCACTCCTTATCCACAAAAGCAAGAAAATCCTGATGCTCCAACCAGCAGTTGTTGAAGACACAAGGCTTTGGCCCCCAGTCCATACGATTAGGTCTCACCCATATCGAACAATGATCGGATACGTCCCTCTTACCAACGTATTGACCCACTATCCCCCACTCCTCCACCAGGTTATGAGAGATTAAAAATCTATCCAATCTACTCTTTGCTGAGCCAGAGCTATTAAACCAAGTAAAAGTCCCTCCAAGGCAAGGGACGTCTACGCAACCCATATCACAGATAAAGTTGTTAAACTCCTCAATCTCCTTACTTCGTCTACCTTGACTCTCACCTATCCTTTCACTATAATGAGAAATCGCGTTGAAGTCGCCACCGAGAACGAGACCAGCACAACCAAATTTCCTTCTCAGAGCCACCAACTCGTGCCAGAGTTTCCTTTTACCAGCTAAAAAACACGAGGAATAGACATTGATAAGAAGAATGTCCTTGCACTTCCAATCAATCAGAATGCCTAAATAACCCTCTCCCTTACAACTTAGAATTACATTGAATTCCTCCTTCTTCCACAGAATTGCAATTCCCCCAGCAGCACCAACCGCATTCACTGCAGACCATTCAACAAGAGGATCACCCCACAACGATGTAGCCATACGATCATCCATAGAAACCAACTTAGATTCTTGGATAAAGCAGAAATCCATGTTGCCCTCACGAAGAACCCATGCAATCCTCTTCCTTTTCACGATATTACCACCCCTCTGATATTAAACGATAGAATATTCATTTTCCACCTTTTATTTCAGACTCCCTCATGACTTTACCTACTTTGTCTCTGACCTCAAGACCTTGGATTACTTCAATTAGATTACCCTTCTTCTCTTCAATATTGATGCCTAATGAATTAATAATGTCACATACCTTCTTCGATACATTTGATTCCACTTCAGCCCAAAACCTTGTATTACCCTTTGCCACTTCCGAGTCTGTGATAGAGAAACAACGAGAAGCCACATCTTCAGACGGAGCGAAATCCTCAGCTTTCTTCTTTCCCCTGGTAAATGGGAGCTTGGCTTTGGACGTCTTTGCCACTATACGCCTACAAACTCTACTTGAATTAGAACAATCTTCCTTCGGCGAACTCGACAAAGAAGTACACTGATTGAAAAATGGGGCTTCCTGAAACCCTTGTTTTGCTCCCAGTTTACCCGAAGGAGATTGGGTAAACTTACTTCCACACGGTTGGGTCAGAACCCCTTGCCCATCCTTCCCAGTAATGGGCCTACGCTCTATTTGGGCTTTTGGCAAACCATCAAAGGAAACAGTATTGTCTTTCAGCACAATACTATCTCCCACGTGTTTCTTGGTAGTAATTTCGGGCCCCACCAAACCGTTGACAGCAAAAACATTGTCAACAGCCAGTAGAGAATGGACAAGAGTTATTAAATGAGGAATCGTAAAAAATTTATCAATTGTTGAAAGAAATGAATACGTTGTTGTTTGAGAAGTCGTCAGAATCAAAATTATCAATATGTGTGACATTATTGACCGCCAAGTTAAATTGGAATGTTCCTAATCAGTGTTTGGAATTCTTCGCAAAAATGATGTTGGACGCGACACACATAAAAGACAACTTGCATACAAGTTTTTATGATGTAAAGAGGTTAGTGTCGAAGTTGGATTTAGAAGTAAGAGAGATTGATTGTAGCATAAATTGTTGCATTTTATTTTATGACAATGAGTTTGATGCTAATGATAGAGCATTGGAGGAATGTAAGTTCTGTAAGAGTCCATAATATCAAGTTCGCAGTAAAGTCATTAACGGTGATAAAAACATGTAGTAGTGAAGTCCATGTTTTATCTGCCGATAATATCAAGGTTAAAAAGAATGTTTTCTTCAATGCACAATGCAAGTCAAATGACATGGCATCGTAAAAAAAACAAGTTCAGGCATTATGCAACATCCATTTGATGGTGAGGCATGTAAGCACTTTGATTAGATACATCCTGATTTTGTTGCACAACCTAGAAATGTCAGACTCAGATTATGCTCTGATGGTTTTACTTCATATGTCCAAACATCGACAACTGCATATTCTTATATGTCCAAGAATTCGAAAATAGACAACACTTTATGAAGTGTTGCAGTAGGCAAAAAGTTGCAACACTCAACAAAAAGTATTTTCGAAATGGTGTGTTTCACCAAGGGTCACAACCCTGTGAAACAACACTACTTGGCCTATATATTGAGCATTTCATATTCAGAAAAATACATTAGAAAAGTTTAGCCTCTTCACACAAAATTTCAGATTTTATCTTCTCTACATTTGAGTTTTCATCGGTCTTGTGCAAACTCGAGTATAAGCTGAATTATCCGGGATATTCCTGTATATAAACTATAAGATAATTTGAGTGTGCTTGAAATTCTATAATAAAAAGTGATTCGTTCACGATTATAACCTCGATCCATCTAATTTACCAATAATTTTCTAACAAAATAACATTGTGCCTAGCCGACCAAACGACACAATAAGACCGATTCAACACTAAAGACCAAATTCAAACTATTTTTGCTAGAGAGCGATGAATAGGTAAACCTTCCAGAACCGTACATCAGATCCATATGACTAACTTATCATTAATCATCATATCCAATATGGCAGTTTTCCTTTTTCTTTTTGTCGTGCCAACCAAAAATAGTGTTGTCTACACGCTATAAAAAAATACAATTTCATTTATTCTTGTAAGTTACACTTCTCTAACATCATTGACTTGCGTTGAAATGTTAATATTATCCATGCATCTTCGCTACATTATACTGAGACTTACGTCACAGTATCGAAAGAATTTTATATGTATATATGTCTCCAATAAAAATAAAAATTTCAAATTAACATATTAAATTGTGCAATACTAAATTAATAAATAATATTAAAAAATACTAATAAATAAGAAATTGATTTTGTACTAAAAGAATATGTGTCTACGCGTGTGGGATTTGATTGGTTAATTTTGTTAAAGAAATTGAAATATGCTCTTGAGCAGTTTTACAAAAAAATAAAAGCAAACAATTATTTAGTGCGATTTATTTAATTTCTCTAGCTCGATTTATTTATTTATTTATTTATGATGAATTTGTATGTAAACATTCTTAATCATGATCTATATATTAGTCTTTCTTATTTTCTATGTTTATAATTATAGATACTAAAACTATAACAAAACTTAAGATTTGCTTATCTTTTCATTCATCCTTATCAATTTCCTAGGCTCTTTTCAACATAGATATAAATAGTAATGATTAAATGATGCGAAATATATGTGAGGAATTAAGTGGCTAGAAATAGAATGTACAGCATATAAATGCTATGACATTGATTCAATTCAATGTTTCAAGATTCTTATTAATAAAACAAAGCAATGTTTCAAGATATATGAATAAAATTCAATGTTTCAACAATACCTTTCTCTTTCATTCTCTATGCACCAACTCTTGTTCTTTCTTCTACCCTTAACGGCCTAGAGGACCATTGCCAACATAAATATGCATAGAACATAATCTAACCTAACCATATATACTTCATATGAATTAAATATTTGGAAAATATTTAGAACTTTTGTTAAGAAATTTATAGTAATAATATTTTTAAAGTTGTGTAATCACAACGTACTAATTATTTTTTTAAATATACTCCCCCGTCTGATAATGTGTGTCTTTTTCATTTTTTTTTGTTTTAAAATATTTCTCTCTTTTAAATATTAATTTTATATTTTTTTACTAATTTACTCTAATTTATAATATTTTAAACCATATAATTATTCACTATCTATTATTAATAAGGTTATTTTAATAAATGACATTTATTTTATAATCAAAATCAACACAATTAATTGTTATTTTTAAAAAATGTGCAAATCTTAAAAAAAACATCTATTGTGAGACAGAAAAAAATACTCATTCAATCGTTATTGATTTAGGAATGAAATATATTATATACTGGTGACAATTAGATTTATTAAGATAAAATTCATCTAATTCATCTAACACATAAAAAATAATTGAATAGATTGGATTAAGTTCATCTATTTATATATATGGATTAATCTAATCCATCCAACATGTTTTAATGGTCCAATAAATTACTTTTACCTACATTAGATTTAATTTTCAAAAATATAAAAAAAAATTGATTTTTTCAAAATTTATAAAAATGATATTTTTTTTCAAATTAAAAAAAACATTTTTTTCCGAAAATAAAAAAGTCAATTATTTACGAAAAAATCATTTTTTTCAAAAATAATTTTTTTTTTCAAAAAATACTAAAAATAATTTTTTTTCTAAAAATACAAAAGTCAATTTTTTTTCACAAAATACACAAAACCGATTTTTTTCGAAAATAAATAATTCTATTTTTTCACGAATATATAAAAAAAAATCCATAAATAAATAATTGATTCTTTTAGAAAATACAAAAAATCGTGTTTTTCAAAACACAAAAATATATTTTTTTTCGAAAATTAAAAAAAAACAATTTTTTTTTCGAAAACAAAAATCAGTTTTGATTTAATTGAAATACACTGACAGTGTAAAAGGATTTTACACTGTTAGTTAATTATAACCGTTGGATGTAAAGAGAAGTTTGACTTTTATTTTAATAATTTGTAAAGTAATCCAAACGGATGATGGTGATGTATTGACAATGTAAAACTTTTTACACTGTCAGTGCATAGTAATTAATCTATTTTTCAAATATAAAAAGTTTAATTATTTTTATAAAAAAAAATCAATTTTTTTTTAAAATTTAGATTTTTTTTTTAAATATAAAAGAAAAAATTGATTGATGGAAAACTTTAATATAAAATTGACTTTTAAACAGATTTTTAAATTAAATTAGACATTTAAAAATGCTAAATTAAATAAAAAAGAAGTTTGAATTAACTACTATTTCCACTACTATGTTACCTATAAAATAACGTTGAATTAACTAACAGGATAAAAACATATGCAAATTAATAAGAATCCTAAATTATAACTAACCACCTTTAATCAAATATAATTTTCAACAAATAAAGACTCAATTGTTGACTACTAAATTAGCATCTCCAATAAGTAACTCCATTAACCATATGGATAGATCCAATCTGCAAACATCTTCTTTTGGCTTTACTTTCTATCCCAAAAGAAAAAGCCAGGTGCATTAGGTATATGCCAATTTCAGAAATAAGAGATAAAACTTTGACTTTTCCAATTACGACCATATCTCTTCAAGACCAGGACCACATCACAATTGGATATTATAATTGAAACATGGCTTCATATAATTACTCTACAAAAATGTGGTTAAGGTTTAAAGGTAAGTGTATAACGTTGTTGTTTTTTGGTTAGTTGAAGTGTCGTGACTACATTCTTGATGATTATTACATTTTTGAAGATTGTTTCGTTTTGCTTGTTTGGGTTGGTTTTTGTGTTTAATTTGTCTTAATCAAGTTGATTATATGATTTTGATGTAATTAACTTCTAGTTTAACGATATGATAACACATAGTACAACGTTGCTTTTTCGTTGTTGATTGATTATTACTTCCTAGTTTTTGGGAAGAAAACTTCAAAGACTAATTAAATTAGGAGATATCGACACATGTTTATTGCAAAGTTTGGCAAGTATTTATAAAACTCTGCTCAAATTAATTTTGAACATGTAAAATCCTTTTGTTGGGCCCGGCAAAATATCTTTTTTGATAGGTTGTTTTTATTTTGTTTTATTTTATGTATGTGCATTTTGTATTTGTTGAAATAAATAATATAATGCAATTTGTACGTGGCCCAAACTTAAAAATGATTAGGGTTAAGGTTTTTATATTAGTTTGTTACTTATAGTACAAGTAATTTTGTATATAAATATATGCATATTGTAACATAATTATAATACAATCCTTCTTATTCTTCTTTTCTCATTCTCTCCTCATTAAAAGTGTCTCACGCACTAACAAATTGATATCTAGAATTCCGTTCAAATTTTTGATTGTGTTTTCAAAAATCTCTCGTCGGTGGTCGTGTTTCCGAGATCGTGGGTTGTTAATCAATCGCTGCAAAGATGAATGGTACTAACGACATTTAGAATTCTCTTCCAATTCTTGATGGCAAGAATTGGATTTGATGGAGAAAACAGAAGCAATCTCTGTTTGACACTCATGAAACCCTTGAAGTGGTTACTAACGGTGTCCCTAAGCTTGCTGAGAATGCAACTGATGCTCAGAGAGTCGTGAACAAGGAGGCTAAGAAGAAAGATTGTAAGGTTATGTATTGCATTCAATAGGCGGTAGATTCAGCAAATTTTGATAATATCTCTCATTATGAATTCGCGAAAGAGGCATGAGATATTCTTGTTAGGTACTATGAAGGAGGTGAGAAAGTCAAAGTTGTCAAATTGCAGACTTTGCGACGGCAGTATGAATTTCTGCAGATGGAAGAAGATGAAAAGATTGCAGGCTATGTGTCGAAGGTGCGGAATTTCGTCCATCTCATGAAGGGTTGTGGTGAAACCCTAACTGATAAGATGATAATTGAGAAGGTAATACATACGTTGACCTTTCACTTTGATCACGTTATTGTAGTTATTCAAGAATCCAACAATCTTGAAACCCTAAAACTGAAACATTTGGTTAGTTCGTTGGAGGCACATGAGATTAGGATTGTCGAAAAGAAAGGGGTTCAAGATTCTATACAAGCACTGCAGGCTCAGGTTTGGAAGAATCATGGTGGTTTCGACAAGTTTAAAGGCAAAGGAGATAAGAATCAGAGCAAAAAGTCTTGGTTGAACCCTAAAAAATATAAGGTCGATGATATGGCTTCTGAATCCCCGAAAAGAGTTGAAGGAAACTCATATCATAAAGACAAAGAGAAAAAAGGTGTGTAGTGCTACAACTGTTAAAAGTGGGGTCACTTGGCCAAGAATTTTTGGTACAATAATTACAAGGGAACGACAAAAGGCAAGGGGGACGGAGCTAACCTTGCACGCCAAGATTCAGATGATCCTGAAGAGCAAGGTCAAACTTGCTGATAATAGCTCATTGCAAGCAGAAAGTACTGGCGATATAGTTATTCAAAGGAGGAATAGAGGAAAATCTATGATCAAAGATGCATTCTATGTACCTGGAATGAAGTGCAATATGCTAAGTGTTGGACAACTAGTCAAAAAAGTTTTCTCAGTGATTATAAAAGATGGAGTCTTAGAACTGTTCGACACTCAGAATAATTGGTCTTGAAATCTCATTTGTCGAAGAATACGACATTCAAGACCATGATCAGTTTGAATGAAGTACAATGTCTAAAAACTGTTGTCGACCACAAGCATAATTTGTTGTGGCATTTGAGGTTTGGATATTTGAACTTTCGATCACTCAATCAACTTATTACTCAAGATATGGTAATTGGTATACGAAGTATTGAGATGCCCGACAAACTCTGTGAAGGTTGCTTAGTCGGAAAGCAATCCAAAAAGTTTTTCGTTTCGAATATGCCAATGGGATTCTCTTGCATACTAGAAGTAGTACATTCAGATGTATATGGCACATTTAAGGATCATACCATTGGTGGAAACAAGTATTTTGTCTCATTTTTCGATGAGTATATTCGAAAGCTTTGGATATATGTGATCAAGCGAAAGGACGAAGTATTTGCAATCTTTAAGAGATTTAAAATACTTGTCGAAAACCAGAGTGAAAACAAGATCAAGGTTCTACGAACAGATGGAGGTGGCGAATATACATCAAAAATGTTTGAAGAATTATGTGGAGAACATGGTATTGATCGTGAGCTAACTGCTCTATACACACCTCAGCATAATGGAATAGAAAAAAGAAGAAACATGACCATATTGGACATGGCAATGTGCATGTCGAAGCAGAAGAATTTGTCAAAATCTTTATGGGGTGAAGTTATTTCCACTGCTCTTTGTACTCTGAATAAGTGCCCTACCAAGAAGCTGAAGAACAAGGTTTCTGAAGAAGTGTGAAGTGGAAAACAACCATCAGTGAGTCATCTAGAGGTGTTTGGCTCTATTTGCTAAAAGCATGTTCCTGATGCGAGAAGAATGAAGGTTGACGACAAGAGTGAACCTATGATTCTGGTAAGATATTATAAGACTAGAGCATACAGGATATTTAATCCAATGAACAATAAGATTATGATGAGTCAATACAATTTGATTGATTAAAATTATGCATGGGATTGGAATTCAAGTGATGCAACTAACAAGCCATTGATAATCTATGACGTTGATGAAGAAAGTTGTGATCACGAAGAAATTCCTGGTAATGATACCCCAGCAACATTCGAAGTCGCATAAGATAATAGAGTCGAAATTGAAGCATTTAATGATATTCTAGACGCAGCCGAAGTTGAAAAGGGTGTGGCTAGAACAAGCCAAAGACCTTAAAGAACAAAAGTACTCCCAGCAAGGCTTCAAGTCTGTGAAGTGGTTGGTAATGATGAAGTCACACCAGATGGAAATTTGGTTTATTTCGCTTTACTTGCAGGTGTTGAACCAATCAACTATAGTGAGGCTTTAAAGAATATGAAGTGGAAGTTTGATATTGTCAAAGAAACAACATATGGGAGTTAGTCAAATTGTTAATACATACAAAATCTATCAAAGTGAAATGGGTGTTTAAGCTGAAGCATAATGTCTATGGGTCAATAGCAAGACATAAGAAAAGATTGGTAGATCGAGGATTTCTTTAGAGAGTAGGACTCGACTACTCTAAAGTATATGCACATGTCGCAAAATTAGGGACTGTTGGATTGGTTGTAGCCTTGGCATGCAAGCAAGGCTGGTTGAAATTTCACTTCACTTAGATGTGAAATCAACATTTTTTTCAATGGTTCCTTAGACAAAGAAGTCTATGTCAAACAACCTTCTGGTTTGTGATGCAGGAGGTAGCAAGGAAAATGTATAAGCTGCACAAGCACTTTATGGCCTCAAGTAGGCACATAGGGCATGGAACAAGAAGATCAACTCATACTTAGTCGAATTGGAATTCGTAAAATGCAGACCTGAGTATGTTGTCTATGTTCAGGTTGTGGCACAAGATATAACAATTATCTGCTTGTATGTCGATAACTTTCTAGTAACTGGAAATAGCTTGAAGAACTTGTCGAAGTTCAAAGAGATAATGAGGAGGGAATTTGAAATTTTGGATCTGGGAAACTTGTCTTATTTTGTAGGCATGGAATTTCAAATGTCGAAGCAAGGTGGTGCTACATCATTGAAAGTATGTCAAAGAGACACTCAAGAGATTCAAGATGGATGATTCGTATCCTGCATCTTCACCTGTCAAACCAAACTTGAAGTTGGAGAAGCATGGAGAAGAAGACAAAGTCGATACAACCTTTTTCAAACGAATTTTCAGATCTATGAGATATGTGTGCAATAGTCGACCTGATATAAGTTTTTTAGTCGGACTAGTGAGCAGATACATGACTGAACTAATGGTGTCACGCATGAAAGCTGCAAGAAGAACCCTGAGATACTTAAAAAGATTGAAATGGAATTATATTTAGACAAAATTCTGAAAGCAAAGAAGTTGTGATTAATTTTTATTTAAATGTTGATTTGTGTGGAGATAAGGAAGATTGAAGAAGCACAACTGGTTATTTCTTTCAAGTATTTGGTACCACAATCTCATGGTGCTCGAGAAAGCAACATGTGGTGGCATTGTCATTGTGTGAGGCGGAATATATAGTAGGACCCTATGTTGTGTGTCAAGCAATTTGGATCAAATTTGTGTTTGAAGAAATGGAGGTCGAAGTGAAGAAACCTTTAGTGTTGTAGATCGATAACAAGTCAACCATAAATCTTACGAATAATCCTGTTTTGCATGGAAGGAGTAAACATATCTAATCTAGATTTCACTTCATAAGGTATAAGATAAATCGAGGTGAACTTAAAGTAAGACATTGCTCAAGTGAAACACAGTTGGCTGTCATTTTCACCAAAGGGTT